>OY829539.1:45143326-46595826 GCA_963691705.1 Viola odorata | reverse complement strand
AAAAAATGGCTTTGATGCAAATTCACGAAACTGACAAATACAAATAGTTTCTTCATAGTTTTGTAGTTTTATTTTATTTTATTTAAAAAAAAATTGAACCCTTTTAAATTTTTATTATTATATTGCCCCGATGTTTCTTTCATATTAGCCTTGCACGTTATAAGGAGCATGTTTTAGGTTGGGTGTAAGTATGAACCGGCAATGTTATAAGGAGCATGTCTTTGTACTCTATATCAATTGTGCTCTTTCTAATATTATTTTTATTTCAACATAATTATTTTAAAAGATATAAAAAAATTATCTTAATAATTATCGTAATAAAATACTCCCTCCGTCCCATAATAAACGTCTTTTACTATTTGGGCACGCATATTAAGGAGACCGGATAACACTATTTGACCCTCAAAAATTTCGTACTTTTTTTCGAACGTACGTAAATCTTTAACGTACGTACGAAATAGAATTTTTCGGGGTCATATAGTTACTATTCTGACCGCTTTAAAATACGCATCGGAATAGTAAACGACATATAATACGGGACGGAGGGAGTATTTTACTGTACCATATCTGTTTATATATATATACTACACATATTTTAGAGGGTATTAAGAATTAAAGTGTCGCTCACCCATGGCGTGGTGGTCGTAATTTATTGGCGTTAGCCATCCTTATTTATCAGAAAAAGGTAAATTATATAAAAAAAACCGTATAGTTTATAAAATGTTCAACTTAATTTTTTATAGTTCAAAAATTTGCAATGTCAACACTGTAATTTTTTAATTAAAAGTTATAATTTTAACCTTTATAATAGTTAAAAATTCAAATAAAATAGTAAAAAATTAACAAAATTTATGAAATTTGGTAAAAAATGTAACAAATATAGTGTAACCTAATACAATGAAAAAATTATTTTAAATTTTATTTAGAATTTTATTTTAAATTTGTTCTTGTTTAGTATTTTTAAAAATATCTCTTTTTCTTTCATTTTATTCACTAAAGTTGACTCTCTTATATTTGTTACATTTTATCTCAAATTTTCATAATTTTTTTAATTATTTAATATTTTTTCCTAATTTTTTAACTATTAAAAATTAAAAATTATAATTTTTAGAAAATTATAAAGTTGAAATTGTAAGTTTCTAGAGAGTTTTTTTTACCTAAGTCTACCGAAAAAATAAAATAGAAAATAAACATAAACGTTGCAGTTGAAAACTCATGATTAATTGCGCGACGTACAAATTGAGCCTTTTAGGCATAGCTGGATTTGAACAATTGAATTTGACTTGGTCAATCATTTTGAATACCATCTTTTGATGATGAATCTAAAACTCTTGGGATTGTTGCAAAGCAAACAGGAGCCTAATCGTCTTAAGAGCAGATCAAAGATCAAACAGTCATCAAGAAGATTCTAATCAGGCTTCCACGAATATTTGATTCGAAGGCGACATCAATTGAGGACACTCGAGACTTGTCCAAAATGATGGTTGCTGAATTATTTGGTCCTCTTCAAGATGATATTTTAACCTTCTGAATTTTAATATATTTTTAATCACTACCCTATACTAATTGTTTGTTTATTACCTCCTATATTTATATTTTTTCTCAATTATTTTTTTATCGTAACTAAATGATGACATCATTCAATTTTCCATAAATAAAGTGTCACATCGACATTAAAATACCACTTGTTAAGTGCCACATCATCATTCATGCCCATGTGGCATTGTATATGTCACGTCACCATTTGACAGTAAAATGATGATGTGTCATATGCTATGCGCCACATCATTACGTGTGTTGATGTGACATGTTGCCACGTACCAATAACCATGTCATATAAGTTTTGTGTCACGACAAAAAAGTAAATAATTAAACAAAAAACCATAAATATAGGAAAGTAATTAATCAAACAATTAATATAGGGTGATTAAATAAAATATTATAAAACAAAGGTAAAAATCTCATTAAATCATTTATATTACAAATTTTAAAACTACAAGTTCAGTGTGGAAAATTTTGTAAGTTTTTAGAAGTTTTACGTAGTTTAGCGTAACATTTTTACTCATAGTTTAATATGTATAAATTTCTATAAATTTTATTTTTAGAATAAATATGTTATTATAATCATTTAGAAAAATCTAAGTAATCTATTTTTACTTTTAAAGAAGAGTAAAGATCTAAACTCATGTGTTCCACGGTTTTCGAAAAATGAAAAGTAAACAAATTCCAGTTGGTATTTGGCAAAATGTAAATGCGACATTATGCCACCTTGTTGCATCAAAAGACTCGTGTCAAGTTTGTGCTTCACGGGGAAAACTCACATTTAGTAATTTTTTTATTAATGGTACTACTCTTTTCAATTTAATTATTAATTTTTATTTGAAGGAGTAGTATAGTAAAATCTTAAGCTATTTTGGTCGGTTTATTTAGTGTTTTATGAGAAAAATTTCGTGCTCTTTGCTCGTATAAATAGAGAGAAATGTTTTCATGCGTTGTAACTATGATGTTGATATTTTTATTTAGAGGTTATTCTTCGTAGTTCTAGTTTTGATCGCTTTTAAGTAATCAAAAGTTAGGAAATTTTTAATTTAAGTAAAAATAATAATTTTCACTCTTTAATCAATTCCAATGGACTAGATTGATCATCACATTATTGATGGTATATATCTAGGTTTATGTTATTGAAATCCTCAACTTGAAATTAACCAGCTACACTACACCAAACAAGTGCAAGCCCGACGGTTTTTGACGTCTTTCCGCCGGTAAAAGTTTCAGGGGTTAAGAAAAGCGCCGCTAATGCAGCCGTCGCTACATTGTATTATTGAATTCAAAGAGTTGATATATAGCAAACACAGAAAGTGAAATCTAAAGATGCAATAAAAATATATTACCTACATAACATTTCCATTATTTGCTGAATTCATTTGTTGAAAGGCAACTTTCAAGGTCTCCACTGTTTCATTCAGTGTGTCATAACGTGCATTACTTTTGGCTAGCTCTTCCTTCAGCTTTTATCTCATCAGCCTGGCTCCTGCTGACTAAACTATTATAAGTAGTTGGGGTAGGTCTCAATCCAGCTCCTCGAACCCGTCCTTCGTGCTTTGGTCAATTAGTTGCTGGAATATATCATCCCTGATCTTGGCAATCACTTTGGGCGTTACTTCACCTTCAATGGCACCTCTGAAGCCTCTTCACTCCTGTTATGCGTTGCTTGATACATGTGAAGCCTATCAGGAACCTCGCCAAGTTCTTCCTCCTAGCACAAACCAAAATCACATAAAACTTAAAATGATAATTTCAGGTACGATAGATAGGATCAATACTTTGTATAACAACAACAAACACTCATCAATTCCTTGCTAACCTGAGACAAACTCTTTCATGAATAGGATAGAAAAACACTATAAATTGAAACCTAGGATAGTCTAATTACTTCACTTTATATTATAATTTAATTTCCTTGTCACCCAGATAATAGTCCCAAAGAATATTTGTTTAGGAATGCGAAAAGGTAATAATGTAAAAATGAACAGAAGAAGAAGTGAAGTGCAGACTTGTGTTACATAAACATGAGCAATAAATAGAAGGAGAAAGGAGGGAGGGGAGACTTATCTACGGACTATAGATAGACTCTTTGTTCCTACCTCCAAATTCAGTATTGGTACCAGAAACAACTAGTAGAGGTTGAAGCTAACAAGAAAACAACAAATAACACACATTGAGCTCAAGATGATCCTCATCATTCAATAATTCAAACCCTCTGAAAAACAGAATGTAAAAAACTTACTCCAAGAAACTCAGCCCCGAATGAAAGATTGAAAAGCTCTACCAGGACAAGCTTACTCCAGCCTGCAAAGATTCCTTGATTATGCAAAATTGGGTAAAAAATAATCGTTGAAAAGTTGTACCAAATCGAAAACCCTAACTACAAGTTATTTTTGCAAATAATTATTTCAACGGGGTAATTCTTAAGCTATTATAATAAAACATCCGTTAACTTTTAAGACTATAATAAATCCAGTACTCAACGAAAATTGTTATTTCAAACCCTCCATCAATATGTGATATTTTTCTTCGGTTAAGTTACTTGGATTAAAGAAATCTTTTCTCTCTAAAACTCTCTCACTCTAAACTCTCTCATCTCTTTCTCTTTTTTAGGGTAAAATTTTGGGTTGCCGCCGACGTCTCCCTTGGCCGGCGGCAACCCCCATTTTTCTTATCTGTTTCTTTTTCTCTTTGGTTCTTCTTCGTCGGATCTGAATCGTGGCTTGTAGTGGAGATAGAGGTTGGTGTTGGGATCTAGTGAAGGAGGTTGTGGTTGGAGTGGTTTGCGCGGATCGAAAGGCAGCGTGGTGACGGCTGTGGGAGACAGGTCGGGGGCGTGGTTGTGTCGGAGGCGTCGGTAATGGCAGTGTTTCGTTGATGGCTGGTCGAGAGGGTTGGGCTAGGCTGCGGTGTGATTGACAATGACGAGTTTGGAGGTTGATTTCGGTGATTCCGACGAGTGATCCGGTTGGGTCCAGGAGCGTCGGTGAGGGAGTGGTGAGGATTGATGATGGTTTGGGTTTGAGATGGCGGTGCTGGTTGTTTGTGGCGTTGGTGTGTAGTTGGAGGCCGAGGATGGAGCAGGGATGGGTTCGATGGCTGCAGTGATGTGGCGTTGGCCGGGTCGGATTTGGGTCCGAGTTGCAGCCGGCCGGCGAGTGGTTGGCGGGTGGCTGGCAGTAGCTGGCGAGTGGATTTTTTCGGGGTTGCTTGTCTGGTTTGAGTTCAGCGGTGACTGCGAGTGGTTGAGATGGTGTGGCGATGGAGATAGAGGTGTGGCGATGGTTGCCGATTTGGTTGGGTTGTGGTGTTGATCGTGGTTGGAGTAGTTTGCGTAGATCGGGAGGCAGAGTGATGACGGGGAGGGAGACCGATCGAGGGTGTGGTTGGGTCGATGACGTGGGTGTGGTGGCGCCAGCAGTGGTGATGATTTTTGATGGCCGGCCGAGTTGGATGGGTCCAGGTTGTGGAGTGGATGGAGGCAATGAGTTTGGTTCGGTGATTCCGGTGGGTGAGGCAGCCGGGTTTTGGAGCGACGTTGAGGGAGCGTTGTCGGCGGCGGTGAATGGCCGAGGAAGATGGTAGCGGCAGTGAAGCTTGGGGCGGCGGTGATGAAGAAGAAGAATAAAGTTTTTGTGTTTTTTAGGGTTTAGGTTTGGGCTACTAGTAGAGTAGCTTGGGCTTGGGCCTTGTGTGAGGCTCGTTTAATTCGGTTAAGTGTTTTTTGGGCCTTGGACGATGCCTTTTGTGTGTCGAGCCAACTTGTTTGGCGCGTGTCTCTTTTATTTCGTTCGTGTTTTCTATGGTCATTCTTCATGACCCTATTAAATATCAATATATATCAGCCTATTAAAAAAAAAAATTACTTGGATTTGATTTTTTTATTTTATTTCTTTCCAAAATTCCAGGTCAATTACCCGTGGCACACCATTGAGGAATAAATAAAACACATGAATTCCTAGAACGACACCGTTGCATGACATCATCATCATCTTCTCCTCCTCGTCATCATCAAAATCTATTCTTACACGTGGTGTTATTGTGGTTTGTTTCTAAAAATAAATAAATAAAACCTTCACCCATACCTTCCATTGACTCGCCGCCGCCATCCGCCACCAGTGACCACTTCTAGTTTCATTCTTTATTCTCATCATCCACCACATAATTATCATCCCTTTACCACCATCACCCGCCCACAACAACCACCATCCACACCCACCACCAACGCCACCGTCTTCTCCAATACTACCATGAAAAAACAAATAACTAGATTGATAGCGTGTATTTTGTATATGATTTATCACCTCTTTTTTGTCTTTTTTATCTAGATGCTATCGATTAGTGTCTATTTTCTTCCTATTTGAAGATATAGACACTAAGGAGAGTTTTAATCGAAATGCGCGCTATTGGCTGGATTTTGAAGGGAAAGTTGTTGTCTTGCCCTCGTCGCGAATATTCATCAATACTAGAAGTCCAATCCGATTATGGAAAGTCCGGAAAGAAAAATTTCGATGGATCTGCGGTTTCTTCTCCCATGCGTCCAGCTCATCAAGGAGCATTTAATGCAAGCCTAGTTCAACTAGCTAGCAATAAGATTTCTAGTATTACTATATATATTTAAGACTCTTAGGGTTTTTAAACAAGTTCTCTTTTAGCGAATTCTGCACACTTTCTTCCTAACTTCGGACCAGCCTTGTAACAACTTTGTAGAATTGCGTTTTAGCAGTCTCATATTTCTCTTCTTGTTAATTCTATTTTATGTTTTTTTATTTATTTTCTTGTTTACTTAATTATGAGCATGAGTAGCTAAATCCTTTATTCTTAGTAAAGATTATCAAAGGTTACGAATTGAGAGGTCTAAACGTTCTTAATAAATTCCAGAATTTATATTCATTTGTTTATTAATTGAATGTCAATTTATCTATGTTTGGTTAGAGGATAAGCCAACTTATAATTACACATAGTTAATTATTATTGTTCTTACAGCCTAGCCACCATACAAAGTTGTTTGATAGAGTAGACGCCTAATTCATGAGAAGTTTGGTTAAATCCCTATAAGCGTACAATGGAGTTGCTTCTCATACAAAGGAAAGCGGGAAACCTAAGCGTACCTGTTTTCCATAGCACACATATGAATTAGGAATGGAATATCCTTGTACCGATGATCAATTGACCTTAATCGCAACCGAAGATAGATCTTTACTAGGAAGCCTTTTTCCACTTGGTTTTACCTTAGTATTAATTTCTGCTTTAATTATTTTACTAATAGTTAATTCAAACAACCTCAAAACCCCCTTGTTACTACCTGTTCTGTTATCCCGAAAGAATACATCTTGCCATAGTCTTTGTAGACGATCCTATTATCATTATACCCAATTTATTTTGTGTATTCGACTATAGATTATTACTATTATTTGTGATAACTTTGACAATCAATCATTCATCATAGCACTTTGGCTTTGACTCAACTTGAGTGATACGAGCGTGGGAGCACACAACTACTTCACGAGGAGCAAAGGAACGATGGCTTTACTTTTGAAGACCCTTAGAGTTGAGGAGGCGAGCTTAGACGCATGAGAGCATTGGACGACATGTGTGCACGCCAACGCACACACCATCATGCCCAGCAAAGCCATTTCTTGAGGAGCATGTGGATTCCAAGACAGTTCTTAGCGGCATGCCGCCAGTGACTGGAATTTGAGGCTATGTTGAAACGAAGCTAGCGACATGCCTCTAGTCCCTGGTTTTAATGACTTTTCAGCTTTGTTTTGTAATAAGTATAAAAAGCTAGAGATAGACTCTTTTAGAGGGGTCTTGAATTTTGTGAGTTATCTCCTTTCTTAGACCAATACACCTTAGGTGTGAAATTAGGTTTCTTAACTTCATCTTCTCTAAACGGTTGGGTTGCTCAAGATCATTCCTTGAGAGGGTCAATGATATAGCGTATTTTATGCATGTTTTCCTCTCTTATTTCATCCCTACTTCGAGTATGATACTGCTAATTTCCTTTTGAATTCGTACTTTTTGCAGATCTAGGCTCAAAGAGGAAAAGATGCCGAAATACCCCCCCTCTTTAGTGGAATTTTGCCGAAGATCTCTAGAGAGTTGAGGCCTAGCTTCTCTCTCTCCGTCGAGCCCTGGATGCGTTCCGTGTTATCTAGCCTTGGACCCGTATTGGACCATCTGGAGCCGCATATTGGCCAATACCTAGTTGTAGCACGTGCAGACATCCCCAAGAGGACGCGCGAACGAAGATTCCCTTTTGGCTACCTTGGGAATATTCCCTTAGGGCGCACCTCCCCCTCTTTTATACCTTTTCTTAGTTGTCCTTTGTCTTCTTGTGAGCTAAGAGGGTATTTAAACATTAGTTTTAGGGTTTTTAGGACACACTTTCATTACATCATAGAATCCTTTTGGGGACAGCCGCCCACCTACCTTCTTTCAAGGGACTTGTCACTCTCATTTTTGTAGCCGTCGTCGGCATCACTCTTCAAGCCAGAGTTTAAGCTCCAGCCGGTTTTTATTAACTTTCCCGTTTCCTTATTGCTCTTCCCTTTTATGTTCATATTTAAATCTGCTTTGTTATTTATTATTATGAGTGGCTAAGTTCTTAAGCTTAACAAGGGTGTTTTAAGGGTTGCATGAGGGTAGTCACGAGACAAAATTGTGTTTAATAAATTCCCATCGCTATATTTGTTCGCTTGCCGTTTTAATGTTAGATCTAGATAGTTTTATTAGGAGCTTGATCACCTACTAGTTTACTATTTTAGATCTTCGTCATTTCTCTAGTTATAACTAACGCGAAGCCTTAGAATAGAGTAGACACTGGATGGATTGTCATTAGCTTGGTTCGTTCTGTCTAGGGCAAGTGAGCGATTAGGGCAGTGTCGCGAGCCTGACAAACTGAGAGGCATCCAGCCCTAGATATGTCTTTCCTTATCTTCATGGGTGCTGTGAGTATTACCTCCCCGCTTCGTGCCTGGGAGGACGGCTGACGCTGCCTTATAAACAGTAAAAATGGGGGGGTAGCTTCTCGTAAGAGGAAAGTAGGGGGCTAAATGTACCTGGCCCCCATAGCACGTCTATAGCATGAGAATAGAATATTTGTGCGTCGATGACAGACGAGGCCTCAACGCAACCCGAGAAAAATCCCTTGCTAAGATTTCCCTTAATCTGATTTTATCTTTTTCCCTCCTTATTTACTTGTTTATGGTTTTTATTTCCTTTGATTTATTATTCTTGTTTTTGTTAGCTATCCTGCCCTCGACATCTTATGGTCGACTTGTTTGACCAGTAGACCCCCCTTTTGTATTACCATTGTGCATTTCATTCTGTCATACATTTAAGGCAAGATTCATACTTTAGTCTTTGTGGACCGACCCTGTTACCATCATACGCAAATTAATTGTGCATTTAAGCATCGGGTTTTAATATTATTTTTGACACGTTTCGACGGCGAGTCAAATTTTGGTGCCGTTGCAGGGGACTGTTTAGTAATGATTTCTTGTTTTCACTTGTATGACTAGGAGATCTGCTCCAGACCTACTACCACTTGATCACGAGCTTACTAGAATAGAAAGAGAACTTCGAAGGCAAGCTAGGGGACCAGCTGTTAATCATAGAGGAATCCCTAATCCTGCCCTCGATAGAAATCTCTCCGATCTGGATAATCTCGACCGTCTCTTTCTTAAAGGATTTCCCTTCTTTCATCCAGACCTCGACAACGCTGAGTTTGTCAACCCCGAGATACCCAACATGGAAGATCCACCTCCACCACCTCCTCCAGGGCCCGACGCCCCTAACAATCAGACTATAGAAGATCTTAATGCTGCCCCCGAAATACCGAGCAGTTGCATTAAATGGCCCGTTGTTGCTCATGACTGGACGCTTAAGTCCGCGGTCATGTATCATCTCCCCATTTTCTGTGATATCGCCAAGGAAAATTCTCACATGCACCTCCAACAATTGCATTCCATTTGCGAAGCTATAAAGCCCACCAACATCAGTATAGAGCAAGCTAAGCTGCGTGCATTCATGTGGTCCCTCAAGGACGATGCCATTGACTGGTTCTATGATCTCCCTTCTAGATCCATTCATTCTTGGACCGAGATGTCAAAGGCCTTTACAGACAAGTATTATCCGGCGTCCATAGCCATGATTACTCGCAAGAAATTGGTTTCTATTCTTCAAAAGGATACAGAGAATCTCGACCAGTATTATGAACGCTTCAAGAAGATGCAAGCATTATGCCCTTCCCACAACCTGACTGAGCATGCCCTCATCCAGTATTTTTGTGAGGGTTTGCGGGCACATGATAAGGCCTTGCTGAATGCAGCTAGTGGCGGGTCTCTATGTGCTCTCACTCCAGCTGCTGCCAAAGCTACCATTGAGCTCATGACAAAGAACGCCACCCCTGCAAGTAGCAACAACAGTGATCAAGGCGCCTAAGTTGCAGCAATGCAAAACCAGTTGACTGCTATCTCGGGCATGCTCCAGAATATGACAGTAGCCCAGCCTGTCCAGGTCAAGGCATGCCAAATATGCAATTTTTTGGATCACCCCACAAACGCATGTCCCTTCATTCCTGAGGAAATCGCCGTCAATGTCGCGGAAGTCCAAGTGAATGTTATGGGTAACTATACCCAAGCCCCATATGGCCAAAACTATAACCAACCATGGAGGCAGCCGAATCCCGGTTGGATTAACAACGCTCAGTCATCCGACTCTAATGGACAGCCGCAACAACATCTGTATGGTAACCACCCTCCGCCTCTCAACATGCAACATTTCAAACCTCGACCAACGTACAATCAATATCAATGCCAACGCCCTCAAGACCAGACCTTCACAGTCCCACCAATTCCTGACCCCGAATAGCAGAAGAAGATCGACGACCTTGAGAATAAGATGAGTATCATGATGGCAGAAATGAAAGAGTTGAAAAACCAGGGTAGGTTTCCAGGGCAGACAGAAAACAACCCAAAGCACAACGTTTGTGCTATAAATCTTCAAAGTGGCACTACCTTGACTCCTCCACTACATCAAGGCCTTGACATTGAAAATTCTCTAGAGTCTGAGCTCCGGCCTAAGACGAAAAATCCAAAAAAACCAAAAATACCAGAGGTCATGGAAGAGCGAATCCGCTCTCCAAGGGGATCTCCACGGAATGATCCAAACCCAATTGAGTTTATTCAAGAGTACATTCATAAGATTCTTGAACCTCCTTTCCCACGAAGACTAGTCAAATCGAAGAAAGAAACGGAGGATCGTGTGATCTTTGATATGTTTAGCAAGGTGATCGTCAACATCCCACTCATACATGTAATCAAGAACGTGCCCAGATATGCTAAATTCCTGAAACAATTGTGCACAGACAAGTGCAAATTAGCCGGCGTCAACAAGATAAGCATGGGAATTAATGCTTCTGCCCATATACAACGGAGGATTCCTCCCAAATGCAAAAATCAAGGGATGTTCATAATTCCCTGCAAGATTGGCACCGTCGACATTGGTAAAGGCATGTGCAATTTGGGAGTAGTCATTAACGTCATACCCTTGACAATCTATAACAGTCTTGGCATCGAACCTCTTAAGACCACCAGGCTCTCCATGGACAGGAGCCTCTCACCACCTCTCATGGATGTCTTGACCTCGACACTTGTCACTCCTCCAGAGTTGCATTCCGTTGTAGCAGCCCTAGAGGAATGCTGAACCCGCCTATGATGGAAGTGGTAAATAAGGAGATATTGAAGTTGTTAGATGCAGGTGTCATCTACCCTATTTCAGATAGCTTCTAGGTGAGCCCCGTTCAAGTCGTGCCCAAGAAAACCATTATCATTATCACTATTGGGCAAGACGATGAATCGATCCCTACAAGAATTCAGAACGGTTGGCGAGTTTGCATTGATTATCGCCGTTTGAATGTGGCCACTAGAAAAGATTATTTCCCTCTTCCCGTCATAGATCAGATGCTAGAGCGTCTCGCAGGCAAGACCCACTATTGTTGTCTGGATGGATACTCTGGATTCTATCAGATTCTTGTTGCCCCCGAAGACCAGGAAAAAACCACTTTCACATGCCCCTTTGACACTTTTGCCTATCGGCGTATGCCCTTCGGCCTCTGTAATGCCCCCACCACGTTTCAATGATGCATGGTGAGCATTTTCTCAAAACTTATTTGATAATACATAATGGGGCTTCGAGGGCATTATAGACTTTTCTCCCCTTCCCCTGAGGGGGACCCCTGCCAGCGCATCGGTCAAACCACGGGCCAGTACGTTTCTCGGGGCCAACGGTCAGTATACGGCCTAACGGGCTCCCAATACGTCTGAGCGCGACACGTGTCCCGTTAACGGACTCGGCTCCTTGGCGACACGTGTCCCACCGACTTAAGAGAGAAAGGTCTATAAATACCCCCCTTCCCCCACTCACGGGAGGTAAGCTCAACCCTCGCACTATTCACAAAACTCCTTCACTACATATCACTCGTACTAACTTGACCGTCGGAGCCTCTACGCCGGAGGCCCCCTCCGGTGCTTTTTCAGGTACCACGCAGCAAGCCGGACACACTGAGACATCCAGTCAGTGACCATAGACCCACCCTACCTAACGCAATCACCAAAGAACCCTCACCCCATATCCCAGATTATCATATTGGTGCTCTCGTTGAGAGTCTGAGATCGTTAAGTGAGTCTACCTTGAGATCCAGGCTCACCTACCCCAACACCGAACGAAACACTCCGCGAAATGACATCCAACCGAAACCCCCAATAGTTCATACCCCTTGGGGAAATAGAGGCCTCCCTCCATGCCTTTTACACGGATCCGCCTCCCGCACCACGGTCAGAAATCCATCAGGCACCTCCAAGAGTCCCGGCGGTACCCTTAGGCCGCCGACTGAATTTTTCTGCCTATCAAGGAGCTGGTCTTTCAACAGCGACGACCGATAGGGTCGAGGCCGACAACTCGCCCCCACCAACGGCTTATCGATGGAATAACCCCTTTACCGGCGCGGGGACCAGCGCCCCCGTCACGGAGGTACCCAGAGCTAGCGCTTTTAACACCATCCTTCCCCGCTCCGAGACAGCCCTCCTCCACCAAAGGATAAACCAGATCCTGGCCGTACTGACTGCAGGAATCCCCCAACATGCGAATGCTCCCCCCGGACCCCCTATTCCCCCTTTTCCGCAGACCTTCCCCGCAGGTCCACACCCCTTTGCTGACCATCAGCCGGCGACTCCCGTGCCCCACCCTACTGGGCTAACGGAAGAATACGTGCCACCAACGGTTCCTCCATTCGAGCCGAGATGTTATCCTGATAGCCTTTTCGGTGAATATGACCCGTACTCCCAGCGACACGCGACCTATCAGCCCTCCTAGGAGTCCAACCTAGGAGGGTACGAAGGGCGGAGAAGCCGGGAGTGATCTCCTGTCCAACGACAGCCCGACCCGGAGCACCATCAGGACCACCAGGAACGATACCTTGCTGACAGGGAGGAAGAACGCCCCCGATCCGTGTCATCTCGTGGCCGGAAGGAGCGAGACGGAAATCCGAAAAGCCCTTTGACCCATCGGGTCCATAAGCATAAGGTTGACCGACGGACTAAGATACCAGCGGATGTCTACGCTGGCCTAACCAACCCCGTTATCCACCTAACGCGGGTAAAAAACCAAGTCACCTTCCAGACCTCAAGGGACGAGGCGTTATGCCAGATCTTCGTACTCTCCCTAGCCGGGATAGCCAGCATATGGTACGAGGCGCTACCACCAGGCTCGATCGACAGTTTTGCAAAACTAGAGTGGAAATTCCTGAGCCGATTTAGCACGGCAATCCCTCTGAAGAAAACTTCTGAGGCACTCTTTGACGTCGTTCGGGGACAGGACGAGTCCCTTAAGGCATACCTAGAGCGATTCAACGCGGAACTTGGTCAGACGGCCGACGCCACCGTCGACTTTGCGACAGAGGCATTGAGGAGGAACTGTGGGTACAATAAGCTGAGAGATATGCTCACCACCGACCCCTCATTAACCTTAGACCTTTTGCGAACCAAGGCAAGCAAATACATCAAGATAGAGGAGGAAGATTTTCAGAGAGGACGAGGCAGAGAAATCTCCCCTCAGCCAACGGTACAAGAAATAGCTACCCCGGCCGGGAGTACAAGGGAATATCCAGCTACGGGATATAGGGCCCAAAGAATCGAGCCCCGACAGAGGAGACACATGGGGAGGGAGAGAAACCTCCAACCTGTTAGGCGGCTCACAACTCCCAACACCAGCTCCTTATTAGGACGGAGCGCGGAAATCCTAGCCGTTATTGAGAGCAAGGGCCTACCCATCCGATACCCTTACACCCGACCCGGCGACGTCATCGGAGGCAACCGAGGCCTCTATTGCCACTTTTATAAAGCCATCGGCCACGATACCGAAGGATGCCGATCTTTGAAATCGGCCATCGAACGACTGATAGAAGGGGGCCACTTACCGGAGTACAATCCACGCCCTTAACCAGCCAACAACACGCCCACCCCAGGGCCATGGCGTAACGGAAGGCAAATCACCACCGGCCCAAATGCCATCTCGGTACCCCGCACAAAGGGGAGAGAGGTACTGCTAACGACCGAAGATGGAGACAACATGATTAACTTCATCGCAGGAGGGGCCGCGAACCCTCCCGAAACCCCCGTGGGCGATAAATGAAAACGCTAGCTACCATCGGCCGACGAGGGCGGTTTCGGCTTCCTAGACCGAATGACACTATCTTTCTCCGAGGAGGACTGCAAAGGAGTAAGATACCCGCAAAACGACGCTCTCGTGGTCACAATGTTCATTGAAGATTTTGGGATAAGAAGAACCCTTGTGGATAACGGAAGCGCTATTAACCTACTTTCGCTAGGGGCATACGAGGTCATGAAGAGACCAGAGTCGGAGCTAACGCCCTGCCAGAAACCCATCATCGGGATAGATGGAATCGCTATTCTGATAGTAGGGATCACCTTCCTATCGGTGCGCTTTCGGGAAGATACCTCAAGAAGGTCAGAACGGCAACTATTCATGATAATCGACCTCAATCTGCCCTACAACGCCATCCTTGGGCGCCCTTTCCTGAACACTTTCGGAGTCGTTATCTCCCAAAGACACCTAAAGATGAAGCTCCCCTCGTGGGATGACGTTGTCACTATCGGAGGCGACCAGAAGATAGCCGTTTAGTGCTACCTCACCATGATAGGCGGTGACTGCGATGAGTACGTTTGCATAGCCAATGACCCCCTGGAAGCTGGGGACGACGAAAGACGAACCCAACCACTGGAAAACATGATATCGACACTAGTAGAAGGGATGCCCAACGAAAGCTTCCTTATCAGCGAAAGGCTAAGTCCAGCGGAACAACAACAGCTGGCCTGATTATTGAACAAATGCAAAGGGGAGTTCACGTGGTCATCCACAATCATGCCCGGAATATCCAGGGAAGTGGCCGAGCATCAGTTGAATGTGAACCCGGAGGCCAAACCGGTGCAACAGAAGCGTAGAGCCTTCTCCCGAGAAAAGGCTGACGCCATAGAAAAGGAAGTAGCCCGGCTCCTACGGGCAAACTTTATCAGAGAAGTTCAATACCCGTCATGGCTGGCCAACCCTGTGGTAGTCCCCAAAGCAAATGGAGAATGGAGGATGTGCATCGACTTCACCTCTCTAAATGAGGCTTGCCCGAAAGACTGCTTCCCTCTACCCCAAATCGAGCAATTAGTAGACCGAACGGCCGGTTACGAATTCTTGAGCTCCCTGGATGCAAATTCAGGATACCACCAAATATCGATGGCGGTAGAAGATGAGGAGAAAATGGCTTTCGTAACACCAACCAGAACATATTGCTACCGCGCTATGCCTTTTGGCTTGAAAAATGCAGGGGCAACCTTCCAGCGAACAGCCAACAAAATCTTCAAGGACCAACTGGGTCGAAACTTCGAAGTATACGTCGATGACATGTTGGTAAAAAGCAAGAGCTTTGAGAGTCACCTGATCGACCTAGCGGAAACCTTCCAAACTATGCGTACATTCGGCATGAAGCTTAACCCGAACAAATGCATGTTCGCTTTCCAGATGGGAAAAATTTTGGGATACGTCGTTAGCCGAGAGGGAATCCTGTCCAACCCCGTCAAACAAAAAGCCATCCACGACATGATATCCCCTCGGAATATCAATGAGGTCCAACGACTCACGGGTAGAGCGATAGCTTTAACTCGCTTTATCGCCAAGCAAGGTGAGCGATGCCTCCCCTTCTTCAAACTCATTCGAAAGAAGGCTCTGTTTGGATGGACGGAGGATTGCGAAAATGCCTTCTCAGATCTGAAGGAATACCTCACATCCGATCTACTGCTCAAACGGCCAGAGCAAGGGGATGTCCTCTTTCTATACCTCGGGGCAGCCGACGAGGCAATCAACGTCGTTCTAGTACGGGATGAAGCAGGCATCCACAAGCCTATATACTTCATCAGTAAAATATTAAAAGACGCTGAGCTGCGATACAGCCGAATGGAGAATATAACCCTCGCCCTAGTACAAGCGACCCGAAAGATGGCGCGCTACTTCCAGGCGCATTCGGTTATTGTCCTAACAGACCAACCACTACGGAAAATCTTTAAGAAGCCAGAAACTTCAAGCCGAATGGTCATCTGGGCTGTCGAGCTGGAGCAGCACGGCCTACAATACCAATTGAGGCCATCGATCAAGGCGCAACCCTTACCCGTTTTCATCGCCGAATGCACATTCTCAAGAGAGTCGTCCCTTGAAACAAAAATGATTGACTCCGAAGACATGGACTCACCCTACCCCGAAGAGGGAGACAGATGGGCCATTTTTGTCGACAGAGCCAAAAATCAAGAATCGTCCGGGGCAGGCATCATTGCTTCCAGACCAGAAGGGCTCAAGTTACGCTATGCCTTAAGAATTTCAAAGCCGTTGTCAAATAACGCGGCAGAATACGAGGCGCTTCTGGCTGGCCTACGTATCGGGAAAGACATAGCGGTAACGCGTGAGCGGAACGAAACCGAAGAGCCACATCTAGAGTTATACGGTGACTCAAAACTGATAGTGGATCAGGTCAACGGCCAAGCCCAGGCAAGGGACCCCACAATGATCCGATACCTCGCAAAAGCCAGAAAGGAACTAGCGTCTATTGGAAAATAGGGCATTCGGGTAAACATCAGACACATTCCGAGGGAGGAAAACGTCGAAGCCGATAAGATCGCAAAACTGGCCGCGGACCCTAACGCCGCCGTCCCAAAGGACGTTATGATAGAGAAAATCCTAATTCCTTCATTCATGGAGGAACAACTCACCTTATGCGTGGAGGAGGATGAAAACGACTGGCGCACGCCCGTCATCAAATATCTCAAACACGACACTTTGCTGATTGACCCTGCGGCAAAAATGAAAATCCTCAAGCGGGCGGCGAGATGCTCTATGTTCGACGGAGATCTTATCCGTCGATGTTTCTCATACCCAGCAGCCAAGTGCCTATCGGAGGAAGAAGAACACTACACCCTGCGAGAAATCCACGAGGGCATCTGCGGCATGTATGCCTCCGGAGGGACTATGGCAGCACAAGTACTCCGCAATGGATTCTACTGGCCAACAATCCGAAGGGACTGTAACCTCTTCGTAAGGACCTGCCAGAAGTGCCAAGAATTTGCAAGGATCCCGAGGCAACCGGCCACGGAGATATCAGCAATAGTCAGCCCCTGCCCGTTTGCTTAGTGGGGAATCGACATCATGGGACCATTCCCAGTAGCCCACCCACAGCTAAAATTCATCATCCTAGCGGTAGACTACTTCACCAAGTGGTCTGAAGCGGAGGCCATCCCAAAAATCATAGCAGAAAAAACATGAGAATTCTTCAAAAATCAAGTAATCCTACACTTCGGGATCCCGAGAGTCCTGATCAGCGATAACGGCACACAGTTCACCAGCGGTTATTTCAAAAACCGATGCGAGGAATTCGGGATTGAATAAAGGTTTTCCTCCGTGGCTCATCCCCAGACTAACGGTCAAACGGAAGTTACCAACAGAACTATCTTGGGCGGAATCAAAAGAACCTTGGAAGGAGCACGTACAAAATGGGCAGATGAGCTACCATACGTCATGTGGGCCTACCGAATGACAATCAAGGCCAGCACGGGAGAAACCCCTTTCGCCCTAACTTACGGTACTGAGGCCGTGACTCCGGTAGAAATCGGGGTCCTGAGTCTGCGTATTGACTACTTCAATATGGAGTAGAATGAAGACAGGCTAAGGGAACGGCTCGACTTACTGCCAGAACTGCAAGAGTAAGCTTTGCTAAAAACACTACTCTATAAGAGGAAAATGGCCAAATATCATAACCGACGGGTTAAGGAACGACTACTAAAAGCAAACGACCTGGTACTGCGCAGCAAAGAAGCCACCAGACCAATAATAAAAAAGCTCTACCCCAATTGGGATGGGTCATTTCGGGTCGTCCGGGTCATCGGCAAAGGCGCCTATCAGCTAGAAGAGCTCGACGGTACGCTCTTACCTAACTCTTGGAATATAGCCCACTTAAAGCTATATCACCCAAGAGCGGATGTATTGCTTATCAACTCTGCATAAATAAACAACACCGTGGACGTAGGCTTTTCAATGCCGAACCACGTTAAAAAATACAAGTGTCAATCATGCATTATGAAAGGAGCATCGCGCCCCAAATACCCTTCACCGTTTGTTCAAACGGGCGACTTGGCATCCCATCTCTGTTTTAAGGTAAACGGACGAATGGAGAGAGCTTGCGTTGTCAGCTGGCCGTATCTCGTTGGTCCGTCGACCACGATACGCGTTAAGATTCCAAATAGCCTTCACCGTTTGTTCAAACGGGCGACTTGGCATCCCATCTCCGTTTTAAGGTAAACGGGTGAATGGAGAGAGCTTGCGTTGTCAGCTGGCCGTATCTCGTTGGTCCGTCGACCACGATACGCGTTAAGATTCCAAATAGCCTTCACCGTTTGTTCAAACGGGCGACTTGGCATCCCATCTCCGTTTTAAGGTAAACGGGCGAATAGAGAGAGCTTGCGTTGTCAGCTGGTCGTATCTCGTTGGTCTGTCGACCACGATACACGTTAAGATTCCAAATAGCCTTTACCGTTTGTTCAAACAGGTGACTTGGCATCCCATCTCCGTTTTAAGGTAAACGGGCGAATGGAGAGAGCTTGCGTTGTCAGCTGGCCGTATCTCGTTGGTCTGTTGACCACGATACGCGTTAAGATTCCAAATAGCCTTCACCGTTTGTTCAAATGGGCGACTTGGCATCCCATCTCCGTTTTAAGGTAAACGGGCGAATAGAGAGAGCTTGCGTTGTCAGCTGGCCATATCTCATTGGTCCGTCGACCACGATACGCGTTAAGATTCCAAATAGCCTTCACCGTTTGTTCAAACGGGCGACTTGGCATCCCATCTCTATTTTTAAGATAAACGGGCGAATGGAGAGAGCTTGCGTTGTCAGCTAACCGTATCTCGTTGGGTCTATCGACCACGATACGCGTTAACACAGACCTGTACACAAAACCCCATCCCTGTTTTCACAAACAGGCGGATGAAGAGCTGTCCAGGCAGCTGATGGTATTCCGCACACCTACGATAGCCTGACAATACTCACTAATACATGGAAAAATCGGCACATCCAGACAGAAAGAAAGTTTATTCATAAAAAAGGGCCATACGGCATCTACAATCTATTCATCATCGCCAGGGAGAAGAGGAATATCCAACAGAGTGCGAGAAACATCCCCAATCTCACCAGGAATGGGCGACAGAACGCGCAGAAATCTCTCCAGGAAGATCTTCTTGTTCCGAAGCATGCTAAGGGAGACCTCCACATGGAGAAAGGCGCTGCCTACGGTGTCTACCACCTTGAAATCCTCCGGCATGGCCAGCCCCTTTTTTGCAAGCAACGGATCCGCAATCCCTTCCAAACCACGGATCTCCTCCTCAATGGCTTGGATCATCTCATGGACAGCAAGAGAATCCCGGAGGGAATTCTTCTTCACCTTGGAGAGAAAAAACAAAAACTGCCCTAGGATTTGTTCGTCCATAACGGCAAGAAAACAAGCAAAGACTATGAAGGAAGGGAGAGCAAAGGTTAGTCTGGCCAAACAAGGCACATCCTATTTATAGAAGGTCTGACAATTAATGACGCGGTTACAAAGGCACCTAAAAAGACGCGACCATCAACAAAGGCGCCACGGGAACACGCGACACTCCTCAGAAAAGACGCAACCAGCATAAAAAATTAACCAACATTTATTGAAAGGCTGCAAAAATTCAGAAACCGCCGCAGTCTAAGCAAAACGCTAGGGGAAACTATTCACTATCTGCCAAACGCGCTATCAGGAAAAGAAAGTCATCGGAACCACGACATGGCTAACGGCAAGGAGAGAAACAATGCAAGCATAACGGGTTTCAGCACGACGAAAAGTCCAAACGGAAATAACACAAACACTCCTCTTTATTACAAGGCCATACAGCATCTACAAACAGGAAAGCAAAGGCATTTAATTAGAAAAACCATCTTCATCCTCATCATTATGAGGAGGCGAAGAAGGGATCCCCCTGATGGAAGCAACAACCGAGGTCAAGTCGGAAGAGGCTCCTCTCATCCCCTCTAAACAGCACTGCAACATAGCCTTCTGACCTTTTAGAGCGGCCATGGTGACTTGAATATAAGATGCCGACACCGCCGCCCCGAAACCACCGTGAGGGCATCAGAGTCTGTCTCCCTTACGGTATCCCGAAGACCCACCAAAGGACGAAGCGTCCTTTCCAGCTCATCAATATCTTCAGAGATTCGTACCAACATACGCTTCACAACAGAGATGTCCCCCACAACACGACCCTTCACACGACAGGCTTTCGTAGACAGGTAATTCCTGGTCAAGTCATCCATGATCACTAGAGAGAAGAAGGGAAAGTAAAAAGGAACAAAGAGCAAAAAGGGAGGCAACTGAGAAAGAAGAGAGGAAAGAACCCATTTATAAATACACAAGCACTACCTCGAAAAGTGGACCCAACGGTAATATCCGTAACGGCCAAAAGATCAACCGTTGGGAGTGACCGATAAACGGCTCCCGATACTCGCTAGACGTTTGGTGGTAGCAAGCCTAAGCACGAAAGGCTCAGACCAACGGAACAATCAGCACAGACTTGAAAAAAACCCCACAACATTTCACATCAAGGCAGGAGAGCAAGTAAAAAGAAAGACAGAAAGTCATTATTACAAACGATGAAAGTTCAAACGATGGCCGGACATAACGGAAAAATACAAAGATCATAGGAGAAAACTAAGAGTCGGTAGGCAGCGGAGGCTGAATGGGCGGCCCTCCTTCGGGCAGGGGAGGACGATCAGACCCATCAATGGCACCAGACTGTCCAACGTCTATCTCAGCGATAAGGCTATCCGTATGTTCAGACACCTTGGTCAACTCGAAGCCAGGACCATTGTAACAGTCGGAGAAGGCTGTCAGCATGGCATCGACGACCTCATTCCGAAGCGCAACCATCTTCTGAGGAACAACATTCAGCTCCGACTGAAGCCTCTCAGCCCGCTCCCTTTCCAAAGCCAACTCCCGTTGAAGCCTCTCATCCTCACGGACAAGGTCCTCGCAGCGCCCCTTTTCGGCATCCCTCTCTCTCTTCACACCAACAAACTCCTCATAAACGCCCGAGAGCTCGGCAGCTTTCGCCTTTGCACCATCCACCTCCGCACGAAGAATTCCAAGGTCCACTTCAATTCGACCACTAGTGGCCCGAGTATTCGCATGATCCTCCCTCTCTTTCTCAAGTTCGTCCATCAGGGACCGAATCCTATCGGACGAATTCTCCTGCAGATAGCGGAGCTGGC
This sequence comes from Viola odorata, assembly GCA_963691705.1. Taxonomy (NCBI): domain Eukaryota; kingdom Viridiplantae; phylum Streptophyta; class Magnoliopsida; order Malpighiales; family Violaceae; genus Viola; species Viola odorata. The sequence goes on along the minus strand of OY829539.1, from coordinate 46,574,381 downwards.
GAAGGAAGAAAACAAACTGGCCTGGGCTTCGACGTGCTGACGCCCCAGGGATATTTGGCCAAAATGGTTTCTCTCATATTCCAAGCCAACCATCTCCCCGAAAAAGATCGATAGGGGAAGATCCCTAGCACAAGGATCAGCCACTCCCAACGCCGGAAGACCTTGTTGTGCCATACCCCTCACATCCAAAGTATGAGTGACAGGTCCGCCGGGCCCGAAAGACGAAAGATGAACCTCAGTATTCAACGACCGTGCACCCTGCAGATACCCGTCTAGTAGGGCGATTTCGGCGAGAGGTGGCGCAGGCGTGAAGTGAACGCGCAGGGGCGCCGAAGCAGAGGCACCAAGGGAACAAGTACCGCCACCACCGCCCGGTAAAGAAGCGTTTGGAGAAGGCCAACAGGCGCCAGACCCACTACCGACAAAATGACCAGGGGACGAAACATCGAAAGGATTGCCCCCCAGATCCGGCCCCACATCCGTATTCGCGAGAATGTCCGAAACTTGGCCATCGTCCATACCAACGACGATAGGATTAAGTTTCCCTCCCCCTTCGGCAGACGCCCCCAAAACCTCTGCGATAGCAGGCGAAAGACTCTCCTCCTTCTTCTTCTGTTTCTTCTCAAGCAAACGGGCGACCCTATCGGCCACAACAGAGGAGGACTTCGGAGCAGAAGTCTTCGAAGGTGAAGGAGTAACCGATGGATCGGAAGGACAGAACCTAAGGGGAGTAGCAGAAATCACAGTAAAACCCAACAGCGGCGGCCCAGTATCCTCTACCACCGGCACCCTCTCACCGGTAAACCCCTCCGACTGATCAAAGATGTCGTGACTAACATCCTCGGCCAATCTCTGCGAAGAAGGAGTGACCGAAAGTGGAGGAACGGCAACAATTACCCCCTTCCGAGCAGACTTGGGTTTCTTGTTAGCAAGAGACTCCCCCGTTTGATGCGAAGAAGCCTCCCCGGTAGACCTCTTCCGCCTCCGAAGAGAAACTTCAGGGCTCTCCTCCCGCTCCACCGAAGGCGAAGGCCCCCCTTCGCCGTTAGGTGCCGAGGACTCTCTATCGTCCTCCTTATCGTCCTTCTTTTCTGCAGAAACAATCATGGCCATCCCATTACAATAAACGACACCATCGGACAGAGAAGCTAAAGAAATCACAAAAAGGGAAAACTTACCAATACCACATAGCTCTATCGGTCTCCAAATGGCATATAGCTGCGTATTGAATGGCTTCCTCACAGCGCCTAAAAGCTTCTCAACAGCAGCCACCTCCTCAAGCGTTAGCTCACACGACTGAGGCTTGACCCATCGGGCATCAGTAATGTGCCGATTGAAACCAGACCTCCAAGCGTAACCAAGCATCTGAAGAACAAAGAAGCAATTCGCCCAGTTCTTGATCGACGAGTCGAACTTCTAGAAATGCATGGTAAGAGACTTAACCGAAGGATCGGACTTCTGAGGGAAAATAGAAACCCAACCCTTTCGGATGCCCAATTGGAAGAAATGCCTTAAAATCCCAAGGGTAGGCTGCGAGATACCGTTGGTAACACACACTCGGATAAATGCATAGATACCGACCCAAGAGTTCGGAGGGATCTGCGCCGGGTTCAAATCAAACTCAGCCAACATTTCACGAACCAGCGAATGAAGAGGAAGACGGAACCCATACTTAAAAATCTTCGTATAGAGCACCCGGTCGTTCCCAGTGAAATTAGTATTCAACCTAACCTCCAGCCCGGGAACCTAGCCGTATATTTGTCTCCCATAATCCCGCCGCAGGCAATTAACTCGGCATCCAACTCGACCCGATCGGTTATCACCGAGGCCGTAGCGGCAATCTTGGCCTCAACAGCGGACATAGGCCTGTCCACAACGGCAGAAGAAGCAACGGGCGCCGCCATGAAATAAAAAGAAGAAAGAAGGGGACACAAAATCTAGAATGAGCAAGGAAGAAGAGGAAGAGAGTCTCTCTATTTTTTGCGAAATTTACAGGCTTCGTGATTTTCTGGAAAGAGAGGAGAGCGGCGCACTGTATAGGTCATCGCACAAATGATAAAAAGGTGACCTGTGGAAGAGGAAACCCTTGGAAATACCTTTTCTCACGAAAGGACAGACCGCTTCGACCAACCCAAACGTCCCTCCTCAATTTTCAAACATGATCCGACCGCGAAGAGATGATCGGGCGCCACGCAAGCATGCACGCGCATCTAACCATCATTGCCTCTGCCCCGCATTTAATGAGACAGGACGTTACCAACAATCGGCCCGAAAGGAAAATGCAAAGACTGCAAAAACACGGAGAAGGCCCACGCCCCCTTTTTTTCCAAAAATGGCCCAAGACTTTACGGCCCACTCTCCTCAAAAGCGAAGGGTCGAACAGGCTATCTGTCCCACCCGCAATCGGGAGACAGCTCCCCAGCAGAGCATAATCCGCCAACCGTCCCCGACGACCGACAGCCCTAACGGCCATCTCACCCCTCATGGGTCACGATGACGCAGCAACGAGCAAACGCGCCTGAGAAACCAACGGACCCCCGATCGGGCAGATATCGGACTGAGCCCTTGGTAAACACTCAGACTCGTCATCGTTCATATATGATAATACATAATGGGGCTTCGAGGGCATTATAGACTTTTCTCCCCTTCCCCTGAGGGGGACCCCTGCCAGCGCATCGGTCAAACCACGGGCCAGTACATTTCTCGGGGCCAACGGTCAGCATACGGGCTAACGGGCTCCCGATACTTCTGAGCGCGACACGTGTCCCACCGACTTAAGAGAGAAAGGTCTATAAATACCCCTCCTTCCCCCACTCACTGGAGGTAAGCTCAACCCTCGCACTATTCACAAAACTCCTTCACTACATATCACTCGTACTAACTTGACCGTCGGAGCCTCTACGCCGGAGGCCCCCTCCGGTGCTTTTTCAGGTACCACGCAGCAAGCCGGACACACTGAGACATCCAGTCAGCGACCATAGACCCACCCTACCTAACGCAATCACCAAAGAACCCCCACCCTATATCCCAGATTATCATTATTGAAGACGGTATCGAGGTCTTTATGGACGACTTCACCATCTATGGTAACTCCTTTTTGGAATGCATGTCTAATTTAAAAAAATGCCTACAAAGATGCATTGAGACCAACCTAGTATTGAATTTTGAGAAATGCCATTTCATGGTCGATTGAGGGCTCGTACTTGGTCACATTGTCTCCAACAAGGGTATCAAGGTAGACAAGGCAAAAATTGAAGTACTCGAGACCTCGCCCTATCCCACCATTGTCCGTGATGTGCACTCTTTTCTTGGGCACACAGGCTTCTATCGGAGATTTATCAAAGATTTCTCAAAAATCGCCCAACCTATGTGACGTTTATTGCAAAAAGATGTCGATTTCCAATTCGATGAACGCTGCCAAGCTGCTTTTGATACTCTCAAGAATAAGCTCATCTCTGTGCCTATCATTCGTGCCCCCGACTGGTCACTCACATTCGAGATCATGTGCGACGCGAGCAACCAAGCGTTAGGAGTTGTTTTGGGTCAGAAGAAAGATAAAGAGACATATGTCATCTATTATGCCTCCAAGCTGCTAGATCCTACCCAGCAGAACTACAATACCATAGAGAAAGAGCTCCTAGCAGTTGTCTATGCCCTCCACAAGTTCAGGCAGTATCTCTTGGGCAATTATGTACTCGGATCATTCAGCCCTTAGGTACTTATTGACAAAGGCAGACGCCAAACCCCGCCTTATTCGATGAATTTTATTACTTCAAGAATTTGATATCCTGATTAAGGATAAGAAAGGAAGAGAGAACCTAGTCACCGACCATTTGAGTAGACTGTCAGTCCAAGAGGAAAATTCGCAGGTGCATATCCGTGATACTCTTCCTGATGAGCATCTGTGTCTTGCCCACGTTGTTCATTTTCCATGGTTCTTCGACATAGCCAATTACCTAGCAACTAGCTCTTACCCTGTCGACGCCTCAACATCCGACCGTCAATGCATCAAGAAACAATCCAAATATTACGTCTGGGACAACCCCTATCTGTGGAAACATTATTTAGACCAGATCATTAGGAGATATGTGACAATGGACGAAGTGCCCTCGATCCTGAACTTTTGCCACTCATCTACAGAGGGTGGTCATTTCGCTGCAAAGAAGACAGCCTTGAAGGTTCTTGAGGCCGAATTATATTGGCCCTCGATTTTTAAAGATAGTTACATGTATTGCTAGGCCACAAGAAATATAGGTGTTCGCAACCAGATGCCTCTAACCAACATCATGTCCAGTGAGATTTTCGACATCTAAGGGATTGACTTCATGGGTCCATTCCCGAACTCTTTTGGAAATATCTATATCCTTCTAGCTGTCGATTATGTCTCTAAGTGGGTCGAGGCCAAGACAACGAAAACCGATGATTCCAAAGTGGTAGTGAAATTTCTGCGAACTCACATCTTCAATTGTTTTGGAACTCCTCGAGCCCTCATCAGCGACCGTGGGACGCATTTTTGCAACTGGGTGGTCTATTCCCTTCTCAACAAGTATGGAGTGACCCATCGAGTCTCGACAGCATATCACCCCCAGACGAACGGGAAAGCCGAAGTCTCCAACAGAGAGATCAAGTCCATCCATAAGAAAATGATCAACCAATCTCGAAAGGATTGGAGTTCAAAATTGGATGATGCTCTCTGGGCCTATATGACAACCTTCAAGACCCCGATTGGGATGACTCCTTATAGACTAGTCTATAGCAAGCCATGCCACCTCCTGGTAGAAATTGAACACAAGGCCTTTAGGGCAATTAGGAAGGTTAATATGGATCTAGGGGAGGCAGGTAAGCATCGTCATTTGCAAATCCAAGAGCTTGAGGAGCTTCGTGATGAAGCATATGAGAACGCCATCATCTACAAGGGCAAGACGAAAGCCTATCACGATAAGTTCCTATCTCCCAAATCTTTTGCCATTGGTCAGAAGGTTCTTTTGTACAACTCCCGTTGAAGATTTTTTGCAGGAAAACTCAAATCGAAGTGGACATGCCCATATAGGGTTACTACCGTATTTGACCATGGAGCCGTCGAGATCTAAAGTCTAGACTCGGAAACAATTTTCAAAGTGAATGGCCATCGCTTGAAACCCTTCTATGAAGGATTCAAGCCCTTCACAACAGAGAAACAAGAGGTGGCCAACCCGTCTGTCCAGCCCTAGACAGACAGTGAACGTCTAGGCCTAGACGTTAAAGATGGTCACTAGAGGCGAGACCTCACATTTCGTCTCATCCTTTAGCTCCCTATTGATTAATTGCCATAACTTTTACCCCCCCTTCTTATTTTTGGATTTTCTCAATTATTTTATTGCTCATTTTAATTTTATTTATTGCGCCTTTTTGGTTGGTGATTGACGCTAAATTCTATGTGTTTCTACTGCTTTAAACTACTCTGTTTATGGTAAAAACAATATCTTTCACGTCAATTTGTTGTCTTTTGAAGGAAGTCTTGGGCTAGATGAGATTTGGAGGAAACGGATGCCTTGAGCGATAATGCGGCAATCTTGGCCGTAGGCTTGGCCAAGATTGTAGAGATAAAGGCGTGCTGATCATGGATTCACGAAGGATGCGCTTGGATAGAGCAACCAGCTGGCGATTGCGTCCATGTGAATAATTCCCGGATGTAATCTTTTTGAACAAGAAACAATCTGTTTAGATAATTGTTTTATTTTATTTCCCGTTTCGAATTAAAAACAATTGGGATTCTTATCCCTATCTTTTAGGTATTTTGAAGTTTAGGATTTGGAAAGAGACGTGATTGGTGGGGACGCTAACCTTATTAAAGGTTAAGTGAAGGTTGTCAATCACGACAATCTTCCATCTTCTTTTCTTCTGGTTATTGTAAAAACTTGCTGTGATAATTCCTTTGGGAATATCGCATTTAATTCCATCTTTTATGTTCATCAATTATTTCTTCCTTTCTTTGATTACTATGTCTACTAGCTAAACACCAAATTCTTGGTAAGGGTTGAGTGAGTATACTTGTTTGATTCATGAGACCGATCTATTCTTAATATCCTCTCATCGTAATTGATTCAAGTTCTGTTTTAACAAACCGGTTCCCGTCTAGGCTAAGACTTGATCGATCTTAGGCAAGACGACGGATTTGTAGCCAGTCACAAAGGGGACGAGTGAAACCGGAGTGACGAAGTAGGCAGCTAACCTCGCGGGGGTTAGTGAACTTGAATCGATATAGGCCTAACCAGATTGACAACCTAGGGCTCCAAGTTGGGAGTAGCTTGGCCTAGACTCTGTCTTTCCCTACGCCATTGAGAAAATGCATGTGCCTCAAGCCAGCAGCCAATTGGATAAACCCTTTAACCATCAAGGTGTCCACTGGCTAGGATCACTTGGAAAGGAGTTCCTCCTAGGTGGTTTCAATAGGAGGAGAGCAGGATTGGAAAGGAGTTCCTCCCAATCTATAGCAAAGTTATGAAAGAGAAAGAGAAAATCTAAGGTCAATGGTCGAATAAACAAGTAAAGTGCTCACGAATTCCCCCTTACCAGGAATCTACCTCTCATCAGTTTACAACCAACCTCCATCGCCAATCTTAGCTAAGATTACTTTCTGCCTAAGATTGTCTTTTTACTTTATTTTTGTCTTATCTCTTTTTATTGCTTCTTTACTTTAATTGCAGGAACAAAACCCCCTCAACTCCAGTGACGAGGAAGTCGAGTCAAGACTGTGAAACCCCAACAAGATCTCTGTGGACGAACCTCTTATCATGACCTACGAGTCCCTTGTGGACGAGTGATAAGTTGTATTCCTACCCCATTTCTATATCTTTTTTACAACTAAATTTGATGCCCTCGACACGCAATCAAATTTTGGCGCCGTTGCCGGGGATCTTTTGATGGTGTTCTTGTAGTTTTGTTTTTATTTTTGTCTTTTGCAGTTGATGACCAGGTCCTCAAAGGAAGATTTACTACCTTTGAATCTGGAACTTACAAAAGCTGAAGCACAAAACAGAAAGAAAGCCAAGAGAAAGACTAACGGTGAATTTTCAGGGACACAAACAGAATCTTGTCCCAGCAACAATCTAGGCCAAGATTCGAGCCCAGCTGAAAACCCAATACCAACCATGGAGGAAAACCAACAAGAACAGACGATGAGGGAACAAAACAGGGGGGCAGAACGAGTGACCTACTCCTGTATTAATCTACCCCCGATGACTAATGATTGGTCTATCAAGACAAACATCTTTGCCAACTTAACCAAGTTTCATAGCCACTCAAACAAGAATCCGTAAAACCATTTAAGGAACCTTCACCTCCAATGTGATACCCTAAAACCAGTAGGAGTAACAATCGAGAGAGCCAAACTGAAGTCATTTCCTTGGTCTCTCGAAGACTCAGCTAAGAATTGGTTTTATAGCCTGCCCCATAACACCATTACAACATAGGGAGACATGTCCGCCGCCTTCCTAAATAAATATTGGAATGCAACTAAGGCAGGAGCAGCAAGAAAAAGTTTAGTTTCCGTTCAGCAGAGGGGAGGAGAGAGTTTGAGCGAGTATCATCAAAGGTTTAGAGACCTTCAAGACATTTGCCCTACCCACAGAGTGGCAGACCATCTCCTAATCCAATACTTCTATGATGGAATGTGTGTGAAGGATAGGGAAAGGTTAGATGCAGCCGCTGGAGGAGCACTTCAAGATCTTACACCAACAAGAGCAAAACTACTTCTCCAAACAATGGCTGACAACAACCAAAACAACGCCTCATCCGAGAGAAATTCTACACCTTCTTCTTTGAATGCTATAAATGTGGAAAATAAGCTTGATAAGATTACTAACATTTTGATGAATCTTTCTATAGGTACCACACCTCAAGTACAAACTACATCAGCAGCAACCAATCCTATGCCTTTGGTTTGCGGGATTTGCCAACAACTAGATCACCCAACCCATAGTTGTTACATGGTAGAACAACCAGGCGATCCAACCCCAATCCCAGTAAATGCAGCATACGGCTACAATCAAGGACAATCTAATGGACAACCTAAATTCCCACACGAGAATAACCAATACTCATGGAGACAACATCTCAATCTAAGGTGGAGACAAGATACACCTCAGCCTAGCCAACCAAATCAACAACAATACCAACAACAACCACAACAATCTCTCATAAATTTCCAACACTTCGTACCCAGACCACCTGGAGCGAATCAAAGCAACGTTCCACTGTTACCTCCTGCACCTCAACCGCTTAAGATTACTGGAGTCCCTATAGAAGAGACGTTGCAGAAATTTATGCTTGCGACACAATCCAGTTTCGTTGAGATGCAGAAACAGAACGTCGAAATGCAAAAACAAATTAGCCAATTTACCAACAGACACAGCAACCAGGGACAGTTGGCAAGTTACCTTCCACAACCGAAGATAACCCTAGACACAACGTAAGTGCCATTCATCTTAGGAGTGGAAGCATTTTTCCTGAATGGAAGGGTGCAAAATCAGACAAGGAGATGTACAAGCATTCATTTGAGGATGAAGACGTCGATGTGGATGAAGAAATCGAAGCAGAATCTCAGCCGGAACCAATCTTGGGTAAGGCTGAAGCTAAGACTGACATCCCTGTCGAAGTCGAAGCAGAAGAGCCGGTCTTAGCCAAGCTAGTGGCTAAGCCTGATGATCAAAGTTAAAAACCTATGGAACCAGTGGAGATTCCACCTCTCTATCCTCCCAAGTCTTCCAAATAGAAGAAGTTAGACGAAGCTAAAGAGTTCATGAACATTTTCGGCAAAGTGGTAGTGAACATTCCTATGCTAGATTTAATTTCTAAAATACCTTCTTATGCAAAATTCTTGAAAGAACTATGTACTAATAAAAGAAAACTTTCAGGTATTGAGAGAGTGAATCTTACGCAGAACGTTTCTTCAGTGCTCCAAAGCAAACTTCCGGAGAAGTGTGGAGATCAAGGAACTTTCACCATCCCTTGTAAGATTGGGAACGAAATGGTAGAAAAGGCCCTTTGCGACTTAGGAGCTGGGATCAATATAATGTCCTTAAAAGAATATGAGATGCTACAAATGGGACCGATGAAGGACTTGCCAACATAGTGCTCCAATTGGCTGACCGAACCGTAATTCATCCAAAGGGTTTGGTAGAGAACGTTCTAGTTCAAGTTAACAATTTCATATATCCCGTAGATTTTTATATTGTTGAGATGGATAATGACTTGCCTTCGTGTACCACGGACGTGCACTTAGGTAGACCTTTCCTTAGGTCTGCAAGAGCAAAGATAGATGTCTACGAAGGTAGTATTATTTTGGAATTCTTTGGGAGTACGATCAAGTTTTACATGAAGGAAGGATTAAAATATCAAAATGAAACGCATACTGTTAATTTTATTGATATTTTGTATCCTATTGAAGAAGAAACTGCTAATTTAAATACTACTGACCCACTTGATTTTGTCTTAAGCAGGAGTATCTCAGCTAAGACATTGGAAGAATTGGAAGACCGAGTGAGAGACCGAGAAGATCTTAGGGAGATCTTAACAGATCTCCATGAGACCGAACCATTGAAGGAAGCACTAACCTGTCCACTACTGAGTGTTTCTGATTCTAAACCATTACCATCCATTGTGTAAGCACCTGAGCTTGACCTTAAGGAGTTACCAGAACACCTTAAGTATGCCTATCTAGGCCGAGACGAAACTCTGCCAGTCATAATCTCAGCTAAGCTTTCCAACGAGGAAGAAGCCAGATTAATAGATGTGTTAAAGGAACATAAGGAAGTTATTGGGTGGACCTTGGCAAACATCAAGGGCATATCTTCAACCATTTGTACCCACAAAATACATGTGGAAGAGGATAAGAAAACTATCCGACAACCCCAAAGGAGGCTAAACCCTCCGATGATGGAAGTTATCAAGAAAGAAATTATTAAGTTGCTTGATGCTGGTATTATTTACCCAATCTCTGATAGTTCATGGGTTTCCCCTGTGCAGGTTGTACCCAAGAGAACAGGGATTATCGTAACTAAAGGAGAAGATGGAGTAAAAATGACTACAAGAATTTAGAATGGATGGAGAGTCCACCTAGACTACCGCAGACTTAACCAAGTCACGAGGAAAGACCACTTCCCATTACCATTCATCGACCAAATGATAGAAAGACTGACTGGGAAGTCCCATTACTGTTTCTTGGACGGTTATTCGGGATTTCATCAAATCCCAGTAGCATTAGAAGACCAAGAGAAGACGACATTCACATGTCCCTTCGGAACCTTTGCATATAGAAGGATGCCATTCGGATTGTGCAATGTACCGGCCACCTTTCAAAGGTGTATGGTTAGTATCTTTTCAGAATATGTGGAAAAAGGTATAGAAGTGTTTATGGATGACTTCACCGTCTACGGTGATAATTTTGATGAATGCTTAACCAATCTAAAGAATGTTTTGAAAAGATGCGCGACAACTAATCTTGTTCTTAACTATGAAAAATGTCATTTCATGGTAAAACAAAGTATTGTCTTAGGCCATATAGTTTCTAAGAAAGGCATAGAGGTTGACCAAGCTAAGATTGATGTTATTAAAAGCTTGCCTTACCCCTCTTGCGTGCGCGTGAGGTTAGGAGTTTTCTTGGCCACGCAGGATTTTATCGCAGGATTTTATCCCAGGTTTATCAAAGATTTCTCGAAGATAGCGGAGCTGATGTGCAAACTGTTACAAAAGGAAATGGACTTCAATTTTGACAAAACTTGCCGAGTGGCGTTTGATAAAATCAAGGAAAAACTTACTACAGCTCTAATCATGCAAGCACTAAACTGGAATCTCCCATTTGAGTTAATGTGTGATGCTAGTAACTCAGCCGTAGGTGCGGTTCTAGGGAAGAGTAATGGTAGAGATCCACATGTGATCTACTACGCCTCTAAGATGCTTGATGATGCGCAAAAGAACTATACCACAATGGAGAAGGAATTGTTCGCAATAATCTTCGCTTTGGACAAATTCAGATCGTATTTGTTGGGAACAAAAGTCATAGTCTTTTCTGACCATGCGGCCTTAAGATACCTCTTGACAAAAGCAGAATCTAAGCCAAGACTGATCCGCTGGGTTTTACTTTTGCAGGAACATAATTTGGAGATTAAGGACAAGACAGGAAAGAAAAACTTAGTGGTGGACCACCTGAGCAGGTGTTTTGTGAAAGACGAATCAAAACCGATAGGAGACGATTTTCCAGATGAACATCTATTTGTTGTCCAAGCGGTAAGACCTTGGTTCGCTGATCTTGTCAATTTCTTGGCTACGGGTAAGCATCATGGAGACTTAACGGCTCAAGAAAAGGTTAAGATTAAGCATGACAGTAAGTATTTCGTTTGGGATGACCCATACCTTTGGAAAATTGGATCTGATCAATTGATTAGGAGATGTATTCCCGAAAGTGCAATTCCCTCGGTCTTAAGATTTAGTCATTCTTATGCATGTGGTGGACATTTTGGAGCTAAGAGGACAACCTTAAAAGTCATTGAGTCAGGATTTTATTGGCCAACTCTATTTCATGATAGCTATAGATTTTGTAAGACATGCCCTGAATGCCAAAAGATAGGAAACATAAGTGCTAAAAATCAAATACCCATGAATGTTATATTAAATTGTGAAATTTTTGATTTATGGGGTATTGATTTTATGGGACCTTTTCCTATGTCTAATGGGAAACAATATATATTGCTTGATGTGGATTACGTGTCTAAGTGGATAGAAGCGAAAGCAACTAGGACTAATAATGCTAAAACTGTTATTTTATTTTTTTAAACTAACATTTTGAACAGATTTGGTGTGCCTAGGGGAATCATTAGCGACCGTGGGACACATTTTTGCAATAGGATTATTGTTTCGATTTTCAGGAAATATGGTGTGACGCACAGAGTTTCCACTGCCTATCACCCTCAGTCGAATGGCCAAGCGGAGGTGTCAAACAGAGAGGTCAAATCGATCTTGGCTAAGACAGTTGGCCTAGATCGGCGAGACTGGAGCCAAAGGTTGGATGATGCATTATGGGCATACAGGACCGCCCATAAAACTCCCATTGGAATGACTCCGTACAAATTGGTGTATGGAAAGACGTGTCACATGCCTGTAGGTATGCAGCATAGAGCTTATTGGGCAATCAAGAGGTGCAATCTAAGCTACGACCAAGCAGGCGAGGAAAGAAAGCTCAAAATCCATGAGATGAAAGAACTGAGAAATCAAGCATATGATAATCAGCTCTTAGCCAAGATCAGGATGAAAACATATCACGATAAGCGAATTGTTGAGAAAAACCTCCAAATTGGGGGGAAGGTCCTTCTATACAATTCACGATTCAAACTCTTTCCTGGTAAGCTTAAGACTAAATGGGAAGGTCCATATATTATCACTAACATCTACTGTTGATACCCGAATTTTGACGCCATTTTTTTATTATTAATTTTAGCATCTCTGTCATTTACTTAATTTACTGTCATTTTCAGTTGATTTACAGTCATTAGCATTTTTAAGTGTCTCCTCGCATTTTAGCATCATCGTTAGCATCGTCAGCTTTCGAAATCACATTTTTAATTTTTCGGCACATATTTTCATTATTATTATCATTATTATTTTTAGCCTTAAAAATCACGTTTTTGACTATCCGACAGTCGTTTGCTAGTTTTTTCTTCGTTTTAGGCCATCACATGAATTTTAGGATTTTTTATATTTTAGCACATTTTTTAGTGTTTTTATTATTTTATTATTATTTTTATTCGAGCTTTTATTGGACCCGAGCAAGTTCACTCGGACAATAGCTTGACTTTAAAATGTTTTCCATCAACTAGTTGCTAGCTTTTTTTCTGCTCACAACGGTCTACAGCGTTTTGTGTAATTTTCGGCGTAACGTTATTATTTTTCCGTTCAAACGTCTCACGTTTTTTAATAAGAAAATAAACGCGTTAAACGAAAAATTCTCGTCATTCGCAATAGACGGTTAAACCCGTCGCATTTTTCTCTACGCAACAGTACCTGCGGCTCGAAAAGTCAGAGCGTTTGTTCGCAGGAACCGGCTAGAGGCCATTTAAATCAGATGAAAGGCCATTTAATCATGGCCATTGATCTGGTCAACCAAGGAAAGTCAACCAGATCAATGGCCCTTGAATTAATGTGCATGGTGCACATGCACAGTGCACGCACGAGCAAGGCAGCGAAGTCCTTGCCCGAGCCACCTGCTCCCATCGCGTCCTAGCCAGCCCGTAGCTCCCTATCCCTCCACCATCATCACGCCTCCCCCAGCTCCTCCACGCGTAGCTCCCTCGTCCGGCCACCACGCGATTTTTGGCTATAAATAGCCACCATCCTCCAACGCAAAAGAGGTCCGAATTTTGCAAGAAAAAAACACCACTGCCCATCTCCATTTTCCTGTCCATTTCACGCACCCTCAGTCCCGTTCCTAGCCTTCGTCCGCACGCAGCAGCAGCGGCACTGTAAGCATTCTTTCTCTTGATTTTCTTTTAAAATTTCGTTTAAAGCTTAGTTAATTAATTAATCATTAAAACTTGCTGCAATCACCTTGTTTTTAACCTAATTTCGCCATGCTAACATTAGTTTAAATTATCGTTGCTTAGTATAATTGTTTCGTCAATTAACGTAAATATACATCTCCTCGTTTCCTTCGAAAATCCTACGGTTTTTGTCTTCATTTCCTTGCTGTGACTGCACGGCTGCACTGGTGGAAGAGAGAGGTCTCTTTCGGGGCAAGAACCAGGCGAATTGGTCGCCTGGTTCGTCACCTCCGTCGCCGGCAGTGGCGCCAGCGACGCGAGGTTGAAGATGAAGATGATTGGGCCAAGTGGCCCTTCGCGCAAAATGAAAGAAAGCCCATCACCATTTAAATTAATTTCCTTGGGCCAGGAATTGTTCCTGGCCCATTTCTCCAAATTTTAAGCTGGGCCCAACCCATTTATATTTTTCCGAGACTTCGATTCGTTATTTTTTTTACGTAAAATGCTCACATGCTTCGTATAATTATTATTCATGATATGTGCTATTTTTCCTATATGTTATACTTGAATTGTCTAGTTCACTTTTTTTGTAAAATATTTCGTATGCTTATTCTTGCATCAAGTTGTTTATTGAATTGTTTTTCTACGTGAATTGCTAATTTCTTATCATGATATTTATTTTTATGTTATTTAACTTCAGTTATTTGTATTTAGCCACTTAATTTCAGTCATTTATCGTACCGCCTAAATTGTCGGTTGTCATTTAATTTTCCGCAAATTATCAACTGTTTACTTTTTCGCACTTTACTTATTCGCACTTTAATTATTCGCAATTTACTTTCGGCAATTTAAATTCAATATACCGCCTACATGGTCGGTCGCATTTTAATTTTCATAAATATTCAACTGCTTTAATTTTTCGCAAACTGCTGGAAATCCTTCCGCAAATTATCAACTGTTTACTTTTCCGCACTTTAGTTATTCGCACTTTAATTTTTCGCAATTTACTTTCGGCAATTTAAATTCAATATGCCGCCTACATGGTCGGTCGTATTTTAATTCTCGTAAATATTCAACTGCTTTAATTTTTCGCAAACTGCTGGAAATCCTTCCGCAAAAATCAACTGTTTAAATTTCCGCACTTTAATTTTCCGCAATTTACTTTCGGCAATTTAAATTTAATACCGCCTACATGGTCGGTCGCAATATCAATTGATTTATTTTCTGCAATAGCAACTGCTTTAATTTTTCGCAAACTGCTGGAAATTCTTCCGCAAATATCAACTGCTTTAATTTTTCGCAATATCAACTGTTTATTTTTCTGCAAATATCAATTGTTTTATTTCTTGCAAATATCAACTGTTTTAATTTTTCGCAAATCTTTCCGCAAATATCCAACTGTTTATTCTCTGCAAATCATCAAACTGTTTTAAATCCCCTGTGAATCGTCAACTACATTCAATTTTTCTGCAAATCATGTCTGCATTTAATTCTCTCACGCGTCAAATAAATCATTTTTCGCATGCAATCAACGTAGCATTTACATTTTCGTATGCGTAAAATCAATCATTTTTCGCATGCAATCAACGTAGCCTTTAAATTCTCGTGTGCTTAAAATCAATCATTTTTCGCACGCAATCAGCGTAGCATTTACATTTTCGTATGCGTAAAATCAATCATTTTTCGCATGCAATCAACGTAGCCTTTAAATTCTCATATGCTTAAAATCAATCATTTTTCGCATGCAATCAATGCAGCATTTAATTTTCGTATGCGTGAAATCCATCATTTCTCACATACAATCAGCTGTCATTTAAATTTTTGCACTCATAAAATTGTTTATTTATTTTTCGAGCTATCACTAGCACTCTCATTTTGTAGGTCTTAATTTCAAGCTTCGCTCGAAAGTACGCCTTTCGATTCCTTTTTACTTATTCAACGCTTTTCGCAAATATCAATCGTACGCATGATAAATAGAACTGCTAGAATTAAAATCAACCCACATGAACAACGTGTTTAAAGAGTTTCTTAAAATGCCATGTTCATATGATTTTAAATTCTCGTTTGTATTGACTGCATGTACATGGGGACTTTCGATCCCACATCAGTTTTTCGCTTCAAAAATCTATCATTTAAATTTGTACTCTGTTAGCAATCCATGTTAGGACCACGTAGTAATTAATTTAATCATGCATGGCCCGATGATGAAAAAAGAGGGTGCTCATTCAGTCTTACGGAAAATTCAATCCCATTGCGTTACGGTCAGGAATAATCAATCGATCTTGATAAATGGTAACCCCGTCCGAAAGATCTTTTTATTATTCCTGAACGGTCACAATCATAGAAAAGGCTAAAGTGACGATTCCTCTGAGGGCCCCCTTTTTCAAAACGCATTTTATCAAACACCTTTTTAAACACCTCTCTCACCAACCGGTAACCATTTTCGGATGTGACTCGGGTGCCTAACACCTTCCCGAGACCATAATACGACCCCGAACCTTTGTCTGGGGTCCAGACCCCTTTTTTTTGTGCCTTTAGTTTTTTTTACTTATTATATTTCTTATGCCATGATGATTAAGGTTCCCTAAGCCTAGCAACCAAATTAGGGTGGCGACTTCATTGCATGCTGCTAGGCGTCCTTTTACGCCGAGCATCTCAAGGTCTCAAATTTTATTGCACACTCGCGAATTTTTTAATTTTCGGGGCGCGACAGTTTGGCGACTTCACTGGGGACTTTAGGGTCGGAGCCGATTTTATCTTTTTAGAGAGGTGTTTTGTTTGTTTATTTATTTGCTTTGATCAATTGCTGGTCTGTTCATTTATTTGCTTTATCAATTGTCATATGCATTTCATAGCGCCCTACGCCCAGGGGACAATTACCAAATTAGGAGGGTAGTAGTGACGCCCTAGGACACATGTCCTGGGTAGTGTTCACCAATCCCAACTCGGATGAACCCCTAAAGCCAGTCGAAAGGTTATACGATTTCGCAAGAAATCGGGAGACTGGACGACACTTTAGGGACCTTTTCATGGTATCATCCGGGAACCGTTCAAGCCAGTTAGAGGTGTCGGAATCAGAGCCCCAGCACGTGCATCATGATTATACCTGTTTGTCGTGGCTCTATTTGTCTTGTTGGCATATTGACGTGATTTTTTTTTTCTGTTATATGAACTGCGGATTTCTTACATGCGCAGGTTACTTTGCATTTAAAATTTTATTTTTGTCCCATAGGACCCATCTTGCTCATTCGACATGTCGGCACCTACACTACTTTCATTTAATATTTTCGGAGGACGAAGTTTCGACGATCAAGTTGCACAAGGAGATCTGTTGGAACGTGGGTTCGCCCCTGACATCACCACTAAGATCAAAGTAGAAGTCGTGGACTTTGACTTAACTAGGATTCGGATGTTGAGAAATGAGCTGACTGAAGATGAAGAGACACAGTTTGAGGGTAGTTATGGAAAGCTACTGACCCTAGTTGGCGTAAAGACTGATTGGGGTTGCATCCGGGCAGCCCCAAAATTCTGGGATCCCTATTATCGGTGCTTCTCTTTCGACAAAGAGGTAGACTTGACTCCTACGCTAGAGGAGTACTCAGCCCTGATGTGCTTCACCTCTCCTATATCGGTCATATACCAGAATGTTCGACTCGACTCCTCGAGTGTCAAAATAAGGCTCGATAAGTTGTTAGGAATCACCACTCGTGTTAGAGAGGCTGACTTCTTCTGGTGCTGGTCAGATATTGAGGCACGCTTTCGATTGTCCAACGGAAAGAAACGCTTAAGGATTCTAGCTTTCGCCATTGTAGGATTTGTCCTCTTTCCAAAAATGAGGAATGCCATCGACTTTGCAGCAGCCAACATCTTTTACGAGATGGAAACAAATGCCGTCAATCCTACAACAGCCATTTTAGCCGAGACCTTTCGCTCCTTGGACTCTTGTCGAAGAAAAGGGAAAGGGAGACTTACCTATTGCACCCAGTTATTGACAGTATGGTTGGTCAGCCACTTCAAACAGATTCCTGATCAGACCATTTTCTTCGCAAGCTACATAAGGTCATGCCCTTTACTCAGGGTTATCAACGCAATGACCACGGATAGATGGGCGATGGAAAATAAGGATGTCTGGATCGACCGATTCATAAACCTCTCAGAAGAAGACTTCAGTTGGCACGCCAAATGGCTGCAGACTTCCAATCCCATCGTCTGCTGCGGACACTTACCTTGGGTTCCTTTGATCGGAGCATGGGGATGCACTCACTATTGCCCTGCCCTCGTCCTCAGACAGTTCTGCATCACGCAAATAATTCCTGTGACATTCGGCATGACAAGGTCAGACCTGCCATACACTGGAGAAAATCAAAACATTCAGCTGTACGCCCAAGACTGGGCCCACCCTTTTTGCCTCAAAGGACATGGTATCCCTGCAACCACAATACCAGAATATCCACAGTGGAGGTCGAGACGAGTTAATGGCAATGTCTTACCTCGCCCTGAAAATCAAAAACTGATGGAAGAAGAAGGGGAATCTCAAGTGAGCAAAGGAATGGATGTCATGGCTTACGCTCAAGTGGTAGAACAGATGCGAGCAGCGCAAGAAGAACGAGATCTGATGATAGAGGAAAGGGATATGGCCGAAGCACGTCAATGCTACGCAAAAGTCCAGATGAATGAACTGGACAGGCATCACAAGGATTTCATCCGCGTACAAACAGTACAAAAGAAGGTGGCCCTCAGGGACTTTAAGGAACGCTTGAGCAGTGAAACCCGCAAAAGAGAAGCATCAAGTGCCATAATCGAAGACAGGGATTCGATGATAAAGATTTTGATTGCTCACGCAGACTTGGGAGATAGGAAAAACCAGGCACTACAAAGTCGAATTACCGTCTTATAGGCTGAGTTAGAAATGCAGAAAGGGGAGTTGGCTTAGATGGAATACCTTGGGCAGAAGCAAGAATACTCTGACGCCCAGGAATGACCCCTTCAGGGAAAGGCTCGTATATCGGCAAATCTTTTCTTTTTAGCTAGGACCCCTGATTTCATCTATCTTAGCCATTTTTTGATGAATTTAGGAAGTTGGCAAGTTTACCATATTTTGTAAACACTTTTTAGTAAAGTCGTACTCTTTCGGATATTTATTAAATCGCCTCATCTTTTCCATATCAACTATCCCTCCAATACAAAAAAAAAAAAAAACATCACAAAACAAAAAGAGAAAATCCCTCCGGGATAAAACACAACCGTCTCACCGAAATTCCGAAAAACCAGAACAAGTATTCAAAACAGCCAAGTAGCGCTCACTCATGGCCATGTCTTCCTAGTTTATCACAAAAAACTCCAAGTTCATAGCATGGATCGTCGTCCTTCCCCTCGGTTGAGTTCACCAGGCATCAGGCCTTCCATCGTCGAAAGCATAGTGTAAAAAAAGATCTTCCTAGCATGGCGGCATTGGTTGCCCCTGTTGATTTGGATTTCGCAGATAGCATCTCAGATTGCTCCATATTGTGGGAATGAATAGAGATTTCCTTCGCATATCATCCACCACCAGGAGATCACGCCCTGAAAATATCAAGTGAAAGTGTGGCCGGAAAATGAATGAGCAACGTGGAGGCCTCGGGATTGCGCATCACTTGTCTATCCTCACTTGTACTTACTCTTTCTGTGTTTTTTCCTTTTTCAGGCTCACGATAGCTCCTCGGAAGCAAGTTACTTCGCACAGGCTCCCCCTAACTAGACTTCAAAAATGAAAAATGACTGAACCGGCCAAGACCGATGAAGCACTAATGGCTAGAATCGCAGAGTTAGAGGAACAAGTTAGGATCAGTACAGAAAGAGCCACCAGGGCCGAAAAGGAAAGAGATGAAGTTGTCACCGAAGTGCCACCAGGTTTTGATCTCCCTCAAACAAAAGGACCTCCCTCTTCGCTCACCGTCGCAGGACCTTCCGTACTCCCACCATTTTCTGGCCCCCCGGGCCATTGGAGATGGGATAATCCCTTCACTATACCCACCACTGCAAATCCTACAGTTAAGGCGGGTGAAGAGATCTCCCTGTCGCTTCAGCACCTTTCAATCAACCCTGTTGTGGACCCCAGCAAGAGCCAGACCCGCCTAGAGGCTTTGTATCTCCCTCCTATTCCTCCGAGCACAATTCCCGGACCTGTGGGAACTCAGCTCCTCACTTTCAACCCAGCACAACCTCAGTTCTCGTTAGAACCTATGCTACCCTTCGGTTCTAACCCCATCAGGGCCAAGGAACCGAAAAGTGACAGACTGAATCTTCTCGAGGAAAGACTCAGAGCAATCGAAGGGGCCGATCCATTTGATCCCACTGGTCCCGCCGATATATGTATGGTCCCCGGGATCGTTATACCTCCGAAGTACAAGATCCCTGACTTCGAAAAGTATACTAGGGAAGAGTGCCTAAAGACCCACCTCAGAGCATACTGCAATAAGATGGCCGAGATGATCCACAACGAGCCGTTGTTGATACATCTATTTCGAGAAAGCTTGACCAAGCACGCCCTAACTTGGTATATGGGTCTAGACAGAGCCAGGATCAGGACATGGAGAGACATGTCCGATGCCTTCTACAGGCAATAAAAATTCAACTTGGAAGTTGCACCAGACTATTCTGATCTACAGGATCTAGAGAAGAGGACCGGCGAATCGGTGAAGACTTACGCTCAGAGGTGGAGAGGGCTAGCATCTAGAATTTCTCCTCCGCTAAATGACAAAGAACTCTCGTCAATTTTCATAAACACTTTCAAGGCTCCGTACTACACCTATCTTATATCCAATCCATCAAATAACTTTTCCGACATAGTCATGGTGGCTGAGAGAGTTGAGCAAGGAATTAAGTCCGGGAGGATCACCGCTTCCACACCAGAAGAAACGCTTAAAGGAGCACCTATCATGAAGGAAGATGTCATCTTTGTCTCCCCGGGACCTAGTAACCGGCAGCCTTCCCCATCGCCTCCACCACATATCCCACAAAAGAACCAACACACCCATTGGAACAGGAAACCGCTACCACCTCTTCCCATTTCTTTAGAGGAAATTTACGAGCATCTCTTGGCAGCTGGGCAAATTGCGCCAATCCCGATTCAGCCTATACAACCTCCTTACCCGAAGTGGTACAACCCTATTGCTAGATGCACGTACCACGCCGGAGCTCAAGGTCACGCCATAGAAGACTGCTCTGCCCTTAGAGGAAAGGTTAACCACTTGATCAAGAACAAATGCATCTCTTTCGAAGGTTCTAACATGACCATCAACCCTATTCCAAATCATGCTTTGGGTAGCGGAAGGATGATATAGGGCTCGACCATTCGCGTAAAGAAGTCTGGGGGGGGCTCTGCGTAATTAGACCGCCGCCACGCTTCCTGATGTCTCTTTGTAATATGCATGCATGTTTTGTTGTCTTTTATAGGAACTTGTGTTCCCCTTCGGTTTAAAAATAAATAAATATATTTAACCCCCTCTTCGAGCGTCTTGTACTATTCGCATTTCAGGATGAATGTTGATTCAGTGGGTTTTGATAAACCCTATGTCTTTACCGATGAAGAAAGTATCCACAATTAAGAATAAGGTCGGGATTCCACGCAAATTGGTCCATTTAAGAGAGAGGGCGGAAAAGGAAATAGTCCCTCATCAGGAGAAGTCTTGGGGGCAAGCAATGAAGTTCAAAGGGATGTTGATCCAAAAAGCACAAAACTCAAACGCATACCATAGTCGAGCCTGTGACTTTAAACCAGGGTGCTTCGTGGGAGGCAACCCACGCGTTCTTTTCAATTATTCTATCTTTCGTTAATTGTAAAATTCAACATCTCGGGATACCTTTTCCTTATGAATTTACTATTTAACTGTCTCTTCGTTTCAGTGCAATGAGGCTTGTAAACTTGGGGGCAAGAGAATGAAGTGACGACCAAAAGAAGGCGTTGAAAAATGTCAGAGCTCATTTTTCAGGGAAGTTGTCCTTTTACATTTTTGCAATTTCCGTTTCCGCAATTTACATTTCCGTAATTTACGTTTTCACAAGTTACATTTCCATGATTTTTAAAACTCCGACAATTTATGTTGTTGCAAGAGTGTGTGCGTCATGTTCGCTAAAATCCTTAGTTTTCGCAAAATTTTCTCTCTATACATGTGCAACTTTGGCTAAAAAAAAATTAAAAAAAATGGGGGGGGGGGGGGGGGGCGAGAAAACAAAAATCCCACGTTTTGAACGTTTTTGAATCAAGCATATTCATCCCTTTATCACGACACAGATGACTTGTGCGCTCATTAGCAATTATATGAAACATACATGATCTTGTCTGTTAGCTCTTATATCCATGGCATGTTTAGATGTAAGCAATCACAAAACATATCCCTGTGAGTATTTTGGGCCTTCACGCCTTGTTTCTTTCATGAGTGTAAGGGCCTGACTAGATGCTAGTTGAGTTCGCATAATATCCAGGGTACATGCGCAATTAGACATGGGATAGCTATAAAATGACATGGGACTTTTACGATTTTCTCCACTTTTTTCGTTTCTTCCCTCTTTCCACCATGTATGTCATCACTCCCCAAACCTTCAATATCACTCATACCCCGGGAGCCAAAGAGCAGTTTCAGCTAAGATTGCCAGCCGGAAGTACGAGCACGTCAAGTTCAAGAACACGATGAAAGAGACGGAAAAGGTCAACAGGAGATCGCTAAGGACTATCACCGAAGAAGCAGCAACGACGAAGGCCGAAGCCTCAAGACAAAAGGGGAAGAGATCAAGACGAAGGTTGTGCTTGCTCTGCTCTGTTGCATTTCCAATCAAATCAAAAGGGGGGGAATATATGATAAAAAAAAAAAAAAGAGAGAGGGGAAAGGGGAAAAGAAAAGAAGAGAGAGAAATGCTCAGAGACATTCGAAGAATACAAACAGTCGAAGAGCCAAAACAAGCACAGCCCGGGGACAACTCAATTCGAGAAATCTCGAAGAAAACTTTCCCCAGTGAACTCGAGTAAAAAGGCCCAAGGCCAACTCGAGAGATCTCAAACCAATCTTCCCCAGTGAACCCGAGCAAAAAAGGGCCCAAGGCCAACTCGAGAAATCTCGAAGCAAGCATCCCAAGTGAGGACTCGAGAAGAAAAGTGCCCAAGGCCAACTCAAGTAGCAAGTCACAAAAGGAATAGCGACGACACTTCCCAGTAAAGACGCGAGAAAAAGGGCCCAAGGCCAACTCAAGTAGTAGATGTCGAAGCAAGCATCCCTAGTGAGAACTCAAGAAGAAAAGGGCCCAAGGCCAACTCAAGGAATCTCGAAGAAAACATTCTCTAGCAAAGAATCGAGGAAAAGGGCCCCTGGCCGACCGGAAAGCACCCCCCAGCCAGGATCCCAGAGCTCACGCACTCTGTCCAGGAATCATCCCCAGCAAAAAGCAAAAGAGCTCGCACACCCCGCCCTCATCCGGGCCAATCGACAAAGCATCATTCATCAAAAACCTTCCAACTCATCAGCAAAGCAATCTTTTCCAAAACAAGCTCCTCTCCGGACATTTCATGTCCTTTCATTCTTTTCCGTAAAAGTCTCATCGATTATTAGAACGCCCATGCATGTGCATCTTCATTTGAAGTCTATTCACTCGGATTGACATTGCGAACTGAAAATTATGTATCATGTTAGCTGCATCTCTATGAGCGTAAAACACTTAGCCTTGTTTCAGAGCGTGAGTGCAAACACTAATATCAGGTAAGGATTGCTTACGGCTGCAAGTTGTGGGAAAGTCTTGTCCTGGAGGTCGTTATTTCTTGAACAAGACGTAGACGTTATCTAGACTTGAATCAATCATGTTCATATAACGAAAACTGAACGAACATTTTATCCAAAAAAGAGAAAAAGGCTTGAATTTATTTTCTTAAACAAAGAAATCATTTTCATTCCAAACAAAAAAACTTGGGGGCAAGCGATGGGTTAAAGGTAGGAATATTTGATATTTCTCACAGGTCAATTGCTCTCTCCTTTTTCTATCTATTGCTACTTTGTATTTGCTTCCTTCCAATTTGTAGGGCACAGATATGCTCCAGTGAAACCTCAACCATAGGTCTTCGATGACAACATCGTTGTAAAGCCCTCGCCTTGGATTTTCATCAAAATCCAATCAAACGTCGAATGGAGAACATCACCACTCCTCAACCATGGGTCTTCGATGACAACATCGTTGTAAAGCCCTCGCCGTCTTGGATTTTCATCAAAATCCAATCAGCATCGAATGGAATACGTTACCACTCCCAAATCAACTTCGTGGCGGATCACGCTCCCTCACGGTCGACCACTCTCCATTTCAATTCATACGGTAAGTTCAAGGTAAGACTCGCTTTCCCTCTACACCTTGTTATTTAAAAAGTTGTGTTCAGGTCACGTCCCCACATCGTGTCGTAAAAAGTTGTGTTCAGGTCACGTCCCCACATCGTGTCATTTAAAAAGTTGTGTTCAGGTCACGTCCCCACATCTTGTCTGTCTAGCGTTGTGTTCAGGTCACGTCCCCACATCGTGTCGTAAAAATTTGTGTTCAGGTCACGTCCCCACATCTTGTCTGTCTAGCATTGTGTTCAGGTCATGTCCCCACATCGTGTCGTAAAAAGTTGTGTTCAGGTCACGTCCCCACATCTTGTCTGTCTAGCGTTGTGTTCAGGTCACGTCCCCACATCGTGTCTTAAAACGTTATGTTCAGGTCACGTCCCCACATCTTATCTGTCTAGCGTTGTGTTCAGGTCACGTCCCCACATCGTGTCTTAAAAAGTTGTGTTCAGGTCACGTCCCCACATCTTGTCTATCTAGCGTTGTGTTCAGGTCACGTCCCCACATCGTGTCGTAAAAAGTTATGTTCAGGTCACGTCCCCACATCGTGTCATTTAAAAAGTTGTGTTCAGGTCACGTCCCCACATCTTGTCTGTCTAGCGTTGTGTTCAGGTCACGTCCCCACATCGTGTCGTAAAAAGTTGTGTTCAGGTAACGTCCCCACATCTTGTCTGTCTAGCGTTGTGTTCAGGTCACGTCCCCACATCGTGTCCTAAAAAGTTGTGTTCAGGTCACGTCCCCACATCTTGTCTGTCTAGCGTTGTGTTCGGGTCACGTCCCCACATCGTGTCGTAAAAAGTTGTGTTCAGGTCACGTCCCCACATCTTGTCTGTCTAGCGTTGTGTTCAGGTCACGTCCCCACATCTTGTCATTTAAAAAGTTGTGCTCAGGTCACGTCCCCACATCTTGTCTGTCTAGCGTTGTGTTCAGGTCACGTCCCCACATCGTGTCGTAAAAAGTTGTGTTCAGGTCACGTCCCCACATCGTGTTGTTAATGTCATGTCTGGTCACGTCCGCTCGTGTCGTCTGATAATGTCGTGTCTGGTCACGTCCGCACATATTGTCTGTTAAACGTTGTAAAGGGTCACGTCCCCACATCGTGTTGTTAATGTCATGTCTGGTCACGTCCGCACATGTCATCTGTTAATATTGTGTCAGGTCACGTCCCTACACCATATCTTGAAAATTCATAAACAGTCACCCCAAATATCAAATCAACATCAGGGCGAAGGTATGGTACCGTCATTCAATATCCGAGCAAAGGATATCCGAATCAGCAGTTCTCCTCCTCCCAGAGTGACATCAACTATCTCCTCCCAGAGCGACATCAACCAACTATATCCTCCCAGAGTAACATCCACGAACAACATCATCAATTTTGTAGACACTTTTTAATCCCGAATGACAGCAGCAATCATCTCCTCCCAGAGCGACATCAATCAATCTCCTCCTCCCAAAGCGACACCAATCAATCTCATCCTCCGAGAGCGACATCAAGCAATCATCTTTTATCCCCATTGACGACATCAATCAACTACCTCCCCCAGAGCGACATCATCACTGTAAGCTTGAGGTAAGACCCGTTGTGTCGCCAAAATTCAGATATATAGGGGCAACTGTCTTTACTACTTATCAAATACTTCGATAAGACAGTAAAGAGGGGGCAACTATTGATACCCGAATTTTGACGCCATTTTTTTTAAATTAATTTTAGCATCTCTGTCAATTACTTAATTTACTGTCATTTTCAGTTGATTTACAGTCATTAGCATTTTTAAGTGTCTCCTCGCATTTTAGCATCATCGTTGGCATCGTCAGCTTTCGAAATCACATTTTTAATTTTTCGGCACATTTTCATTATTATTATCATTAATATTTTTAGCCTTAAAAATCACGTTTTTGACTATCCGACAGTCGTTTGCTAGTTTTTTCTTCGTTTTAGGCCATCACATGAATTTTAGGATTTTTTATATTTTAGCGCATTTTTTAGTGTTTTTATTATTTTATTATTATTTTTATTCGAGCTTTTATTGGACCCGAGCAAGTTCACTCGGACAATAGCTTGACTTTAAAATGTTTTCCATCAACTAGTTGCTAGCTTTTTTTCTGCTCACAACGGTCTACAACGTTTCGTGTAATTTTCGACGTAACGTTATTATTTTTCCGTTCAAACGTCTCACATTTTTGAATGAGAAAATAAATGCGTTAAACGAAAAATTCTCGTCATTCGCTGTAGACGGTTAAACCCGTCGCATTTTTCTCTATGCGACAGTACCTGCGGCTCGAAAAGTCAGAGCGTTTATTCGCAGGAACCGGCTCGAGGCCATTTAATCATGGCCATTGATCTGGTCAACCAAGGAAAGTCAACCAGATCAATGGCCCTTGAATTAATGTGCATGGTGCATATGCACAGTGCACGCACGAGCAAGGCAGCGAAGTCCTCGCCCGAGCCACCTGCTCCCATCACGTCCTAGCCAGCCCGTAGCTCCCTATCCCTCCACCATCATCACGCCTCCCCTAGCTCCTCCACGCGCAGCTCCCTCGTCCGGCCACCACGCGATTTTTGGCTATAAATAGCCACCATCCTCCAACGCAAAAGAGGTCCGAATTTTGCAAGAAAAAAACACCACTGCCCATCTCCATTTTCCTGTCCATTTCACGCACCCTCAGTCCCGTTCCTGGCCTTCGTCCGCACGCAGCAGCAGCGGCACTGTAAGCATTCTTTCTCTTGTTTTTCTTTTAAAATTTCGTTTAAAGCTTAGTTAATTAATTAATCATTAAAACTTGCTGCAATCACCTTGTTTTTAACCTAATTTCGCCATGCTAACATTAGTTTAAATTATCGTTGCTTAGTATAATTGTTTCGTCAATTAACGTAAATATACATCTCCTCATTTCCTTCGAAAATCCTACGATTTTTGTCTTTATTTCCTTGCTGTGACTGCACGGCTGCACTAGTGGAAGAGAGAGGTCTCTTTCGGGCCAAGAACCAGGCGAATTGGTCGCCTGGTTCGTCACCTCCGTCGCTGGCAGTGGCGCCGGCGACGCGAGGTTGAAGATGAAGATGATTGGGCCAAGTGCCCCTTCGCGCAAAATGAAAGAAAGGTGATGGGCTTGGCCCATCACCATTTAAATTAATTTCCTTGGGCCAGGAATTGTTCCTGGCCCATTTCTCCAAATTTTAAGCTGGGCCCAGCCTATTTATATTTTTCCGAGACTTCGATTCGTTATTTTTTTTTTACGTAAAATGCTCACATGCTTCGTATAATTATTATTCATGATATGTGTTATTTTTCCTATATGTTATACATGAATTGTCTAGTTCACTTTTTTTGTAAAATATTTCGTATGCTTATTCTTGCATCAAGTTGTTTATTGAATTGTTTTTCTACGTGAATTGCTCATTTCTTATCATGATATTTATTTTTATGTTATTTAACTTCAGTTATTTGTATTTAGCCACTTAATCTCAGTCATTTATCGTACCGCCTAAATTGTCGGTTGTCATTTAATTTTCCGCAAATTATCAACTGTTTACTTTTCCGCACTTTACTTATTCGCACTTTAATTTTTTGCAATTTACTTTCGGCAATTTAAATTCAATATACCGCCTACATGGTCGGTCGCATTTTAATTTTCGTAAATATTCAACTGCTTTAATTTTTCGCAAACTGCTGGAAATCCTTCCGCAAATTATCAACTGTTTACTTTTCCGCACTTTACTTATTCGCACTTTAATTTTTCGCAATTTACTTTCGGCAATTTAAATTCAATATACCGCCTACATGGTCGGTCGTATTTTAATTCTCGTAAATATTCAACTGCTTTAATTTTTCGCAAACTGCTGGAAATCCTTCCGCAAATTATCAACTGTTTACTTTTCCGCACTTTACTTATTCGCACTTTAATTTTTCGCAATTTACTTTCGGCAATTTAAATTCAATATACCGCCTACATGGTCGGTCGTATTTTAATTCTCGTAAATATTCAACTGCTTTGATTTTTCGCAAATTGCTGGAAATCCTTCCGCAAAAATCAACTGTTTAATTTTCCGCACTTTAATTTTCCGCAATTTACTTTCGGCAATATCAACTGTTTTAATCTTCCGCAAATATCAACTGCTCTAATTTTTTGCAATATCAACTGTTTATTTTTCTGCAAATATCAATTGTTTTATTTCCTGCAAATATCAACTGTTTTAATTTTTCGCAAATCTTTCCGCAAATATCCAACTGTTTATTCTCTGCAAATCATCAAACTGTTTTAAATTCCCTGTGAATCGTCAACTACATTCAATTTTTCTGCAAATCATGTCTGCATTTAATTCTCGCACGCGTCAAATAAATCATTTTTCGCTTGCAATCAACGTAGCATTTACATTTTCGTATGCGTAAAATCAATCATTTTTCGCATGCAATCAACGTAGCATTTACATTTTCGTATGCGTAAAATCAATCATTTTTCGCATGCAATCAACGTAGCCTTTAAATTCTCGTGTGCTTAAAATCAATCATTTTTCGCACGCAATCAACGTAGCATTTACATTTTCGTATGCGTAAAATCAATCATTTTTCGCATGCAATCAACGTAGCCTTTAAATTCTCGTATGCTTAAAATCAATCATTTTTTGCATGCAATCAATGCAGTATTTAATTTTCGTATGCGTGAAATCCATCATTTCTCGCATACAATCAACTGTCATTTAAATTTTTGCACTCATAAAATTGTTTATTTATTTTTCGAGCTATCACTAGCACTCTCATTTTGTAGGTCTTAATTTCAAGCTTCGCTCGAAAGTACGCCTTTCGATTCCTTTTTACTTATTCAACGCTTTTCGCAAATATCAATCGTACGCATGATATATAGAACTGCTAGAATTAAAATCAACCCACATGAACAACGTGTTTAAAGAGTTTCTTAAAATGCCATGTTCATATGATTTTAAATTCTCGTTTGTATTGACTGCATGTACATGGGGACTTTCGATCCCACATCAGTTTTCCGCTTCAAAAATCTATCATTTAAATTTGTACTCTGTTAGCAATCCATGTTAGGACCACGTAGTAATTAATTTAATCATGCATGGCCCGATGATGAAAAAAGAGGGCGCTCATTCAGTCTTACGGAAAATTCAGTCCCATTGCGTTACGGTCAGGAATAATCAATCGATCTTGATAAACGGTAACCCCGTCCGAAAGATCTTTTTATTATTCCTGAACGGTCACGATTATAGAAAAGGCTAAAGTGACGATTCCTCTGAGGGCCCCCTTTTTCAAAATGCATTTTATCAAACACCTTTTTAAACACCTCTCTCATCAACCGGTGACCATTTTCGGATGTGACTCGGGTGCCTAACACCTTCCCGAGACCATAATACGACCCCGAACCTTTGTCTAGGGTCTAGAGCCCTTTTTTTTGTGCCTTTAGTTTTTTTTACTTATTATATTTCTTATGCCATGATGATTAAGGTTCCCTAAGCCTAGCAACCAAATTAGGGTGGCGACTTCATTGCATGCTGCTAGGCGTCCTTTTACGCCGAGCATCTGAAGGTCTCAAATTTTGTTGCACACTCGCGAATTTTTTAATTTTCGGGGCGCGACATCTACCCTCATGGTGTAGTGGATATTAAGAATGAAAAAACAGGTATTGAGTTCAAGGTCAATGGACAAAGACTCAAACCGTTCCTGGAGGGATTTCCAACCTACGAAGAAAGTCAGGAGGTTGAAGTCCCACCTGAGATTTAGAAAAAAAATTCAGAAGAAAGTCATGCCTAGGACTATAACTGGGGTGCTACATGGGAGGCAACCCATACTTTTTATTTTCAGTTCTCTTGAATAAATTTATTGTTCAAATTTTGCCCAGTACCACTAATTGTTTTTCTCTTGCTGAAATTATCAGGGAGTTTGTGGAAATTTTCAGGAGTGATTTTGAGGAATTAAGTGTGGTGAGGAGTATATTTGATCTTAGCCACATTTTATTCAGCCTTGGGCTGATTGACACGCGGAGAAAAAGGAAGATAAGAGAAGGTAGAGTGTTTAGTAGAGGAGAAAAAGAAGGGATAACGGTCATATTTTTGAAATTATTAATTATGATTTGGAAATATATTTTTTCCAAATTTTAATTAATAGTTATCTTTAAAGAATCAATCTCCTTACCTCCCACAAACACAAAATCCCTAAAATCTCGCCCTCTCCCTCTTATCTCTCAAATCATCTCAGCTAGAATCCTCCACTTCCCCTACTTTTACTCCACGATTCAATCAGCATTTAACATAGGAAAATCCAAGAGATCATCTGCAAAGAAAGTGAAACCCACCCCGATTAGGCAAGAATCTCCTATTCCCTCACCATCTCCTTCTCTACTAAATCCAGAGGAGGATCTGCCGCAAAACCTCAACGAGGCACTCGATATTGCAAGGACAATCATGTCCATGGAAGCAGCCGCCTCTGATTCTTTGAAACAAATTCTCTCCACTCCTACTACAGTCGCTGCCTCTGAATCCCTTCAAGTCTCCCTGCCAACCAAAAGAAAAATTGACCTTACTGTAGAGCCCAAAACCCAATCTAGGGTTAGCCAACCTGGCGGCTATGAGGTAGAAGAGATTGCGGATACTGATTCTGATGAGAAGGTCAAGCAAGTGACGCGCAAAAAGGTTGAGAAAAAGGGAGTTGGTTCTGAGCCTAGGTGTGAAGAAGGTTCGGCCAAATCAAAGAAGTCGGGGAAGAGGAAGGCAGATGTGAGTGTTGAATCTGCCCCAGCCAAGAGGACGCGATCTGCGGCTGCCAAGGGCAAGAAGAAAATAGAGGAGGCTGATCTTGGCGAAGACTCAGATGCTGATGCAGTTGCAGTCTTGGCCAAGCCTGCGGCCAAGACTGCCAAGGTACCCCTTCCACCCTTGAACTCTTTGAACGGCTGTCTGAGGCCTGATATTCCTGATTTTAGGTCTAGATTGAATGAAAAACATGCCTGTGAGATAACTCAATTTGCTATCCTTGATTTCTCATTTCTTGATGAATTAGGGGTGGGTAACAGAGTTAGGAAGTTTATTTCCAATCTAGGGTGGGACTGTTTTTTGTATCTTGACATGCCCGCATATGCTGAATTGTGTTTAGAGTTTCATGCCTCTTTTTGGTTAGATCAGGAGAGATTGTACGCTAATGGTAGGGCTTTTCCTGATCTTAGTGTCACTGATGTTGTGCATTTTCGTTTGCTTGATAAGTGGTCCCATTTGTCGATTGATGATTTTAACCTTCTGCTTGGATTTGTTACTAAGGAGGGACTCAAGTCTGACGAGTACATGAATGCCCTTACTGATTACTCCCCTGATTGGGATAAGGCAGTAGCCTATGGAGAATTGATTGGTGACCCTAATGTTAAATTTGAAAAAAATTCTAAGGCTCACCAGATCCGAGATCCTACTTTGAGGATTCTCCAAAGGATCCTTTCAATCAATCTCTCGGGCAAGACCACAGTCTCGGGCAATATTTCAAAACTTGAGACATTTTTGCTTTGGTGCATGATGTATGAGAAAAGAGTAAATCTTGGCTACTGGATTGTTAGGTAGATGAAGGCATGTGATTCTCTTCCTAGAATGATCTTAGGGACTCTTATTTCCCATATGACTGCTGCTGCTAGGGGTATAGATTTATCTGCTTTGAATTTATACAAATCCTGTGCCGTTAAGATCATGGATCTTAAGGCTTTTGACCAAATGGGCCATTTCCACGAGGAAAAAGGTTATCTCTGTTTTAATACAGGATTTACACAAGTAGCAGATCACCTCTATGGGAAGAGGACTAATGGGAACTTCAAGATCCAGCCTATCCAACTAGACGGTGCAGACGAAGAGCCCAATCTTGGGCAAGATGACGGGCAGTTTCCAAATAAATTTGGCATGGATCCAGACCATCCAAGGCTACCCGAGTGGGCTAACACCCTTGTGTAGGTCATCAATGACCAGATCCTATTCTTCACCACCAACCAGAAGCTGTTCCATGAACAAAAAGCAGATGCAGCAGATCATAGATCAGCAACAGGCACTGTTCATGAGCATTGAGAGGAACCAGCAGGAGAGGCTAGATAAGTTTTTGGAGCAGCAGGATATCAAGTTCCAACAGATCCAGACCCATCTAGATGTCACCTTCAAATTCGTCCAAGCCATAGACAAGGTTGTTGCGCGCATAAGAAACTTAGTGGAAAGCAACTTCAGCAGTAGCAGCGATGATTCCTCTGATGAAGACGATGACACAGCACCATCCGTGCAAGATGCCCAGCAGCCACCCCCACCTCCCACATCACAGTAAATGCCCCCAGGTCGTGTCTTTCTTTCTCTCTTCCCTTTTTACATATTTTGAGTCTTTTTTACTCTCATTTACACACTGAGGACAGTATGTTCTCTAAGTGTGGTGAGGGGTGTTTTTAGGAAGTTTGTCTGTATATACATATTTGTGATGTGTTTTTGTGTGATTTTCTCTGATCGCATGAATTTTTTTGTGAATCTAGGCTAAGATAGTTGGCCTAGATTGTCTAGACGAGTCTAATGCATGATTCTTTCGTGTCTTATTGTGTGTTTTTTAGGAATGTGTGTTATGTGTTTTGATTGAGTGTCAGCAAAAATTTGGACAATGCCTAAAACCCTTCCTCTTAATGCCTTAACCTTGACTTTTAGCATCCTTCACCCTGTAACCCCATAACATATGAGCAAGGCCTGTTCAACACCTAAAACATCCTTATTGTACATGATCATAGGGTCTAGCATTACGTAACAGACTTGACACATAGGTAGACTTTCACCAAATATACTTAATATCCCTCTAAGGAAAACTGCTATGTGGATAATGGAGTTTGATGCCTTGTAATTAAGCTAAAATTGCTCTTATAAAGAGAACTACTTTTATGCCCAGTAAATTGCATGCTCTAAAAAAATATATATATATATACAAAAAAAAAAGATGAATAAAATGTCTTGATATTTCTGCCTCACTAAGTAGAAATATTCAAGAAACTTCAGCTAGAGCAATGAAAAAAAATTGTGTGTGTATTTGTCTTGATATTTCTGTCTCACTAAGCATTAATAATCAAGAAACTTTTAGCAATGCTGGCATAGAAAAATAAAACTTCAGGCAAGGTAATTAAACGATGATGTTGAGCAGTTGAATTAGGGGGAGAAAATCCAAGTCGGTGAATGTTTTATCTCGTTGAGTCTGTTGTGGAATGCGAAGATGTTATGGTTATGTGGAATTCGGATGTTTGGGGTGTTGAATAGGCCGTGTTCATAAGGGTTGGGATCCGTTGAGAAGTATGCTGACTGTCACAGGTTTGAAGGTGTAAGGAGACTGGTTGAAGGTTGTCTGTCCAGAAATTTACCACTGTGTGTTTTCTTATTTTGAGACTGCTTTTTCTTTTCTTAGTTAAGAGTCCAGTATGCTTGGGGGCAAGCATTGTTCAAGTGTGGTGAGGTTTGATTGATGCTAAATTCCATGTGTTTCTACCGCTTTAAACTACTCTGTTTATGGTAAAAATAATATCTTTCACGTCAATTTGTTGTCTTTTGAAGGAAGTCTTGGGCTAGATGAGATTTGGAGGAAACGGATGCCTTGAGCGATAATGCGGCAATCTTAGCCGCAGGCTTGGCCAAGATTGCAGAGATAGAGGCGTGCTGATCATAGATTCACGAAGGATGCGCTTGGATAGAGCAACCAGCTGGCGATTGCGTCCATGTGAATAATTCCTGGATGTAATCTTTTTGAACAAGAAACAATCTGTTTAGATAATTGTTTTATTTTATTTCCCGTTTCGAATTAAAAACAATTGGGATTCTTATCCCTATCTTTTAGGTATTTTGAAGTTTAGGATTTGGAAAGAGACGTGATTGGTGGGGACGCTAACCTTGTTAAAGCTTAAGTGAAGGATGTCAATCACGGCAATCTTCCATCTTCTTTTCTTCTGGTTATTGTAAAAACTTGTTGTGATAATTCCTTTAGGAATATCGCATTTAATTCCATCTTTTATGTTCATCAATTATTTCTTCCTTTCTTTGATTACTATGTCTAGTAGCTAAACACCAAATTCTTGGTAAGGGTTGAGTGAGTATACTTGTTTGATTCATAAGACCGATCTATTCTTAATATCCTCTCATCGTAATTGATTCAAGTTCTGTTTTAACAAACCGGTTCCCGTCTAGGCTAAGACTTGATCGATCTTAGGCAAGACGACGGATTTGTAGCCAGTCACAAAGGGGACGAGCGAAACCGGAGTGACGGAGTAGGCAGCTAACCTCGCAGGGGTTAGTGAACTTGAATCGATATAGGCCTAACCAGATTGACAACCTAGGGCTCCAAGTTGGGAGTAGCTTGGCCTAGACTCTGTCTTTTCCTACGCCATTGAGAAAACACATGCGCCTCAAGCCAGCAGCCAATTGGATAAACCCTTTAACCAGCAAGGTGTCCACTAGCTAGGATCACTTGGAAAGGAGTTCCTCTCAGGTGGTTTCAATAAGAGGAGAGCAAGATTGGAAAGGAGTTCCTCCCAATCTATAGCAGAGTTATGAAAGAGAAGGAGAAAATCTAAGGTCAATGATCGAATAAACAAGTAAAGTGCTCACGAATTCCCCCTTACCAGGAATCTACCTCACATCAGTTTACAACCAACCTCCATCCCCAATATTAGCTAAGATTACTTTCTGCCTAAGATTGTCTTTTTACTTTATTTTTGTCTTGTCTCTTTTTATTGCTTCTTTACTTTAATTGCAGGAACAAAACCCCCTCAACTCCAGTGACGAGGAAGTCGAGTCAAGACTATGAAACCCCAACAAGATCTCTGTGGACGAACCTCTTATCATGACCTACGAGTCCCTTGTGGACGAGTGATAAGTTGTATTCCTACCCCATTTCTATATCTTTTTTACAACTAAATTTGATGCCCTTGACACGCAATCAGTTGGTTATATTAATTAGGATGTTTGTTTACTTTATTCTCCTATTTATTATTTCCCGTTTCTCAATATTTAATCCCCTATAATATTCTCCCTTTTTATTGATCTTATCCCCAATTTTTTTCTCTTTATTTATTTATTCCCTACCTTATTCTCCTTTTTTGTCTCTATCTCTCTCCTAACCCCTTTTTTTAATTTTGAAAAGGGAACACTTTATTGGCAGTTAGGATTTAGGGATTACAGCTCCTTCCCCCCGAAGGCAAAAATCAAATCCCTTGGGGAATGGATTTTACCTCTCTCTGTCCTTTGCCTTTTCCCTATCTGTGCCAGCCTCTATCTCTATTTCTCTCTCACAAACACTTCATCCCCATCCCCATCAAGAAAATACAAAACCCTATTCACATCCATCACTCTTCCCAATGCCGAGAATCAAGAAAGTCGCCCATAAGCTAGCCTCCGGACCCCGTCCAGTAGCTCTCCCACACAGCCTCATCGCTTTATCCTCTGCCACGACCGACTCCGGCCAGAGTCCCTCTAATCCATCTCCAACCAATACCAACTAGAGCCCCGAGATAGCCAAACCACCATCTCCAGCTCCTCCTCCGGACACAGCCCTTGTCGCCAGCTCACAAGTAACTGAGCCGGTCGACGACGAACTCGAGGTCACCAGCTCCGTCCCATCAACGTCCACCATGACCAGATCCGGCCATGTGGTGAGACTGCTACCAGGGTCCGCCACTGCCAGCAATAAACCCAAGACGAAAAAGTCCTCACCAGCTGCCGCCAGGAAACTCACGGTGGAGGAGGTTCTAAAGGACGTAATGGTGTCCAATTCGTACCATGAGGAGGATGAACCACCGGCCGAAAAAGAGGTGGAGGAGGAAGCCGAACAGACCGACACCGGAGAGGAGGAAACCAGTGAGAGTAGTAAAGGATATGATGAGGAAGACGATAAGGAGCGTGAAGCTAGAGAAGCAACAGAGAAGGAAACCGTTGAAAAAGAAGCAAAAGAGAGAAAAGTCGTGGAGAGGAAGGCGGTGAAGAAAGGAAAAGCTACGACTCTGGCCAGCGGTGAAGAAAGGAAAAGCTACGACTCTGGCCAGAGCGAGTCAATCGGCTGAACCAGAAACGCTGGTGGACAACAAGGGGAAGAACTCGCCCGCCAGTAGGGGCAAGACCAAGGCCTCGACGTCGAAGAAGCCCAAGCGTGCAGAGGAACAACCATCCATCGAGGGCAAGACGTCCATTTTTGTGTCTACCCCTCGATCCATATCTCAGGTTCCTTCTGACCTTTCTTCTTCTAGGGGTTGGCTAAAATTTCACGATAAAGTGTCTTTAGATAAACTGAACCTTTTTCATTCCAAAGGCGTTAGCCCCTGTGCACGCCTAGATTTGGATTTCCTTGATAGTATGCATGTAGGATCCTGAGTGCGGGAGTTTGTAGGGAATATAGGGTGGGAAGCTCTGTTCTTCCTCGAACACCCAAATGCACACCTAAAAAGGATTCACTATACACAAATTCTTAAACACACACAATGGACTCTTGACTTGTGACTCAATCAATTGCTTTTCCTTTTTTTATATATAATTGGGCAGTCACTAGCGGCGTGCCGCTAAGCACTGCCTCCATTTCTCTATTTTTTTATTTTTGCTTCTTTTCTTTTCTTGATTGAGTGCAAGAGTCTTTAAAATGAATATGTATGACAAGTAGTGTGTTTTAAGTGTGTTACAAGTAGTTTAAATTCAAGAAAAGGTTTGCAAAAAATGCCATAAATTGATGATGTGGCAAGAAGTGATGAGGTGGCAAATGAGGTGATGTGGCAAGTAAGGTGGCAACAAGTATGCAATAAAATATCTACAAGAATATTCTATGCATATGCTAAATGAAATTCTTGGTGTAGAAATGAGGGTGACGTGGCCTAATATGGATCAAGTGTGGTGGATGACAACTACACAAGCAAACAAAATGGGACCACTACACACTTGTCACTTGTTCTTGCACAAATATGAAGATTTGAAAGCCATGAAGAACACATGAACGTGTATGAACAAAGAAGATGAAGATTTGAAGCTTGAAGATGATTATAAACACAAAATTTCTAGATTTTTGGCTCACACAAGATCAAATCACAAAAAGACGAAAATTTTGGCCAAAAACTGAAAATTGCCAAAATGCTCCAAAATGAAAAGGAACGTGGGGAAGATAATTTTAACCACAAAAATGATAAAAAAAACACAAGATTACCAACCTAGAGGATGGAAAAATACTCCACTACCACATGATAAGAGCTCAACTTCAATTTGGAGAAGAAGGCCGAATGTTGTAGTTAAAGGATCTAGTCCCCTTTGAAAGATTGGTAACCAATGGTTGAAGGGATAGATTGATGGATGAAAGTAGATGGATATGGAGTATTATGCAGCAGAAATAATGGATAAAAGATAGAGATGTATTGATGATTAACAAAAGGAACTTACAATACACAGCAAACCCTTCTAAATCTAGTTTAGGCAACCTTGTCACAAGTAAAGTAAGGATCTCTAATCAAAACGTCATTTCACCTCAAGGATGAACGACCTGATTGTTTGACAAGATAAAAGATAGATTTGGTTCTAAGAACCCTAACCCTAAAGTTAACCCTATGTTACTTGGTCTATGAAGAAGATAACATTCAATTCAAAGACAAGGCAAAAAAGAGGCTAAGTCCTTCTATTTATACCTATTACTTATTACATGAGGAAAACCCCTAAATACTCTTGGAAAAAGGGTCTTGGGAAGCTTGGGCTTGGCGGGCTTGGAGATGGGTCGTGAGGGCTAAGACGGATGAGCTCATGGGCTAGCTCATGGCTTGCTAGGGATTCGGCGGAGAAGCTCATGGGTTGGCCAGCTATCCCATGAGACCGTGCGCCTAGGGCTAATTGACACGGAAAGATAGGCCAAGCAGGCGGTCTTTCATTGGCAATGTATTTGGGCACGGATAGTCTTACCCTCGTATCAAATGGGCCCATGCTCGAATCAAATGGATTTGCTTCGAGCTTCCATGAGAAGGTTCTTCGTTGCCTCGCATTGCAAAGAAAATTTTAGGATCTTAGCAGCCAATTCTCCATCATTCCATCGGTTCCACCTTGTCACTTTATAGATCCTTTCCTACATGAGTGTCTTGGCCAAGTACCCTCCATCACTCCTTTAGCTTCTCATCTTGGTCGCACCTCTTATTTCCCTACTTTGGATACCCTTCATGGCTACATGGATCCGTTCTCACAATGGTTTTAAAGGGACATGGAGCGAAGGAGAGCAATGGCAATTCTTATGCTTAAATCTCCATCTACCCTTTCGGCATTTCACCTTATCCATGGTCTAGATTCGTGGACGAATCTCCTCAAAGGGGGATGGGATGATACGAGCGTGGGCTCATTTGATACGAGGGTAAGACTATCCGTTCCCAAATGCATTACCAACGAAAGACTGCCCGTTTGGCCTATCTTTTCGCGTCGACTAGCCCTAGGCGCACGGTCTCATGAGATAGTCGTCCAACCCATGAGCTTCTCCACCGAATTCCTAGCAAGCCATGCGCTAGCCCATGAGCTCATCCTTCTTAGCCCTCACGACCCATCTCCAAGCCCACCAAGCCCAAGCTTCCCAAGGCTCTTTGTCCAATGGTATTTATGGGTTTTCCCCATGTAATAAGTAATAGGTATAAATATAAGGACTTGGCCTCTTTTATGCCTTGTCTTTGAATTGAATTGAATATTATCTTCTTCATAGACCAAGTAGCTTAGGGTTAGCTTTAGGGTTAGGGGTCTTAAAACCAAATCTATCTTTTATCTTGTCAAACAATTAGGTTGTTCATCCTTGAGGTGAAAGGGTCGGTTTTGATTAGAGATCCTTACTCTACATATGACAAGGTTGCCTAAACTAGATTTAGGAGGGTTTGTCTTGTAATTTCCTTTTGTTAATCATCAATATATCTCTATCTTTCATCCATTAGTTTTGCTACATAATACTCCATATCCATCTACTTTCGTCCATCAACCTACTCCATATCCATCTACTTTCGTCCATCAACCTATCCCTTCAACTGTTGGTTACCAATCTCTCCAAGGGGACTAGATCCTTTAACTACAACATTCGTCCTTCTTCTCCAAATTGAAGTCAAGCTCTTATCAGTAGGTCGTGGCAATTTGATAGGAGAGCTATTCATGATGGGTTTAGGAACAATTACAAGTTGGAACATCTTGGCCGCAAGTTTCTTATTCCACCTTTGCCTCCTCATCAAGTGTATGAAGATCAACTCAAGTTTGAGAAAGCTTGTGAAACTTTTGAGATTACTTCCAAACTTGAAAAGAAAAATGAGTGGAGTAGAGTGAAGAAAGTGAGTGGTGCGCATAAGGAAAACATCGTGCATGAAAAAAAAGAGCATGCACCGAGTGGAAACACATGGCTTGAAAAGAGTAAGCAAGCTAGTGAGGACTTGAGAGAAAGAGGAATGAAAATGGATAAGAAAGTGAGCTTGTATGCTAAAGGAAAGGATGTGAGGCATGCTTTGATTTTTAGGAAACCGTGCATTCTCATCTAGTTCAAGGACACTTGTTTGTTTTATACTAACACTAATCCTTCTGTCCCTAGTGTTGTTTCCTCTCTTTTGCAAGGTTTCTAAGATGTTTTCCCGGAGGAGAATCCAAATGGCCTACCACCGATGCGTGACATTGAGCATAAAATAGACTTCCTCCCCGGTTCCACCCTTCTGAATCGGTCGGCGTACCGTTGCAACCCAATGGAGATGCAAGAACTTCAAAACGAAATTGATACTCTCCTTTCCAAGGGTTTCATTTGGGAGAGCCTTTCGCCATGTGTTTGTTGGGGTGTGCGAACTAAAGTCCCACATCGAAAAGATGAGAGAAATAAAGACTAAATATAAGATGAGTGAATCTTTTTAATGGAATGAGGCCTTTTGTGAAAACCGTGCGGGCTTAGGCCCAAAGCGGACAGTATCATTCCATTAAGAGAGACTCGAGTGGGTCTTTATTTCTCTAACAAATGGTAGTGGAGCCGAAGGTTCAGCTGGGCCTGAGTAATGGGTTTTGATGTGGGTGGCACGCTATGAATCTCCGGGCCGAACTGGAAAAAGTACGGTGAATCTCCGAGAGGAACTTGAAGTCGGTGGGTCCTGTTGAGGACTATGTAGGGCTTCGTTCGAGAGGGAGATTGTCGAGCTCAGATGGTGGGCTTGGTGGTACTTAGTTCTAGGGGGAGATTGTTGGGGTGTGCGAACTAAAGTCCCACATCGGAAAGATGAGAGAAATAAAGACTAAATATAAGAGGAGTGAATCTTCTTAATGGAATAAGGCCTTTTGTGAAAACCGTGCGGGCTTAGGCCCAAAGCGGACAGTATCATTCCATTAAGAGAGACTCGAGTGGGTCTTTATTTCTCTAACAGTGTTGTCCCCGTCATTTTGGTGCCTAAAAAAGATGGTAGTTGGCGAATATGCATGGATTTCCGCTCCATCAACAAAATCACGGTGAAGTATTCGCACCCTATTCTCTGTCTTGATGATATGCTAGAAGAACTAAGTAATGCTATAATTTTCTCTAAAATTGACTTAGTTAGTGGCTATCATCAAATAAGAATGCATGAGGGTGATTAATGGAAAATAAATTTTAAGACTAAGTTTGGATTATATGAATGGATGGTCATGCCTTTT
Source organism: Viola odorata (assembly GCA_963691705.1). NCBI lineage: Eukaryota > Viridiplantae > Streptophyta > Magnoliopsida > Malpighiales > Violaceae > Viola > Viola odorata. Next base: position 46,533,900 of record OY829539.1, on the reverse strand, counting down.
GGTTTTACAAATGCTCCTAGTACCTTTATACGTCTTATGAACCATGTGCTTAAACCTTTCATAGGTAAATTTGTTGTTGTTTATTTTGATGACATCTTAGTGTATAACAAGTCTAAACATGCGCACATGGATCACTTGCATCAAGTTTTTCTCACCCTCTGTAAACATAAACTCTATGCTAAATTGTCTAAATGTGAGTTTTGTTTGGAAGAGGTGCACTTTATTAGTTTCATTGTAGGTGTGGATGGCCTTAAGGTTGACAAGGATAAAATCAAAGAAATTGTTGAATGGCCTACACAACAAATATATGAGAAGTTCGTTCCTTCCATGGCTTGGTCGGGTTCTACCATCATTTTGTGAAGGACTTCTCCACAATTGCCGCACCACTATATTCCCTCACAAAGAAGAATGTGCCTTTCACGTGGGGTGACGAACAAGAGTTGGATTTCAACACCCTCAAGGAAAAGCTCTCTTCTAGCCAAGTGTTAGCATTACCAAATTTTGACAAGACATTTGAAGTTGAATGTGATGCTAGAGGGATATGAATTGGCACGATTTTGATCCAAGAGAAGAAACCGGTGTCGTATGTTAGTGAGAAATTGAAGGGGCCACAACTCAACTATTGTGCGTACGATCGTGAATTGTATGCCCTAGTCTGCGCCCTTGATGTTTGGGAATATTACCTCTTGCCCAAAGAGTTTGTGGTGCACACGGACCACTTGAGTCTTAAGTATTTGAAAGGTCAAGGGAAATTCAACAAGCGTCATGCCTCTTGGATGAAGTTTATTAAGCGTTTTCCATATCACATCAAGTACTTAAAGGGCAAGGAAAATATCGTGACAGATGCCCTCTCACGAAGGTACGCTCTCTTAAACTCTCTTCATACTCACCTCCTAGGATTTGCACATCTTCCTCCTTTGTATGCACATGATGATGATTTTAAGGATGCTTATGTTACTTGCTCCAATGGTACTCATGAAAAATTCATATTGCATGATGAATTTCTTTTCCAAAAGGATAAATTGTGCATTCCTAAGTGTAGTACTAGAGAGTTGCTTATTAAGAAAGCACACGGGGGAGGTTTGATGGGCCATTTTTGGGTAGAGAAGACACTTTTCATGCTTCAGAAATACTTCTTTTGGCCTAAGATGAAAAATGATGTTGCTCATTTTGTTGATAAGTGCCTTGCTTGCAAACGTGTTAAATCTAAGTGCTTAGATCATGGTCTTTACATGCCTTTACCTGTTGTATCTCATCCTTGGTGTGACATTTCTATGGACTTTATGATTGGACTTCCCCGTACTAAAAGGGGCAAGGATTCTTTGTTTGTTGTGGTAGATAGGTTTCCAAAGATGGCTCATTTCATTCCTTGTCACACAACGAATGATGCATCACACATTGCAAATCTTTTCTTCCAAGAAATTGTTAGATTGCACTGCATGCCTAGGACTATTGTGAGTGATAAAGATACTAAATTTCTTAGTCATTTTTGGCATGTCTTGTGGGCTAAACTTGGCACAAAACTTTTGTTCTCTACATCTTGTCATCCACAAACGGATGGTCAAAATAAAGTTGTGAATAGAACTCTAGGAACAATATTGCATGTCATGATTCAACAATATGCTAAAGCTTGGGATGATTGCATTCCTTTCATTGAGTTTGCTTACAATCACACCATGCATTCATCTACTAGATTTTCTCCTTTTGAACTTATCTATGGGTTTAACCCTCTCACCCCCATAGACTTGTTACCCCTACCTTTGAATTAGTGTGCTAGCTTAGATGGCAAGGAGAAGGCAGCTATGGTGAAGATATTGCACAGCAAGGCTAAGGAACACATGGAGGCGTTGAATGAAAATTTGATGTACAAGTGCAATATAGGCTGTCGCATCAAGACCTTTGAAGTGGAAGAATGGGTTTGGCTTCACTTTAGGAAGGACCGTTTTCCTCATCACCGGAAGGGCAAGCTTAGCCAACGGGGAGATGGACCATTTCTCATTGTGGAGAAGATTAACAACAATGCTTATCACCTTGATATTCCTTCATCTTTTGGCAATGTTAATCCTACCTTCAATGTTAATGATGTATCCCCTTTATTTGTAGGTGATGATGCGGAGCTTGCGGACTAGGAGCATATGGATTCGAGGACAAATCCGCTCAAAGGGGGAGGGGATGATACGAGCGCGGGAGCACACAACTACTTCACGAGGAGCAAAGGAACGGTGGTTTTACTCTTGAAGACCCTTAGAGCCGAGGAAGAGAGCTTGGAGGCACGAGAGCATTGGACGACATGTGTGCACGCTAACGCACACACCATCATGCCCAACAAAGCCATTTCTTGAGGAGCATATGGATTCCAAGACAATTCTTAGCGGCATGCCGCTAGTGACTTGAATTTGAGGTTGTGTTGAAGTGATGAAAAGAGCTGAGTGGTAATACCTTTGGTAACATTACTTATGATTAGCTCTTGTGGATGTGCTTTTAATAACATTACCTATGTAAATAAATTCATGGAGTAATTAATGAGAACCAATCATCACCTTGATACAAATCAACATACAAATTTAGACGGAGGGAGTACATGCTAGTGTGGAGTGCTCTTAGCTATGAAAATGATCATGTATACGAGATGAATGAAAAGGAAGTATATATTATTTCTAGGAAAAGCGAGAGCAATATTTTTCCATATTCTTCTTGTGACGAGTATAGGTAAGGTTGTAAAAGCCGAAGCGGACTTATAACCGGTGAGGTGAGAGGTTTAATGTTTTATGGTTCAACTGGGGTTAAACCGTAATCTTACTAAGATTTTAAAAAAATACGAACTTGGAAAAGTTGTGATTATAATATAATGTACTTTGAATTTTATAGAGTGTATTATACACATAAATAATTCATGCAAACAAAAATATTAAAATATTTCTACTAAAAAAATATATCAAAATACTCATACAGATAAGTTTTAGATCAAATAACATTTTAATTATTAATAAAAAAATAAAATATAAGTTAATGAATAATTTATGTTTTTATAATTTTTTTCATATGGTTACAATGGAAAAAGGAACTTATTCGAGTTGATTAAGTTTATTAATTTTTAGATTATAAAAAAATTAATAAATTAAATTTGAAGTTTAGAATGATAAAGTGATGATATATTTTTAAATTAATTTATTGAATAATGAGATTTGGGTTCTAAGAACCGAATTCTGATTAGGTTACAATTTTTTCGATCAGATCGATCGGTCCGGTCCTGTTATTACATCAATGGATATAAGTGAGAACAACATAAAACTAACTTCCATGCATCTAATCATTTTGAAATTTTGACATCCATGAATCTAATAATTTGAAAAAAAATCAGAATTAGTTTAGCTGAAAAGACCAAACACAACATTTCATATAGTAAGAAAAAAACAGAGGAAAAGTTAAAGTGAGTATTTTGTTTTGAATAAAAGAAAAAGGTAAAAAGAGGGAAGGGAGTAATTTTACCTTTTTTTCTTTTTTCAAGTTTCAAAGGAGGAAAGTCTTAGCATTGTAATTCTCAACAGTCAAGTTATTGAAACGAAAAAAAAGCAGAGAATTATTTTTCTTTTCAAGGATAAAGACTAAAGTATGGTTTCAATAAATAAATAAAATTAAAAAATGAGCAAAATAATAAAATAATGGAAATAAATAAAGAGAAAGTGGTGGGACGTGGGAGCGTGTGGAAAGGCAAAAACACTGGTCACTCTACTACTCATTATTGTCACTCTGATGAGAGTAATTTTGGTAAAAAAACTGTAGAATTTTGGCAGGCCTTCCTCTTGTCTTTGTCATCTTGTCTCCTCTTCTTGCCTGTTTTTGCCCATGAATCAATTTATTTATTTATTTATTTATGGTTGAACTGAGTATTTGATTTGATTTTATAATAATAATGGTGGTTTTGTTTTATGGGCATCCATTCGTTCGTTCTCAACTGAACTGAGTGACTGAAGATACTGACAAGAAGAGTTCTTTATACTTGCTTCCTGGTCAAAGAAGAAAAGGAAAGGAATTGGAGAGAAATGGGGGTGGGGTTGGTGGGTGGAGCATCCTCCTTCCTAAAAAAAGCTGCTCGGAAAGTGGTGGCCGCCGCCGCATGCGCCTCCTTCTCCTCCTCCCCAAGCAACCTTCCTCCTCCTCCTCCTCCTCCTCTTGCTGCTGCTATCGATCCACTCTCCTCCTTCTCTTCCTCTCTTAATGTCAGTCTCACTCTCTCTCTCATCATTCATTACTAGAAGAGAGAAAAAAGAAAAAAGTTGTGTTCTTTAATACAAAGTTTTAGTTTTTTTGCTTGTTTGTCATATGAAATGGAATGAGCTAATTAATTCTGTGCATGTTTTGGATGATTTCACAGATCTCAGCTTCAGCTTCTGCAGCTATGTCTCCTGACAAACCAAGGAATAGTATTAGTAGCTGCTGCTCTGACTCAGAGGAACAGGAAGAACAAGAACCCATCTCCCTCTACCTCACCACTACCCATACCCATACCGCTAATTCTAAGGTACCAAACACTGCAACCATAACCTTTTCATTTCCTGTTCCTGTTCATGTATTGTATGCATATATGATATGATGATATGATTTCCTTAGAACTAATTCTCTCTCTCATAACTCATGTGTCTGCTTATTCAATTAAATTCAATTTGCGTCTCATAAATTTATAGCACAATCTCAAGAAACTTGTAACATCCTGTTAAGCTGATGATCCGAGCACCAAACTTAGTTCCGTTTGTAGTCCTTTCATCGATTGTGCTTCAGGAACTTGTTCACTTTGCACCAATTCTTCTATTGACAAAGGATAGCAACCACCAATTCACTCATATTCTAATGATCCTGGTTTTGACATTTGCCCATAACTTTCCTCTAAGCTCGATTCTACTTTTTTAATGGTACTAATAGTACAGGAATCATGATGGTAATTGGTGACGAAGAGTGATATATATATGCTAGCATATACTAGTTTTAACTTTCAAATGACTCGCAGTTCTTTCGCTCTTTATCCTGTTCTTTATTATTTTTCTACTAGCATGATGTATTCCTCTGGCTGCAATTTTTCTTCATAGTTTCTTGTTAGCTTCTATGGAGTTTGATTTTGAACCGGTCGCTACTTCTTAACACCATTTTCAATTTTTTTTTGACAATTTAAACTGTTTGAGGCATTTGTACAGGTTTTTGTCTGTATTTTGTGTGTATAATTGAGGGGAATCTAACCTTGTGTTCTTGTGGTGAGGCAGAACCTATGTGCAATATGTCTTGATTCTCTGAATTACAGCACAGGCAGCAATCCAGGTCAAGCTATATTCACTGCCCAGTGCTCGCATACCTTCCACTTTGCTTGCATCTCATCCAATGTCCGCCATGGTAATGTTACCTGCCCCATCTGCCGTGCTCATTGGACCCAGCTTCCTCGCAATCTCAACCTGACATGCTCTATCTCTAACAACCAAAATGACCCTGTTTTCCAAATCCTCGACGATTCCATTGCCACATTCCGAGTCCATAGACGTTCTTTCCTACGTGCTGCCCGCTATGATGATGATGACCCAATAGAACCTGACCACACTCCAAATCATCTCTGCCTTGACTTTTCTCTAGTTCCTGTTCAACAAACATTCTTTCATCATCCACGTGCACAACAATCATCCTTGCAAGCAGCTAGGCGCAGCTCAAACCATCATTGCTTAACAGATCCCTCCTCTTCATTGGTTTTCCAACCAACAAATTCTTGCATGCTCTCATCCTCCTCAAATAGTAAAGGTGGCGCTGCGTGTCTCATGGTAAGATTAGCACGTCAACGAGCAACGGATTTGGTTCTGGTTGCAAGCCCCAATGGACCTCATCTGAGGCTTCTCAAGCAGTCAATGGCGTTAGTGGTGTTCTCTCTCCGAGCCATGGATAGATTGGCTATTGTGACTTACTCATCTGCAGCAGCCCGTGTCTTCCCTTTGAGGCGCATGACATCCTATGGCAAGCGAACAGCTCTACAAGTTATTGACCGTCTTTTCTACATGGGACAAGCTGATCCAATTGAAGGGCTGAAGAAAGGGATAAAGATACTTGAAGACCGCATCCACAAGAATCCACAGTCCTGTATATTGCATTTGTCCGATAGTCCGACAAGATCATACCACAATCTAAACCTGCAGGTTTCCTTCCCAATCCATAGGTTTCATGTGGGATTTGGCTTTGGCACATCAAATGGATTCGTCATGCATGAATTTGAAGAGTTCTTGGCAAGACTGCTTGGAGGTGTGATCAGAGATGTCCAGTTGAGAATTGGGAAAGAAACCAGGACCTTTAGACTTGGAGAGCTGCGGGGCGGTGACGAAAGGAGAGTTTTAACAGACTTGGGTGAATGTAGCAATGTTTGTGTAGAATATAGCTACATTGAGGGAGGAGTTGATGCCTGCATCAGAACGGGGGAAACTATGGTGAGTCTAGGAGACAAACAGGAAGCTTATGATACTGCCGGAGAAGCTGCTGCAGCAGCAAGGGAAGCGAGTGTAATAGGTGGAAGGACTAGTAGTGTTGAAAGTTGGGACTATCATGACCCTTACATGGCTAGAAGATGGGCTAAACATTTGCATGGTTATAGGCTTTAAAGTAACCAACCTAAATCGATACCGACAGGAGATTTCAGTCATTTTCCAGTGAGCCTCCTGTCCTGATAGCTTCGCCGGAGCAGCCGAGCATAAACTGCGGGAAATGTGTTTAAAATGAGAGCCCTTCAGTAACACTTATCAATGTTGTAAATCTGTACAACACTACCATCTGTGTTGATGCATAAATATATCTATTGCCATTCTTCCTGTTGGTTTTGTTCCTATCAGCTGCTCATGGTTTTATGGCTTATGCCCTGACGTGTTCTCAACAGATTGCTCAAAAGATAATTTACTGGTTATCAATTTTTAACTTAGCTTCACCTATAACCTCGTAGTTTTATACTATCATTATTAATTAAGATTTCAAATCAAATCTTAAAATTGGAGCAAATCATATTGCGAGAATTATTCTTATTTGGAAAGATAATCTCTCCAAGAAGACAAATCAGATGTCCGTAAATCAAAAAGACAAATATCCAAGTCATAAACACCTTAATTTCACTATTTAAAAGAAGAATGATATAAATAGGAGACTCCCACTCCAAATATAAACAGGGGACTCTTGCTCCAAGAAAAAATTAAGTTTTTTTCTACTCTCCACTCATATTATGCTATTATTTCACAATACACTTAAAGAGTTTACTTAAGTTTAAGTATAAGGGTGGGCTCCTTAGAGACAACTCTCGTCTCCACTAATGATGATTTCCTATATATGTGTAGGTTTCAGCGAAGCAGTTTGACTGAAGTCAGGCAAACGCACCAGTCAGATTAATCGTTGAGCCGACTAGATAGTCTAGATGATTCGACTAGACCCGCACAGACCAATAAGATAAAACCACGTGCCTCATACTATTCTATGTATACCATAGACCGAAAGAGCTTACTTAAGCATTAAAATGGGCCCCTTAGAGACAACTTCGATCTCCACGAATGGTAATATCTTATATACGTGCAGGTTTCAGAGAAGCGGTTTGATTGGAGTCAAACAGACGCACAAGTCAGATCAATCACGAAGTCAATTAGACAATTTAGATGATTTGGCTAGACCTGCGCAAACCAATAAGATAAAATTGTGTGCCTCATACTTTATGTGTACCAATGTTTCATTAGAAAAAAAAAAATTTGGTTATGATTTATTTTGTAAAAGTAAATTGGAACTATGTTCTTCAAAGGTTGTCTTGGGCTAAGATTCAAGTTGGAATTCGAGTTTAAAACAAATTTATTTATACTTACATTTGGGTCAAAATTTGTATTGTGTATAGATGAAATGCAAAAAAAATAATTAAAAAAAGATAAAAAATTGATTCTGGATTCAATCGGTAAAAAACTAGATGCTCAAATTTTTCGATTCAACCAGTTGTTTTTTCTATTTTTATTTTATTTTTGCTTTAAACTTCAGATGAGCACAACTTTTCATTTAACCGTTGGATTAATTTCAAATTTTATGGAAATATTTTAGATACATTTGAATAAATATCAACCGTTCAAATCGAGAAAAAACTTCTTTAAATAATTTAAAACGTTGTCTGAAGTTTTATATATAAACAAGAGAAAACCCAGAAATAAATAAGGAAGGGAGAAGAAAAAAAAATCTCACCTAAAATTTGTAGTCAAGGAAGGATGAAGAGGGAAGGTAAAAATTAAAGAGAAAGAAGAGGCTTTGTATTAGCAAAGAAGAAGAAGGGAAAGAAAAAGAGACGTTGGGGAGAGATTCTGGAAGAGTGTGGGGAATTAGCGATGAGAACGTAATGATGCACTAAAAGACAAGATCAGGACAACCTTGTTTTTTAAATAGATTTTAATGTCTTTTTCATATTTTTATTGGAATAAAGATAAAAAATAACTTTAAATTTTAATATTTTAATCTAACCTTGAACTATTTATTTATTCGACTACCCTTTTGGTCGTATTTATTATTATTTAATCACCTCTTATTGTTAAAAAAAAATCTGATGTGTCATTAACTTTGTTTATTTATTTATGATTAATGTAATTGATTGCTGCTGAGAATAAGAGAGAAGTGAACGTAGGCCTGGAGAATTATCGAACTAACATAAAAAATACGGATACATTATTTTGTGTCATTTGTTATTTTTTTCTCGGATAAATTAATGATTTTATAGAGCTACTAACACAAGGAGTGTAGCGGTCAAAACCCAAAAAAATCCGGGAATAAGAAATTAAAGGGACTGCGGGTCGATCCCGTGATCAATTAATAAACCAAAATTATATAGTTCAAATTATAATACAAGTAGGCGAGTTCATCAAGTATATGGTTTCCATGCCTTAATCCACACACAAATTTGAGCAAAACTTAGATGGTGGACATTTGAAACCATTTATTGTTTATGTTTGTTGTTTAATCTTGAGGGTAAAGTTAATGTTTTTTTATTTAGATTTTATTTATCCACTGAGACTTACAATCTCTCTCTATCAAAGTAACACATAACCTACAATCTCTCTCTTGAACATCACAAGGGGTCAACCGGTTTCAATTTTAATATGAAAATTCATTGTACTTCTAGGTGAGCCTTAAGCTAAGTAAAGTCCACCATTAAAGTCCATTAACTTCAAATTTAGCTTGGAGATTCACTGTATACCATCCATATTTATTGGAGAAAAAAAACTCTCTACTTTTTATATATGAAATGATAGTGTTAGCTTTAGATCCAATTCCTCGTGGTTTTCGCAAAAAAACTTATTCCATTAAATATCTATTTCGCTTTTGTTTTCCTCATTTATTCCATTAAACATAATCCCGATCCTATACAAGAACTAAATATACGATGTGGTTTCTTTGCAAATCACAACCATCCATTATTTTTTTAATTAACTAATATTTACACACGAGTTCTAAATAGGTGAGGCACCATAATACAAGGAGTATGTACATAATTAATAGAGTTAATCATACTAATAATAATTTGCAAAATTTTAACGATTATTTTTTTTTCTCAGGACACAACAACATAAAATTTCATAATAATTAGAAAATATTACATAAGTTGTGATAGAAAACATATCCGAAGCTATGTAGTTTGAGAATCATACTAGTATAACAAGAACACCAAAAAGTACACGAAAAGCACCAAAATAAAAGAAAAACATCGTATATGGTACGGGAAAAGAAAAATAAATATAAGTAATACATATTCAACAATAAGAGCTACAAAACAATGTTATCAGAACCGGACCGGACCGGCCGGTTCGGTCCGGTTCAACCGGATTTTTCACGTTTCCGGCCCGATTCACCTTTTGGATAGAATTGCCCACCGACCCGGGTTGGACCGGACGAACCGGTCGGTTTTTTGCCAACCGGCGAACCGGCCGGTTTTCTCCCTGACTATCCGGTTTGCCACCTGGACAAAACGGCGTCGTTTTTGTGCTGGCCAAAACGACGTCATTTTGTTTCTTCACTTAAATTCCCTATCTCTTTCGCGAATCCTTTTCCCTGTGTTTCATTCAATTTCCTTTCACTTTCACTTCACAGCAGCACAGCAGCAAACCAAACCCTAGAGTTTTGTTTCATTCGGCAGGCGACGGCAGTGAGTGGCGAGCAGCAGGCGACCGGCGGCGCAGGCTACGGCGAGAGGAGACGGCCACGGTGACAGGCTCTTTCGGCAGGCGACGACAGTGAGTGGCGAGCAGCAGGCGACGGCCACGGTGATAGGTTCTTTCTTTTTCCTTGTTTTGTATTGTTGTCGTAAATTATATATATTATATGGATTATATTATATGCAATGAATTATATTTAATTGGGCATTGCAATTCCATTTTGTCCGGTGTGTAATGGGGTGATAACCAAAGAAATAATTTACTCAATGATCAATCCCAATACTAGCGAGGGAAAAGCTTTAATTGCATTGCCGTGTGCCTAGAGTTGACAAATGACACCGATCCAACTTCTTTTCTCTTAATTTCTTAGCATAAGCCACGGCTTAGTCTAACAAATTAAGGAGAACCTTGTTTCATTTCCATGTGTATTGCTATGGTGAAACTGGTTTTTATATGGATTATAATTAAATTAATATTGCTGGAATTACATGGTGTCCTTTTTCTGGAATTAGATGGTTGCCGAATGTTGCTGTTGGGATTGGGAATTGATAATTAAGTAAATGCTGGTTTTTTTTATTGTCATGGTTGTGATATATAATTAATTAAATGCTCATTTGTTGGTGCCGAATTGCATACATTGATTTTTCAGGTTTCATTTCATATGGCTTCAATGCAATCATCCGGGACCGGGTCTAATTCTGATTCAACGTCTGCTCCTTCAAGTGCCTCTGTACCTGTAAGAGGAAAAACTGATATTGCATGGAATTTCTGTGTAGAAGTTGCTGATTCTGTGGGAAGTAAGAGAAAACAACTTATTTGCAATTTTTGCAATAAGGTGTTTAGTGGTGGGGGTATCTTCCGATTCAAGCAACATTTAGCTAGTATTAGGGGTGATGCGGTGTCTTGTAAGGAAGCTCCTGAAGAAGTTAGAGTACAAATAAGGAAAACTTTAGATGATTTTACTTCAAAGAAAATGAGAGAACAAGAATTACTTGCAGAACGAAATCCCTTTCTTACTCAACAAACAAATGTTCAAGTTCCTCCATTAGGTAGAGGTGGTGGTGTACAAGTACCTATTGGAGCATCGGGTAGTGGTGGTAGTGGTAGTGGTAGTGGTGTACAAGTGCCTACACCATTGGGTAGTGGTAGTGGTGTACAAGTTCGGAGAGGGAAAAAACGAAATAGGACAATCGGAACTTATTTTCTCTCAAGAACAGAACCTGGAGATCAACCAACAATCATAAGTGCGATGCAGAGTCAGGAGACTAAAGAACAGTGTGATTTAGCAGTTTCAAAATGGATGATTGATGCATCCATTCCTTTCAATGCTGTCAATTCCATCTATTTTCAGCACATGGTTGATGCAATTGCTGGGTATGGTCCTGGTTATAAAGCTCCACATTTTCATAGCCTCCGCGGTTTCTTATTGAAGAAAAATGTTGAGGAGGTGCACAATTATGTTGAGAGCTTTCGCCCGTCATGGAGAGAAACTGGATGCACCATAATGGCTGATGGGTGGACAGATCAATCTAGAAGGACTCTCATCAACTTCCTGGTTTATTCTCCCAAAGGTACGGTTTTCCTCAAATCTGTAGATGCCTCTGATGCTTCCAAAACTACTGATATGTTGTATAGTTTGTTTAGAGAAGTTGTGCTATTTGTTGGGGCTGAAAATGTTGTGCACTTTGTCACGGACAATGCTGCAAATTATGTTGCAGCAGGAAGAAAATTAGAAGATGAATTTAAGACATTGTTTTGGTCTCCATGTGCTGCTCATTGCATTAATTTAATGCTGCATGATATTGGAAAGTTAGATGAAGTTGGTGATATTGTAGCTCATGCTTCTAGGATAACTAAGTATGTCTACAATCATTGTTTTCCCTTGCATTTGATGCGACAATTTACTGGAGGAAGGGAGATATTGCGTCCTGCACTTACTCGATTTGCTACTAACTTTATTGCTTTGCAAAGAATATTAAGTCAAAAGGATGCTTTGAGAGCCATGGCTACATCTAGAGAGTGGGTTACTTCCTCTTATGCTAAGGAAATCAAGGGGAAAAAGTTTGAGAATGATGTCTTGGATCCTTATTTTTGGAAGGAATGTGCTGTAATTGTTAAGCTCACTGAGCCTCTAGTTCGTGTTTTGCGTCTTGTTGATGGTGATGATCGACCAGCAATGCCATACATATATGAGGCTATTCACACGGCTAGAGATGAGATGTTGAGAAGATTTCAGAAAAGGAAGAAGAGGGTTGATTCTTATATTAAGATTGTTGATGATCGATGGGACCGGCAATTGCATAAAAACCTCCATGCTGCTGGGTTTTGGCTGAATCCTCAAATCCAGTACAAACCTAGTGAGACAGACAAGCTTAGACGCACTACTTCTGGGTTGTTTGACGTCATAGAGAGGTATGCTTATGGAAACAACACTCTCAGAAGTAAGTTGACAAGTGAGGTGAAGTTATTCCGAGGTGCAGAGAGGAACTTTGGTCGTCCTAGTGCAGTAGATGATCTTTTTGTGATGCCTCCAGGTAGTTTTTTTTAAATGTATTCATATATATTTTTCATTAATGTTTTTTGGTTTACTAAAAATATAGAAAACTAATATTTTTAATTTTATGTGTAGATGAATGGTGGATGAACTATGGGAGTGATGCACCAGAGTTGCAAAAGCTAGCTATCCGAGTTTTGAGCCAAACATGTAGTGCTTCTGGTTGTGAGCGAAATTGGAGCATATTTGAGCGTGTTCATTCCAAGAAAAGAAATAGATTGGAGCATCAAAGACTTAATGATTTGGTATATGTTCATTACAATCTAAGGCTACAACAAAAGTAAGTTTCTATACTTTTTACTTTTTATTTATTAACAAACAATCTATAATTTTGAGTTTTGATTGTAGTTGCGTTTGGATTAAATTGTTTGGCTAATATTTTGGTTAATTAATGTAGGAGTTTAAAGGGTAGGAATTATGACCCTATAAACTTTGAGGACTTTCGAGATAATGATGGTTGGATATTAGAGGATGAACCGTCAAATCTAACAAGTGTTGAATTAGAGACTTTTCGAAATGAGATGGAAGCATGCAATATTCAAGAAGATGTCCCTGATGATGGTAAGTTGGTAACTACCTATTTATTTTAAAAGTTGTTGATATGAAACTATTGTTGTTAATTTATTGATTCCTTGTTTTTATGTTTTATTTGATGATACTAGAGTTGAACCTACAAAATGTGCTTGATGATGACAATGATGAAGATGAAGGAAATGAAAGCGGATTTTTTGTTCAAGACATTTTCGAAAATACTAGTGGCTCGACCTGTCAACCTGAAACCAATCCATGGAATTAATAATGTTGTAATTTGAATATTTAGGTGTTTGAACTTTGATAATGATTTCATTTGAATGTTGGATTGTTTCTTTATTTTGTAATTTGGATAATTAAGTGTGTATGAATATTTAAGTGTGTTTGAATGTTGGATTGTTTATTTATTTTGTAATTGGAATATTTAAGTGTCATTTGAATGTTAGATAGTTTCTTAATTTTTAACTTTTGATCTACTTGATATACTTTATTTTGATATATTATAACTTTATTTTGATATATTATAAAATGGTATAGGAAAAAAACCAGCCGGTTCAATCCGATTTTTTAGTCTATGATTTACCGGTTTAATGTGTGAACGGTTCCGGACGGACCAGTAACTACAATCCGGTTGAACCCGGTTCAACCCGGTTGAACCACCAAATTTTCATTTCCGATTCTCTGTCCGGTCCGGTTCTGATAATATTGCTACAAAATACTAGGGTGGATGCCCTCCCCTCCTCCTTCCCCAAAATTTTCCAACATGTTCATTTTCAATACTGATGCCTCTCTTGCTTTTTTTTAACATGTTCATTTTTTTTTAGATAAGTAGTAATATATCCGTCTTTTAATAAATGACATTTTTTTATATTTTTCTATTATTTAGAGTATTTGTCATTTTATTTTTTTCGAAAGATATATTTTGTGTAAATGACAATTTTTTTTTGAATCAATCAAATTTGATGATGGTATGGTAATTTGAATAGAAATTAGAGATAAAAATGAAATAATGCGAAATAAAATAAGATCAAATATCACTGTCTTACGTTTTTTTTACTATCGTAAAATATCTATTATTAAAGGACGGAATGAGTATATTTTTCTAATGGAAGAAAAACTTAGGTAAAAGTTACAAATTTTTTATTTTTATTTTTTTAATGAAAAAGAAGAAGGAAGAAAGATGATGTGAAGTGTCATTGTCTCTTTCTTGTCTCGAGTTGACCAGAGGACCGACTCTCCGGGAGGAAGAGAGAGGTGAGAGGTGTGGTGTGTGGGTTTGGTTTTGGGGGAATGCACGCAGTCCTTCTTATTCCTCTTCCTAACCTAACCTCAAATCGCAGCCGTTAGGGTTTCTCGGTCGCCTGATTTCGTTCAGTTCAGTTGAAAGCAATGCTAGGGAGAGGGATTGGAATGGAAGAGTTGCAGAATCAGAGAATGGGGATGGCGATGGGTATGGGTATGGGCATGGGTATGGGTATGGGAGATCCATGTCTTGTCTTGACTTCTGATCCAAAGCCTCGCCTCCGTTGGACTGCCGATCTTCATGAACGATTTGTCGACGCCGTCACTCAGCTTGGCGGCCCCAGTAGTTCGTTCCCTCTTTCCTTCCCTTTCTCCTCTTGTTCTTCTTCTTTACTACTAATACTTGAGTTTTTTCTTATCAAATCCAGTTTCACCTTTGTATATTTTCATTATTCTCTCCTTGTTGTGATGTGATTGTGAGTTTTTAGTTATGGGTTTTAGTTGCTTTATGGAAATGTAGCATTTTAATCCTTACTGCTCCTGTATCTACCTTTCTTATGCTCTAAATTGCATTTCCGAATCGTTTCTAATCATAAATGCCTTTTGTATCTCTTTATTTCTCAATCATTTGTCCCTCATTTATTACTATCCCTTTTCTTTCTAGACCCAAAAGAATCACCATTCATAAATGCTGTCATTTGCCCTTCTTTTGCATTGCATCACATATGAAACTTACTCCAGCTTGTCTGCACATTCCCCCCCTCAAAAGTTGCTGTTGGAAATCCACTTTCTGGATTGAATTACCACTTTTATTGAGGGTTAAACTTGAGTTTCAGCGTGCCTCAATTAAACATCCTTCTTCGCTGCTTCTTCTGAACTTACCTCCTCTTCGTCTGCTAGATGCAACTCGTTTTGGGTCTATACGAGCAACCTCAACATCACTTTTAGTTGCCATGTTTGCCTTTCACATTTATTTCTTAATACTTCAATTCTAACTACTCATGTATAGCTGCAAATTAGTTTGAAGCTGACTTCTCATAAATTATTGAATCCCCCAGCTGTTACAATACTGAATATGAATATGCATTAATTGCAGAAGCCACACCTAAGGCCATCATGAGGACAATGAATGTGAAGGGGCTCACACTCTTCCATCTAAAGAGTCACCTCCAGGTTCCGATTCTTTGTTTCCATTATCTTGGATGTTTTACTGATGCTATAGCTGTGGAATTTAACTCTTCTTTTTGAAAGAAAATGGAATTCTTATGGACTTCATGGTGGTGTTTGTTGCTGTGTTGTAGAAATATAGATTGGGTAAGCAGATGGGAAAGGAGATCGGTGAGGCAATCAAAGATGGTATGCCCCGTTATTGTTCTCTGTTTACGCTACTTCATAAGTTGTAATCTCATAAGCACCAATTTTGCTATTTTCATTCAATTTGCTAAATTCAGATTTTTCTATGAAGTTATTTTTTTCAAAAGAGAAAAAGTTGTATGTTGATGTCATACTCCCTTCCAGTAGATTGAAAAAGCTCCTAAAAATTGTTTCTTTTTTCCCCTTCTTTTGCAAGTAATATGACTGAATGTTGACTATTGATTATGTTCCAACTTATATCTGCTTAGGAGAAAATATTAAGGTAGTCCCTTTACGGGAATCCTAACATGTGTATTGATTTCTTCCTTTTTATAGAAGGATTGTCGGGCTCTTACCTCTTAGAAAGTCCCGGTAGTGGGAATTCTTCACCGAACTTGGCAACTTCTGATATGAATGAGTAAGATCGAATTTTCTCCCTTCTGAAAGTCTATTCCTTCCCGGTACATGCCTTCCTTTACTGGAATTCTATTATGAAATTATTGATAAAATGTTCATTTCAGGGGGTATGTAGTCAAAGAGGCATTAAGAGTACAAATGGAAGTGAATAGTAAATTACATCTCCGAGTTGAGGTAAGATTTCTTTCTGTTCGTTAGAAGCTGTTTCAATTCCTATTTGTTGGTTTTCTTTTCTTGTTGAAAATGAAAATATAGGTTTTCATGTAAAACACAGTCAAGTGATGAGTGTTGTAGATGGATTTCTTTCATAAGCTTGGGATACTTGGCAATTATGGATCTCTTTGTTGGATTTTTTTTGTACATGCTGATTATTTTTTGTACATGCCCGGATGATCCTGGCAAGCTGGATTCAGCTTCCACATTCATTCAGAATAGTTATTAGTGACTAGTTGACAGTTTAGGGAGTGTTAATCACAATCGTTAGTAGAATTTTGCAGACTTAAGCTCTGGCACCACACATGTTAATGTTTAATTTACACGATCTTTAGCTGATCTCTTCCTGTTTGTTATGCAGGCAGAAAAACACTTGGGTATACGTCTGGATGCAGAACGTAGATACTTGGCCATGCTTGAAAGGGCATGTAAGATGCTTGCTGATCAATTTATTGGAGGAGCAGTTATTGATACCGACATTCAGAAGGGGATGGGTACTAGGACCCCAAGAACTGCCTCAGTTGATTCTCTCGGCTTTTACTCATTACAAAGTGCTGAGTTGGCTGAAGTACATGCCCGAGAGGATCTATGGCCTAGTCTGCATCACCAAGGGACTGATTGTTCCACTGAGAGCTGCCTGACTTCACATGAGAGTCCTGGAGGACTAGGTCTGAACGGGTCTCCAGGAGGTGGGAAGAAAAGAATGGTGAGCCTAGAGACAACAACAGCTCCTTTGGTTTGGGGTGAAATAAAGATGGGAACCTCAGGCTCAGATGTGAATGCGAATCAAGTTAACCCTCATCACGGCATTAATGGTTATGGTATATGGAGCTGAATATTATTTTCAGCGATTCTCTTCTCATCGGTTAAGATTCTGTCTCACCCCTGGAATGCAATTTCAAGTGTACAAATGCTAATTTGTTCGTGTCGGCATCGTTAACGCAAACGGTAGTGGAAAAAAAATTATTGCCTGGAAGGTGTAAATTTGAATTGCTAATTATTACTCCCTCCGTCCCTGAATATTGGACGCCTGAATATTGGACGCGAGGGAGTGAATCATGCTTATTAAGAGTACTGACCAAGCTGTCAGCTGTGCCCAAACTTTGTCTGTGGGCTCCACGCCACATGTCAGCCAAACGCCCCTTCTTCTTCCTTTTTTCTCTCTTTTCTTTCTTTCTTTCTCTCTTTTCTTTCTTTCTCCTTCTGTCCGAAAAATACTCCTTCTGTCATCGTTTCTTGTTCTCACCTCCGCCACAGAAAGGAGCGGAATGACGTCTCGAGTCGGGAGCAGGTGGAACGGCGCCAATCGGACCACCAACGCGCCGCCAACAGCAGCCGGAGCTTCCGCCGCTCCGGTTACGCGTCGGCGCGTCAGGCCTCCGATCTGACCGCCACCACATGCGTTCTGCTCGTCTTGTCATTTCCGGCAAGAATTTATGCTCACCTTCGTGATCATGTCGTCCAAACTTGTTTTATTTTCCGTTTGAAATCGGAGGAGGAAACGGTTACGCGTCGGCGCGTCAGGCCTCCGATCTGACTGCCACCACATGCGTTCTGCTCGTCTTGTCATTTCCGGCAAGAATTTATGCTCACCTTCGTGATCATGTCTTCCAAACTTGTTTTATTTTCCGTTTGAAATCGGAGGAGGAAAGATAAAAGGGCCAAATTGTGCCAGCTTTTTCTGGCACCTTCTGTTCCATGTCTGGTGCCAAATTTCAAATTTGGTCCTTCAATTTTTTCGTTTTCCTTTTTTGCCTTGTATGACGCGTAGCTCAGCATGAAAATGACGGGTCGTTTGAGGGCATTTTTGTCAGAACACTAACAAAGTGGACACAAATGCCAATGGCGTCAATTAAAAATGGACAACGTTTTTGGACTAAAACGTCCAATATTCAAGGACGAAGGGAGTAATATGTAGGATGCTGCTGACATGGTTTGTAGGTTAAATTTTGGATTTGTTGTGACATTCTAAGTAGGTTGATAGACTATGCAATCTGAGAACCCAAGGCCTTTGCTCCTCACAGACTGAACAGAAGTCAAAGTAGAGATGATTATTTTATTATTATTATTATTATTATTATTATTATTATTATTATTATTATTATTTTATCGGTGTAGGTGAGACTCGAAGTCGTTGAGTCTCTTAAACCCTTATACTTAGTATGGGAACTAAAGTGTACGAAGGAAAAGAGGGGAAGTTTAACTAGGAAAAGGAAAGGAAAGGAGAGGAAGGGAACTTGTAGAAAAATTCCCTTGTATGGCTGTATTTTTTATACATAAGAAAAAAGGAAGGAAATTCGCTTTAAATCCCACGACCCAAGCCCAAGCCTATGACTTTCTTTTCTAATTTAAGCTCAGTTTCTAATTTCTCTTCTTTTCCTCCCATTTTTGGGAGGAACTTTTTTATGGACGGGGGGAGTTTTTATAATTTATTTACTCCCTATTCCCTTCCTTTCCCTTTGATTCCCTTAAGGAATTTTTTCCCATACAAGAGAAAGTTTAAAAATTTCTTTTTCCTTCCTTTCCTTCCCCCTTAAAATATGCGGTAAAGCTTGCAAAAGAAAAGATTAGTTGGCCTCAATTAAAACTTTGTAGTATTAGTGTGTGGAATCAAGCAGGCCTGTTCTAGAAATAATAGTAAACAAAGCTGACAGAACAGCTGATATAAATATAAATATTAATTATATTTATGTATTGATTAATAAATGATTATCATCACAGAATAGAGTATATAATTCAATTTTTCCACTTTCGCGTGTTTTAATTAACTTTATCTACTTTTCCATTTAATTTGATTTGATAGTGAGCTCCGGTTTTAAGTTCACGTGTTCAGCGAGTAAAAATTGATATTTCAACCAATGTTATCAGAACCGGACCATACAGCAAATTGAAAATGAAAATTTTCTGGTTCGATCGGGTTTAATTGAGTTCGACCTGATTGACTTATCGGACCATTTTGAACCGTTCACATATCGAATAGTTCAATCTTAGATAATTGAACCGGTAAATTTTCATATTTTGATGGGTCGGCCCATCAAAATTTCTATAAAAAAAATTACCAAAACGATTGCGATTTGGAGAAGAAGCATTGAACCAGCCAGGTTGACATTAAACCGGCTGGGTCGATCGGTCAAACCCGGTTCGCATATATATCCGGTCAGATAGTTGAATCAAACCAAAAACTTAAAATTTTACTGTTGAATCGGTCGGTTCGGTCCGGTTCTGATAACACTGATTTCAACTGCGTTCAGCGAGTAAAAATTGATATTTCAACCAATGTTATCAGAACCAGACAGGACAGCGAATTGAAAATGAAAATTTCCTGGTTCGACCGGGTTTAATCGAGTTCGACCTGATTGACTTATCGGACCATTTTGAACCGTTCACATATCGAACAATTCAATCTTAGATAATTGAACCGGTAAATTTTCATATTCTGGTGGGCCGGCCCATGCCTGTAATGGGCTGGCCCATCAAAATTTCTATAAAAAAATATTACCAAAATCACTGCGTTTTGGAGAAGAAGCATTGAATCATCCGGGTCGATCGGTCGAACTCGGTTCGCATATATATTCGGTCAGATAATTGAATCAAACCAAAAACCTAAAATTTTACGGTTGAATCGGTCGGTTCGGTCCGGTTTTGATAACACTGATTTCAATTGCTCTACATTTTTGTTCAATCTATTAGTTAAGCTATTTATGTAAACTCGTTAATTTCGATAAAATTATATGAGTTTAATGATTTTGTCAGTTTGAAATGACATTTCAATCCAGTTTACTAAATTAAAATTTTACACCCTATTTAACTCGGTTTTATAAGGTGAAAATATAGACTCGTAAAATCATTCGAGTGAAATCGAGATTTTGGTAAGAAAACTAAAGTATTTCATAGTATATGATAAATCAGTGACAATTTTTATTAATGAAAACAAATTACGTTAGCAATGACCCATTCTGTCATATCACCTCGTGGGCCTCAAGTGAAACATCTAATTAGGCCCCACATTTTACCCCATGTAAGCAATTAGTGTTGTGGGGTCCATTGATCTCGCTACCAGCATAGTGGGGCTAATACCAACTTAAATTTTTTTATAATATACATGAAAATACTTACATTTTTTTATATATTAAATAAACTGACTAGTAAACACTTTTCTCTCTCCTTCGTATTAAATAAATTAATCACAAAGTACTTAAAAAACTGCAAAATATCAATTTTGAGACTAATTTTTTTAATTTAAAACGTCATTTAAAAAAATTTAGAGGGAGTAATTTTTATCATTTTAAAAACGAACTGTTTCTGGATGATTCTGTAATATTCCGTAAGTAACCTGGTGCAGAAGTCAAAGTTTTTTTTTTATAGTTTTAAATGATTTAGAATCGAGGGCTTATATTTACGTGATTTTATACATGGGTTTTATTTGAATTAAGAATAGAACAGATATAAAGGCTAATTGTCTTATTTAGCCCAAAAATTATTATTATTATTTAGTTATTTTTTAGATTTTTTTATATAATTTAACCAAAAATAAATGCAAACAAAAGAGAAGAAAGTGCAAAAGACGGGATAGAAATGAGCATGAGAGAAACTAAATTTAAAAATATTTGGAAGAAAGGAAATAAAAGGTGGTGAAAACAATGATGGATAGGTAGATATGTGCTGGAGGAAGGAATATTTTAGGAGAAGACAACGGAACGGAATATTACTTGGTAGATTCCGTTGGGAGGCTGGTTGTCACCATTTGTATTTCTATATTATTATATTTATATACAAAATTATGAATTTATAAATTCTAAGGAGTACGAACACTTTTATTTATTTATCGTATTCTGTGTTGGACTCATTTTTGACTCGATATTTTACGGAAATTAAAACAATACGTGTCGAACTAATCATCTTCTGTATTAAATTTATGTGGTCTTAATTCTAAAAAATTAATAATGTCAAGTATACTGCAAAATCCACGTGAAACTCATATTAATAATAAATTGCTAATTTTTCTTCACTAATTTTATATATATGTCGAGTTTGTTTTATGAGATTTTCAATTTTTATATCTCGGAGTATCGATATTTCTGTCATGTTCGATGTCTATGATTCACAGATAAATTTTGAATTTTTATTTAATATTTCCTCCGAATTTTATTAACTGTTATTTTTTACTTTTTTAAAAAGAGTAAAAAATGACAGTTAATAAAATTTGGAGGGAGTAACATTTATTTAGTTTACTTAGTTGGTACATGAAGAAACTATGCCCTAAGATGACGATGACATAGATACAATCATAGAAAAAAACAATACGTCAATTTCATGGAACTCATAAAAGAAATATGCGTCAACCAATACCATTTCATCCCAGCTGCCTCCCGCTCACATCTTTCACCACCCTTTCAGTCTTTCTGGGGCGAAACTAACTAATCACATTTGAAAGTGGTCGAATCTTAAAAAATAGTTTATTCAATATATTTTTCTCTATTTTTTAAATTTGAACTTAAAATTTAAGTTAAAAATTCAGAAATCTCTTATTCATACCACTCATAGGCCTATGAATGAAGTCATTTGGGGATCGATGTGACCCCATTTAATGTTTTAAAAATATAATTTTAAGTTTTTAAGTATAATGCCAATAAACCAAATGTATTCTAAATATTTGACCCCACTGAAATTTGTTAAATATTAAAAATACGGGTCATTTTTTTTGGTTTGCACGTATTTGAACTCGTAACATCTTAGAGGTCTTTGCAACTTGTACCACTTGACTAACACTAATGACTTGATCTTTATCATTGTACATAAACGTAAATTTTTCGACCAATGGCGGTGCGTGAGTGAATTTTTTTAGGGGGCAAAAAATTTTTTTTATGATAGAAAAAATATAATACTCTCTAAAAATATTTTTAAGGTCTATTATGTGAAAATTTAAAATTTTAGGGGATAAATATGAAGAATTAAAGGAAGAAGTATAGAACTTCAAGAACAATTGTGGGAGAATTGAGATATTTGAGGGGGTGAATATGAAGGATTAATATAAAAGGTTTAGAACTTTAAAGATTATTCTGGAAGAATAAAAAAATTTGAGAGCGCGAATATGGAGGATCAATGTAAAAAAAATATAACTTTAGGGACTATTATAGGAAAACTAAAACATTTATGGGGGCCATGCCCACCTTAAGCTCCGGCCATGATTTCAACATTAACTAGAATTAAAAATTCGTGTAAATTTGAATTTTTTAATATTTTGAAAAAAATAGGTAATAAAGAAATTATAGGTACAAAATTGAGTTCATGAAATTGGTTCTCTCCTAAATTGTAATTTTCATATACATAAATAAAATGAAATTAACATTACAATCGTCTATATATAGTTTTAACTAAAAATAATCTAACAATATATAATTAAAAACAATAATTTTATAAGTTTCATTGTTTAAATTAGCTTAAATAAGTTACTATAATTGGTCTAACATTGAATGGTTGAGGGGCATTCCTTTCTTTTTTAGGAAAAATGTGAAATGACATTAAATCAAATCAGCTGGAAATTAAATGCAATTGCCTCAAATAATTTTCTAAACCGAAAATTAATGCAAATTGATATAATTTGTGAGCTGAAATATTTGTAGTATATTTAGTGTGCTTAAAAGAACAACTTACAAAGGACGCCGCATCCTCTATAATGATCCTATCCACACCCTATTGGCAAGCTTGCGTGACCATTTCCCGCATGGCTAAAGCCTTCGTCGTATCCACCTCGGCCTAATGCGAAAGGAAGATTGCTCCGGCAAACATAATAAAACCCCTAAAGTACAATAAAGCCTAGCTTAGAGCTCGCCGTCTTAGGGGGTTCTGGTCCGAAAAGTGCTGTGGGAAAAGCACTTTTGCGCAAAGCAGTGTGCTGTTTGGTAAACATTTCTTAAAAGTGTTGTGGGAAACGAGAAGTTGTTTTTGGTGTTTGGTAAACACTGCTTTTGGAACTATGATTTGAGTGTAAAATTACTATAAAAGGCATCAGTCATTTTTAAGTGTTATTTATTTACATTATTGATAAATTAATATTTTTTTCTAAACAAATAATTAACATTTTATTTATAATAATATTAAAAAGTTTATTAGTAGAAGAAAAAATGTGTTAAATATGCAACATTATATTAAAATTTGTTATATTTAAATCACTATTACATATTCATCATTAAGCTATCCGCTATTGAGTTGCGAACTACAGATATAGGTGACCTTTCACTATTATTGCCTTCACTCTGCATACTTTCTTCACCCATATGCATCGTATCTTGTGAAACTTCATCCATATCCGGGAAAACATCTCTTGGCACATAATCTGGATCCCCATCCAATCTGCTGAAAGCAGGATCATTAAGAGATTTTTTTCGTATAAAATTGTGCAAAGCCATAGAAGCGATTACAATTTTAACTTGCGTTGGAAACGGATACGAAGGCATGTCACGTAATATTTTCCACCTTCTCTTCCAGACTCCAAAAGTTCGTTCTATACAACATCGTAACGAAGAATGAGCCCGATTAAAGATTTCCTTGCGACCCCTTGGTGGTTGCCCTTGTTGAAAATCAGGTAAGTGATACCTTGTACTCTTATAAGGTTTCAAATACCCATAAACGTCAGGATATCCAGCATCTACCACGTAATACTTACCTAATTTCAGGACAAAATTATAGTAATCGAAAATGTCAAATTCAAAGAATGAAGAATATGAAACAATGAAAGGAATTTCGTTAACCTGGAGGTGGTTTAGGGAATTCCCATGTGGGATTGTTGACTACAGAATAGAACACGCGAGTATCATGGGCCGTGCCTTCCCATCCAGCGCAGACGAAAATGAATTGCATATCAAAACTACATGCTGCCATGATATTTTGAGTAGGGATGCCTTTTCTGCCAATGTATCTAATTTGATCTTCTTGAGCCACACAAGCATATACATGTGTTCCGTCTATGGCGCCAATACAATCCTAAAATAAATTGTAATCAATTCTTAGTCGTATTACATATGCATAACATATATGCAAAAGTAAAATTTTAATGACAAAATTATTCCACCATACCTTAAAATGTGGCATATATCTTGTATCATTAAGTATTTCTGTCGGGATACTTCTGAAACATCCAGGACGAATGATTTGCTCTGATAACGACCACACAACATTTAATACTTCATTAAAAACTCTACTGACTGTTTCACCAGAGTGTTGAAATCGTTCACAAACGTGGCTATTTGAAGCACGTAAGGCGATAGTATATAAAAAGAGACAAACTTTCTCAAGAGCGGACATTCTTCGTGACGACTTCAACTTGGAAGATGACAGTAATGTACTCGTTAGCTCTAATAATGTATCCTTATCCATCCTGAACATATTTACAGAGCGTAATTCCCTACCAGACAACACCTCAGTCAACCAGTTCATTCCCGTTTGGTATGAGGTCATACACGGTTCTTTATATAAGTACTGACAATAATACGTAGTGGCAGCTACAGTTGTAACAGAAACTAAATCCCAATACTCTTCTTCATCATCTTCTTCAAACACTTCACGATCTTCATCCATCTATGAAAGGCAATTACAATGCATATATCAGAACTCCTAAGCTAAATTAACAACATTTTATTGTTTATTTATTGAATATTATATATATATATATATAATTCATTTTCAACCCATTTTTAGTTATGAAGAGAAACTATAAATTATCACCTATTACACAAGAAATATTAATCTTCGAGCTATGTTTCGTCGATGACTTCAACTTTCTTTTTTTTCCTCTTTTCCAAAATGTTTTAAAATATTTAAAAATAAACTATGAAGCCAATAAAATGTTAATAATGTTGAAAAAATTATTGGGTATGTAATTTTATGTTCCTCTATTTATAAAAAATATGAGACCCATATTTGTTGTTTGTATCAATTAATGTGAGTGATCAAACGTAGAATTACTATTCCGAGTATAGCTAATAATTTCTCGGTTAATAATATGTACTCAAATCTATACATTTGAATTTATAATTTTATGAATTTTTTTTAGTTGTTTTGTAAATCAAAATAGGAATAAAAAAAATATATCTCTATCCACTTTGATGAACACTCCTAGAATTGTAGGGTGAGAATTTTTGTGAATTGGAATGTTTTAAATAATGTTAATTGTGTTCAATTGATAATCGTGTTTGCTTATTTTTAATGGAGTTTTTGAGTTTGAGTACAAAGAATAAATAAAAAACGTTGATGTTTCGAGAGTTACTGCTAAACTAACATTAGCTTGCCAATAACCTGATTTTTTTATTCTTACTCACGTTTTGCTATCTTCCAAATCAAATTTGAAATTTCCCGAACGTTCTTTAAGAACAATGCTTGTTAATTGTGTTATTCCACAAATTTCTTTTATATATTAAAGGCAATAAATAGTTTAAGGAACAAATACAACTTAAAGAAAAAACATGAAAAATCACCGAGAGTTGTTAAACATTTTTTTCCTATTATTTTAGAGTTTACGACATTATTAAACATTATTTTTATTGTGTATTGAGATTTTTTATACTTTTTATATATTATTACTATAATTGAATTATATATATATTTATATATATATATATATATATAATTCAATAAATAAACACTAAAATGCTGAAATCTAACACCCAATAGTAAGAAAACAGAAAAAATA
Source organism: Viola odorata (assembly GCA_963691705.1). Classification (NCBI taxonomy): domain Eukaryota; kingdom Viridiplantae; phylum Streptophyta; class Magnoliopsida; order Malpighiales; family Violaceae; genus Viola; species Viola odorata. Next base: position 46,507,724 of record OY829539.1, on the reverse strand, counting down.
TTTAGGACAATTAATTAAACAGATGAAAACAACTACTAACAAGAAGAAGAGAGAAATAAATACCTTTGTGTGCAGGTTGTTGTTTTGGGTGCAGAGAAAAGAACAAGGTGGCTGTATGACAAAATGAGTGAAATTAGGGACAATGATCTTAATAGGTGGGGTTTGGATGCAGGTTGTTGTTTTGGGTGTAGAGAAAAACCAAACTTTGGATCACTTTGTTGCTAGAACAGACAGCTAATTGTGTTAGATCTAAAGGAAATGGAAGACATTCAATGAGAAAAATAGGAAGGATTCGTAGCTGATTGGGGATAGAAAATACATGCCAGCCTTTAAATAGATTCATAGCTGCTTCTTTGGTTTCTTTTCTGTTTTTAATTTCCTGAAGTGACAAAACTATGGGGTGCAAAGCTCGAAGCTTTTTTTAGCACACTTTTGCAGGAAACCCACTTTATTCCCTTGTATGCAGTAACAAAAGAACTTCAAAAGAAATATATTCTGATTCTTGTCCACCTGCGTTAACAAAAAGTAAAGCATGTCGAGCAAGAGATACTAACAAACAAACACAGGAGTTCTGAATAAGAAAATCCTCATGCTTTGAATACATATAAAGTAAAGCTAGCAAGAGACCACAGCAAACACGACTTCACCTCTTCTCAAACATCATTTGCAAATTGGCAAATTTCAAATTGCCAGGATTAAATGAAACAGCATAAAAAAAATTAATTGGACAGTACTGGGTCAAGGTGTACATGGTTTTCAGCTGATATTAACAAGCATAATGAAAGTCACCAATTACATAATTAACAATAAGTGCAGTCAATCAAAGCATTACACCTACTAGCATGCATAACAATAAGTTCAGTCAATCAAAGCATTACACCAATTACAAACTCTTATACGGCCCTTTGTGGGTGAAATGATACGTGAGCCAGTTGAACTTGTGCTCCTTTGATTCAAGTTCAAAATAGACCTCCCTCTTTGCTTTGGCTTCCAAAAATTCCGTCGCAAACATGAACAGGTCACTGTTTATGTCGATCCCTGATATGGTTTTTAGGTCAGCAACAACCACTCTCAAGGAAGGGACATCAGGTTCGATAACCCTAGAGTTCACCGATGAACTCCTAGAGGCCACCGCACCAACCAAGGTTTCGAGGTGCCTAGCCAACATTGCTGCCCCACCAGATTGCCTTCTCCCTCTCTTGGCACCAATGTTTGAATTGTTGTGCCCCCCTGCTTCAACATTTCTTCTCTTATTATTTGCTAAGCTCGGTTGAGTACTCCCACCCTTGCACATATCTTCCGGATTGTCTTCAAAAGGAGTCCACTCTGTTGAATCACCAGCGCCTTCAACACCATCTTGTTGGTCCTCCGCAGGGGTAACGTTCACATGAGTACGTCCTGGAGCCATAGCAAACTCTCCGGTGGCTACAATGGTGGAAAACATCAATTCCAGCTTCTCTTCCAGGTCAGGTTCTATTCCAGTCCCTCTGAAAGTTACAAAACTTGGGTTTTCCTACACAATTTAAGAGATTCAAAATATCCTATCAGGCATTGATTATTATACAATCAAACCAGCAACAACAGAGTACTCAACATGCAATCTACCTACACAAACACCAGAAATAGGAAGAGAATGGTGAACATGGGATGCAACTCAACTAAGAGCTAGACAATCATATTAAACAGATATATATGTAAAATTCTGTACAGATTATCAGATTATTACACAATCAAACCAAATGAAATAACAATAAACGGACCTTGATTTTGTCTTCCCACCAAGTAGGGATGTACAAATAACCGCCATAACCGACCTCACCCATATAACCGACCCGGCCCAACCCGTCAAAATTGAATAACCGCCATAACCGCGGGTAACGGTTATATAACCGACCCAACATAGTTGGGTTGGGTCAGATAGTGGGTCGAAATTTTTAAATAACCGTATAACCGACCCGACCCAACCCAACCTATTAACCCTAGGTATATATACATATTATACATCCAATTAATCCTTATCCAACCCTAAATCTAATAATTCACAGCAGTCTTAACTTAGCAGCCGCTCCCTCTCGTTTCTTGCCAAGTTCCATTCCCTCTCACTCTCTCTCTCTCACCCGTTGCAATAATCCATTGCCGGCGTCGCTGCTCCTCTCTCTCCAGCGTCGCTGCTCCTCTCTCGCCGGCGTCGCTGCTCCTCTGGTTCGCTGGTTCTTCCAAGGTTCGCTGGTTCGTCCCTTCTTCGTCCCTTCGCTGCTTCGACCCTTCTTCGGCCCTTCGATCCTCGCTGCTGGTTCTCTGGTCGCTGGTTCGCTGCTGGTTCGCTGCTGGTTCGCTGGTGGTTCCCTTCTTCGGTTTGGTTTTCAGCAGTAGGATGCTTGTGATTTGGAACTTATGGTTTGCCTTATTCTTGTGATGAGACGTTGCATTTTGTGAAATTACAACAGGATGTTTGTGATTTGAATTTTTTGGTTTGGCCAAATTTTATAGCCCATAACCGCCATAACCGTATACCCGCGTATAACCGCCTATAACCGCTCATAACCGTAACCGGCGGTTATAGGCAAATAACCGACCCAACCCGGCCCACTAAATATTTGGCGGGTTGGTGCTGGTTATGAGCCATAACCGGCCCAACCCGACCCATGTACATCCCTACCACCAAGCATCATCCGCACCAATTGTGTTTTTCTGTGTATCCCATCCTAACCCAGTCTCATTACGCTTCAAGTCTTTCCATAACTTATACTCTTTCTTCAACGCATCCCATTTGTTCTTCAGTTGTTTTTGCCCATAACTGAAGCCTGTTTCTTTACGGAACTCAGCTATTATGAACTCCCAACCTTCTTTGTTGAAATGCGTATGTGGCATGAACATTTTCTCAACAGCTCGAATACAAATATCGCAGAACGTATGCACTACACCCTTGGCCCAAACAACTTTCGAAACTCTACCTCTTGTTGCTTGGCTTGCCATCTACAAGCACAGAGAAGCCCATCTCATCAAACTTAAATTCAAACACGTGAAATTAACAGGCATGTAAAAAGCATTACAAACTTTACAGTACCATAAAATCCATAATTCAGAAACATGGTAAAAAGAAACATGTCAGAAACATAACTAGGAGAGACAGTCAAGTTAAAGGTGTAAAAAATTATAAAAATTATTGGCAGAATGTATGAGTGGTTGAAACATAAATATGATAGCTTTATCCATAAAGAATGTAAGCATTAACGTCTTTGAGGAACAAATATTATCAGTAAAGAATACCATGAAGGAGTATTCTCATAGCATGTATCACAAGGTAGTACACCATGCAAGCTCTGATTTTTCACATGTCAAAGGACAAAATTCAAATTTCTCCAGAAAAGAAAGCTATAAATTTCTTTTGGTAGAAAGCAACCGTAACATAGTTTAAAAGTACAACTTACAACTATTACAGATGGAAGTTTTCTACTCCAAAAAAAAGAGGGTTGAGGAGTTTCACTAGTAGTCAAGAAATATTCAAGTTTAAAGTGTCCTTTGCTGAATGAAATATAGTCAAACGAAAAAAGAAAAAGAAGAGGATATATTTCTTAAGAAGATTTGAGTCTTTTTCTTCTAATAGAGTTACTATATACCAGCACCCACATAATGCAATGCTTTTGAGTGTCATTATAACATGACTTGAGTGTCAACTTGATACGCAAAACAGACACGAAACATGCATCAATTACACATGCAAAACAGACACAAAAATAGACCGAAACAGCCATAAAACCATCATCATTTGTATACACAAAACAACCACAAAATCATCATTATTGGCATACGACACAGCCACAAAACCATCATCAATTTCATACGAAAAACCGTTACATGCCCATCATCATTTGCATACAAAAAACAGCCACAAAACAGACCCGAAATCAGTCACAAAAACCAGCATTATTGAGCTCATAACTTGAGCATTAAACCCACACGAAAACATCATTACAAGACAGGAAATCAGCACCAAAACCAGCGTCATTTACACCACCAAAATAGCTATGATACTAGCATGATTTACACACATATAAGCATAAAAACCAGCCACAAACAAGCATAAAAACCAGTCAAGCAAGCATGAAAAATGGCAGAAAAATGAGCATGAAAACCCAACCAAAACAAACATGAAAATTGGCAGAAAAATGAGCATGAAAACCCAGCCGAAACAAGCATAATAACCAGCCGAAACAGCCACACATTGAGCAGAAAGTGGCAACAGAAATTATGCAAAAATAGGGCAGCAAATCAAGGGGTAATTCGTCTCAAAAGACAGCATCAGTTTGAGCAACATTTCGGCAGCTAATTAAGCATCATTTTGACAGCAATTTAAGCAATGTTTCGGCAGAGCATTTTAAACATCATTTTGACAGCAATTTAAGCATCATTTTAATCCGAAAGCAAACGGAAATCCAAACAGCCTATTGACAGCAAGCCAAGCAGAAATTCATCACCAAAAACAAGCCAAAATCCTAAGCAAAATTCAATTAAAAAACAACCCACAATTAACCCATAAATCAACCCTATAATTAACCCAAAATTAAACCTATAATTAACCCAAAATTACATCACATAATTAAAACAAAAGCAGGGCTTCCCCTCTCCGCGTCGTCGGTACTGGACCGATACGCGACTCAGAGAGGGGAAGAAGACCAAGGACTCGCCGAAAGTCCAAGAAGAAGAGAAGGAGCGGAAAAATTGAAATTAAACGAAAAGAAAACAGGGAAGGGTCAAAGAAATTACTTCGTTGGCGTTTTGTTGCTTGTTTTGACAGAAATTGGGTCGAGGAGAGTAGGAAATTGCCTCTGTCCTGTCTCTTAGAAATTGAGGGATATTTATAGGCAACAAGGAGCGTGGGAGTGAGAGCGGCGAGGGAGAGTGAAGGGCAATCTGCGTTCCTTTTGTAGAAAACGATTGAAACTCTAATTTTGCAGAAAAATGCACAGATTTGGTAAGAAATAGAGCTTGAATGAAAGAAAAAACAATGAGATGTTTATTAGTAATGGATGAAAGTGAGGAAAAATTAAAAGAAGAAGGATACCTGAATAACTTTGACGACGGTGGAGGCCCGCGTGAGAAAAGGGTAGGAGAAGAAGAAAGCAACGACGACGACGGTGGAGGCCAAAGGGAAGGAACGACAGCAGGTGGGTGAGAGGAGAATTTCAAACCCTAGATTGTAGAAAAGGATGAGAGGAGAATGAGGTAAGGGATTTGCGTTGTTTTTGTATTTAACATGGCAGATTTGTAATTAAGATGAAGATGCCTTAACATTTTTTTCCAAAATGGTCAGTAATTACAGCTTCCCGCATTCTTCAAATTGCCTCTAAAAGCCACTGCTGGGAGCCTGGCCAGTGGCTTTTAGAGGGAATTTGTGAAGGTTGCAATAGATCTTTTGAGAAGCTCTATTGCAAAGGAGGTTTACCAAACACCAACCCTTGAGCTTTTAGGTTTGAAAAGTGCTTCTCTAAACCAAACCATAACCCCAAAGGGGTACTTAGTAGTCGTGTCAATGTTAATTTTGACTACCCCATTAGGAGGTGGTTGCCACTTCTTGGCGGATCAGGAAGAGCTTGAGGCGCAAGAGGACATCATACCTCTTTAAAACCCATAAGCAACTTATCTCCTTTAATCATCACAGCCTGTGAAGTTTTATTGATTTGGCGGAAGATCTTGTTTTTTCTAGATGTCTAGATGGACCAAAGGATAAAGATAAGTTGTTTGTAATTGGCCTCATTTAGGGAAAGTCTTGTCGAGGCGAGCCAATCTAAAGGGGAACCACCATTAGACTTTGAGATCCTCTCCTAAAAGCTCAATCTAGACCAGATCTGGGTCGCAATGGAGCATGTGAACAAAAGATGCATAATCATATCCGTATTCGAAGTACAACATGGGCAAACTAGATCCGCCTGCATACCTCGCCTAACCAAATTTTCCTGTGTGGGGAGAGAGTCATGATGTTTTTAAACTTAGAAGGTATCGTCAGGGCCCACATATGCTTCCACTAAGCTTTCTAGGTATCGGATTCCGTTTGAGGGGAGTCAACGAAGTTAAGTAATGGTAGCAACTTCGAACATTATATTTACCTTCAAGCGTCCCCCTCCATACAAGAGAATCATTCACCTTATTCTGACTCAGTTGCAAGTTCATAATTTTAGATATCTCATGCGAAAGAAAGAGTTGTTCCACTAAAGCAACCTTCCAACATTTATTCACCTTATCTATCAATTCACCAACTGTTGCTAAACTCTAGGAGGCCAACTACCAACATCGATACCATCTTGTCCGCCATTGATGGGAGCCATGAAACCTTCTAGATATGAATCTTCTCTTTGTTACCTACCCGCTAGTAGCAACCTTTTTGGAGGACCTCTTTACCAGCCAAAATACTACGCCAAATAATACTGGGTCGAGACCTCATCTGAGCATCCATAAACTGTCTTTTGAAAGTATTTAGCCTTAAGTAATTTAGTCAGTAGGGAATTTAGGAATTTGCTCACACGCCAACCTTGTTTAGCTAATAGAACCAAATTAAATTTTCTGACTTGCTGAAATCCCAGACCACCTAATACACTTTCCGTTCACCAGGGTTTCCATTTCACCAGAACCTTTTAGTCACTCTCTCCAAATCTTTGCAAATAGATACAGAGATCTCAAAACAACTTATAATATACATTAGTATTGATTGCACCACCGCTTTGATCAACACCTCTTTCCTGACCGAAAACAATTTCTTTTCTTTCCACCCAACCAATCTCTTGCATACCCTATATCAGATCGAGCTAAATATAGCCTTCTTCGATCGGCCAAAAGATACTAGCAACTTTAAGTACTTTGAATGAGAATCAGCATAAACCACCCCTAATTTATTTGGAAACTAAGTTCTTATCTTTACCACTAACATTATTGTTGAAGCAAACTTTAGATTTACAAGGTTCATCTTTTGGCTAGAGGCCCTATCGTAGTCCTACAACATAGAAGAGGTGTTGCCTACCTCCGCTTCATTTTCCTTTGCAAAAATAAGACTATCATCTGCGTAAAAAAAATGATTAACCTTAGGGCTATCTCTGCAAATCTTGAAACCATGAATCTTGTTAAAGGAGAATGCAAATCTTTAAACCATAAATACATAGTATAATACTCCCTCCGTCCTTAAATAAATGACGTTTTGGGTGTTGACACACATCTTAAGGTAATGATTGGTTCGGAGAAACCAATGCACTTTATGACTATTCTAGCCCTGGTATTTTTCAGTATTTATAAGAATGCCATTGTACTACTTATCATCATCAACACTAGAGCACCATCTTTTTTCTATTGCCATTTTCATCACCATTCAACAATCCAACACAAACTTTCTCCATTACCATCTTCATCTTTAACAGACACCACTAACACCTCCCAAACCTCCTCCTCATTCCCACAACTACCAACCCCTTCGCCCCCTCAGCACCACCGCCACCTCCTTCACCCCTCCAAACCGCCAAGAAAAATGATGTATAAACTCTTCCCAAATATCATAATTCCCAAAGGGTTTTATTAAATCAAAACTAAATGGATTGTGACCCAGCAACAAACATGAGGATTGTACTCTCCATCCCTTTTATTAGTCAATCTAAATTCAAACTTAGATTTAGATCCAGAGCTGAATTGGTAGTGATAGAGAAGGGGTGGAGGAGAGACGGTGGTTGCCGGTGGTGATGGGGCGGAGGAATTAGTGGAAAAATCGGTGGTGGAGGAGATGAGTTTACCGCACAACTTTGAAATCGCCTTCATTTCTAAGAAGAAGCAACGATGGCCGACAACAAAAGTAGGAACAAGGGCAGGACAGTAAAATTAAGTATGGGAAGGCGAGAACGACAATGGTTTTAGTACACGAAAAAAAGTCTAAAACGTCATTTATTGACGGACAGAGAGTAGATATTTTTGTTATATTTTTATTATTTTCATACAAAATTAAAGTGACAAAGATTATTTTAGTAATTTCCTTAATTTTTTTTCTTTCTAATGGAACACTAATAAAATGGTGGCGTTATTTCAAACAATTATATATGGATTTAAATCAAGTTTTTAAAATGTTAAGGGTATTTCATTAAATTTTATAGGTTACCGGAAGTTTGGATAGTTAATAGTTATCCTTATTTTTATAAGGTTTAAACCACAAAAGTATTTATATAACATTATTATGCTCTGGTCTAACTATAATATTTATATAATTAATTGGTTAGGTAACTAATTATAAATCAATCTTTAGCTTTTTGTTTAATACTCCCTCTGGTTTTTAATAAACGTCGTGTACGCATCTCGAGGAGGTCGGATGACGCACTATTTGGCCCCGAAAAATTCCGTACTTTTTTTCGAACATACACAAATCCTGTATGTTCGAAAAAAAGTACGGAATTTTTCGGGGCCAAATAGTGAGTCATCCGACCTCCTCAAGATGCGTGCGCGACGTTTATTAAAAACCAGAGGGAGTATATTAGAGAGTCCAACCAGCCACACCACCACGTGTTACTAATTACCCCTGATTTTAAAAGGATTATTTTAAATACATCAAATACACACCGGTCTATAGTTTAAAAAAAATTAACTTCAAATCTTATACTTTTAAAACTCGCGAGGACAATTATATACTTTCTTAAAATTTGCAATTTTGATTATCTGATAATTAAAGTATTTTTAAAAAATTATGAAAATTGGGGGAAAATGGGGTAAATGATACTCCCTCCGTCCCATATTAATTGTCCACTTTCACTGTTCATGCACGCGTTCGAGGAGGCCGGATGACCCACTATTTGACCTCAAAAAATTTTAAATTTTTTCTCGAATGTAGGTTAAGGATTAACGTATGTTCGAAAAAAAGTACGAATTTTTTTGGAGTCAAATAGTGAGTCATTCGATTTCCTCAAAATACGTGCACGAACAGTAAAATGACAGTTAATATGGGAAGGAGGGAGTAAGACCCATGATAGTGAAATTTTTTGAGGAACGAGTGAGTTGGGACATTGGGTGAGATTGGATTCATTGGCAAATGTCGATAGCTTGTTTAGCCAATTTTTTATTTATTTTTTAATATTTTTGTTTTTGTTTTGGGTTGGTTCTATTTCTTTGATTTGGCTCGGCTCGGCTGCGTGTGGCTCTCTCTTTTGTCCTATCTTTTATTTTTTACCCAAAAACAAAACAAAAAATAAAGAAAAAAGAAATCGAATATAATAATTAAAAGAAATAAAGAAAATGGAGAATTGAAATGACTGATGAACATTATTTGTTTCGCCTCTTTTCACCATCATTTGGCTCTCTGTGGTTCCAAGCTCGGCTCTATACCCACCACCACCACCACCACCACCACCTCCACCTCCTCCCTCCTCCTCCTTTGATGCTGCCTGCTCTACTTCACAGTCCCTAATACATCAATTTATCATTATATATACTTACAATATTCATAATTCAGAATCTAAAAATACATCTAATCAAACCCATCATCATCATCGTCTTCGAAGAGTCGTGGAATGCTCTAATGGGGGGTAGCTGCCGTTATTGTAGGAGAAACAGCAGCATTAACAAGCTCTGGTAATTACTCTCACCCTCTCATTAATTACAATTTCCTAATTTAAACCCATAATTTATTTTTCATTAAACTCTTCAATCATTGATTCATCTCCTCCTCTCCTTTAGATCTGCCTCTGCACCTCTTTCTCTTTTTATCACTCTGATTCCCTACTTAGAACGAATCTCTTTCAGATATGTTACCAATCTACAAAACCCTAATCTAATCTCATTCATGTTCTTTTAATATGCTTCTGATTCTTGCTTCATAATATATTAGATATATTCCTATTCTATCTGTTATTTCCTCTTTTTTTTTTTATATTACCTAACAATTGGATTCTTTACTCACTCACTTGTTAATTATTGGGTTTTTCTTTTGTGCGCAGGTGATTGATTGACATATGTTCCAAACAAAGCCTCCACCTCCTAGTTCCAGTTTCTTCGATGAACTTTCATCACCTCATGCTCACCATTTAGATTCTACTCCAACCGGAATGGACATGGACCCTATCAACGCTGCTAATTCTCTCAACAACAACCCTGCTCTTGCCTCCAAGCAGAGATTACGCTGGACTCACGAGCTTCATGAACGCTTTGTAGATGCCGTCGCACAGCTTGGTGGCCCTGACAGTAAGTCCCTCCACCTCAATTACTCTAATATCAATCTATGCTTTTGAGAAATGCCGCGGGAAGCTTATAAATTGTTCAAACCAATATTTTGTTACAACTCTTCCTAACTTGTTTGTATCTGTATGCTGGCTGGTTGGGCTATTATAGACCAATGTTAAGCTTTCCTAGCCCAGCGCTGTCTGTTAGCGGCCAATTTAGGCTGCTTGTGTATATTTTCATTAGTGGGAAGTCCAAAATGTACTAGGCCCAGTGATAGAAAGCCGGAGGAATTTTAATTCTTCATTTGGTTGACGGGTATTCAATGATGCTAGAAATGCATGATCTGTGCCCAAATGTCGGCATGCGAAACACGTTCATCCAGCTTTTGGACTTTATGATGACTCAGCATGATGCTGTCATTTGATCGACCCATATATTTAGTTCAAATAGAAAGGGATTTTAGTTGAACTTTTTGTAAGTATTGCTGATCATATTGATGAAACTGTGCCAGGTGGTAGTTCCAATGCTCCAGTCCTGTTTCTTCACTGGATGATTTGAAATGAAAATGACATATTAAGATTCATAAGGTCTATCTATTAGATAATATTGTGCATCTTTTCTTTCTCCTTTTGTCTTTAGGGGCAACACCCAAAGGCGTTCTCAGAGTTATGGGCGTACAAGGTTTAACGATATATCATGTCAAAAGCCATTTACAGGTATGTAGAACTTGATTCCTATCCCATGAAAGACATACTCCTGTCTTTTTTCTTAGTTCTTAGCTTGTGGATAGTTTTGTTGTATGATCCTAACAATTCCTCGTTTCTTATTTGTTGTGGCTCTGCTTCGTAATGGATCCAGAAGTACCGCCTTGCAAAGTACCTCCCTGATTCCTCATCTGATGGTAAGTATATCTCGTTTACCTTGTTCTTCATGTGAATACGCTTAGTTGCATGCACTTGAGACTGTTTCTGTGCAAGATATTGTTGCCTGATGCCGTTCAAATGTAATGCAAGGGAAAAAAGTTGACAAGAAGGAGACTGGGGACATGCTTTCAAATTTGGATGGATCATCGTAAGTGTAAACGCTGCATACTTGTTTTTCTTTAACAAATATTATGTTTAAATAGGGTTAGTGATTGCAAATATGTTGTATGTTGAATTTATTTTTACCATTGTATAAGATCACACATGACGGACGATGCCTATCATTAAAGGATCTTGCATCCTTCCCCCAGATCTGAGAACAAATTTATTCATATTATGTTTAGTATGTGGTCTGTTGGAAATTTGACTTGATAGATCATGCAACTCTTACTGTTTGCAGTGGGATGCAAATCACTGAAGCTCTCAAGTTACAAATGGAGGTTCAGAAGCGACTGCATGAACAATTAGAGGCATGTTCTTTTTCTCCTTTATTTTAGTTTTCTAATAAGCATCCAGCAAACATGTTTGTTTTTGTTTGGGTACTTTCTAACGAATGCACAAAGGACCGAGCATAATCTTTGTTGTCAATGTAATGAAAATAGTAAGTTTGAAAATCTACTGTAACTTGGAATGGAACGTCATTATGCATTGAGTATTATTAGATCTGTAAATAAATAGCTGAATCATTGTTAGAGTTGTACCGTGAAATGTGGTACATTAGTGAATTAAAAGTAATCAACTTTGATACTCCCTCCGTCTCTTTTTAGTTGTCGTTTTTTCAAAAAATGGTTGTCCCTATTTAGTTGTCGTATTTTAATTTTCAAAAATCACTTTTTGTAGTCAATGACAAAATTAACCTTAAATAATTTTAAATTAACTACTTTTTGGAGGAAAATTAAAAAGGAATGGTTCATAATTAATAAGAGTAGTTTAGTCAAAAATTATACAATAATTGTAATCTAATGATTGTTTTGGTTATTGTAAAAAATGAAAAAGCGACAACTAAAAATGGATGGAGGGATTAATAACAGTGGTGCATTAAAGGCTAATTATGTCATTTAATGTGTGCTTGACTAGCGCTTGTCTGAATTTCACTTCTTTTGCTGCATCACCCTGCTTGGTTATCATCAAATTGAATTTGCTTAAGCATTGATGACAGATGCAGACTCTCAAATTATTTTAAATTTGGTACAATGACGAATTAAAGGAAAATTATCGAATATTTTTAACTAGTGTCCTTAGAACACATTAGTGCGACCTACCTTTTTTTGTTTTTTTATCTGTCATCATCTATTCCCATTTATACAGCGGTAGTTAGAAATGAGACCCTCCACCAATGCATCCCCCCAGTAATAGACAGTAATGATGTGGATGACCGTTTCCACAATTGTAATGTTATGTTGGGTGCAGTGTTTTTCTCTTTTCCCCTGCCAAGTTGTTGAAATTGAATGGTATGGCTGCACGTAATGGTATTTTTTATTGACTCTATGCTCCGTCACTGAATTGCATGAACATGGATTTACATCAATCAAACTTTTATACTTTTGGACACAACAGGTGCAGAGACAGCTGCAGCTACGGATTGAAGCCCAGGGGAAATACTTGAAGAAGATAATTGAAGAGCAGCAGCGACTCAGTGGTGTCCTTTCGGAGGCGCCTGGCTCTGGACTATCTGCCCCAGTATCAGGTGACAACTGCCTAGAATCTGACAAGACTGATCCTGCAACCCCTGCTCCAACTTCTGAGTCACCACTCCAAGGCAAGGCTGCCAAGGAGCATGCTCCAGCCAAGAGCCTTTCCATTGATGAGTCATTCTCGTCTCGCCATGAGCCATCGACTCCAGATTCTCGTTGTAATTCTGGTTCACCAGCTGAGAGCCCTAAGGGTGAAAGGTCCACAAAGAGGCAACGGGTAGGAATTGGTGCAGCATTTGCTAAACCAGACATGGTCCTTACCCACCAGATACTGGAGTCGAGCCTAAACGCATACGCACAACCAGCCTACCAGTTTGACCCTTTGTGCGGATTATCAATGGGAAATGAAGATCATATGGAGAAGGTTTCAGGCAGTGACCTTTAGTTTTTCTTGCTGCAGCAAATTTGTACTCGCACTTTAACAAATGTCTGTAGTTTGCCTTGTGTATGTAATCTGTAAGGATACATTTTTAGTCAGGTCAATGAACAAGTTAATGTTGGAGGTCAGGTAATTAGGCTTACAGAGTTGTTGATTACTTACATTTGTTTCCTTTAAACTTTAATCAATTCTAGAAATACTGCTTAATTAAGAAGTTGATGGGTTTAGTTGCATATTACCTTTAAATTCAGTTTCGAATCCCCTCTTTGTAAGGACCTCATTACAAACTAGAACTCTCAAAAAACTATTGAATGATTATGAGCTTTCTCGTGGGATATTTTGGCATTGTAGGAGAGGTGAGCATTTAAGAAAGAGATTATATCAGCTTTTTTATCTAATTGTTTTCTAATCTCTTTTTTAATTCTTTCCTAACCTGGTAATTAACATGTATATTATAGTATTATACTAATCATTTGCCATCAATCAATCAGGCACAAAACATGAACAAATAGATCCCTATTTGAATTAAAAGGGTTAGCCCACGCGTTGCTTCCGGTGTTTTTGTTAGAGCCTCCTCCTGCTGGGATTAGAAATCATCTTTTAGCTAACTCCATAGTCCATTCCATGGGTGGTTGTAGCTTTTGTTTCGGGGATTCAAGGCTTCAAGCCCTTTTCCTAATAAAACAATAAATAAATAAAACCTCAGTTTTTTTTTGGAAGAATATTAAAATTAAAATATTTTCAGCCTTTTTCCCTATCAAATTAAAACTTATATATGGTTGGTTTGGTTTCTATGGTTGTAGTAGAGCCCATATCTCCCTCCCCCGCCCCCCCTCTGCAAACTCCAGATCACAAGCTGCAAATTTCTCAGTCATCTGAGTAGAAAATTCGGTTCATTTTCATGTCCCTAGCAGTAACTGAGAGAGAGAGAGAGTGCGAGTAGCCGCGTTAATCCATGGCTTAGAGCATAAAGGATTGAATTGAGCTACAAAATACATTGTGAGGCAGTAATGAAGAAATACCAGCCTTTCCTCTCCCCAGCCAAAATCAGAAATTAAATCGATGCCTATTCATTAGAGTGAGAAGCTGAAAGAACTTTCAATGTAGGGTTAGGATCAACCTAAATCAATCACAATTATACACTGCAGTGCAGAAAAGAGTCATGACGAACGATGCCTCCGATGGCTCACTCGCCGCAGAATGCAGTGGCGCAGCCGTTTGCTTAAGGCCTCAAGCTTCTCAAATTTCTCACCCTTGAGTTTCTTTGCAAATGTCAAAGCTTTCTTCTTTTTCTTTTCCTCTTTTGCTGGATCGGGCAACTGGTGTTGTATGGTTCTTAGAGGAGATGCAAATGCCTTCAGGGTGATCTAAGGTTCAAGCAGAAAAAAACAAATGAATGAATGAATTGCTTGGAAAAGAGGAAACAACATTCCAACATATGTATCCAGAATGCATGTAGATTATCAAGCGAGGCGAGATAAAATGATTTCTGACAGTTTATAGGTACTCCACTTTCTTGAGCATTGGGTCTGTATATACAATTGCATACAATGGTTTGGCCTACCAAAGGCAAATTAATAATAGCTGAATGCATTCATGCTTTGTTCGCTACCCAGTCCACTCACTACTTTCCAAGAATTCATCTTCCAAATTGCATGCATGTGTGTGTTAATGAGCATGAGAGAGAGAGAGACCTCTTGGTTATTATCAGCATCTCGGCATTCAGCAAAAGATTCTTCATCACTACCTCCCAAAGAAGAGCACCGCCCCCAACTCTCTCTGTTCGAGCTTGTATACGAGCAACATTCCTCATTTTGGCCATTCGCCTTATCCTGTAAGATGGTAAAGCCAGTATTTCAGTCAAACAACAGTACTGAAATCTGAAGAATGCACAAGCAATTCAATTCAAAGGTGGGACCATCTTTCAAGTGCAGTAACCACTAATGCATGGCCGTTATGAACCTTTGATCCTTGTAAAAGAAACTTGGTTCTCATGCTTTAAATTAAAGCAACAGTAAAAGTCATATATAACGGTCTTGCAGTTGCATTTTCAAAAACCATAAAAGGCGAAACCATTGATGATAGACCCCTATACTGTTACGCCAATTATTACAGAAAGCACTGTTTTGTCTCGAGATATTTGCACAGACTTTTGTCAGCACAAGCGCTGCATGGACGTAAGATCAGCAAAGCAACTATCTACCATTTGTCCATCCCCATTGATATTATGGAAAGACTAATATGATTGATAACAAAAAAAAAAAAGTGTACAAAATTGTAGGAGTTAATAACAAAAGATACCCGAAATTTAAACAACAATTCCTTCTTTAATATTACCAAAGATACATCATTTTGTACTTGATTCCAGTCTCAATAAATATTACCAAATGAAATGGTACAAGTATTAAGTTCTTTAATCGGCTTTTTTTTTGGTAAGCAGGTCTTCGATTAAATTGGATTACATGTTTTGCATACAAAGTCTACCTACAACACTCTACTTAACAGATGAACCAGAAAAGGATATAAATGGAAACTGGAAACTTTTATCCAAAAGGTAATAAAAAACACTCTTCCTTTCCATGTTTTAAGCTATTGTTTCAGGGAGATGATCGAAATGAAATGTTATTCCCCCCCACCCACCCAAAAGCACCACGGAGGCTTCTAGTTCTTCTTGATAAAAGTCATATAAACCTTGAGTATAGCATCGGCCAAAGAATTTCCCTGATAAATATCCAACTACATTTTCCCCGTTTAATGCTTTGGACCTCAGTTGCATGATATACCAAACAACCTTTCAAAGTTAAGGTTCATGCAAAGCACTAACAGAACTGACCTGCATATTGGATTGCCCATCAGGGCAAAGCTCATTTTCATTGACCATGGAGCTCTACATTACCAATAAGAAGCAGTCAAATTTATATGATTCAAAACTAAACCATGAAAAGGAATAAATGAGCAACGGATTTACATACAGCTTCATTCATGACTGGAACAACTTCAGAAAGAAGTTCAGTGACAGGCTTAGTGGCTGGAATAGTCGGAGGAGAAGAAGATGAACTGGCAGAATTCATACAGGCAGAACGAAGGCCTGCAATTATCTCATATAAGAGGCTCTAAGAACAAAAATAGACAAATACTTATCAGTATTATGCTAAAAGTACCTCAGTGGAAAAAGGAAATACTAAACATTTATTATGGCATCATATGTAACTTAGTTATATCATTATTCATTAAAAAAAATAGAAGGAGCAATGTTATGTCATTCTTGCTCTTTTTAATAAATGTTGTCAAATTTTACACAACCGTTATAATAACTTCCACAGTCCTTTTGCTATATTATAAGGAAGATTATAGATTCCAGTTAACAACGCCAAGTACCAATCACATGAAGCACTTTAGTTGATTACAAAATAGACCAGTTAAAAAGCACAATATCAATTTAATACCCAGCTCTGGCAAAATTTTGTTGTTTAAATAAACAGCTCTAACAAGACTATTTGATGGTTAATAGTCGAATGGGTTTCCATATTTGGTTTCTCCCTCCATATTTACTTGTGCGAGATATCAAAAAGATTGTATGATCAAAACTGTCAAATGTCTAATGTTAAGTTCTTCTTTGTAGGACACTTTGTCCTCATTTTACATGCTCATGGAATTCATACTTTTCCATGTAATAAAATTCTACAACAGAGAAGGAAAAAAATTCAGACCAACAAATGCTACAGAGGCAATTCCACTACATCACTGTGGAAGTAACATTAGTAAGATATGTAATGAAAAATAAGCACTACATAAATTCTAGGGCTGATTGATCAATTAGCCCATTCCTGAGACCTACTTCCTGTCATATCCTCTCAGTAGTTACACAGGCTAAAAGGAGAGCATAATGAAGATGGACATTCGCATACACAACAGTAGATAAGAAGTTAAGATAGCCTTGGGTTATAAAGCTCGTTTAAATGATGCGCCCAGCGATGGTAATTTTCACAGAGGAGACTCGAGAACAATGGTAGGCTTTCGATGGGGAGAAAATGAAGACAGATTTAACTAATTAATCAGGTTATGGTCGAGTTATGCATGTAGAAGGCTGTCTAGCCCAAAAGGAAAAAATCATTTGAGTTTAGTATGCTTCGACTGACAGCAATGATTGTAGAAGAAAGAAGTTTATAGTGATTGTATAATAGCAAATATATTAGTGCTATCTCATGTTCTAATAACAGCTCAAAACTCAATATGCAAGACTTTCCCCACAGCTTATTGTCTTTTGTTTTCTGTTTTATTCTATCTGTCCATCTCTCTCATATAAATGCATATAGAGAGAGAAGCACACCCACACCCGATACATAAATGCTTCTGTTCTTTTGTGTCCTTTTAGTTAATAGTTTTAGTTTATTTGATCAAACCAGTCTTCAATAAAGGATACATCTTACTCTGAATTTTTAGGTTGAAGGTTGTGTAACCCAACTCTTGAGACCTTGTTTTGACAAGCTCCCAACCCACAATTGTTTGGTATTAGGTAAATTGTGAACCTTAATACAAACAGAATAGCTTATTTTTGAAGTGAGATTTTCAAGACCACAATCTATACTATTTTAGCTAATAGTTAGCAACCAAAACTGGAAGTTCGTACAAGATTCTTCTCAAAAGCCATATGAAAATGGAAATCACCTCATTCATGCCGGTGCCAACCTTCAGATTGCCAAGATTGTAATATTTTTCAAGCTTACTTGAAGAAGCAGAACATTGAGGAGGGCAAAGAACTTTGAAAAAGAAAATGGAAACTGAGTCATAGTAAAACTGTGGTCGAGAGGAGTTGTGATCACCATCAAATTTAATCATATTTTTATCGCCCTGCAAAAACCATGAGATCTGTTTATTTTTCAGAAATAAGAAAATAACGTAAAGTATTAGTTGGGGCAAAATATTACTGCGTAGGAGTTAAAGATGCGATCAGAATGGTGGGATTGGATGAATTTGTCCTCACTCGCATGCCCAAATAATGCAGGGACAGATGTTTTTGGTGCTACCTGTGAGAATCACAACATTAGCATTTCTATGACAAAAAGACAGAATCCCATTTAATAGAATTTGCTCAAATAGGTAAGAAATCATGTGACAGATGGTACTTCTCAATAAGCAGCCTGTATAGAACCCAACAGGCTATGCCTATCTCTGTTGCGGTCATTAAAAGACCTGTACCATGTGCATATAATCTTGTTAGTCCAACCTATAAACATGGACAAACCTTTAGGCAGTTGAGATCCATGATGTCAAATTTTGCTTTCTTCTGAATCACTCGCCGCATGTATTGTACTGCCATCTTAACCTGATTAGAAGGAAAAGAAAGAAGAATTTACACCACATTAACAAGGAAAGAAAAGGAAGGAAAAAAAAAGGTATTCCTGCATCACTAGAAGGAGAAGCAAAAGCCATACTGTAAACTTCGGAAGCCGAATTTTGTACACATCTACAAGTTCCATCATTAGATCAAACAAGTTCGCAAAGGCACTATCCAACACCATTCCAACTATTGATGGATCTTCTGCTCCATAAAGAAGGCTGCATTACATTATGGAAATGCTTCAGCTCTTGGTAGTACAACTCTTGGTATTACATGATTGTAACTATGTGAACATGTGGTTACTCCATAAAGCGCAAAACTAACTAGAAGAAGTCAGTCTCACAGAGAGTAACTGAAAATACCTAGTGACAGCACCCATGGATCGTCCCCAGAGGCCTATACGTGATATATCTTTGTTGCTTCTTAGATAAGCAACCACAACGTTGAGGTCATCTTTCTGTTAGAGAGCAAACAATCAATATGGGAAACAGCCCAAGACAACTCATACAAAAAACAAGTGATAAGTGGCATACCTCATGCCAACCAAGGCTAACATAGTCACCATCAGACAAGCCAGAACCCGAAAAATCGAGAGTGAAAACAGTAATATTTGAAGGAAGAAGAATTACAGCAGCCTCATTGGCGTCTGCTCTACATCCACTGCATTGTTGAGCATGATAGCAACCAAGTAAGTTTCCATTAGATGAGATTCTTTTTTGACGGTTATATAATTATATATTAACCCTAAAAGGGAAGAATTGACTTACACATGTAAACATATAGAGTTCATCTAAACTCAGCTATGGTTTGCTTATAATTCATGGTCCCATTCAAGTAATAACCTCTCTTTCTTTATTGATAGGTGATATCTCCTACTTTTTCTGCTTGGTTTATTCCATAACTAGTAAGCATACCTATTTTCCCTTGGTAGTGATAGCAATGCAATTAATCCAAATCTCTCCCAAAAAACGTCCAGCACAATGAATTTAGGGATTTTTCATCTATAACCAAAGTCTCTCTTTCCTTGTCTATTCCCCTGGCCCTCCTAGCTCATATAAATCTCTTTAACGACCAAGAAATGGTATCATAATATAATTCTTCCTTGCAAGGGAGTTTAATCCAGTCTTGTGCGAGAACTTAATACATATAAGAGTACTTATAACAGGTAGGAGGTTCTTGGACATGATTATTACATATGTGTGACTACGAACAAGAGAGAGGCACTGGATAAGGCGCTACAACTTGACAGGAGCATACAACTTGAGGATAATAGAACATTTGGGACCATATAACTAATGCCACTACCACACGGGCCGGCTTAGACTGTTGGTCTGCTTGGATAACTAATGACAGAACATATCGAAAGATAGCAGCAGAAGTGTTGGACAGCAGATGTGCAGAGAATTAAGACGAAAAGGGAGTAGTAGATACAAGAGTCTCATTAGTTACAACCGGAGTAAATGTCACAAGTATAAGTTTGAAAGGAAGGAAGTTTTGATAGATGGTAAGAGCAAAGCTGAAGCATTAGACCAACGGCATCAAAATGAATGGGCATAAGGGTGGGATAATGAAATTGCAGAGCAGTGTCGATAAAGGACAGGAATGGGTAAGCTATATCAATTTGCATCCAGCTGGGATCTGAACTCCATATATAAACAAGAAAAAGATGTCTGGAAAACAATTAAGGCTAAAAGATAATGATATAGGAATCTGCCTAGGCATAAAATTTCGAATGCACTGGGTAGTATAAATAGGGTAAAGAGGAGTTTAAAGAGCCTGATGGTCAATGATAAGTACACAGATGAAAGAGCACTAGGGTGGACTGTGATGCATTCACAACGGACTTAAAGGGCTAAGATATAAATCAATACTTAAACAGTTCCAAACTCAAGCTGATTTATAGTACAAGTTTCAAGTTTTGACTCTGAATTTAGACCCATGAGTAGTTCTATTGCATCTCACTGAACTTTTCGTTCTTCAAACTTAGTAATACAACAATACAAAGCAAGATGGGAATCAAAATGAAGTTCCATAAAGTCTTGTAACTACTCAAATTAGCGACAGGGAATTTCCTATTTCACACTAGAATTCTCCTGTTAATGTTTGCAGTAAGAAGAGTGAAAACGAAGTTCAAGAAAATTACGAGGAGAGTTTAGGCTACAGAGCAAATTAGAGTTACCTGTTACCGTGACAGTAGATAACACAAGGAAGAGGGGTATCTTGGGGGAAAGGTGAAGGGACATAATGACTACACTTTAAGGTATGACCCCGGGCATTGGTGAGCTGCAAATGAGAAAATGTAGATGAAGCAGAGGCAAGAGAGAATTGAAGTGTAAAAAGGGAAGTAAAAAGGAGGAGAAGAGAAGGGGATGAAGCCCATACTTGCCTCCAAGTCTTGTCTCTTATAGGCTCGGCCGGCAAGATTGAAATCTTTCTCCCATAAATACTGATCTGGGTTATAATCCGCCCTGCAAATCCAGTCTAGTAGTAAGAAACGATGAACTGCATTGACAAAGGAAAGGAGAAGAAGAGGAAGTAATTACCTAGGAGGGCGGATTACAAAATTGATGAACTGTTCAATCATATTATGAAGACCCAGATGCCGGAAATAGAAGGGCACCCACCATTTAACAATTCCAGATCTCCAAGAACATGAGCTAATTACACATTGTAAAAAGTCACAATCTTTTTCATCAGTAACCCAACTCCAGCTTTTGGTGGAAAGGAAAGGAAGGAAGTACAGTTTACTCAAACTAGCTGTAGTACAAGTAGAAGAGTTGGTAAATTACTAGTAATTAATTACCAACAACAAATCACAATGTGCATTAATGGTGAGAGAAAAGAAGAAGAAGAACTGAGTCAGGAAAAAAGAGAGATTTCCAATCCAGGTGATTGTTTTAATGGAGGAAGAGGAAGAATTACTACGAAACCCCCATTTTAGTGAGTAGTACTACTACTTCTTCTTTGTAAAATTCTATGTCGGTAAAAAGCAATGATTATAACTAATTATTTCTAGATGATAGTCATGTTAAAAAAAATAGAGTTCTCTTTAAAAATTTCTAGTCTCCATTCTCTCTTTTTCTTTCGTCTTCTCTCTCTGGAAAATCTTCACCTTTATCTTTTTTAGAACTTCAATTAGGGTTCCTTCTTGACAACATTCCTCTAATTTCTTTCTTTCTTAATAATTAAAATAAATTTACACTTTACTAAGATTTTTAGTCATTGGCATGAATGTATAGATCATTTAAATTGGTTTTATTTTAGTTTTTGTGTCTATTATTGTTTGTGTTTAGTTGCATATGATGGATTATTTTTGTTATGTTTTGGTGTTTTACACAAATATTTTTTCCACGTCAACGAAATTTAGTAGTACAACATTAACTTTGGTGGTGTGTAGAACTCTTAATTAAACGAGTCCTCGGCAATATAAAAGGGTCGAGTTTGGGCTCTCCGATTTTTAACCTGACCCGTTTCACATAATTATTCGTTATATATACATTTAAATATATAATCTACTTTGATAACTTTTAATTTTTAAATAAATAAATAAATTGTAAAGCCGTAACATATATTTCTATTATCAATGTCATGCACTCTTTAAATTTCAGGATTATCCCGTTGAGTTTGATACTTTCTTATTTTATTATATTTCATAAGTCGGTCATGAGTTGTAGGGAGAATAACAGCATATTTACCCTTATTGGTTAAGTATCAATTGAGATTGTAAGATTAAAATACTCAATTTATTATTTTAAACTTGTAAAACTCATCTTCTATGAATATTTTGATTTAAGATCTCTAGTTGATATACAAAAATTGTCATTTTCTCTAATTATATAAAATTAAACGGGCCGGCCCGTTAGGCCCGCGGGTAGCCCGTTTAGTAAAAGAGTCGGACTTGGGTCATGTAAAAGTTGGCCCTCTTAAGGCTCGCCCTGACCGAACCCGCCTTAATTTTTAGAGGACTTAGCGAAATTAAACTCGGGCTCAACCTGACCAGTCCAATTAGCAGGTCTAGCGGTGCGTAGTGTTTGAGCTTTTGTCAGTTAAAATATTCCGAGATGGAAAGTTTAGCAAATTCCTTATTACATTCACACATGGTTCAATTACTCAAGAGAGATCAGTTAGGGGTGTACAAAAATCGACCTAAACCGAGAACCAAATTAGAACCGCACCGAATCGGTCCAAATCATTGAGTTTTTTTTTTGAAACCGTAGGACCGAATCGAAATTTCTGGTTTGGTTCGGTTCTTTAATTCTAAAATCCGTAAACCTATGATATCAAAGTTTAAATTTGGTTTAATGGTTAACTTCGCACTTATCATCTTAAAAGGGAAAGGTTCAAATCCCTTTGGTTTCCATTTTCTTTTTTTCTTTCTTTTTTCCTTCTTTACTTAACTCCTCATCTTACTTTTTTTCTTCTAAACTTAATTAAAATTCCTCATTTTTTCATTTTTTTTCTTTTAAACTTAAGGAAGTTATATAAGAATTATTATGAGGAAAAAACATTTTCTCTGTAGTAACTAATAAGAACTAAGAAATAGAAAATTTTAATCATTTTTTCTTTTAAACTTAACTAAAACTCCTCATTATTTTCTTTTATTTGTTATTTAAATATATTTTTTTATTAAGTAAGTTGTATAAGAATTATTATGAGGAAAAAACTATATTATTGTAAATTGTAATCACTTAACTATATGTAAACACTAAAACCATTAATTATTAATGATACACCATATACTAGTAATATTACCATTAATCCTTACTCTAATACATAATTATTAAGGTATATCGTGGATATACTTTTATTGTTCAATATTTTACTTAGTAAAAAGAGAATTATCTTGTTGTAAGAAAGAATGATGTCAATTGTCATAAAAAATGTAATTACTAATTAGATGACAACTAAAATAATAAATTTGCATAATGGTTATTGGACATTTATGATTTAGATTTATGGTATCTATATTTCAATATCATTATTTACTTGAGTTAATTGTTTAGAGGTTTAGGATTTAAATTTAAATTGTATTAATGTGTTACGCAGTACGTGAGTATAACTAATTAACTATTGTATTATTCAATGATATTTTTGAAGCTCTAAATGTAAGTGATCTAATCTTATCTTCATATGAAGCATGATTATACTTGAAAAATCTTTATGTGTATATGTTAGGCTCGATATGAAGCACGATACTTCTTGACTAGATATTTGTTAAACATATTCATTACATTTCAATATATTAATACTTATTATTTATTAATATTTAGTCACTTTAATTTTTTATATGTTTTGTATCATAAAATTTAAAGATTTATCATACTAAAATATCTTTATAATATTAGACTATCATTTATAAATTGGTAAATCAAAATATTATTTAAAAATAAAAATAAAAATGTGTTTAGTAACTAAACAGTGTCATTTTGTCAATGGATGTTGTATATTAATATATAGATAAAACTTTCACACTTTGATCACAATATTTGTGGTAGCGTAGTGGCAATTGGCAAGTTATTTGCCCCCCTTTGCCAACGTAAATGGGTTCAAAACCCATTGCCTGCACCTTTGATATGATCCTAGCCCAGCCACACACACACATTAAGCCGCAAGGGCTAGATGGACGAATACGTCGAGCCAAGGACGTCATGAAGCATCGAGAGAGGTTAATACAACCTCTACACATGGATACAAGGCAAGATATGCTTCTGGATCAAGCCATTAGACAAAGGATGACATGGAAGGTCGCTTGGAGTCTCTTAGGGCAAGACTTCACAACCGACCAAGCCAAGACATGGAAGCAAGGCTTCAATCGGGAAACTAAATTAAATACAAGAACGATTGGTATCCTAGGAAGATCTTGGCCAAGTTTGAGGACATTCAGACGAGTAAATCTCAAGATGGTTCATGGTAACATTCTAACTGTCAAGAAGAAGACGCACATATGCAACCAGCGATTGTGTCTGAGTCTATTTGGACCAATACAAGTCAGAATCATGCGATCGACCATGCTTTTGAAACCTTAGGATGTTGTCTACATTGTGACCAAGTTTCAGCTCAAACGCAAGAGCCGTTTGTGTGTTATTCAAAGAGACATTTTCGCTGACAGCAATCCTACTCCTACTCGAACTTGTAGACGCGTCAGGTTACGCTTTGTGAGTTTATTCGGACCTGTTCATCCTGGACTAGGAATATTAGACCCTATCTACTATTTTAAGATGTTAGCTTTCGAATGTGATAAGTTTCAGCCCAATCGGACGAGCGGATTGAAAGTTAGCATGGGTCAATATTTTCATGCGTAGTGTGAACGCGCAACAGCTCACAACTTGGAGAATGCGGCCCAACTTGAAGCCCAGCCGTGCAAATCAACTCTAGAGATTTCTAGAATGTTTGTAGATATTTATTATTTAGTTTATTCAATTATTAGAGTTATTTATTAGTTAGAACTTCTATTCCTATTATAATTAGAACTTATAGTCTTAGTAGAATTCCTAGTTATACTTAAACTTGTACTAGGCTTTGCCTATATATAGCCGATTGGCTTCATTAATCAAATAAGATATTTTTCAACCAAATTTTATCCTTTGTGATTGTGAGACGTTTGTCTTGTGAGAGCTTTGCTCTTGTGTTCGTGGACTCGAATAAAAACCCTAGGTGGCGGTGTCAAGTGGACTCTTGGCGTACCTTATCCTAAGAACCTCACTTGTTGATCGGTGGTGTTAGGTGGACTCCTAGCGTACCGTACTTCAGCAGGTGTTGTTCAACCTCAACTTGGAGATTGGTGGAGTTAGGTGGATTCCTAGCGTTCCTTAAATCGAAGAGAGGAGTAGATTGAGTCAAATTCCGTGCAACTTCAAACCTTCCAACAACGATCGTCAATTCAGCATGTCCTAGCTATCTAAGATCGCATAAAGGGTAGCGAGGATCATATCATATGGTAGCGGAGCTTAGCCGTTACAAGGTTTGATTTATATCAATCTATCTTTACTTTTGTGTTTTGTTATTTTCATTTTTGGTTGAGTCAGTTTAGAAAATAATTTTTCTAAATCAAGTTTTGAGTCGTTGTAAAAATAAATCTAGTTCGATTTGTTTGAGTAAAAAAAGAGAGAGTCAATTAGGGTTTAGTTGTGTCTTTTGTTTATAAAAAATGTCACAAAAATCAGTCCCCAAAGTGTCATAAAAAGAGTCACAAAAATAGTCCACAAAAGTGTCAGAGTCGAAATCGTATTTCAATACATACCGGTTGGAATTCGATTTCAGTGAAAAAGAGTCTGTTAGATAGCTGTGTCTGTTGGGAGTCTGAATAAAAAATAATCAAGTGATTCAGACACCGGAGTCAAAAGTTACACCCAAAGTCCCAAGACGTGTTCACCAAAAAAGAAAAATTTGTCCCCAAAAGTGTCGTTTGTTTTATTTTGTTTTTATTATTTTGAGTCATATCGAATCACTCATTAAGTGATGTGGAGAGGCACGAGATGATCAAGTTACTTCAGAACCTCAACACAAGGTTGGAGGGATTCGATCAATGGAGGAGAGAGCTAACAGAGAGGGTTGTTAGTGGTGTGCCACGGTTAGAAAATAAAAAGAAGTTTCTACATGAGAAGCTAGCCGAGAGAGGAATAGGCAAGGAGGTTGCTGCACCAAGGCGTACATGTGAGCCAAGGGTTGCCGAGGTGAACCCTAGGGGTACTCCACAACGATCCTAATGCATGCTAAGGACGACCCCAACACATGTTTGGATACAAACATTCCTTCGACAACTAGTGTGCGAGCACGAGATATATATTGCCACACATGCACGGGTCGAGGACACACTTCGAGTCAATGCCCCAACAATAAGATTCCTACTGAGGGTTTGGCTTTTCGCTCGA
Organism: Viola odorata; assembly: GCA_963691705.1. Lineage (NCBI taxonomy): Eukaryota > Viridiplantae > Streptophyta > Magnoliopsida > Malpighiales > Violaceae > Viola > Viola odorata. Next base: position 46,481,337 of record OY829539.1, on the reverse strand, counting down.
AGGAACTCAAACGTGAAGCAGACCATGGGATGGATAAGAGTGTTCCAAGTGATGATACCAAGACTACTAAGCCACAACATATTCTTAACAAAGATGATGAGACTAAAGAGAGTCAGTTGCCCAGTTTGAGTAATAGTGTTGCTAGCGCGCAAGGTGATAAAGGAGCAATTGTTGAGCGCAATGTGAGTGTTCCTTATTCGACTAAGGAATACAATGAAGAGTTGAAGCGATTCTTTGTGATTGTTGAGAGAGATAGGATGCTCTTACACCAACCTTGGTTACCTACTCAAATCAACAAGTTAGCCGCGAAGAGAGATGTTGGTTTGACCCAAACCATCGTTGCACACAAAGACACCACCGAGGAGTTGGATGTCTTGGCTAATCCCTTTCCTTCTTGTGTTTCCTTTGATTATTCTAACGTGAGGAGTATTACTGTCATTAAGGAAACAGATTCGAGGGTGAATTGTTTCGAAGGGGGAGGGAATGATACGATCCTAGCCCAGCCACACGCATACACTAAGCCGCAAGGGCTAGATGGATGAATACGTCGAGCCAAGGACGTCATGAAGCATCCAGCGAGGTTAATACAACCTCTACACATGGATACAAAGCAAGATATGTGATGTGCTGTCGAAACACTAAAAAATAATTACAACTTATCACATGCAATAAAAAAGATTGAAGACAATGACAAGAGGTCCGATCCACAGAGAATGGTGAAGACCTACACTAGACAAGGCCAGATACAAAGTAAAATAATAAAAGAGACAATTGGGGGGGGGGGGGGGGGGGGTTGGTTGGTTAAGCAAGTTAACCAAGATATGTCGAGGGCAAGACATAACAATTGATGAAAGCAGGAATAATATTAAAGATAGGAAGACAGAATAATAAATAAATGTGTAAAATTAGAAGAGAGAATCTTAGCAAAGGTATCATCTCGGGTTGTGTCGAGGGCAAGACAATCATCGGCGCAGAAATATTCTATTCTTATGCTATAGACGTGCTATGGGGGCCAGGTACGTTTAGGCCCCCTGCTTTCCTTTGTAAGAAAAGCTATCCCCCGTTTTCACATATGAGATAGCCTTGACGCTGTGCCGTCCTCCCAGGCACGAAGCGGAGAGGCAATACTCACAGCGCCCATGAAGATGAGGAAAGACACGTCTAGGGCTAGATGTGATAACATTCAGGCTTCTCTTGAAGGAAGAAACCGTGTTCTTGAGCTTGAAGGATCTAGTCTCCTTTGAGAGGATGGTAAACACAAGGGTGAAAGGTGTTTAGATGGTGTTTAATGGTGTTAATGGAGAGGATAACGTCGTAAGGAGATTGCGGAAGAGTGCAGCGGATTAAATGGAAGAAGATGAAGATGTATTGATGAAATACAATATATGGAACTTGTAATCAAATGATTACAAGGATCTCTTAATTCGTGCTTACCCTTACTTGATCATGTAATGACCAGCCCGATGAGATTAAACAAGATGAACAAAAACTGGGTTTAAGACCCCTAAGGCAAAGCCAACTAATTGGTCTTGAAAAGGAGATAAACTCAACAAAATCAAAGACAAGCTATAAAAGAGGCTAACTCTTTCTATTTATAGCTTGGGCATTATTACAAGGGAAAACCCTACTCTACCCTTCACTTAAGTTAGGAGACCGCGGGCTTGTGATGGGCTTGGTTTGGTCTTGAAGGCGTTAGCATGGGCCAAGGCGAGCGCTAGGGCTTGCGCGGCCTTCCTCATGGGATGCGAGGGCGCGGGCGCGAGAAACCTCACGGGATGCTAGGGTTAGGTGCGGTAGACCTCATGGCTGGCCCGACCATCCCGTGAGACTCCTCAATGCAGACACAAGTCACCCGATTGATAACATTCATGCTCTCCAAACCAGTAGCTAGCGGCTGACTTGCTAACTTGGCGCGAATACGAGGTATGGTCCTTGAGCTCGTATCATCCTCTCCCTCTTCAAGGCGATTCGTCCTCGAATCTGGAGGCTCTATCCCTCAAAAAGCTGAACGGGCCAAAGCATGCTCTTGACTAGTACTCACCCACGGAACCCTCACACTACAACTCTCGAGGAAAATAGGCCAAGGTGGAGGCCTTCCGCAGGGAAGACAAGTAGGCGTGGACGAGGAAAACCCAAGAACCAACAAAGATCGGCCAAGATGGGAGATGCGGGCCAAATGAGCCAAAGCATACTCGCGGCAAGTTGCCACACACGAAATCCACAAAATACTACTCGCTGTGAATATAGGCCAAGGTGGAGGCCTTTCTCGGTCAAGGCACGCGGGCTCGGGTGGGAAAAACTCAAGCACAGCCAAGGATCGGTCACGACGGAGAAGGGATGCCGTACGGATCCAGTGAGAACCCCGAGATAGAAAAATGGATGTGCGGGCACAAGGAATCACCAAAAGAATAACGGGAGAAGTCCGGGTGAAGGAAGGGACCATGAAACCACTCGGAGGTGCCGAAAATGGGAAGGAGAGGGCACGACCACTAGGCTCAAATCCACGTAGGAACGGATCCTCAAAGGTAAGCGTAAGCACACACGGAGTGAGGGAGAAGGCACTACCAATGGGCCGAAAATGGCATTGCAACGCATGGCAATGGAAAGCCTTCTCGTGGCTGGCCGAAGAGAAGAGGTGCGGACCCAAAGTAGTAGATGAGTAGGCGTGGGCACTACAGATGGCCAAAGGAGCGGTGGAAGGGACACAGGATCTAGGTGAGACCGAAAGAGAAAGTGGAGGGGCCAAGATCGGACTAAAGGGCTCACGGCCAACACACTTAACACCATGGAGGAAAGGATCCACCAAGTCATGTGTAGGGACCTTCGGAATGATGGAAAACTCACTTCTAAGGGACCGCAAGCTGTGCTAGGCCAATGATGGCTTTCGCGTGGCTGTCCGAAGAGGCCTCAAGGGACGCATCCCAAATAGGCGGCAACCCGAAGTTCAAGTCATCCAAAGGAGCACGCGAAACCACTAAATCTGACTCCCCCATAAGCTCCAAATCCGAAGACACTATCTCCATATCAACCTCATCCGAGAGGAGCTCAATAAGTGGTTGTGGCCCGGCTGAGTCAACACTAGAAGGAACACTCCTATCTCTCTCGAAATCTTCCATAGGAGCATCCGAGACCACCAACTCCGAAGTCTCCGTAAGCTCCAAACCCGAAGTCACCAACCCTAAGTCAATATCATCCGAGGGAGTACTCGAAACCACTGAATCTGGCGCCCCAATAAGCTCTAAATCTGGGGTCACCAATTCCCTATCAATATCCTCCGAGAGGAGCTCGAGTAAGTCCTCACCCAATGGAGTCGAATCACCCAAAGTAGCACTCAAATCCACTAAGCCTGAAACCATACTAAACGCATCCTCAATAAGTGGTGGTGGCTCGGCTGAATCAATACTAGAAGACACTCTCCTAGCACTCTCCAACTCATCCACAGGATCCCGCGAGATCACCAAATCTGAAGTCCCAATAGGCTCCAAACCCGAAGTCACCAACTCTAAACCAAACTCATCCGAGGGCAGCTCAAGTAGGTCCTCATCCGAGGGAGTAAACTCACCCGAAGTAGCATGCGAATCCACTAAGTCCGAGACCGCACGAAGCTCAACCTCTCTAAGTGGCGGTGGCGCGGCCGAATCAACCCTAGAAGGCACACTAATCATTTGCACTCTATTGCTCAGGCATCTGTCACTCAAGTGACCTCTACCCGTACAAACGGTACAATAGGTGTCTCGTGCCCGTGGGGGAGGAACGAAAATGTAACTAGGAGGAGGCGGAGGCCCACGGCGTGGGGAAGGTGCCACCTCAGTGTAGAAGTCATGGAAGCCCTCGTAAGAACCATGATCATGAAAATGCCGCGAGGGTTCCTCACTGTAGTCTGGCTGATCATAATGCCCATAAGAGTCCTGTCCAATATCCGCATAAGGCTCATACCCATAGGATGGCCGAGAGGGCCCTAGATGATCATACTCTAACCGAGAAGAAGGCGTGGCCCAAGAGTGGATGTCGCGGTTGGCAACCCCATAAGAACTCTCCTCATACTGTGTCTCCTACACATCTGAATAAGCGTTCCCATCACAAGGAGGGACTCGGTCACCAGAAACCATGGAATAGGCCTTACTAGGACAAGAAGCATAGGTAGGGGTGCCACAGTGTGATGAGCCCGGAGGGGGTCTACGGTCATGGTGAGATGATAACACCTCGTGATAAGGTGTGGCGCGGCAAGGATGTGCCCTATAAGCAGGTGGCACAAAGGGGTGACGATGGCTGCCATGGTCCGGGACATAGATGGAGGTGCCATGGTGTGGGGAAGAGGCAGGCTCGGTGAAGTAGTCAGGGCTACGACTCCCATGCCTAGATGACCCATCAATGAAACCCTCGTGTGCATAATAATCAACTCCACCGTCCGCACTAGAGGCATAACCAAAGGCTTGCCGTGAGGGCTCATGAAAATCATACGCCCAATGAGAAGAAGATGTGGCACCCGGATGGTGGTCGTAGGTGTCAACCTCATAAGAAGAAGAAATAGACCGAGTCTCACGACCATCGGCAGCAGCAACCTCATAATAAGAACTAGCCCCAAATGGCGTCTCAAGCCCATCCAAGTAGTTCACATCATGGCAAGAGGAGAAACGGTCACTAGCACCACACGAATCAGTCCCATTCGGTGTCTCATGCTCCACTAAGTAGGTCACCTCATGACAAGAAGAGGCCCGGTCACAAGGAGCCATAGAATAGGCCGAACTAGAACAAGAGGCATCCTCCCAAGTGGTGGAACTAGAGCAACACGAATCCGCATCCCCAGAGGACCCAGAGTCATGACAAAAGGAAGACATAGAAAAAATACCTACAAAAAGGAAAACAAACGCAATTGATATATAAACAAAGGGTTAGTCCCTCCCTCACGTATTTCTCTCGTGTTTCACACTACACTCTAATAATCTCACCTCCTCACCCACTCTAATCTCCAAGAAAAACCAAGTGATGTAGCTTATCACAAACTCTAAGACATAAAACAGCACAAGGAATGCAAAGAAAACAAGCTTAGAAAGAAAGGTAGAGAAAATCAAAAGGTACGCACGAATTGGATTGAAATGCACACCTAATTGACTTAGAGTAGAAATAATGATGGAAACAAAGAAGGATAGACCAAGGAATCAAAGAAAAGCTAGCTCAAATGAGAAGAGAAAACAAACTGAAAAGAAAGACTCAACACTGAAATTTCGGGTGAAAATTGCGCACTGATTTTGATTTGGGTAGAAGTATACGAAAACCACATAATTAGGAGAAGTCTTAAACATACGAGTTGTTACAATCAGGCTGAAGTTTAAGCTGTCAAAATTTCAGAATTGTCTGGGCACAAACACTCTCACAAAAGGCAGAAATACGAAGGTAGTCACACTGGAAATCCGAGCAAGATAACACAAATGGAAAAACAAATCCGAAACTTGTGTTCATCCACTAAGACACTACAAAATCAAAGTAATTCACTTCAATGCACATACACAAGAAGCTTCTTGCTTATGACTCCTTTGCTAATCTCTTTTTTTTTGTTGAGATTTTAGGAACTTGATCAAATTTCTTTTCTTTTCGTTTTGTTTTGTGATCAAATGTTTAGTTCCCTTCTTTTCCTTTCTGTTTTGCAAAGAGTGAAGAAGACTCACTTGGATGACAAGTATTTTCAAAGAAGAAGTGAAAGACAAGTAGTTTAGCTCTTGAAAATATTTTCACTAAATGCCAAAAAATGTGATGTGGCAAGTGAAGATGATGTGTCACTAATTGTGTGGATGACCAAGCACGTGATGTGGCATGTGAGGTGGACGTGTATGACAAGCATACAAAGTGTAAGGATGCTAAATTAGGGCCGGCCTAGAGTAGTGAGTAAGCTGAAATGCTTGGCTCACAATTGAGGAAAATACTAGGCTCACAATTAAGGTGATGTGGCCGGCTAGGATTGGAGCAACAATTTCGGATTCTAGCAAGAATACAATCAAGTCCACATTGCTCTCATGGCCACCATAGGAAGCTCCAATAACTTCAGCAACAAATACACATTTAAGAAGATGATTTTTCGTCCATTTAGATGCACACAAACATAAAAAAATTCTAGCAATTGTGTTCTTCCAAAATTCAGCACACTAAAAGACAAAAAAGACTCAAGAACACAAAAATTCCAAATGACCTAGAAATGATTCCTATGGTAGAAAATAATGTTTAAACCATAGAAAACAAGAATCAAGGTGTTTGAATCGTGGAAACTCAAGAAAATGAAGATTGAACCGAAGAGGAACGGTTATGAAAAATAGAAAAATTTCAGCACAAAAATTTCGGCCAAAATGGATAAACACACGGTGGAAATGATGGATCCAGCCGTGAGAAGGGAGTTTACCAACCTAGAAGACAATTTGGAGCTCCGCTACCACATGATAACATTCGGGCTTCTCTTGAAGGAAGAAACCGTGTTCTTGAGCTTGAAGGATCTAGTCTCCTTTGGGAGGATGGTAAACACAAGGGTGAAAGGTGTTTAGATGGTGTTTAATGGTGTTAATGGAGAGGATAATGTCGCAAGGAGATTGCGGAAGAGTGCAGCGAATTAAATGGAAGAAGATGAAGATGTATTGATGAAATACAATATATGGAACTTGTAATCAAATGATTACAAGGATCTCTTAATTCATGCTCACCCTTACTTGATCATGTAATGACCAACCCGATGAGATTAAACAAGATGAACAAAAACCGGGTTTAAGACCCCTAAGGCAAAGCCAACTAATTGGTCTTGAAAAGGAGATAAACTTAACAAAATCAAAGACAAGCTATAAAAGAGGCTAACTCCTTCTATTTATAGCTTGGGCATTATTACAAGGGAAAACCCTACTCTACCCTTCACTTAAGTTAGGAGACCGTGGGCTTGGTTTGGTCTCGAAGGCGTTAGCATGGGCCAAGGCGAGCGCTAGGGCTTGCGCGGCCTTCCTCATGGGATGCGAGGGCGCGGGCGCGAGAAACCTCACGGGATGCTAGGGTTAGGTGCGGTAGACCTCATGGCTAGCCCGGCCATCCCGTGAGACTCCTCGATGCGGACACGAGTCACCCGATTGATAACATTCATGCTCTCCAAACCAGTAGCTAACGACTGACTTGCTAACTTGGCGCGAATACGAGGTATGGTCCTTGAGCTCGTATCAAGATGCCTCTCTGTTTGTCAAGCTCACGACACCGCCCTAATCACTCACTTGCCCTAGACAGAACAGACCAAGCTAATGACAATCTGTCTAGTGTCTACTCTATTTTAAGGCTTCGCGTTAGTTATAACCAAAGAAATGACAGTAATCATCTAGGTTTAGTTATTAGCCAGCCAGACTTCTAACTTGCCCTAGACGAATTGACAAGAAACCAACAAGCAAGCAAATACAACAATAAGAATATATGAAGAACGATTTGGCCTCTTAAATAGCCTTTTGCAACCCTCAAAATACTCTGCTAAGAAGTGAGAATCTAGCTACTCATACCACAAAACAAATAAACAAAATAAGAAAAGAAAGATTCATTGGCCCACCAAAGTGTCAGAAAAGTTCTGGAGTTGACTTGGCGAATTTGGCTGAACAACGACTTCTGCCTCTAATTTTGCGTGTAGGGCAAGACGCTCGTCGTAAAAATTTGGCAGATTTGCGTCGCTCAACATTGTGACTGCACTGGCCTTGAACTCTACGTTGGCTCCTGGCTCTGAAGGAAGACATCCTGGACCCTCCAATTTTAGCTCATCTGTGGGCATGAAAAGGTCCTCTAACCCATAAGACTCATCATCTTGGTCATGACGCTCAGATGGCAACTCATATGGAATGACGGTTGATAAACTCTCTTCACTTAAATAGTCGTCACTATCTAAGTGCTACAAATGTTGTTCTATGGGGTTGATAGGGTGACTCATGGTGTGACTGGGTAGAAGTGTTTGAGCTAAACTTTTTGGTCCAGGTGTAAGGGCACGAACAAGATGGGTAGGTTCAGGTGGTCCAACGTCGGGGGCAAGATGCTTGGGTAGGCATGCAAAGTTTGCTTCAATGGCCTCTTGGCGCCTATGCTCCTTAAGCTCTTTCAAGGTTAATTGCATCTCCTCAAGTTGGCTCTCCATGTTAGCTATTGCATCCAGATTTTTTTGAGACAACCCTTGGTCTTGTGAAGGTTGTGGAGGCAGATAATATTGATAGCTAGGTGCGACTTGCACTCTGTAGCGCCCCCGAAAATTAAAAATTCGCGAGTGTGCAACGAAATTTGTGACCTTCCGATGCTCGGCGTAAAAGGGACGCCTAGCAGCATGCAATGAAGTCACCACCCTAATTTGGTTGCTAGGCTTAGGGAACCTTAATCGTCATGGCATAGGAAATATAATAAGTAAAAAAAACTAAAGGCACAAAAAAGGGGTCTGGACCCCAGACAAAAGGTTCGGGGTCGTATTATGGTCTCGGGAAGGTGTTAGGCACCCGAGTCACATCCGAAAACGGTTACCGGTTGATGAGAGAGGTGTTTAAAAAGGTGTTTGAAAAATGCGTTATGAAAAAGGGGGCCCTCAGAGGAATCGTCACTTTAGTCTTTTCTATGATCGTGGCCGTTCAGGAATAATTAAAAAATCTTTCTGACGGGGTTACCATTTATCAAGATTGATTGATTATTCCTGACCGCAACGTGATGGGACTGAAATTTCCGTAAGACTGAATGAGCGCCCTCTTATTTCATCATCGGGCCATGCATGATTAGATTACTTACTACGTGATTCTATCATGGATTGCTAACAGAGTACAGATTTAAATGATTGATTTTGAAGTGGAAAAACTGATGTGGGATCGAAAGTCCCCATGTACATGCAGTCAATATATGCGAGAATTTAAAATCACATGAACATGGTATTTTAAGCAAGTCTTTAAACACGTTGTTCATGTGGGTTGATTTTAATTCTAACAGTTCTATATATCATGCGTACGATTGATATTTACGAAAAACGTCGAATAAATAAAAAGGAATCGAAAAGCGTACTTTCGAGCGAAGCTTGAAATTATCCTACAAAATGAGAGTGTTAGCGATAGCTTGAGAAATAAATAAGCAATTTTATGAGTGCGAAAATTTAAATGACAGTTGATGGCATACGAGAAATGATGGATTTCACGCATACGAAAGTGAGATGCTGAGTTTGATAAACAAATGATGACAGTTGAATGTATGCGAAAAATGATAGATTTTACGCATACGAGATTTAAATGCTGAGTTGACTCGCATGCGAAAAATGATTGATTTTACACATACGAGATTTTAGATGCTGTGTTGATTGCATGCGAAAAATGATTGATTTTAAGCATGTGAGAATTTAAATGCTGAGTTGATTGCATGCGAAAAATGATTGATTTTACGCATACGAAAATTAAATGCTGAGTTGATTGCATGCGAGAAATGATTTATTTAACGCATACGAAAATTAAATGATGAATTGATTGCATGCGAGAAATGATTTATTTGACGCATACGGAAATTTAAAATGCTGAGTTGATAATTGTAAAAAAATTAAATGATGACTTGACGAAAAATTAAAGAGTTGATGATTTTTGGTGCCTGCGAAATCGATGTCAGTAATCGTTCAAAGATAGTTAAAACAATGAATAAAAGTAAAGCAAATGAATATGCATTTAAATTTAAACAAGTAAATAAATAATTAATTAAACATGACATGTGACATAAATTAAATATTGCATACGAGCTATTAATTAAACATGGCATACGAGCTATTAATTAAATAAACACGAAAATAAAAGAGACTCAAACAACTGACGAAACTTTAATGGGCTGGGCCCATGTGCCTGCTGAAATTTTAAATGAAAATGGGAAAGAGGAGCAAATGGGCTTGGCTTAAGCCAAGGCCTATTTGCATTTAAAAAGAAAGGGACGGGCTTGGCCCGTCACCTTTCTTCTTCCCATAAGGACAGCAGCCACGCTGTTCTTCTTCTTCCTTGCGCCGACCACCATGGCCGGCGACCAAGGAAGCTTCGATCCGGCCAAATGGCCGGATTTCAAACCCTAAACAGCCCCGATAATTCCCTCTACCCCACAGTGACGAAACCCAGCAAAAACAGTAGGGAAATACCAAAGAAATCACGTGAATGGAAGCATGCGATTTTCACATAAAACTAGCAATTTAATACGGACAAAACAACGAGCCAATGATCAAGTTGAAAGCATGCGATTTAACCATATACTGAATAGAGATTTATGGAATTAAAACAAGCGAATAATTGACAAATGAAAGCAAGAAAAATTAAAGAGAAAATGGTGCCTTGCTTACTGTTTTGGAAGGAGCGGACGAGTGCTTTTTTTTCTTTTAAGGGTGAAAAGCAAGGTTATTTATAGGCAAGGGCTCAGATGATTGTGTGGTGAATTGGGTGCGCGTGGGCGTCGGCGAGTAGAAAGGAGCAGTGCTGGTGTGGTGAGCAAGTTTGGGTTTTGTGGCTGGGAAGAAAGGAGAGAATGAGCCGTTGATCTTGCATACTTTGAGTCAAAGTATGTTGATCCAACGGTTGTGATCAAAGTGAGTAAAAAATGCTTAATGTTTAAATAATTGGTTCGAACTATTAGTATGACGAAACTAGCGAGAAACTCGAACGAAAGCAACTACGTTATAAAGAAAAATATGATGAGTTTACCCGTCTACAGCGAATGACGAGAATTTTTCGTTTAACGTGTTTATTTTCTCGTTCAAAAACGTGAAACGTTCGGACGAAAAATAATGACGTTACGCCAAAAATTACATGAAACGCTGTAGACCGTTGTGAACGGAAAAAAAAGCTAGCAACTAGTTGATGGAAAACATTTTAAAGTCGAGCTATTGTCCGAGCGGACTTACTCGGGTCCAATAACAGCTCGAATGAAAATAATAATAAAAAATAAAAATACTAAAAAAAGGCGTTAAAATATTAAAAATCCTAAAATTCATGTGATGGCCTAAAACGAAGAAAAAAATAGCAAACGACTGCCGGATAGTCAAAAATGTGGGTTTTAAGGCTAAAAATAATAATGATAATAATAATGAAAATATGTGCCGAAAAATTAAAAATGTGATCTCGAAAGCTGACGATGCTAACGATGATGCTAAAATGCAACGAAACACTTAAAAATGCTAGCGACAGTAAATCAACTGAAAATGACTGTAGATTAACTAAATAACAGAAATGCTAAAATTAATTAAAAATGGCGTCAAAATTCGGGTATCAACAGTTGCCCCCTCTTTACTGTCTTATCGAAGTATTTGATAAGCAGTAAAGACAGTTGCCCCTATATATTCGAATTTTGGCGACACCGCAAGTCTTACCTCGAGCTTACAGTGATGATGTTACTCTGGGAGGAGGTAGTTGATTGATGTCGTCAATGGGGATAAAAGGTGATTGCTTAATGTCGCTCTGGGAGGATGAGATTGATTGGTGTCGCTCTAGGAGGAGGAGATTGATTGATGTCGTCACTCGGGATAAAAGGTGATTGCTTAATGTCGCTCTGGGAGGAGGAGATTGGTGTCGCTCTGGGTGGAGATGATTGCTTGATGTCGCTCTAGGAGGAGGAGATTGATTGATACTGTCACTGGGATTTAAAGGTGTTTTACAAAATTGATGATGTCGGCCGTGGATATCACTCTGGGAGGAGTTGATTGATGTCGCTCTGGGAGGAGATAGTTGATGTCACTCTGGGAGGAGGAGAACTGCTGATTCGGATGTCCTTCACTCGGATATTGAATAACGGTAACATACCTTCGCCCTGATGTTGATTTGATATTTGGGGTGACTGTTTATGAATTTTCAAGATATGGTGTAGGGACATGACCTGACACAATATTAACAGATGACATGGACAGACGTGACCAGACATGACATTAACAACACGATGTGGGGACGTGACCCTTTACGACGCTTAACAGACAACATGTGTGGACGTGACCAGACACAACATTATCAGACGACACGAGCGGACGTGACCCGACATGACATTAACAACACGATGTGGGGACGTGACCTGAACCCAACCTTTTACGACACGATATGGGGACGTGACCTGAACACAACACTAGACAGACAAGATGTGGGGACGTGACCGGAACACAACTTTTTAAGACACGATGTGGGGACGTGACCTGAACACAACGCTACATAGACAAGATGTGGGGACGTGACCTGAACCCAACTTTTTAAGACACGATGTGGGGACGTGACCTGAACACAACGCTAGACAGACAAGATGTGGGGACGTGACCTGAACATAACTTTTTAAGACACGATGTGGGGACGTGACCTGAACACAACGCTAGACAGACAAGATGTGGGGACGTGACCTGAACACAACATTTTAAGACACGATGTGGGGACGTGACCTGAACACAACGCTAGACAGACAAGATGTGGGGACGTGACCTGAACACAACTTTTTAAGACACGATGTGGGGACGTGACCTGAACACAACGCTAGACAGACCAGATGTGGGGACGTGACCTGAACACAACTTTTTAAGACACGATGTGGGGACGTGACCTGAACACAACGCTAGACAGACAAGATGTAGGGACGTGACCTGAACACAACTTTTTAAGACACGATGTGGGGATGTGACCTGAACACAACGCTAGATAGACAAGATGTGGGGACGTGACCTGAACACAACTTTTTAAGACACGATGTGGGGATGTGACCTGAACACAATGCTAGACAGACAAGATGTGGGGACGTGACTTGAACACAACGCTAGACAGACAAGATGTGGGGACGTGACCTGAACACAACGCTAGACAGACAAGATGTGGGGACGTGACCTGAACAAAACTTTTTAAGACACGATGTGGGGACGTGACCTGAACACAACGCTAGACAGACAAGATGTGGGGACGTGACCTGAACACAACTTTTTACGACACGATGTGGGGACGTGACCTGAACACAACGCTAGACAGACAAGATGTGGGGACGTGACCTGAACACAACTTTTTAAGACACGATGTGGGGACGTGACCTGAACACAACGCTAGATAGACAAGATGTGGGGACGTGACCTGAACACAACTTTTTACGACACGATGTGGGGACGTGACCTGAACACAACGCTAGATAGACAAGATGTGGGGACGTGACCTGAACACAACTTTTTACGACACGATGTGGGGACGTAACCTGAACACAACGCTAGATAGACAAGATGTGGGGACGTGACCTGAACACAACGCTAGACAGACAAGATGTGGGGACGTGACCTGAACATAACTTTTGAAGACACGATGTGGGGACGTGACCTGAACACAACGCTAGATAGACAAGATGTGGGGACGTGACCTGAACACAACTTTTTAAGACACGATGTGGGGACGTGACCTGACCACAACGCTAGATAGACAAGATGTGGGGACGTGACCTGGACACAACTTTTTACGACACGATGTGGGGGCGTGACCTGAACACAACTTTTTACGACACGATGTGGGGACGTAACCTGAACACAACGCTAGATAGACAAGATGTGGGGACGTGACCTGAACACAACTTTTTAAGACACGATGTGGGGACGTGACCTGAACACAACGCTAGACAGACAAGATGTGGGGACGTGACCTGAACATAACTTTTTAAGACACGATGTTGAGACGTGACCTGAACACAACGCTAGATAGACAAGATGTGGGGACGTGACCTGAACACAACTTTTTACGACACGATGTGGGGACGACCTGAACACAACTTTTTAAGACACGATGTGGGGACGTGACCTGAACACAACGCTAGACAGACAAAATGTGGGGACGTGACCTGAACACAACTTTTTAAGACACGATGTGGGGACGTGACCTGAACACAACGCTAGACAGACAAGATGTGGGGACGTGACCTGAACACAACTTTTTACGACACGATGTGGGCACTTGACCTGAACACAACGCTAGATAGACAAGATGTGGGGACGTGACCTAAACACAACTTTTTAAGACACGATGTGGGGACGTGACCTGAACACAACGCTAGATAGACAAGATGTGGGGACGTGGCCTGAACACAACTTTTTACGACACGATGTGGGGACGTGACCTGAACACAATGTAGATAGACAAGATGTGGGGACGTGACCTGAACACAACTTTTTACGACACGATGTGGGGACGTAACCTGAACACAACGCTAGATAGACAAGATGTGGGGACGTGACCTGAACACAACTTTTTAAGACACGATGTGGGGACGTGACCTGAACACAACGCTAGACAGATAAGATGTGGGGACGTGACCTGAACATAACGTTTTAAGACACGCTGTGGGGACGTGACCTGAACACAACGCTAGATAGACAAGATGTGGGGACGTGACCTGAACACAACGCTAGACAGACAAGATGTGGGGACATGAACTGAACACAACTTTTTAAGACACGATGTAGGGATGTGACATGAACACAACGCTAGATAGACAAGATGTGGGGACGTGACCTGAACACAACTTTTTAAGACACGATGTGGGGACGTGACCTGAACATAACTTTTTACGACACGATGTGGGGACGTGACCTGAACACAACGCTAGACAGACAAGATGTGGGGACGTGACATGAACACAACGCTAGACAGACAAGATGTGGGGACGTGACCTGAACATAACTTTTTAAATGACGAGGTGTAGAGGGAAAGCGAGTCTTACCTTGAACTTGCCGTATGAATTGAAATGGAGAGTGGTCGACCGTGAGGGAGCGTGATCCACCACGCGAAGTTGATTTGAATGTGAGGGAGCGTGATCCACCGCACGAGGTTGATTTGGGAGTGGTAACGTACTCCGTTTGATTGGATTTTGATGAAAATCCAAGATGGTGAGGGATTTACATCGATGTTGTCATCGAAGACCCGTGGTTGAGATTTTACTAGAGCATATCTGTATCCTGCAAATTGAAAGGAAGCAAATACAAAGCAGCGACAGATGGAAAAAGGAGAGAGCAATTGACTTAAATATTCTTACATTTAACCCATGGCTTGCCCCCAAGTTTTTTTGTTTGGGATGAAAATGATTTCTTTATTTAAGAACATAAATTCAAACCTTTTTTCTCCTTTTGGATAAAAATGTTCGTTCATTTTTCGTTATAGGAACATGATTGATTTAAGTCTAGATAGCGTCTACGTCTTGTTCAAGAAATAACGACCTCAAGGACAAGACTTTCCCACAATTTGCAGGCGTAAGCAATCCTCACCTGATATTAGTGTTTGCACTCACGCTCTTAAACAAGGTTAAGTGTTTTACGCTCATAAAGATGCAACTAACATGATACATAATTTTCAATTCGCAATGTCAATCCAAGTGAATAGACTTCAAATGAAGATGCACATGCATGGGCGTTCTAATAATCGATAGGACTTTTACGGAAAAGAATGAAAGGACATGAAATGTCCGGAAAGGAGTTTGTTTTGGGAAAAGATTGCTTTGCTGAGGAGTTGGAAGGCTTTTGATGAGTGATGCTTTGCTGAGTGGCCCTTATGAGAGCGAGGTGTGCGAGTTCTTTCGCTTTTTGCTGGGGATGCTTTCCGGACAGAGTGCGTGAGCTCTAGGATCCTTGCTGGGGGTGCTTTTTGGTTGGCCAGGGGCCCTTTGTTCAAGTCTTCACTAGGGAGTGTCGTCGTTGTTCTCTTCGCAATCTGCTGCATGGGTTGGCCTTGGGCCCTTTTTCTTCTCGGGCCCTCACTGGGGAGGCTTGCTTTGAGATTTCTCGAGTTGGCCTTGGGCCTTTTTGCTCGAGTTCACTGGGGAAAGTTTTCTTCGAGATTTCTCGAATTGAGTTGTCCCCGGGTTGTGCTTGCTTTGGCTCTTCGATTGTTTGTATTCTTCGAATGTCTCTGAGCATTTCTTTTCTTTTCCCTTTCCTTTTTTTTTCTTTTGATTCTCTCTTTCTTTTTTTTCTTTCTTTTTTTTTTTTTTTTTTTTTTAATTTGAATGCATCAGAGCAGAGCAAGCACAACCTTCGTCTTGATCTCTTCCCCTTCTGTCTTGAGGCCTCGACCTTCGTCGTTGCTGCTTCTTTGGTGATGGTCCTTAGCGATCTCCTGGTGACCTTTTTCGTCTCCTTCATCGTGTTCTTGGACTTGACGTGCTCATGCTTCCGGCTGGCAATTTTAGCTGAAACTGCTCTTTGGCTCCTGGGGTATGAGTGATAGTGAAGGTTTGGGGAGTGATGACATATATGGTGGAAAGAGAGAAGAAACAAAAAAAAAATGGAGAAGATCGTAAAAGTCCCACGTCATTTTATTGCTATCCCATGTCTAATTGCACATGTACCCTGGATCTTATGCGAATTCAACTAGTACCTAGTTAAGCACTTACGCTCATGAAAGAAACAAGGCGTGAAGGCCCAAAATACTCACAGGGATATATTTTGTGATTGCTTACGTCGGAGCAAACCGTGGATATAAGAGCTAACAGACAAGATCATGCATGTTTCATATAATTTCTAATGAAAGCACAAGTTATCTGTGTCGTGATAAAGTGATGAATATGCTAGAAAAAAGTTCAAAACGTGGGATTTTTGTTCTCCCCTTTCCCCCCCTTTTTTTAGCCCAAGTTGCACATGTATAAAGAGAAAATTTTGCGGAAACTAAGGATTTTAGCCAACATGACGCACACACTTTTGCAACAACATAAATTGTCGGAGTTTAAAAATCGTGGAAGTGTAACTCGCGAAAATATAAATTACGGAAAGGTAAATTGCGGAAACGGAAATTGCAAAAATGTAAAAGGACAACTTCCCTGAAAAATGAGCTTTGACATTTTTCAACGCCTTCCTTTGGTCGTCACTTCACTCGCTTGCCCCCGAGTTTACAAGTCTCGTTGCACCTGAAATGTAAAATTATGGAAACATAAATTGCGAGACCATAATTTACAGAAACGTAATTTACAAAAGGGATAATTGTAAACATAAAGGATAACTTCCTTGAAAAAATGAGCTTTGACATTTTTCAACGCCTTCTTTTGGTCGTCACTTCATTCGCTTGGCCCCAAGTTTACAAGCCTCGTTGCATTGAAACGAAGAGATAGTTAAATAGTAAATTCATAGGGAAAAGGTATCCTGAGATGTTGAATTTTACAATTAACGAAAGATAGAATAATTGAAAAGAACGCGTGGGTTGCCTCCCACGAAGCGCCCTGGTTTAAAGTCGCAGGCTCGACTATGGCGTGCGTTTGAGTCTTGTGTTTTTTGATCAACATCCCTTTGAACTTCGTTGCTTGCCCCCAAGACTTCTCCTGATGAGGGACTATCTCCTTTTCCGCCCTTTCTCTTAAATGGACCGATTTGCGTGGAATCCTGGCCTCATTCTTAGTTGTTGTGATACTTTCTTCATCGGTAAAGACATAGGGTTTATCGAAACCCACTGAATCAATATTCATCCTGAAACGCGAATAGTACAAGACGCTCGAAGAGGGGGTTAAATATATTTATTTATTTTTAAACCGAAGGGGAACACAAGTTCCTATAAAAGACAACAAAACATGCATACATATTGCAAAGAGACATCAGGAAGCATGGCGGCGGTCTAACTACGCAGAGCCCCCCTAGACTTCTTCACGCAAATGGTCGAGCTCTATATCATCCTTCCGCTACCCAAAGCATGATTTGGAATAGGGTTGATGGTCATGCTAGAACCTTCGAAAGAGATGCATTTGTTCTTGATCAAGTGATTAACCTTTCCTCTAAGGGCAGAGCAGTCTTCTATGGCGTGACCTTGAGCTCCGGCGTGGTACGTACATCTAGCAACAGGGTTGTACCACTTCGGGTAAGGAGGTTGTATAGGCTGAATCGGGATTGGCGCAATTTGCTCAGCTACCAAGAGATGCTCGTAAATTTCCTCTAAAGGAATGGGAAGAGGTGGTAGCGGTTTCCTGTTCCAATGGGTGTATTGGTTCTTTGGTGGGATATGTGGTGGGGGCGATGGGGAAGGTTGCCGGTTACTAGGTCCCGGGGAGACAAAGATGACATCTTCCTTCATGATAGGTGCTCCTTTAAGCGTTTCTTCTGGTGTGGAAGTGGTGATCCTCCCGGACTTAATTCCTTGTTCAACTCTCTCAGCCACCATGACTATGTCGGAAAAGTTATTTGATGGATTGGATATAAGATGGGTGTATTAGGGAGCCTTGAAAGTGTTTATGAAAATTGACGAGAGTTCTTTGTCATTTAGCGGAGGAGAAATTCTAGATGCTAGCCCTCTCCACCTCTGAGCATAAGTCTTCACCGATTCGTCGGTCCTCTTCTCTAGATCCTGTAGATCAGAACGGTCTGGTGCAACTTCCAAGTTGAATTTGTATTGCCTGTAGAAGGCATCAGACAAGTCTCTCCATGTCCTGATCCTGGCTCTGTCTAGACCCATATACCAAGTTAGGGCGTGCTTGGTCAAGCTTTCTCGGAATAGATGTATCAACAACGGCTCGTTGTGGATCATCTCGACCATCTTATTGCAGTATGCTCTGAGGTGGGTCTTTGGGCACTCTTCCCCAGTATATTTTTCGAAGTCAGGGATCTTGTACTTCGGAGGTATAACGATCCCGGGGACCCTACACATATCGGCGAGACTAGTGGGATCAAATGGATCGGCCCCTTCGATTGCTCTGAGTCTTTCCTCGAGAAGATTCAGTCTGTCACTTTTCGGTTCCTCGGCCCTGATGGGGTTAGAACCGAAGGGTAGCGTAGGTTCTGACGAGAACTGAGGTTGTGCTGGTTTGAAAGTGAGGAGCTGAGTTCCCACAGGTCTGGGAATTATGCTCGGAGGAATAAGAGGGAGATACAAAGCCTCTAGGTGGGCCTGGCTCTTGCTGGGGTCCACAGTAGGGTTGATTGAAAGGTGCTGAAGCGACGGGGAGATCTCTTCACCCACCTTAACTGTAGGATTTGCAGTGGTGGGTATAGTGAAGGGATTATCCCATCTCCAATGGCCCGGGGGGCCAGAAAGTGGTGGGAGTACAGAAGGTCCTGCGACGGTGAGCGAAGAGGGAGGTCCTTTTGTTTGAGGGAGATCAAAACCCGGTGGCACTTCGGTGACAGCTTCATCTCTTTCCTTTTCAGCCCTGGTGGCTCTTTCTGTACTGATCCTAACTTGTTCCTCTAACTCTACGATTCTAGCCATTAGTGCTTCATCGGTCTTGGCCGGTTCAGTCATTTTTCGTTTTTGAAGTCTAGTTAGGGGGAGCCTGTGCGGAGTAACTTGCTTTCGAGGAGCTATCGTGAACCTGAAAAAGGGAAAAACACAGAAAAGAGTAAATACAAGTGAGGATATACAGGTGATGTGCAATCCCGAGGCCTCCACATTGCTCATTCGCTTTTCTGGCTATACTTTCACTTGATATTTTCAGGGCGGTCGGAGAGGCGAGGAATCCCAGTGGTTGACAAGATACGAAGGAAACCTCTATACATTCCAACGATATGAAGCAAATCTGAGATGCTAACGGCGAAACCCAAATCAGCAGGGGCAACCAATGCCGCCATGCTAGGAGGATCTCTTTCACACTATACTTTTGACGATGCAAGGCCTGATGCCTGGTAAACTCAACCGAGGGGAGGGACAACGATCTATGCTATGAACTTGGAGTGTCTTGTGATAAGCTAAGAGGATAGGGCCTTGAGCGAGCGCTACTTGGCTATTATTTGGATTTTTGGTCTGATTTTTTAGGTTTTTAGT
The DNA here is from genome assembly GCA_963691705.1 of Viola odorata. NCBI lineage: Eukaryota > Viridiplantae > Streptophyta > Magnoliopsida > Malpighiales > Violaceae > Viola > Viola odorata. Next base: position 46,461,631 of record OY829539.1, on the reverse strand, counting down.
GAAATGATTTTGTTTATCCTGGAGGGATTTTCTCTTTCTTTTTGCGATGGTCTTTTTAAGTTGCTTTGGATGGATAATCGATATGGAAAGGAGGAGGCGATTTTAATAAATATCCGAAAGAGTATGACTTTATTAAAAGTGTTTACAAAAGTATGGTAAACTTGCCAACTACCTAAATTCATCAAAAATGGCTAAGATAGATGAAATCAGGGGTCCTAGCTAAAAAGAAAAGGTTTGCCGATATCCGAGTCTTCCCATGAAGGTATCAATCCTGGACGTCAGAGTTCTGCTGCCAAAGGTACTCCATTGAAGCCAACTCCCCTTTCTGCATCTCTATCTCAGCCTCTAAAGCGGCAATTCGACCTTGTAGTGTCTGATCGTTGAAACCTCGTTCCCTAAAAATATCAAGTGAAAGTAGTGTAGGTGCCGACATATCAAATGAGCAAAACGGGTCCTGTGGGACAAAAATAAAATTTTAAATGGAAAGTAACCTGCACGTGTGTGAAATTTGCAGTTCGTATAATAGAAAAATCACGTCAATATGCCAACAAGACAAATAGAGCCACGACAAACAGGTATAATCATGATGCACGTGCTGGGGCTCTGATTCTGACATTTCTAACTGGCTTGAACGATCCCCGGATGATACCATGAAAAGGTCCCTAAAGTGTCGTCTAGTGTCCCGATTCCTTGCGAAATCGAGTAACCTTTCAACTAGCTTTAGAGGTTCATCCGAGTTGGGGTTGGTGAACACTACCTATGACATGTGTCCTAGGGCGTCACTACTACCCTCCTAATTTGGTAATTGTCCCCTGGGTGTAGGGCGCTATGAAATGCATATGACAATTGATAAAGCAAATAAATGAACAGACTAGCAATTGATCAAAGCAAAGAAATAAATAAATAAACAAATAAAACACCTCTCTAAAATGATAAAACCGGCTCCGACCCTAAAGTCCCTAGTGAAGTCGCCAAACTGTCGCGCCCCCGAAAATTAAAAATTCGCGAGTGTGCAACGAAATTTGTGACCTTCCGATGCTCGGCGTAAAAGGGACGCCTCGCAGCATGCAATGAAGTCGCCACCCTAATTTGGTTGATAGGCTTAGGGAACCTTAATCGTCATGGCATAGGAAATATAATAAGTAAAAAAAACTAAAGGCACAAAAAAGGGGTCTGGACCTCAGACAAAAGGTTCGGGGTCGTATTATGGTCTCGGGAAGGTGTTAGGCACCCGAGTCACATCCGAAAACGGTTACCGGTTGATGAGAGAGGTGTTTAAAAAGGTGTTTGAAAAATGCGTTATGAAAAAGGGTGCCCTCAGAGGAATCGTCACTTTAGTCTTTTCTATGATCGTGGCCGTTCAGGAATAATTAAAAAATCTTTCTGACGGGGTTACCATTTATCAAGATTGATTGATTATTCCTGACCGCAACGTGATGGGACTGAAATTTCCGTAAGACAGAATGAGCGCCCTCTTATTTCATCATCGGGCCATGCATGATTAGATTACTTACTACGTGATTCTATCATGGATTGCTAACAGAGTACAGATTTAAATGATTGATTTTGAAGTGGAAAAACTGATGTGGGATCGAAAGTCCCCATGTACATGCAGTCAATATATGCGAGAATTTAAAATCACATGAACATGGTATTTTAAGCAAGTCTTTAAACACGTTGTTCATGTGGGTTGATTTTAATTCTAACAGTTCTATATATCATGCGATTGATATTTACGAAAAACGTCGAATAAATAAAAAGGAATCGAAAAGCGTACTTTCGAGCGAAGCTTGAAATTATCCTACAAAATGAGAGTGTTAGCGATAGCTTGAGAAATAAATAATGTATGCGAAAAATGATGGATTTTACGCATATGAGATTTAAATGCTGAGTTGACTCGCATGCGAAAAATGATTGATTTTACACATACGAGATTTTAGATGCTGTGTTGATTGCATGCGAAAAATGATTGATTTTAAGCATGTGAGAATTTAAATGCTGAGTTGATTGCATGCGAAAAATGATTGATTTTACGCATACGAAAATTAAATGCTGAGTTGATTGCATGCGAGAAATGATTTATTTAACGCATACGAAAATTAAATGATGAATTGATTGCATGCGAGAAATGATTTATTTGACGCATACGGAAATTTAAAATGTTGAGTTGATAATTGTAAAAAAATTAAATGATGACTTGACGAAAAATTAAAGAGTTGATGATTTTTGGTGCCTGCGAAATCGATGTTAGTAATCGTTCGAAGATAGTTAAAACAATGAATAAAAGTAAAGCAAATGAACATGCATTTAAATTTAAACAAGTAAATAAATAATTAATTAAACATGACATGTGACATAAATTAAATATTGCATACGAGCTATTAATTAAACATGGCATACGAGCTATTAATTAAATAAACACGAAAATAAAAGAGACTCGAACAACTGACGAAACTTTAATGGGCTGGGCCCATGTACCTGCTGAAATTTTAAATGGAAATGGGAAAGGGGAGCAAATGGGCTTGGCTTAAGCCAAGGCCCATTTGCATTTAAAAAGAAAGGGACGGGCTTGGCCCGTCACCTTTCTTCTTCCCATAAGGACAACAACCACGCTGTTCTTCTTCTTCCTTGCGCCGGCCACCATGACCGGCGACCAAGGAAGCTTCGATCCGACCAAATGGCCGGATTTCAAACCCTAAACAGCCCCGATAATTCCCTCTACCCCACAGTGACGAAACCCAGCCAAAACAGTAGGGAAATACCAAAGAAATCACGTGAATGGAAGCATGCGATTTTCACATAAAACTAGCAATTTAATACGGACAAAACAGCGAGCCAATGATCAAGTTGAAAGCATGCGATTTAACCATATACTGAATAGAGATTTATGGAATTAAAACAAGCGAATAATTGACAAATGAAAGCAAGAAAAATTAAAGAGAAAATGGTGCCTTGCTTACTATTTTGAAAGGAGCGGACGAGTGCTTTCTTTTTCTTTTAAGGGTGAAGAGCAAGGCTATTTATAGGCAAGGGCTCAGATGATTGTGTGGTGAATTGGGTGCGCATGGGCGTCGGCGAGTAGAAAGGAGCAGTGCTGGTGTGGTGAGCAAGTTTGGGTTTTGTGGCTGGGAAGAAAGGAGAGAATGAGCCGTTGATCTTGCATACTTTGAGTCAAAGTATGTTGATCCAACGGTTGTGATCAAAGTGAGTAAAAAATGCTTAATATTTAAATAATTGGTTCGAACTATTAGTATGACGAAACTAGCGAGAAACTCAAACGAAAGCAACTACGTTATAAAGAAAAATATGATGAGTTTTCCCGTCTACAGCGAATGACGAGAATTTTTCGTTTAACGTGTTTATTTTCTCGTTCAAAAACGTGAAACGTTCGGACGAAAAATAATGACGTTACATCAAAAATTACATGAAACGCTGTAGACCGTTGTGAACGGAAAAAAAGCTAGCAACTAGTTGATGGAAAACATTTTAAAGTCGAGCTATTGTCCGAGCGGACTTACTCGGGTCCAATAACAGCTCGAATGAAAATAATAATAAAAAATAAAAATACTAAAAAAAGGCGCTAAAATATTAAAAATCCTAAAATTCATGTGATGGCCTAAAACGAAGAAAAAAATAGCAAACGACTGCCGGATAGTAAAAAATGTGGTTTTTAAGGCTAAAAATAATAATGATAATAATAATGAAAATATGTGCCGAAAAATTAAAAATGTGATCTCGAAAGCTGACGATGCTAACGATGATGCTAAAATGCAACAAAACACTTAAAAATGCTAGCGACAGTAAATCAACTGAAAATGACTGTAGATTAACTAAATAACAGAAATGCTAAAATTAATTAAAAATGGCGTCAAAATTCGGGTATCAACACACTCCATAGTTGAAATTTCCTTGAATCCACCATAGGGGGTTAGGAGTAAAATACTGAGGAAAAGAGGGTGAGTAAGAATAAGAATTAAAATAAGACATTGAAGAAAGAAAGAAATAAATAAAATAAAATAAATATCTTGAACTGTCTAGGGCACGACTTAACACCACTCCCCGGCAACGACGCCAATTTTTGATGTGTTCTGGAAACACTAAAATATAATTACAACTTATCACATGCAACAAAAAAGATTGAAGACAGTGGCAAGAGGTTCGATCCATAAAGAATAGTGAAGACCTACACTAGATAAGGCTAGATACAAAGTAAAACAATAAAAGAGACAATGAGGGGTTGGTTGGTTAAGCAAGTTAACCAAGATATGTCGAGGGAAAGACAGAACAGTTGATGAAAGCAGGAATAATATGATTCAAATGTTAATTTGGGTTCCCGTAAAACAAAGAGGAAAAAATTGTTGAGTGAAAGGTGATTCAAGAAAAGGATCAATATAATCAGAAAGTTTAGAAATCTCCCTGTCACACATAACGGCTTTAGAGCTCAAGTCCTCGATTATCTCCTCCTCAATCGCTCTTAAATCCTCATCATCAATTTACCCCGGCTTGAATTCTGCGTCTAGGGCAAGACCACTATCGCAATGTTTGATGTGGTGAAAAGCCTCAAAAACCTCAATTCCTTGGCCTACCAAAGTGTCAGAACATTTCTAGAGTTGACTTGGCAAATTTGGCTGAACAACGGCTTCTGCCTCTAATTCTGCATTTAGGGCAAGACACTCGTTGTAAAAATCTGGCAGATTTGCGTCGCTCAACATTGTGATTGGACTGGCCTTGAACTCCTCGTTGGCTCCTGGCTCTGAAGGAAGACATCTTGGACCCTCCAATTTTAGCTCATCCGTGGCCATGAAAAGGTCCTCTAACCCATAAGACTCATCATCTTGGTCATGACGCTCAGATGGCAACTCATATAGAATGGCGGTTGATAAATTCTCTTCACTTAAATAGTCGTCACTATCTAAGTACTGCAAATGTTATTCTATGGGGGGTGATAGGGTGACTCATGGTGTGACTGGGCAGAAGTGTTGGAACTAAAATGTTTGGTCCAGGTGCAGGGGCAACGTCTAGGGAAAGATGGGTACGTTCAGGTGGTCCAACGTCGGGGGCAAGAGTAGGCATGTAAAGTTTGCTTCAATGGCCTCTTGGCGCCTCTGCTCCTTAAGCTCCTTCATGCTTTGTATGGGAACTAATATTGATAGCTAGGTGCAGCTTGCACTCCATAGTTGAAATTTCCTTAATTCCACCACGGGGGGTTAGGAGTAAAATACTGAGGAAAAGAGGGTGAGTAAGAATAAGAATTAAAATAAGACATTGAAGAAAGAAATAAATAAAAAAAATAAAAAAAATATCTGGAACTGTCTAAGGCACGACTTAACACCACTCCCCAGCAACGACGCTAATTTTTGATGTGTTGTGGAAACACTAAAAAATAATTACAACTTATCACATGCAACAAAAAAGATTGAAGACAGTGGCAAGAGGTTCGATCTATAGAGAATGGTGAAGACCTACACTAGACAAGGCCAGATACAAAGTAAAACAATAAAAGAGACAATGGGGGGTTGGTTGGTTAAGCAAGTTAACCAAGATATGCCGAGGGCAAGACAGAACAGTTGATGAAAGCAGGAATAATAATAAAGATAGGAAGACAGATTAATAAATAAATGTGTAAAATCAAAAGAGAGAGAATCTTAGCAAAGGTATCATCTCGGGTTGCGTCGAGGGCAAGATAATCATCGGCGCAAAAATATTCTATTTTTATGCTATAGACGTGCTATGGGGGCTAGGTACGTTTAGGCCCCCTACTTTCCTTCGTAAGAGAAGCTATCCCCCATTTTCACATATGAGATAGCCTTGACGTTGTGTCGTCCACCCATGCACGAAGCGGGGAGGCAATACTCACAGTGCCCATGAAGATGAGGAAAGACACGTCTAGGGCTAGATGCCTCTTAGTTTGTCAAGCTCGCGACACTGCCCTAATCACTCACTTGCACTAGACAGAACAGACCAAGCTAATGACAATCCGTCTAGTGTCTAATCTATTCTAAGGCTTCACGTTAGTTATAACCAAAGAAATGACAGTAATCATCTAGGTCTAGTTATTAGCCAGCCAAACTTCTAACTTGCCCTAGACGAATTGACAAGAAACCAGCAAGCAAGCAAATACAATAATAAGAATATATGAAGAATGATTTGGCCTCTTAACTAGCCTTTTGCAACCCTCAAAATACCTCTGCTAAGAAGGGAGAATCTAGCTACTCATACCAAAATCAAATAAACAAAATAAGAAGAACAAGAAAAAGGAAAAAAAAGTATTAAATGTTACCGGCCGAAGCAAAGCTCCAATTAATTACAACGGCTGCTGGAAATAGAGGTCTCAGCCACTACCCAAAAGGGGGAGGAGAGAAAAAAAGAGGCGGCTCCCAAAAGAAGAAAGTAGAAAAATATTTACAAGATGTTCAAAACCCTAAAAACTAAAGGTTTAAATACCCTCCAACCCACAAGAGGAAAAAATCCAACTATGGGGAAGGAAGCCCACACATGGAGCGTGCTCCTTGGTTCAAAAAGGAATATTCTGGAATATACTATGAGGAATCTGCATGGAATCCCGTGTAGATCTTTTGGGAATCTTTCTCTTTGGTCCGAAAATAGAATATTCTGGTATCTGCCAGGCATCTAGGGTATGATGATAAAATCAGCATCTAAGGCAGGACGATATGATCAATAACTAGGGAATATTCTGAGAATATTCTGGAGACTAGTAAGGAGGACACGTGGAAGCACAACAACGAAGCTTTGACCAGGAAATATTGCCCAGGGCTAGATGAAAACATCTAGGGCTTGACGGCAAAATTGATGTCTTGGCCTCGCTGCTTTGAGATCCGCGGAATTCTACCCAAAAAACATATATTTTCGTATATTCCTCTCTTTTAGCCTAGATCTGCAATAAAGATGGAAACAAGGGCAAATCAGTAGTATCATGCTAGGATAAGGAGTGAAAATGAAGAGGAAAACATATACAAAATACACGCTATCAATATGCTTCTGGATCGAGCCGTTAGACAAAGGATGACATGGAAGGTCGCTTGGAGGTTTTTAGGGCAAGACTTTACAACCGACCAAGCCAAGACATGGAAGCAAAGCTTCAATCGGGAAACCAAATTAAATACAAGACCGATTGGTGTCTTAGGAAGATCTTGGCCAAGTTTGAGGACATTCAGACGAGTAAATCTCAAGATGGTTCATGGTAACATTCTAGCTGTCAAGAAGAAGACGCATAGATGCAACTGGCGATTGTGTCTGAGTCTATTTGGACCAATACAAGTCAGAATCATGTGATCGACCATGTTTCTGAAACATCAGGATGTTGTCTCCATTGTGACCAAGTTTCAACTCAAACGCAAGATCCGTTTGTGTGTTATTGAAAGAGAGATTTTCGCTAACAACAATCCTACTGCGCAGTGTGAATGTCGACTTGTAGACTCGTCAGGTTACGCTTTGCGAGTGTATTCGGACCTATTGGTCCTAGACTAGAAATATTAGACCCTGTATACTATTTTAATATGTTAGATTTCTAATGGGACAAGTTTCAGCCCTATCGGACGAGCGGATCGAAAGTTAGCATGGATCAACATTTTCGTGCGCAGTGTGAATGTGCAATAACCCACAACTTGGAGAATGTGGCCCAACTTGAAGCCCAGCTGTGCGAATCATCTCTAGAGACTTCTGGAATATTTGTAGATATTTATTATTTAGTTTATTCAATTATTAGAGTTATTTATTAGTTAGAACTTCTATTCCTATTATAATTAGAACTTATAGTCTTAGTAGAATTCCTAGTTATACTTAAACTTCTACTAGGCTTTGCCTATATATAGCCGATTGGCTTCATTAATCAAATAAGCTATTTTTCAACCAAATTTGATCCTTTGTGATTGTGAGACGTTTGTCTTGTGAGAGCTTTTCTCTTGTGTTCGTGGACTCGAACAAAAACCCTAGGTGGCAGTGTCAAGTAGACTCTTGGCGTACCTTATCCTAAGAACCTCACTTGTTGATCGGCGGTGTTAGGTGGACTCCAAGCGTACCTTACTTCAGCAGGTGTTGTTCAACCTCAACTTGGAGATTGGTGGAGTTAGGTGGATTCCTAGCGTTCCTTATATCGAAGAGGAGTGGATTGAGTCAAATTTCGCGCAACTTCAAACTTTCCAACAACGATCGTCAATTCAACGCGTCCTAGCTATCTAAGATCGCATCAAGGGTAGCCAGGATCATATCAACCTTTGCCTTTTATTTTCAAAGGCTGAAGGATCATGGGTGATGTGGTGAAATCTTAGCGTGCCACGTCGCCCAGATTAAAAACAAAAAAAAAATTGGTCAGAACCGGAACCGTCCCGAACCGAACCAAAAAAATAAAACCGGATCGAACCGAACCGATAGTAACATTTTGATTTGGTTCTACCCTAATTAGAACCGTTAAATTCTAGCTCGGTCCGGTTTTAGCCCAAAAATTGGAATGAACCGGCCTGTGTACACCCCTAGAATCTGTTAATGCTTCCGAATGCATCAATCAAAACTACATAGAAGACGACAATTTTTTTTCATCTTGAAACTATTTAGGTATTTATTTTTTTATCTTTGTATTACTTAATGTATTATCTCACCTGTTATTGCACAACTAATTAATGACTTCTTACTTTTTTTTTTTTAAAATAGTTCATTTCTTTTTTATCGAGCCCTAATTGTAGTAGTTTTTACCACTTTATCTCTCGCAATTTTGAATGGTATGCTATTGATTTTTGGTAAAAACCATTTGAATTTTGCAGGAGACAGCCTAAAAGGGGTAGTAGGCAGAAAAGGAGTAGAATCGGGTATGATTGTAGGCAGAACTGGAGCAGGCTGTTTGAAGGCCGCTTTCTTTACTAAGAATGAAACATACACCTCTCTGGACCAAGATAGATCCGCTTGACCATGCCTCACTGGGAGAATATCGCGGAGCAGACTATAGATCGGATGAGCTGGCACATGATTTTCCCTGCCTTTTCGGTCACAACGCTAACCTCAGGTGATTAAAGATGTGCTCCTCTGATCTGATCGGATCATGTTTCCTTATGAGTATGAGAGCAATCAAATATAATTTAAGTTGATTAGGATACAATTTTCTTAATTTTCACTTTAGGTTATTTTTATAAACTACTTATACTCTTCTCAGAGGGGAAGGAGAGAAGGGAGGGATCACGGTTTTTGCAACCTTCTCTCTTGTCTTCTCTTCTCCATCTTCACATACTTTTGCTCCTCCGAAAAACAAAGGATTATCATCATTTTAATATATTGCTTATCTTGTTTTATAATTATGTGTATGAGTAGCTAAACACCCTTTTCTTAGTAGAGGCAATAAGGCATGACTATGAATATGCATGAGACCTAATCGTTCTTATTAATCTTTACATCTGCATTTAATTGATCTCGTGATTATTCTTAATGTGTTTTCTGCTTGGTTTTAGAAGTAGCTAATCTAGAATTGAACAGATCTCGCAACAGTCATTCCTCTTAGTTGTGGATTATCGACCAAGAAGATCGCAGTAGACTCCTACGCGCTACTGGGTGTATCTAGGAAACGGTTGGGGGAAAGGTTAATCAGATCTACTCCCGACTGACACCCGAGGATACTAGTCTTGAGTTGTCTTCCCCTAATCGATCATCTGCCAACTCGGTAAACCCTTTAACCAGCAAGGTGCTGATTGGTAAGGCATCATCTCTTAGTGTACCTGAGGTGGTGTTGATTCAGGAGGGAAGCAGGGGTCATAAGCGTACCTTGATCCTATAGCAACTTTGTGGATTGAAGATGAATATTTCTGCGTTGATGATTGTATATCTTGTCTCATAGCCGCCAAATTCTACTAGGAATTCTTCTCTTATCAGATCTCTATTCCCGAATCAACCTTCTTGACCAAGGATATCGTTCTTAGCCAAGACAGTTATACGCTCCATTTACTTTTCAGTTTTAGTTTTATCACAAACACCCACATTTAACCTAAGTGTTATTTGGTCATCATAACTTCACACAAAGAATTGTACCATTGCTCCCTATGGATCAATCCTCTTACTGCTATCTACAAGCAATTTGTTCTTAGTAGCGAGTTGTAACTCTTATATTTATTTTTGACGGGTTCGACGCCGGTCACTTTTCCTGCATCTAATTCAGGTTACTATAATAAAAAAATCTAATTCATGTTTTTATAAAATGTTAAGTTTTGTTAATTTTAAAAAGAAAAACAAGGATACAATACTATGTTTACCACAGATGGATACAAAACCAATTTGTATTCATACACCTATTATTTTTTATTTGAAATCTGCAAATAAAATAAAAATTACAAATACAGTGTATGTCTCGACAACAATTAGTTTCCCTAAGAATAACCTTCTCTATCTGTTGTTTTACCTTGGATATCTAGCTTGAATGCATCGGTTCAGACGATTAATTTTTAATTTGGTTAAATTGGATATGATTTGATCTGTTATTCATTTGAATTGGTTTGACTCGGTTGGATATCTCGGTAATTTTAAAACTGGATTTCGGTCCTATTATAAAAAAAATAACAATAATTGATGTGTAACCTTAGAAACACAAATATTCTCATTAGTCAATTTGATAAACTATGTGAGATAAGATTTTTTTTACAAGACTTCAACATGATCCAATTACGTTTCATTTTATTAAATATGATTATATAAGTAGTACATTCTTTACAAATAAAAAAAATAAAACTTATAAAACTAGTTTAGTTATATATATTATGTGAAAAAAAACTTATTTATACGAGCACAACCACCTCCTCTTTTGAATCCAATCCACTATGGAATTTTAGTGATCAAATGGCATGGAGAAATAGAGGAGAAGCATGAGGGAGCACAACACTAGCATCCCACGAGCCAACCCCTAAGGCGTGAAGACAAGGAAAGGTCGCATTTTAAAGACTAGAGCTTAACGACATATAGTTAGCTTCGGCATTTTGATATACTATTTGGAAATTCAGCGGCTCGGAAATTTGGGAGAAAACAAAACTAATGACATACCGTTAAGGACACTAACAGCTAACGTTAGCTTCGACTTCGGTGAGAATTAATTCCAGCGATAAACGGCATGCCGTTTAGCCCTAAACGACATACCATTTATCCTTGCCTCAAATGACACCTCCGGGACTTTTTGGACTTTTTGAAAAGCAACACTTCAAGGCCTTGTAATAGCTCTTTCCTTTCATTTTGTAAACTTAGATTATATTTTTTATGAAAACTTAGTTGAGTGCTTTACCCTCCTAATTCTCATTATAAGCTTTATTGGTGCTTGTTTATTTTGGTTTGGGAAAGCCAATGACTTGAGTTAAGGAAAAATATTCAAAATTTCTAAATTTTTAGTGTCAAATTTTTGTTGCACATTTACTTGTGATTTCCAACATCAAAAGGCCAAACAAGAACCTTAATCCTTACGGTTAAGCTCCTTTCTTTGCACTTGTGTTTGTTGTTGTTTGTGTGAATCGTGCCTCCTTTACTTGTGTCAAACGTACCCATCTTCCATATTGAACTAGATCTTTAAACAAAGAACAAAGTCCATGGATTTCTTACCTTAAAGCTCATAGCTTGGTGCCCATAAATCTACCAAGCTCTCAAGAGGAACCATGACCGTATCAAGTGGTACTAGAGCTTCAATTGTTCAAGGATTGGTACATTTTTGTGTAATTTTCAGCCATATTTTCTTATTTTCCTTGGTTTAATGTTGTTCCTCTATGTCTTGTGAATCTTTTGAGCCATTTTTGTGAATTTATTTCAAAGGAAATCATTGTCAAAAGCATTTTATACAAAAACTGCTCAAAAGTTGTCAACTTTCTATTCTAAGTGTTCATCTTTGGAACAATATATCTTGAGTTTTTTGTCATCATTTCCCTTGTTTCTTGAGTCTAAAATACAGTCCTTTGACTCTAGTTTCATGTTATTTAAGTTGGTGAATTTATTTCAAACGTTTTCCAGCTCAAAGAGTGAAAATTCGAAGGTCAATGTTCTTGGCGTTCTTGAGTGAGAACTTTTTAAGCCAAAATAATTTCAATTTGCTGGAGAGAATTAGTTTTCCTTTAAAAAAATATTCCTTCTCCATCACCAACCATCAAAAGTCCTCAAACATTAAATGCCAAGACAAGTACATATTCACCTTTTGTCTAGACAACCTTCCTAAAATCACTCAACTACCACCTACCCTACACTCCTTCCTCTCCTACAAACTGTTGTAGCTAGTGTGGCTACAAGAAAATCTAGCCTTTAGCCCCTAAATACCATCTGCACAACTAGCAACCCAACTAAGATACTAAGCAAAAAGAACAAACAAAAGAGAGGGAGAGTGCACATACCACCCTACTCGTCAACCAACTAGAAAGTAAATAGTAAGGATAGCCTAAAACAATTAATGCACATTACCACAAGACCTTAATCACCAACTTGAGTCACATATTCTCCATTTATCAAAGTCCTAAGGTCTTGTCCTAAGTGATACGATCCCAACCCTATGGCACGCGCACACCGCACCATTAGGGCCAATCGAACCAAGACATCGAGCCAAGGACGTTACAAAGCATCAAGGGAGGTTAATAAAACCTCTAAACATGGAGACAAGGCAAGAGACCCTGCTGGATCAAGCCATAGGGCCAAGGATGACTTGGAAGGTGGCTTGGAGGCTTTTATCGCAAGACTTCACATCCATCCGAGCCAATTCATGTAAGAGAGGCTTCAATCGGGGATCCAAAGTAAATACAAGACCTATTGATGTCTTAGTAGAGTCGTGGCCAAGTTTGAGGGCATTCAGACGAGTAGATTTCAAGATGGCTCATGGTGACATTTTCGCACACAAGTGTTCAACGCACAGGCGCAACCAGCGACTATGTCCGAGCCCATTGAGACCAGAACATACCAAGCACGTGCAACCCACTTGGAGTCATAAACTTCAAGATGTTAGCTTGTTTGTGTCCTAGTTTTAGCCCAAACGCACGAGCTGTTTGAGAGTTAGTCCAATCAATAAGAACCCAACGCAGATAGAGACTCGCGGACGCGTCAGGTGACTTTGGCCGCACCAATTTAGCCCTGTAAGGCCGGATTAGGAAGAGAAGCATTCTGCCAGAAGGTTTAGGATGTTAGATTTTGTTTAGGTCAGATTTCAGCCCGTTTGCACGAGTGGATCAAAAGATATCCCAGGGTGGCATTTTCGGCGACAAGTTGTGCGCCAAGACAGCAAACGACTTGATACTTGACCCAAACCCTAGCCAAACGAGCGGGAACCTTCAAGAAGCTTCTGGAATATAATCTCTATAATTATTAGTTAGATTTTTACAGATTTTCTTGTGTAAATAGGAAATATTCCTTTAGGAATTTTCCTTTATTATTTTTAGCAGTTTCTTTTTTTGTAAAAGGTAGCTGCCAAAATAGGACCTTGTTAGGTCGGTTAGCTTAGCCTATATATAGAGTTACATGGCTCATTGTAAAGCATGAAGAATAATGAATTGAATTCTTGGAATTGAGATTTTATCTTATGGAGTGGATTCTCATTTTTTTTCTTGGACTCTAGCCTTGCAACTACTCCTAGGTTTGGCAAGCCAGGTTTAGGCAAGTAAAACTGAAGTTACTACCGAATCGTGGACTTGATTCAAAATCCACCATAAGTTATTGGCTAGGTCAACTTTCAAGCCCGCCAAGCTCACCCTTGTGAGAACCTCATTAGGCATCGGCTAGGTCAGCAAGTGCTCGCTTACGCTCACCCGAAGTGAGTCTTATCTATCTTTCGCGTCAATTTCAAACCTTTGAACTAGATCGTCAACTCAAGCGAGCCTAGGCAACTAGGATCGTATCATGTGGTAGCGGAGCTCAAGGCATTCTTAGGTTTGATTTATATCCAATATATCCTTTACTGTTTGATTTATTTATCATTTGTTGAGATTGATTCTTCTTCTACCCGATCTATAATCAATCTCCTTGCAGCCAAGTGTGTTAGTTATTTGTGTGTCAAGTCGATCTAAGGTTTCTAGATCTTTTGTGTCCGTCTTGTGTACAAATCATTGTGTGATTTGTAGTTTCATTCAAATACAAAAATCTGTCCCCAAACTGTTAAGAAAAGGAGTCACAAAAATCCAAAGTGTCATTAGTTTAATTATTGTTTAAGTTTCGCTCAAGGAACAAGAGTAAAAAAAGAAAGAAGAAGAAGCGAAGTGAAGTATTAAAAAATGGAAAAGAAACAAAATACAAAATACTTCATGGTGTTGGTGTTGCATAGCAAAAAGAATCATTGAAAAATGACACCGAAATCAAAAGTTAGTTGGGGAGGAACAATCCGAACGCATCTAAACGCACACATCACACACCATTGCGGTTTGTGAACTATTTGAGTCTTCAAATATATATGTTCTCTTCTAATCCAGCCCAACAATTGTTTAGTTGATTGTTCTTTGCAACTAAATCTTTTGTTGAGCATCCAAAATTCCTTCGAAACTAGTTTTCTTTGAGTGTCTTCTTGGAAGCTTTTCTTTGAATTCCCTAGTCTGTTATTAGCGGTTTGACTACAAGAAAATTGGAGGGCTACTGCCAAGACAAAGAGAGTAAATTGTGAGAGCATTAGAGAGTTTAAACATGATAGTAAACACGTGAGGGAGTGCTAGTTTTAGGACAACTTTACGCTTTGTTTGTTTTGTATGTTGTGACTTTCAGGAGACATGTCAGAAGAAATATTGATAAAGGAATTACTCCACACCCTCAAGGGAAAACTTCATACAATATTTCATGAGATGGAGGGTGAGAGGAGGAAGGTCCCGATTGGTTTATGGGCCAAGGATGAAGCACTCAACGAAAGCATACTGAGAGAGTGTTTGGTCCAAAACGCTAATTTTCCGAGTGCTCCGAGCGAGATGATGAAGCGGGAATTACTCATGGCTATTGAAAACCTTACCATAAGGTTTGTTGAGATAGTAGAATGGATGAGTAAGGTCTCGGAGGAGTTGATTCCTAAGGCCGAAATGTCTAAGTCAAGTGTAGCGCTTGACCTTTCGGTTCAAAGGAATACTCCAAGCCCTCTTACGCCTCTTATACAACGGTTAGAAAATAAAGATAAGGTTCTATATGAATATCTAACCGAGAGGAAGGGCATGGAGGTTGTAGCACCAAGGCGTACAAGTAAGTCAAGGGTTGCTGAGGTGAACCCTAGGCGCACTCCACAACACAAGACCCTAAGGCGTGCTGCGGTGCATGATAGTCAAGTGACTTGTACACAAGGATCCGAAGAACATAAGGATGCTAGAACACTAGTTTTGAGGTGTCATTTGAGTGTACAAGGAAAGGCAAAAGTGTTCGTTGGGCGAAAAGAAGATTTATTTCGCACTCGCTGCCTATTTGAAGAGAGGATGTGCTCATTGGTTATCGACAGTGGGAGTTCAGCGAATTATGCAAGCAATTTGCTTGTACACAAGTTGAAACTTCCAACTACTAAGCACCCAAAGCCCTACTTTCGGAGGTGTATGATCAACGGTAGAGAATTGAAGATAACAAACCAAGTTTCGGTTTCATTCTCTATTGGGGATTAAAAGGATAGGGTCATTTGTGATGTGATACCTATGTGGTCAAGCCATATCCTTCTTGGTCGACCATGGCAGCAAGATAGAGAGGCCAATCACAGTAAAAGGGGTAATTACTACACGCTTGTGAAAGGTGACCGAAAGTTCTCCTTAGTTCCATTAACGCCTCTTGAAATTCTTAAGGATCAACAACGACTAGAGAAGAAGTATATCGAATAGGAAGTCGCTAGAAATAGTGAGAGAAAAAGAGGAAAGTTGAGAGTTAAAAAGGAGAGAAAGTGAACAAAATAACCCCCATGAAAAGAGCGAGCATGGGAAGAGAGATAGTGAGGAAAACAACATGTATGAAGAAGTGAGTATGTGGAGAGTGGCATTTGTGAAACAAAAGGAGAGGAAAAAGAAAATAATTTGAGTGTTTATGCCAAAGAGAGAGATGTGAGGAACGCATTCGTTGTACGCATAAATTGTTTTGGCGCAAGCCCCTCAAAACTAATCTCTTGGCCATCGCGCTTTGATTTTTCTAACCCTAATCTATTTTCTCTTCTATTGTTGTTTATGATCATGTGCAGAGAAAGAGAAGGTTGTCGGTAGAAGAGAAGCCTCATCCCTTACTGCCAAGGAAACGAAAGGAGCACCAATCGTTCATGGTGACTATTTCGGCAAACCCTAGCTGAGAAGGTACATTGCACCTTTCTTTTCTTAAAGCTGATTTGGGTAAGTATTCAAGCCTTCTTGATTCTTATGAGTCTCATTTCAAAATCAATTTATTTAATGAGGGTTGTATACAAGAGCCGAAGGCTAAGGCCTACACTTTTGAAGACTACTTGCGAAAGCGCAAGCGATTTGGCGTGTTAACTAGACCGAGAGATATGTACCCTTTCCCTAACACAAAGCTATTTGAAACCTCACATATATTTATATTGCATGATCATTCTGCCATTTGTGAATTTCATGATAAATTTGTGGGTAAGTCGATAGGACTTGAGGGAATTTTATTCAAGCACAATCGCTTATATAGGTCACATGATCTTTTGTGAAATTTTGATGAGCATGATGTGTTTGGTGGATTGATGCATCATCGGGGTACTACTATCACTAACATATTCTTTAAGGATGTCATACTTTCTCATGTTGTTCCTTGGAGTATTGTTATCATAAGGAGTCAATTAATGACTCATGGGAGGAATTGTGGAGAAGTTCGAGCACGAAGATGCTAATTGGGACATCTTGTCAACCACAATTCGGAGTTTCAAGCAAAGTGGATCAATGGACGCTTGGGTCCTCATGGCGTATTTTGGTTTGTAACTATGAGTTTACATGGAAAGAATGTCTTTCGTTTATTTTATTTACTTACTACCTTTCAGCACATGCTATTATTTTTGGATTATTGCTTCAACTCATGTGTTCATATGAAATTATTCAGGTTAATGTTGTTGCCTTTGAGTGTATTGTTTAGTATAAGTGGTAGCAAAGGGATCGAAGTAATGCGGATAGCCCATGGACAAGCCAAGCGCTACGGTGCGCGCTTGAGTGTCGAGATGGCGTTTATGAGAAACCATGGAAGGATGAGCGAATCCTTCAAGATAGGAACTTGGGTATGGCAGCGGTTAGCAAGATATGAGATAGTTTCCAACCCAAGTTCGAGTAAGTATGACTGCTTGGGGCGATGGTCTTACCCAACACATTGACATATTCAAGGATGTTGCCGCCAAGATGGATCTACGAGGTTGGTATGGTTCGATTTTTGGTTATTTTGATATCCCTAACTTAATTTAGTTCCCTGTATATGTGGATATAGATTCGAGGGTGAATCTTTTCGAAGGGGGAGGCAATGATACGATCCCAGCCCCATGGGACGCGCACACCACACCATTAGGGCCAATCGAACAAAGACATCGAGCCAAGGATGACTTGGAAGATGTCTTGGAGGCTAATACAACCTCTACACATGGAGATGATGCAAGAGCCGCTTCTGGATCGAGCCATAGGGCCAAGGATGACTTAGAAGGTGGCTTAGAGGCTCCTATCGCAAGGCTTCACATCCATCCGAGCCAATTCATGGAAGAGAGGCTTTAATCGGGGATCCAAAGTAAGTAAAATACCGATTGATGTCTTAGGAGAGTCATGGCTAAGTTTGAGGGCATTTGGACGAGTAAATTGCAAGATGGCTCATGGTGACATTTTCGGACACAAGTGTTTGACGCACAGGGGCAACCAGCGACTGTGTCTGAGCCCATTGAGACCAGAATGGACCAAGCATGTGCAATCCACTTGGAGTCATAAGATTAAAGATGTTAGCTCGTTTGTATCCAAGTTTGAGCCCAAACGCACGAGCCGTTTGACAATTAGCCCAATCAACAAGAACCCAACGCAGATAGAGACTCACGGATGCGTCATGCAACTTTGGCTGCGCCAAATCAGCCCTGTAAGGCCCAAACTGGGAAGATAAGAATTTCTACTGAAGGTTTAGGATGTTAGCTTTCGTTTGGGGTAGTTTTCATCCCATTTCCACAAGTGGAGCAAAAGATAGCCTAGGGTGTCATTTTCGGCAACAGGTTGTGCGCCAAGACAACAAGTGACTTGATACTTTACCCAAACCCTAGGCAAACGAGCGGGAACCTTCATGAAGCTTCTGGAATATAATCTCTATAATTATTAGTTAGATTTTTATAGATTTTCTTGTGTAATAAGAAATATTCCTTTAGGAATTTTCCTTTATTATTTTTAGTAGTTTCTTTTTCTGTAAAAGGTAGCTACCAAAATAGGACCTTGTTAGGTCAGCTAGCTTAGCCTATATATAGAGCCGCGTGGCTCATTATAAAGCATGAAGAATAATGAATTGGATTCTTGGAATTGAGACTTTGTCTTGTGGAGTGGATTCTCCTTTTTGTTCGTGGACTCGAGCCTTACAACTACTCCTAGGTTTGGCAAGCCAGGTTTAGGCAAGTAAAACTAAAGTTGCTACCAAATCGTGAACTCGATTCTAAACCCATCACAAGGTATCGACTAGGTCAACTTTCAAGCCCGCCAAGCTCACCCTTGTGAGAACCTCATTAGGCATCAGCTAGGTCAGCAAGTGCTCACCTACGCTCACACGAAGTGAGTCTTATCTATCTTCCGCGTCAATTTTGAACCTTTGAACTAGAACATCAACTCAAGCGAGCCTAGGTAACTAGGATCGTATCACTAAGGTCCTAGAAGTTTTTCCTAGAGTCTTAAACACCAAGTGCCTAACCTGTTCCCTAAATCTTCCCATTAGGACTTGTTCTTTTAGCCTTATCTTTTGAGCCTTTTATTAAACCTTCTAAGTATTTGTTTGAGTCTTCTCTCCTGTCTTCATGTCCTCTTATAAATATCAAGGTTGAGTCATCTTTTGATAAACACACTTAGGCCTTTTTCCTTTTTCCTTTGTCTTGTCTCTATCTCATCTTGAGTCATTCTAGAAAATTCTTCTTGAGTTCTCTTGTGCATGCTTTTATTTCACCTCTCTTGAGTCCATTGTTTGACTGATCCTTGTGCTACCTCGCATTGTATTGGTGCTAAGTAAGTTTGACACCTTGAGGCATAAGTTGAGAGATTAGAGAGCGCAAACACGTGAGGGAGTGAACTTTCACTAACATCTATAAGAATATTAGTGATAAGAATTTGTCTGCTGCCGAAGGGTAGAAGGTGAAAGGGCTCCACGGATTCAGTGTCCACGGTGGTCCGATGTACCTGCAAGACGCCGGAGGGGGTCTCCGGCGTAAACACTCCGATGCTTAAGTTAGTATAAGTGGTAAGAATGACAGAGCTTGGGCCAGCAAATTCTGCTTACCTTCCTCCTTCGTGGTGGAGGTATTTATAGGCGAAAATGAGCATTTCTGCGTAGTTTGGATTACTATGGGCTATCACTCCCGTCAGGGGTTATAGTTCTCTCATGGTGCGATATGCCATCGTGGCGTTAGGTGTGGGGGTAGTTGTTACTTAGGCAAGGCAACAGCTACGTTCTTCTCAAGACGCTCGGTTTACACTGGGATGGGATAGCGCCTTTGGTCATCACAAAGTGCCGTGCGGGACCCCCCCATTGACGTCGACCATCCCGGTGTCAATCTCCTAGGGAGAAATGGTAGCCTCGATGCTGCCGTGACGGAAGGAACAGCAACCATTTTCTCTCCACGCGGGGTATAAGACGAAAATACCCTTGTCGTTAAGCGTATTGTTATCATAAGCCCAACTAAAAATGAGCCCGAGTGTTTACCAAGGGCTAACGCTCCCTCTTCGGCTTATCGGTCTTCTATATACCGGAGTGGCTCTTTGTTAGGAAATGGGCCTGCCCTGACCGCCGTTCTTCTGAGTCTATAAATTAAAGCTTTCCTCCGTGTAAGTTTCTCACATCTTTTTCGCTTTTTCCTCTTGTATTTTCACCATGGATGAGCTGACCAGAAATTTCCTGATCTCCAAAGCTTTGACGCTGAAGAACCTCACTGAAGGTGACATCGGATTCCTAGAGAGGATGATCACCAAGACCTCGGAGGATATCCTGGAATTGCAAGGAATGTCAACCCCCATTCTGTCTAGGCAGCTAGGAATGTCTCTGGAGGATTTCAGTCCTTTGGAGAGCTTGGCGAAGTTGGCCGCCACCACTTCCCGCATAGAGGTGGTTGCTTCTATGCTGCAGCAGAGGAAGGACTTACTAGCCTGCTGCTTGAAGGGTATGAGGGCCTGTTCTGCCGAACTGACCTCCGTTGCTGACGCCTTGAGGGAGGTTCCCGTCGTGCTAGGGGAGGACGATGCCAGGTCCAACGCTTGACCGCTGTCTTCGCTTCCTCTTGTTTCTTTTTCTTATGCTTTCTTGTACATGCGTCTAGACGCTAAGGCTGTTCAGGCCATAAATAAATAAATGGTTGTTTCTATCACCATCAAGTCTTCTTTTTCCTTGTTTTATTTCTTGTTGTGTTAGTTGGAGGCATTTGTTGTAAGCCCAACCGAAAATGAGTCTTCCTCGGGACGCAGTACTGCAGTGGTTATGTCCCGGGAATCGGTAATGAATGTTCTACTTCAACTGTTTTCTGGGCCGCCTTCCCAGGGGTAGGTGGTTGGGTGGTTTTTTGGTGCCCTCTGATTGGCGCTATTAATAAGCGGGTATGCCTGTGCCGGATCGGATTCTGCAATTATGGTTACTTTTCCCAGGCGCCTTAATTGTTTTTCAGGGGCACGCGAGAGGATCGGAGCGCCTCCTTGGCTATTTAAGGGAGTTACTTTCCCTTTTTCTGTTCATCTTCATCTTCTTCTTTCTCTTTTACTCATTTTTGAATCAGAGGCCGCCAACCCGTCGAAAGGACCGCAAGAGCCGGAGGGAGAAAACCTCCAAGGTGTCCATCGCGCCTTTTGATTCTTCTGGCTCTGCTACTTGGGAGGGTAGCAAACGCTTTCCTTTGCCTGATTGTTCGCTGGAGAAAACGTCCTCCATCGATGCTGGTGCTGGAGTGGTAGTGTCATTTACCAAGGAAAAGTCAGGCCCGTCAGGGCTCGGCCTGGAGAGGGGGGTGGATGAGCCCTTTCCACCCGCGAACGAGAAGATGTCGTTCTTGGATGACGACGGGGTTTATCACTATGGCATCTACTGGCCCGATGAGGATTAGTGCCCTTATGTTAGGCATACTGTATATGCCTTTTGGCATCTTATGAATAAAGTGATGCTTTCTATCTTTTTCTCTTTGCCATTATCTACTGGCCCGTGTTGGTCTTGTTGGTAGTTAACGCGAGGGGTTAGTCTTGCTGAGGTAACCGTTTCGCGATTATTTGGCTGGGTCAACTTTGTCGCCATTTGGGGAATCGCGACAAATAACTTCTCTTTTTAGATTCCTTTAATATGTTTCCACGTGGCCAACTTCTTTTTACACGCGTCTCAGCATGGTTGGTAGTTCAATTAATGCGGTGACATTTAACCCTTTAAGAAGGGACCATTTTCTCTTTCCAACACTTTTTGCCCTTGCTTCAAATTTTCTCTTTCGTCTTTTTCTCAGAAGAAC
The DNA here is from genome assembly GCA_963691705.1 of Viola odorata. Lineage (NCBI taxonomy): Eukaryota > Viridiplantae > Streptophyta > Magnoliopsida > Malpighiales > Violaceae > Viola > Viola odorata. Next base: position 46,440,066 of record OY829539.1, on the reverse strand, counting down.
TTCCTGGTCGCCCGCTGTCGTCCACATAGTCACCCGTAAATTTTCCCTTTTAAGGTACCACTTCAATCCTTTCAGATTTCCTATTTGCTGGTTTCTTATGGTTAGGAATAGGCCCCGCCAGGTTCTCTGGAGACCCGTGGATCCAGAGGTCGCACAATCACCCAGTATTTTTACGTGCGATGTGGTTCTAAGGGCCGAACTGGAGGAACACGGTATTACCTTTCCCCCCGGATATGAACCCTTTGTTCCTAAAAGTTACATGCGGCTTCATAATCCGGTGTGGGGTTTCTGTAGGCTACTTTACTTTAAGATATTCCTCTATGGTTTTCGCTTTCCCGTCCATGATTCAATACTAACGCTGCTGCGGGAGCACAACCTTAATCCTGCCCAGATAACTCCTTCTTCCTGGTGTGGGGTTTATGCCTTTCTTCGCGCTTGCGAGTTGAAGAACATTCTCACCCCATCCCTCAATTTATTTCGCAAATTCTTTAGTATGAATTGTCACAATTGTTTAATCGACATCACTCCTCGATGGGATGACACGTTCGTGCAGTCGTTCTGGCAGCGGTTTCGCGGCTTTGAGAGGGGTGTGGCTGACTGGAAAAGTAGTTTCTTTATTCTCGAGCTACCATCCCGTTTGTGGCGCATTAACTTTAACCAGGAGCTCATAGGCTCCATTTGGACAAATCCCGCGGTACTGACCAGAACTGAGCTAGAGCAGGCTAACGCCTTGTTGGACGTGGATACCTGCTATCGTATCCGCGAATTTGCTTTGTCCAAGCCTCTAGAGGAGTGCGTTATGGGTGAGTCTGTCTTTTCTCGCATTTTCTTTTGTATTTGTTCCTTGTCCTAACACGTTTCTTTTACAGGAGACACTGACGGTCGATCACCTGGTAATGCTGATGCTCCTTTGAATGTAACGCCGTTCCAAACTTTACCAGCCTCTCCTCCTGCCGAAGGTTCTAATCGCCAAAGCGCTCGGCCCTAGAGGAGAAGGACCAAGACAGTAGCTCGGGGAGGGCGAAGGCTCGGCGGCTCTGTCCGAGCTTCTCATTTCATCGAGAATTGGTTACCAGATCGTCGCGGGAGAACAGACTCGAGCTGACCCACAACAAGGGTATTTGATAGTGACGACGAGGATATGGATGTTAAACCAGACCTCCACCATGTTTCTTCCTCTCATCAAAAAAAGCTTCGAGCAAACACGAGTGGACGGGCTACCGGAGTTTCTTCTGTTAGTACGGCGGCTGCTTCCATACCTATCGTTTCGTCCAAGGCAAGTACTTCTCAGACGATGAAGATCACTGAGGCGTCGACTGCCACCCGTTCTACCGAGGCGGGGACCCCACCGATGGCAGGCTCTCCTCCTACAGATAACGCTCCTGATTCTCCAATTTCTCACTGTATTCCTGATGTAGTGGTCACGTCTTTCACTGCGGATTCAGTTGCTGAGTTGCCGCCTAAAGCCCTTCCGCAATTGTTCTTTACTCCTATCTCGAATGTGATTACTGAGGGTTCTTCTTCAACTCTAACAGTCAATCTTTCCTATGGCGGCCCTAACAGGACCCCGAACTATCGTATGAACTTGACAGGGTTCTGTTTTGACGGTCTCCGCGCTGTCGGGGTGTCCAATCCTTTTTCTAGAGATGAGTTTACCGTACCCTTGATAGGGGAAATGATGAGTTCCCGCGAAGAGAAAGAGAAATTTCTTCAGCTTTCTCCGAAGGCCCACCACTGGCATATTATGAATGACTCTTTGGATATCTTCCGTCATCTGAACTATCTGTTCGAAGTTCATGACCATGAATTGTGAAACTTTTCTAGCGCGATATGCGCTTAAAATGTGCAGCTTGACCGAATGGCTGACCAAGTGAGGTTGCTAACACGTCTCCATGATGAGTCACGGAAGGAACTAAGTAGAGAGAGATCCGCAGGGAAAGCGAAGGTTGAGGTTCTGGAGGCAGAGTTAGTGTTGGAAAAGAAGAAAAATCTCCTTCTTCGCGAAGAGATGCTAGCTCGAGACGAGGAGTTTGCCAAGACACCGCTGAAAATAGAGTGGTGGAAAAAGAAGGTCTTGGAAGCCTTCACCTCTGGATTTGCAGCCCGCTTTAAGGGTGACTCTTCTGATTCGGCCTAGGTTGCGGACTATGTTTTTGCCGTGATGGACGAGGTTAGAGAAAGTAAGAATGGCTCATCTGCCCCGGAGGGAGAAAGGACTGACGACAATGGTGGTGGAGGTGCACCATATTTTCCCCCGAGGGGTGACTCGAGTGCCGCAGCAAATTCCTAAATCTCCCCCTTGATTGTTATTCCATTCGCTATCTGTATTTCTTTTATTCTTCCCTGGAAAATCATTTGACATCGTTCTTTCTGTAATAATGCTGACGCCATGCAGCCTTTATCGCACCGTTTGGTTCATTGTATTGTTGTTGTTACTCACTCTTCGTTAGCCTCTCTGTACTGTCGCGCCGTTTCGTGAGGTCGCGCGGTGAGGCTAGCACTGCTTTTTAGGTCATTAAATGCTGTAAATTCCTAATTAATGCGATTTGAAAAGTAATGATGAGGAAAGACACGTGTCCTTCTCACGGAGAGGCGTTTAAAGCAAGCGCCTTCTAGGGAGATGCGAGTGCTGAAGCGTTTCATCATCATTTTAAAACGTACGCCTTCTCGCGCGTGCCAAGCTCTTTGTCACGCCGCTTCGCCATGTGTTAGTTGTTAACTGGTCATGCCTTTTTACCCTCTCAGGGTTATATATAATGTTTTCCCTATCTCCTCTTTCTTTTTTAATCTCCTCTCTCGTCCGTTGTTACCTTCTGGAAAATAACCCGCGTCGCTCCTTCTTTCCTGGTCTGGGACTCCTGGTGCTTTCTTTTGCGAAGGTACACACACCCTTTCTTTCTCTTTCTTTCTTCTTTTTGTTGGTCATGGCTAAGACTCGTTCTAAGAAATCTGCTGAGGAAGGAGATCCTCAAAGGTCTGTTGGGGAAGAAAAAATTGATAATACGCCTACTTCTCTCTATACTTTACCTTTAATTCATCACAAATTGGCCGAGTCTAGTGTTCGGTTCCCTAAGGATTATCCCATCCATGTTGCTTCTGAATCGCTCCGCCTGAACAGTCCTTTACCTAGTAATAGTAGAATGTTGTATGCTAAATTGTTTGATTATGGGTTTCGGCTTCCCCTTGATCCGCTCGTGAAACTGTTGCTGGCTGATTTCGACTTGGCTCCGGCTCAGTTGAGCCCTAACGCGATTTGCGTTGTTAGTGCCTTTGCAGCATTGTGCCGATTCAAAGGGATTGAATCCCCCTCTTTAGCATTACTTCATAATATTTTCCAGCTGTACTCTCGTAAGGGGGCGATATCGATATCCCCCCGTTATGAAGATAGCTCGCTGAAGCCCTTTACTTGGAACCTCATGGGCATTGAATCCTCCGTTCCTGGCTGGAAGGAGGGATTTTTCATTGTTGACCTGCCTGAGCCTTTATGGAGGGTCGGCTTTAATGAAGAAATTAAAGATGGGGCTTGGGGTAGCAGGAAACCTCTCTCTGACCCGGAAGACGGTTGGTTGAAGACGCTGCTTCAACTGGACTTTAGCGTTGACGCCCGTAAAGTGGCTAATGGGTTGGATATGGAGAAATGCAAAAAGGGTGAGCGTTTGGCCTTTTTTTCTTTACATTGCAGGGAAGTACTAACGCTAACATTTTGTAACTGTGCAGTGCCTCCACCTGGTTGGGAGCCTGAGTACTTTCGAAGGAAGAGGAAACGGGAGCAAAGGAAAAAGGCGGAAGCCGAGGCTGAAGCTGTCGCAGCTGCTACTGCTGTTGAAAGGGAGGTTACCGCTGCTACTCTAGACACTGCCTAAGCGCCACCTCCACGAACTCGTGCTGTGAAGAAGAAGAAGAGGGCTGGGAAAGCAAGTGTTACGCATCTCGCTTCTTCCCAAACTGCCGTTTCTTCGGAGGCGACAACTGATACGATTCCTTCTGGAATTCCTCTGATTCCTTTAGGCACCCAGATATTTATTTGTTTCCCCTACCACTTTCTTTTTTTCCGCGCAGTTTTCTTATTATGCTTTTGTGTTATTAGGAAGTCGGCGCTGTTTCTGCTCATTCATCTTCTCAAGGAGGTATGTCTATCGCGGAGTCCCTCATAGAGCGTCAGAAGAAGGCTTGTTATGAGCTTCAAAATAGCCCTTCGTCGTCTGCCGCTAATCCTCCTCTGACAACCCTTGGGGGCGGTGGTGCGCCTGTCGAGCAATCGCAAGGCGCTAGTTTCGGCGGCGATCCTCACACTTTTGGTGATTCTCCGCTCTATTCTACTTCCGTTGCTGTAGGCTTTAACTCGAACGCTCTTAATCTTGGAGCGCTTGGCGGGGAGGGGCCTTTTGTTCCTAACATGGGAGGCTCCAACAGCCGCCCTCCTTCTCCCTCTACTCTACTTTTCCTTCCGATGTCTCCGCCTGCTGTCGCGAGGGGCGACCCTGTTCCCAACTTGATGGTTGCCGCCACTTCATATCTTCCTCCCGTCCTCCCTACTCACCAGATTGACTTGCGCTCTTTTAGAGATAACGCTCTGTAATTTCCGGTGGATGCTAGCAGTGATGCTATCCTCGCGTCTACCTCCTTCCTGGCGGCTGAGATGATGTTTCTTCAAAGAGAGAGGGATGCCTTTGTGGCTAAGAGTCAACAGGAGCGCATAAACTTCCTCCGTTCTCAAGTGTTTTCTTCCTTCTGCCATCTCTATTACATGGACGAGGAAAATGCCAGAGTGACGGCAGACGGGCAAGGGGAGATAGATAAGCTAATGTCTGAGCGTCAGGGTCTCCTAGACGCCCTTACCGCTGCCAAACAAGAATCAGAGACTGCTAAGTGGGAGGCAGCGACTGCTAAGCAGGAGACGGCGACTGCTAAGTAGGAGGTGGAAGCTGTTAGGCTTGCCTTAGAGGAGGAGAAACAGAAGGGTATTGCTTTGAACGAACGCCTTTCTCAGGAGGAGGCCGAGTTAGGTCGGGAGAGGCAGAGGAATGCTGAGATATCTGCCGAGCTTGCTCTTTCTGCCGAGAAGAGTCGTTGGTACTTGAAGGAAGGTGGGGCAGTCATGTCGGAGGCCCTTATGTATAATTACGAGGTAGAGAACCTTCGTATTCAAGCTCTTGCTGAATTCTTCGACAAGAGGGTCGCAACCATTTCTGATGAGGACTTCTATCTCTCAAGAACCGTTCAGCAAGGAGGAGGCAGTACATCAACTGCTCCTTAGGCATCATGCCTTATTTATTTTTGATTTTTGTAGCCGATGCGCCTCCCTCTATTTTGTAATATTAACAATATCACTTCTCTCTCGGTTAGGCCGCTGTTTTTTTGAATGGAATTTCTTTATCCACTTCGCTTCATAATACTGTTTGTGCGATTGTTCAACCGCGGCGTTTGCTGCCGTGTTTCTGTTCTTGGAGACATATCATTTCTATAATGGCTTGACTTTCAATACAGGCTTCTCAGCTGCATCTTTCTGTTACCTTATCATTGTGTCTCTGGTAGTATTTTCGAGGATGAGTCAGCGTTACTTCTGTCCGTGTTGTACTCAAATCAATGCCACCCTTTGTTGTTAGGGGAATTATCTAGCCTTGCTAAATTCAGGCCTGCCGCGACAATGTTGCTGTGATATGGACACCTCTCCAGCTCTACTTCACCGGGTATCAACCGCTCTGTTACTAGCTGGGGTATCTCTTTTCATTCTAAATATCAACGGTTGGCTTGGGGCGTGCCTCGTCTTAGTGACTCGTCTGATCAGGATCGGGCATCACAAGGATAGGATTTTCACTCCCAAGCGCTGAAACCTCGCGTCTCTGAAGCGTGCCTCGTCTTAGTGGTCCGTCTGTGTGAGCACAGTTGCCACAAGGATAGGATTTTCACTTCCAGGACGGAGTTGCTCTCTCTTCGGGGCGTGCCTCGTCTTAATGGGTTGTCTATGTGAGCACGGTTGCCACAAGGATAGGATTTTCACTCCCGAGGATGTCGGGGCGTGCCTCGTCTTAATGGGCCGTCTATGTGAGCACGGTTACCACAAGGATAGGATTTTCACTCCCGGGGGCATTGGGGCGTTCCTCGTCTTAATAGGCCGTCTATGTAAGCACGGTTACCACAAGGATAGGATTTTCACTCCCAACGCTATGTTATGCCAGGGCGTGCCTAGTCTTAGTGAGTTGTCTGATCAGGACCAGCCATCACAAGGATAGGATTTTCACTCCTGGCATTCTTCATTGCCTGCATATTTCCAGTTGCAAAGTGCACGGAGAGTGCTTCTGATTCATTTGTTAGAATAATGCTGATATTATCGGATAAGAAAGACTAGTTTCTGGCATGGTATAGCTTCAGCTGAGCTATGTTCCAAGAGTTTTGCAGGGGAGTCCCATCGAGTGTTTCCAAATGGTATGCTCCTCTCCCTACAACGCGGGTGACACGGTATGGTCCATCCCAATTTGGGCTAAGCTTCCCCATGCGTTGCCCTGCTGCTCGTTTGTCTCTGAGCACTAGATCCCCTACTTTAAGCAATCGCTCTCTCACTTGCCTGTTGTGGTATTGTGTCATTTTCCTTTTGTAATGCAGGGTTTTTAGGAGAGTCTCCTCGTGTACCTCTGGTAGTGCATCAAGGTTAGCGCGTAACCTTTGTCCATTGGTTTCCTCTCTGAAATGAGCCACTCGAAGGCTTATGGTGCCAATTTCTACCGGCGTGACGGCTTCTGTTCCAAAGGCCAACGCGAATAGGGTTTCTCCCATGCTAGCCTTGACAGTCATGCGGTAGGCCCACAATACGTATGGCAGTTCGTCTAGCCATTTCTTTTTGGAACCTTCCAGGTTTCTTTTGATGCCGCTAAGAATACTGTGGTTGGTCACTTCGGCCTGGCCATTAGTTTGAGGGTGCACTACGGAAGAGAACCTTTGTTCGATCAAAATTTTGCACACTGATCTCTGAAGAATTGGCTCGTAAACTGCGTTCCGTTGTCGCTAACCAGTACACGAGGTACCCCAAATCGCATAATGACTTGGTGCTTAAAGAAATGCCAGATTTTCTCAGTAGTGATGGTGGCTAACGCCTTCGCTTCTGCCCATTTTGTGAAATAGTCTACTGCCACGACCATAAATTTTAATTGAGATCTGGCCTTCGGAAACGGGCCCAAAATGTCAATGCCCCATTTGGCAAACGGGCATGGAGCGACTATCTCTGAAATCTGTACAGCCGGTTTTCGAGGGATCTTAGCGTATTCTTGACATTTCTGACAGGTTTTTATGAAGTTGTGGCAATCTCTCCGAATAGTGGGCCAGTAGAACCCTGACCGAAAGACTTGGGCTGCCAAGGTGTCGCTAGCGACGTGCATGCCGCATATTCCTTCATGAATTTCTCGCAACACGTGAAGGCCTTCCTGCTCCGATATGCACTTAGCGGCCGGATGGGAGAAACATCTCCGGATCAATTCTCCATTGTAGTACGTGAATCGTGCCACTCGTCATGCTTCAGATATTTTATTACTGGGATTCTCTAGTCGTTCTCTACTTCCTCCACGCAAAGCGATGCTTGTTCTTCCATGAAAGAAGGTGTGGATAACTCCCCGTAGTGCACATCCTTGGGTACGGAGGCTTCTAAGTTAGCTGCCATTTTGGTGAGATTGTCAGCCTCTACATTATCCTCCCTGGGAATATGCTCAAAGGTGACTTGGGTGCCTTTTTCCTATATTTCCGACAGCTCACGCTTTACTTTGGCCAGGTATTGAATCATGATAGGCTCTCTGGCTTGGGAGTTCCCTAGGACTTGCTCTATTATCAGTTTAGAATCTCCGCGTATCTTTAAGCATAGACCCCGTTCCGCTTCTGTAGCGTGCGCAACTTCATCAGAGAAGTTGTTTCCTATTCTGAGCCCTACTAGCAACGCTTCATATTCAGCCGCATTGTTGGACAACGGTTGCAAAATTCTGATGGCATATCGTATCTCTATACCGTTTGGTCCGACTAGGAAAACACCTGCGCCTGCTGACTCTTGATTTTTTGCTCCGTCTACATGAATAACCCATAAGTCTGTATATGTTTCCGGGGACGAGAGGTATGAATCCTCTGGCTCCTCTTCTGACAGGTCTGTTAGCGCATCCTTTGTGAATGTGCATTCCGCTATAAAGTCCGCTAGCGCTTGGGCTTTAATAGCTGGTCTAGCTTTGTACTGTAGCCCGTATTGTTCGAGTTCGATTGCCCAAATTAACATCCTCCCTGAGGACTCTAGTTTTTTAAAGATTTTTCTCAAAGGCTAGTCGATGAGTACTGTGATGGGGTGGACTTGGAAGTACTGATCCATCTTCCGCGTTGCCTGTATTAAGGTAAGCGCTATCTTCTCAATGTGGGCGTATCGTAGCTCAACATCTTTCAATATGTGGCTGACGAAAAATACGGGGCGGTGTATATGCCCTTCACTTCGTACGAGGACAGCACTAACTACCTCGTCAGCTACGCCCAGGTATAAATATAGCTCATCGCCGGATTCAGGCCTCGTTAGCACTAGATCAGATAAGAGATAAGCTTTTAGCCCTGCGAATGCTTTCTCACATTCCTCCGTCCACCCGAAGGGGGCCTTGTTTCGAATGACCTTGAAAAAAGGTAAGCATCTCTCTCCCTATTTGGAGATGAACCGTCCTAACGTGATGACGCACCCAGTGAGCTTCTGTATTTCTTTGACAGTCCGAGGGGGTATCATGTCTTGGATGGCTTTTATCTTCGAAGGGTTAGGCTGGATACCCTTCCAGCTAACCACATAGCCCAAGAATTTACCCGTTTGGAACGCGAACATGCATTTTCGCGGATTCAATTTCATTTTGTACTCTTTCATCACATTGAAGACTTCTTCCAAGTCAGCTAGGTGGTCTTTAAAGCTTCGAATTTTGACCAGGATGTCGTCCACGTAGGCTTCTACATTTTTCCCAATTTGCTTTTCAAAGACTTTATTTGCCATGCGCTGGAATGTTACCCCGGTATTTTTCAGCCCAAACGGCATTGCAGTGTAGCAGTAAGTGGCCTTCGGGGTGATGAAGGCGGTTTTCTCTTCGTCTTCCACGGCCATGGGAATTTGATGATACCCGGAGTTAGCATCTAGAGAGCTTAGGTAGGCATACCCAGCGGTTTGGTCGACCAACTGATCGATTCGGGGAAGGGGATAGCAATCCTTGGGGCAGGCATCGTTCAAGTCGGTGAAGTCGATGCACTTGCGCCAATCTCCATTAGGCTTAGGGACTAACACAGGGTTAGCCAGCCAGGTCGGGTATTGGACTTCTCGGATGAACCCCGCGTCCATGAGCTTTAATAGTTCCTTCTCGATAGCTGCTATCTTTTCCGGTGAGAAAACGCGCCACCTTTGTTGAACAGGCTTGGCGTTAAGGTTAACGTTCAACCGATGTTCCGCAACCTCTCGCGAAATTCCAGGCATATTCGCTGGTTTCCACGCGAATTCTCCTTTGCATTTTCTTGGCAGTCGAGCTAACTGCACATTCTCTTCAGGGCTTAGCTTCTCGCTGATCAAGAGATTCACTTCACTGTCCTCACCGATAGGTATTGACATCATCTTATCCAGTGGCTGGGTGCGCTTTTCTTCCTTATCATCGAAGGGATCATCCGCTACGCATACGTAACGATCACAGTCCTTTGAGTCATGAGCAAGTAGCATTCGGCAGCTAGCTTCTGGTCTCCTTTGATCGAAACCACGCCGTCCCACGAGGGGTATTTCATCCGCAGGTGTTTTTGTGATATCGCTGCCCCGAAGCGATTGAGGAACGGCCGCCCCAGTATGGCATTATAGGGCAGAGTCAAGTCTACGACCAGAAATAATAACTCTTCTGAGCGTTTGGATGTGTCCTCTCGGAAATACACTGGCAGTGACGTGATCCCTATTACCGGGATCGGGACCCCATCAACCCCAATAATTGGCCTTTTAGAAGGCGTTAGCTCACCGTCAGGGCGCTTCATCAGGTTGTATGCTTCTAGCGAAAATAGATTTACCGCGCTCCCATTATCGAAAAGGGTTCTTCTTACTCCGTGACTGCCGATAACGGGCGTTACTACCAACGCATCGTTATGCGGGAAAATAATGCCTTTCTCGTCTAATTCTGAGAAGGACAATACCATCCTGTCTAAAGCGCTTATTGCCTCGATTTTCACCTGTGCGCTTTCTCGTTTGCGCTTCTCCCCAGGACCGGGCGTTTGTTGTATAGCTTCATCAAAGTAGGGTGTCCCGCCCGCGATGATATTAATCATAGGCACCTGGTCACTGTGAACAATGAGTGTCTCCCTATTTTGCCCAAGGGGGATCGCGTTAGCTCCCGTGGCGTGAGAAGGCGTTTGCCTATGGTCAGTTATCCCTTCAGCCGGATTGTTCCTGGCCCCTTCTCTTGCCTTGGTGGCAAACTCTCTGAGATAGCCTTCTTCAACTAGGCGTTCTATGACCAGTTTTAGTTCTCTGCACACATCCGTCGAATGTCCTTTGACTTTGTGGAACTTACAGAATGTGTTCTCTCTTCCTCCCATAATTACTCTTGGTTTCATAGGATCTGGGTAACGGATGGGTAGATTTCGTTGCTGGACTATCGCTAGGATTTCTACTCTTGGGAGTATGAGGGAACGAAGGTCAGGGTCGTATATCCGGCCTTTTGGCGGATCCGCTTATTTTCTGGTAGGGGAACCTCCAGGTCTCCCTTTCGAAAAATTGCCTCTACCGATTAGAGGCCTTGGCGGCGTGCTCTTTCCACTGGCTATAATCATCGCTTGGTCGCGTATCAGGAGCGTTGCTAGGTAGGGCGTTAGAAGCCGGGTATGGGTCTGACGGCATGTCCCGCATCCGCTCTCTATTTTCCTCTTCTTCCATCCTCGCATAATTATGTGCTTTTTAGTCTTAGTGCATCCAAGGTCAATGGTGGGTCCACCATTAATGTATCTCTCAATTTTCCGTAACGGCAATTACGCTTTAGGGCTTCCACTGCAAAATCGATAGTGACCCCTGGCGTCAAGGACATTTCGAGATCAAATCGACCTAAAAATTCATTCAACGATTCCTGCGGTTTTCGATGAATATCAAATAGCGCAGCCGATGACTTCCTCATAGGGATTGCAGTGCTAAACCGACTCCTGAACTTATCTTCCAGCTGGGAGAAGTTATCAATAGATCCGGCTGGGAGTCCCTTGAACCAGAGACGTGCCACTCCTGACAGTGTCATGACGAAAATTTGGCATAGCGCGGCATCACTAGGGTTTTGGAACTGCACAAAGTCTTTCACCTTATTAAGGTGAGAAATAGGGTCTTTCGTGCCATCATATGATTCTGTAGGGAGTTTTACATGTCGATGGACCCTGTGATGCCTCACGCGGTAACTGAACGGGTGACCAACGTTACCGTCAGGGACTCCATGAGGTCGATACGGAGGAGGATTTTCGACATTGTATCTTGGGTTTTGAGGGTCATATTCGCGATGCAGCCTGGGAGATCGGCTACGGCTTCTTGGCATTCGAGTCCGACGCCTCCTGCTGCTTGATCTTTCACTGTATCTAGGAGATGGTTCTCTAAACATCTCATCTCGCCTGTCATCCCAATGTTCTCTATATTCATCATGCCGGCGTCCTTCTTCAGGGATAGGGATTTCTCTCCTATATTGCCCAGAAGGTTCAACATGTCCATGTGCAAGTTGCAGGACATTCATGGGGGCCGATGACAAGGGTAAGGAAAATGGAAACCCTCTGGATTGCCGCGACGACAACGGTCGCTCATTGACAATAGGCGGAGTGAAAACTATCTGAGAGGACACACCGGGTCCTGAGACATGAGGCGTAAACCTAGCAGCCAATTCTGTCAGCTGATCCAATTGGGCTTGGAGGGCCGCTATTGAGTTCACGAGAGGGTTGTCTGCATCACCTACCATGGATCCCCTCGCTTGGGGGGTAGAATAGCTAGGTCCCGCTATCTGGGAAAAGGGGGAACGAATCTGGAATGCGGATGTTTCTGTCACTTGTCTAAAGGGAGGATCTGATCCCCCTATGGTGATCTCTTGCATTGCAGTAGAAGTATCAAAAGTAGCAAAAGGAAAAAGTCATCGGCGAGTGGTGAACGGGATGCTGGAGGATTGGGACGGCACAGGATCTGAATCTGAAGCCATAATCCTTCGAGCTTCGGGAAGAATGGAGCTTGGTTATTAAGGATGCTCACTCAATAGAACCAAAGCTCTCAATGAAAGCACCAATTTGATAAGAATTTTTCTACTGCCGAAGGGTAGAAGGTGAAAGGGCTCCTCGGATTCAGTGTCCACGGTGGTCCGATGTACCTGCAAGACGCCGGAGGGGGTCTCCGGCGTAAACACTCCGATGCTTAAGTTAGTATAAGTGGTAAGAATGGCAGAGCTTGGGCCAGCAAATTCTACTTACCTTCCTCCTTCGTGGTGGAGGTATTTATAGGCGAAAAGGTGCATTTCTGCGTAGTTTGGATTACTATGGGCTATCGCTCCCGTCAGGGGTTATAGTTCTCCCATGGTGCGATATGCCATCGTGGCGTTAGGTGTGGGGGTAGTCGTTACCTAGGCAAGGTAACGACTACATTCTTCTCAAGACGCTCGGTTTACACTGGGATGGGATAGCGCCTTTGGTCATCACAAAGTGCCGTGCGGGACCCCCCATTGACGTCGACCATCCCGGTGTCAATCTCCTAGGGAGAAACGGTAGCCTCAATGCTGTCGTGACGGTAGGAACAGCAACCATTTTCTCTCCACGCGGGGTATAAGATGAAAATACCCTTGTCGTTAGGCATATTGTTATCAATTAGTTTGTTAATTTTTGCATGTATTCCACATCATGTCAGCCGAGAGTGTAATGAACAAGTCCAAGCAGGGAGATACCCTGGACGCTCCTAACAATGACATGGCGGAAACCCTAGCCGCTCTCACACTTGCGGTACAATCCCTTACCGCTAGCTTAATGATAAGGACTGTGTGGAGGGTGAGCAAGTCGCGCAACTTAAGAGCAAGTGCACACATGCCTACTCCCAATGCACCACACCCTATTGATACGATCCTAGTTGCCTAGGAGGTTTGGATTTTGAAAGCGGAAGATAGAGTCAACAAGAATGTTTAACCCTGTTAACAACCTATGTTAACCAACCTAAACGTATCAAGTGAGGTTCTTGAAATGATCCCTAACCCTATATTCAACCTGTGAATATCAACCTAGGTGAACGAATCAATGGGGTGAACTTTCGGGTTTTACTTCCTAACATAATCGAGTGTTCTAACTCAAAAAGGAACAAGGTTCACGCATGAACAATTTAGAGAAACATTCTTTGGATTTTCATTAATCAAAAAGAGCCTAAAATACAATGAGTTTATGCGCTCCTATATATAGGCATGCGCGAAACCTAGTAGGAATAAAATTACAAGTATTAACGTACTTCTACTCGAACTCTAACTTAAATAATTAATTAAACTAATTATATAATATATCTATAAGTCCTAAAACCAATAAAACAATGATTCACGTGGCTGGAATGAAAGTTGGTCTGAGTCCTCAAGTTGGACGGTCAAGGCGCACACCTTGCGCATAGAAAAGTCGACTCGTGCTATCTCCTAAACGCCTCGTGCATTTGACCTGAAATTCAACTAGCATCTCCCTGACATCCCAAATGGTCTTTTATTTTAGCCAGGGCTCATGGATTGTCATCTATGTCCAAGATGGCTCGGGCGTCAAAGTCATAGGCGTTGTCGGGTGCGCATAGCGCGACAACGAGCAGCGTCACAAGTCGTGGGGATTTATCGCGCAACACAGGCTCTTCGATGAGTGTCTCGCACTGTAATTCCTTATGGATGAGCTGTGATAACCTCGCTTGGATCTCCTTGCCTCTCGCTCGCATCATTGGTCCAATGGGCGGTAATGGCACGGCGTGCGCATGCGATGTGCTAAGGTTGGTGCGAGGATTCGCATCATTCCCCCCCTCCCCCTCGAAAGGATTCATCCTCGAATCAGCACCATCATCCTCATCACCTACATCAAACAAAGTTAAGTCAGTCACGTTAAATGTAGCACTAACAGAACCATGCTCACTAGGCAAGTCAAGCTTGTAGGCGTTATTGTTGATCTGCTCAATAATTTGAAACGGGGCTTCACCTTTTGCGAATATCTTTCCTCGGCGTTGGGTTGGAAACTGTTCCCGACATAAGTGCAGCCAAACCCAATCACCTACATTTAAGGATACCGTAGTCTTTCCAAGATTCCTCTTATGCGTCAACTTTGCATTCATCCGCTCAATGTTGTGTTTGGCTTGCTCATGAATTTTCTTCACCAAATCTACCTTCTTTGCTCCATCTAAACTAGAAACTTCACTTAAAGGCAAAGGGGTTAAATCCAATGGTGTATTAAGATTAAAGCCATACACAATCTCAAAAGGTGAATAATGAGTACTCAAATGAATAGAACGGTTATAAGCAAACTCAATAAAAGGCAGATAATCAACTCAAGTAGAAACATGCTTACTAACCAATGTGCGCAATAAGGATCCTAAATTTTGATTAACCACCTCCGTTTGTCCATCAATTTTTGGATGACAAGACATCGAATATAACAATTTTGTACCTAATTTATTCTACAAAATTCTCCAAAAATGGCTAAGGGAATTACCATCACGATCGCTAACAATAGTTAAAGGTACTCCATGTAGACGCACCACGTTTTTTGAAAAATAAGTTAGTAATATAAGTCGCATCATGAGTATTAGCACAAGGAATAAAATGTGCCATCTTTGAAAAATGATCGACTACCACAAAAATACTATCCTTCCCTCACCTTGACTTAGGAAATCCTATAACAAAGTCCATGGACAAATCGGTCTAAGGATGGGAAGGCACGGGTAAAGGCATATACTTACCATGATTAGAAACCCTAGATTTTACCTTACGACAAACTAAACACCTAGCGATGAGGCAGACTACATCTCACTTCATATGGGGCCAATAAAAATACTCCTTGAGTATACCCAAAGTCTTAGTCACGCCAAAGTGACCCATCAAACATCCACTATGAGACTCGCTCACTAAGAATTCCCTTAAAGAACAATTTGGCACACATAAGCGTTTTTGCTTGAATAAATACCCATCATGTCTATAAAACTTAGACTCGACAGTAGTCATGCAATTACTATAAATATCACCAAAATCAGAATTAGTAGGGTAAAGAGAAATAATGTGCAAAAATCCAAGTAGCTTTGCACTAAGAGAAGAAATAAGCGCGTACCTTCGAGATAGTGCGTCGGCCACTATATTGTCCTTACCTTGTTTATATTCAATGTGATAGGGAAAAGACTCTATAAACTCCATCCAAGTCGCATGGAACTTGTTCAATTAAGGTACTTCAAACTCAAGTGATCTGTGTGTATTATAAACTCTCGTGGCATTAAATAATGTTGCCAAACCTCTAGCGTACAAGGGCGTATAGCTCCTTGTCATAAGTCGTATACCTAAGTTGAGTGTCCTTCAAATTCTCGCTAAAGTAAGCAATGGGGCGCTTCTCTTGCATAAGGACAACACCATCCTAAGCCCACTTGCACCACATTCCACTTCAAACACCTTGTCGAAGTCCGGTAGGGCTAAGACAGGTGCAAACACAATTGCTCCTTAAGCATGTTGAACAGTTCCTCTTGCGGCTGTCCCCACTTAAAAGAAATATTCTTCTTATTTAGTTCATTCAATGGTGCCGCAATGGTGCTAAAATCCTTGACGAAGCGCCTATAAAAGCTCGCTAGGCCATGGAATGAGCGCATGTCGCTCGCACTCTTTGGAGTTGGCCACTCTTTGATTGCCTTGATCTTCTCCTCGTCAACCTTTACACCTTCTATACTAACAATAAAACCAAGAAAATAAACTTGCTCCAAAGTAAAAGAACACTTGGTTAGCTTAGCATATAATTGTTGCTCACGCAATGTAAGAAAGACTTCCCTAAGGTGCAAAACATGTTCATCAATGGATTTGCTATAAATTAATGTCATCGAAATAAACCACAACAAATCTACCAATAAATTGCCTAAGAATATGATTCATTAACCTCATAAAAGTACTACGTGCGTTAGTTAACCGAAACGGTATAACCATACATTCGTATAAGCCATACTTAGTTTCAAAAGTCGTTTTCCACTCATCACCCTCTTTCATGCGAATTTGGTGATAGCCACTCATTAAATAAATCTTAGAAAATATTTTAATACCACTCAATTCATCAATCATATCATCTAAATGAGGAATAGGGTGTCGATACTTTACAGTGATTTTGTTGACCGCTCGACAATCAACACACATGTGCCAAGTTCCATCCTTCTTTGGAACTAAGATCATGGGAACCGCGCATGGGGATAAGATTTCCCTCACATAACCACGACTAAGTAACTCATCTATTTGCGTTTGTAATTCCTTCGTTTCCTCGGGGTTGCTCCTATAGGCCGGTCAATTAGGAATTGTGGATCCAGGCACAAAGTCTATTTGGTGTTCAATCCCTCGGATTGGTGGCAAACCTGGAGGCATCTCTTTGGGAAAAACATCCTTCTCTCCCTTTGGCGTATACACTTAATTTCTTTTTTGAACTCTCTCCTTTTGAAATGCCAATTTTAGCATGCTCACTCTTTTCATGCGTGATGTTTTGCTCACTTCTCTAGCCACAATTGATCTTCTAGCACTTGAATCAACTTTAGAGGCATAAGAGTGAACTTCACTCCATCCTTCTCTAACTTGAACCGATTGCTCTTTCCTTCGTGGTTGGAATTCTTATCAAATTGCCACGGTCGACTAAGAAATATATGGCTCAAATGCATAGGGACGACGTCACAAAGGATCTTGTCCTTGTATCTACCAATGGAGAACGCCACCAACACTTATCTTGTGACTTTTAATCCATTCCCATCGTTCATCCATTGTAGCGAGTAGGGTTTCGGATGCTTCATAGTTGGTAAGTCTAACTTGTGCACCAATAATATACTTGCGCAATTTGTGCAACTTCCATTGTCAATGATCAACAAACACCTTCTCTTGGCAACTAAACAACGAGTATGGAATAAATTATCCCGTTGTTATTCTTCACTCTCTTCGGCCTTGGCTTGAGCGCTAAGATTGCGTCTAATCACGAGCGCTAAACCATGCTCACACTTCTCGGCCTCATCCAAACTATTCCCTTCCTTTTATTCCTCCATATCTTTAGTCTCTTAGACCTCACGGCCGTCATCCGATTCTAGGTCTCCATTTTCCCGAATAAGCAAGACTCGCTTATTGGGGTAATCAACTTGTCTATGCCGTCTTCTAGCGCATTTGAAGCAAACAATATCCTTGGTAGGTATTTTATTTGCTGGGGGATTGGGAGGATTATTGTTATAGACCTTTGAAGGGGCTTGAGCATTCATCGCACTCTTGGTACCATACGTGTTTGGTAAAACCCTATGTGGCTCTCTTGCACCTTTGTTGTATTTCGCCCTAGGCGTTTTCTTCCATGGCGTAGCTCTTGTAGTAGCCAAACCTGATGTGGCATAAGAAGGTCTTGCTGCCTTCTTTTGTCTCTCTATCTTGATGGTTATGTGCAACATCTCTTGTAGTGTAGTATAATGTGTTAGCTCCAACGGATTGCCTATCTCTCGATTAAGACCATTGAGAAACCTCGCTATCGTGGCCTCTGCGTCTTCGACCACTTGTGCTCTAGCTAACGCTATCTCCATCTCATTAAAATACTCTCCCACACTCCTACTTCCTTGTGTCAAAGTTTGCAACCATTTGTGAAGGTCTCGGTGGAAATAGATGGGTACAAAATGTTTCCTCATGAAAATCTTCATCTCCTCCCAAGTTGGAATTGGACCGACTCTAACCCTTTGTCTTGTACTATTAAGTTGATCCCACCAGTGGATCGCATAGCTGCTAAACTCCACTGAAGTCAACTTAATATTTTTATCCTCCGAATAATTGTGGTAAATAAAGATTGAATCGACCTTCCTTTCCCACGCTAGATAAGCATTCAGATCATCCTTGCCGTCAAAAGGTAGAATCTTCATCTTGATACTCCCCAAATAGGAGTCAAGTCTCTCCTCATGCCTAGGTTGTCGTTCATAAGCTCAGTCATTCCTATTGTGCTCAAAGTCATCATCTTTGCACTTCGCGTGCCATTGCCCATGAGGCGCTTGGTGTTGGGGCCGTGTCGTACGCTTGGTATTGGTGCTTGGTGTTGGGCGCGCGTTGATGAGGCGCATTGTGCGCTATTGGGCCAGTCACGAATCTCATTTCCTCTTCTCCTCTGCCAACTTATCCCTTAGGCATTCCTCTAAATAAGCCCTTAATATCCTCTCCACATGGGCTATCATACATATGCCTAGCATTTTCTGAATTTAGGGTTTGTGTAAATCGCAGAATAGCTATACCTTCCTTCTTATCTGACAGTACTTTGAGTTCTTATCTACGCTTACCTGCCATTCTTCTAACGCTTCAAACTTGGTATTGAGGTGTCGGAGCATCTTGAGCACCTCACTCGCCAAAGCTCCTTTCGATCCCTTCTCTGACCCGCTTAACATTCCTGAAAACTCACAACAAGAACAAACGACATAAAATTGCACTAAACCTAGCACTCTCTTACATTTTTACTCTCGTGTTTAACTCTCTATTAAACTCACAAGTTCCTGCAAATTGTTCATACGCAAACGTTAGTGACTCAAGAGTTTCAATAAAAGCTTCCAAGAAGACACGCAAAGACAACTAGCTTAAAAACAATTTTGGATGTTGAATACTTGAGTAGTTGCAAGAGAAATCAATTAAAAAAATATACAGTTGGAATAGAAGACAATTTTATGGAATCAAGAAAGCTCAAGTTGACTTTAGTGACCCAAATAATTCATAAAATCGTGAACAATGTATGTGTGCGCTTTAGGGTTTGTGATTTGTATCTTTACTATCTTTTGAATCTGATCACCGATTTGAATGATTATTTTTGCAATAGTTTTGAAATACCTTGTAGTATTTTGTATTTTGTTTCCTTTCTATTTTTGTTTTTTTTTTTACTCTTTTGAAGAACTAAATAACAACTAAATAAAAGACTCTTTTTGGTATTTTATGACACTTTTGTGGAAAGAATTTAAATAATTGAAAGACACATAAATAACACAATGATTTGCTAGACAAGACGTAAATAAGCGCTAAACCTAGCTCGACGCAAGACACACAAGACGCAAGCAGATTGGTTAAAGATCGGGGTAGAAGAAGAACCAATCTCAATAATTGAAAATAATTAATTAAAGGATAGATACCAAACCGTGATACGCCTTAAGCTCTGCTACCAACTGATACGATCCTAGTTGCCTAGGAGGCGTATTCTTCAATTTGTGATCTAATTCGAAGGCTTGGATTTTGAATGCGGAAGATAGAGTCAACAAGAATGTTTAACCCTGTTAACAACCTGTGTTAACCAACCTAAACATATCAAGTGAGGTTCTTGAAACGATCCCTAACCTTATATTCAACCTGTGAATATCAACCTAGGTGAACGAATCAATGAGGTGAACTTTTGAGTTTTACTTGCTAACCTAATTGAGTGTTCTAACTCAAAGAGGAACAAGGTTCACGCATGAACAATTTAGAGAAACATTCTCTGGATTTTCATTAATCAAAAAGAGCCTCCAAGCTACCTTCCATGTCATCCTTCACCTAATGACTCGATCCAACAACGTCTCTTGCCTTGTCTCCATGGTTAGAGGTTGTATTAACCTCACTTGATGCTTTTCAACGTCCTTGGCTTGAGGTATTAGTTTGATTGGCCTTAAGGGTGCGTTGTGCGCGTGCCATGAGGCTAGGATTATATCATTTGGTAGCGGAGTAGAAGGTGTTCAAGGTTTGGTTTATATCCCAATTTGTCTTTATTACTTTATTTTACTTATTTAGTTTCCATGATATGATCCTAGTTGCAGAACCAAACCTATGAGAGACGAGCGACAGTAGCACAGGCTCTTGGACCCATTTGGTATTCGTTGGTGTGCAAGTTCGAGTTCACAAGCGATTCGGTTTTACTATTCACTTGCAACTAATTTTATATTGGTTTTATCTTTGTAATACCCTTAACCCCATTGTCTTTGAATTATTTTGTGAGCATTAGAGTTGACAGGGATTCAGTTATGGAAAAGATACCAAGAGAGCATACCGTGATTCATATAGACCGCATGGGAGTTTCATGCATGGACAGAGGGTATAAAAGGAACCTTAGGTTATTTTTCAAGGTCCTTGATTGGGAAAGGATGAGCTTACACTGGAGATGGTTGCCTACCCAATCAGAAATAGTGGTTGAGAAAGATGTTAGATTTACCCAACCAAGCGTCGAGCGCAAAGGCACCAATTTTGACTTAGATGTCTTGGGTTCTTGTACAACCTCAAGGGTGCTTATGGATTATTCTAGCTTGAGGTACTGACCTATAGTTCTGGATACATATTTGAGGGTGAATATTTTTCAAGAAGGAGGGAATGATGCGATCCTAGCATCACCGCAAACCCTAGTGAGGTTAGCGCGCACCTACACCAAGCCATAAGCAGCCATTGCGCCAAGGCACCCAAGGGAGCGAGCTAAGCAGGCTACACAGAGTCAAGTGAGGTTCTTCCGGGCCCACAAAGCAAAGATGAAGATCATCGCATGGAGGGAACACACGCTAGGTCAAGGTACACGCATGACACATGTGCACAAGTCAATCCTAGCGTCAAACAAGTCAACAAGAGTCAACCTGTCCAAAACCGAATCCGATCATGGTTCTATGATAAATACAAGATCATTTGGAGTCTTAGGAAGTCCCTACCCAAATTTGAGGCCAAATGGACGAGGTAAATTCAAGATGGCCTGAGTCAACATTAAGGCGCGCACAAGGTAAGCGCACAAAGGTCAACAGGCGATTGACTTGGAGCAAAGAGATAAACAACAAGGCCTTTACTTACGACTAGACTTGGGACATGAATATAAGTCTATTGGCAAGCTTTGGACCAAGTTTGAACCAAAATGCACGAGTCAAACTCAAGATGACTCGAGAGGACATTCTCTCTACCGAGAAAATCACAAGTCAAGACCGACTTGGACATGAGTTCGATTTCAAGCTTAGTCAAGAATCGATCAAGGAGGAGGCTTTGTACAAGTTAGATAGAGTAAATAATTAGATGTTTATTTATTTTATTTAATTAATTAAGTTAGAGTTAAGTTACAAATAGGACTTCTAGTCATAGTCGAATTAGAATTTGTACTTAGAATAGTTTTGTAACTCTTGTACATTTTGCACCTATTTAAAGGTTGTGCTTAATCAATGAAATTAAGATCCGAATAGATCCAATTCAGAGCATATTGAGTTTATATTGTAAGGTGTTGCCTTGTGGAGCTTTTAGCTCATTAACTATTCGTGGACTCGAACGGTAATCGTGGACTCGGTTCTAATCAAGGGGATTGTAGACTCAATTCCAAAGGTGGCAACTTGACAGACCTAGACGTGAACCATACTAGCACATTGACAGACCAGAGAACGAGCCACCATGGCACGCAAACAGACCCGAGCGTGAGCCACACATACGCGCTGACGAACCTGAATGCCAACCACGACGTGAGCGTTGGTATGAAGAGGTTGAGCGTGAGGAAGCCTATGAGAGGAGAGGGAAAAATGATAGGTATGAGGAATGGAGACCTAGATTTAGAGAGCAACTTGACTCGAACCTTGGAAGTATAAAGATTAAAATCCTTTCTTTTGAAGGAACGGACAATCCAGATGCATACCTAGCGTGGGAGAGAAAGGTTCAATCAATCTTTCTTTGTCACAACTACTCGGAGGAGAAGAAAGTGAAGTTGGCATCGGTTGAATTTAGTAGATACGCCACGCATTGGTAGGATCAATTGAACTAAACAAGGGAACGCATTGGAGTTGGACCGGTTGCAACATGGGACGATATGAAGATGCTAATGTGGCGTCATTTTATACCCGCCCACTTTCAAAGAGAGCTTCATCAATGATTGCAAGCTTTGATTCAAGGGAGTAAAAGTGTTGGTGAATACTATAACGAGGTGGAGATCGCCTTAGCAAGAGCACAGATCGTTGAAGACGTGGAAGCAACGATGGCTAGGTTTCTTAATGGCCTAAACTGAGAGATAGCTTTCCATTTGGAATTGACCTCTTACAATTCCATAGAGGATATGTTACATATGGCTATCAAGATTGAGAAGCAAAGGAAGATAAGGTCTAGCCCTAGCAATGTGCTATGCAAACCGTTGGCTTGGAGGAAGTCAAATTGGACGAAAGAAGAAAAGAGTGAAGTGTTGATTCCTAAGGTGTTGTCGCATGATTATAGAACTAAGGGTTCAAGTTCTAGTTCACCAAAGGGAATTTCGGGCGATAAGGAATCTTCTACACCTTCTAGAGAGCAAACGAGAGGTATAGTTTGTCTCAAGTGTATCGGCCGAGGACACATAGCTTCGGCATGCCCTAACAAATGCGTACTTACCATAAAGGAGAATGACGAGTTGGATAGCGATGAAGATTGCGAAGTCGAGACACCTAAGTGTGAGAAGGTTGAGGAGAATAGTGAGTCAGAAGATGACGAAGAGGTTGAGGATACCGAGAAAGGATGATTGCTTATGATAAGACGAGTTCTTCACATACAACCTAAGGCCAAAGTAACGGACTTTCAAAAAGAGAGAAAAGAGAACGGGATAAAAGAAATCGCACCCTTAAAGAAAGAAGAACAAAACAACCCCATGAAAAAAAGAGCATGGGTTAAATAAAAGTATTCTTGAGAAGAATAAGTCTTCTAAAGAAGATCGGGAGGAGCAAAGCGCATCCGTGGAGATTAGCGTAGCTAACCCTAGCCAAGAGGGTGAGATACGAGTATCTTTCCTAAAAGTGGATTTGTGTAAGTATTTGGATGTCATAAACTTTTATGATTCTAAATTAATTGATGATGGTCCTATACAAGAGTCGAAGGTCGAGACTTATTCCTTTAAAGACTATTTGCGAAGGCGCAAGGAGTTTGGAGTTTGGAGTTTTGGCAAGGCCGAGAGATGAGGTAGTCATACCGAGAGGTGATTGCGAGGATTTATTCCATGTTGGTATGATAAAGTGTTGTAGTATTCCTAGTATGTCCATTGAGAGGATCGTTTGTTGTTATGGGTTATCCTTGGAGTTTTCAAGCAAGCACTAAAAGAAGTCATTTAGCGGCTTAGATCAAGCACTATGGAGGAACCATTTGGTGCCGAGATAATAGTATTATGTGTCTCCTTATTTGGGGTGACTAGCTAGGATGAGAAGAGATGAGAGAGCTCTTGAAGCCGTGAGTTATTCGTTCGTTTGCAAGTTCATTTTTGCTAGCAAATTTTCGCTTATCTTTGCTTATAACTAATTTGCTTATGGTTTTGTGCTTATGGTACCACTAAAACCTTGGGCTATGGAGTGCTTAGGAATTTTAAGAGTTGGTAGATATTTGGAGATAGCACAAGTACCACTTGAGCAAGCTGAAGCTCACATGGAGCATTTGAGTGTTCCTTATTCGGCTAAGGAATACCATGAAGAATTGAAGTTATTCTTTATGATTGTTGATAGAAGAAGTATGTGCTTACTCCAGCCTTGGTTTCCTACTCAAGTCAACAAGAAGTATGACCCAAACCACAGCCGCAAAGAATGCCTTGGGTATTTTCTTTTCTTCTTATGTTTCCTTGAGTAATTTTAACATGAGTGATGTTGCTGCCATTGAGGAAATAGATTCGAGGGTGAATCATTTCTAAGGGGGAGGGAATGATGCGATCCTAGCACTATCGCATGCGCAACGCGTGCATGTCGTACGCCTTGGGCCAATTGAGCCGTCACATGGAGCTAAGGAGCCCACATTTAGCCAAGAGAGGTTAACACAACCTTAGCGCACGGAGACAGTGCCTATCGCATGGACATCGCCCATAGACGCGCACCTTCAGCACAGCAACGCGCATGCCAGCGCACACAGCAAGAACCTAGCGCACGCGCATATGTGCCAGAATTGACCATACTAGCCAAACCATGGAAGATGGATTCCGATCAGAGTTCCATGATAAATACAAGATCGATTGGAGTCTTAGGATATCACTGGTCAAGTTTGAGACCAATGGCACGGGGGGATTGGGATAACACACAGAAGGGTCCTAACGGACGAGCCAAAGGTGCATCCGAGCACTTGCCTTAGAGTCATTCGAGTTCGGGTGTGACCGAATCGAACAAGCGGCCTTGTGACATGTTAGGAAGGTCTGGGAAGAGTTTAAGTGGAAACACATGAGTGAAGAAGAAGATAGCCTGACAGCACACGTTGACCGAGCCAAGGGTCAATGCGACTCGACCACGACTAGGTCATGGATGAGTCATGACAAGCCCAAGCTGAGCTAATCTTCTCGAATGTTTATTGTAATTATTTGTAATTAATAATTAGAATAATTAGCTAAGTAGAACTCCTATAGCAAGTAGGTTTAGTATTTCTAGTCTTAGTTAAATTAGAACTTAGAATTAGTTTGTAGTTACAACTTGTACTTTGGCAAATGCCTATATATAGAGTCGATTGTGCTCATTAATAAAACAGCTTGAAATTGAGACTGATTTTGATCAAATTGATTGTTAAGACTTCGTCTTGTGAGAGCGTAGCTCTTGTGTTCCCATTCGTGGACTCGGACGTTGAATCGTAGACTCGATTCAAACAAGGTGGCGACTTTGCGAGTGGACTCTTGCTAGTCTTATCCTTGGAACCTCACTTGGTGATCGGCGGGACAACGGTGGACTCTAGTGTTCCTTACTTCACTAGGAGTTGTTCGAACCTCACTTGGAGATCGGCGAGGCAAAGGTGGATTCCTACGTCTCTTACTTCAACAAGCGTTGTTCACCCTCAACTTAGAGATCGGCGGTACAAATGTGGATTTCAGCATGCCTTACTTCGAAAAGGAGAGATTGAGTTATAATTCTGCGCAACTTCAAACCTTCCAACAACGATCGTTAATTTAAGCGAACCTAAGCAACTAGGATCATTTTACAGTTTGTTGTCAAAGAACAAAAATACAAAATACCAAAGTGTCTTGTCATTTTTAATTTTGACACAACAAACCGTAAAATGATTTGTACACAAGACACAACTATGATCTAGAAACACCTAGATCGGCTTGACACACGGTTGCAAGGGATTAATTATCGGTGGGTAGAAAGAAAAATCAATCTGACAATTGGAAACTAAATAAGTAAAATAAAGTAATAATGATAAATTGAGATATAAACTAAACCTTGAACACCTTGTGCTCCACTACCACATGATACGATCCTAGTTGCCTATCAAATTTCCATGGTCGGCCCAACAAGATATGACTTGAAGTCATAGGCACAACATCACAGCAACTAGGATCGTCCACTTGCCAAGTCGCCACCCTTGGAATTGAGTCCACAATCCCCTTGGCTAGAACCGAGTCCACGATTCCCGTTCGAGTCCACAAACCTATTCGAGTCCACGAATAGTTAACGAGCTAAAAGCTCCATAAGGCAACACCTCATAATATAAATTTAATATGCTCTAAATTAGATCTATTCGGATCTTCGTCACTCGTTATCTCCTTCAGACGCGCATTCAAGCTTCGCCTAACCATTAAGTTTATACCCTTAACTTCAGAATTAGGATTCGCATCACCTGTGACCCAAGGGATGTGCATTTTTATGGGATGCCGATTGATGAGACCTTAGCACCACACGATGGCCATGTTGAGACGTTAAGCAAGGGCCACATGCACTCGTCTGACGGTGCTTATAGTCTTTCCCCTTTGGAGGCCTCTCTAGCCCCCATGGCTCGCCGAGTATACAACCTTGACACCCTGGTCGCTCCATCATTTCCCATGGCCCAACCAGTAGCTAGCGGCATACCGTTAGCTCCTAACGGTATACCGCTAGCTGCTACCCATAATGTTTCCACCTTCTTTACATCAAAACCACGCCACCAACCCAGGCACCATGTGATACGATCCTAGTTGCCTAAGATGCGTAGAGTGACGATCTAGTTCTTCAATAGGTTTGACATGCGGAATTTTATCGTAAGATCCCACCTTACAGCTTGCTTTCGAAGGAATCCACCTTCGGACTTGCTCTTCCGAGTCTTTGATGAAGTGAGGTTAGGCAAGAGTACACTCTCCTCATTCGTCCCTAACGAACCCTAGAGGAATCCACCTACTAGCACACCGAATACCTGGCCGGCATCAAGGATCGTAACCTACAAGAGATCCACTTGCAAGTCTCGCCCTCCAAGATTGAGTCCACAATCTTATGTCAAAATCGAGTTTACGATTTCTAACGCTTGAAGCGCCGACGTCGAGTCCACAAACGCCTTTGTTCGAATCCACGAACGCACCCGAGTCCACGAACACACTATTTGAGTCCACGAATAGCAACACGCACCTTCCATGCTTGAATCCATAAATTCCACGTGAGTCACGCACCTTCCACGCTTGAATCCTCAAACGCCAAGCGAGTCACGCCCTAACCGAGTCCACGACTAAGTTACACAAGAACGGCTTGCTCCAGAATCGAGAGAATAAGAACTGGAGAAGGGAATGAAATATTTAGTATATGCAATTTATGGAAACTCTGATTAATTTTATTAATAAACAACACTGCCTTTAAATAGGCGCCAAACATACAAAAGTCCTAGCTAATTACAAGTTCTAATTATACTAAAAATAGAAGTCCTACTTTTAACTTAACTCTAACTTAATTAATTAAATAAAATAAATACAAATTATTTACTCTATCTAACTCGCATGAATCTCCTCTCCTTGACCGAATCTTGATTAAGCTTGAAATCGCTCACTTTGGTCAAGTCGCACTTGACTTGTAGTCTCCTTGTCCAACTAAAAATCCTCTTAGGCCATCTCCCATTCTGCTCGTGCATTCTGACCCAAACTCGATCCATAATTACTCCTTAGACTTAGATTCATATTGCAATTAGAATTAGTCTAAACGCTTGAACAGTTTGTATTTTGGCTCAAAGTCAATCTGTCCTTATCCTTGTGCGCACGCCTTGCGCTTGACTGAAAGATGACTAGGGCCAACTTTTGATCCCCTCGTCTGATTGACCTAAAATTATGCCACAACCTTCCTAATACTTTTAAGGGTCTTCTATTTTGTGCAGAAGTCCAATCGGAGTTGATCTTCAACCTTTTGGCTCACCCTGACTCCATCACAGCACTATGCACAAACACCTCGCGCATTGCTGGCTCTAGTGCGCGTCTCCCTCGTGCACTGACCTTCAATTCTGCCCTATGAGTCCTCGCTAGCCTCACTTGACTCTCCAAGGCTCGCTTAGCGTGCTCCCTTGCATGTTTTAGCCCTTTGACCGCTCGCGACTTATTAACCTCACTAAGGTTTGTGAGGATCCTAGGATCGTATCACCATGCACCCCTCCACACCACTCCCATGGCCACACTAGGCCATGCCATAGGTAAGTGTCACGGGATGAGTATTTTGCAAAATGATTAACTCATGCGGCACCTAGCTAGCTTCCCTGTTGCTTGCTAAGTCAGCCTAACCACCAAAGCTACAATGCTTAAACAATATTAGTATAAAAAGAACTATGAAAGGAAAGCACACGAGATAACTTGGAGAAGAATGCTATATTGCACACAAGACTTAGTTTGCTCTATACTTGGCTTACTAAGAACTTGGTTGAAAGTACAAGTGAGATTTCACCCCTATTTATACACAATCACCTCATTAGTGGATGGCTAGTATCATTTTGATCCAATGGTGGAGATTAAGTATATAGAACTATTCTAGAATTCTCTACACATCTACCACATTCTAGAAAGATTCTAGAAGGCCCCACACATATCTCCCCTTCTAGAATTTTCTCGGAAGGTTCCACACACATCTCCACAATGTGCTAGGTTCTTCTGGAAGCTTCCGGATCCTTCAAGACATTTCAAGCTTGCTTGATAAACCTCTCTCAGCATCCACATTTTACGCCACGTGCCTTCCACGGGTCCCTTGGCCCATTTCACCGAGCCACATGCGTACGCCCTCGGCACACTAGCGGCCCCCAATTGTGCGAGGCGTGACATAAGTCTTTCCCCCACTTGAGCTCCAACCCTACACCAATGATCAATATCTTTACGAGAATGAGCCACATTCCCCCCCTAGCTCCCCACCAGCCACGAGTCTTGACGACCGAGCCTCCTTATTCAAGGTCACCCCACAGAAGCCATAGATACCCTAGATCGCTCCCCATGAGCACTATGATAATGCCTGTTGTTATCCGAATTTTGACACAAGTAATTTAAATCATCATTATCATAGCATATCCGCATTTTTTATTTTAATCATTCATTCTATCATCGACTTTCTAATTTTACATAATTATTTCTTTATTATTTTTATTTATTATTGTCTCGTGTCGTCTTGAGTTTCTATCGATTTCAAATGAGATTTCTCGTACCATTGCTCGAACCCAAAAATATAAATGTTGTCCCTCACACCTACATTTTTATTTTTATTCGTTCTATTACTGACTTGGTACTATTTATTTAATACCCATCATATCTTTATTATTTTCGTTTCATATTTTATTTCATGTCATTTTATTTCATTTGTTCGTATTTTATTTTTTGTTAGAACTTCTATCGATTTCAAACGAGATTTCTCGGACCGTAAATCGAACTAAATAATAATTTGCTCGTCCACCGCATCTTCTCCTTTTTTTTCTGTTCTCTGCATAACCACTGCATTTAATGACAACCTTCTCCTTCTCCTTCTCCAATTTTTCTAAGCTCACTGCCATCACCATCGTCCTCAACCTTCTCCCTCTCCATTTTTCTTCACCTTCCTTACTACCATCTCAACCTCTCCCTCGACCATCATCATCCCTCTATAAATACCTTCAATCACCACACACACACACGAGGACCATCTCCCTCACAAACACACAAAAACTCCACTCCCTCCCACTCTCCATTCTCACATTCACAATTTGCTCTCAATTTCTCGGCAGAATCATTTTAGCAGGTTTTCTTTTTTTCTCCTCTCTTTTTATTTCTTTCTTTCTTTTCTTTTTCTCTCCTTCCCTACATTTGCATCTGCATCGTCATCATCTCTTCATCTCCTTCTTCGACTATTTTATTATTATTTATCTTGCTTCCCCGAACTCCGATCGGGTATCGGTTCTTACCGACGACCTGTGTGGAGAGGTTGCTTTGTCTTTGTTTTTGTTCGTTGTTGTTTGGTCGGAGTGGCAAGGGAGTGGCCGGAGGAAGAAGAAGTCTGGTTTGGGTAGTGGACCGGGTTGAGTCGGCCCATCAAGAAGGAGAAGGCTTGGCTGCTGGGCTGGGTTGGTTTTGGGGTAGTAGGCCAAGGCTGTCTCGGCCCAATTTTGGCTGGTTTGGGTTAATTAGCTGGGCTCATTGCTTTATTTTTATGCTAATTAATTAATTATTTGTTTGTAATAGTTAGCTAATAATTTGTTTAATTGTTTGTAATAGTTAGTTAATTATTTTGTTTGCTTGCTTGTAATAATTAGTTAATTATTTGTTTGTTTGTTTATTATTTATTATTGCTTGTGCTACTAACATCGGGTTTGTAGGTTAGAATTAATCGGTATCCGCCTTCAAGTACACCTTCCTTACCTTTTTATTTATTTGAAACTTCCCATATATATTCTGTATGCATGACTATTTAGAATTGTTAGAATTTAAATTAATTTGTTTGCATGAGAAGTATCTGGGTTTAATTACTCACTTTAATTATTTGTTGTGGGTAAATGTATTTAAATTTATGCTTATTTGATGAATGTGCTTCGTGCGCGGCTTCGACCCCACTCCCCGATTTTTTTCTCTTTTCAACGTGTTTTTTCGCATTCATTTAAAACGATACTTTGTTAGTTTATGCATGATTAGGATCATCTAGTTAATAGCATTAATCATGCATGGCCCGATGATGATAATGGATCGTCGTTTTAGTGAAGATTAATAAAACGGTAGTAATTCCACCTAATTAATTTTGTATGAAATCGGACTAATTTTAAACTCTACGAAATCTAATTAGAATAGGTATACAACCAACCCTTTTATTTTCTTAGAGGATTAAAATGTTTATTCTCCTTTAACAACTCGATAAATAATTAGGATAAAATCAATCCTACCAACGTAAGAAGTAAAGCGGCGATTCCCCCTGAGGGCCCAGTTATTTATTTTTTCAACGTGATTTTCAAACACCTCTTTTTAGAACCGGTAACCTTTTTATGATGAGACTCAGGTACCTAACACCTTCTCGAGTCCGTAAATCGGCCCCGATTCGTAGTTCTCGAGTTTAGATCCTTTCTTTTGCGCCTTAGTTTTTTTATTAGTTTCTTCCTTTTTTTGGACTTTAGGTTCCCTAAACCTTAGAAATAATAGGGTGGCGACTTCATTGTATGTGCTATTTTCTCCATCCAAATTGCTCGTGAGGGTGCGACAATGCCTATGTTGAAGCTCCTCATGTTCAAATGCGAGACCGAACGCCCCAAGATTAGAACCAAGTTTATGCCAATCTTTCAAGCATTAAGATGACAATTCCTTCATTTTATGGAAAAAATGATTCGGATGTATATCTTATTTAGGAGGGAAAGATGGATTGGATTTTTCGATGCCATAACTATTCGGAGGAAAAGAAGATTAATTTGGTTATGGTCGAGTTCTCGGATTATGCC
Organism: Viola odorata; assembly: GCA_963691705.1. Lineage (NCBI taxonomy): Eukaryota > Viridiplantae > Streptophyta > Magnoliopsida > Malpighiales > Violaceae > Viola > Viola odorata. Next base: position 46,409,323 of record OY829539.1, on the reverse strand, counting down.
ATTACTTAGTGGGAAAAGGAGGAACAATGGAGGCGAAAGAATGGTGAGCCACCCATCTCTATTTGGGCAGATATGAGAGGTGATGAGGTATCGATTCATGCTGGAATATCGCAACTGCACTTGCACCAACGCTTGCAACAACTTAAGCAAGGTAACAAGTTCGTTAGTGATTATTTCAAGGAAATGGATACTCTCATTCTTAAAGCAAATGTAGAGGAAGCGGAAGAAGCTACCATGGCACGGTACTTGGGTGGACTCAATAAAGAAATCGCCTATAAATTGGACCTCTAACCATACCACAATATGGAAGAGATTCTCCACCTAGCTCTCAAAATTAAAAGACAATGCCATGACAATACCAAGTATGCTTCAAGGTACAACCCTAATGCTCCAACCTCTCCTTATACCAACCCTAAATCCAATTGGAAATCTACCTATGTGAACCGTGACAACAAGGTGACACCTCTCACGCCTCTACCAAGCCGAGCACTCACCAACATCCACCCCCACCTTCGGCCTCACACACCAAAGCCCATATACCCCCGCCCATGACACCAATCACCAATCCTAACCCCCGTCCCACAAGCACAATTGTTTGTTTCAAATGTCAAGGTTGTGGGCACAAAGCCAATGAGTGTCCTAATAGGCGGGTTATGTTGATTAGAGTTGGAACTATTGTGAGTAGTGATGAGGAGGAGTTGAGTACCAAGGAAGAATCGGAGAGTGAAAGTGGTGATGATGGGTGTGACTATGATGTGGTCCAAGTAGCAAATTCCTTGTTCTTGGTTGTGTTCCGAGCACTTAGTGTCCAACCCAAACATGAACCGAATGGTAAGGAGCAACGTGAGAACTTATTCCACACACGGTGCAAGGTATTAGACCAAATTATCTCTATGATTATTGACAATAGGAGTTATGTGGATGTGGCTAGTGAGATGATGATCCACAAGTTGAAGCTTCCCACCACAAAGCATCCCCATCCTTATCACTTACAATGGTTCACCAACGGAGGAGGTGTTGAGGTAACTAAGCAAGCTCTCATTACTTTTAGTATTGGTGATTATATGGATGAAAGATTGCTTGATGTTATACCTATGCAAGCTTGTCATATTCTTCTTGGCCGACCATGGCAATTCGATCATGACGTGATTTATAGTGATCAATCAAACCATTATAAATTCTTGCATGATGGTGAAAAATTCAGCATTCCTCCTTTACTTCCCGCACAAGTCTTGGTGGACCAAATGTTACTTGCGAAGGCCCATGCCGAGTATGATGACTTTTGTAAAATAAGGAGAAAGGGAGAAGTGAGAGGAGAGAAAAAATGTGAGCAATCAAAAAGCGAGCATGAAAAAAGTGAGCATGCTAGAGTGAGTGAGATGGTAAGCAAAGAGGGTAGAGAGAAGATCAAAAAGAAATTATGTGCATATGCTACACGGGGAGAATATAAGTATGCTTTAAGTTCTTCACCCACACCTAGTGCATTTGCTTCTTCTTTGTGTGACTTACAGGTTGCCGAAGCCTCTCACAAGCTTATAGATTCGAGGACGAATCCTTTTGAAGAGGAAGGGGATGATATGAGTACGACCACCTCCTCTTTTGAATCCAATCCACCATGTCCTTTTAGTGATCAAATGGTGTGGAGACATGGAGGAGAAGCACGAGGGAGTACAACCCTAGCATCCCATGAGCCAACCCCCAAGGCGTGAAGACAAGGAAAGGACACATTTTGAAGAACAGAGCTTAACGATATGTCGTTAAGCTACTAACGACATACAGTTAGCTTCGATATTTTTATATATTATTTGGAAATTCAGCAGCTTAGAAATTTGGGAGAAAACAAAACTGACGGCATACCGTTAATGATGCGATCACGCATATCTTAAAGCTTCAAGAACCGGACGTTGCGCCGAGTGGACCGGTAACCTGAAGTAGAGCCAAGAAACTGATGCTATGGATAGAGAGGGAAATGAAGATGGAAAGACCCCAACTTGAAGCTTGCGCGTGAAAGCAGATAGTTACCGAGAGAGTTACTGGGAATAGTCATGGTTGAAACAAACGGTACTAGATGGGAAGATAACATCATTTTTTATTGAATTTGCATATAACTATGCACACCACTCTACCGTTGGTTTTTCTCCATTTGAGGTGGTATACGAGTTTCAACCCCTGACCTCTTGATCTCTTACTGTTACCTTTGAGTGTGCTTAAGTATGTAGACGATGAAACCAAGACAGAGGAGGTCAAGAAGTTGCACACGGAGGTCCGGAAGTACATAGAAGCAATGAACACTAGAGAGGTCATCAAACGAAACAACGACAAGACACCGACATCGTTTGAACCGAGGAAATGGGTTTGGTTACATTGGCGTAAGGAAAGATTCTGATGAGATCCAGACTCATTTTGAGGAGTTGGATTAGGTGAGATTAGATCTAGCTTGTGTTTCTAGTAAAACTCAATCGAATTCAAGACAAGAATAAGGATATTCGGCGATTAAATGGAAGATAGAGTAGTTGCGCAACGAAAAGAAATAAGAACAAAAGATGAATGCGAGAGAACAAAGGTAAAGGATGGATTTGCGGTTAAATATTCAAGAGAAACAATCAATCAACAGTAAGCGATTAAACCTAACTTGTATTAACAATCACCAACAAAAACCAAGTTAAACACTTCACAAACAAATTACAGGAATCGTTGTCAAGTTCTAACATTAAACAAAAATCTAAGATTAAAGACAGTAGATCTTTTACTTGCAAGGAACCAGCCGTCTTCTGGACTTGATTATCACAAGGTAAGTTTCTGGTGTTTAAGGGCGGAGTATTCTCCACGCAAGCAAAAACACTTTACACAAAAACTGAGGAAAAAAATACAGAGTGCGTTATTTATAGGTTGAAGGAAATCCGGTAGATTTTGGGACGGAAGTGGTATTCGGTAAATCTTGACACGTCATCAGTTTTGAAGGGAAACAGGATCCGTTTGACTGTCCCGATAGATGTGTCTGCTCGATAACTTCCTTCAAGTCGTTCAGTAAGGTAATGGGACCCGTTTGACTTAGTTTTACCTCTCCCGATAGATGCATCTGCCCGATAACCTTCATTGCGGTTTCCGGTCCGGTAGTAATATGCATCAACGTTTGACTTTGTGTATGGGAAGCATCTGTTTGTACCTCCAGTTCAATCCATAGCGTTAACTTCTTGGCTCTGCTGTGAGTTACCAATCTTGTTGGTGTTATATCCGGTTCTTGAAGCTTTAAGGTTTGTGGGATTGCATCAGATTCCCACAAAGCGACAAGAAAAACTGAGCCCCCGCGACGATGGACTGTTTGAAATACTTCACCGGATCAATGACAATGCTTACATCCTTGATTTACCAGGTGAGTATAGATCCATCAGTAATCCCTCTATAATGCAGGCGACGAGGAACTTGAAGGACTGGATTCAAGGACGAATCCTTTCAAAGGAGGAGGTGATGATGCGATCACACATACCTTAAAGCTTTAAGAACCGGACGTGGTGCTGAGTAGACTAGTAACCCGAAGTAGAGCTAGGAAACTGATGCTATGGATAGAGACGGAAAGACCCTAACTTGAAGCTCCCCTGCTAATGCAGATAGTTACCTGGAGAGTTACCGGGAACAGTCAGCTTCCGGAAGATGGTCAACTACTGGAAGGTTACGGAGGAGTTACCGAGAGCCATCAAGAAGCTTTTAGGAGAGTTACCGAGAACACGTATGTTACCGAAAATGTGTCTCTTATCCGGAAAGCGTCAAATACCGAAAGCCTTCAAAAGTGTTGCTAAGAGCCATCGGCAAAACCGGAAGCCTTCGGGAAGGTTACCGGGGAGACCTATGGGGAGACTAGCGAATCCAGTTGTACTTACTAGTATAAATAGCCAACTCTTCTCTCATTTTCGGCAGTTTTTGTGTAAAGTGTTTATTGCTTGCGTAGAGAATACTCTGCCCTCTAAACACCAGAAAATCACCTTGTAATGATCAAGTCAAGAAGACGACTTGATTCATTGCAAGTAAAAGATCCATAGTCTACGACCTTTGATTTACTGTTTGTGTTAAATCCTATACAACTTTCGGATATTTGTAATCGATCAATATCTTGAATTTCTGTATTTGGATGTTTACTAACAAGTGTAATTTGTTGTTTATTATTAATCGATCGTTTTGAATTAAATTTCCATCTGCAAATCTGCATCGTTATCGTTCTGCTTACTTGTTCATCATCATCTTATTAATTCCGCTGCGTTCTTCATCTTTACATCTCCGCATTCTGCATCGCTTCTGTTGGTAAATTCACTCAGTTTTACTTGATAACTCGAGCTAGATCCTTAGCTGCAAAGCTTAAACGCATCCGATTCTTCGAAAGGGAACTCAGATCGCGTCAGTTAAGGACACTAACGGCATACCGTTAGCTTCGGCTTCGGTGAGAATTAATTCCGGCAATAAACGGCATGTCATTTAGCCCTAAATGGCATACCGTTTATCCTTGCCTCAAATGACAACTCCGGGACTTTTTGGACTTTTTGAAGAACAACACTTCAAGACCTTGTATAAATAGCTCTTTCCTTTCATTTTGTAAACTTAGCTTATAATTTTTATGAAAACTTAGTTGAGTGTTTTAGCCTCCTAAACTCATTGTAAGCTCTCTTGGTGCTTGTCTATTTTGGTTTTGGAGAGCCAATGACTTGAGTCAAGGAAAAATATTCAAAATTTCCAAATTATTAGTGTCAAATTTGTGTTGCACATTTACTTGTGATTTCCAACATCAAAATGTCAAACAAGACCCTTATCCTCACGATTAAGTTCCTTTCTTCTGCATTTGTGTTTGTTGTTGTTTGTGTGAATCGTGCCTCCTTTCCTTGTGTCAAACGTACCCATTTTCCATCTTGAACTAGATCCTTAAACAAAGAACAAAGGCCACAAATTTCTTACTATAACGCTCACGATTTGGTGTCCATAAATCCACCAAGCTCGCAAGAGGAATCGTGACCGTATCACTTATTCATTGTACGATATAAACTTTACTACTAAATATAGAACTTAATCAAATGAATTAAATAACAGGTTTCATCTCAAATAAATCAATTACTTAAAAATAAATGATAATTTAGATCTATAATAATTATAATTCAATATAACGCAATATTTAAACTCTTATTATAAATATTTTTTTCATGAAAAAATAAATACTTAGTAACTAATTTTAAATATTAGGTGTTACCTTAAGTGTGTAATGTTTGTTCTCCAGATTCTATTTTTGTGTTATTTTGTTCATTTTTATGGATTTGTTTTAATCAAATTGAATAAAATTTATTTTTAAATTAGTTCAGTTTTGATTAATTGATTATTCTATACTTTTCGATTCATATATCCAATATTCAAAAAATCTTCAATTCAATTACGGATCGAACAAAGTCTCATTTACACGGTTCAGATAACTGATTTTTTTTACAGTTGATTCAATTCAGTTTCTCAAATTTTGGTTTTTTTCAGTCAAAGTGGACCTATTGAGGTTAGGGACACCAACCTTTTGCACTTAAAATAAAAGCCACTATTAATTAAGGAAAAGAAAAGAAACGAAAAGAAAAAAGAAAAAAGAAAAAAGAAAAAATGAGAAAAAGAAGAAATACAACTCATAGGATAATCACATTATAAAATGGTACCAGTATTACCAATTCATACCTCATTAATCTGGATAACAACAAGGTTATATTAGCGACAATGGCTGCATCTTATATTCATGATCTAAAATCAAGCACTACATTGGCGTAATAGCTCACAAAAAGGATGTACTATTCTGATTTTATCCATGCAACTATCAACTGGATTGATTGCAAATGTTAGTACAGCCAACTCTTGCACAGCATAGTATTCTTGACCAACCATGATCTCCAGTTACGAATGCCTGCATAAGCGATAGAATAGAACTCCAGTGTTTTCCATCTTCCCACAGAAATGTAGAATGGTGCTTTGCATGGGGTCGATATTTTCTCATACTTAATCCAAGATCCCAAAAATTTCGATAATCATCTCTAGGAAGGAAGTGGGGCGAGGTCTTAAGGTTTTGCAGATATATACTCACCATTTTCAGCAAATGCTATGCACAGTCACTTGGTTTTATGATCCCCTGTAGCTTCCACCCGCCAAGGCCTGCAGATGTAAATGCCTGGGAGTGTAACACACCATATCAGATGAAGATAAAGAATTGATGATATATAAAAGTGAAAGTAAGTTTTCCTCACATGTAATATAATCAGACGACCACTTGCAAAGAATATGTTCTAGTTCTACTTTTAGTATGAGTTCTATCCAAATTCATGTACCATCATTGCAACATCTAACACAAAATCATCTCCAGAATTCTATAACTGTTCTGCTGCATCTGTCTAAACATTTTTCCTCCTCAAGTCCTAAAAATTCTTGATCTAATGGAACTCCTCTTCCTGACTCTGTTATTAGTTATTGAAAACTCTTGAACATCTGGCTACTGTGAACGAAGGCTATTTGCAAGAAGAGATGGCCTTGGACAGAAATATAACCAATCCATCTGCCTACTGTGAACTAAACGCTCTATTAGCTTTTATTGCTTATAAATAGGGTAAATAATATTTTGTGCAAGGCTAATTGATATACAACGCATTACACACTTGAACCCCTCGAGTCAATAGGTACTAACAACTCACATAAAGGCTACATGGCCAGTAAGAAGGGTTCTCATGATCTTGGGATTACCAGGTTCCTTACGACCAAAACCACAAAAATTCTAGGCAGGGGGCTTCAAAGAAGAGGTGATAGGAATTAAGAAAATTGGAAAAAAAAGTCCTTGATAAAAAATAGTACGTGGAGAACTTGTTAGTAATGTCATTAACATTTGTGCTCCCAAAGTATGACAGGACAATGAATTAACTATGATTTTTTTGAAAGAATGGGTCAGCAAATTCTGACCACAAAAAAAAGAGGAATGGGTTAGCTAATCTCCTACTGGTTGAAAAAAACTGCAAAGAACATAAGTTTGGTCAATTTAAATAGTTTAGGAAGACACTCAGCTGCTAAGCAGTGAGTGATTATGACGTCCAAATAGAATTTAGGATCACAACTCACACATAATTAGCCAAAACAAAAATAGTGAAAAACAAAACAAAAAAACACAAAAAAAAAAAAAATCCAGGTTTGCTCCATTTACATGAAAGCCAAGAATTTAGAATTGATAATGTTACGGAAAATTTCTTAACAAATACAAGTCCATGTCCTGAAAACTAATGGTATATTCTGATGTGTAGTTACAGTTCAATGAGATCTTAAAATATGTACATAATAGAATCAACCATAACTACACAAAGTCCAACTTGGAAGTGCAAGAAGCTCGAACAAGGAGGTAAGACACGTGGTTTGTGGGAAAAAATCTAGGTTCATATTAGTTTAATAAAACAACAAGACAAAGTTGAAATATAAGTGCAGCAGCCTAATTACAGTAGTCTAAGCCAGAAATAAAATTAATTCCTGAATACATCTAGTTCTGTCCTCTTAGTGCTAAAAGTGTAACATGCAGTAGGGAGAAAAAATGACAAAAAGTAGGCCAAGGATTTCACAGGCAAATTTCTTTTCCATAATGTTGTAGGTCCGTAAGATGAACAGATCCCTCCATTTTTGTTCCCCTAACACAGTAATTAGGATATATTCAATGACAAACACAATGACGCAATGATGAAATTACAAAGGTGAATTTAACTTCCTTGGAGAAGATAATTTGAAGGGGATGCAGGCATGGTAAAGTTAAAAATACAACATATCATTAGTGGAATTTTCTCTCAATCGAAGTGGAACTAGCAAAAGAGGCAAACAACTGTAAACAACTCATTTTTATGTTTCTTATTCTTATGTAATTTGTTAATATGTGTTTTACTTCTCTTAATTGAATATTTTAAGCAAGTATTGAGAGAGACAGGCAGCTTGGGTTTTTCCTTTTTCTTTTTGTTTCCATTTATTGAAGTGTTAAGTAGTTAATTACCCGCCACAAATTTTTTATATTTTATGTTTCTCATATGGGATAACATCTTTAGATGTAAACATGGACGGTGGTTCCGTTCACAACAAAAGAAAGAGGAAAAACATATTTGATTACATCATATAGAGAGATTATTTTGATTGTAATGCATTAACATGACACATTATAGTCTTCCCCAAATTAACCTTAAAGTTGAACACATTGCATGGAAACATGGATGGTGAGAAATGGGGACCACACATCAGCCAAAAAGAGAAAAGGAGTACAAAGTCTACATCAACCGATCTAAAGATACAGGGACAGCATTCTCTTGAATTAAAAAAATGCAATAACCAATAAACCAATCATGAAATAACTCTAATTTTGACTACAGTGCTGAAGCTGCTTAGGCAGCTGGCGTCTTCAATGACTAGTGCCAATCATCAAGAGTATTTCACAGTTAAGGAAATAGTTTCTGACTAAGAGCTTGTGGCACCCAAAGAAGTAGACACAGGTTCACATTCACCTACTCTGTACAAGAGGTTATGAAGTTTAGCTCAAGAACAAGAACTTGGAGTTTGAGTTAAAATTCAACCTCTAGGGCCTTGTGTAACTCTAGTTTTGAGCACAAGGCTGCAAGATGATTAGGCAGTTAGCCTCTTTAGTGACTAATATGCCTATCATCAGCAATATTTCGCAGTTAAGGAAATAGTTTCTGACTAACAGCTTGAGGCACCTAAAAGAAGTAGACTCAAATGCACCTCCTCACTGTGTACACAAAGCTGTAAAGTTTAGCTCAAGAACTAGAGTTTTACTTAAAACTCCACCTCAACGACCTTATTAGGTGTATATGAAAATGCTGTTGGGCAGCTATGTGTTCTCTCATGAATGTAATGCTTAAGAATCCTAGTTACCAAAGCAAAAAGTTCTCTCTCAACCCCATTGCTTTTTTTAGTGTTTAATCTCAAGCTAGTATCTTAAAGGTATAGTAGCACGCCTATGAAACTAGCCCTTTATGATCCTAACACTCATAAATCCATGGCACCAGACTTCCTGCTTTCAGCTATTACATCTAAACTACCAAGTGGTCTTCAGCAAAATTTAGGCACTTGAGACAACAGTATGATATTCTGGTATTTAACAGCTGAAACATACTCTTCCCAGGCTGTTGAAAACAATGTCTATCAACACTGATTTTTTTAGAGGCAAGTTGCTCTTTCATACAATGATCTGAGCTTTATTTTATACTTCTGAATTTGGAATTTACCACCCAATGTACCACAACACTTGAAGTAAAATCTAATGTGAGTTTTTTTTCCCTGTTCTCTAGTGTCAGAAATTCAACTTTTGCAAACTACAGTAAGAGCTTTTCTCTGACACCTCAACAAACTACTTGAAAACCCAATTTCCACTGCCAGGATTTTAAAAAAAAAGAATAAAATATGAGGCTACAAGTTTATGCTTTGCATTGTTTCTTCTAAACCAAAGTTCCCTGAATAAAACACAGTTTCTACAGTAACATTTGTTTTAAAACAACATAGATATGATTGGGTATGGAGATAGAGATGAATGGAATAAAGCGCTAGGCATGTATATTTACAGATAGCATGGTATGTGTTAAACACTGCTTCATAGGTTTAACAAGTCAAATCTATTAAAAAGAATAGATGAAAGGAAATGAGGCTAACCTCTTCCCAGGACCTGCCGGTTGCTTCGAGCAAAGCAGCATTGCAAGTCTTGAGTTCAATAGAGGTACCAGTGAGCACTGAGGCTGCCTCCTCCCAACCCCTATTGTGTCCCATGCACCTGCATAGTAATTCATTAAGCATGAAGTGGATGGAGTAATCAGTCAAGTGTAAAATCATAAAGGAAAAGATGTAAAAGGTGAGGAAAGAAAGGAATGGAACTGACATGACCGTCAAGATGTCAATGGTAGAATATTTACAGATGGCTTGCTGAAGGTGGTTGGCAGTCTGTCCGTCCATAGCTGCAATGGAATAGAAGCTGGAGATGAAATGAACTTGGGCATCTAAAAGCGCCTTAACTTGTTGCTGCATTACTTCAAGAGTCTGTCTTGAGCGCAGTGCATCGCTAGGTGAACCCACAACACAAATATGAGTAACTCGCACTCGATAAAGGGACAGAAACATAACTTCTTATTAAGAACTAAGAAAAGAAACCTGCATAAAACGAGCTGGGGTAGCCAGGCAAGGCGTTGGAGGTTACAAGAGAGCTTAACGGCATCAGCTTGTCCAGCTTTACTAAGGGGACGGTCATGGTCTGAAATGAATTGCATTGTACAAGACAAAATTTCTGATGCTAAGCATATGTAGTAAATTGAATCGAATTGAAGTGAACTAAAAGGAAGGGGAAGAAGAGAGAAAAACCTCGCAATGAAGGGTCATCCCAAGAACTCTTTGCGTGACGAAGCAAGATAAGGCGGCGCGTCACAGTTTCAGGATTGGAGTTGGAATCCAGCTCTTGTACGGCGGCGACAGTGGTAGCGGCGGCGGTGGAGGGCAAAGACAAACGGTGTCTGCAGGAGATAGAGGTGACGGTGGAGGTGGACTTGAGTGGATTTAGGTTTAGATTCGGAACTGGATATGGATTGGGATGAATGTTGGTGAAAGTTGCACTCGCATTCATCACTCTCCCTCTGCCAACAGGACAACTCCTCTCTATCTCTCTCTCTCTCGCTCTCAAACCTTACCGTTTCCTACCACCACCACCACTCTTCTTCTCATCCGGATAAATGAGATACTTGCGGATATATTTACTATATTTACTTTTTTTAGTATATTTTTTTTTATAAAAAAAGTCAAAAATCAATTCTTGTTATAATACAACAGTGTATTTAATAGTTAGCCGGAGGTTTCTTCCTTAAACATAACTTTTCCTTAATACACTTTAATCACATATATTAAGTTGGTCATTAGAGTATATACTCTAGAAGAAATTTTAGGGGTAGAGTAAATACCCCTACCTCTTTTTCAATATTTATTTATCATTTGGTGTTTTTATTGAGAGAATTGAACAATTGTGAGTGATTTACCTCTGTGCTCGAGACTCTCCTATAAATCTACACAAAACTAGCTTAAACCCACTCCTTAAATTTTCACTTTAAGGATGGCTAATCCACCCATAGGAATTTCGGAAGGATCTTGAAATTCCGAAGTTTGGAATTTGGTTTTTCGAAATTTCTAAAATCCTTTCCGAAACCGAACTTTCATTTATAGAAACTGAAATTCCGAAACTTAAATTATTTCGGAACGAAAGTTCAGAAAACCGAACTTCCGAACTTCCAAAAAAAAAATTTTTTAAATTTCAGATTAAAAAGAAGAGAAAAAAAAGATGGAGAACTTTCCAACTCTTGCGCTAACGACATCAGTAAGCAAAATTGATCTTTTTTGGGTAATTCATGTCGAAGTTAGCGGCATGCCGTTAAGGGCCACTGTCTTGTGTCTTCCTCGAAGGCTTTCCAAGGGCCATTTTGTACCTAGTATAAATAGCTCATTTCTTTCTTATTTTGAAAACAAACGACATCAGTAAGCAAAATCCTAAAAAGATCAGAGAATAAACACAAATCTAATTATTTTGAGTGATGATAGCAATTGATTTTGCATCCTTCTTGCCAGTTGCATCCATCCAAATCATAATTCAGTGATTGTTGCCTCATTCTCCACTCCTGCAAACTCTGTAAATAATCAAATAAATACAATTAGAATTAGAAATTAAAAGACTTATATACAACAAGGCAACATGCAAAAAATTATTACAAATTTCCAACTTATCAAGTTCAACTATGTTTTCTTCAATTTTGAAGGCTTCTTTGGATCTTCTAAACCAATCTTGTGCACAAATTAGAGATTGCACAACTCTAGGAGTTAGTGAGCTCCTAAAGGAATCCAAGACTCTTCCTCCAGTGCTGAATGCAGATTCTGAAGCAATAGTGAAAACAGGGACAACCAACACGTCCCTTGCCATTCTTGATAAAATTGGATACCTGGGGGAATGCTTCCTCCACCAATTTAGAATACAAAACCCCTCTTCATCTTGGACAACATCTTCTTGAAAATACAAATCTAATCCAGACCTATTCTTGAAACCCCAGCTTCTAACCTTAACCTCTTGAATCTTAATTTTCTATCTTTTTTCATTTCATCTCCCTCTTCATTATGAAATGTAACATTATTGACACTGCTAGATTTTTCTATCCTCACATTAGTTTTCTTTTTTGGATCATAAATCTCACAATAAGCCACATAAAGCCTCTTCATATCCTCCCCCACCTTCTTTCCCAAACTCTCACCAAGTATCTCATCATGCAAGTCAGTCAATGCAAGTTCCACAAATTTAATTTTGTTTCTTGGATCAAGCAATAAATTACAAAAGGGGAAAAAATCTAGAAACACAATCAAGGCAGCAACAAATTATAGAAGGGAAAAAAACCTAGAAACATAGTCAAGGCAGCAAACAAACAACAAGAGGAACAGAGAAACAACAATTTAATGAAACCCATGCCAAGACAACAATTTAACAACAACAAACAACAAATCGAAGGAATAGAGAAACACAATCAAGGCAGCAACAAACAACAAATCGAAGGAACAGAGAAACACAATCAAGGCAGCAACAAACAATAAGAGAAAGAACGCAGCGTACCTCAAAAACAACCAGAGAAATAAACAAATGAATAACATATTAGGTAAAATGCTTGACAAATTGCAGGCATAATTTAATCCACTACGAATTTCAAAAGGACAGAAACTAATACAAACAGTTCATCGTTTCAAATTCAAACGAATACAAATCCCCGAATTTTGATATTAAGTTTTATTAGGGTTGAGATTAATTGTTATAAATTAAATACAAATCCCCAAATTAGTTTAGAAAACTTATCGATACAACTTTTTTGTCGCAAACTTGAAGGTTTGGATTCTCACAAACTAGTTTAGGGTTCGGTGCAAACTTGAAGGTTTGGATTTCGGAAGAGGCAGGGGAAGATAACGCGATAAAGAGCAATGGATCTAGTCTCATGCATGGATGGTTCCTTGATGGAGTCGGAATGGATGAACGGATAATTTAAGATGGAGGGGGAGTTTAGATGCAGCGGAATATAATGAAGGAAGGGGAAGGTGTTTAATGGAAAATAATTAATAAACTTAGTAAGAAGGATTACTAAGGATCTTTATTTAGAAAATGAAGAACTAGCTCAAGAACAACTTGAGCAACTTTGATTATAAGAAAGGAAAGGGATACACAATGATATTTCAGCCCCTAAGGACCCCGGTTACCAATAACCAAATTACCTATCTAACGGTGCTGCCTTGAAGGAGGTATGGCTTAAGGCTTAAGAGAGAAAACTCATCAAAATCTAAAGCAACCTAGAAATGAAGACAAGTCCTTCATTTTATAGGGAAAATATATACAAGGGTAAAAAGACCCATAACACCCTTGGACAAAGGGTCTAGAACGGCTTGGCCACGGGTCAGGCCAAGGGCTCGGTGACGGGTGTCGAATCCGATCATAAATAAAAAGATTACAACTTATCACTAAGCAGCAAAAAAGATTTGTGCATAGGGCAAGAGGTTCGAACACAGGGACAAATCGGTCCAATCTTTGTTTCTCCTGAAAATGACAAAGTAAAATGCAAAGGGGGTGAGATGATTCTATAAACTAGAAATAAAACAGTACAAGAAAGTAATTGAGTGAGCTAATTGCAGCAAGAACAGAACGCAAATAAAGAGAGAAAATCAGTAGAAAAACAATCCTTGGTAGGGATATCCTTGAGGTGACTATCCTATGCAATTTATCATTGATAAATAAATTTTCCGAATGAATTTATAGAGATGTTATAGGAATAAGAGACCCTCTATATTCCCAGGTTTCCCCCTATACAAGTCAATTAAAAGAGACACTCTAATAATGACCCTAACTCTCCTAACAATTTGTCAAGTTGCTGGAAAATTGTAACCATCCGGGAAACCCATCCCTAGGCCTAGGGATAGATACGGCACTCAGCCCTGAACCCAGGACCCATTCTTTCCTTTCTACCTAGATCCTAAAGACAAGTCTTATGTCAAATATTCACTAGTTGTCTACTTAATCTTCATAAATGCAGGAATCACGCTGACATAAATGAAACCGACGTTACCCATTCAAATTAATTCACAAGTTGGCCAAACTTAAGATTCAACAAGAACAAGTTTTAACAATTAAAGTGAGAAGAAAAGAGATATAAAAACATTCATATTAAGTCCAACAAAATCTCACAATAACATACATAGTCAACCTCTCAATCTCTACCAAGAATCAGAGGATTTAGTTACAAAACATAATTAAAAGTACAAAATAAAACTTATTGTTCAAGTGGGAAAATGCTGGAAAATGATGGTGAAGCTTGCTGCTCCTCCCTCTCTTCCGTTCCTCTCTTAGTCTTCAGCCCAACTTGTCCAACCTCTCTCCCTTTGTGTCCGTTCTGTCCAAAACCCCCCTCCAACAACCTCCAAGCTTCTTCAATAAATGGCAGCAAAGGGGAGAGACACCAAAGAATAAAATATTCCCAAGTGAACAAACCCATAAATGCATAGTCTTCAAGGCATGGAGCCTTGTGAAAATGTTCTTTGTCACTTGTAAGCATGTCAAACATTCTCCTCCCTCTTTGTGTCCGTTCTCCCTCCAAGAAGTAAGCACTCAAAGATAAATATTGCAAGCATGCAGCCCCAAAAACAAGGAGGAGACAAGAATATATTCTTGTCTAGCACTAATAAATTCCTTGTGGAGTCTCCAATGAGTTCTTGAGTCAAAGGAAATGAGGGAACACGAGATAATGGAGCTGGGAAGCTGTCTAGCACACTCAGGGGACAAGAAAAGCACTAAGAAATATTAAATTCGTTGGCACGCAAAATCAGGTCGGACTGCCCAGAATTTCACCAGATCGCCTGACTCATTCCTAGGCCTAGGGATGAGTACGGGAAAATTTCTGCAAACAACCTCCAAAATCAGCAATGATTGGAAATGCCCTATCTTTCACCAAATCTACTCCTTTTCTTTCCCTATGATCCTTCAAGCCTGAACATAGGAAAAGAGAAGTAAATGGCCAAAAGAAGCAAATAAATACTCTCAATCCACAAGAGAAAGAGAGCATAAAACATCGAATATAAACAACCAATCACTCGGTCGCTGGCTCGGATGGCTCAGGCGTTGGTGCGGACGTTGTCTCGGGTGCTGGCTCGGACGCGGTCTCGGACGCTTGCTCGGACGTGGGCCCGACTAAGGACTCGGACGCGGCCTAGGACACGTCCGTGTGACAGGGCGCTGGTACAGACGTGCGACATGGCTCGGGGCTCGGCCGTGTGACAGGGCGCTGGTACGGACGTGCGACGTGGCTCGGGCACGGGCGTGCGACAAGGCTCGGGCATGGGTGTGCGACAGGGCTCGGATGGGGCCGTGCGACAGGGCTCGGATGCGGCCGTGTGATAGGGCTCGGATGATGGTCGTGCGACAAGGCTAGGACATGGCCGTGTGATAGGGCTCTCGTACGGTCGTACGGACGTAAGGATGGACACGGGTGCGCGGGCGCAAGGCTAGGCTCAGGCGTACGCTGGCAAGGCAAGGCATTGGCGTGCGAAGGTAACGCTAGGTGCGGGCGCACGGGCGCAAGGCTGAGCTGAGGCGCACGCGGCCAAGGCAAGACACTGGCGTGCGAAGGTAACGCTAGGCGCGGGTACGCGGGAGCAAGGCTGAGCTGAGGCGGGGGCGCGGGCGCAAGGTTGAGCTGAGGCCCACGCGGCCAAGGCAAGGCCAGGGTCGGGCGCTCGGGCGCAAGGCTGGGCTGAGGCGCATGCGGCCAAGGCAAGGCCAGGGTCGGGCGCAAGGCTGGGCACGGGAGTGTCATGGCTAGGCTCGGGCATGCGATGGCCATGGATGGCACGGGCGTGCAAGAGATAGGCCTGTGCACGCGAAAGCGTGCGATGGGAAGGCGGGGCATGGGCGTGCGAGAGCATGTCGAGAGTGCGGGTTCCCGAAGACAAGGCGAGGGCGCGAGCGAGGGCTCGGGCGCTCGAGGGCGAGGCGCGGGCGCGAGCGAGGGCTCGGGCTCTCGATGGCGAGGCGAGGCCGAAGGCCAAGGCACAGGTGATGGCGAGGCCGAAGGCCAAGGCGCAGGTGATGGCGAGGCCGAAGGCCGAGGCGCGGCTGATGGCCATGCCGAAGGCTGAAGTGCGGGCGAGGCCAAGGCCAAAGGTCGTGGTGCGAACGAGGCCAAGGCCGAAGGCGTGGGCCTATGAGGCTGGACTGTATCAGTGGTGGAGAAGGAGGAAGAGGTGGTAATACAAATGGAGGAGGCGGTGGGTGGTGGAGGAGAAGTTGCCGAGAGCGAGAGGGAGAGAGCAAGAGGAATCGGACTGTCGGATAGAACGAGGGTGAGAGAGGAGAAGAGCCATAGGTCAGTAAAAAAAAACCTTATATATTGGCAAGAAAAGTTTGATTATTTAGGTTAATCGAACTTTTCTTACCAACTTCCGTTCTGTTCCATATGAAAGTTCAGTTTCAAAATTTCCAAAACCGAACAAGTGAAATTCCAGTTTCAGAATTTTGAAAGTTCGGTTATGCAAAACTGATGAACAACCCTACAGCCAACACTTAGTAGAAAATACCTCTACACTTTGAAGTCCCACCTGGGACGATCTCACCCAGCCACATAACCATCGCTTCTACTCAAACCCTCTTATAACACCAATCAACTTGTTTACAGATCCAAACATAGTGGTTGTTAACTCCTGTCTCAACGACCTCTCCCATCTCTTAATATGATTGCGGCTAACTAAGCCAAAGCAATCCTGGCCGCATTAGTTCAATTGCTCCTTGAAAATCAAAATCATTAGCTGGTAGGGTAAGATAACGCGAATCCAAGAGCGCGAGTCCTTTATGTTCATCCTTCTCAAGATCCTAACTTCATCCTCGAGGAGGATGTCGTAGACACTGGTAGCACCATCGCCCCAAATAGACAAACTCAGGATTGAGTTGCATGTCCTAAAAGGTCAGCACTTTTAAAATCGCGAGAGAAATCAATGAGTCTCGCAACTTCACAACCAATAGAGCGGTCACACAAACCTCCTACTTCTCATCGAAGCAAGAAACTAGGGCGATCCCGTGCTGTAACTCCTCCTAGTAGAGGTAATGAGAGGTTGCGAGATAGTACACCCTTAAGGCATAACCGTGATAGACACGAAGGGGGTGGTGATAAATATTCCTTGACTTTGCGTATTCATAGATATACAGCCTCGAGACATGTTAAGCTTCCACTAAGAGTTATTATGGGAAAAGAGACCCTATAGCTCACCACTATCGAGTTAAGGACTTCATCATGTATCAGACCAAGGATGAAGAAGCCTTGTGCCAAGGCTTTGTGCTGACACTAACATGGGTGGTGAGAGAATGGTCTATGAGCTCCCCCTAAAATCCATTGACAGTTTTCACTAGTTGGAAGCTTTTTTTAAGGCGTGATTTATCACCTCCATCCCTATGAAGAGATCCTCTACCTCTCTATTTGACTTGCATAGAAAACCTGGAGAAAGCTTGAAGACGTATGTAGACAGGTTCAACAAGGAATTGTCACTCACTCCCTGAGTGAACATTGACACCATAATATAAGCAATGAAGCGAAATCGTGAGTATAAGAAGTTAGAAGACTCGTTACTAGTGGATATTCTATAAAAATCCATGGGCTTGGTGTAGCTTTGTAATAATATGAAAAAAAATTAAATTTAAATAGTATGAGAAGTTAGAAGACTCGTTACTAGTGGCCAATTCTTTGTCTTTGGTAGTGCGGCGAATACTTAGCAATCATGTTAAGCAAGAGCCGAATGAACATGAGCAGCGGGGAAACTTGTTCCACACTTAGTGCAAGGTTTAGGACAAGATAATTTCTGTGATTATTGATGGTGGAAGTTGTGCAGATGTTGTAAGCGAGATGATGGTGCATATGATGAAGCCCCCCACCACCAAACAGCCGCATCCTTATCACTTGCAATGGTTCAACGAGGAAGGTGATGTCAATGACAGATTCTCTTGATGCTTGGATTGAGTCTCTTAATGCTTGGATTGATTTCGTGTGTTCTAGATAAAGAGTTGTTCTTAGTTTTGACTTAATTCAATGCTCGAGGGTGAGCATTAGGGTAGTGTGGGGGAATTTGATAGTGTGTATTTTATGCATATTTTTATCTCCTTTTCTAGTCCACTTTTGATCTTGATGCTACTGATTTGCGTTCGTTCCCTTCCTTTTTACAAATTTTGGACTTGGAAAAGGAAAATCACAGAAATACACATTTTCAGCTTGATTCTTACGAACATCGAGCGTCAAGGCCTCACTGCTCATCGCTCGCAGACGCTGAGGAGCCAGCGACAGAAAAGGAAATTTCTAAAAGAAGATATCCAGCGAATCTGATCATTTATCACTGTGATTCTCCAGCTCAGCGGAAGATATATTTCCATCTTCGTAGTTCTATTAGACTTAGGTTTCCCTTTTTATATTTTTACTATAAAGACTTTAAAATTTTAGAGTTTAAGGGGGATCCTTCCTCTCATCTCTCCTCTTTTTTTTTTCTCTCTTCTTCCTCCCTCCTCCTTTTGGTGGCGGCTCAGACCTTTTTCCAGCCTTGTAATAAATCGGAGCTTTAGCTCCGACCGGTATCAATTGATATTGTTTTGTATTCTATTTTGTTCCTTCTTATGATATTTAATTATTTTGTTTGTTTTATTTTTATTACGAGTGGTTAAATCCCTTATTCTTAGTAGAGATTATTGAAGGTTGCTAGGACGGTTGTGAGGTCTAAACTAGTCTAATAACTTCCCGGTTTGTATTTGTTTATTTATCATTCACTTGTCAATTTACCTAGGATTGGTTAGAAGTCTGGCCAACTTGTAATTGAACCTAGATAACTATAGTCATCCTTGTAGTAATAATTAACGTGAGGCTACATGGTAAAGTAGGCAACTAGCTCAGAAGTAATCGGGTTCCTGATCTCGTCTAACTAGGTTAAATAAGCAATTGGGGTAGTGCCTCGAACGTACTGAGTGTCTCACCCTAGGTGTATCTTTCCTCCTCTTAAGGGACCTCTTAGTGTTGTCTTCATAAATGTACCTTGATGGACGGCGAAGCGTCAAGGTTATCTCACAAACGTACCTTGGGGTAACTTCTCTTAAGAAGGAAAGTAGGGGTCCTAAACGTACCTGGACCCCATAGCACGCGTACAAACTAGGAACGGAACATCCTTGCACCGATGACCACCCAATCGCAATGCAACTAGAGATAGATCTCTACTAGGAATCCTTTCTCTCATTGATTTCGTGTTTATATCTATTCTGTTTGTTTCTGTTTCATTAGTTATTACTTAAACAACCTCTCAAAACTCCCCATTGGTTACTGTTTCAGTTTGGTATTTCTAGTCATACACGGAATTAAGCGCCTTACCCTTGGTCCCTAAGTTCGACCCTGTTACCACTATAAGCAATTTATTTGTGCATTAAGCAATAGGTTTTCTTTATTATTTTTTACGGCTTCGACAACCGGTCAAATTTCGGCGCTTTGCAGGGGACTAACGGTACTAATTTCTTTCTTTTGTTTGTATGACCAGGACATCTAAACTGGATCCTACACCATTCGACCTTGAGATCACCAGAACAGAGAGCAAATCTAGAAGACATGCTAGGAAAGCATCCACTTACACTGGAGAAGTCTCTACCCCAGTCCTTGGAAGAACCCTCTCTAACCTAGACAATCTTGACTTCCTTTTTCGTCAAGACCTTGACGCTAAAAGACCACCCTCCCCTAAACCTGAAATCATGGTAGAAACACCACATAACCAAACCATCCAAGACCTCAATGTTGCCCCTGAACAGACCAGTAGCTGCATATCCTGGCCCACCGTCCAACACGATTGGGTAATTAAATCTGTCATCCTACATCATCTTCCCACCTTTCATAGAGTGCCCAAGGAAAACCCACATCGACACCTTCAGCATCTGCACTCCGTCTACGAGGCCATGAAGTCGGCCAATGTAGAAATCAACCATGCCAAGTTACGAGCTTTCCTCTAGTCCCTTGAGGGTGAAGCTAAGGACTGGTTCTATGACCTCCCTCCCAAATCCATCACCTCCTAGGCAGAGATGTCAAAAGCCTTCATCAATAAGTATTACCCGGCCTCTATGGCTAGTGTTACCCACAAGCAGCTAGTATCCATTGTCCAGAAGGATGACGAGAATCTTTCCCAGTACTATGAGCTCTTTAAGAAGATGCAGACTCTGTGCCCTTCACACAATCTCGCCGACCACGCGCTTATCCAGTATTTTTACGAGGGACTGAAGCCGAACGACAAGGCCTTGTTGGATGCTGCTAGTCGAGGTTCTCTTTGTACTCTAACACCGACTGCTGCCAAGGCTACCATTGAACTCATGGCGAAGAATATCACACCTGCCGAAAGAGCTAGAACAACCCAGGATGCCCGTGCTGCAACTATGGAAAATCAGCTCACCACTATCATGGGCATGATCCAAAACCTAGCCGAAGGACAGCCTCTCCAGGTCAAGGCATGCAAATTTTATAATTTTGTTGATCACCCCATGGATGCTTGCCCCCACATCCCTGATGAATTCCAAGTTAATGTAGTTGCTAATTATAACGGAGCCCCATGGACCCCTCAAACCCACTAGGGCTATGATCCAACTCGCAGACCGCTCTATAGTCCATCTAGTAGGTGCGATTAAGGACGTCCTTGTTCAGGTAGATAACTTCATCTACCCTATGAATTTCTATGTCATCGATATGAAGGACGACCACTCGACCACAGCCTCCGACATGCTGCTCGGACGACCCTTCCTCCGCACTACTAAAGCCAAGATCGATGTGCATGATTCCTCCATCTCACTAGAATTTAACGGTGAAGTTGTTAAATTTGATATGCATAATGATATGAGATACCCTACTGAACTCTCTAGCGTGAACTTTGTTGATGATGTTGAGCCTATTGTTACACAAGTTTTTGATCTTTACGTTGACAACTCTCTATAGCTTGCCCTTGACAGGAACATCACTACCGATGCACCAGCAGAGGCTGAGACACATCATGGCACCTTCAGGCTCGAAGGACGTCGCTGCTACTCTAGGCACCTGTGAACTCGTGGTACACCCCTTTAAGCCCTCTGATATCCCTACTAATTCAGCACTTGTTCCTTCTCTTTTGCAGGCCCCTAAGTTGGAGTTGAAAAGCTTGCCCTCACACCTCAAGTACACCTACCTTGGCAAGCATGACATACTCTCGATGATCATCTCTAGCAAGCTCGATCCTGTTGCGGAATACGAACTAGTGCCCACGCTCAGAGGATATCGTGAGACCCTTGGGTGGATGACCGTCGACGTCAAGGAACTCACCCCAGCCCTTTGCACTCCTCAACTAGCTTCGGTAGCCTTCGTACTCACTCCTGTTGTCCCCAAAACCATGGAAGTGACTCTGTCCGTCACCACGACCAATCCCAAGGCCACAATGGTTCTCGCCCCTATTATTGCCGCCACTGCCCCGACTAGCAAGGGCATGACACCTAGTGCTAACCCAGCTCCACAATCTTCCAAAGACACGACTAAGACGAACGCTCATCACGATAAGTTGCTCTCTCCTAAGACCTTTGATACTGGACAAAAAAAATTACTTTACAATTCTCGGCTTAAGCTATTTTCCAGAAAGTTGAAGTCTCGGTTGACCAACCCTTACCTTGTCACAGAGGTGTATAATCATGGTGTGGTTGCGATTCAAAGTATAAACACGAGCCTCATTTTCAAAGTGTGTGACCACATATTGAAGCTGTTCCAAGGGGGTTTCCATTCCCTCATGGCGGAGCCACCGGATCTAGAGTGATTCGAACAATCAATGTCGCGCCCTCAACGTTAAATAGAGGGGTTTCGTGGGAGGCAACTCACGTTTCTTTCCCTTTTCTCTTTTATTTCCTTTTATTTTATTTTCCTATTTAACTTTATTTTCCTAATTTTTCACTAGTAGATTTTCTTTCCTTGATTTTCCCTTTCCTTATTTTTAATTTTCCTTTTCCCAACTTTCTTCTTTTTATTCTTTCCGATTTTCATCTTTATTTTCCTGATTTTATCTCCTCCCGGATTTTCTCTTCTTTCCTTTATTTTATTTTCCTTTTTTCACCCCTTTTATTTCTTTCCTTTTTCACCTGAATTTTTGTTTCCTTCTCCGTACCACTTTTTCAAATCCTTTTCCGATTAGAACCGAATATATTATTTTTAGGAGAGGATTTTTCAGTTGGGATCTCATACCTTTTTTGTTGCAGTTAGGATTCTATTGGACCACTCAAAGCACACCGAGCATCGAGGTCCTGCTGCACAGCACACCGGTGACCAGATGACCCCTGCCACATTCCAATTGGAAACCATTGCCCTGCTCTGATCCATTCTCCACCTCCTCCCAACTCTCTTGCCTTCGGGCACAATTTTGTACACTTAATTTCAAGTGAACTCCTTTCTTTTTTTGGCTTTTATTTTTCTATTTTTATTTTCATTTGCCCTTATTTGAGTCCCTTCTTCGCATTGAGGACAATGCGCTGCCTAAGTGTGGAGGAGGGACACTTATGTGTTTGTTTTGTGTGTTTAGTTTGGGCAAATTTTTCAAATTTTAGACAAACTTTCTTAGGATTTTCTTTTTGTGAACTTTGGTTTGTAAAAACTCTGCTATGCTGGCACACTACCCATCATTTTCAAACCTCCCTAGATAGAGCATACTATGTCATTCCACTGCATCTAAGTTAATTTGAGCATTCACCGCACTTTATTTGACATGCATGATTATTGCCTGCCTGCTCTTATATCTGAATCAAGACCTAAACGCTTGTAGTCAATTGTATGACCCTATGAGCACATTGAGCCTTTACGCCAATATTCTTCATGTGTGATAATGCATAACTAGACACTAGTTAGGTTTGCATAATATTCAAGGTATATGCACCATTAGACATGGGATAGTAGTAAAATAACATTGGACTTTGCACCATTTTGTATTTCTCACCATCCATCAGCATGCCCTCGACACCGACCCCTACCCTCATTCTATATTCTTTTATAATCTTAAGTCACTTGAGCCTTTATTTTTGACCCTTCCTTAGTTGGTGGGTGTTACCCATCGATGGTTGTTGCGGGGGCTAAAGACAGAAATTGAGAACGGTCTAAGTGTGAGGGAGATAAAGTTTCATATGGGACCTGTTAAAAATGGTGAAATGGTGAGTCGAATGATTGTTGCACCAAAACAAAAAAGGAAAAGAAAAAGAAAGAGATTTGTGCTTGCTCTACTACTGCTTGTATTTCATATATCGAGAATAAGAAAAGAGAAAAGAGAAAAAAATATATAAATAAATAAATAATAAAAGCAGAGGCAAGCATAGTAGAAGCAGCAAGAGTCGTCAGTACTGATACAAAGAAGGAATCTCCAAGCAAAGGATGAAGAACTTGAGCATCTAGCCCCTGCTGCAGCTAGCTGATTGGTACCATCTATCGAATTCTCTTCTTTCTTGCTAAGGAATCCTTTTTGTCCTTGAGCTGACTCTTTCTCTTCCTTCTTTTTACCTTCTTCTCCTCCTTCTCCCTATTGCTTATCTCTTTCGTACATCTCTCTCATACATACATGTGTACTTTTCATTACCCTTTTTTTCGCAAAGTCCTTTTGATTATTAGAATGCCCATGCATGTGTACTTTCACTCGGATTGAAATTGTAAATCTGACCCTTGTGCTATGTTATTTGCATTCTTATAAGTGTTAAACACCTACCCTTGTTTCTGAGTGTGGGTGCATACACTTTATCTCGTAAGGACTACTTGCGACTTGCTTTGTGTGGGAAAGTCTTATCCTTGGGGTCGTTATTCCTTGGGTCTGAGACAGATACTTCCTTAGGCATGCGTTGTGTATTGTTTAAAATGGGGTGTGTGAATGACAGATTCTCTTAATGCTTGGATTGATTTCGTGTGTTCTAGATAAAGAGTTGTTCTTAGTTTTAACTTAATGCAATGCTCGAGGGTGAGCATTAGGGTAGTGTGGGGGAATTTGATAGTGTGTATTTTATGCATATTTTTATCTCCTTTTCTAGTCCACTTTTGATATTGATACTACTGATTTGCGTTCGTTCCTTTCCTTTTTACATATTTGGACTTGAAAAAGAAAAATCTCAGAAACACACATTTTCAGTCGGATTCTGATGAACATCGAGCGTCAAGGCCTCGCTGCTCATCACTCGCAAACGCTGAGGAGCTAGCGACAGAAAAGGAAATTTATGAAAGAAAAAATCCAGCGAATCTGATCATTTATCCCCATAATTCTCCAGCTCAGCGGAAGATATATTTCCATCTTCATAGTTCTATTAGACTTAGGATTTCCCTTTTTATATTTTTACTATAAAGACTTTAGAATTTTAGGGTTTAATGGGGATCCTTCCTCTCATCTCTCCTCTTCTTTTTTCCTCTCTTATTCTTCCTCCCCTCCTCCTTTTAGTGGCGACTCATACCATTTTTCAGCCTTGTAATAAACTGGAGCTTTAGCTCCGGCCGGTATCAATTGATATTGTTTTGTATTCTATTATGTTCCTTCTTTTGCTATTTAATTATTTTGTTTATTTCATTTTTATTATGAGTGGCTAAATTCCTTGTTCTTAGTAGAGATTATTGAAGGTTGCTAGGATGGCTATGAGGTCTAAACGATTCTAATAACTTCCCAGTTTGTATTTGTTTATTTATCATTCACTTGTCAATTTACCTAGGATTGGTTAGAAGTCTGGCCAACTTGTAATTGAACCTAGATAATTATAGTCATCCTTGTAGTAATAACTAACGTGAGGCTACATGGTAAAGTAGGCAACTAGCTCAGAAGTAATCGAGTTCCTGGTCTTATCTGACTAGGTTAAATAAGCAATTAGGGTAATGCCTTGAACGTACTGAGTGTCTCGCCCTAGGTGTGTCTTTCATCCTCTTAATGGGCCTCTGAGTATTGTCTCCATAAATGTACCTTGGAGGACGGCGGAGCGTCAAGGTTATCCCATAAATGTACCTTAGGGTAACTTCTCTTACGAAGGAAAGTAGGGGTCCTAAACGTACCTGAACCCCATAGCACGCCTACAAACTAGGAACGGAACATCCTTGCACCGATGACCAGCGAACCGCAATGCAATCGGAGATAGATCTCTACTAGGAATCCTTTCTCTCATTGATTTCGTATTTATATTTATTCTGTTTGTTTCTGTTTCATTAGTTATTAATTAAACAACTTCTCAAAACTCCCCATTGGTTACTGTTTCAGTTTGGTGTTTCCAGTCATACACAAAATTAAGCATTTTACCCTTGGTCCCTGAGTTCAACCCTGTTACCACTATACGCAATTTATTTGTGAACATCATCTTATACTATTGAATAACAAATTTGAAAATTTTAGCACTATAACAAGCTTTTCACATAATCATTTGAAGTCTTAAAACCGTGTATTTCATCTTTTTAAGATAAAGTGGTGTAAGAAATCTCCAGATTCAACTATAGAATTTGTTGATTAACCTTTCCATTGGAATGATCACGATTTGAGTTTATATGTCTTAATGTGCTAAGTACCTTTGATATGATGTGTGTAAACCCTTTGCGTGATTAAACCACTTTGCGTTTATCATCAACCTTTTGATTCTGGAATTTATTCTTGATTTATCCCAACCAATTATAAAAAAGTAAAGGAAGAAAAATCAATCAACATTTAAGAAAGAGAATGGAAAACGCCAACAATAATATGGGAGATACATCGGAGTAGGAGAAATGACAGGACATGATATGGTGGACATTATGGCAACATTGGGTCCTCAAATTGTCTCCTTGAGAGTGGAGATAGAGTATGAAACAATCCAGTACAAAAGCTTTAGGATAATCCACTGCGAGTTGGTGGTCCTCACGAATTTGGAGACCGATGGATGGAGGATAGCTACTATGATGAAGTATGCTGATCAAGTATGGTTTGAGTTGGTTTCAGCGGAGAAGGGGTTGAAGACTGTAAAGCACATTATAGGTTTCTTCTTGCTATATTTGAAGACGTTTTTGCCACCTAACTAAAAGGAGATGTGACCGTGTATGGAGGTTCGGTGGCGGCAGATCAAGATCAGCAGCGATTGTAGATAAAAAAGCTTATTGTGTACATTTTGGGGTTTATGTGTGGTAGGTGTTTTAGGTGGTCGAGGATTTTGGGGGTTGTTAATGAATTGTAAAGATGAAGAAAGTGAATAGTAATAGCAGTATTTTTTATTTATTATTAATTTAAAGATTTGAGTATTTTGTAATTGAATCAGGGTTTGATAATCCTTGTTGGTAAATATGACTGGAAGTCCTTTGAAGAAGATGATGGTTTATTGACTTTTCTCTACTTTTTGTCAACTAGTGGAACTCGTTATCCAACCAATTCTAGCAGTTTATCAATCCATCAAGACTTGAATTAACTAGTTCAATGAGAATCTTGGTCCTGCGCTTGGCAAATCAAACAAAGCTAGTGCTTCTAGGACATATAGGTGGTTCCGAGGATGAATATTGTACTGGCGAGAACAACCACGAGTTTGACCGTCCAAAGGGGAGTAAATACTTTTTTCCTGCAGTAACAATAAATGGCACCCCTACGTGGTTCATGCATCCTTAACTTAATAACCTACAAAAATACACAAGCTGACAACACTTAATTAAACAACTACCTATAATAAGCAACACTTTTTTTTTCACCAAAAGTATCAACAAACGACTTTCAAACAACAACACTAACTGCCTCAATTCAATAATTTCTGCCATACGTGAAGAAACTTTGTAGCTTAGCCCAATAATTGTCTCCAACCTTGTCCCCATTCTCGTCATCATTATCGTTGTAATCATCTGTATCTTCCTCCTCATCATCGGAAAGATGCAAGGCGCTGTTGAATTTAAAATAGACTATTAGAACATGATGCGCCCACCATATATTATGCACCTCTCAGTAAGGGATCCTAAAGCTTCATAACATAGAAGAGATGTGCTCTCTCAGATATATTATACACTCCAATCCGGTGTCTCATATAAAGACCAAGATCTTCCTAAAATCGGTCATTGTCCTCTTGTGAAATCCTATAGCAATTTTTATTTTTTTTTCACAAGAAGCTTCTAATGATTTGGATAAATTACTCTACTCTCTCTCACCGTTATATTAGTTATTTGGCATGGGAGCATTGGAAACAAACCCATCATGGAAGATATGCTTATACTCTTTGAAGCGAACATATTCGACAAGCATGTAGAATATGATGGCTTGGAATTCGCTAGCATCTTCATTACCTTCCCATTGCTGAATGTGGTTCAAGGCAACCACCACTATTTCCAACCTAAAGAAGCCCAAAATCGGATCAAAATTGTCACACCCTCATAACGGAATGACAACCGCTAAAATACACAAGCAATGAAGTCGTCACCTTAATATTTTTGTAAGATTTTATGGAAACCTAACGGTCGGAAAAAAAATAAAAATTTAGGCAAAAGCAAAAGGGTCTTAACCCGAGAAAAGGTCTAGCGTCAATTTATGGACTCGAGAAGGTATTAGGCACCCGAATCTCTTCCTAAAAGGTTACCGGTCTAAAAAAAAGTGCTTAAAATCAAGTAAAAAGAAACAAATTAAAAAACCCTTAGAAGGGAATCACCGTTTTTAGTTTTAAGTCAGTTAGGTGACTTTAACCTAGTTTAATTACCCAAGTAGTTACAAAAAAATAACATTTTAGTCATTCTATAAAGATAAACAAAAAATGATCAGTTTTCACATATTTCGATTAATTAAGATTTTTACCGAGTTAAAAGATTAATCAAATTTCATGCAAATATTAAGTAAGTGAGATTAAACTACGATTGATTTTAAGTCTTGACTAAAACAACAACTAGCTTTCATCACCGGGCATAAATTGTTAATCTAATTACTAGGTGATCGTAATCATGCAATAACTAACTTCGTACCGATTGAGATGTAATGCAAAAGACAAGTTGAAAAAGGAAAAGTCAGGAAATGGGGCGGAAGGTGACACGGATATATGTGTATGTATATATATATATAAATAAATACCATTAATTGCACCTATGCAATCTTGATAGAATACATAAGTTTAAACATGCAAATAAAAAATACGTACGAAAGAAAAGGTCTAGCGTCAATTTATAAACTCTAGATTTGAATGTTGGATACAAATTATGTGCTAAAAGCTTCAATTTCTTCAAAACTTGATTGATTACTCTACAAATTGTTTCCCTGAATGTTGAAAGAGCAATGCTAAACAACACGAATAGACAACCCGAATTGATGTGGCAGTGACAGTTTTGTAAATAAAGGGTTTTACCAAACTGTCACCGCCGCATCATTCCGGCTGTCTGTTCATGTTGTTTATCATTTCTTATGTTGAAAACGTTCTTCAACTGTTTTATTTGGACGACATTGAGCAAGTGTATCTATGAAACTTCCCACTTTACTCAAGAATTGACATTACTCTAGATGGCTAAGCCATATTGAGATTCCATATCAATTCAAAGTTTAATTAATGCATCTTGCTTCATTCTAAACACATTTACCATAGTTTTAAAAATCTTACCGACCCGACAATTGGACCGGTAAAATCGTGACCCGAAGAGATTTTCGGTTCGGTTCAGCTATTTGACTGGACCTGCAATCGAATAGGAAAAACCCGATCGACCCGGGCAAAACGATGCCGTTTTAGTTTTGCAAAACGGCGTCGTTTTGGTTTTTTTTTTATATTTTTTTTCAATATGGAAAATTTGATGGGTCGGCCCATTATAGACACCGGTTCAATTATCTAAACTTGAACGGTTCGATGTGTGAACGACCCGGGAAAATCCAACGGGTCAATCCGGTCGAACCCCGATTGAACCCGGTTTAAATCGGTTTGACGGGTCACTCCGGGTCGGTTTTTATAACTATGACATTTACGCATTTCGTCACCCCATTGATTTTTTTTATATACACGGAGACTAAATTAATCATTTATGGGTTTGATTAGAAATCTTTTACAAAAATGGGAGCTATGAAAAAAGAGATCAACTATTTTGGCATAGTTCCAGTGGTGGATCCTGAACCTAATGTTTGAGGGGGCGAGATTAGTGGTGTGGGGGTTCGGGGGCAGCGCCCCCGAAAAATTTTTTTTGGGGTATTTTAAAGGGAAGGAAAGCAAGTTGAACGAAAAATTAAAAAAATGCTTAAGAGTATTTGTATCCGTCACTAAATAACAAATATTTAGATAAACTTAACAAACAATAATTATACATTAGAATTCAAACAATATACGTACCTTTTACAATTCACCTGAATTGTACCCGACGTTCTTTCAAATCAACAAATGCATCTAATATCGATTCTAAACTGAAAGTCTCGGCAATTTCTTTTTCAATATAAACCACCAAATTATCTGCAAGAAATTCGTCTTCCATTTTATTCCGAAGCCTATTTTTAATAATTTTCATTGTCGAAAATGCACGTTCACCTGTTGCTGTAGATACTGGAAGAGTTAAAATAAGATGAATTATTCTATCAATAAGATAGAAAGTTTTTGACATCTTTGTTTCTGCAAACACTTTGTTTTTTTAAAAATGAATCGAGGTATTGCTGTTTTCTCTTGCCCATTATCTGAGATTTTACGAAAATGTGAATTAACAAGGTGATCAAAGTGGCAAACATAATTTTCATGATTTACCCATTTCAATTCCAATCCAGCAAACATAGAATGTGAAATCAAAAGGCACCCAACCGACAATGAAAATTAAATCAAGAACCAACAATAAAAATTAAATCAGAACCGACAATGAAAATTAAATCAAGAACCAACAACAAAAATTAAATCAAGAACCGACAATGAAAATTAAATTAAGAACAAACAATGAAAATTAAATTAAGAACCGACAACATACTATAGCATCCACAAGAGAGTTGAGGTCGGACGTCAAAGGAGAAGGTTTGGTGGTGGGGCGACGAAGGCGCCGGTGATGGAGCGGGAGGAGGAGGTTGTCTTAGGGACGCGGTGGTGTGTTGGAGATGATACAGGAGGAGGAGCTGGAAAAATGAAG
The DNA here is from genome assembly GCA_963691705.1 of Viola odorata. Classification (NCBI taxonomy): domain Eukaryota; kingdom Viridiplantae; phylum Streptophyta; class Magnoliopsida; order Malpighiales; family Violaceae; genus Viola; species Viola odorata. Next base: position 46,379,177 of record OY829539.1, on the reverse strand, counting down.
ATTATGGTTTATATTTGGGGATTTCAAAATTCAGTAAGATTTGGTGTTTATTCATACAAATTGAAAATTGGGTTTTGATTAGTGATGGATTAGAAGTTTGGGTTTAAAATTTGAGAGAATTTGGTGGTGATTTGAGAGTTTAATTGAAATTGAAACTTTGAAAGGGAGGGTTGGAGATGGAGAAGGAGGAGCAACTGCATCGGGAGAGTTGGAGAGAGAGAGCTCAGAAGTTTTTTTTTTTTAATTCATTTAATACATATATATTTTTAACTATATTATTAATATATATATATATATATATATATATATATATTTATATATATATTTAATAAGGTATATAATGGGGAAAAATTAAAAAGCTTAGGGTGGCAGTGGCTCCCCCCAGTCCTTAAGAGGATCCGCCCCTGCATAGTTCTGTTTTCAATAGTACTAGGCACTGTTCATTTACCCATTTTCCTTCAAAAGTTTTCTTGATCTTAATATATAAACTCGTTTTTAAATAACTTGGTTAACAATAAAACTATTTATTTTCATAAAATTAACTTCAATTTCACATCTCTAACTTGTAATTTCAATCAATGGAAAAAAATACACTTTCGTTTTCAAATATTCAAACTAAAATGAATTACGGTAAAACTACTTGAAAAAATTTAAAGTCTTCAAAAACTTCCATTTTCCGTTCAATAATTTTAAAATTAGTATATAAATTTTATAGTTTCCTAACAAACAATCACTATAATTTTGACTTTCCTATTCGTTAAAAAATAAAAATAAAAATAAAATAGTAAAAGATTGAAAAAAAATTAAAAGCCAATATATTAGTAAAAAAGTAAGTTTGGCAGGGAGGAAATAATTATGGGGAGTAATAAAAAACGTGTTTTTACTGTTTTATAATAATTTAGAAAAGAGAAGATTTATTGTGGTTACATGATGTCATAGGACTCGTATCATCAAATCATACAGTGTGTACATTAGTAGGACTATGAGATAATTCTCATATCAAACGGAGCACTGCAAAGAGAAGAGGCTGATCGCCACCGTCCCCGCCACCGCTGCTTCCCCCGGTTGATTTGGCAGGAATGAACCGCTGGAGTTGATCTTCTGAAGCCGTAGATCAAAACCATCTACTTCGTTCAGCTTTATCAATCACAGGTCAGGAATTAGGTTTAATCGTACTCATAGACTGGATATATAGGTATATAGCAGTCGGAGTTAATTTCCTGTTGGTTTTCATTATTCATGCATACAATTTGATCCAAGAGTAAACAGGAATTTTTGTGGATTAGGAAAGCTTTTCGGCACAGCATAATTAATTCCATTTGCTTCATTTTTTTTGGGTATAAAGTTCTACGTTCTCCTCTTTCATGGATGGGTTTCTTTTCAATTTTCTGTCTTTTTATTGTTGCGTTCTTTTTTGGATAAAATTGCTGCTATGGTTGATTAGGGTGGTAAAAAGAAAAAAAAGCAAAATAAAATAAAATAAAGAAACAATCAAAACGAGAATCCTACAGGAATTTGTAATTGTGGCTCAATTTATAGTCTGAAATAGTCTGTTTGGTTCATGAGTTTGATTCTATTCTAGTTGTAATTCTGTTGCTATTTGCATTTTACTTTAGAGAGAAATAGAGTGGGTTCCATTAATGATGCATGAACTTCACTAACCAAACAGAAAAGGGAAAAAAGAGAGGAATTTTCCTTTATGGCGAGAAGACTAGATTTAATATGGATGACTAGAGAAACATGAATCAAAACATATGCCTGTTAATTCCCATTTTCTATAAATAATATGCAAATATCCCTCAAAATTTGGATGTACTTATCCACAAGATTACATCTTCTAGAATATTTATTTATTCAGTCTGTTACTAAGGAATCAGTTTAGAGTGCAACTATCAATGTGTGACTCTCCCGCTTTCTTTTTTGTTTTATTCTTTTTAACCCCTCTTCATTTCTCTGCTTTCCTTGATTAACTCTCCTATTTCCACCATCATTTTCTTCTATTTGTTCTCCTTGTTTGCTGAAATCACTTTGTTCTTTTTGCTGTCTGAAACCTGTTGTCTCCTCCTTCAAGAACTCTTTGTGTAGCATATTATTTTCCCCTCTTTTGTTAAGGCCTTAATCTTTTTCGAAGTGGAATAAGAGAAATAGAAGGCTTACCTATACTGGTCCTTTATTTAGGTTCAGATTGTCTGTCTTTCCAGTCAATGTGTTTTTAGTTTTGATGGTGAGCATACCAATTCTTCTTTGGTGTCATGCAGTTCTTCTTTAGACATCAAGTTTCTTTCTCCTATTCAATTGGTAAGTCATTTTACTTTTTCATATTTATTAGTAAGTCATTTTACCTTTTCATATTGTAGATTTGCGTTCCTTCTTAATTTGTTCAGCCAACTTGTTCTTACTGAGGAAGTTTTAAGAAGGAGAGAATCTTGAATATCTTCAAGTTTGCATTTTTTGTGTGGTCAGAGTCCATTTGAGTACAGTTCTCCGTGTAACAGAAGGAAGGTCCAAGTGTTTGTAGTTTAAGTTTCTAGATTCTTCACACCAGATATTCTCCACGGCTCCTTTTATGCATCCAACTTTTTTGTCCTTTTGGTTTGAGTTTCGACATACGAATCAAACACTAATTCCTAAGGATTGAAACTCTTAAAAAACCCTAAAATGTTTATGCTTTGGCTCTCCTAATCCTTGAATACCCTTAAATTTTTAATTTAATTACTGTTGCAGAGAAAAAAGTAAGTAGAATGATATAAATGCATGCCTATCTTGAAGGCAATGTGCTTCATTGTAAACAATTCTTTTGTCTCTTGCTCAGAGAGAGAATTTTATGCACAAGCATGTCCCAGTACCAGGGGGATGATTTGGATTACGTGGGAGAAGATTTTGAGATGGCAGAAGGGGATGATATGTATTTCCGTGGTAGATTAATGGGTGACTCAGAGTCAGATGACGATGAATATGATCATCTGGTTTGTTCATTTCCTATTCCAGTTTATACTTGCATTCATGCTTTTACTGCTTATGTGGACTGCTTCTTTTCTCTGCTTGGTTATTTGTTTTCCCACTTCTGTTTTGCTTTGCGGTGATCAAGAAGTTTGTCTTTCTTATTTTAGTGGCGGGCCTTATTTGTCTGCTGTATTGGGGGAAATTTGTTGGTTTTTCAGGATGACAAGATATCAGACACATCATCTGCTGACGCCAGGAGAGGAAAAGATATCCAGGGAATTCCTTGGGAGAGACTCAGCATTTCCAGAGAGAAGTATAGACAAACTAGGTTAGAGCAGTACAAAAACTATGAAAATGTTCCTCAATCTGGAGAAGGTTTAGAAAAGGTGAGAGTGGATTTTCTCTCCATGATGTAGTTGTAATGGACTACTTGATTCAATTGAATATCCCCTTCTAATGTTGTACTTCTATTGTGATCATCTCCAGGAATGTAAGCCTTCTAGGAAAGGGGGCATGTACTATGAATTCTGGCGTAATACAAGATCAGTAAAATCCACTATCCTTCACTTCCAAGTATGTCGAATTGTCAATTATTGCTGATTTTCATTTTCTTGTCATGTATGGTCCACTCCATGGGAGTTCTTTTTCTCTTCCATAAATACAGTCGTTTCTAATACATAAAGATTGCGTAGTCTAGGATAATGGGAATTATGAGTTGGTGAACTGATGTCCACATATTGATGTGACGAAAGGGTTGCTTTCCAAGATATTAAACTTGTGTTATGAAAGCTTTTGCTGGTCTAATTACTAAAACCAATCAGGGCGAGCAATGTTTGTGCTTATAACAATGAGGCTAGCTTATTTTATACTTGAGGCTAAATTAATGATTCTAGAGAACAGTATAGAGATGTTAATCTACCATACTATTTGTTGGGGTCTAGTAACATAGATTAAAGTTGGAAGTCAACACTTCGGCATTAAGATATGCCATAAACCTCAGTTAGTCAGTATGAATTCGATAAGGGGAAAATTTCTCTTGAAAAAAACCTATTACTCTATTACGATGGTTTGTATCCTTAAGTTTAATCCTTGTAGGGGAAGACAATTCCAATCAATCCTGATTTCTCAAATTTGATTGTTTTTTTAAAAAATGCGAAAGGGATGTGGGGAATTTACTGTCCAAAGAGCAGTGAAATTCTTCACCAACCCATGGCTAACTTTTTGTTCCAGCTTTTAACTGTCCACTCTATTTGTCATTTTTTTAAGTGATGGTTTGCAATTTTTTTAATATTCAGATTAGTCCATTTTAGCATAGTTTCTTTTGTAAGCGCAATAATTTATGTTTGTATGTTCTACAAAAGACATGAACGGTTTCTGAAAATTATTGATGGAATTAAACATTTTCTTTTTCTTTTCATCCCTGTCATTCAGGTTTGTGAGCTTGCCATCACAAACATCTGGCTGATTTTCTTCGAAACAGAACATCAACTTCCAGATGCCTCTAAAAAGTGAATATATAAACCTGAAGTATATCAATAACTTTATTTACTTTTTATAGGAAAAAGAGAATCTGCTTGCAAACAAATACTTTTATGTAAATAGTCATTCATACATAAAGATAAATGATGTAGATTCAAATGAGCCTGGTTCTCATTTTCTTTAACTGCCAGTTTAGTCCCTTGTGATTAAGTGCATCTTTTATAAGATTCCTAGCAATTTCAACTTAGTCATTCATGTTATCATATGCATTTATGGTATTCCTCCCCACCCCCCCATTAACTTATTTTTAGTGACTTACAGATGATACTTTTGTCCAACTCGGAATAAACCAGAAAGTCATAATCTTTATAACCTTAGATATCCTAGTAAAGATAAATACCTGACAACTTTTGTCTTTGATTCTGTAGTTAGATGAGTCATCTGTTATACAGAGGTTGTAGAAAATGTTATCAAGTAACTTGTAGTTGATGGAATTGCAACTTATAATCATGGTCAGAGGCAACTATATTGGTCTGAGATTTTTTTTTTCTTTTTGGTGTTGAAGTTGCGAAACTTGGTCTGGTCAACATCAAAACATGATGTCTACCTCATGTCCCATTTCTCCATTGTTCATTGGTCATCATTAAGTGGCAAGAAGACTGAAGTTCTTAATGTTTCTGGGCATGTGGCACCACGTGAGGTAATGATGGATCCATGATGCCTTATTTATTTCATACTCCATTATAAACTGATATCCCTGAAGTGTTCTTTTTCTTTGTTTCTTACAGTTCTTCAATGCTGTTTTCCTTATTAATATTTTGGTAATGATTACACTTTTTTTAATATTTTATCTTGAACTTTCTTTTGTATGCTAGAAACACCCTGGGAGCCTATTGGAAGGATTCACGCAAACCCAAGTCAGTACATTATCAGTTCGAGATAATTTGTTGGTTGCTGGAGGGTTCCAGGGAGAACTCATATGCAAGGTAATTGTTTCATCCATTTATTGTTTTATATACTTCTCATTATCTTTAATGTATTGTGTCATTGCTGGTATCAAAGAGTAGCAGTTTTACCGTACAAGCATAAATAAATGCATGGTTATCTTCAAACATCGGTGCCAGTGTTAGATCTGTTCTCTTTGTAGTTATAACTTGCAAGATTGCCAATGTGGTTGTAGGGGGTGAGCATTCTGTATATGATTTGTTATGTGATGAAATGACCCATATTCCTACGACTTTGTGGAAACTGACTAGATAAAGCAAGTGTTGGAAATGACACAGTAATTTTATTTAGAAACTTAACAATACAAAGGATCAATAGTAATAATAGAATTCTGTGATCAAGCACTTCTAACAAACATATGGAGGAGCTGTTTTATTGCAGGGTGTTTTTTATTTAATTTATTTTCCAACTCAATTTTTTTCCAGTTATTTCCAGTTTTTAGGCCAAGTGTGTTGTATAAATGACTGAGAGGCAAGGGGGAATAAACACACGCTGACACATGAAAAAGTGTATCTTTCCCTTCCTGAAAGTCTAGGAGTTTTCTGGGCCATGGGCAAGCTTGTAAATGAGATTGAAAAGTGAGGGGCAAATATCACCTCCATTAATTTTGGGAGCTTTACTCCTAAAAGGGTGTAGCTGTAAGAAAGATTAATAAGCTTCATTTATGCGCGTTTTAGTCAAGGACAGCATTGTGAATGGGTGAACAGGTGATATGCAACAAGGCGCCCCTATAAAAGTTGTAGTTCTGCTCTCCAGGTTGTGAAGTTCTATTTTCTTGAGGGTAGATTTTCTTGAATTCTGAATTCTGAAAGACTGTTAAATGTAATGGAACTTGCTTGTTACATATTGGGAATGCAGCATTTAGATCGACCAGGAGTTATTTTTTTCTTGAATTCTGAAATACTCTTAAATGTAATGGAAAATAACTTGCTGTTACATATTGGGAATGCAGCCTTTAGATCGACCAGGAGTTAGTTTTTGTTCCAGAGCAACTTATGATGATAATGCAATCACAAATGCAGTTGAGATTTACGAATCTCCAAGGTTTCTCTTTTCATTCCTTTTCCTGTTCTCTTATTAAAATGTTTGTTATGGTATCAATTAACTTTGTTAATTCTAGCTGATCAAGATTCCTTCCTTTTGCAGTGGTGCAGTTCATTTCATGGCCTCAAACAATGACTGTGGAGTTAGGGACTTTGATATGGAGCGATTTCTGCTTTCTAAGCATTTCTGTTTCCCTTGGCCAGTAAATGTACGTACAGCATCTGTTTTACTGCTTTGTAGGCAGATTAGGAATTTTTCTGGAGTCGGTGAAGTTATCTGTGATGCATGTCTGTTACCAGTTTCTATAATAGCTACTCGTGGTTGTTATTATTGCATTATCTCCCCTCTAGTAGTTTTGATCACTCCACGACAACACAAAGGCTTGACCTTCTTGGTTAACAGGTCTTCTCTTCCTTCCAGCTATCATTTTTCTCCCGTTCAAATTATTGTTCGAAGACTGTTGTCTAGTTGAGAAATTCTTTACCACATGATTTTTTCTCCACTGTCATCTTCATTCAACTAGATACCAATTTATGATTTCATTATCTCAAATGATTCAGTAGTTTTGTTTCTCAGTCCTCCCCTTAAAATAAATCAATCATTCTATCCTCACTTGGGTCTCTCATAACTTGCATTGACTTCAGCATTGGTGGTCCATTGTTTTGAATTTTATGGTGTTTTTCGTGCATTAATGCTTGTGGGTGAATAATGTCATGAAAATGAAAAGTCAGTAGTCTAAGAGAGACTACACATGCTTCCTAGCTTCTAGTTACATAAAATGTCTTTTCCCTGAATTACCTGTCGCCAAGTAAGGTGTGACACCCAAATGAGACATTTCTGAAACTTAAACTTTGGTGTACCACATACAGTTTCTGTTTTCTGACAGAATTGAAAGGTTCAGTTTTCGTGATTGTTCCAATAATCAATACTTGTATCATTAAAAACGCTTCTACAGTAATATGTGGTAAATGATGAACAGTACTCATTTCAATTATTTCTCTCAGGTCATGATGTTATTATTATTTTTATTTAGTTTTCAAAGTTTGTTTCAAGAAGAAGAGCATAGCAGTTACTAGTTTCTTGTGTATAGCTAATAAGAAATTCCTGTGGCAAGAATGACTTGATGCAACGTGAGGTCCAGCCTCGCAAAGGTGGACCTTGTGTATGCTGCCAACTTGCCTCTGAATTGCCTATTGTGATTATAAAAAGATGGGTTTCTTGGGACCGTAATGTACGCTGCATACTTTTGTTTTCTTTCAAATGTAGAGATGCAAATGTATTTTTGAGATATTATCATCAGGAAATTTATGTGGTCATATGAGGAGTGCATTTGCTTCTCTATTTAGGTTTAGGTTGTGTATGTGCTGTGATATGCATTCTTTAGTTCCCAACAGGAAATTGAGGCATTGAGGAAACAAAACCTTCATAATGAAACAAGGCAGCTGATTGAGTTTGGATTTTGGGCACCCATTTTGTATGTTAGGTTGAGCTGGACTCTGCCCCAAATGTTCTCCCTAGATTGTTCTTATCTGACGTAGGAAAATAATGATTCTGTTGCAACAAAATAGGTTACCTAACCGGGCTTGTGTATAGGCTTTATTATTTATCCTAGTTTAAGTTGAGTTCAGCTCACCAACTGCGTTGCCTATGTGGGGATGTTAACATGGTTGGGTAAATGTTGTATTTTAAATAGGCATATAAAAGTTCTACTACACGACTTCCTTTAGTGCATAACATTTCATTTTATGTTGTTTCTTTTTGCAGCACACCTCATTGAGCCCAGATGGTAAACTTCTTGCTATTGTTGGGGACAACCCAGAGGGGATACTGGTGGATTCTCAAACAGGAAAGGTAAGCGTCTTCTAATTTTCTAATATCACTGCTAATTGTACAAAAAATTCTAGACAGTAGAACTACATACTTGACAGTCAAGTTTATCTAGAATTTTTGTAGAATTTGTTAGATTTCTCTTTCTCTTTCCTCTTAGCAGAGGCTTCTTCTTAGATCGCTTAACTAGGGACTTAACGTGTAACTTGTATCCTTTTGATCTAGAAAGCTTCAGCTGATATGAATCCTCTGTCATTGTAGACAATAATGCCTTTAACTGGACACCGGGATTTCTCATTTGCATCTGCATGGCATCCCAACGGTAACATCTTTGCCACAGGGAACCAAGACAAGACCTGTCGTATTTGGGATACTCGAAATTTGTCAAAATCTGTGGCTGTGCTGAAGGGCAACTTAGGAGCTATTAGATCAATTCGTTTCACATCTGACGGGCAATTCATGGCAATGGCAGAGCCAGCTGACTTTGTACACGTTTACGATGCAAAGAATGGGTTTGAGAAAGAGCAAGAGATAGATTTTTTTGGCGAGATCTCTGGTGTGTCTTTTAGCCCTGATACAGAAGCCCTATTCATTGGAGTGTGGGATCGCACGTATGGAAGCCTACTTCAGTACAACCGATGCAGGGATAATTCATATCTTGATTCATTACTCTGATTTTCACCTGTAATACCTAGGGTTGTGAGTTTGCACCTGCAATTTCGTATAGGCGTGCTCATGATGAAGGTGGCCAGACGTGTATGTTGCTATGATATGGAAAAGGCAACGAGAGACACGATATGTTGCTGTAAATTGTTGTTATATGATTGATGATACTCTGTGTTAGAATAATGGAAGCAAGCGAGCCGTGAGGGAAAGAGAAAAGGTTGTTGTAAGGCTGAGAGGTTTGTAAAATGGAGAGTGGAGGGAGTCGTGGGAGTGTACATGGTTATTCCTTAGGTTCTTTTTATTATTCCAGGAGAATTATTGATGTCAGAATTTCTTAGCTCCCTGTCGTTCAGATATTAATTAAATTTAGTGAATGAAATGTGTTGTTGCCATTATTAGGATTGCTCTTTCTCATAGTTATCAGAACCGGACCGGACAGCGAACCGTTTTTGAAAATTTGGTGGTTCAATCGAGTTCAACCGGGTTCGACCGGGTTCGACCGGATTGTAGATGCTGGTCCGTCCGGAACTGTTTACATATTAAACCGGTAAATTTTAGACGATAAAATCGGATTTAACTGGCTGGTTTTTACTGTAGCATTTTATAATGTATCAAAAAATATTATTAAAATTGAAAAAGTCCAAAAACGACATCGGGACTTTTCAAAACGGCGTCGTTTTGGTCCATATTAAAACAGCGCCGTTTTGGGTGCCAAAACTGCGCCGTTTTGATTTGGCCCTGATATGGGCCTGTAGGCCTTGTCAAGTTTTGGGCCCATGGGCTGTGTCAAAACGACGCCGTTTTAACACGTCATCAAACCAGCCGGTTTGATAAAAAATTGATCGGTTCGTCGGGTCGACCGGTCCGACCCGGGTCAGAGGCAGATCCGATCCGATAGCTGAATCGGACCGAAAAGTTAAAAATGTCCGGTTAAACCAGCCGGTTCGATCCGGTTCTGATAACTATGCTCTTTCTTGTCCATTCAAATTCATGCAATTCAAGACTTAAACCAACAATTGGAGATTTTATTTCCTTTTCAAAAAAAGAAACCTAAGCATATTAACAACACTAGCCTTGAGGTTGCGTGATTGTCGTGTCACAAATTGAATTTATAAATATTATAATCTTTTTAATATAAAATAGTACTCTTCGGGTTTAATTTAATTGACGTGAGGAAGTAATCACATATATTAAGAAATAATATTTAAAAAAATGAATAAAATACTCCCTTCGGACACAATTACTTGTCACTGGCTACTATTCATGTATGCGTTTCGAGGAGGCCGAATGACTCACTATTTGACCCAAAAAGTTCCGTACTTTTTCTCGGACGTACGTTAAGGATTAACGTACGTTAGAAAAAAAGTACGGATTTTTTTGGGGTCAAATGGTGAGTCATTCGGCCTCCTCAAAATGCGTGCTGGAATAGTAAAGTGACAAGTAATTGTGTCCGGAGGGAGTAGCTTTTGGTGTTGGCGGGCAGCAAGGGGCAAAGCATCAAGGGGCAGGTGGGCAGCATGGGCAGCTGACAACGCCATAAAAAGTTATTTTTTGTACATTTGCCTCAATTAAAAATGCACCAGTATTTTTTGGCCAAAACGTCATATAATTTGGACCGAAGGGAGTATATTATACTTGACTAAATACTCTCTTCATTTTTTTTTAAATTGATGCTTTAGATCAAAAATAAATTTTTATTTAATTGACGTTCTTGGAAATTTGTGTAAAAAGTTACCTTTTCTGGCACCTTTGTTTGTTGTCCAGCTGCCACTTACTGCTTTGGTGCCTGCCTGTCTAGCTACTGTTTTATTAAATTTTTTATTAATTTGTGTGATTTGTACATTAACTATCAATTAAAAAAATAAAAAAGGTAAATGTTAAATAAATAAAATAATTAATTAAAAATTAAATTGATTAGAGTATGAGATTAATCTCGAATTTTGTGAAGTATGCATGGTCTAACAAATTGAAGATAAAGGATCGGGAAAAATTTGGGTACATCATGATGTATCTATATCGTGATCTAGAATGATGACATGTGCCTCAAATAGTGCTAGAATACCACTATTCTTGACACTTTTGAACACGTATCATCATCCTACATCATGATGTACCTAAGTTTTATTCAAAGGATCGTGCTAGGCTTAGATTAAAGATGCCATGTCATCAAGTGGCACAGCCGAACAAGCTGGAAGCAGTCCCCAGTTGGTTCCCTTATGTCACTAATTGACTTCCATGTCACCTCATTAAAATGGAAGACGATGCTGCTAAGAAAGAAGGTGCTTCTTCTTCCGATCAAGTGCTGAAAAGGCGACTCAAATTTGAAGACTGTTTGGGTGGGAAAAAGAGTGGATAGGTTCCTGAGATTGGTAGAGTTGAGAAGAATACATGCAACGTGTTGATCAATTTCAAAGAAGATAAGCCTCAAGAACATAATGATGATGAGCAAAGTCAAGTTGGAGGACGAGACTCCAACTCACTTTCAAGAACAGAACAAGAAGACTCTGCCTCTGCAACAACTTCAAGAAATCAACAAGACTATGCATCTTCTTCTGCTTATTCGAATGCGCCACCACCACCAGAACCAGAACATGATCAAGAAGACAAATGAGTAGTTATTACTGTGCCAATTAGTTGTAAGAGCTTTTATTTCCACACCCAATTAGCTTATGTTCACACCAAAATAGTTAGAACAAGATATTTTATTATATTCTCATATCTTTTCAAATTCTCTTGATATGATAACTTTCGTAACTGTTACAATTTATTTTTGAGATCGACCTCTTTTTTTTTTCCAGTGTAAAATTTGCTCCTAATATTTTATCCTTAATAATTGACACCCAATTTTTATTCTGTTACACATTGGTGATAAAATATTAGCATAAAAGTTGGGTCTCAAATTATTAAGGATAAAAAATGATGGGTAAATTTTATACTGGATAAAAATTTGGATATCAAATAGACTTTTTTTCTCAAATAATTGTTTAAAATGGAAAAGAAAAAAGAAAAAAAAAGAGGTCGATCCCAAAAATAAATTGTAACAAATACGGAAGTTATCATATCAAGAGAATTTGAAAAGATATGAGAACATAATAACATAACTTCTTTTTAAAAAAAAAATCTATTTTTCACTTTCTCTTTTATCTATTATTTATACACATAGTGATATTATTTTTAAAATATTTAATTACCTCAATTATAAAAAAAAAAATGTTATAAACTCTTTAAATAACTTTAACCATTTGTATGATTTTTTATTTTATTTTTTTTAAACTACAAAATCTTCTTGAGAATATATATTTTTCTCCCATATTTTTAATTATTTAATTTTTTCTTTTTCTTTTTCTATTTCTTTGATATAATGTTATTTTTCTCTGCATTTTAGATTTTAATTGATTTTTTTACATTCTAACTCACCATACTTAATGTTTACTGTAACTACATTCATATTCAAATTGATATTACCACGTGATTTTAGTAAAAAAAATTACTTTATGTTTCTTCTTTTATCTCCTTACTTATTCACTTTTTCTTTTCTTTCACTTATTTAACTACTTCATCCAAAAATTTAATTGTTTAATTCTTTCAATAGCAATATCCATTTACATAACAATTTTTTCACAAAATTTTCTTGCAGCATTACTTTAATAGTAAATATATTTTAGTCCATTAAAAGAAATTATTTCTGACCATATAATGCGAATCACTTCCGTCTATTTTTTTTTCTCATCTTCATTGTTCATTTAACATTACATTTTTATTACATTTTTCTTACATTTTTTAAAAATTGTTTCCTTAATATTTATGCACGAATTTAAGGTACACTTAAAAATATTTATTTACTTCGAATATTAAAAAATAATTACTTAGATTTCAAAAAAAAAATTTATTATCCCTTTAAATAGCACTAAGCATACATATGACACTTTATCTTTTTTTTTTAAAAGAAATTACAAATTATTCTTATAGTATAACTTAAGTAATATATATTTAGGAGTCTTTATTTCCACACCCAATTAATTTATTTACACACCAAAATATATAGGACCCATTAGATTTCAATTTCTCATCACAATTTCAAGTCTTTCCAAATTCTCTTTTAATTTCTCAAACATCTCAATTTATCATTCAAATTCTCTTTTTATTTTTTTATCCTACCGTTGAAGAATAAAATACACAAACCCTATTCTTCACTGCAGCATATTCTTCGTCTGAATCATCATCGGAAGTCTCGATCTCAATACAAACTGTATTCACTCCTCGTCTTATTCACTCTTTCACAGGGAGTTAATTATTTTGAGTCGAACCAAGAAAGCCGATTTATAACTGGAGTTTCTTTATTGCTTCAACAATCAGGTTAGAACTCCTTTCTTTTTTTTATCTATTAAACCATCTTTTATATACTCTTATTTTTGAATCATATTGAATACTCTTCACTAATCAATAATTTAAAAATTGACCAATTGAATTGAACTTTACAGCTATTGAATCAATAATCAATTAAAACTTTCTCTAGCATCATATGCTATTGTTTTTATTATATTGTTAATCGAGTCTTATAATTACTAATAGAATATTATAGAAGCAGTAGAAGTTGTAAATATTCCTAGTGAAGATCATGTCAATGATGAGAAAAGACAAGAGAGTGCACTAGACAAGAGAGTGCAATTGAGGATATTGAAGCGTTACTGTCAGTACAAAAGTATTTTCAAAGTCGTGATGATCTCTTTAATACGGTACGTGAGATTTGTGAAATGCAAGGTTATGCTATTTTTTTAAATAACTCTAAACGTGATAGATGTGTAACTATTGGTTGCGATATAGGAGGTAGTTATCGTAATCAGTGTAATCTTGTGGCTGAAACTCGGAAACGAAAAATATCATCTCGATTGATAAATTGTCCTTTTGAGGTGGTAGGCAAAAAATAAGTTAATGGTTGCAAAAAATAAGTTAATGGTTTATGGATGCTAACATTGATAAATGCAATACATAATCATGATGCTTCGCTAGATATATCTGATCATCCTTCTTGTAGACAGTTTTCAAATGAAGAAAAAAATAAGATTATAGAAATGTTAAAGGCTGGTGTACAAACACGTCAAATACTCTCTTCACTTAAGCAAAAAAATTCCCAACTTTGAGCAATATCTATGTCAGTGCATAACATGAAGACTAAAGTTTTTAGGTGAACGAACCGTAATTCAAGCTTTGTTAGATGAGCTGGCTAAAAGTGATTTTATGTATAATGTGGAGCATAATTCAAATGGTCATTTGACTCATTTGTTTTTTGCACATCGTGGCATTGACAAGAAGCTATCCATATATTTTCGTTATGGATTGCACTTATAAAACTAATAGATATAATATGTCATTACTTGATATTATTGGGGTTTCGAATTTTAATACCACATTTAACTCTTGCTTTGCATTCTTAGAGAAAGAAAGAGAAGAAAATTATATTTTTTGAGAATAGCATTCATCAAAGCAAGCTCTCTATCAGTCTCAATCACTAAAAGTTGATTATCAACTCCAAATAAATTAGCATTCATCAAAGCAAGCTCTCTATCAGTCTCAATCACTAAAAGTTGATTATCAACTCCAAATAAATTACTAAACATCTAAGCTAAAATATAATTTTCTTCTCTTTCTTTCTCCAAGAATGCAAAGCAAGAGTTAAATGTGGTATTAAAATTCGAAACCCCAACAATATCAAGTAATGACATATTATATCTTTTAGTTTTATAAGTGCAATCCATAACGAAAATATATGGATAGCTTTTTGTCAATGCCATTGAAATAAGATGTGCAAAAAACAAATGAGTCAAATGACCATTTGAATTATGCTCCACATTATACATAAAACCACCTTTAACCAGCTCATCTAACAAAGCTTGAATCACGGTTCATCCGCCTAAAAACTTTAATCTTCATGTTATGCACTAACATAGATATTGCTTGAAGTTGTGATTTTTTTTGCTTAAGTGAAGAGAGTATTTGTACACCAGCCTTTAACATTTCTATAATCTTATTTTTTCTTCATTTGAAAACCATCTACAAGAAGGATGACTAGATATATCCGGCGAAGGATCATGATTATGTGTTGGATTTACCAATGTGAGCATTCATACAGCTTATCTTTTGCCTACCACCTCAAAAGGACAATTTATTGATCGAGATGATATTTTTCGTTTTCAAGATTACACTGATTACGCTAACTACCCCCATCTATCGTAACCAATAGTTATACGTCTATCACCTTGAGTTCTTTATAGAAATAACATAACCATGCATTTCACAAATCTCACGTACCGTATTAAAAAGATCATCACTACTTTAAAAATGTTTTTGTACTTATAGTAATGCTTCAATTCTCATCATTGACAGGATCTTCACTACGAATATTTACAACTTCTACTGCTTTCATAATATTCTATTGGTAAATTACAAGACTCAATTAACAGTATAATAACGACAATAGCATATGATGCTAGAGAAACATTTAATTGATTATTGATTTATACGTACTAAATTCAATAACCGTAAAATTCAATTCAATTTGTCAATTTTTAAATTATTGATCAATGAAGAGTATTCAATACGATTCAAAGACAAGAATATATAAAAGATGGTTTAATAGATAAAAAAAAGAAAGGAGTTCTAACCCGATTGTTAAAAAAATAAAGAAATTCCAGTTATAAATCAGTTTTCTTGGTTTGAGTCAAAACAATTAACTCCCTGTGAAAGAGTGAATACGGTTTGTATTGACATCGAGACTTCCGATGCTGATTCAGAAGAAGAATATGCAGCAGTGAATAATAAGCTTTGTGTATTTTATTCTTCAAAGAAAGTGCACTAGGATAAAAAAATAAAAAGAGAATTTGTATGATAAATTGAGACGTTTGAGAAATTAAAAGAGAAATTGGAAAGACTTGAAATTGTAATGAGAAATTGAAATCTAGTAGGTCATACATATTTTGGTGTGAAAATAAAAGTTCCCTATATATTTTTCTCCCATAATTTCATTTATTTTATCGCATGTTTTATTTTTTCCTTTTATATTGCCTTGATTGCTATTTTTCTTTTTCATTGTATTGTAGCTTCTAATTGACTTTTTATATTCTAACTTAATGTTATATATTTTTAAATTCTAGTCATTATATTTGAAAATATATTTATATTTAATCAATAATTATAACATTAATTACATTTTAATAATTATATTCACATAAGATAATATGGAGCTTTCATACGACATCAAATGAGATTGGGTAAATGATGATATGACATTAACATACATTATCTCACCTTTACCTTTATTGGGTTTTTAGTGAATTGTTTGTCAATCAAGAGCATGCAAGGATGTAATTGGGTTGCAGAAGGATCTATGCATATTCAAGTAATAAAAGTTTCCTCTTTCTTCTATCTTCTAAATTTGGTCATCAGTCCTCCCTTCTTCTTTTCCATTTTCATCTTTCACTACCAATTCCATGATGAAATAATTTTAAGGTGATGGTCTTCTTTACCTTTTGAGTTGCAAAGGTAGAGATGGATACATATGCTTGAATTGTATGAAATTCTAAAGAATCAAAAGGGTAGAATTAGCAATTACAGGTAATTGTCAATATATCCAAGATTTTCAGTTCATCAACGAAGCATTGAGCTAAATGAGTGGAAAAGGAAGAACATTCTTTGAATTGTTGCCTTCTTCTACTTAAGGGTTTAGCAAAATCCTCGACGAAAAGGTCCACACCACAACAAACACATAACTTGCTAGTTACTTAGTTTCTTCCTCTTCCTGCTCTTCTGCCACTGTGATCTCTCTAAGAATCGCTTCTGCTTCAGCTTCAAGTTGCTGCATACACTCTTCACAAGCAGCTACTAATTCTGGGTTGAAGACCTCATTTCTCTCATTTATAGGTGAAGGAGAGTGAACCTGCAACCATTCCCTTAGGCTTGCAACAGGAGGCAACTCGTTGCTCTCTGGAATCTCAAGTGATTCTAGCCTCTTTGCAATGCATTTCCTTTTATAACCACTCTCTTTCTCTGACACGTCTTCTTGTTCTTGAAACCTTGTAGTTTTCGCAGTTAGTAGTGATGTAATTGTATCTGTACTACTATTAGTATCTTGTATCACACTCAAAACCTCCTCCTTCTCCTCCACTCCATCATTTTTTCCCTCTATGTGCTCTTCTTGTTCTTGCATTTCCTCAATCACATAACCGTCCCCATCACTACAATCATCTCCTTCCTCACCACCACAGGACTTGAGTTTCTCCACCATTAAATCATATTCCTCCACTGTGTGGAAACTCCTCGCGCGCCCCGCACCCATTTCTTCATCTATGAGTTTTAGGGGTTCTTGTTCTGGACTTGACATGTATTCCCATGTGCTGTTATTATCGGTCACAGCAGCTTGCTTGGTGGTGGTGGCAGTGCAAACAAGAGCAAGGAAGTGATCCTTGATGATTTCAGGGTGGTCAGGAATGTTGTTCCCTTGCCTCTTCTTACTTTGCTTCAGCTTCCCCTTGAAAATCATTGATGGTGACATGAATTTTGAAGCAATGCATCCCATTTTAGCAGAAAGGGCTACTTACTAATGGTATTGACTGAAACCTCAAGCAGATAAGAATTAAAGAAAAGTAGTAGAAAAGACTTTCCAAATAGAAAAAAATTGAAGATTTGGAGACGAAGATGTTTAAATTTACTTGAATTTGGATATTACGAGGTGAAGTTTACAAAAAAAGGATATCTACTCTGTTAGTTTAGGGTTTAGAGGTGAAAGTGGAAGCATAGATTTTGACAGAAGGAGACAAACCCCAGCCACTCCTACTCCCACTCCTCCTGGTTTTAGGGAAAGTTTCTGCCACTGCCCCTTTACCTATAATATATTATTTCAGAAAAAAAATAGGCAGATATATAGATTATGTGAAACAGCAACATGGAGCTAGCTGCTAGCCTAATTTCTCTTGATTGGTAAACTAAACTGAAAGATACATACCTGCTAGCTGATAAGTTTCTTTACCAGGATCCTCAAAGTTGTCCAGGACAAAAGTTCCTGATTTGACTCTGATGAATAAGCAGGATCCTTCACTTAGTCAGATGCCATGTTTACAGGAATCTTGGTGTTTAACTCAGCATTACTGCTGCAAGTTTGAAACTCTAGTTGCTAGCTAATCAAAGGTGGATGATGCATTCATTTCTAGGTATGAACTTCACGTATC
The DNA here is from genome assembly GCA_963691705.1 of Viola odorata. Taxonomy (NCBI): domain Eukaryota; kingdom Viridiplantae; phylum Streptophyta; class Magnoliopsida; order Malpighiales; family Violaceae; genus Viola; species Viola odorata. The sequence continues at coordinate 46,360,992 of OY829539.1, read as the reverse complement.
CATGAGCTCACCGGCCAAGACTGATCATATTCGCGAGTCGCTCAATAAAAGAGTAAGACGCTTTTAACATGTAATTACTTCATACACAAAGTTTGGACCGAGACCCTCTTACTTACTGGGTGAGAGTGCGGATCACACCAACCAATTGTTAGTCTATTAGTAGTAGGCAGCAGAAGTAGACTTGTTAGGCCAAGAAGTATTCAAAGTTCGAACTTTGAATTAAGCATTGGTTAGCAGTTAGCCACACCTACAACTCAAACTTTTTAATAAATAATAATGATATAAACATGTCTCATATGCTTTTACGGTTACACCCATTTCTCTCACTTGTGGAATGCTTTATTGGCACAAGAAAAGGTCTGCATTTTTAACGCAACAGGTGTTGTTCTAGCATAAAGCCTTGACCTTCCTGTCGAGCCTTCTTTCACACTTGTAACTACTAAACCCTAATTTTATATTCAAACACACCCACCTCAAGACTTGTATAAACTTTCAACACCACTGTGTCATTGACTGATATCTGTAAACAGTACCAGTGTTTCTGCTGAGATTGTTGTTACTGTTAATTGCAAGAATTGTATGTGTGGTTATGAAATCTATCTGTTGAAAGGGCCTTAGGACAAAGTGTAGTAGAATATAGAACAAAAAAGAGATTTGAAAATAACAATGTTATGAGATAAAAAGGTAGATGTGCAATCCTATGAACATGTCATACAAGCCTCTTATAGGCCAAGCTTTTTCTGGTTCACACTGTTTTATTAGATGTCACTTAATTACTGCAGAAATTGTTTGTTTAGCATCTTCAGATAGAATTACATATATATTCGATACGAATGTAAGTAGGAATGGCTATGGCAGATGAATCAATTAACGGCAGGAGCCAGGAGCGAACCCAATTCTTGCAGCCGAGACATCATAGGCAACATTAAACCTCTGCTGTTGGTGATTTCCAATAATAGCAATCTGGTTGGCAGTTGCGAAAGCGAAGCAAGTAACACTATCACTGACTTCTATCAGGACATTCGAAGGTTTAAGCCCCATCTGAGCACCACCTTGAAAGATCAATCCAACCTCAGGCACGGCAGCAGCCATGCTCTTGAGGTTCCCCTTGAAGCAAGCATCCAATATAGAGAATGTTGGTGCTGCAGCGAACTTCTTTGCAAGCATTACCTTCACGAATGCCTGGCGCAGAGGTGTGTAGAGGGACGCTGGAAGGCGTGTGATGACAGTTCCAGAGTCTATAATGGTTGAAACTTCGTAGTTCTGCCCCTGTAATGCCCTACCTCCAACTGTAATCCCTGAAAGCCTCAGAAAGTACAAGCTCGGATTCTTTGAATCTGTCAGCATTGGGGTGTACTTGTATCCTACAGATAGAGGGATTTTTCCAATCGACAAAAACCCTCCTCCTCCTCCTCCTGCTGCAGAATCTGCAGAAGGTAGGCAGTAGGAAAATGCATATCCATACTTTGTGGACAACTGAGCTAACATGGATAGCTTGTCGCGGGCTAATCCAATGATCCCAGCTGCCTTTCCAAACAATCCTTCATTATCCTGCCCGCATCCGTAGGTGAAACCAGGAAACGTCTGAGAAGGTGCTAAAGTGAGCACATCCTGACTCAAATAGCCAACAGAGAAAGAACTATCCCCGTAACTCGCCGCGTAGAGACAGACTTTAGAAGGAGAGCAGTAGGGGTCATTGAGGGTTGCAGCTTTTAGGGAAGTGCACTGTGTGGTGGAGCAGGAAAGGGTTTTGTAAGTTTTGGAAGCAGAAGGATCAAAGACGGGTTCAACCTGCGCATGGCAGTAGATGGTACAGGGTTTGCATTGCAGCCAAGAGAGTGAACTTCCAGTGTCAAGAATCATGGAATAGTACTTTGGAGGGGACCCTATCCCTATCTTCACATAGCAACTACCTGTCCCGATGCCAGAACCTGGATTCAATGGAATGCTTCTGCTGCTTCCCCTTAAGTTTGATTCAATGAGAGAACTATGTCCATGTTTCAGCGATTCGATACGAGATGCAACATCAGAAATGGTAGTGTTGGGTGAGGTAGAGTCCCTTTTGTGACCTGCAATTCTGTTACTAAGAGCCTTGACATGTTCTTCATCTTGCAAGAGCAGATATGAGAGAGATACCGAGGAGCTTCTGTTGGCTCCATGTATCTTCAGCTCTATTCTGCTGTATCCTGCTTCTGCAAAATGAATATCTGTGTTATTTGAATACTGCTAATAACTAACATAAACTTTTGTTTTGATGAAAGAGTAATGCAAGTCAAGCTCCTAAGCAGATGATATTACAAGCAAACATAAAGAGGAGATGATTAAAATATACAGAAGCAGACATGCCTTCATGTTTTGGAAGTGAAGTTGAAGTGGGAATTGCAACGAAGAGGGTGAAAAGCTGAAGCCAAAACAAGCCCATCTCTTTAATTTTGTTGCTTTGCAGCAGCAGCAGCAGCAATATCAGGTTTACAAGGAAATAGATGAGTCAGTTGAGAGTGGCATGAGCTTTCAAGGTTTGATTGATGAATTATGTGGTTGGAGATTATAAATGCCAACCAACATAGGCCATGATTTGATGTTCTTATTAAAATAGCTGGACCAGCCTGGTTGTAGATAAAGGTGGCTTTTATATCAACCACATTTGCAATTGCGAAATTTACCACTACAATCAAAAGTCAGCCGTAACATGTGAGTGAAGCAGCCGTAGAAGTTAACTGAATCATTGCACTCAAAAGTCATTGTGTGACCTACGAATGAAACGCAAAATCAAGTCTTTTCCACTGTCACTACCCCAGTAGGAACAAGAACGTGCAGTATACTAAATAGAGCCAAAGAATGGCATTCGACAGAGGACTTTTCTTTCCGTCTGTAGGTTTTAGAAGTAGGACCATTGTCGACAAACCGACTGGCCTACTGATATGGAAGCTGGAGGCAACCAACACCATGACTTTTTTCCCTTTTGTTTCTAAACAACAGAGCAAAACATCAAAAACCACTACAATTTAAGGCCATAGACCCAATCAATCCAAAGATTCCATTATTATCAAAACAGCTTCTTATTACACGAAAGGTGTCGGCATTAGATTCTTCAATAACTTGGTCGTTTAGTCCCCATCTCTCGACCCTACTCAGGCCGAGTTGGACAAGCCCATAAAGAAAAATTATTGAATAATTCTGAGATAATCCTGAAACTGATGCATGATTAAACCCCACACCTGCTATTTTGATAATTATGACACATAATTATGAAAACTTACTTTGAACAGAAACTAAGAGATAAGAAAACCAAAAGACTCCCATCAGTGAAGTTAGGTGACAAATCAACAATCTTGAATATCAAAGGAAGAAAGCAGGGGCCGCAAATCTCAATAACCAGATATCAATCTTGCTCAATCAACAAAAGTAGAAAAGCGAAAGCTGCCCGCACTAATGCACACCAGAAGAAATAACTACGCTATTATAGTTTGAATTGAAATCTAGATCCCGCGATGAACACTAACAGTATCAAAAAAAACCTTACTAGAAGCAACAACACGTACAAGGGCTCAAAATTTTGAAAGATTGCCACTCCCAAACCAAACTTAGATGATACGTTTGAACAGATTAGTAATAGACCAGCTTCAATGCAAGACTTCAGGGAGCTTCAGTCCATTGCTTAGATGTTATCAGTGTGTTTAATCGGGAAGTATCTGCTCACCGTCGGCATCTGCCTCCGTCTCAATCTTAGGCTTGGATGGACCTTGGCCAGGGGCCTGCTTCTTCTTGATCCCACTTACTATGTCATCAATCCTCAGAAGCATGGATGCTGCTTCTATTGCTGTCTTGAAGGTCTGTGCCTTCACACTGTAGGAATCCCAAATCTGATGACATAAGCAGATAGTTATTAGATCACTGAGGATGACAGAATAAGTTGTTGGACAATATATTACAAGTACGTCTCAGTAAAATTTATACACCAAATATAGGGAAGACCTCTAAGGAGAAAAAAAGGATGGATCTAATGTTTAACAAACTATAACCAATGAGCTTGTAGCTCAGTTGTCTTCTTGCAAAGCAAGGAGGGGCTAGGTCTCAAGTCGAGTCGAGTCCCCTACTTATCAAAAAAAAATAAGGTACCCTAACTTGCAATATCTACCTATAGCAAAATAGTAATAAAAAAAAAGTAAAGTTATGAAAGTATAAACACGGCTAACCAATGAGCAACTATTCCAAGCACAACAAGCAATTGACAGTATACTGTAATAAGATGAATTTATAGTCTGTGCATATGGAGAACCACAAGTTTATTTCAGAATAGTGTCATATCATGTCATAACCGTTGTTTGTGGAAGAGAGTTTGCATGCATGTACTCGGCTTACAGTAAAAGAGTAGAGAATGAAATATAGCAATTACCTTCCTCTCTTTCATATCAGTAATTTCACCGGTGTTCCCATCTATGCCAATCCATGCATTTTCACCATTCGCATGCTATTTGTAATGTCACAACACAAATTAACATAGAAGGGTTCAGTATGTCTTTCGAATAACAATAGAAGTCTGTACTATACATGCAAATTAAAGGAAACAGATCATACTTTTCCTTGCAGGCTAGTCATCGTCCGAATCACATTAACACCACAATTCTGGGCCAGGGTTCGTGGTATAGCCTCAAAAGCTACAGCAGCAGCTTCATAGGGCCACTGTTTTGCAGCCATAAAACAAACAAAATAAACATATAATACCACATCATTAATTTGACATAATACTCTGTATGTAACTTATCATTCAAAATTTACAAGCCCACAAATTACGAGAGAGCTACTAGTAGCTAAAAATAACTGGAATGTCCAATGCATGAGATTAGTTATTCACCTTTTCTATGCCTTCAATGGATGAACTTTTTTGCTTCAGTGTAGCAGATACAGTTAACTCTGTCGCACCACCACCAGGAAGAAGTTTTGGATTCTTGATGATATTTCTGGCTACTGACATGGCATCCTGTATTGAACACAAGCTTCAGAAGTTGGGACAATAAATTGTCAAGATACACAATAATTGGATCATCAAAGTATTACGTACTTGCAAGTTTCTTTCCACTTCATTCAAAAGATCCTTACTCGCACCTCTCAATAGGATTGTACAAGCTTTTGGATCTTTACAATCAACAATGAAAGCAAAGAACTCATCCCCAATTTTTTTAACCTCAAACAATCCAGCCCCAGTACCAACATCAGATTCTTGCAACTCATCTGGTCGATTCACTATAGTGGCACCACAGACCTTGGCAATTCTGTTATTGTCTGTTTTCCTCAACCTCCTGATTGCACTAACACCAGCCTTGCTAAAATAATGACATGCCAAATCACTGAGTCCTTTTTCTGTGATTACCAAATCAGGCTTGAACTTCAATATCTGAGTGCACATGTTCTCTATGTATTCTTCTTCCATTTTGAGGAGAACTTCCCAGTCTTCTTCTTTAAGCAACTCAGCATTTGTTTGGTTCTCACCTTTCTTGTATTCGAGGGGAGAATCAAGAAGAATAATGCGGGGATTTACAATTTTTCTTTTCATTTTTCCAGGGGCAACCACGTCCTTGTTAAACATAACTCCTTTAAGAACTGTAGAATCTTCTAACTGGCCCCCAGGAACCTTCTCTACTTTAATGTACTTCTTGATATCCACCTCGCGTAATCCTTGACCAAAGTCCACACTAACTATTTTGGTGGCATCAATAGCTAGATCCTGGCAAGTTAACAAAATATTCAGTGCAGAACATCTATAATTGAAAACCAAAGGTGACAAGCATAAGACGAGAGGCAAGGTGTCTCAGAATGATCAGTAGCATCCCAAATGATCTAATAAAAGTAAATACTTTGACAAGTGGATAAATAAAAACAAGATGGGTATGCAGAAAAGTAGTAAATTAATACAAATTGTTGAGTACACATATGAAATTAACATAAACTAAAGTACAATACCAAATTAATTCAAACAATCAAGTATAGGTACCAAATATGTTGTTTTTCCCTTTGAAAAAGAGAAGAAGAGGTCCATAAAACTACATACAACCCCGAAAGAAAAGAGGAACCAGCATAGAAAAGGCTTACAGCAATTAAGTCTCCGAATTGGCTGGTGAACTTTGTACCTATAGAGCTCTTGACCAAATCCAACAAGGTTGTACCTGTCATGTCTTAGGTTAATAGCAAACCTATTGTCAACCAGCATTCAAAAATAATGTAATAACCTTTATTCACCACAAATGAACAGTTCATTTGCAGTAACTAACTAATATGCATTGCAGTCATTTTTCCTTTTGTGTTTGACTTTTTTTCAACAAACAAAAGCGTGAATCCAGCCTTGGAGTAACAGATGTACTCTGGTAAAAGTGGCAATGTCTCAAACTAAAAGTAGCCTACCACAACCTCAACCACTTAACAATGACAATAGAAATAATTTCAATAAACAATGAAAGGGAGAAAAGAAGAAGTCGATGAAACATACGATCGTTGATGTCAAGGGGCATAGCGATTTTATCAAGCACATCGATTGCATCCTCCAAAGCTTTATTGTACGCTGCAACTCCAATTAAAAGACTTCATGATGAGAATTTTTTTTGGAGAATAAGCATATAAAAGGGCTGAAATATTATCACTTAAAACAGCACTTGCTATATTACCTCGGCAAATCACAGTAGGATGATAGTTGTTGTTGATGAAGGATTCAGCAACATGAAGCATCTCTCCAGCTACAAGAAGCCAATGATATCAAATTAGAGAGGATGCCTTCTAATAACAAAAGAAAAAAACAATGAATGAAGGACAAGTGCTTGTGTGATGTTGGGAGCATACCAAGAACAATGACAGAAGTGGTTCCATCACCAACTTCTTCGTCTTGGGTTCGGCTTAGTTCAATCATAGACTGGTGGGATGGAACAGATAGTAACAGTTATTTACTAGTCAAAGAAGTGAATATACACAGGAAAAAAAGAAGAAAAAAAATACAGAGTGAGAAAGGGAAGGAAGGGATGCCTTAGCAGCAGGGTGGGCAAGATCTAACTCGCGAAGAATTGCATTTCCATCATTAGTTACAACAATGCCTGTTAGCACAGCAAGCAAGATCACCATTTAGAGATTAACACAAACACTACACACTAAACAATACACGCTACAGCATAAACCCTAAACCCTTGTATAATCCAAAGAAACGAAAAGTAACTATAAAGGAAAAAGAAAACCTCCAGCAGCATCAAGTAGCATCTTCAACATGGATCGAGGGCCCAAAGTAGTACGAATGATATCGGCGACAGCCATAGCAGCCTGGATATTAGCAAGCTGGACCTTCCTGCCGGACTCGCGTTTAAGCGAATCCTCTGCAAACCCAAAATCAGAGTGATTACTAAAGAAATAAGAATTGAATGTGTGATTTAAACTAAAATGAAGATGAAACCCAACTCACTTAGAACGAGAACTGGAGCGTGCATCTTTGCCGGTCGTGTTTTTCTTTTCTTCTTCAAACAAACCTAAAGAGTGAGTATACACTTGCAATGCCAGTTTCTTTTACAGTCCTCTCGTGCTTTTAAGCAGAGAAGCAGCAGAGGTTTCTAGGTTCCCCTACTACACATCTGTCCAGGCCCAGGACCAGGCTGAGGCTCAGGCCCAGTATCAGGCCCAGGCCCAGGCCCAGTATCAGGCCCAGGCCGCTTTCTTAAAGACCCACAACATAACCCAAACAACTCTACTAATATACCTTTGTTAAAAAAACAAAAAACAAAAACTAGTAAATTTGTTTTTTTAACAAAGAGGGAATATTATTATATATAATAAAAATAGAATATTTTATTATTAATAATAAAAAGATCAACTTTTTATATATATAATTACCCTAAATATTACAAGTAACTTAACTCAATAAATTAATTATCAATGGACATGTAACTCATAAGTTATCTTATGGTAGCAAAGTATCAATTGGGTTTTAAACGCAATTTCGAATCCTACCTTCATTTATTAGAAAAAATTAATAAATTAATTGGCATAAATGTATCAAACTCGTGCAAATAGAGTGTGGAGTCTGCATGTTGAGAAGATGAATTTGGCCTAACTTCAAGGATCTCATACCAAACTTGCAGGCTGCATCTAAATTTAAGAGATGAAGGTGTTTCTTAAAATTTTAGGGCCTAGTAGACTGCAACACATATTCTTACCATTGTGTTTGAAACTGTAAGTATTGGTTCGACCATGACTGATAGCATTCGCATCATAAATCCAAGGACGACCCAACAACGCATGATCAACATCCATATGCAACACATGACACTAGTCACCCATGTGAACAAAAATAATGAAAAAAATGTTGAGTTAATTCGATCAACGATCAGTTAAAAAATTTATCCCAATGATTAATAACCCCTAGTTATCAAACGAGTCAAAAGTAATCAAGAAAAGAATACCGAGAATTTTAACGTGAAAAACTTCAACAGGTAAAAAATTATAGGACCAAACAATCAACAATCCACTATGTGTTAATCAATGTATACAATCAAACAAATCTTTACCTCAACCATAGGAATTATACGACATATATCATTATCACCAATAATAACAATTAAACAATCCAATCAATCGTATAAAAAAAGAATAAGATAATAAGTATTTAAAAAAATACCATCAATTACAATCTAGAGAACGATCAAACACCGTTCACCTCGAAGAGCTCAAACTAAAAAAACAACTCTCTAAAATTTTGTCACAAACTAATCACAGATCACCACCCGGTCACTTAGGATTTTATTTTAGATAATTTTGTTATATTTATTTCTTTAAGTTCTTTTTTATTTTGATCGGTTAAAATAAATATCAATAATTTCTCATAAATATAATAAATTGTTTTTAATTTTTGAATAATTAAAAATATTAAAATTATAATTTTATAAAAATTATACAGTTTATATTGTACAGGGAGAAAGCAACATGAAACATTTTGTAAACTATTAATTTTTTATATTTTTATATAGTTTAGTTAGAGTTTACCTATTAATTAATTTATTAGTTAAATTAGAAGAAAAAGAGTAATAACGAGACGTGTCTGACTGAGAAAGCGAAGAGGAAGAAGAGTAGACGATCACTGCAAAACGGATGATGAATGGCGAGTGACGGAGGAACAGTAAGAAAGATTCTTGTTTGCAATTGATTTGAGCGGAGAAAGAAGAAGGCTAAAGGAAGCAAATGGAGGCAATGGAACAGCAGATTTCGCCCGGAGATTCCCAATCGCAGTTGCACCCTGGGCAGGAGCAACAAGCCGCCGGAGTTGGGATTCTGCTCCAGATCATGATGCTCGTCCTCTCCTTCGTCCTCGGTCATGTCCTCCGTCGTCACCGTTTCTATTATCTCCCTGAGGCCAGCGCTTCTCTTCTCATTGGTATCCATATTTCGCTGCTCTGTTCGAAACTGTGTTTTTCCAGTTCAATTATGTTACTACAGAATTCTTTTCTTTCCATTTCAGGTCTAATTGTTGGTGGACTTGCTAACATCTCTGATACAGAAACAAACATTAGGTCGGTCTTCTACTTTAATTTGTTTAGTTCTTCTTCTTGTTATTACTGTAATCATTTTTTTTTTTTAGGGTTTGTACTCCATTATAATCATGAATGTGGCCTTGAATGATCTCAATTCTCTACCTGCTCTATTTTTCTTGTTGGGTTTTCGTTTATTTATTTGCTAATTTGTTATGTTCTGCTCTTTCAGGGCATGGTTTAATTTCCACGAGGAGTTCTTTTTCCTCTTTTTGCTGCCTCCCATCATATTATATCCTGACTCCAACTTCATTCCTGTCTTTTATTTTATCTTCAGATTTTGTAAATTTTTCTCCCATATTTCTTATTTTCCTTGACTCTGCTGCTTCTACTCAGTCCGGTTTCAGTCTAGCACCTGTAATTCTTTTGATCCCGATTCCATTTTACAATTTTGTATGATGTATCTGAAATTTGGATGAATGCTAATTTTATCCCATTCCATGTCCGCCCTCTGCAGAAACCGTTCTTCTCTAACTTTGGAGCAATTGTTGCGTTTGCTATATTAGGAACTTTTATTTCTTCCATTGTTACAGGCATTCTGGTGTAAGTATATCTATCTTGCATACAAATACTTCTCATGACTTTTGACTGTTTTTCTCCCTTGTCCTCACTCTTTTAGTGGCTTCTCTCTTCAGTTACCTTGGTGGTCTTGTTTACCTCATGTACCGCCTTCCCTTTGATGAATGCCTAATGTTTGGTGCTCTTATATCAGCAACGGATCCTGTCACTGTTTTGTCCATATTCCAGGTAATTAGCTGCCCCATCTCATGCCAAGTTTGACGTTGTCTTTCTTCTCCTTCCTCAATTAGATAATTTGTGATAGTATGCTCTTTGAGCAGTAAGAGATACAGAAAGTAAGGCGAAGTTGACATTGCTTTACTGAGAACCTAACAAGCAGACCCAAAATGGCTTGTTTGAAACTTTAAAAGGATTTTTTTCTAAATGTTTTATGGAAAATGTGTCCTATTTGGGTGGAATACAGGAAAGTAATCCTTTTAGGTCTAAACCGCCAGTAACGCTAGGCCCACTGGGCCAGGACTAATCCTGTTCGTACATGCACCTGACACTGGCTGGTCAGCATCAAGCTCTATTTGACATGTGTTGGATGTGACTGAGGGTTATCCAACTTATGGAATCGTTTTAAATAGCAGACTATTCACTCGGGAGCACTTATTACATTTAAATACTCTGGTATCTCATGCTCTTCACATATAGGGTGGAAGGAATAAAAAAATCCAAATTCTTCTCTAGCATTTTTGCTGTGGCGAGGTCCAATAGGGCTCAATAGAAAGTGGAGGCTGATTTTATAAAGATTTAAGATTTTCCTTTTAGTACACTATATTCTGATTGCGTCATATTTGTCATTTAGTGTAGTAAGGGGCTTCTGATGTTTATGAGGACAAAATGGGTCTGGTCACTCGTCAAAGTAGTTGGATGTAGGAAAACAAGAGAAAGGAAAACCTGTTTTTGTCTGACTCGTTTGTAGAGCACTTCACTTGAAATTTTTAAACATATATTAGATTTTATGAGGGACTTTCTTTTTGTCCAATTACTATGTGGGATTATAAACCTACCTAATTCAGTTATTAGTCTTCACCCATTGTTTCTTTCAATTCGAGGTAGAATTTACAGTCAAGTTTTGCAGGAGCTCGGCACTGATGTCAACCTTTATGCTTTGGTGTTTGGAGAATCTGTATTGAATGATGCGGTAAGTTTTTATTGCATTAGTTTCTTTGGTGTCCAATTTTATTTTGAGACTATAATGACTGGATGATGTGGTTCTCTTTGCATGCTGCACCTTTGGCAGGTGGCTATATCCTTGTACAGGTATGTAAAGTTCATGCTTTTAAGCTCAGTTGATACCACGTGGTTCAGTTTTAGATCAAGCTGTATCTTACTGTGCAGGACAATGACCTTGGTCAAAAGTCGTGCATCATCTGGCCAGAATTTCTTCATGTTGGTTGTCAGGTTTCTCGAAACCTTTGTTGGTTCAATGTCTGCAGGTTTGTCTTCATTTTTCCATTTTGGTTATGTGATTAACCTTCTTTAGGTGTGTGTGAAGTCTTTGTGCATTTGAGCATTTTAGTTCTTGGCACGAATGGTGATTGTAAGAATTTCATTAATTCATCAATTTTGGCCTGGCAAAATAAACTGGTGCTCTCTAATACCACAACTGATATATGTACTATGAGAGTAGTGGAGTATCATCTACTGCACAAAATTGCTGGCTGTTTTGCTTTTGTTGTGGCAGTATTCTTTTAAATAAATAGGCCTATACTACCCTTTTTACTCACCCACCCATGAGGCTCCACGGGTTCGAACCCATGAGAGACATGGGGCATATGCACTTTGCCACTGAACCACAGTGGCTAAAGCGTTACTGGAGAATTGAGTCTAATAAAGTGATGTAGGATAAAAGTTATTACAGGAAAAAGAATTAAAAGATATCACAGATAATTATAAGATATGAATTGTTTGAGGGAGGGAATGAATATTGGATATCATTTTAATTTGGTCACAAGTGTTGTGTATGATCATTGTAGTTATTACATTTGCAAATTCTTAGGAAATGTCAGGTCTTCTATAAAAAGCATAATACTATTACTGTTGATATTGTGGGCTGGCGGCATTGAAGTCTGTGGCAATTCAATGCCAGCATATCTTTTACCACCAAAGGGCAATTGGTATTTTTGAAGCTAAAAGTTGTAATAATCTATCAAAAAGCTTGGTTTAATATTGTTATAAATTCTTTCAGCTCAGGCAGCAAAGCAGTGACATGCTTATCAAAATAAAAATGAAAAACCAGCAAAGCAGTTACACAATTATCATATGCCATGGCTTTTACAATTCCAAATGGCACATTATGTCAGTAAGCTGTAATGTGATGGTCTGCCAACTTTTACATAGTTGCTAAGTGAACATGTAATGACACACTAACCACAGAGTAAGACATGTCTTTAGCCTACTAAGAACTTAAACTTGTTTCTGCTTACTAATGATTGAATCATGTTCAGGTGAACTTTCTAGAAGCCACTAGTCAAATTGAGAATTATCACTTGACTTTTTTTCGAGTTATCATTTGATTGAGCAAATTAAGCAGCAAAAATATATTTTGTGGATCATTTGAACTTTAGTCCTTTACCTATTTGGGGAATCCTAATTCAGTCCAAAACCTTATTTGACGACCTAAACATTTTGTTCAGTGAAGAACAAAAGCCCTAAGCATTAAAAGTTTATCATTCAAGTAAATTCTTAAATTTGGAATTGGAGGATGATAAGAAGATGAAGGGAAACAGTAAGGCTGAGCAGTGATAGTGTCCCTAATAAAGAAAAATTGCCTAGAAATGTCAGACAAGGACATTTACATGTTTATCTTATTTCTGTTCGAAAACTCTTTTGCACTTGTTTTAACTGTCTTGTACCATCGTTGGAACATATTAGCAAATCCTTGAGGATGCTTGATTAGAAATCTTTTACAAATATTTAAGACTTTACTGAGGAAAATAGAGTCTAGGCTTGAAATATGAATTGTTAAATTGATTCAGGACTCTTTTTGTATTTATTAATTTCTTTTGGCTTTACATGACTCTTCTTTTTAGAAGCAAGTCTTTGTTTTTTTATTTTATTTTATTTTTGCCGTTTCTGTATACTTCAACATTTTACCCACTCCCCAATCACTAACTATGCATTGCATATGGCCGTGCAGGTGTGGGAGTTGGATTTACTTCTGCATTGATATCCTTTTACAGACACTCTTAGACACAGACACGAATGTTTTGTTCTAATGATTTTAGGTGATTGAACTTCTTGTGAAACCTTAATTCCTGGAACCTTTTCAAGTATGCTGGTTTGGATATAGACAAGTGAGTATTTATGTATCTTTATGTTATTATATCATTATTATTATTTTTGATATGTAGTGAAGTCTTGATTCAATCTTTTTGTTTGCTCTTGCTCAGTCTTCAGAACTTGGAGAGCTGCCTCTTTGTTCTTTTCCCGTATTTTTCGTAAGCTATCTGCCAGACTAGTTCATTTTTGTTCAGAACTTCAGTTTTGTTTTTCTGTCTATATATACTTAGACTAGTGGTGCCATGTTACATGAAACTCACTTTATGACTTTTAGGTACATGCTTGCAGAAGGTCTTGGCCTCACTGGTATAGTGTCAATATTGTTCACTGGAATCGTAAGTGCCCATATAAAAATTGTCACTGTATTTTTTTTTTTGTGATTGATTGAGCAGTGATGTGGGAGAAAATATATTATTTTTACAGGTCATGAAGCATTATACCTATTCAAATTTGTCAGAAAGTTCTCAGCGATTTGCTTCTGCATTTTTCCATCTTATATCATCATTGGCTGAGACTTTTGTGTAAGTGATCATTTATTGCTTTCCTGTTGAGGGATTGTGCCCTTTCAATATGACAGCGCCATCTGGCGTTGACTCCTTTGTCCAATTTGCAGGTTTATCTACATGGGGTTTGATATTGCAATGGAGCAGCATAGCTGGTCCCATGTGGGATTTATCTTCTTCTCTATTGTATCCTTGTGTAGTTCATTGGAAAGACAAAAACACATTTTCTTAATCATTTTAAAATAAAAGTTCCAACTGTTTTTCCTTAGCTTGCTTTGTGACCATCTCAGATCTTCATAGGCATTGCAAGGTATGAATTCTTCATTAGCTACCATGATAGGACCTTCTGTACTAGATCGAAATGTTAATTATGATGCCCTTGAATTTCTTTTTCTTACATTTTAATACCTACCAAACATAAGTTAAAAAAAGAAAAGCCTACCAAACATGATTATCACATCCTGTTATTTTGTTGAAACTACTAATCTGGTCATGCTTTATGTAGGGCGGCAAATGTATTTTCTTGTGCATATTTGGTCAACTTGGCCCGGCCTGTGCATCGTAAAATACCTCTCAAACATCAGAAAGCACTTTGGTACAGTGGTAAGTGTTGAATTTAATTTCCTTAAAGATTCTTGGTTTCCTTTGTGTTTTTAATGCTAATGAGCTGTTAGTGTAAGTAGGACTTCGAGGGGCTATGGCTTTTGCCCTTGCTCTGCAATCAGTTCATGATCTTCCAGAAGGCCATGGCCAAACTATATTCACTGCAACTACTGCCATAGTTGTGTTGACGGTACAGAAGTTCAATGTTTCTAAAGTTATCTGTTCATTTTAGACTTCTTTTTCTCATATTTTAGTACTTTAATTTTCTCCTGTTTATCTAAGCCTTTCAATTTTATAATGGTACTAATATTCTCCTCTATATATGCTGGTCTTCTAACTTCATAGGTATCTAGTTAAATTTTACTTTTCCACTGAATTGAAATAGGGATATGCTTTAATACTAAATAACCTTAAGATCCTTTGCTATTAATTGCAATCCAATTAAACACTAATTTGTATAACAATAAAACCCAAAGCACTTTCCAAACTTAGCCTCCACAGTATTATAGTAAGCAGTCCCAAATTCATAAATACAAGAAACTACAGTTGGTAAAGTCTAATTGATGATGGGAGATTTTTAACTAGATAATCAAACATACGCAAACATTGTTAGTAGAGAGGAGGGGGTGGGGGGCCATCATCAGTCGGTGGGTGGGATTTACTCCATTGCATTCCATAACTTCCACGCCGACTCTTATTACAAGTATGTCACTGTAAATTGTGACCAAGAACTCTGTGCCAGCTCTTTGCTTTTCCGGTTTTCCCTTCATCTTTTTTACTATTACTAGTATTATATTGAATTATATTTGGGGTGCCTTTGTTTGCTATTCTGCTACTTGATATCTCTGTTCTTATGATCAGTATCACGTTGATACTTGATACTTAAATGTCACCTGTGGGGTATCCTAATTTAATAGCAAAATTTTGCTATGTTTGTAGTTCAATAAGAAACAAAAATCTAACAACTGAACAAAACTTGAAAGAAACCAACCAATGACAGATGGACTAGATTACTTGTCTATAGACAAACTACACCCATACTTAAACACACCTTTACCATAAAACTGCTGAAAGCAGATAACACATTGACCTGCTTTGTACCAAAATATTCTGTCAGCATACTTAGCACCTGACACATGATTCTCTCATGTAGTAGACTTCATGTAGGTTACTTGAATGCTACATTGGGAACTCATTCTTTTTGCTCCTAACTCTCCAAAAAATGCTTGCAGGTGCTGTTAATTGGAGGTTCGACAGGCACTATGCTTGAAGCTTTGCAAGTTGCTGGTGAGGGACATGATAGCCCCTTGGCCAACGTAAGTTTTTGTGTAGTAGCTTAATAGTTTGCTATGCGCTATAGTTCAGTTGAAAAATATAGAGTTCTACATAGTCCCCTCTCTGCTTTATTTTTCTCCCTCATTTGTTTGCTAGGAAACTCTGATTTGACTCATATGGGATGGAGACATAGGATGTTAGTTACAGCTTTGCGGTTCCTAACTCTTTTTTTAAAACATAGGCAATTTGTTCACGAAATTACTGAAATGCCATTCATGTCTGTGATGGCTATGCTTTTATCCCTCTAGTTTAAAACATGGAAAGCTCTTAAGATGGGGGTGTGTTTGGATAATTAATTCACCCACATGTTAAGAGCGGAGTAATGGTTAACTGTTTCCTTTTCAATTTTACATTTTCAGAGCTATGAGGTGAACAATGGTTACATTGCTCCTTCCTATAATGATGAGGACGAACCATCCGGGAATAGGCTGAAGATGAAACTTAAAGAGTTCCATAAAAGGTAAGTCCCTGGAAATTTATCTTCATATGGATGCCTTTCACTTGATTTTTGTTGTTCATTTTGTTTGCCATTTCCCTTTACAGTGCAGCATCATTCACCGCTTTAGACAGGAATTACCTCACCCCATTCTTCACAAGTCAAAACGGAGATGAAGGTGATGGTTTCTAGGATCCAGTTGTATTTTTTTATATTGACTGAATCAAAGCAATCCCTGGTTTGTGCAATCATTGTGGGTCATTATTGATCAACTAGTTGAACAATTCTACAGTTCTATTACTTCTTTTCATTCACTTATGTTGCTTTCGCCCATGTATTGATTACTTGTTATCTTAGACATTGGTGTCATGGTATTTAAAGATGGTTCTCTAGTTAGCTACCGTTTGTTAGTCATGATCCCGACTGATGGATAGTTCAATTACAAGTGACCACATAGTACAATCTTAAAGATTTGTCAACTAGGTAGTGTTTGCATTTCTTGTGATGAAATAATCTGAAGCCATTTTGCATTGAGAGGAGACATTCATATCACAATAGGGCTTATAATTTCACCTTTTCTCACATGTTTCTGTTGCCTTTCAATTGTCTTATTTATAACTTTGATATTTCAGATCATAGCTTAATGAAAACAGTATTGCTCCACTTAAATTCTTAATAGTATTATTACTTGTTACGAGTGCAGATGAGCTGCTGCCCAGTTCAAGTAGGGCAGGTTTCCATCACGATGGCTAATTTTTCAGCAACAATAATTAGTTGACAAAGAGGTGAAAAATACTTGATCGGCATTGTAGATAAATTCACAGATGAAAAATGCCCGACATGACTCTTTAGAAGTAGATAGGAGGATGAACTGGGGCTATGCATATATTATTGTTACTCCACGCCTTCCTATGGTAGAATAGGGATACACACTGCAATCCTGATGTGACTCAAGTGAAATCTTGCTCTTCGGTTCTGTATATATTGGATCTAAATATTAGTTTCTAATTGAACTGTTTGTTTTGCACTCGGACCTGCTACTGAATCCAGTGCTGCTCATCTAAATTTTACGTTGACTGCCTTCATCTTATGGTTTTCTTTGTGGTAATCTAAACTTTCTGTCGACTTTCATCTTACATTTTGGTTCCTTTTCTTTGTTGGCTTTGAACCAATAATTTTCGAACATATTATTGAAGCTAGGACTGTGAATGAGCTGAACCATTCTGCTCGAGGTTCGGGTCGAAAAGTTCCATTAAGGCGTGTTTGATAAAGCTTGTGACTTGGTTTGTTCAGTTACAGACAGAGTAAGCTAAACTCTGGTCAATTAAACTTAGGAGCTGGCAAAGTTTGAGTAAACAAAAAAGACTAGAATGTCTATGTTTAGAACTGCTCTAGCAGATAATCAATTCAGTTTGGATGTGCTAATCAATTCAGTTTGGATGGACAAATCCATCGTATATTTCATATCCATATAGGTCTTTCTACAACCCTTATTACCAAAGCTTAAGCTTAAGTTTACCATTGCAACTAAGGTTGTCAAAATCGAAATTATAAGTAAAATTGAAATAAATAGATAAAATTGAAAACATAAAATATAATAACTTTCTAATCACTTTTTTGATAATTATATTAATAATTACTAAATTTTAAAATAATTCTTTTTTTAAAACAACAATAACTTATTTTTGAAAACCCATACCTAGTATTTGGCTCAAATTGATGGTGTTGAGTAAAGTAGAGTACAGGTTTGGATCCTGCAGAGTTAATTATTGGACAAGGAATGAGAAATCTATAATGTGCATTAGCTTGGAGGTTGCGTAAACGACTCTTTGCCTCTGTTGCTGTTATTATATTTAATCAGATGTTGGTGTGTGATCTGTGAATAAAGCTGGTAGAAAAGGAGAAAAAAAAATGAGACACAATGAGAAAAAAACAAAACAAAAGAACCATCTTTTTTTCCTATGCCACAATATAATCATTTCTGTTCTCCAAAGATTGGCAGCCTCGAGAGGTTGTTCTCTGAAATTGAATAATCTGCCCTCTTAGGCTACATTCCTCCACCTGGGATTTGTATGTCATGGATAACATATCTCCACATTCTTGGATGAGAGCTGTTTCAAGTCCAGCCATCTTTGCTAATTCAGAACCTAAACGCTCTGTCTCTTCAGCCTGATCAGGAGCAGCAGCAACACAGACAGCACAACAACAAGTGAGGAAATGGAATGTAAAGAGCTTCTTGTTTCTATAGAACTTTATGAACAAAATCACCAAACAAGCTTGTAACTCCGCGTGGTACTTCCTCGAATTCGAGTCCCTAACTCGCAATTTCTATTCCAAAAAGAGAAGAAACAAGCTATGCATTAGAAACCTACCTTTGGGATAAAGGTTCGGATTTGGAGTGCTATTGACTCCATTAGTTTTAATGCTGAGTTCAATGCTTCTCCTATCTCCCTTGTATCTGCCTGCAGTTGCACCATACAGACATAAAACATCTCATGGTATTAGTACTTATTATACCCATTAAGAATCAAAAATCATGATTAGAAAAAGAAAGAGCAAAAAGGAGAACATACTCTTATATTGCCACTGATTGGAACTTTTAGTGAGGTGTTCAACAAAGCTTGAGTTGCTTCTGTGAATGATGTTGAGTAATCTGCTTCAATCGCAGACCATCCATCCAAATACGGCATCTAAATTACCAAACAATAGAATCAATTAAAAGGCACTCCACTAGGTAAAAATCAATGAATGCACAGAAATTCCATAGCATTGAATTGAACTGGAGAGCACAAAAACCATACATCAAGATGAGTCTTACTTGGACACTCCACTAATTAGAAAACAGTGAAATCATGGAGATGAATCTTACTTGGGAGTCGAGAATTGTTGTTAGAGCTTTGGTTCTGTTTAATATGGCAAGTTCTGTGCGTTTCCTTCCCACAGACTCATACAATTCTGCTAATTTGACAGCAAGCGAATAGAAAGCTTTCTACAAATAACACAAGAAGAATAATGAATTCAATTTTCCCAACCACTGCTACATAACTTGTATAATCCAATTAACGGAGTAATCTACTAGAGATTACTAATACCCATGAATTAAAGTTAACAAAAAATTGAGAATTGAATTGCATAATTGTTGAAGAGAAAGGATAAAATGGGTAAAAAGAGGGACTTTACCTGGGTTTCTCTGGTCTGAGCTAGAGCAGAGGATTGGGCCTTTGCATTGACAAATCTCCACTGCAGATAATGGTTTTGGAGCAATCTGAGCGATTGGATGTCATGTTGATGATGGATGTTACTCCTAGCTGTGGTGGATTTTCTAGAATTTGCATCACAGAGGGCAGGAGAAGAGGGAATCTTGAGAGAGGAATAGGACTCTTGAGAAGCAGAGGGATGCAAAACTAGAGAGCGGGACACTTTATTAGAAGAAGAAGAGGAAGAACAAGAAGAAGGGCGGGGAGGAGGAGGCGGCGGAGGAATTGGAGCAGCGGTGTTTAGATTTCTTTCGGTGAGGAATCTGCCGGCGGAGGAGATATTGGCTGCCTCTGGCATGGAAGAACGGAGATTCTTACAATTAGTAGCAGTAGTTGTGTTATTGTCAGAAGAAGAAGAGGTTTGAAGGTTAGATTGCAAGAGCTTTGCAGCGGCGGACGAGGAGGCAGAGGCGGGGACAGATCGGTGTTGGTGGTGGTGGCGGAATTTGGAGGAGGTGGGAGGGACAGTCGGGGTGTCGGGTCTGGAAATTGAGAATGATCTTGAGGTGGAAGAGGGTGGGTGGTCCTTGAAAAGCTTTGTGACGGCGCGTGTGGGTCGGTTCTCATCGGAGTGGCGAGGGGAGGAGCAAGTGGAGGAGGAGGAGGGTGATGGTGCTGGGGACGTTACCGAAGACATGAATCGAGAGCTTACCTCCCTAACCCTTGGCCGCCGATGAGGAGGCGCAGGAGGAGGATTCTTCTGCTGCTGTTCCGGCTTCAATTCTGCCATTTTTCTCCGGTTAATTGATCAAAATCTGATCAAATGTCAAATCTGAGTAGCAGAAGGACGGGGATGAGAAGATGAAGATGGAGATTGACCCAATAAAAACTAGCCGTTGTGGTATGGCAAAAGGTATTTTATTTATCTGAAAAGAATAAGAAATTCAAAAAGGTAACGGTTCTATCTCTGGGAATCCCAGAGTCCTTTTCAGTTGGATCGGGCTTTCATTCTCCCAAAGATGGACAGGGCTTACCGATTTTATTTCGACACATCAATTAGTATAATTTTGTTAGTAAAATATATATTTTTTTAAATTAATAAAATAATTAGTATTATATATATTAGGGGGGAATTTTATAGTCTAATCCTATAAAAATATTAAGAAAAAAAGATGTTGTATTAATAAAAATCAAGCAATTTCAATTAGCTAGAGTTTATCCAATCTATACAAAGCTACGACAGAAATTTCAAAACCTCCACTTTAATCCTTATACTTTACTATTTTCTGGAAGAATCCTGCAAAAATAAAACTTTATTTTATATATATCCTTCATTAATATAATTTTTTTTGTTTATTGTTCATACATTTTGGCCCCTTGAATTTTCAAGACTTCCATTTTAGTCTTTGTATTGACAATTTTCTAAAAAATATAAATATAGTCCCTGTAAAATTTAAAATTTCTTTTATGTCCTTTATCAATTTTATTCTTTTATTTATAGAAGTTATATGTTTTATTTTTATTTTTATCAGCAATATACACATAAGAAGTTCATTAATAGACACTTACTTCAATTCCAAACCCTCATACTCCTACTTAGGTGGTGTTTGGGGTTCAGGGTTGGGTTGGGAACCCAACTTTTCCCAACCCAAAAGCCAAAGAAGGTGTTTGGCTACCACTAGGGGTGGCAAATATACACCCATACCCAATTATACACCCATACCCAATTAATTAAATGAGTATGGGTATTAAATGGGTTAGTTAAATTTTTAAATGGATATAAATGGGTATATTACCCATTTAAACTAAAATATATGGGTTTAATTGGGTTTGGGTATGGGTACCTAATTAAACCTAACCCAACCCTATGCTTCTTTTTCCTCTCTCTCGTTTTTTTATATTTTATTTTTTATTTTTAAACAAATTCAATTTTTTTACTCTATATAATGAATAAAATAAATTAAAAACTACAACAACGTAATCTTTATTTCAATATGAGTAATTTTATATCCACTTTTCATATTTTATTTAATTTTTTAAAAATGGGTTTTTTATACTTTTCATGAGATAAAATCATGACCATAGATCATTCAATATAATATTTGTATGGGGTAATAGCATAAAGGTCTCCTGTACGATTGCGAAAAACAGAATCCTCCCCTGTACTAAAAAAATTGATGAACGGGTCCCTGTACTATCGATTAGTGGCAAAAGGACCTTTTCTGTTAGTTTGACTAACAGATTGTTAAATGTTACCTGCTACAACCAGTTGGAAAA
This sequence comes from Viola odorata, assembly GCA_963691705.1. Classification (NCBI taxonomy): domain Eukaryota; kingdom Viridiplantae; phylum Streptophyta; class Magnoliopsida; order Malpighiales; family Violaceae; genus Viola; species Viola odorata. The sequence continues at coordinate 46,339,238 of OY829539.1, read as the reverse complement.
AAAAACACTGTTCTTCCGGCTAACAAATTTTTCTTTTCTTTTTTGTGAATTGGTTTTCTTTTCTTTTTTCAAAATCATTTCTTCCTTCCTTCCTCTCTCTCTCTACTCGTCATCTTCCTCAAATCCAAAAAAAACCCTAAGTTTGCTATAAGCTGGATCTGGAAAAAAAAAACCCATAAATTAAAATCATTTCTTCCTCCCTTCAAATCCAATCAGCCACACCACTGTCAAAACACTACAAAAATCCAATCCCTATACCAAATTAAATCCAATCTCTGCACCAAATTAAATCCAATCAGCCACCCCACTGCCCAATCCCGACCACACACTGCCGCAGCCACCGACCGATCCATCACTGCCAAACCAGCCGCGAAACCAACCAAACCCGAAATCAACCATCAAAGCAACCCAAACCCAGCCGTACCAATCACAATTCCATTCTCCCTAAATTAAATCAAAAATCCAATGATGTGTTAAGGGGTTTGTAGAGATGGAGGAGCTCCAATGAGCATTGGCGGCCAGATCTGACCAGCGACGACGCGATGGGTCCGGCGAATCCGTGGTGGTGGTGATGATGAGGAGAAAGATGATAGTGGCCGTTAGAGATCGGGATGGTTAGAGATCAATGGCGATTGTAGGTGGAGGTTGGATCTGAATGGATGAGGTTTCTCAGATCTTCATGAATGTGTGGTTGGCACAGTGGTGGTCGTAGTCGGAAGGCTTGCTCGATGATGATGGTGGGGAGGAAGATGGAAGTGATGAAGGTGAAGCTTTGTTTTTTGGAAACAAAATAAATAATAATAATAATAGTAGTAGTAGTAGTAATGATGATAATAAAATGGGAAATAGGAGATATGACGCTATTAATGGTGCATCAATATCATAAATGGAATGGGTTCATCCTTTGTTTGGTTCAATTACATTATTTTTTAAAATTTTTAAAATTAATTACATTATTTTTTAAATTTTTTATAAAAAAAATATGAAAAAAAAAGGAACAACATGGAAGGAAAAAAATGGAACAAATAATATAAAATGGAACAAATAATATAAATGGAACAACAGGGAAGGAAAAAAATGGAGTAAATATTGTTTTTTGGATTCTGAATTTTGTAAAATAATATAAAATATTTTTCTGAAAATTTTAAATTAATAAATTATTTTTCAGAATTTTTTAAATTAATTATATTATTTTTAAAAAAATTAAATTAATTATATTATTTTTAAAAAAATTAAATTAATTATATTATTTTTCTTAATTTTAAAATTAATTATATTATCTTTCAGAATTTTTAAAAATTAATTATATTATTTTTCTAGATTTTTAAAATTAATTACATTATTTTTTTGAATTTTTTTTTTAAAAAAAGGGAACAACAGGTTTTTTTTTTTTAACCTGCTGTCACAGGTCAAAATTAACATTCTGTTAGTTTGACTAACGGTTTAGGCCCTTTTGCCACTGACCGATAGTACAGGGATCCATTCATAACCTTTTAAAGTACAGGGGAGGATTCTGTTTTACGCGATAGTACAGGGGGCCTTTATGTTATTACCCCTATTTGTATTGATATTTTATTAAAATAAAGTCGGGTTTATTAAGAAGAGCCGAACTCAATTACAAAAAAAAATAGATTTTTCAGCTACATAATTAATTATTAAAATATTTTAACTGTTCTCATTAGATAAAATCAATTATATATTTCAAATTTTAATTATCATTATAAAGGGATTGGTTTTTTTTTAATTAAAGTTTTGAGTACGTAATTTTGTGGTTCAAGATAATTATATGTTCTTTATAATTAAACACAGGGGTAAAAAAAAAGTAGTGAAAAAAAACCCTGGGTATGTAACTTAAATCCAACGGTTCTGAGGTGGGGTATATACGCAGGAAAGTTTGTTTTCAACCGTCTGATTGAGAGACTTGTGACAAATGAACTTGCCAATCATCAGAGTCCAAAGACCTTCTTATTTAATTGATTGGATTGGGGTCAAAAATAAAAAAGTTTATATTCAGCCTTATATTTAATTGATTGGATTGAGGTCAAAAATAAAATTAATAAATTAAAAGTTTATATTTAAAAAGTTGCTACAAATTTTTATTTAAGAATGAAAAATCTGGTAGGATGTACAATTTACACAAACTCAATTAGCATATATATAAAACTCAATTAACATTGTTCTAATAAAGGAATTTCAAGTTTTTGTACATATGTTAATAATATTAATTAATTCTTTCGAATAATCAATAAAAAAGATGAACATATAATTTCACATAAAATAATATTTTACTATTACTAAACGGTTAAACTCGAGTCTAAATGGTTAAACTCAACCCTAAATAGTCAAACCCGAGCCTAAACGATAAAACCCGAGCCTAAATGGTCAAACCCAAGCCTAAATGGTCAAATTCGAGCTTAAATGATCAAACCCGAGCCAAAATGATCAAACCAGAGTCTAAATGGTCAAACTCAAGCCTAAATGGCCAAACCCGAACCTAAACGATAAAATCATCATACACAGTCAAAATCGAGTCACATAGTCAAACTTTGTTAAAATCTACATTTTTTTGGTCAAACATAGTATTTTTAATCTTACTTAATAAAAAATTATATTTATGGAGTGATTATAATTTAAATGGGTGTAAATGTGTATAAATGAGTGGGTATGATTTAAATGAGTATAAATAGGTATGAGTACTCATTTAAAAAATTATATGGGTAATAAATGGGTATGATACCTAGGGGTGTCAAAACGGGACCCGGTCCCGTAGACCCGTCCCGGACCCGGGGTCTCGGGCCGGGACTGGGACCAATTTTTGGTCCCATTTTGGGTCGGGACCGGGACGGGACCAGTCCCGAATAGTAACGGGACTGCCGGGTCGGGACCGGGTCGGGACCGGGACTGGACCCGGCTAAATGAAAAACCCTAACCACCCATCAGCCCATCTTCTTCTCCCTTCTCTCTAATGGGCCGGCCTATTGGCCAAGCCCACCTAACAAATAAATTGCCCAGCCCCAACCCTATACAAGACACAACTCATCTCTTCCCTCTCCTCACAGCCGCCGGCGGCTACCACCAAAACCTTTCTCCTCCTTTCTTCTCCTCAATCCGAAAATTCGGGTTAGGTTGGTACTGCTGTTTCGGGGCTGATTTTAATTGAATTTGAGTTTGGTTAATTGGGATTGATTTAATTTGGATCGGGGCTGTTTGGGGATCAATTTGGCAAGAGAGATTGGGATTTAATTTGGTAGAGAGGATTGGGATTTAATTTATTTGGTGGAGGGATTGGATCCGGGATTCAAGAGAGCACAACCATCACATAAATAAGAAAGAAAAGAAAAGAGAGCAGAGGGGAAGAAGGAAAATAGAAAGAAAGAACGAAGGTGCAGAGGAAGAAGAAAGAAAAGAGGAGAGAAGAGAAGACGGGTTGGGCTTCGGCCCAATCCAAGAAAAAAAAGGAAATTTTTTCCCGGGACCATTTTTCCCGGGTCTGGTCCCGTGGTCCCGGATTCTTATACGGGCCGGGACTGGGACCAAATTTTGGTCCCATTTTGAGTCGGGACCGGGACTGGTCCCGTCCCGAATAATCACGGGACTGCCGGGTCCGGGACGGGACCGGTCCCGCGGTCCCGTTTTGACACCCCTAATGATACCTATACCCACCCATACCTTTTAGTCATTACTCATACTCACTCATACCCACCCATACCTTTTAGTCATTACTCATACTCACTCATACCTGCCCATTTGCCACCCATAGCTACCACCTTCTAAACCCAACTTTTTGAAAAGGTGGCTTCCTAATTCCTTGAAAAATCAAAGGAAAGCCACTATAGCCTTTTGCTCCAGCAGCGAACCCTGCTTTCAAAAGAGGTTTGGTTTGGCACTCTCTCTCCTATTTTTTTTTTCATTTTAATTTTATTTTTTTACTTTATATAATAAACAAAATAAATTAAAAACTATCACAATAAAATCTCCATCTCAAAATAAGTAATTATAGATCCACTTTTTTTATTTTTATTAATTTTTTAAATATGGGTTTTATACTCCAACTCTTTCATTTTTATTAATTTTTTAAATATGGGTTTTATACTCCAACTCTTTCATTTTTATAGTTTTACCAAACACCAAAAATAATTTCTCGTTTCCCACAGCACTTTTAAGAAATGTTTACCAAACAGCATACTGCTTTGCGCAAAAGTATTTTTCCCACGACATTTTTGCCCACAACACTTTTAGGACTAGAACCGGAACGCCAAACACACCCTTAATACTCATGACCTGTCCCTAAACCTAAAATCCATATATATATATATAAAATTCTCAAGCCTCAAACTACATATATAATTATACAAGTAATTAATATATCACTGCAAAAATTAGTTCCTTGCTAGTATTTTTTGTAACGTAGGTACATGTGATTTCTTAATTATACATTTCATTATTATTTAAATGTTTTTATTAATTCAAGTAATTAAATTTAAAACTCTTGTACTCGTACTCCATACTCATACCCTATATCCTAAACCCGAAATCCATACCCTATACTTAAACTTGACCGAACCTCATATATAATAACTAAGAACATATGTAATTTCTTAATCAGTAATTTCATTAATTATTTAAATGTTTCCATTTATAGTTACATATTAATTATTTTGAAAATAAGTTTTTATACCTAAATCCGAAAGCTCATACCCTAAACCTAAACCCTATATCCGTAACCTAAACCTCTCATATATAGAATTAAATAAACATGTAATTTAGAATTAGTAATTTCTTACTTAAAATTAATTAATATATTAATTACAAATGAAAAACAATTAAATTATATATTCATACATTTGTATAATAAATACAAATCTAATTAAATTGTGAGAATAAAAATCTAAAAATAGCGACAAGCTTTCGATGGGTTTTCCCGTTGATAATTTTCCGTTCTTTTCTTTTTCTTTTGCAACATTTAAATATTTACATCCATACTTTCATAATCTTATCCTATAAAAATTAGTAAGAAAAAAAGATGCTTTATTAATAAAACTCAAGCAATTTATAGATTAATTAATGGATCCTTATTATTTTGTAGAATTATTTTTATCACTCCATTTTTAGAATAATTCAGATTATAATCGCTAGTGTTAAAATAAAACGGATTCTTATTTCTTAGAACCAAAAAAGGTCAGCACAAACAGAAAACTGATCTCGGATTCTTTTTGCTAGGATTCAAAGCATTTTTAGAAACGGTTCTTTTGTTCATTCATTAAAACGATACAAAACTGACCCCAATCGAGACTCAGCAGGGACAGATTCCTGCTGATACAAAAACAATTACAGACAACTCAATCTCAAAGCTTCTTTTGCACCATCTCGCTCCATTTTCGTCCCAATACTCCAATACTTCTTTCCACCATATCCCTTCTAACAGTTAAAACTGTGAGTTGCTGAGGAAAGTGATCAAGCATCTAGAAGTTTGAAACAACTTATCCACTCTTTCCCAAACTCCACATTGGGCTTCAAGTAGCTTCCTAGCCTTATCCTGCAGTTTCGGCTGGCAACGTACTGTTTCACCATGTATCTGCCAGAAAAACACATCAATGAGTCGTGTGAAATTCACCCTCGCATGACATACAACGGAACGTAAACTACCCTTTCCTTTGGTTTCACTTCGAATAGTTTTCCATAATTAGATCAAAAAGACGAGTAGAACAGCAAATTCTAAGTTCTCAACCTCATAGAATTTTGACTTACTGCTCTCTTCATAGTTACACAAGAGGGAAAAACAAACGCGAATCAGACAATTCCTAGAAAGTTGTAGATGCTCCAAGAAGTGAATTCATACCTTCAGAAACAACCGTATCACAGCTTGCACAAATTCAAAATCGTTTCTGAAACAGATCTCGTGAATGAAGTAATCAAGAAGCAGTTCAATTGAAACAAACTCAGGCCTCCTTTCGATTTCTTCTTCATCACCCTCATCTATTATCTGAAGGATTCTAAGCTCCATATCCAAATTTGAAGGAGATAAACCTTTGATGTATTCAGTAAATGTGGAAACTGCAAAATTGTAATCACACAATGTTAAGACCACTAATGTCTCTCATCATACAACAAGTATGAAAGAACTCTGTGGTAAAACACTATGCACAAAGCCAATCAGCTTACAATTTCTCATCTCTGCAGATGCATGAAGAAGTTGCAAAAATTTAGATGGTGACACGTCAAGTCTCCTCAGATCATTATTTGCTTCATCTTTTGCATCTGTTTTTTCATCGACATGCTCACTAGGTTTGAATAATATATCTCCAGAAAGCGATGGAACCGAAGGCAAGAAGAAAGGCGCCTTTTCTGGCTTCTTTGGGGGCTCTATTGGTTTATTGCGTACCTGTATGTTGTTGATTTACGGAGACAGATAATAAGTACACGAGTACATAACTAAATCACACAAGACTTTCAAGAATCATCATGAATGTAATCAGACAGAAGCTATTAAAAAAATAAAAATAAAAAGACACTATTTGAAGGGGAGGGACGAGATGGGTGCAGGGGAGAGCAAAAGCAGTAAGAGGGAAGTGAAACCTTTATTATGTCTAAGTTTATCAAGCTCTGCCATTGGCTCTTCGGCAATAATGAGAGAGTAACAAGTTCTGGAATTTGCTGATTGAAAATTTGAGAGACAGAAGCAGCTTCAGATTGTGACAGCGTCAGAATAGGCATATCAACCTCCTCAGCCTTAGAGCCTTCTGTTGTAGATATAGAAGGCAATTTGACACTCATAATTTTTTTCCCACTTGCATAAGAATCAACACTTGAAGCTCCAGAGAACATAAATTGATTCACCCTGAAAAGGTTCCGATGTCAAACTTAGGTGTGAAAGAAATGAAGTTAGTTACTGACTACCAGCAAAAAAAAATATGTTACAGGCTAGACAGTGTAAAGCTGTTCCCTTGAAAATTGATTGTACTTTTAGAAGCAATAATCATGATTCAAATAGCTGCATATTGCCAATGACATCCAAAACCTCTACTTGCTCCCTGTAAGAGACTCACGCATCCCAGTTCTTTAAAATTATTAAAAGCAACAGTAACCTAATGGCTAAAAGCTTTAGGTAACAATTAGAAGGTAAGCTTTCAATACAAACTTACCACAAATACACTCCATTTTGGTCAACATGGGTGGTTGCCAGTACATCCATACTTGGTGAAAGAGACAATGCGGTGATAGACAATTCCATATGTATTGCATCAATTTGCCTTGCTAATATGACATCCCAAGTTCTGAGAGTCCCGTCCATACTGGATGAAAGAAGCCACTTTCCATCCTCACTAAAACATAAATCAGTTATACGATCTGTATGACCCTCAAACTTACGAACCACCCTCAATGCCACCACGTCAAATAAGCGGATGACCAAATCATCTGCTACAACAGCCAGAAGGCCTGAGACAAATGCCAAACCAGTTTGATCAGAATTTGATTGAAAGAAGTATAAAACAATAACAGAGGAAATTAACTGAAATTTTTACAAAACAAAAGTACCATTAAGCCGATGGAAAACAATCTTAACCAGGGAACAACCAACTTCCCACCTTGATTTTAGCTCACAACGCTTGAAATTCCAAACCTGCACAGAGAATGCTCGACAAATGAATGGTAGAAGAACAAAACTTCCGAGCAAAACTTGGTCAAAAGGCAAGTCATTCTTGCACATGATTTTCAAGCAATATCTCTCACTATCTCATTCTCAGGCTAACTAGATATGCAGAACGGTTTGAAAAAACATAAAAAATAAAAGCAGTTTCCAAGCATTTAGAGTCAACTACCAGGCTACTCATGGGACAATTAAATATTACATTTTGCAAAGCCAAAATGCATCAGGTCCAAGTTGTTAATCACTGTTATTTCTGGAAAAAATCTGGCTTCAATGCTCTACAATGCTGATTATTAATAGAGAAGAAAATGACGCACGGAGATTAATTACAACTGTTTACCCTGCTAGATGGTTTTTCCAAAACTTGTAACTTGTGTGTTACTGTCAGTATATAAAACCTAATGAAGGCAGACAGCAGCAGGGCAAGGTGGCTACCACAACACAAAACTTGCTGACAACATCACAAAAGATGGGCAAATATGAGAGAGAAACTATTTCTATGATTCTTCTCGTTCCCTCGTTATTTACATCACCACCACAGAACACAATTCATCATATTCCAATTATCTTTCAACTTGCAATAACGATAGCAATTCCACCCCAAGGCCAACACAAATAACAGTGAGAGAAAATAAAATAAAATAAAAATGACAACTTGATTTCAATCTTGCCCTTCGTAACGTTTTTGATAAAGAACAATGCTCCACAGATTTTTTTTTTTTAAAGTACAAATGCTACAAGTTTTATTAGAAACCTAACAAAATCCATGCTTCATTATAAATTGACCATAAAACATTATGCTTGTGCCACTTTTACTTCAGGAGGTGAAATGAACTCAATATGCATGTACCACTTTTACTTCAGGAGAAAATATTATTTTAAGGGATTGATTAATCCAACTAAACCATTATCCTAACTTTATCTCAAGAAGAAAGTAGACATTTTCCACCTCCTCCACCAAGAAGCATTTTTTCTCCCATACCACGTTGGCAAACAGAGTCACAGACCACCTTCACCTGCACCCTCAGACCTCCTTAGACCCAACAACACACTCATACACTACCTTCCCTACACCTTCCCTACACCTTCCCTACACCTTCCTATAAAACACCACAAAATGGTCTACCCTAACAACACCAACACAGTGATGAGTTGCACTCCGCTGATATTTACTTTTTGACTGAGTTCCTGAGCCAGGCAATGATGGGTTTTACAGGTAAGTGACTAGTGATTTGGAGCAAAGGGAATGAGGTGGCTTTGGCTCCACTCCATCCAAGCTGGCAACCATTCTCTCCAAAAGGAAACTAAAGTTGTAAAATGCATAGTCTCCATCTAATTCTTCTTAAGCTGTACATTAGGGTGTAGTACAAAACTAAAACTTCTTGTCATCCAGATATGCATTCTCAGTTCATCTATAACTGAAGCAAAAACATGTAGACTTGAGGCAAATATTGAACCAACAAAACACTACTGACGGCCTCCTTACAACTATAATTTTTCATGTTCATAATTAATTGAAACACTCTTCTCCAATGCTCACCAAGGACTTTCCTCAACTCTTCTATGCCTTGATGAATATGGTAATTGATAACAGAGTATATACATTGTTTATCTAACTCTAATTAAAACAGCTTTCTTGTGCCCCAGTGACAAACATTATAATTAGTAATACAAAGAGACATCATTTTTCAATGTTTTTTTCCTGAAGAACTTCACTCAATAGGGAGACGTGCAAACCATGTTCTTATAGAGTAAATGAATTACTGTTTTTCACTTTACACACTAAAGCAAATCCAAGCCACAATCCTACAACTATTATCTCCAAATCCACAGGCTGAGAGATAGCATGCATGTTAGCACAACTTAGAGTGATAGAATCTCAAATTAAAGTTACAAACCTTCACATCTCCATGATATCCTGCACTTATCATTAGTGTGTTTGTGGAATCACAAGCAACTCCAACCACTTCCCCCTCATGGGCAAAGCTTCCTCTTTCTGACACATCTATGTAACTGCCTCTGCTAATTCCTGATTGAAGATTGAATCTCTCTATATAACCACTGGCTGTCCCGAGAACAGCAAAATTGCCACAAGAGCTGATGGTGCAGGCCTGATAAAATACAAAATTGTCAATAATGAAGATTAGGTCATTATACCAAAAGATTGCACAAAGACCACAATCAATGATCAAAAAGGCATAAGTTCTCATGAGATCCAGCTATAGGACCAACTAAAATTTCTCTAATCATCTCAACAATTTAGGACTAGTTGCAACTCCTGCCTCTTGTTCAAAATTTAATTCTATGTGAAGGTCTATGTGCAAAAGCAACTAGATAAAGCATCTGCAATTCCTAAAAGTGATCTGCACCACATCAGTCATTCCATTGGAGTTTCCAAATTTCAGTTGTGAAAAAACATTTGGCAATGGATAGTAAAGGGAAGTATGAAAATACAGGATTTCTCAATATTATAATGGTTTCATTGAATAAAATAAATATTAAAAAAATATTTCTTGCAAATAATATTGAAATTTACATGCAATACAGGAAAATGCTAAATGAAATTTAAAAACAATATATATAGTCCTGACAGACATGATATAAAGAGAAAGATAAAAGAAAAAGGTTCAGTGGCACGTCAGAAAACTTCAAGTCAGGCCAGTTAAGGAGGATTTAACATGTTGTTATTCTAACCTTAACAGGGGAGGGATTTTCTGGGCATGGTCTCAGGATGTGCTCACCAATAACAAAATTTTGAAGCCTCCACACATACGCTTCTGAAGTGTCCATATGACATGTAACCACATTGCACCAATCACGCGCCCTAATTTCAGCTACAATTTGAATGAGAGATTAAATCAGCTAAAAAAAATTGACAGCAACAATACCAAAATAACAGCGGTTTAGAAACAGCAAACAAAAAAAGGTTAAGAGACTTCATCCAGCAAAATGTACAATCTCCTAATCAAAACCCAAATAGACGACTTTACACATTTGAGAAAAATAAAATACTGCACCCAATGAAATAAAGACAATGAAAAAATTCAACTGTAGGTTAGGACCAAGGTGAGGTTTGATTTAGGATTATTCCAAATAATTTTTAAGACGAAACTAGGACAAAAGCTTAACAAATGATCAAAAGATACAAGTTGGATGGGCAAAAAGCATGCAAAAGATATCCTAAATAATAAGATACAACTTTTATGGCTAAGAACTGTCTAAATGTACCATGAATGCTGAAAATTTGTTAGATATGTGCACAAACAAACTTAAATACCTGGAAACACACAAAGTTTGAAAAACTGTTCAGCTATAAGCATGCAAATGATGATTTATAAAGGAAAATTGTGCTGTGATATACAGTTAGTAGGTAGCTGTACAAGTAGAATGCCTCTCCCACCATAAGTAAAAATCAATGAAGCAATTTAAGCGTGAATGGCATTCCTATATAAAAAGATTTTCATATTCCTCAATTTACGATTTATAAGTTGACAGTAAGGAAGAGTTTTATTACTGATTTTCAAAATATAGGTAATGAAGAACAAATGTCAACTGTTATTTTTGATGTCATTACGTCCTTGATTTGCTCTTGAACTACTCCTAAATTTCTGAGGAACTAAGAGTTCAACTCAGCATTAAACAGGCATCCGAAATTGGTATTGGTATAGAATTCTAACATAGCCAGTGAAGGTAGATCTGTTCATGCACATAGGAAGAAAATTTAATGGTTTTCAGGTGACGAGAAAGTTATCATATCCCATCTTTAAATCATGGATGCCATAAGAAGTAAAGCAAGTTTATTAGTAACATGCAAATGCCTTAAAAAAAGAGTCAAAATAGCACAATTACACCACAGCTGTTAAGATAAATACCAGAAACTCAGCACAAACCTAGAATAGTGATGTTCAGGAAAAAAAATCCTAGCAATGCTAAGCATCCACATTTATGGATAGAGAATAGCAATAAGTTTTAAAAGAGATCTAGGCAAATGTCGTACCACAATCAAATGCCACAACAGGCTTCAATTTCAGATCTTGTTCCTGCAATTCAATGTAAAAACAATTTCAGTAGCCAATTTCTAAAAGAACTCACAGAAAAGAACCATATCAACAAAGAAATCAAGCATATAAGGAAGTTTAATCAAAATCTTGCATGGATTAGCATATAAGCATAACAAGCAAGTGCAAATTTCAAAACATTCACCAAATAAAGATAGTATACATTTATCAAGTGAAGATACACTAGTTGTTTACTGTAGTGAGTGAATCAATGACCCTCACTTATGCAAGCTAGCAGCAATGTTAAATTCATCTCTGATATTTCATTGAGCAACATTGGATGGAAAGGTACCAGCCATACAACATACCTTCAGTCGGAGTTTCTTGGCACGTTTAGAAACATGACGCTGAGAGAGCTCCCTACTTTGTTGTTCCTGATCACAAAGTGAATACATGAAGAGATTATTTATTATAAATATATCTTGACCATAACAAAGATCAAAATAGTAGCACATGAGCACATCTTATACGCAAATGCTTCAGGAGAAATACCAAACATTTCTAGAATGCCAGCAAAGTTAGCTTGCTAGACACAGGTATTAGAAAGACTGGACAAAACATACAAAAGTAAAGTGCCACCCATGAAGCTACTAGTCACAATCTAACGAGTAAAGCAAAACCTGCCCATCACTTTACGTATTGATGTGCCATGTGAGGGGGGAAAATAAATTCAACATGAGGGTGAAAAAAGAAAGCAAACCACTTGCCGCATTAATTTTCACTTGCTCTGACAGAATAGTAGATATAATCATCACTACCCTGAAAATCAGTCTCACAAGTTTCATATTTGTATGCACAATATAAAGTACATATTGTGCATATATTTGTCCTTCCAACACAGCCAGGTAAGTGGAGGTTAGAGTAAAAGTTACACATTCTTCAATACAACACAGTCACACAGACAATAGAGTTGACCAGTATCACATAACAAAGGGGAAACGGGGAAATATAGAAGTGCTACAAAGGGACAAAAAAGGGTTTCCAACTTGCAAGAGAACCTTTGCAAACATATTTGAAAATATCCATACAGCAGAACAAGTTTAATTCAGAACTAGTGAATGCCAAACCTGGATCACAGAAAAAAGACGAAAGGCGCGATCCTGACCAGCAGATAAAATATGCCTACCATTTGCATAGAACCTGTGCAAGGATGAATTCATTTAAGATGAAGGACAAAGTATGCAACTCATGCAAAAAATGCCAGAAAATTCAATACCAAACCCTTCACAAAAAGCTACAGCTTGAGGTAGATATAGCTAAGGGATGACTTTCTTTTTTGCAGTGAAGTTGCTATTATTCATGCAGAACCAATAGGAACCCAAAACCATTGCAAATTCATATAAAAAAATTAGGACACCAAGTGCCTGATCAATGCTTAAAAGTAGAGCACAAAGTCAAGGAGTCTACAAGATTTTCTGAATGAGCAGTACAGATGTTTGCTTATATTTATTCCACGAAGAAATCAATAGGTCAGGAGAACTACAATGCGTAAGTATTACTACCTTATGCAAAGTGGAGGAGCACTGTGTCCACTCCGAAAGCGTAAAAGACGAGGATCTCCATCAGTAGTGTCAAAAATCCACATCTAAAAAAGACTCAAAATTAGATGCACTTTAAATGTAGGAAATAAGCAAAACATCATCAAAATAAAAATGAAAAACATTTACAACAGAATTTCTGGCTCATCTAAAGGACAATGAAAAAGAGTTTAGGACCAACACTTTGAAAAAGTTATCCTTATATCATACATTCAATCATATACTGCATGTTCTATTCTACAATTAACTATTATTACAGAGTTGATAGGTTAAAACAATAATCCAGGACTCAATTGTTGGCTAACAGATTTGTCAAAACAAATATATTATGGCAGTTGATGTCCCAAAAATCCAGTTTCAGATTCAATAACAGCTCAACAGAGTTGACATAATGAGGAAATAGGACAAATGTTATATAATAATCCTTAGTTCATTTATCAGAGAGGTTAAACAAGCACAGGAGGAGACATAAGCCAGCACCTTATTTTCTTGCTTGAATTATCTCAAGCAGCTTATCAAATTCGTTAGTCAGGAGAATTGATTTAAGAGCATGAAGAGATAGATGTGACATAAAGTTTAAGTTAATCAACGAAATAAGTGAAAACAACATAAAATAGTGATGAGACAAACAAAAAGCCAGAAACAGAATAGTATTACTTTAATTGAGTTATCGGCTGATGCACTCATAAGAACAGGCTCATTTGCCAGAAAGTGCAAAGAAATGACTGAAGCATCATGAGCCTCTCTTATGACTGATTGAAGTCTTCTTTTCTCAAGATTCCATATGCTGATAACACCTGATGAAGCCCCGGATGCTAGTAGCGGTTGTCCATCTAGGTAGACAGAAATGATTAAATAAGATTCAATAAAGGAAGAGTATGAAAGCAAAGCAAATAAGAACCAAAGGTACCAGTGCTGAAAGACAAGGCGGTGACGGATGCTCGAGTTGAATGATTGAATGCAACCAACTCTTGATCATATCGAATATTATAGACATGAATGCTGCCATTAGCACAACCAACAGCAACAACATCAAGTGCAGGAGAGGGCACGCAAGCAGTAACAGAGGAATTCCAGCCCTTGAACTCGAAAAGCATTTTCTTGGTGCTAATATTCCAAAGCTGTAAATATCCTTCCTGGCTGCCAACAAGAACTTTGTTGAGGTAGGTATGTGGATGCATTATTGTAGTAGGAGTGAATTGATTGCCCAGCAACATCATTTCTCCAACTGGGTCAGTGGCAAGTTTCTTAAAATCCCACAGCATCATATTCCCATCAACATCAAGGCTTAGTATATGATCCCCAAACAAGAGAAGCTCATTAACTTTAGCAGAGTGTCCAGTCCAGGTGGTAACACGGTGGGCACGCTTGAAAACCGCAATTTGATTGCCGAAAGCAGCGAAAGTAAGCTCACGAAAGGAGGCGAGAGCTCGAATTTTGCTCGGTAATTGAGGACTGATAAGGACCAAAGTGAGCTTGGCGCAGTTGTATACCTGGAAAGCTTTCCCTATGCTTACAGTGACGAAGGTTTCAGTACCCAAACGCTGCACCGAGAACGGAACTCTGCTTGTTATGTACCCAATAGCTCTGTATGCTTCGAAAATTCCCATCTTGAACTCTTTGTCTGCTCTTGCACTGTCCTGCTTCTTTCTTTCTTCTGTTTTTGAATTTCTTCTTCACAACATTGACAGTCTATGAAAGTGGGAGACTAGGGTTTAGGGTTTTAACATTTAATAAACTTTTGTTCTCACGTAGTTAGTATCTTTTTCTCTTTTTTTATCGACCCCATTTGTACAATTTACATCAATTATTTATTTTTATTTTTTTATAAAAAATTAGTTATAATATTAATAATCAATTTAGGTGTGTCGAGTCAAACGGGTCGATTTCTATCTATTTAAAAAATGACTCTTTTAATAAACGAGTGTGGGAAACTCGCACGGTTTAGGGTGCATTTGGTTGGCGGAAGTAGAGAGGAAAGTGATTTGGGAATCTGAGATTTCGAACTTTATTGTGTTTGCTTGCGACAAGGAATCACCTCCTGGAATCCAACTTTCCTTAACCCCTTTGACTTTCCAAAAAATGAGAGAAAGTGTTTACTTGGTTAAGGAGTGGGGAGAGCGATTCTTTGATGCCAAAAAAACTAATTTTTTACTTAAATTATATATTTATCTCTTCATACTAGCATTATTTTAAGTAGAAAAAAAAGTCTGTTCCTTTCTTTTTTAGTTTTAGTTTCCATTTTTTATTAACTTTTTTTATACTTTTTTTATGTGTTATTTTTTAGATTCATATTTTTTTAATATTTAAATTTTAAATTTTTTCTAGATTTTTTTCTTTTTTATGTTTTCGATTCTTTTTTAAAATTTTGGTACATTTTTTAATTTTTTAAGAAATTTATGATACATTTTTAATTTTTTTAGAAATCTATGATACATTTTTTAAGTTGCAAATTTTTTTTAAATTTTTTTTTAAGTTTGATAAAAATATATATTCTGAAGGTTGGATAAAGAAGGTTCATAAAGCTAAATTTTTTAATCCACCCATCAACCAACCCTTGCAATAAGGAAGAATTTGAAACTCATTTGATATTTTAATTGTTGAAGAATAGAATCACTCTCTCTATGCTAAATAGAGACAAAGTCCATGATAAAGTATATATTAAAAAAATAATTATACGCCTAACAAGATAACAAAAATACAAATATAAAAAAAGATAAATTAGTTATTTTTCTTATTTTCCATGAGGATTGCTAAGTACAAAACAAATATAATAATGTTACTTTTCCGGAAATCTTAAATCCTAACCAAACACAAAAAACTAACATTCCCTTCAATCACTCTCCCGGGTATCACTCTCCCGGGAGAGTGATTCTAAGGAGGAGAGTAACATTCCGTGAACCAAACGCTACCTTAGAGTTTTAACTTTAGGATTTGGTGAAAAGAAAGAGCAGGTGAAACGCACCGTTTTAAGAGCTAATAAATTTTTGTTCTCACTTCGTAGTTCGTATCTTTTCCTTTTTTTATCGAGCCCATTTGTACAATTTACATAATTTTTTTTTTACTTTTTTATAAAAAAATGATTATAATATTAATAATCAATTTAGGAGTGTCAAAATGAGTCAAACGGGTCGACCCGATCCATTTAAAAGATGATTCTTTTAATAAATGAGTCTATCCGACCCAACTTTTTAAAAGTGGGAGACTCGCGGGGTTTAGGGTTTTAACTTTAGGATTTGGTAGAAAGAAAGAGCAGATGAAACGCACTGTTTTAAGAGCTAATAAACTTTTGTTCTCACTTCATAGTCCGTATATTTTTTCCTTTTTTTATCAAGCCCATTTGTACAACTTACATCAATACTTTTTTTTCCTTTTTTTATTATAAAAAAATAGTTATAATATTAATAATCAATTTAGGAGTGTCAAAATGAGTCAAATGGGTCGACCCAATCCGTTTAAAAGATGACCCTTTTAATAAACGAGTCTACTTGACCCGACCTTTTAAAAGTGGAAAACTCGCAGGATTTAGGGTTTTAACTTTAGGATTTGGTGGAAAGAAAGAGCAGATGAAACGCACCGTTTCAAGAGCTAATAAACTTTTGTTCTCGCTTCGTAGTTCGCATCATTTTCCTTTCTTTCAACGATCTCATTTGTACAATTTACATCAATTATTTTTTTCATTGTTTTTAATAAAAAAATAGTTATAATATTAATAATCAGTTTAGGAATGTCAAAACGGGTCAAACATTGATCCGATCCGTTTAAAAGGTGACCCTTTTAATAAACGAATCTACCTGACCCAACCTTTTAAAAGTGAGAGACTAGCAGGGTTTAAGGTTTTAACTTTAGGATTTGGTGGAAAGAAAGAACAGATGAAACGCACCATTTCAAGAGTTAATAAACTTTTGTTCTCACTTTGTAGTTCGTATCCTTTTCCCTTCTTTTATCGATCCCATTTGTACAATTTACATAAATTATTTCTTTTATCATTTTTTTATATAAAAAATGGTTATAATATTAATAATCAATTTAGGAGTGTCAAAACGGGTCAAGCGGGTTGACCGATCCATTTAAAAGGTGACCTTTTTAATAAACAAGTCTACCCGATTCAACCTTTTAAAAGTGGGAGACGCGAGAGACTAGCAGGGTTGAGGGTTTTAACTTTAAGATTTGATGGAAAGAAGGAGCAGATAAAACACACCGTTTTAAGAACTAATAAACTTTTGTTCTCACTTCGTAGTTTGTATCATTTTCCCTTCTTTTATCGAGCCCTTTGTATAATTTACATCAAATATTTTTTTCTTTTTTAAAATAAAAAATGATTATAATATTAATAATCAATTTAAATGAAAATAAATTATAGTTAGCTACTGACCACCAAGACCGAACGAAGGGAGAGAGGAAGAATGAAAGGTGTATTTCGAAGCATTTCTTCTCTTGAAAGGAACCAAAAGCATGTACATGTAATTAGAATTGAACTAATACAATTCAAAAATCAAAAATTGAATATATAGAATTATGTTTTACTTGCTTTGCAAGTTTCACGGGCTAAAACCAATATAGAAGATAAATGAGGTCAATTTTGCAAGAAATTCCACATTCTAAGGATCTCGTAGCCAGTCTACCATGACAAGCTTAAATAATCAAGTGGAACCAGGATTTTACGGCAGAAGATTTAAGTATCATGGGTTAGCGCACCCGAAGGTTCTTAAACTTATCATTTTCATTTTAGTCTGTCCCTAACGGTCGTTTTTATTCAATCTGGTCCCTCACGTTATACACGTTAGTCGTTCGGGGTCCCTCCTACCTTAACGGTGACTAACGACCGTTAATTTTAATTATTTTATTATTAAAACTGAAAAAGTGGACTGTGCATGGGCCACCTTGTCAGTTTTATGACAAACTTATCTTTTATATTTTCCTTTCCTTATCTTTTCTTTTCTTTTTTTTCCTTCTTCTTTCCTGCCACCTCCACCTCCGTAGCCACCGCTGCCTCCAGATCCGTAGCCTCCACCACCACCGTGTCCACCACGGCTCCCACCTCCATAGCCACCGCCAGATTTGGAGGCGACTATTTTTCAGAAATTAGTTAATATAATTTATTATCTGATGTGAAAAAATGTTTTACAACCATACAGAGTTACACACTCACCATGCATCCTTTTTAGTCCACCACCACCTTCCTCCTAATAAAACGGCCTTCCACCTCCCTATTGTCTATTAATCACAAACCAGAACTACCGGAACAGACCAAAAGGATGACGATTTTGAGTTTGTTTCACCCTGCACATTTCCCGAGCCATCGTTGACGGTAATGAAGAATCTGTTCCCGCTACTTTCCCGCTCTTCAACCGAGATCTCTTGTTCGATCTTGATGGTGATGATGACGTGGCAACCAACCGCATCATCGGTGGTTCTATTTTCGTAGGGAAGGCTAATGATTGCGAGATGACATGGATGACAAAGAAGGAGATCTCTATCATAATCGTCACTTTCGTTAGAGTCGGAAGGGAATCAAGTCCAATTGGAGGGGAGGGATTTGGTTGATGGTGGTGGGTTAGAGAAAGCTAAGATGAAGAAGATGAGTGTGGAGGTGGGGACCACAGTAGGGTTGTAAAATAATTTTACTGTTAATATTATTTAATTATTTTCCACATAAAATAATAAGTCAAATTAATTGATTCATGGAGGTGGACGCGGTAGTGGTGGAGGCTACGGATCTGGAGGCAGCGGTGGCTACGGAGGTGGAGGTGGAGGTGGCAGGAAAGAAGAAGAAGGAAAAAAAGAAAAGAGAAAAGGGGAATAGAAAAGATTGTCAGAACATTGACTAGGTGGGCCCATACCCTGTCCACTTTTTCAGTTTTAATAATAAAATAATCGAAATTAACGGTCGTTAGGCACCGTTAAAGTAGAAGGGACCCTGGATGACTAACGTGAGGAACTGACTCAAATGAAAATGAAAATGATAACGGCGGTTAGGAACTGACTCAAATGAAAATGATAAACTTAGGGATCCCCGGGTGCGCTAACCCCAAGTATCATAGACTCTGAAACTCAGAAACAATAATATTTTTGTCTGAATGTCAAATACAAAAGGATCAGTAAGGATCTGTACCACTCACTGTACATCTGTACATCTGTTTTCACAATGCTGTCAACTATGTTATAGTGTAAAACTGATTCAGTATCGGTTAAGCGTCATTAGTACCGACCACCTTAGTCCCTCTCCTGGAAAGTAGCAGGTCCTTCAGTTCTTTGTAACTTCTAAGCTCTTCAAGTGCATCCGGTGCCTTCCGAGGCATAAAAAAACCAGAACCCGTGGAGAAACCTTCCCCTAGGTCAGTCATTAGCAAGTGGGACGAATACCCACTTGAATCCTGGCAGAGTGGAGGTGCCGTCCTAAGCATGCGAACAAGCCCACCAACAGCAGCATTTTGAGATTTTCTACCATATGAGAATGAGTTTTGAGTGGGCTCAGTTTTCCTCCCATCTAAGTTCTGACTGTACAGCAGGAGAAAAAAAAAAGACAACGAAATTGCAAGAATGACATTAAACGGCAATATAAATCAAGTCTGAAGAGGAATGAAACCAAACTCAGTTTGATTTGCTAAAGCAAAGAAAGGGATAGTCCCGAACAAGGTAGGAAATAGAAAGATATGAAGCAGTAACAGCAGCAGAATAGTATTGTTTCTCCTAAGAAAACAGATAAATCCAAGCTGCATAAATTGCTAATTTAGTACCTATTTCCTACAGTTTTCAGCATTTAGGAGGTGAACTAAACAGATTCAACATGTATGATTCCAATCCTAAAGAAAGAATAGAAACTTCCTGAAACAACTGCCGCATGCATATGAAAAGGGACCTATAGTGGAGTTAAGTAATGTAGGGAACCAAACCAATGAAAACTGTGAAGATAGTTTGTCAAGATCTATTGTTGTAGATTCATGATCTTAGGTTTTCTATTGCTTAAAATTGGTAACAGGGCCAACAGCAGATCCAAACATTTTGACACCCTATGGAGTTTTAACTGACCTTGTTATCTTACAATTTAACAAGCCATGCATCAGAAATACTTTACAGAACAATTTGAACTGAAACAAGGTTGTTTTGTTAGCAAACATATTGCGCACTATCTATTGCTCAAGTATTGTTTTATGAACAAAAATGAGCATACAGTTGGTAACGAATGAGTGGTGGATTCATAATTGATTCTCAGTAACTAGGATAATTAGGGAGTTTTGCCAGGAGAGCTAAGGATGGAGCCTAATCAAAGAGAGCATATGCCTCTTTGATCTTTCTTAGTTGGCATGGATGCAAAGACAGCGTGGCCGAATCTTATTTAGTTGGTGCCACTACCCTTCTACCACATAGACCCTTCCCTACCTCTCTTAAAGGGACTTCTAGGACTCATTTAGATTTTAGACCTAACGTACGCTCTCTCTAAGCCACACAACCTATCATCTATCTGTTCCCTATGGCATAAATGCTCGCACCAAACATGCAACAGGCCTACCTCATGCATTCCCCACACACCACTTGTATTGAACTCATGAAGATTTCCCCGCTCCACCACCCATGGCTCTTACTAACTCATCTTTTCAAAGGGCTGGATACATATACTCAATCCCAAACCCTCTAAACATCCACTCATCTACAACTTCCAGGAAACAAAAGAGTAGTTTCTCTAACCATTCCAAAATACCAATAAATAAATAGTTTATTACTATCAAATTCATTCCAAAATATCTTAACTTGGCCAAGTACTACAAAAAGTCAAGTCGAACAGCTTTATAGTCTAGCAACTAGAATCATCATTGACGCCAAGTGGAACTCTCTAAATAAAACAAGGCATTAGAACTTTACTATGGTCCAGCAATATGAAGTTTAAGCATGGCAAGAAATGGGAGCATTGCACATATCTCCAGAACACTGAATTGAGACGTCTCCTTTGAGTGGTTATTGGAAGCGACTCCATTAAAACAATGTGATTCAAATGGTAAATAAGAAACCAAAGGGATAATAAGACCAACCGCTGAAAGGAGGGAGAATGAAAAGGTCGATTTAAAAAAAGACTAGAAAAAATAAAATTCAACCTTAAAGATTAAAAACATTGACATAATTCACAAAAGATCATTCCCTACAGTGTTCACAATGCTTCTACAATGCAAATCATGGAAACATTTAGGCCAAAGTTGAGTGTAAAGCAACCTACATTCCAAAGAATGCTTGATAAAATTGTACGAGGAGAAGCTTAAACATGAATGCTTGATAAAATTGTACGAGGAGAAGCTTAAACATGAATGTCTGTACCCTAGCTGTTAAATTTGAAACCGCAAAGTTATATTATAAGTTGCAACATATAAGGTGATCTTGAATGAGTTGCATCCGATTTGAAGTAAGATCTTATTTCACTCAATTAGTTGTGCTGAAAATCATGTAATTCTAGCACAACTAATCTGCTACAGTAGTTTCAAGTGGTTAAAATCAATCTTGATCCACAAACAAGCAGTTAACTGTTCATATCACAACCACAAATTTACAACCCAACGAAGATCAACAAAACCAATCAGAAAGTTCACAAACTGTAACAACTTGATACAGATCATTTATGAAGTAGGTCACATGTGCCAATGTCATATTAGCATTCATATCAGAATCTTTAGCATCACCTAATCATATATTTGGGTCAAGACACTAACCCAAGCATCTGAACAACAAGGTCAGCTAAATGTAAAAAAAGTGGACTGTAACATTTGAGCTCTGCCAGCTGTTACTTTAGCTTTATGCTCAGTAACCAAATACAACAACAGGGAGAAAATTACAGAACCAAAAGCATAGTGGAGTATCCTGTATGTATTAATTAGAATTGCGTTGTTATAATTTAACCTTAAACTAGTATTTGCAATTTGGAAAATCAGTATTTCTTTTCCCATGTTTATTTAACCACCAAAATCTGGAAAGCCTTGCATAGTTATTTTGATAGTTACAAGTAACAAGCTTATAATCAATTTAACCAAAAGAGAGAAACAAACGCACTCCCAGAAGCCATCATACTATGATGCTACCAGCTATTACTTACTACATTTTCAAACTAGCCATGATTCTGGAATCCAGAATTTCTTCCCCCTTTTGTCTTTGCAATCATGCATTAGATACTAAGTTGAACAAGATATTGGCAAAAGAATCACAGTATATGAGGTAAATAGTAAAGAAATATACTGAAGTACCTGGCATAAGAATCGAATGGATCAACATCATCAACATCAAAAGGACATGAGAAATCACAATCATCCAAGTCATCTTGTAAAGACAATCTGCTAGAACTTCTAGAAAAACTAACACGGGGAGAACCGCTAGATGATAGCAATCCTGAGAATCGTCCTGAATCATCTTTGCTATCTTTGAACATCTAAACACAAATAAAATTGACAATATCAACAAATGATGAAATAGATGCAAATCTTTATGCAAGGACTACAATACCATTGGAGAGCAAGGTCAATCATTAAAGCAATGATTACCTTGGAAGTGGAATAATGATTCACCATGCCTGGGCTTAATTCTCCAGTCTTTAGAGGGTCTGACTTCTTGATTGAGCGAATTTCAGATGGAGACTGAGATGAATGGTCATGCCTGGAGCTTCTGGGAGATAAAGGTGGAAGCGAATGTCTACTTGGGTCAGAAAAGTTAGGAGAAAGGTATCTAGAACCTCTGCCAGCCACAGGGAGTGGAATAGAAACAGGAGCAGTTTCCAAGGAAGCATTAGATTGAGCAGGATTACAATTTGAGAGATGCCTCGCCGTAGGAGGGGACGGAGATGGTGAGAATGGAGGTGAAATTTGGTACTCATCGTAACAAGCAGCACTTTGGTAAGTTGGTGCAAAATTTTGCATTCTATATACAAAAATATCATGAGGTGGGGATAGAGAATTGTAGGAGGTGGGGGATGTGACGTATGCAGGTGGAGAGGCGCTTAGTTGTTGGTTTGCTATTGGGGCTGCTCTATGGAAGCCGCTTGTCCAGCTATGTGGGTGTTGAGAAGGAGAACTAGGAGACAGTATTCCTCTTAATGGAAAGGAAGTTGCAGTAGCACAGGCATGAGGTTTCTTCTGTGAAGAAGGGAAAGACCTCAAAGGGTCAGTGGTGGGGCTACCGACATAATCTGTGATAATAGTTGGTGGCAACGTGGCAACTGGGTGAAGGTGGAAATCAGAGAGTGTGGCACGGTAAGTGACAGAGACAGAAAGGCGGCCAGGGAAGGCATCAACAGGGACAAAAGCATAATGCTTCATCATTTCCTCATCAGCCCGGGAGAATGGTTCACAAAAGGAAGAGAGGTTGTACATGATGTCAAAGTTGTAAGTTTGATTAGAGGAGGTTAGGTTGCGAAAGAGACGATAAGCAGGGAGAAGCCTTAAATGCGAATAGAGGGAGCGCACGAATAAGATTGATTTTATGTAGGTCTTCCTGTATGAAGCAGAAGCCGAAGCAGAAGCCGAAGCAGAAGCCGAAGCAGAAGCCGAAGCAGCTTCATACTGAACAACCCACCTCTCGATAAGGGTGTGAACCGGATGACCATGGCGAACAAGGAGGACATCGAGGAAGAAAAGATTGGTATGGCGGGGATTGGGATTGAAGTGAGCAAGAGGGGAAGGGCGGTCTCCAAGAACTAAATTGAACCATTTGTCAGTCTTTTGGATGAGAGGAGGAGGATGCAAGGGATGAAGAGAAGGGATCCTAGAATGAAGAATGACGTGCAGGGTCTTCAAAAGGAAGTTAGAAGCGATTTTCTCAAGCTTTTCACCCATAGCTTGTGACGTAAGGTCTGGTATGGTGTGGTGAGTGAGGAGAATTACTAGACAAGAGTGCAGTAGATTTGGATTGATGTGGATTGTGGGGTGCAAGGAAGAAGAAGCCCTGAGGTAAAGTAAAAACCAAAACAAACACAACACAGAAACCAATCATTGACAAGGAACAAGAAGAATTCATCATGAGCTAGCAATCAAAATGACTATCAGCACGATCGTATCTATAAATAACAATTGCAATTATGACACTAGAAACGAATTGAATTGAAAAATCGGAAAAAAGGAAGAACTTTTTGACCTACCCAAAGAATGAAGTGCCAGAAAATCGGTAGTTTACTTTGCAGTTGCAGACAAATGAAAAAGATGCTCCTAACTATGATTATGAAATTGAATTGATCCAATTACAACTCTACAAGCTGTTGAGTGTTGAAAAAGAAGTCAGCTCACCTCCTCAGTTTTCTTTTAAGTAGCAATTTCAATTTTATATTTATTTATCCAATTTTTTCCCCCAATCCCTACTTTAAAAAAAAAATCAAATAACCCATAAACAAGATTTTTTTTCATTTATGGAAAATTTTATTCAGGCCTCTATTCATTTTATATTTTGTTCGGTTATTATTTCGAATTAAAATAACAAATGATACCCGGAGGAGCAACGCTCGAGCATTATTAATACAAACAATTTTATGAAATAGATTTTGAAATGACTTTATTATACTAATAGAAAGGGAAACAAAAAATAAGAAGAAAAAAGTTATCAATCAAAAGAGAAGTTTAACCATGGCGTCTTCGTCGAGCAGCGGGTTGACGTTCAAGCTACACCCGCTTGTGATAGTGAACATCTCAGATCACTACACGCGGGTCAAATCTCAGATCAACGGCAACGGCAACGGAAGCGGTAACGGTGACCCGCCCAGAGTGTACGGTTGCGTCATCGGAGTACAGAGGGGACGCACCGTCGAGATCTTCAACAGCTTTGAGCTCCTCTATGATCCTGCTACACACTCCCTCGACCGCCCCTTCCTCGAGAAGAAGCAGGAGCTCTGTATGTAACACACATCACTATCTTTTCCTCGATTATCCGATATGCCGCTTCCTAGGGTTTTTCCGTAGTTGTTTCTTCTTTCGTATTGCTTATGTGGCTCTTAGTTCGTAGCGTTTGCCAACGAAGTAGGAGCACCACTACTAGGTTTCTTTGTTTGAATGAACTTAGCTCCATCTAATTATCAAAGCAAATACAATAAATGATTAGAGAACCCTACTGAAATTGCGTATTTTTCTTTTTTTCTGTGTTTGTATCCAATCAAAACCATCAAAAACAGATAAGAAGGTATTTCCACACTTCTACATTCTTGGATGGTATTCCACAGGAAGTGATGCTGAGGAGTCCGATATGCATATTCACAAAGCTGTATGTTTGCTCTTCTTTTGTTTTCTTCAATTTGTGTTCTCTCTTCCGCTCCTTGTTCCTTTGACTATTTAGTAATGATGCCCCTTCTTTTTACCATACTCATACAAACAGCTCATGGATATCAACGAAAGCCCTGTTTATGTGCTCCTCAATTCCTCCATCAACCCTGCTCAGAAGGATCTCCCAATCACTATTTTTGAAAGTGGTAGGTCTAATGTTTATTTTGTTACTTACAACTCTTCATGTTTCCATATGGGTATTACCCATGATGAATTGTTTGGTGCGTTCTATATAATTTACTCCTTCACCTTTATGGGGTCCTTACTACACCTTTCAATTTATCATTGACTTGCTTTTCATGTTTCAATATCTTTTCTCATCTCTTTGCATTCTCACATAATTACATCATTAATTTGTTTCAAATGCAGAGCTCCATGTTATAGATGGGATCCCACAGCTTATCTTTGTTCGTTCAAGTTATACTATTGAGGTTTGACAAGTCCATTCTTACCACCTTGTTATATCTCTCTCTCGCCAACTAGCATAGCTAAAATACTTTTCTTTGGCTTTAAAGACAGTGGAAGCTGAACGGATATCAGTTGATCATGTTGCACATCTTAAGCCATCTGACGGTGGTTCTGCTGCAACTCAATGTTAGTCCCCTACTTTAATGAACATCTCTATCCTTAAAGTATGAATTAGTGCTGCACAAATATATTTTTCTACTGCTTTTAATTGCAGCTTTGTTTCCTCTGTAGTGGCTGCTCAACTTACTGGTATACATAGTGCTATTAAAATGTTGAATAGTAGAATCAGGGTGCTTCATCACTATCTTGCTGCTATGCAGAAAGGTAAACACTTTCCTTTTCTATGAGTAGAGCTATTTATTCTGTATAATTTGTGCTACTGCACTTAAGATTTTTCTTTCAGAACAAGCAACACTTCGGAATAGGTGTGGCTTAATTTGAAGAAATATATGTCAGTAATGCTTTGGCTCCTGTTTTTCTCAAAAGCTATGTTTTTGTGATAAAATCTATTGGTAAATTGTTCATCACTTCTACTTGGCTGTGCAGCTTCCTTAGCCCCAAACTCAAAATAAGATTCCTCATTCTTCTCTTCTTTTGAACTGAAACCCATATTATATCATGCAACTAGATCTTTTTGCATTTCCATTCGAAATCTTATTGGACATTAAGTTATCATTTGGACTATGATCCCAGTTTTGATACTGGGAAAAATGTTTGGAGGTGGGTAGACAGGCACTTGTATAAGGGAACTTTTTCTTCTAATAATCTGAATGTCTAAGAACCTCAAAGAACATAAATCACGTATTAGCATCATTGTGGATACATCTGTTTTTCAAAATTTAGATAATGTATGTTCAGAGTTGATATTGCCTGACTTTTTGTACTTATACAGGTGAGATTCCTTGTGAGAACTCTTTGCTAAGACAAGTATCAAGTCTTTTGAGAAGATTGCCTGCCATTGAATCCCAAAAGTTCCAAGATGATTTCTTGATGGTGAGTGCCTTTCTTGGGTGATAAGTAGCACTTTGTTTACTGTTGTAGTATTAAGCACCAATCAAACCAGCTGCTGAGATAGGCATCATATTTTTTTTCTTTTAGCTGCTGTATTTTATATCCTAGACTACTGCAGTTAGTTAGGACTTCTTCCATACCATGATAAGAATTATGATGTTGATGAAAAGCACTTTGCTGACAAACCAGATTTGCATAGGCGAATGAAAGGAAACCTTTTTCTTCGTTGCAGGATATAATTAGTTTATCCAATTAGAGAAAGCTGATGGTGCTCATGCAATATTAGGCTGAATTTGTTAGACTTGCCTTCCTTCTATTGATGTTGGAAGCCATTGATCAACCAGGCTTTAATGGCCCAACTACTCTGTTTATGTTGTCTATGTGAACAAAAAATCTAGTCCTTGACTGAAATCAGCTACTCCTTTCTCCACCGCCTCATTTTGTCCAAACCAATGTCACCTAAAACTTCTAGCATGAAATTGGAACATCTACGGGGTTGATGGAATTTTTGTTCTGTGCATGATGTTGACAATTCTGGGGTTGACATAACGTATACTCCTGAGCATGATATGTAACTAATTGTAGTTGTATAGTTGGCGAGTTTAGCTGTACTGTTCATTGGTTTGTAGATGTTATGGTGCTGTAACTACGATGGTGAAGGGATTGATATATTACTAACTAGTCTCCTGATGTCTGAGTCATTGCAGTGGTTCTGAAAAGATTATCTATGTGCTCATAAATAATCATCGTGAAATTTGAAATGCTTGTCATTATAATTATCAAACCTGGTTTATCAAGTCTAGGCAGGTTGTGGTCATCACTTTGCATGTCTGATTAATAGTTTTCTGTACATCCTGTTCCTATTCTTAGTAGCTGTGGTTTTGGGGTTTTCTTTGGCTGTGTTAAACTTGGATGTTCCATTATGAAGATGTCATGTCATCCCACAATTTGATTCCTCGATGTGATGCTTACTCACCTTTTTTTCTCCCCTTCCACAGGAATACAATGATACATTGTTGATCACTTATTTGGCAATGTTCACCAATTGCTCAAGGTTAGTATTCTGCAGAATTTTCTCTTGTACCATGTGCTTTGTGGTGAAGTGATTTTTCTGCTTTGTAGTGAATTTGTTCTGATTGCATATTGATGATAAATGAAGAAGTTATTGGTGTGGCTAAGGAGGAGAACTCGTATTGCGAGGAGTGGCTATATCTTTGGACATCCTAATGTTTATTGCATGTCTCATACTTATACTCTGGCATGATCTTTAGTGTCTGATTTTGGATTCTGATTTAACTCTCTTCTTCTTTTTTTGGGTTCACTTTTTGTTTCCACAGCATGATGAATGAACTGGTTGACAAATTCAACACTGCGTATGATAGGCATAGTCGAAGGGGTGGACGGACAGCTTTTATCTGAAATCTATGAGCAGCTCTCTCATGCTCCAGTTTTTGTTGACTAGATGAGCATCTATAGAAATTAGTGCTGCTGTTTTGTCTGCATGGGGCACGGCACGTAGAAACTCGAGAATTGTATTTTGCAATGTTGAGCTGAATATTAATGAAGAAGAAATCAGTTGAGTTGATTGCGCTTTATCATTTTGGCTAAGGTGGTTTATTTTATTTTGGAATTATTCATGGGGATTTGAGATTTGATTTATCAGTCTTCTCTTGGAAGTGAAAGTTAGTAGCATGCATAATTACTAATTAGGTTGGTTATAGTTTCTTTTGTTTTGATGCCAATTGGAACATGCATTGAGCATTCAAAAGCTGGCAATCCAATAGAATACCTTCTTTTATGGAGCCCGAGGTGCAACTGCATGCAGCATTGTTTCCCTGCTGGCCAGAGTTGCATTCTGTCAAATTTGCAAGTTTTCTGATGTTATGGATTCCCACAGCCAGAAAGGAATTGGGAAAAACATGGATGGCTTGTGATGAGTATTATTATGTGGTCAGTGTAGGGGACACATTGCATAGAATTACTGAGAGCAAATTACTATTGAATTTGCAAAAAATTAGTTTCCATTTCCGGTATCAGAATTGTGCCAGAGTCGTTGCAGCACCACATCCTGTCTTTCCTCTGCGGCAGCCAGATTTTTCAGACTCGAACGCTCTCCAAGACATGGCGGTGCTCCTCGTACACTTTCCCGTTTTTGACATTTGTTGAAGATGCTCTCCTGTTCGGTAATCTAGGAACAGAAATGGTAGAAAACAGGTGATTGATTTCGCACAAACAAACTTTATGTCGACTCTTGGGAGAATATGTTGGGCCAGGATTTGTTCTAGGCGCCACATGTTTAGCCGAACTACACCTTCGTCGCTGTAGATTGGGGATATCCTCTAAAGGCAGGAACACTAATATAGTAAACCCATCTTTCTTGAAAAACCTGAAACTTTTACAAGTTTATGCAGATGATGAATCTTTACGGCCCTTGATGTGTGATTAACTTGTTGTTTCTTGCATCCTAACCGAATTCTGAAGCATGGAGCAAATGGAACCCGAATTCGCTCTTTATATTGGAAGAGTGTGTGCAGGCATTTGCAGACAGAAGCACCAGTGAGTCTTGCTTTTAATTCTGCTTGTGTGTTAGTTTTGGGTTTACCTTGGATACATCATGTTTCTGATTATGTACCTTTAACCAGAGCTCATATAGATGCTGCTTGGTGCTTTCTATGATTAACCTGAGTTCCACACCCAGCTTCACATTCTAAGTTGTCCTTAATGTTTCAGGAGAAAAAATCATCGCTTTGCATCAAGGCAGCTGCTATTGCTCGGGTCAATGCTAGATTTTTCAGATTCTTCAAGCAGGAAGGTTGCTAATGCATTTGTTCAGGATCTACAAGCATCATAAATTTCCTTGAGGCGTTGACAGTGTCGCATGCTACGATGCTCGAATGAGATTATCAAGAAACTTACAAAACGTCATTTATTTGAGACCAATTTTTTTTATCTAAAACGACATATAATTAAAAACTTAATGACCAATACTCGAATGAGATTAATCCCCTACCAAAAAGACTTTCTAGAGGATATTAAGAGAAATGAAAAATTGACATAAAAGTATATATATAAAAAATATCTATATCAACATTTATTAGAACTTGGATGTCACTAATTTTTTTTTTCTAAGCCACTTGAAATTATTTAACGGACCAAATAGTAGGTATGTATAATTTAATATAATTTTGTGAAAATTATATAACTTAAATATAATAGAATTAATAGGTCATGGAAATTATTAACAAAAATAATATTGACAAGAAAGTAAAAGATCTTTTATGTTACACTTGTAGGTAGGCAAAATGTTCAATTAATATGTTGCAATATTATGAGCTTCAAACATAATAAAGTTGTATTAGGAGCATAAAAAATATCATTAAATATACATAAACAAAATTACGTTAAAAATTTTATTTAGATTTTTCTGAACAAAAGCAAAAGCACACATATTTAAAAAAGAATATTGTACATTACGACGAGTAATTCTTCTATTATTATTATTATTTGAAAAAATATATGAAAAATATAGGCATATGAATATTGTCATTGAAGTACAACACAACGAAAATTCAATTTCTTATGAGGACTGTAACTAGTTTGGATATATTAGAATAAAATTATTCTTTAGTGTAGAAAAAATATCTGAAAAAATCAATATATATATATATTATACCAAATAGAATTCTTCAGTCTTGTTTTTTTTTTTCCTTAAAAAACAAACTGAATTTTTTTACATGAATAAATTGACATTCTTGATCATGAAAATATATGACAAAAAATTAACTTTAACAATTTTCCCATGAAGAAAAGAACAAGTTAGGGAATTTTGTTTCTAATATAACTTTTGCCTTTTCTAACTGTGATATTAACTTACTTTCCGTCCATCAATATTGATTGTGATCAAGTGGTAAAAAAATTGACTATATTTAATTAAAATCTTGAATTCGAGTCTTGAAAATTGAACAAACTATGCTGGGAAAGTTATCCCTCTTTAGAAGCCGATAGTGTTCGAACGAAATCAGTTTTAGTTAAACAATGACACCCTATGAAATAAATAAAAAACTTACTTACCGTCCATCCTTATGTAGTTCTTATTTTAGTAAGGTAGATAAAAAAAAACACTTAATTTTAATTTTTTTTTACTCAAACCACTACACACCTAAACGTTACAATTTAGACTCTATTGGCTGCAATATTTACCTTATTAATGGTTAAAATTTAAAAAGAAAAATGGTACATTTTTTTGAAAAGAAATCATAAAAATTGGAGGAGAAAAAATATAACTATGATACGGTCTACTGCAATGTTTAAAATGTTTTTGCAATTTCCTGTAAATTCTCCTTTATATATATTAATTTTATTTTGCTCATTAATTAATTATTTTATTTTTATCATATTTGTCATATTTTTTCCACCAACTTTCATTATATTTCACATTTTATTTTTCAAAAAGACTAAAAAACTAAAATTATAGCTTTGAAGAAATTATCGGGTTCACGTCACAAGTCTAAAAAGTATAGACCAAATGAGAAGATTTTAATAGTTAAATCTATCTTTACCCAAAAAGAGAAGAAAATGAAATCATGATGCAATATCAGATACAATGGGAACAAGCACATTAAAGTTATATGCGGCGAAAACTTGGTAATGATACAACATGAATGTCATTGCCAAAAAACCCGATTCTACGTTTGGTTACCCAATCAAAATGTCATTTCCCAAGTCTATCTGTTGTCTCATACTGGAACTTGTTTCGCATCAATCTGCTGGAGTCTAAGGGTTACAGCTCTCTTGTGGGCTTCCAGACCTTCAAGCTCAGCCATCGTCGCGACGTATGGACCGAGAATCTTCAAGCCTTCCTCTGTCAACGACTGTACCGTCATGTACTTGAGAAATGAGTCCAACGAAACCCCACCGTACATTCGAGCATATCCATATGTTGGAAGGACATGGTTTGTCCCGCTTGCATAGTCTCCTACACTCTCTGGTGTCCACTCACCCAGGAACACAGAACCTGCAAACACACAAATGTAGGACCTCAATTTTTCATCCCAAGCTCACTTTGATTTCTTCTTTGAATAAAAAAAACGAGACAACCTAAGTATTCAAGCTTTGGAAGGAAAAATCCAAGGGCCACTTAAAAATACCCGGTTGACTCGCAGCATGCTATAAATACTAGTAAAACAAGAAGACATTTGCAGATGCAGAATTGATGCATAAAAATCAGACATGAAGGGGGGTAACCATTATAGTATAAATTATTAGAAGAAAGCAACTACATGAAGCCATAGACCAGAGTAACGAGTACAACAGGTCAAAAATTGACCATAACTAAGAAGAAATTCAACATCTCATATCCTCTCTGGATAGTTCTATAGCTGACATGGTCAAATTCAATCAATAGTCATGTCTCGACTTTCAGGAAACTTTGTGTACCTGAATGTATCTATTACCATATATCTATTACGACATTGTATTTTCTAAAAGAAACAGCAAAGATTTAGATTTAGAGCCATGTAAACCTGCTGAATTATGAAAGATAACTGGAGTAGATATGGGAGCAAAAATGTATTTATAAACAAAGGCAAATGACAATAATTGTAAGAATTGGTTTCCAAATGCTACAAAACTGTCTTCATTCGAAAAGCATCAAAAGTGATCATAACAGCAACAAAACTACAACAAAATATAGGAGAAACAAAGAGACGTTGCAAGCGATGTATAGGGCCATACCTGCATTCTCAACAAGACTCTCCCACTTTTCAGCATCTCTTACATTAATGATTAGATGCTCAGGTGCGTACAAGTTTGAAAAGGAGACCGCCTAGGAGAAGCAATATGATGTCAGTTTCTCTAAGCAGCAGATACCACTTCTCGAAAGAGTTAGATTGAGGATATTACATATCAACTAGGTAACAGAAATTGCAGTATCAAATAGGGGCAGCAGCTCCAAACATGCTAAATGTCCACGAACTTAACTTGGTTAAAGGGAATTAATAAACACCTGGTAATTTTCATGCTTGACTCAACTAATATAGCCTACCAACATCACTACTGCAATGACAGCCTATTATATATTTAACATGCCCAAGTCACCATGACACTAGAGAACCACTAACTATCCAACTTTATTCATTAGATGACAAAGAATCCAGATATGCAGATAAAGCATTTCTTATATAGCATCAAAGCTGTGGGAAGACAGGGCTAACCTCAACCATATCACGAGCAAAGACAATGAAACTGTGGCTCAGTGCTTTTGAAGCATATTCTCCCCTTGGCAAGCTCTCGCACTGCTCTTTGATTTCATCTTCAATAGCTTTCACATCCACACCTTCGCCAGAAATTACAAGAACAACCTGACTATCTGGACCATGCTCAGCCTGGAAAGAAGGAGAAGAAAAAAAGAGAACCAATGTAACTAGAACATCAGGTGCCATAGACCACGGAGAAATAAATCACAAAAGCACTTGCAATTTCTTTTCATTTTGAAATTACTTAACCATCATGTTGTGGCACAACAAAGTTAAAATGTCATACCGTAAAAGGGAATAAAATGGGAAGTGTCAGGCTCACGACAGAAGGGTTGAAAAGAAGCATAAATGGACATTATTTTGAATAGGATTTAAATTCAACTGTCACAATAAAGTATTTCAAGCAGGAAGCTGCCAATGTTTTCATGTTCAGGACACACGACATGAACCAAAAATCTGAATATGGATTTTGGTCATAGAAAAATTAGCACTACACAACATTTTTTAGAAAAGGAAAAAGCTAAGTACCTGGGAGAGTAAATCTGCAGCAATATGAACAGGATTGGCAAATTTATCAGCAATGACAAGAACTTCTGAAGGACCCGCAGGCATGTCAATTGAAATCATTGCTTCACTATTCTGTTTTGAAAATAAAAGCAAAAATAACTACTCAATCGAGAAT
Organism: Viola odorata; assembly: GCA_963691705.1. Lineage (NCBI taxonomy): Eukaryota > Viridiplantae > Streptophyta > Magnoliopsida > Malpighiales > Violaceae > Viola > Viola odorata. The sequence continues at coordinate 46,305,301 of OY829539.1, read as the reverse complement.
ATAAACAATGAGAGCGAAAGTGACAGAGGAGAGGTAAACTATTCATACATTACTAATGAATTAGTAAGTAAATTATCATTATTCTCTTTTTTGTCCCCTTTGGTTGGAGAGACAAGCCACATAAAGTGTAAACAAGTTCAAGAATGACAAAAAAATCCATACTTGGAGAATCATTTTGGCTGCAGTGACGTACTGGTTTCCTGGCCCAAAAATCTTCTCAACCTGCAAATTACAGTAAAAGTTGTTTGTATAAACATTGGAAGCTTGGCATGCCATAGCGACAAGTTACAAAAAGGTCAACAATTACAATTATCAATTATTACATCTTCAATGCATATTCAGGTAAATGGAAGCACCAATGTTACAAGTCCTCCTACCCATATCGGCATATCCTAAATGCAAATAATATACACTGGCAGTACCTCAGGGGAAAAAGGAAAGGCAGGGATCTTTTGATCTCATCAATTGTAATTGCAAGTTAGAAAATAATAGAAGGAAATATAAAAGCTATCTGGACACACCAATAATTAAAAATAAGTTGAGGAGAAAAAATACCTTTGGACAAGACTCTGTTCCCCACGCCATTGCAGATATAGCCTACAAACAATTCAAACGATGGAAACATAAGTTCAATATGCTCCCAAACAGACAGCACTACCCTCAGACCAGATATTTATGGTTTTCCAACCTGAGCTCCTCCAGCTTTAAGGATATGAGTAACACCAGCTCTCTTGGCACAATACAGCACCTCCTACCAAAATAAATAAATAAATAAGTAAGAAGTCAATGAGTTTCAGTAAGTTTACATTTCATAAGATGCTAAGTACAAGAATGTACCTTGCAGATGCTGCCATCCTGAGCTGGTGGAGTTGCAAGAACAACAGTTTTACATCCAGCAATTTGTGCAGGCTTGGAAACAGAGTAAACAAAATTGTCAAGAAAAATATGCTTACCAAAATATAGCATAGTAAAAATCATGCAATCATGAAACATGCAAACTAATTTATGCATTGCAGTCAACATACAACTGAAAGCATAAGGGCGGTGGAAGGTAGAACCGCAGTTCCACCAGGTACATAAAGCCCAACAGAAGCAATACTCCTTGCCACCCGCTTGCATTTGACACCCTGAAAAGTTGCAATTCTATAGGTTTACTGGGAAGAAAATATAAGGTAAAAGAATGAACCAAGCACTAGTATTAAACTACCTTCATATTCTCAATACTTTTTTCAACAGATTTCTGAGCTAAATGAAATGCATATATGTTGGCATATGCCACATCAAATGCCTCCCTAACAACTGGATCAAGCTGTGGCGGTATAATAAAATACAAGAGAAAAAAAATCAGTTTAGGCCACCTAAGAAAAAAAGAATATATAGCACAAGTCAAGATAAAGCAAATACAAACTCAATAAATTGATGACCTTCAAAGTACCTCAGGGTCAGGAAGCTCTTGCACTTCCTCGACAATTTTTTCCAGTTTAACTTTGTCAAATTTTGCAGTATAACTACAAAATAAATGCAGGACCATTAACAGTATGTTAGTATAATCACATCACAACAACAAAATACAGGTTCTTTATAGAATCGTTTATCATAAATACATATTTACAGAAACAATTTCCACAAGTTGGAAAAAGAAAAACAGCAGAAATTCTGGAAAAGTAACAAGGAATCAAAATTGTAAACAGAACAAGAGTGCTAATGCTAGGTAACAGTTATAATAGGAGCTAGTGTGATTGAGTGTTGTTAGCATCAAGCATTCGTGGGATTAAGGTTGGTTAAGCAGAAGTAGGCCTGAGCATACCCCCATTGCTTGAGAAAATGAGGAAAGAAAAGGAGAGGAGCACCCACTCTTTAACTGCAGAATCGCCTCTGCTGCGCACATCATCAATGATGGGATTGACCTGAACAGAGGAAAGTAACATATAAGAACAAATGACACCAACATTGACCCTCCAACTGTTGAAAAATTGAAACATCCAAAATGTGATCAAAGTTTAAAGAGGAAGGGAGGGAGGGAGAGACTAACAATGCTGAAAATGGAGGAGAAATCAATACGAGGACGAGCTTTCAAGCGGTCAACCTCCTTAGGACTAAGTTGGGATAACCTGTAAGCTTTCATTGCACACTTCACCTTATTCCAGTTACGCCCTATAACAACAACAACAACAACAAAGGGTAATAAGCAACAATTATAGAGATGGGTGTAGTGAAAGAGTAGAGAACAAGTCAAGAAAATAACAACAAAGATGAAGATTTGATTGAAAAAGAAGTATAAATAACAATAAACAAAAGTACCTAAAGGAATGAAGTAAGCGGAGGAGGGCAAGCGAGAACAGAGGTTGGGGTGAGAGGAGGGTTTGATGAAAAAGTTGGTCCGGTTGAAGGATAGGAGCTGTGAGTCCATCACCACCTTCAATCACATTAATTCACAAAACCATCCCTCTTTTTGACACTATTAAATATTAAATAGAGTGGGAATTAAGAAGCGAGAAAATTGAAGATGATGGTGATGATGATGATTTGAAAATGCGAGAGGAACCAAGGCTAGACTTTTGCGATTACCTGCAGAGTGAAGGCGGCGGTGACGGCTGCGGGTGTAACGGCTACGCAGGGATAATAGGGTTGGAGTTGGGCTGCTCCTCCTTTGTCAGCTTTCACTTCACTCTTTCCTCTACTCGTCTCAACGGAGCGGACGTCACGCTAGTCATTAGTCAGCTCTGTAGCTTTAATTGGAATTTTCTTACTCACGGATTTTTTCTTAATTTTTTAAAATTTACTTTATGCTTAGTATGGAAGGAAAGGAATGAAATTTTTTAAAATTTTCAATAATGGGGAAATTAAATGACAATGGAAAGGAGGGGAAAATAAATGGCTCATTTTTTCTCATAATTTAAAAAGATTTTCTTTCGGAAGAAAATGGAATGAAAATAAAATACTCGTTCTTATGTTCCTATCCTAACTCATACGGTGTGTATATTTTAAACTTTTATTAATTAAACATAATAGTAAACTCACTTTAAATTATGAATTTAAATTATACAATTTTTCATTCCATTCCATTTTATTCCTTTCCTCAGTTAATTTTCCTCTCTTTCCCTTTTCAATTTTATTAACATACTAACCATTAAAGTTAAACCGATAAAAACAACATTAAAGTGTTTCGACAAAGTCTCTCTACTTTTAGCTACTTAATTTTATTTTTTTAGTTATAATTTAACCCCATTTAAAAAGCATGAGAATATATACTTCTAACAATAGAAAGCTGCTTATTTGATTAAAATACAAAAATATATTTATTTAAAATATTAACATAAAATGTTAGTAACCTACTTGGAAAAAATATATTTAGTGGATGTATTTTTTTTTTTAAAGTTAAAAACTTACAATTTTTTACACTTACATTTACAAACTTGTTCTTTTTATAAATTTGATCATCAAGCAACACACAAAACAATAAGCAGTTTAAAAAGAACAAATCAATCAAAACTAATTCAGCAGCAACGTTTCTCAACCTAACATAGGCTCAAGCTCAAGGACTGTCCCTAGTAGATTTTATATACCTGAAACCGGCAACCTACTCCTCTTTGCATTTGTATCTCCACCACTACCTTCAAAAGACAACGAACGCCTCACGGCACGATTCCTTAAAAGGGTGACTTCATTTTGATGAACAACAACTTCAAGCTTTCTGCTCATGGTTTCAGCTGAACATTTTAAATCAGGAGTGTCGCTGATTATGTTAGAATCACTAACTTGAGAAGTAAGGGATGTGTAGAAGGATGAAGAAAGAGAACGACTCCGGGGGAGAAGACAGAATCAGTGAGTTACCTAAAGAAATTCTTTATCACTAGAGGTGGCAAAAATATACTCATACCCAATTATACATCCATACCTAACTAATTTAAGTGGGTATGAGTATTAAATGGGTCAATGTAATTTTTAATTGGGTATAAATGGGTATGTATTCATTTAAACTAAAATATATGGGTTTAATTGGGTTTGTGTATGGGTACCCAATGGGTACTCAGTTAAACTCAAACCAACATTATATCTCTCCACATAATTTGTTTTCCCAACCTTTTTATTTTTCCCCACGTAAATATAGAATTTTGATTTATTAGGTTTTTTTTTGTGCAAAATCCCAATTGATTAGGTCCTCTTTTTTTTTTTGCTTGCTTGGGTTTCACTATTTTTTCTTATTTAATTAATGGAAACATATATGAATGAAGAAAATTTAAGACATAAAAGATGTAACTAATACTTGAAATACTTTTTAAAATGAATATTATATTAATAAATAAAGTATTGGTCATCTACTTTACCCCGTTTGGATATATTTTATCTCATATTTAAGATATTACTAAAATCACAGTAGAGAGAATGATAAATTGTGGTTAAGAGAGTAAAGTGGAGGAATCAATACTATTGCATCAAATGTGATTACACCGAATTTAAATTTATATTTTAGTTGAAGTATATTAGAAATATATTTTAAGTGGGGTGAATCATGTGAATCCAACGTGAAGTGTATCTAATATTTTTCCTCTTTATGAAGTACGTTATGTGCTAAAAAAATATGTAAATTAGCAAACATGGACCCACTACTAATTTAAAAAAAAAATTATAGTGATACTTATGTTTTTTTTAAATAGAGAGAATCATGTAAATCCCACATTGAGTATATCTAATATTTTTCCTTTTTATCAGGTGTGTCATGGCTAAAAAAAGTAAAAATGTATATTGTAAAAATTAAATATGGATTTTTTCTTTTTTTTTAATAAAAAAAGAGTGAAAGAGAATTAGATACAGTTAAAAAAATGAATCAAAAAGGTAAAAAATGAATAAAAATGATAAAAAAAATGAAAAAAAACGATAAAATGAGCCTATGATCACTTTTATGACTATTTTTAGAGTTGTTAATGACAGCCAACCTACTAGCTTTAGCGGTACATAGATCAGTTTAGAATTCAAATACAAATTATATATCTGGTAGGGAACCTACCTGCAAACCCCCACCCCCATGGTGGGGGTAACACAGACTGTCAGTTTGGTCCGTAGTAGCCTGAACCATGATTCTCTATCGGACAGATCACTGATCCAATCCGAAACAGTGTACCCTTTCAAATCAACCGTACTCCATTGCAAACGAAGACCCATTTTCACAGTCCTCTGAAGATAACGAAGAATCCTTTTAACCATCTCCCGATGAGTGCGTTAGTTGGCTTGTGCATATTAAGAAGTGGCCTTCCTATTCAGATAGCTAGTAGGTGCTAAAACAGCTCATTATGAGTACAGCAATTGGCTAACAAAAGATCATATCAGCATTCATTAAGGCTTAAGAGAGAAACAAACAAGTATTTCAAATACAATTTACATTATTACTTTTCTTCACACACTACACAAAAGTGCATATTTCAAGCACATACAGTATTTTCTTCACAGTATACAACTCAAAAATGGCAGATATGGATTGATTCTGGCCAGCACTAAACTCACCAAGCAACACAAAAAACAATAAGCAGTAAAACAAAGAACAAACCAATCAAAACTGATCCAGCAGCAGCATTTTTCAACCTGGAACAGGCTCAAGGACTATCCGTAGTAGGTGTTATGTCCCTGAAAACTGGCAACCTGCTCCTTTTTGCACTTGAATCTCCACCACTACCTTCAAAAGACAACGAACGCCTCACTGCACGATTCCTTGAAGGGGTGACATCATTCAGATGAACAATAGATTCAAGCTTTCTGCTCATGGTTTCAACCGAACTTTTTGAATCAGGAGTGTCATGAATGATGTTAGAATCCACATTTTCATCATCATATTCTTCATCGTGGTTCCAGCGGTAATCAAAGCTCCTCTGCTGTAATTCCTTCTCCTCTTCTTCAACCATATCTGCCCAACTCTTGTGTGGAGTTTTTGTTGAGTAATTAGTTCCAAGAGATTCATTCACACCAGAACCATCAACCCGCATTCTTGCATCCTGAACAACTGTAATTTGTTCCATTTTGCCACCATTTTCCTGAGCATTCCTGCTCTGAACATGCTGTGAATCAGACTCTCCCACTATAGCATTCTCATAGTCATCATCCCAATAAGTTTCTTTCCTCTGACCATCCACCCTTCTCGGTTGTGTGTAAGGCTCTAGCAACCTCTCATCTTTCCTCCTCCAGTCTCTGTCAGCGGGTGATGGCAAACTACATTGAGATCCTGACTTTTTGACATCTGAATCTAGAAAGTTTTTGTTAAGATTCTGGGTTGCATGTTCTAGCATAGAGGGTTGGGGTTGCTCAATTCTATCTACTCCCCATCTGTTCCTTCTCTCATCTCCTTTATTGGACCCCCATGAATTTCTTGGTTGTGTATATAGAAAAGCTGGTGGAGAAGAAAATGTGTTCTTCTTTGCAGAAGCCATTGTTGTTCCAGTTGAACTTCTCCAATTTTCCTTCATTTTGGTGGCATGACCAGGCCTTTCATTTGGGCTTTCAAAATAACACCCTTTCCACCAGTTTCTGTCAGGAGGTGTTTGTCGAGAAGGATGTGATCCTCTCATTCTAGTTGAAGTAAAATGTGAACTCCTTTTGTTATATTCGAAGAAGGTTTTCTCATAAACAGAGTGGTTTCCACCATAGGATTCTGTGGACTGTTCAGTTGACATAACAGCCACTTCATTGGCTCCATTTGTGCACACTAACCCAGCAACATGCCGCTCATCTCCATTGGATATACTAACTTCTCTTACCACGTTGGTGGTACCCAAAACCGTAGATCTTTTATTATCTTCTTTTTGTTCTATAGACTGTGATTGTAAGTCAGTCAACATTTGGAAAGCACGCTCAAAAGATTTGGCAAAGGATTCATCCATCGATATATTTCGACACGATGCTTTTACAGCCTGAAGCAGGGATTTTGCTTCTGTAATTCTGTTCATATGAATCAAGCAAATAGCCAAGTTACACTGTTTGTTCTTATCTGGCTCCAGTGACAAAGCTTTCCTGCAAAATAAGTTTTATTTTAATGAAAAAAGAAAAAAACCAATCAGCATCTTCTAATCATTAATATCACTTGCCCAGGTTTATCTTCCATTGAAGAAAAATACTCGCCTGTAATGTTGCTCCGCTAAACCATAGTTATGTTCCTGCAAGTAAGCCCAGGCTAAGTTCCCTAATATCCTGCATCAGTCAATGAACAGAGTCAAGAAATGTCAAGTTTTATGCAATCAGTACTAAATCAATGGAGAAGAAGAAGCATAACAACCTCGCTTTTTCTTGGTCTGCAGTTATCTGAATCTTCTTCCCTTGAGATCTTGCGGTCTTTGTCCTGTTTCCACCAAATGCTATGCCTTCTTCTATAATCTTTAGTCTGTGCTGAAGAACTTCAATCTCTTCTTCAGTCCTCCCAGACCTCTGAGAAGCAGAGAAATATGAACATAAAAAAAAAAAAGTTAAAAAATATCATGCAATGTCCATATTAGCGAGATAAAAGACTTCGGAAAGGAAGTAAATGACCACAACATATAATCTCACAAACGAAGCACCTTTTTGTAAAACACATGCATAGATATATGCATTTGAGGCCCACAAAATTTCATCACCTTCTTCATGAGAGGTTCATTTCACTAGATTTTACCAGAGGGTGCAAAAAGAAATTTGCTGGAAGCATTTCATATTTTCAATTTCAAAACCTTTGCAAGACACAAACAACATTCCAATCGGTTTCTGTTTTCTTTCAAAAGCTACTCCTAGAGCATCAAGACTCCTCCCAGTACTTAAGACACGTTTTTTCATTGTTTCTCCACTTGTTTATAGCATTAGTTTGCAAGTGCTTATCCGAAATAATTCAGCACAAAGATCTCTATACCAATCACCCTTCAACTACTTTCGGACATTGTGGCAACATCTAAAAGCTTAGTGCAGTCATTTTCTGACAGTTTTCAAGTGATTCAAATGAATCAATTTTGCAGAAACAAGAAATTAAAGGATCATTACTTAGAACATTCAAAAGGATAATTAATAAACTACTGGGATGAACTACGCATGTGTAAGTAGCAAAGAAGGCCTCATCAAGAATAACCCTTTACCTTGTATAGTTCAACTAGCACATTGTCGAGAGATTCCTGAGCATCGTAGGGGCATAGATGGCGGAAAGACTTGATGGCCTCGATCGCCTCATTGGACCGGTTCAATTGTTTCATCACAACTGCCATGTCTTTCAGAGCACTATCAACACGATCCCCAGCATTTATAGCAGCCCAGAACAGGGAAATCGCCCGGCTGGGATCCTTCTCTATCAACTATACTTGCACACCCAAACATTACACATACAGAGTAAATGAGAAGTTACTGAAAACCACACTAAAATAGAAACTAATACACACTAAACGTAAAAAGGTTAGAAACTGAACCAAGTATAAAAATGATATCAAAGAAACCCAATTAAACTTATAAGAATCAATTACTATCACAGAATAGGATACATTATTAGCAGAACTATTCAATCAAGTTACTTTCCAATTTATCTCAAGAAATTAACATGACCCTCTATTTTTTTTCTGTTTTCTTTCCCTGGAAATTACTTTCTAATTAGCTCAACGTAAGAAATCTGCAATTCCATGTTTTCTTTTTTCTTTGTTCCTATTTAATTAAACATAAAATGTGACCCAAACGATCTTAAAGCACCAAGAACATAATAGCAAGCACAAAGTTTGACCTTGAATTTGATGACTAAAACATAACAAACAATCCAAGAAAGTCCCATTCAAAACATAACTCAACCGAAAAAGAGAGAAAACTTCATGCAAATAGACACACATTCAATTCGAGAACCCAAAAGCACAAAAACCAGAGAAAAAGAAGAATCTCTCAAGAATCCAAGAACAAGAACAAAGAAAGAAACTTTACTTGAACATGCTTGGCCGTGACATAAGGGGAATCTCCAGCGGGAACTTTGTGAATGACATGGAAGAGATCATGTCTGCAATTGGGATTCCTCTCAGACATGGGCGCCGCCCCCACCACGGCCGGAGAATGCGGCGACCTCCGCCACGTCGCAGGCGGAGTGATGAAGCCTCTTTCGCTGAGGTTCTTGGGGTTGCTGCACCACATTGCGGTGGGAGTTTGGTTTAATTTGAGAAGAAAGATTTGTGGGAATAATGAGAGAAAATCGAAGAGAAGAAAGCAGAGAGAGAGAGAGAGAGGTATGGTGATTGAATTTGAGAGTGAAAGAGTATGTGAAAAACCAAAAGAAACAAAATAGCCGTTTTAATTTTATAATTATTAGCCGTTAGGATTTGAGAGACACTGTTACAAAACTCTACACGTGTGCTTCTTCTCGTTGTTTTTGAACGAGCAGATTGCAATGGAAATCACCTATTTCTTCTCCTTTCTTTTCCTATTTTTTTCCAAAGGGATGAAAATTTTCTTTCATATATTTTTTTTATATTTATATTATTTTTTAGGGCACATTATATTTCATTGCAAGAGGATAATAGAGTCTCGTGATAGTTTTATACTCAGATTTGAAATGAATCAATTTTTTTATTTAAAACCAAGGAAACAAAATCCTGTTATATTTATTGGTAAACTCTTTTACCTTAGCTAAAAAAGTAAATAAGTTATAAAAGAGAACGAGTAAACCAGAACAAATAATCCAACAAAATCTTATTCAAAATATAATACTTATAAAATATGCTACGCTTTGAAAATAATATTTTTTTTATAAAGCAATAACAATATTAAAACCACAACTCAAAATATGGGTATGGATTCTCGCCCAATATCCGCAATTGGAAGTGGATATTAGCTACACTTTATAGGTATAGATATATCCGCACTCTATAGAGAGTGTTTACCTGCTCTAATACTGGTAAGGGTGTCGACCCAACCCGTTTATCAGTAACTCTTTTAATAAACGAGTCGGCTTGACCCGACCCGTCAATTAGATGAGTCGACCCAGATTGGCCCGTTTAATTAAATGACATCGTTTTGATTTTGTATAAATAAAATAATAAAAATGTGAAAAAAAATCATAAAAATTATAAAAATACTAAAAAAAAAAAAAACTCAGAAGATTATAAAAAAAAGTCAAAAATACGGATGTTTAATGTTTTTATTATTTTTCTATTTTTTTCTTATATTTTATTATTTTAATATTTTTAAAATATCATTTCTTTATTTATTTTTATTATGATTTTATAATTTATTTGAATTAGTTAAATCTTTTAAAATTTTGTATAATTTTCTAAATTTTCTTCTATTTTTTATATTTTTCCTGTATTTTAATTGTTTATTATAAATTTTCTGAATTTTCTATTTTTGTATGAGTTTTTTTAAGAAAAATTTTATTTTGAATATCAGAGGGACAAAACCTTATACATCTATGGATCACAGGTTGAATCGAAAATTCGGTATAGTTCGATCTGGTTATGATAACACTAGGTTATATTATTAATTATTATTACAGACAGAACTCATAACCTACTTCATAAATGGATCAAATGTACCAATATGGTATCGAACTCAAATCTCTTATCCTTACCATTAAAAAAACAAAAATAAAAAACTAGTCGATCCGTACCCGACCCACTTAAGCTCGGGGTTGACCATTTAGGCTCGGGTTTGACTGTTTAGACTCGGGTTTTATCGTTTAGGCTCAAATTTTAATTTACTAAAATAAATAATTTAAAATTATATATATATAATAAATAGAATAAATATTAAATAATAATAAAAGTAAAATTTAATTATTTTATTTTTATTGTATAAATAAATTGATTGATTAAATTAACATATTACTCCTAGTTATTAATTTATAAATTATTTATGCTAGTTATTAATTTAAAACTTGTGTACAACACTAGATTAATCTAGTGTTGGCCACTGCAATCATACTCCACTGTTGCATTATTAAGGAGTATGCATTACTCCACTGTTTCTTTTTACTGTTGCAATATATATATATATAATATATATATATATGCTGATTTTAATTTTATAAATTCTTTTGCATTTTATTAACTCATGAAGAATTAAGTTTGGTGTTTCGATATATCGAAATATCGTATCGAATTAAATTCGGTATTTCGGTACGGTACCGAAATTTAGTTCGGTACGGTATGGTAATTATTTTTGCCCATTCGATATACCGAATACCGAAATATTTCGGTCGGTATACCGAACTACCGACCGATGCCCACCCCTTACATAGATTAATATATAATTATGGCCATAATTATATGCATGTCATTTTAAATTAATTAAAGTACTACATTTCAATCCGGTATTTCTAATATTCCGATTAGAAATATGCATGCAGTGAAAAGAATATCTCGTTATCATAATAATATCATAATCTTAAAAAAAAAAAAAACATCTTACTAGTTATGAAATTTTAAATTAATTCAAAATATATTTAAATAATTTTGAATTATCCATGACTATGATTTTTTCATGCTTTTAAGTATAAAACCCATTTTGTAAAACTTAAAAAAAATAAGAAAAATGGATATAGAATTACTCATCAGATAGAGATTAAGTTGTTATAGTTTTTAATTTATTTTGTTAATTATATAAATTAAGAAAATTGAATTTATTTAAAAAATAAAAATAAAAAAGATGAGAGAGAGAGGAGAAGGGGAGGGATAGGAGGTTTTGGTTTAATTGGTACCTATTAGCCAACCCAATAAAACCCATATATTTTAATTTAAATGGGTATATTACCCATTTCTACCTATTTAAAAATTGCACTGACCCATTTAACACTCATACCCACTTAAATTAGTTGGATATGGGTACCCATTGGGTATGAGTAGATTTTTACCACCCCTAATAAAAAGAAAGGAACTAAACATCCCATCTGTTCTCCGGACTCCTCATCATTTACCCACAAATTGTTATGGTCTTATTATTTTATAGTACTGTCAATAAAAATATTTTTTATCTATTTATTGAATGAGATATTGGTTGGTGGTTTCAATTAAACTTTGCAGGTAAATAGCCAATCCCTCCAAAACAATGTGAAATCCTTATAAATAAGAAGAAAAGAGATCAAAAGGAGAGGAAAGAAAAGCTCTGGCAAATCAAAGATAAAATGAAGACTTGTATTAGCAAAGTCTATGGATCGATGGGGCATCCAAGGATAAGAACATGCAACAAAAGATTGTCAGCAACAAAATGGATCAGTTATGTGCCTACATCAACCTACATTGCGCCGTTAGATTATATACTTACTCTGCTCCTTAAATCGACAAGACTCGATAATCGGTAAGCTACCAGCCTACTACTAAGTTCGTCATAGAGAAGATTCAGGCGTATTGCTGCTATTCCACTCCCATACAACTTTGCAGTGTTGTGTTAAACTGTCATCCATAGGGATATCAACTTCCTCGAGTATGGTTCTCCTCATAAAGACGGCAATCTGGGAAGCAAACCCTGGCCCTGCATCAGCAGAACCACCTACTCCACTGAACTCAACACTGTAGTTGTGTCTTTCGGCTAACTCAGATGCCCAATGATTGAACTGTGCTCTAGTCCACTCAAACTTGTGGTCATGGTTGCGAAATTTGCAGGATTGCTGAGCTTTCTCGTCCAGATCATCATCATCTTGGCTTGTGGGGCTAGATCTTTGAAGAATCACATTGTATTCATAGTTTGGGGTTGAGACAATGAGAATCTTTGGGCGAAAATAACTCAATGCAACGTTACCAAAGTGGTGTGCTTGCTCCTCCTCCATGTGCTCAATAACCTACAATTTCTCAAAATAATCAGGTCAAAAACATTTCACTGGTTTTTCCACTAACTCTATCAACCATGTAAAATGGATAATGAAGCAAAGGCTACAATGGCAAAAGACAAACCAGCATCCTAGAATAGTATTAAATGACATGGAAGTAGGAGGGTGAGGAAACAACCATATCTAGAAAATCGCAAGCAAGATTTCAAATGCATAGGATACTCTCCAAAAGCCTTCAAAAGTATTTGAAAGAAAGCTACGAAACTTTATTTTCACTGGATTAAGAATGACCACCGGGGGTGAAAGATTACAGTTCTTAGAAGTCAATTTATCAGGCTATACTCTACATCCTAAGACCGTCGACTCCAACAAACAAAGACTTGAACAAGCGACAATAACTTGGAAACAACTACACAATAAATGTATCTCATCATCGACAGATGGTATGATCGCAGGAGCATTGCCTTTAATCAGTGAGCCTAGTTGTTCATCATACAGCAAGTACACTCTTAATCTTGGCTCTCATCTCCAATGATTAACAATGAAGTTCTGCTATCTGGCTCCTTCCAACCTTTTCATGACATGCACACTATCTAGCTCAGTGATAACATATGATAATATGGTATCCCTACGCAAACTTCAAATTAATTCATTCAGGATGAGATTTGTTTCAAGACGGACATTAGATACACTCACTTGATAAAAGGGGTTTAAAAACTTCGTGACATGGGAATCAACAAAAGAAATGCAAGTTAGGCTGCTGGATTCAAGTTTCCAAATCAGGTAAGGACAAAAATAAGCTGACTGTATGCAATAAAACAGACATGGTAAAAAAGAAGAAAAGCTTAATAAACATGAGTGTAGGGATAGTATGATACCTCTAAGCAAGTACCAATATCAAATCCACATAATCGAGAATCAAAATCGGTGATAGAACCATCATAAAGAGCAGCACATTTGATGTTTGTATCAGACTTGAAGCTTAATTTTAAATGAAGTATCTGCAGGAATTCACAATACATTACACAGCTGAGCAATTCTAGGAACGAAAATAACAAAAGAAATACTCACAGAGTGAAAAATAAAATCTAAATCATGATCAGCATGGTAGACCCCATACAAAAAATGTTTTCACAGTGTGTTACCAAAAAAATGACAAGCATGGATAATAAACTCTCAAATCAACCCATACCATAGTGCATACAGATGAAAGACGTTATTTCCTATTATATGTTACCGGCATGAACAACATGAAGAGAGCTTGGCATCAAATTAACGAAATCATAAAGCTCGTGATCAGCGATGCAAAAGACAACTGCTTAACATTATGCAACACAAATTCACTGGCAATGCAGTTCTCCAGTATAGGTTATCCCCAGAGGATCTTTTAGATGTCAAAGAACACCATATGATATGCATATTTAAACTTGGCAATCTATAAGTAATCATGAGACAGCCAAGGACAGCCTGTTGTTCACAAGACAATCAATAAATAGAACTCTTGACCTATTAAATGATGGAAGGATCCTTCATAAATATGCTATTAAGTAGAGCACAATGAAAACAAAAATGATGTTTAAATGACTCGTAATATTTTCTAAACAACAGCCAGTAAAGGTTCAGGCTTCAGACCTTGGCAGCACGGCTAAGACCCTTTCGAGATAGGTCAACGCCAACAATTTTTTCCAGAGAAGTTTCATAATCCAATAAAGACTCCAGTAAACTTCCAGAGCCGCATCCAAAGTCAACCTAGAAAAATGGAGAGATAAGACTCTCACCTTAATTTCTGATATTAATGCTTAGAATAATAAATATCACAGATATACCAAAGTAGCAGCGGAAGATTTTATGATGTGTTTCACAGCATATTCAACCCGTTGCTTTGAAAGTGGTGGGCTGAAAAGAGCTTGCTCCATTCTTTCTTCTGGAGGTTCAGTTATGCGCAACGAAGTCACAGAATATTCCAAGTAGCAATCCTCTGCTAGAACATCAATTTAGACTTACAATGTTAGTTAGATATCACCACAAACACTTTTAAAAAAAAAAGTGATGAACATGAATTTTATTTCAGATATCATCTACAGGTAACAACATAAAAAAGTTATGTTACAAGACTACCAAATTCTTATTTCATTTTCATTCCATTTATTTGTTTATTTGCAAAAGAAGAATGCTTGTGAAGGTCTAAAAGATGCAAGCTTTTTGTGAAAACAGCAGGGTTAATTAAACCAAAACATTATCCAATAAACTACACCTAAATCCAAAAGGGAACTAATTAACGATACGAAGATTTGATTTCTATCCAGTATTAAGTCCAAGCAGCTTTTTTTCTACTTTCAGTGAGGTAAACCAGGAAATACGCTAACACAAATCATCCTCAATTCAGTCCTGCACATGGGTCATTGACTCATTTGTTGAGTAAAATGTCTAACCCTGTTTTGATCTGGGTAATAACAGAAAGTGAAACTTTAAATCTATATCACTATGGAAATTCATCAACCAAACACCAAGAAGCAATCTACATTTGAACGCGACCTTAAATCATCAAAATCAAGGGAAGGAACAACTTACGTGAAGATAACAAAGAAAGAACACTTCCAGAATCGGTGGCTGCTGCCAAAATAAACTCGAGAGATGTGGAATCCATAATGATAACAGCAGACTGACCAACTGACATCTGCGTTAAAACTGCCTCTAGAGGAGAAATTATTGCACCAGTCCCCACCTCAAACTCAAACTCCTCATTACTTTCAAGAAGTTCTTTCATGTGTCCACTTAGTGTTACCAAAGTCACAGAATAGCTTATACACAGCAGCGTACCATTAGATGGACAGACACCAGACTCTAAGCCTTCTATGTTAAAGAAGTAAATGCCTTGCCCAGAAAAAGTACATGGCATATCACTAAATTTGGATTCCAGTAGTTTGGCTTTTGGAGTCCCACCATGCTGAACATTACTAGATGGACATAGCACAATTTCTTTAAAAAACAAATCAGGATTGAATTTGATGTTCAGGACATCAGCAGAGGAGTTTAGCTTCTCAAAATGCATACCACGGTCCTTAAGGTACCCATTTAACCATGAGAGAACTTTCAAAGAAGCATTGTGGATACAATCAGTCTGCTTCTTATAAATCTCTTTAGGTGAACACTCTATAATCAGACCCCCAGACTTGGAATATATTTTTAGTTCACATCTAAATGAGCTTCCCAATCCCTCTGATTCACAGTCACCAGCACCAGTGCTTCTTCCATTTGCATATTTTGCCTCACATTCAGCCATCTCTGTGACCTTCAACTTTTTCTGTGAAGTTGATGACTCAGATAATGCCTTTATAGGCATGCCCATAGCAGAAAAAACAGGTTCAGACAGCCGGTGCTGTCGGCAGAATGAACACAGAATTTCCTTTGGGAAAGTACCCCTCCAATTTGATTTTGTGGTGAATACTGAGGGCAATTCTGCTGCAAGAATTGCTTCTCTAGACAACTTGTAGATTCCACTGGGTATCTTGCTTATAAGCATCCTGCATAAATGCATCTAATTGCAATCAAATTATTGAGAGCAGCAATGTAATCATAATGACATATATGATACAAACGTAGAAGGTGCATATATGCCACAAAGATAGAAGGGTGCATATATGACACAAAAATAAAAACAAAGACTAAAGCAATAAATCAAACAATCAATTGACTCCTACATATGTTTAGATTTGAACCTACAACATTCTAACTCTAAAACTTACATGCTATCAAATCCATTCAGAAATGGGAGAACTTGACATGGGAACTAAAGTACCATCCATGGCTTTGAACTTCAAAAATACACGAAAGAGCACATTAAGATAATGCTAAGGTTCAAAATAGCATTGACCTCCCATAAACTCTTTCACTAATTAGAACTTATCCAGTGCTTCATGTAACAGGTATTGAGCAAAAAGTTATTAAATTCTATATTACATTAAAAAAAATGAAAACTTGAAGGAATGAAGAGACAAATCAAACAATTATGGACGACCCAGGAAAAGAGTGAATTTAACAAGAAATTTCCAAAAGAACATTCTAATACTTATCACCAAAAACTTATCCTTACAGTGAGATTTTTAAACACATGTTAACCCACAAAGTGCATAGAAGATAAATCAGATATACTTGATTGAACAGCATCATAGGAGTAAATCAAGGACCAAAAGAAAAACAAACAAAGAGCTCTGCAGTTTGCAGTCAGATGAGACCTGTGACATGACTGTAGGGATACATCTTCATAGAAAAGATCTTTTGACCTCCACGTGTATCCAATGGATGCCATAATTGCATCTCCATCTATATTCTGGCCACAGAAGTAACTTGCCCTTGCATTCAGAGATCTTTCCAAACAAACTTTACCATTTCTGGAGTCTGACGACAAATCCATCACAAGTGAATCAGGAGCAGCATAGTATAATCTTGTATCAGAAGAAGCCTTACCAATAGTCCTGTTCAAGAAAAAGTACAAACTAATCCTAAGAAACAGTACAAATACTTTATATTTGCGATGAGTTACTTCATATGAGTATATTTTCAAACTTCTCTAAGTATCACATACCTTGAGAGCAAAACCTTGCTAGCATCCATGACACCAAGTTTGTGTGCAATAACATCCAGGTAATATCCAGTTGATGAAATATTAAGAGCCACTGACTGAATAGCCATATCCAATGAAGCTGGAATATATAATGCTTCAACCAGAATATTTTCTTGGGAACCAGATTGTTGGATGTCAGACATATTTAAGATCTCAGGGGGGTACGGATTTTGTTTTCGAATTGAAAGCTTTCCCTGAGGGGTAACAACAGAGGCAGATAATCGAGTAGCAGCCCTCATGATAAATGGCAAGGCCAGTGCAGGATTTGACTCCACCATGGGGTTTAGTGATTTGCAGAGATTACTTGATTTTGTATCACAGGCAGCAATGACAGAAGAAGGTACTAAACCATAAAGATCACCATCTCTCAGCAAAGCAGCTCTAAGGTGACCACTCAATGGATGAAGGGATGGAAGGAACTTTATACAGGAAAATAAAGCATGATAAATCAAAATGGCAGGTTTTACTCCAACATAAATACAATCATGCCATCATGCAAAACTAAATGCAACAAACATAGAGAAATATGTATAAACAGTTACAAGAAAACTAAATGAACATAAATATAGGCTTGTATCCCTAAATAGCTGCACTTAAGTGACAGCAGAGTGAATGATCAATGAACCTTCTTAGTGGCTCATAAGTAGGGAGGAAAAAAAACAGAACAAAAATTCATAGCCTGTAACTCATGAATTTACTCAATGGAAGAGCAGCGAAACTTCAATCAATAATTTCTTTTTTGAAATGATTCATAATGTTGATTCAGAAAGTTTCCCTTTTCTTAAATAGACCTCAATCATTTGAGAAGATGCCTAAAAATAAGATGTATAGAAGACAGAAATCAGTGATATCTAAAGACTGCTATGAAGTAGGTGCACTCGTAAAATGAATAAATATAAAAAGCAAAAATGCTTTTAACTTAGGATTATATGATATATAGAGATATAAACATATGCACTTCTTTTCAATAAATTGTTAATAAAAAAAGTCCTTGCATTAAAAGAATAATAATAATAAAGCTTTATTTTCCATGAAGACTGCCTAGTTCACTTCCCATTGCAGTTGCAGTTCCTCTCTTATTTTCACTACAATGTCACATCAACATATACATGCATACACAGAGAGAGGAGCAGTTCATAGATCATTTCAGTATAAACTACCAACCTCATCTGAAAAAAGAAATGCAATACGTTCAACTAGAGCATCTGAGGGATCCTGTTCAGCTGAATTATCCACACCAGTATGATGGCCAAGCTGAAGGAAAAAAAGACATCAGCAACAGAAGAGAAAGAGAAAACAAACTATTCAGCCCATAGTAAAAATAATTGAGTGTTTGCAAAAGCAAGCCAAAAACAGTCAAACAAATTAATCTCACACTAAGAATGACAAAATAACAGCCACTAAATCAGATGTGTTAACCAACATTCCTTAAGCATTGACATTCCCCAAAGAGAAACTTAACATTGTCAGAAATTTTGGAACTGGTTTGTTACAAACCTAACTATAATCCACCCTTCCTCTGATGAGAAGTTCATCCAGCAGGAAGGAAATTCAACAATAATGAAGCATTACAGAGAGAAAAGTGGACAAAAAGAAAAATGAATTCACCCCCGCCAACAAGAGTCAAACTGAAGCTACTAAGGACTTGTTAAGGCTTGGTAGAAGAGGACGACATGAATGGCTCCCATTTGGATCACAGAAAGCATACCAAGTGCCAAATTCGGACTTGATAAATCTCATTCCAGAAAACATATATTTGCTGATTATAGAGAGTATATTTTCAGACAACATATCAAAACACAAGTCATGGTGAGACATTTATGCATTAGCAAAAACTTTTCTCATTAGCAAATTAGAATGATGAGACTTAGGATATTCCGTTTTACAGGTAAAACCAAAATAACATATTGCACAGGTATCTATAATACATAACTACATAGAATAACTTATAAGAGGCATATAATAAAAGCAAATACCCACAACAGATAACTGAAGATAGTTGAGTGAGTACAATGGAATGTTGATGTTTTATGCAATAGATACAATAAAGTGCTCTTGGGAATAAAAAGAATTATGCATACATCTAATGTGTTGTAATGAATTAGCTAATAGCACAACAAAGCCATGTCAGACCTTTTCTAAAGCCATCTCAGCAGCAGATTGCTCAGCTTCCTTCTTCTTCCTACAGGTGTTTGACACAACAGAAAATTCAGGAAGGTCTAATGTGCAGCGATATAGGGAGGGGCCTTTCTGTGAGATTGCCAAACCCGGACATCCATTCTGAGAAAACTCTTGTACTTCCTCTACTTTGTAACAAGCCTTGCTACCAAACTTTTGGTTGATAACAGCCTTAGGTGTAAGGGCAGTCTTTCTGACTGAGACAGATGGGGGTCCTCCATTTTCCATGTCAGAAGCTCTAGCAATTCTTTTAGTGCACAAAAATTAGCAAATTGCTAGTCTACCTCCTGTATATACCTAAAATACAAAGCAAAATCCATAAGGACACCAATAAGGTTTAAGAAATATGATGGAAATTAACCCAAGTTACCCACATGCATGATTCAGTAAGAGGGAACATTAATCTTTCAGAGCCTCAAATTAATGAGAAGGGTACAAGAGCTCAACCGGATGAGACATCTCTTATTTACAGAACTGTGCCTACATTGTTAGTCCAGTTGATTTACCAGTTCCGGGAAGAGATATTTATTGAATAGAAAGAATGAAAGTAGTACCAGCTTATCGCCAACCGTGCTTCCTACCAACTTCACCAACCACAGGAGGGGATCTTGATTTAGCCGCAACAGCAGCCTCTACTCCGACTGCTACTTACTTATCTGATGAATCTGAGCTTCGAACTGGGTAGCAGCAAGGCATCAGCTACTGGTCGAACACTCCCTGTGGGGTCATGCTTTACACTCATTAGTTGGATGAAAAGATTCGGAAATAAGTTCTCTTTTCATCAACACTAACTTCACAAGGAAAAGTTAACAAACAAACTCACAACCACAAGGGAAAAACTTTTCATCTCCAATACCCTTTCCGGGCTAGTATGAGTCCATATGTACATGTCATGATTAAAACGAATTAGAACCAATAAAAGGTAGCGTCTTGGAGAGATAAAGAACGTGATTTTCAGCATATAAAGGGAAACTTGGAAGAACATAAAAAGCGTGTACCCATAAAGTTTCTTTCTTTTACCATTCGTTATCAATTATCAGTGAAACAAAGAGTTTGCTACGAAGACTCGCATGGGAATTTCAAAAGATTGTACCAAGAGCTCAAGGAGGAAGAGGGATTGAAGAGTACCTGAGCGAGGCAATGGAGGAATCAGGAACTACTTGTGGCAGTGTGCTTTGGAGTGAGAAGAAGTGAGTGTCTTTTGGGTTTTGCTTTGGTATGGAGTGTGGAGAGCGTGGGAGTGAGGAGGAGAAGGTTTTATGTGTCCGCACAATTGTTTATAGTAAAAACGAAAAACAAACAAAACAGGGACAAGAAGGACCAAAACAAAACCAATTTGGTGACAAAAAAAGAGCAGTGAAAGGGAAATAGAAACTTAAGAAGGAAGGGCTTCTCGAAAGGAAGAACAATTTCAACTTGGAATGGAAGGTTTGACGACAACAAAAAATTGAAAAAGAAACTCGAGTTATATTTTCCTTTATAACTTGGAATGGAAGTTTAGAATGTAATTTGGTTCTACTTTCCTTTATATTTTTTCCTTCTTTTTAATTAATTATAAATTTGTCTAGTTTACTCATTTCGTATGTATTGGTTTAACCGATATGAAATTAAAATGAAGTTCTGTTTACTAAATATGACAAGTTAATCCCCATCATCCTTATAATGTGACAAGACTGAATAAATCGGGGTAGAACTCGAGTCTTTCTCACACATACTCATGTAAATATTATTAAAAATGAAATGTAGTCAATGAATTAGGAATTTGAAAGCTTTTAAGATATAGAGATTTTATCTTTACCACAAAAACAATGAATGATTTTATTAATCAGGATTCAAGATAGTCGGGTTTAGTTTCCTACCCAAATTTGACTAACATCTGACTCTTCAACCATTCCAATTCCAATATAAGGATTTGTTAGTCAATCAAATAACAAATAATAAGAGTGGATCGTACCTACCAAAGAAAGGGTTCAATCAAATTAGTCCAACGGTTTCATTTATTAAACGAAACAGAACAACCTGCTCCAAATTTTCTTGAAACCAAATGATTTCAACGTAGGACCTATCCAAGAGTTCCATTTTGCCACCCATAGACCCCTTATCCTATCATAATGATACTAGGTGTACTAATATTTTAATACAACTTTTTTACTAATTGATGTGGCAATAAATGATTGAGGTTTATCTTTTTCTTATTAAAATATATTTTATTTTTATTTAAATCAATAATCACCAAGTGAATATAAAAATGACATTGCTTATTTCAAAGTTATGAAAACGGGACCGGATCACCCGATCTAATCGGTGAAATCGGGAACCGGTCCGACTTTCGTTTCGGTTTGGATCTAAAAATTAAAATTCGATTGAACTTGTAAAACTAATGAACCGGACGAACCAATCCTGATTTTAGAGTTCAACCGGTTGATTTTTATTTTTATTTTGAATTTCAAATGAGTATAACTTTTGATCTAACTGTTGAATCAATTCCAAATTTTGTGATAACATTTTTGACAAAATTTAACAAGCATCATCTGTTCAGGTCGGTAAAAAATATATCAATATTACCTCAAAATTAGATCTTAAGTTTTATCTATATTTTTTTTATATTTTCTTCTTTATTTTGAATTAAAAACTATTTATTCCTTGATTAATACTATTAAATAAATATATATATATATATTTAATAGTATTAATTAGGTTGAACTTCATTTGACTCCGCTTTGACCTCGATTGAGTCTTTGAGCTTTGAACTTTTTACCTCCCAGTTTAACCTTTTAGTTCAATTTTCTAAACTTTGATTTATTTAATAAAATAGTTTGTAAAAATGTTAGTATTTCTATTACTAAATTAACTCTAACAAAATACCCCATGACTTTCCAAAACTATTTTCCCTTCTGAGCTACTGACCCTAATAAATATCACACTTCTATTAGAGTTCTACTATGTGACAACACTCTAATAATGTGGGTGCCTTATTAAACGTCAGTATTTAAACTCTAATTGAGTTTTAAAATAGTTTTAAGTTTTTTTTAATTACTAAATTCATTAAGGTTGGTATTGTCTTAACAATTCCAGCAAATGATTCAGATTCATGAGAAGATTGAACTGACATGAGGTAAGCTTGATGTTTTAGGACATAAGATTGGTGAAAAATACTTCAACGAAACAAGCTAAGACATTTTTCATTCTATCGTATCTATGTGGCTTCCTACTCTAATTCTATCATTTGAGACTTGATCTGGCTAGACCCTCTTCCCTATGGAGGTCTAATGGCAACAAGATTGACCAATTCCTCAGGGTCATGAACGAGCTCCTGCTGGCTGGCAAACTGGAGACTGCTTCTTATAAAACAAGCTGGTTGAATAACCTATGTATGTAATGGATAGAAATAGAATTGGCTAACAAGTTTGGTTTGATTTGAAAGAAAATAAGTTTGGTTCATGATCACTCTCTTAGGAATAAAAGGGAATAATAGATCGAATATGTTAAAGAGTACTTCACCATGAGCTGCCAAAGCACCCTTAGCCAAATTAGAGATCGTAATTTAGATTAGCGGGTCAACCTAACCTGATACGGTCACGGTTCTCCCTTGAAAGAATGATGGAGTTGGTGCAGCGAGTATGAGGGATTGATGGTGAGAGATCCGTGAGAGATTGTTCTCTTGAGAAGGATCTAGTTCAAGATGGAAGATGGGCACGTTCGACACAAGGAGAAAGGAAAGATGCAATCACATAAACATCGACACACAAATTCAGAAAGAGTAACTTAATCGTGAGAATTAAGGTTCTTGTTCTTGGCCTTTATATGTTGGAATTCACAAATAAATGTGCAACACAAATATGATACAACAAGGGAGAAACTTTTGATGTTTTTACTTGAAATCAATGATTTCCAAACCAAATAAATAAGCACCAAGAGAGCTTATAATGAGAGTTAGGAGGCTAAAGCACTCAACTAAGTTTCATCAAAATACAAGCTAAGTTTACAAAATGAAGGGAAAGAGCTATTTATACAATTGTCTTGGAGGGTTGCTCTTCAAAATGGCCGAAATTGTCATTTGGGGCAGTAACTAACGGTATGCCGTTAGTGGCTTAACGGCATGCTGTTAGCCACGGGAATTCTGGTTCTCCAACACTGTCCCTTAACGGCATACCATTAGTGCTTAACGACATACCGTTAAGCACTAGAATTTTAGTGCAAAATGTGTGGTTGTGCGCGCGATGGGCCTCATGCCTTGCTAGGGTTTTGGCGCGCCTTTTTTCATGACGTGGCCGGCTAAACCATATGTGAATGCGGGGATTGTCTCATGGGATGCTAGGGCTTTGCTTGCGTGGGTCTCTTCGTCATCTTCTCGCACCATTTGACCCCCAAGTGACCATGATGGATTGGGTACAAAAGAGGGGGTGGCCATGCTCGTATCAGTCCCTCCCGCTTCCAAAGGATTCGTCCTCGAATCCATGGCTTTAATTCCTTGCTCGGCCATTCGGGTCTTTTCTTGCTCACGGCTTGTGTACACACGCTCGTGTGTTCTTGGCACCGCGGCTGCCTTCGCCATCTCTTCTACATACTGAAATACACTCGATAACAAAGGTGAGACAACAAAAGGGCGCAAGTGCGCATGCAAGATTAGGCACATCCTTTTCAAATTTTTGCACCTTGATTCTTAAAATGCCACATGGGATGTGGAGGGTATCACAAATCATAAAACAACGTACGCAATGCGTCATTTTCTCAATTCGACTTACAATGACAATCTAAGAAAATTCAACACTATGAACACGCATATCGCATTTGAAATTGCCAAATAATAGCCGCAAGAGAAGATCCAATTTTTCGTAAGATTTAAACAAACTGATTTTCAACAACTTCGGTCCAAAAATTTATTTCCTCACAACACTCAAAACATTCTTGGTTTCCCAGCGTATATTATTCATAAGCAATTCATGCATGTCACACTTAAAATGCAAAACTTGTCATGCTCGAACAAGAAAGGATCATGCTTGATGAAATACAAACTAAGCGTTCTAGTACATGCTACGAAGTTGTCATGCAAGTATTGATCATGTTCGAAGAGGAAAAGTTCATGTTGGATGAAATGCAAGGGTGGTTCTTTATCACATGTTAAATAAATGTCAAATAATTTCGCATCATGTGAACAAAGATTATTGAGATGACCAAGTTCAACTATTTCAGCATTTGAGAGGGTTTTGGCACATACCGTTGAGACAAAGCAGTTGATGAAAACCTTACCTTATGTTCGTCTCTTTGCGCGCACCATTGTTGAGCAATCGCACTTCCAATGCCTCCTATGGTCGCTAGGCCGCTTGGTGCCTCCTTCGAAAGTACCGCTCCAACTTTTTCCCTAGACAAAACAATTGGAATGGGTAGAGGAGAAGAGTTAGAAATAGAAGTAGGCAATCCTTGCTCAATTGGCTCACTCTTTTCTCCCTCAATTTCCTCACTTTCGCTCAGCACAATTAGTTCACCCTCAATGGCATGCTTGCTATTTTCATGTCGTGTGTTGCATTCATCGCTTACTTTCTCTTGCTCACGCTCATCCTTCTTTTTCTTATTTTCATGCTCACATTTTTCATTCATAGGCCTCACAATTTTCCTCACTAGCTCGTTCAAAGGGGTAATTGCAGAAAGACTCCCTATACTATCGTGAATCATAGAAACTTCTCCTGTCTTTCAAATTTTTTATTTCGCCTCTCCTGAACTTTGGATCAATTGCAAATGTTAGGGCTCCGTCAGTCAACGCTCTGTTCCATTACTTTTTACCTCTGACTCCCGGTTTCAACTTATTTACCATAATGTCATTATGTATTAAATAATATAATTAATTTAATAAATCCAGAAAAATAATATAATTAATTTTAAAAATTATGAAAAATAATATAATTAATTTAAAAATCCAAAAAATAATCTAATTAATTTAAAAGATCAGAAAAATAATGTAATTAATTTTAAAAATCTAGAAAAATACTGTAATTAATTTTAAAAAAATAGAAAATAATGTAATTAATTTTAAAAAATTTAAAAATTCAGAAAAATATTGTAATTAATTATTCCAAAATTCTTATTTTCTTGTTCCAAAATTTCCAAATTTCTTTCTTACTTTCTTATTTTCTTATTCCTTAATTTGTTTCTTTCTTTCGTCAAACCACAAACCAAAACTCGAACAATTAATTGAATCGTCCTTTCATTTTCTGATTTTGAAAAATCAATCATGGTTGATTTAGATTGGAAAGCAAAAATGGTATCCTCTGATCTCCCCACCAAATCTCCTAAACTGTCCAACAACAACAACAAGATGTGCACGATAAAATAAAAGTAATGAAAAATCATCAGGAAAAGTAGAAAAGAAAATAGCTTATGCACATCTTGGGTTGTGAGTGAGAGTGATGTCCTTGAAAACCTTGAGCCTCTTATCGATCTTGCCCGGAAAAACCCCAGAATAGTTTCCCTTCTCAACTCCCATCACACCTTCATTGAGAGATTTTTCTGCTGAGAAAGAAGCACTCGATTAGCTGCTGCTGCAATGTTAGAATCAATATTCTCATCCGCGAAATTATCGTGAGAAGATGGTCTCGTCGCGTTTGTTGTTGTTGATGGCATGCAAACATTATGATCTTTGCAAGGCTGAGGCTGCCAGATTGATGAAGAACCAAGAAAAGCATCAAAGAGTCTTCTTTGTTCGACACGGTTCGCTCCTCCTTTCTTCATCATCTCAGATTCCAAGTCTTTGAGCATCTGTTGTGCCATTTCGTAGGCCCATCTGCTACTGCTGGTTTCACTCGCCGCAGAGTCTGATCAATGGCTTAACTCAAATCAAGCTTATAATCAATAGCTTCCAAACCAAATAGATAATCACCAAGAAAGCTTATAATGAGAGTTAGGAAGCTAAAACACTCAACTAAGTTTCATCAAAATACAAGCTAAGTTTACAAAATGAAGGGACAAAGCTATTTATTCAATGTCTTGGAGGGTTGTTCTTCAAAATGGCCGAAATTATCATTTGGGGCAATGACTAACGGTATGACGTTAGTGGCTTAACGGCATGCCGTTAGCCACGGGAATTCTGGCTCTCCAACACTGTCCCTTAACGGCATGCCGTTAAGCATTGGAATTTTAGTGCATAATGTGCGGTTGTGCGCGCGCTGGGCCTCATGTCTTGCTAGGTTTTTGCGCGCCTTTCCTCAAGCCTTGGCCTGCTAAACCATGTGTGAATGCGGGGATTGTCTCATGGGATGCTAGGACTTTACTTGCGTGCGTCTCTTCGCCATCTTCTCGCGTCATTTGACCCCCAAGTGACCATGATGGATTGGGTATAAAAGAGGGGGTGGTCATGCTCGTATAATAAACCAAATAGCAGTGGATTCGATTAAGCAAAAAGCCTTTAACCGAACTTGACCCGATAAATTAGAGTATCAACCTGACCCTACTAGGGTGTAAGTTGGCTAATTGATGTAGATTCTTGAAATGATTAGCAGGAGAGTTCTTCAAATAAGGCTAAATCCAAAAGCTTTCAACTTCTTGTTTGATTTTCAAGCCTAAGATTCATAATTTCACTTTAACGTATTTGCAAAATTGAGATTAGGTAAAAAAAATTAATCAGACCCTGCCTATTAAATTAGTATGTCAACCCGACCTTACTAGACTGTAAATCAGGTAATTGGTATAGGTTATGAAATGATTGGTAGGAGAGTTCTTCAGTGAAGGCTAAATCCAAGAGCTTCAATTGCATGAACCAACATACAGAGATATAAATTTGTATTATAATTTAACTTTAAATTTATATTCTATAGAATATTTTTTCATGGATATACTATTAATATTTGTCACGTACATATTTCTTACATATTTTTTAACAAATTATAAGTAACAATTTTTTTTATTTCTTACTGAGTGAACTTGATTTCATGCAAAATTACTCTAATATCAACTATTCTACCAATTTGGGAAAAGATTTATTAGTTAGAATTTTCATGTGAAAGTGGTGCGTCTGCATTTTATTGTCATCATCCATATATATTGTGGTTAAAACTATTTTCGCGATGGGTAGAAATGTTGTATATAAAATTGCTTTTACAAAACACACTTAGCTATTTGATATACTATTAATATTTATCATGTATATATTTTTTAACAAATCATAAGTAAAAATTCTTTTATTCCTTACCGAGTAAACTTGATTTCATGCAAAATTAATGTAATGTAAACTATTCTATTGGTTTGGGAAAAGATTTATTAGATAGGAATCATGTGAAAGTGGTGCGTCTGCATTTCATTGTCATCATCCATATATATGTTGCGGTTAAAACTATTTTTACGATGGGTAGAAATGTTGTGTATAAAATTACTTTTACAAAACACATTGAGTTGTTTGATATACTATGAATATTTGTCATGTATATATTTTTTAACAAATCATAAGTAACAATTCTTTTATTCATTACCAAGTAAACTTGATTTAATGCAAAATTAATGTAATATCAATTATATCGGTTTGGGAAAAGATTTATTAGTTAGGATTTTCATGTGAAAGTTGTGCGTTTGCATTTTATTGTCATCATCCATATATATTGCGGTTAAAACTGCTTTTGCGATGAGTAGAAATGTTGTGTATAAAATTATTTTTTCTAAACACACCGAGCTGTTTGATTATTTGATATACTATTAATATTTGTCATGTACATATTTTTTAACAAATCATAAGTAACAATTCTTTTATTCCTTACCGAGTGAACTTGATATTATGCAAAATTAATGTAATATCAACTATTCTATCGGTTTGGGAAAAGATGTAATAGTTAGGATTTTCATGTGAAAGTGGTACGTCTCCATTTTACTGTCATCATCCATATATATTGCGGGTAAAACTATTTTTGCGATGGGTAGAAATGTTGTGTATAAAATTGATTTTACAAAACACACTGAGTTGTTTACTATTACTATTTGTCATGTATATGTTTTTTAACAAATCAGAAGTAACAATTCTTTTTTGAATTTGATTTCATGCAAAATTAATGTAATATCAACTATTCTATCGGTTTGGGAAAAGATTTATTAGTTAGGATTTTCATATGAAAGTGGTGCGTTTGCATTTTATTGTCATCACCCATATATATTGCGGTAGAACTGCTTTTGCGATGAGTAGAAATGTTATGTATAAACTTGCTTTTTCAAAACACACTAAGTTGTTTGATATACTATTAATATTTGTCATGTACATATTTTTTAACAAATCATAAGTAACAATTCTTTTATTCCTTATTGAGTGAACTTGATTTCATGCAAAATTAATGTAATATCAACTATTTTATCGGTTTGGGAAAAGATTTATTAGTTAGGATTTTCACGTGAAAATGGTGCTTTGCATTTTATTGTCACCATCCATATATATTGCGGTTAAAACTATTTTTGCGATGTGTATAAATATTGTGTATAAACTTGCTTTTTCAAAACACACTGAGTTGTTTGATATACTATTAATATTGTCATCATCCATATATATTGCGGTTAAAATTACTTTTGCGATGTGTATAAAATTATTTTTATAAAACACACTGAACTGTTTGATATACTATTATTATTGTCATGTACATGTTTTTTAACAAATCATAAGTAACAATTCTTTTATTCTTTACTGAGTGAACTTGATTTCATGCAAAAATAATATAATATCAACTATTCTATGGGTTTGGGAAAAGATTTATTAGTTATGATTTTAATGTAAAAGTGGTGCATCTGCATTTTATTGTCATCATCTATATATATTGCGGTTTAAACTATTTTTGCGAAGAGTAGAAATGTTGTATATAAAATTATTTTTACAAAACACACTAAGTTGTTTGATATACTATTAATATTTGTCATGTACATATTTTTTAACAAATCATAAGTAACGATTTTTTTTATTCTTTAACGAGTGAACTTGATTTCATGCAAAATTAATGTAATATCAACTATTTTATAGCTTTGGAAAAATTTTATTAGTTAGGATTTTTATGTGAAAGTGGTACGTCAGTATCTTATTGTCATCATCCATATATATTACAGTTAAAATTGTTTTTAAAATTGCTGTTACAAAACACACTGAGCTATTTGGTTAATAAATTTTAAAGGTACTATGAGAAGAAAACTGTTTGGTTAAAACTATAGTTCCTAAGCAAAATGATGATAAAGGAGAGTGAGTATTTTTAATACCATTTAACTTTAAATAAATATTTGTATACACTATTTTTTATAGGGGAAATAGCATAAAGCACCCCTGTACTAAGCGCGAAAACCAGAAACCACCCCTGACCTTCAAAACGTCCATTACACCTCCCCTGAGCTACGTTGACCGTGCAAAGTGTGGGCTCCGTCCACTTTGACTAACAGATCCGTCTATGCCACTTACTATAACCGTTTCCTTCCTCTCTTTTTTTTTTCTTCCCGTTCTTTTCATTTTTTTTCAACCTCTGACAACCATTTCTTTTCTTTCTTTCGTTCTTCAACCTTTGACAACCTCTTCTTTCTTTCGTTTTTCTTTCTTTCATTTGCTTTTTTATTTTCCTTTTCCTTTTTTCCTTCCCTTCATCATCCTCTCTTCTTTTCTTTCTATCGTTTTTCTTTCTCTCTTATTTCTTTTCTTCAGATCTAGATCTAGATTCAAATTCAGATCTAGATCTAGATCTAAATATATGGATGTCTCCATCCGAGAAGGAAGAGGGAGATGATGAAGCCTTGCGGCTGCTGTGGTGGTTTGCTGCGATAAGGAAAGGAGAGGGAGCGGGTGGTCGGTGGCTGGGCTTGGTGGCGGTATGCTGCTGTGGTGGTTTGCTGCGGTGGCTGGGCTTGGTAGCGGTATGCTGCTGCAGTGGCTGGGCTTAGTTTGCTGCGGTGGCTGTGGCTGGGCTTGGTGGCGGTATGGGTTGAGGTGAGATTGGTTTTAGAGAGGGTGGATCGGAGTGAGATTGAGATTGAGGAAGAAAAGGGGAAATTGGAATTGAGTGCAGAGGAGGAAATTGAAATTATTCTTACCCCTGTTCACTCTTTTTCTTTTTCTTTTTCTTTTATTTTTTTTTTCTAATTTCAAGTTTCAATGCTGATGGTACAAGAAAAAGAAATTCATAAATTCTAAAAATTAGGAAAAAAAAATGGTAATGGTACAAATTCTGGAAATGAAAATGAAAAATATTTCTTTAATTTTGAAATTCTGGAAATTCTGGAAATGAAAATGGTGATGGTACGAGAAAAAGAAATTCATAAATTCTGGAAATGAAAATAAGTAAAAAAAAGAAAAAAAGAAATTAAGGAATAAGAAAGAAAGAAATTTTGAAATTTTTGGAATAAGAAAATAAGAAAGAAATTTTGAAATTAATTAGAGTGTTACCTGAAAAAAATTGAAGAAAACTGGCTGTAGGGAGTTGTTTTAACAGAACCGTTAGTCAAAGTGGACGGAGCCCACACTTTGCACGGTTAACGTAGCTCAGGGAAGGTGTAATGGACGTTTTGAAGGTCAGGGGTGGTTTCTGATTTTCGCGCTTAGTACAGGGGTGCTTTAAGCTATTTCTCCTTTTTTATATGAATGCATTATTAATATAAATTAATATATTTTTAAATCATCGTGCAATTTTTGGCCACACACCTAGAATTGGACAAGTATCTCTCTTTCTTGCTTCAAATTAGAAGAGTCTGCCAAAACTGAAAGAAATCTCGTGTAGGCATGTGACTAGGAAAGTAGAAATGCAGCTTCCTAATGATGTAAGGATAATTAGGTTCTTGGCTACCCAAAACCACAGAAGACTAACTAGTTAGCCATACCAGAATCAATGCAACATGTAGTTATGTATTCACCATCTCTTAAGCTAATTTTCAAGGCTGACACAAAAACCAAGTCAGCACAAACAAGTCAAAAAGACATAACATAGGCATTTTACATATGCTTACTCAATAAAGAGAAAAACTGAAAAATTCATTGCAAGATAAACCAAAAGTGTCAAACATATGCTCATTTGAAATCTCTGTATATAACATTTTTATCCTGATTACCAATTACCATCAATTAGATTTTAGCATACCTACTTTTATTAACTAATTCAAATAATGGACGTGATACGCACCTTCTTAATCTAATTCTTCCTCCCCGGAAACCAATTCCATCATCATGACCTGCGACATAACTCACCTTAACCAAATATTATATAAACAAGGCACAAAGTACAAAACCAAAAGCATATTGTATTATTAGAGTTTCATTATTACAAAATTGTCCAAACAGTACAATAATCAACTCCCATATTTTACTTAACTACCAGAATTTGAAAAGCCTTACATAATTAATGTCAATAATTACAACTAAGAAGCTTATAATCAACTAAACCAAATGATACCAACAAATGCACTCTACTTTATGATGCTATCATGATCTCATTACTTTTCCAATTACCTTCCAATTAAGCAAGGTAACAAACAATTCCAGAGAAATGCTCAAACAATACACTACTAAGAAAGAGCAAAACCGTGGAATGCTCAAACTGCGCAATTGAGAACCCAAAGATCAGCTACACAAATCATTATATATTATGGTCTCAAAAGCCTAAGAGAGATAACTCTGCTATGACAACTTACAATTGGTTTAACGATCGAATCCTCCAACTGTGAGTTAGAAGAGGAGAACATTCCGACTCCAAATATCTTGCATAGAACAGCCAGATAATCTCCAGAAATTTCGCCTTCAAGAAACTCAATTCCAAGTGAAAAGTTTCTTACACCAGACATGCATCAATTACAATCTGATCATATAGTTCTTCCCAAGAGTTACTGATGGTTCCAAAAGGTAAACAGGCAAGAACTAAGAAGGATTAAACAATCATTTGCTGTCAATCTTATGTGTCGATCAGTTGCGGAAGAATCACCTGCTGCCACTCTTATGCGTCACTCATCTTCTGGAGAATCTTTCCATACTGACATCATCATCTGTAAAATCAGAGACATCTCCACAACTCAAGTGTGAGTTGAAACCATCCTCCCCCTTCCCATCCTTGCCACCCTCGAAGTCATCTTCCACAAAGTCTCTCCTAACGCACCCCATCCTATCTTCTCCATCCCTCCGATCACTAACCAACTCCCTGTCCATCATCACCTTCCTTGGACTCATCAAAACAAGCTCTCCCAGCTTCCTCCTTGCCAAATACAAATTATTTGGCTCCACTAACTCACCCTTCCTATATGCCTCCCTAAGAAACACTGTATGAAGCTTCCCAAAATTCCCTCTTGTCGACACATAAAAGATTCCTTGATGCTGGAGCAAAAACTCCTTTAATTTCTTTGGCAAATCCATGGCCATTCTAAAATGCGCGATTCTCTCCAGTGTAATCTTCTTCTCCACAGTCAATGACAACAATTCATGAATTGTAGCCACTGCTCTCTTCTCTATCCTTTTCTGTGCTTCAATAGACCTCATATCATACCCTGAAACATCCTCGTATGGGGACCAATACGGGACCCTCTGCCATTTCCACACTGCAATCCTATAATACTTACCTATTTTAAACCCTGGAGGAAAATTGATGATAAACGAAAACCTCACATCCTCAGCATCCATTCCTTTCTCCCTATACTCTCTCTCCCTAACTCTCTCTATTGCACAAACTGCCAACTGGTTATCTCTATCAGCAATCTCAATGTACTTATATTCCTAGTCTCTTTAGCATCTACTAATCGAAAAAATTGAGGGTTTTTAAGAACTACAGAGTACTCAAAATCATCAGGCAAACCAAACTCTGACCTGGCAATCCTCACATGCTCCAATCTGATCCTACTGGTATTTGACATCATTATCAGCTTCCTCAACCGGGTCACAGCATCAGGCAATTGTTCCAACAGAGCTTTCTTTTCTTCCGCCATTTGCGCCACCGCTTTGCGGGTCAAACGACAATACAATATGCGCTGAACTGGGTGCTCGTAGATACTGAAGACGTGTGGGAATTTGAGGATAAAAGCGCCAGCTTCGAATTGCTTGAAGCCAAGCCGACGAGCGAGTGTATCGAGACGAGGGATGGGCAGGGTTTGGTTGGGTTGAGAGAGGATTAAAGACTGGAACTTTAACACTTTGCGCACCTTTTTCTCGATTTCCATATAGTTGTCATATCCATGGTCACGAGTGCGCAGTTGCTTTTTGGGGATTGAGGTGGATTGAGACATGGGTCTTGTGAACGTGAGGCAGCGGAGTAGAGTACCTGGGATTTTTTTTAAGCAGGTATTGCTTCTGGGTTTTAACCTTTCAAGAGAAATGAAGAAGACGAGCATGTTAAAAGGGCAAATGAAGAAAATCAATTTCTTCACTAATCAGATAGTAAACCAGCAACATCAATTTCTTGAAAGCAAAGTAGAAGGATGATGTGAGGTTGGTAATTTAGTGTTTGGGGTGGGGGTAGCGACAGGGTGGATCTGAGGTCGGGTTTGGTCTTGCAGGTTTACTAAATTCAATATAAATTAAAATCAAAGAAACCCTAATTATATCTTTTGTAAAAATTAAAATTAAAATCAACAAATAATTAACATGAAATGGAGGTGACCTAATCAAAATTGTTACTCTTTCCTATAATCAAAATTGTTAAAAATTGTGATATATTTATAATTATTGGCATGTTTTAAACGATCCTAAATTATTAACTTACATTTTTATACTTGCTTAGTTAAATAAGTGGTGAAACCATTGATAAAATGCTACTAGTTGGCACTTATATAAATATGAGTTCTCCTTTCAAAAATAACCAACAACTTTTATTGTTATATTGCATGGTATAAACACTTTGGTCAGGTCCTAAGGCTAAAAGAGCTTAGGATCCTTACCTTTGCCTAATTATTCTAAATAAATCCTTACATTTTCAAATAACTTGATAAATATTTTGATATTTTATATTTTGCATGAATTATAAATTATTTATGTGTATAAAATTAAAAATACACTCGGTCTCGGTTTTCGTGATTCATAGTTTTCCAAAATTCCGGTCCGATCCCAAGTGAACATTAAAACCATATCAGTGATTCAAAACCCATAAAATGTTATTAGTGATAACATAATGAAATTGAATTGACATTGGATTTCATTGCTAACGATAACAAACATCATCATTTACAATATTCAGAGCACAAAAAGCTCAATAATTTTTCACAACACAGAAGTATATGCAGATTACAACCACCATGTTTATATCACATTTACTCTTCTGATTTTCCTCCCCATATAATCCATAGCCTCCTGCAGGTTTTGGGGATTTTTTGTTGGGGATTTTAGCCCGTGTGCCCCCGCAGCCCCGTTCCCCACTTACTGACGTGGCACAAGTGTACAACCAGGATGCTTCATCGCTAGAGTTCATCCTTGCCAGAGTAATAATGGCGGAAAACACAGGAGAAGTCTTCGTTTCCATGACCATCCTCGCAGAGGTTTGAGTATCTGCACACGAAAAAGAAACCAGTTCATCCGGATGGGATTGAGATAACTGTAAATCTAGAACGCTTATATTTGGATAAGGTCTGTAGCTAATGTTCCACCTGCACCAACTGAGGGAGCTTTGGAATTGAAATAAACACAGTCCAAATTGTTGAGACAATGTGCAAGTAAGAATTACATTATTCGAATAAAGATCATAGTGCGGAACAGAAATGTTACAAGTTAGCAAAGGAAACAACAACGAAAACCTAAAAGCAGGAATCGATATGGAAATTCGTTTAATAGCAGCATACCGCGACTTTTAAACTTAAAGTCGTTCTTTTCCCAATGACATGTTGGTAGGAGTTACTAGATAGTGTTAGTATTATTCAAATTACTTACATCTCCACAGCCTTGAATGTCATAGGGCATTGAAGATCAGCCCCTTTTGCGGATTCTGCAGTGAGATCTAAGTCTTTCATCTGCATCATACACGAGAAGCTATAAATCCATCTTTACAGTCATCAAAATCATATACTAGCATGAAATAGGGACTATCTCACCAATTAGATGATGGTACATCAGCAATAGGGACCTAAAATGTCGCCAGATTGGGAGTAGAAAGACTCAATGTGAACAAATCCTAAGTAAAAAGGATTCAATGTGACCATTTCGCCTAATTTAACCTACATTTTCCTGTTACTTTAGTTTTATGAAATTAGATAGACCTCATCCTCTAGATTCAAATGCACATTACCACGGTAACCATTATTAGTTTTGCAAATTGAAGACGTATGCAATTTCCGCAAATCACAGAAGTGCCTAATCTATCCTTTTGGTCTTGAACTAAAATTATATGAACTCAGTAAACAAACCGTGTAAGTTGTAGAAAGATAAATGCCAATAAGCATGTTGTAGAAAGATAAATGCCAATAAGCATGTTATGGGAAAAGAAGCCCTTCACAAGATTTCAAAAACAATTAGCAAAGGTAGGCTATGTCACTTACCATAAGCTTGGATGCAAATCCACCATCATAATTCCTTGAAGCAGGCACCCCTTCCATAACTCCCGGAACTGGATTATAACTGTCACTGTCATGTGAGGATTTCATTAGAGCTTAAAAACAGTTCAAACTGCACAACATATCCAAGTATGAGTAAATTTTCACCATAAGAAAGAATAAGTGCTATAGACTTTCATATCACAGGACAACCTTTTGCTGGTATAGCTAGAATATACAAGTATTTCTAATAGTGTCATTCAGTTCATAGTTATATCTGCTGAAGCTGAAACAAAATAAAATCAGTTAAGCATTTTCCATAAGAATCTATTCTGGGTTAAAATGAAAGCATTTGACATAAAGCATAATGGATCAATTAATTGGTATCCGAAATGACTTGAGAACATTGAAGTTTATTGTCTTCTTCTTTAGACACTAAGGTAATTACGTCCATGTGTTCCCAACAATTGTTCGGCATTTTCTGTAAGACTGAGGATAAGGTTTTCAGCTGTCTTGTTACCTGTTCATACTGTGGCACGTCAGTTGTTAAGTGCTTAGGAACACCAACTTGAAATTAAACCGCAGGTAAAGTCATCAGTTAAAAAGGCAGGTTACTTTCTGGTTTCACTTGAAAGAATGCTATTAATTAAAAATGTCACCAGAAGATCAGACAGTAGATGCACACTGGATACCTGCTCCAACATCGAGCACTTGAACTGTTGAAAACCTTAGTTAGAGTGCTGGCGTCAATTCCAAGTGATTGACCAAGAGAAAGTGCTTCTGATACCCCAAGCATGCTCACAGCCATTGCCAAGTTGTTGCAAATTTTTGCTGCCTAAAATTGAAGATACAAGATGAGAAAATAAGTCCAGCATAAGGGAGCAATTTCCACTGATATGCTAAACTGATATTTCATTTTGTATTCATGTTATTATACGGACACAGCTACAGCAAAATTAAAAGTATGACGGATGTGTTTTGCTTTCCGCATTCACCAAAACACATAGGATCTACCCTCAAACTAGACAGAAAGATCAGTAGAAAAGCTGAAAAAAGAGAAAGGAATAAAACTCAGAAGCAGTAGCTTTGAGCAATGATAACAACTTACAGAACCAGTTCCTGCTCCACCACAATAAATAGTGTTCTTGCCCATAGACAAAAATATTGGTCTGGCGGCCAGATAAGCATCCTTAGACCCACCAACCTAAATGTATGAAATGTTTTGTTAAACAATTGAATATTAGAAGAGGTAGCTTTCCTCCTTGAAATTGAATACTTGAATACTTTATACAAACCTATCAATTATTAAAAAGAAAATTCTTAATAATGAACCAAGCCTCAAGTTGATGCTAAACCCATAAATTCATCAATCATCAATTTCAAAGTAAATCATCATCACAAAAGGCTAATGTGCTGTAATTAATGGTAATTTGCATGCCTAGTCAGACATTGTTTTACATTTTATATATAAGTATAAAATAAATGTTCCACCTCAATCAAGCAAGTTGGTTCGACTATATGAATCTCTTTCTTCTTTTTTCCAGTTTCTCCCTATTAACAGCAACATTTTCAACAGAGACGTCTATAAGGCAAAGCTTTCTTAATTCTTAATAATTCAATGGATCTAAGTATCACTCTACATTTTGTTCCTACCCATTCTTCCCTTCATGTAAAGTTTTACATTGTATCGATGAAGAAAATGTTACTCCACACATTAAGATCCACTTATAAAGATGGAAAACTCCATATATATTATAAATGTGGAAGAATATGAGAATAGATGATGCACTTCAATTATTCAATGTACAAGAAGACCAGCCATGCAGATGCAATTAAAAATTATATTTTCATGACATTGCTTGAGTGGAAGGTTGGCCGTGTTTAGGCATACAATATGGTATAGACTTCAGCTTTGTTAGTGTCATTTTGAAGGATTGGTCATAAATCCTCAAACCATTGTGTCACATCTGATTCCAGAATTGGTGTGGTGTAAGATGTAATATGCCAGCATATTGGTGAAAACCATAAGACACTAAAGGAGCTCACCCAGTCTAAGACTATCACTACGATCATGGCATCAATGACTAAGCAAGATGGACAAGAAAGAAATTCAAGTGAAAAAAGAAAATACAGACCAGTCAGACTGGAATCTATGCCAGTGGTGAGGGGTGAGGGGATGCCATGGGAGGGCACGGGTCCAAATCAGCTGAACAAAAAAACAAGGAGCTGGAATCTACTATAGGCTGCTGACCAATATCAGTTATCAACCACTGCAGCCAACTAAACACAAGGATTTCTCGGAAACAAAAAGCAGTCACACCTATTCCCTAGCTTGAACCCATATGCTAATCATGCCAATTGGTCATGTTTCCATGAAACAAATTGAATTCATTCATTTTGGAGAGAGATCAGAGGTAAGACCATACTATAAAAGTAAGTGTACCAGCTTCTGCAGCAAGAACACCTCCAGATACTGGAGCATCTAACATGAGAGGTGTCTCCCACGAACCTGCTGCATAAAGTATTGCATGATGTTTAGTTAGATAGAGAGATAAAGCCCATACTGTGTCCTGGCGTGAAACTCATTCATAGGGCCAAATAATCAAACCCAATCACCAGTTAGTTTCTTTGGCTAGTAAAAGCACAGACTACACAAGGATATACATGACCTCATGCAACAAGTCCAAGTGATTAGGTTCATGAGGTTCTCTATAGATATTAGCAGCTCACTCCTTTTGATACTAAGAGAAGTAAGAGTTCTGTATATGTATAACCAACTTGATTCTGATGTTTTCTGATATAGGGAGACAAATGAGACATAATTCTCCACCTAATAATGCTTTAATTGAGGACAAAAGCTAGATAACAAGACACCACACACACATATAGATCATAGCATATAACTGCAACATAACAAGATGTTTCAGCTGAAAAATCTCTTAACAATTAGTTGAATTACAGTTTAGTTACTGAAAGTGATACCTTTCTTCTCTTTCAAAACACAATTAGAAACAGCCACAGAAATCTTTCTCGATGTTTGAGGATCAATGGTAGATGAATCTATTAACAACTGCGTTCTCAGTAGATTTCCATCATGAAGCAAGCCATTTGGTCCAGTGTACACATCCAATACCTGCAAAACGTAAATTTACTCTCCAGTAACTTAGGCCAAGGCCATAAAAATAGTAACCCCCTCTCTCGAAAATAATGGCTAATCCAAGCAAACATTATAACAATAAAGATATCGAAGTATCGTAACTGTTTAAGCAATAATTTCTAGAGCACGCAACAAACACTGAAACAGGTTGTTCACTCGTGCTGCAGTCCTGTGGCACCTAACAGATAAAAATACCATTTACCAAGAAACTGGCACTCTCTTGCTCATAGCCAAGGTGTTATCTAACATAGGTTAACTACACTCCAAAGATTTAGTGCATCAATGGAGAGGAAGAGTAAAGGAATTCTTTTCTTTCGTTGGCAAAAGGAAGCCAACCAGATTCCTTCAGCTAATAAATAAAACTTGAGAATAAGGGACAGCAGTGTTTGCTGCAATTGTCCACCATTTTATTCATGTATTTGTCCATATATATACAGCACACTTGAGAATAAGGGACAGCAGTGTTTGCTGCAATTTTCCACCATTTTATTCATGTATCTGTCCATATATATACAGCAACAAGTGAGAACAGTTACACTGATAGTTGCAGGTATTAATGGTAGGATAAATACACTAACATAACCGTTACTGTCTTGATGGTGGGAGGTTACTGTCTTGAGGTCTTGATGGTGGGAGGTTACTGTCAATAGTAAAACCCTTAATTTTTCTAGTGTTTGTTGGCTACAATGCCAAATATTTTGTATAAACGGCCAGCATAGTTGGTAACACAACAGAAGAGCAGGAAATGTATTCATTACGAAAGACCACGCTGATAGCAAGAAAATCCAAACGGGATCAAGATACTCACATGAGATGATGTAGGCAGCATGGTAATAACAACATCACTAACTTGTGCAACTTCAAACGGTGTTTCTTTAGTTGAAACTCCCATGTCAGAGAACATCTTCATGACATTACAGTTTCTGAATCAAATTCAATAAAGATGTCTCATTTGATTCCAATCATCCCAATTACATACAACAAGATTGAATTCCAGTTTTGCGACATGCAAAGTTTGTAACTTGAAAAGGGTGGTTTGCTTACATGTCATGAACAGCTAGTTTATAACCAGACTTGATTAGATTGTTTGCCATCCTAGAACCCATATTACCCAGGCCGATGAACCCAAGGTTCTGTAATAAACAAGAAGCAAAAAACCAATTTATGAAGTGCAAGAAATTTCAGAAAGTAAAAGAAAGGTAGAAGAGAGGATCAATTACCTGAAACTGGGGAGAGTTGTGTGAAGTAGAGAAGGGATGCTTTAGATTTAGTTTTGGTGCGGTTTTCATTGCAAACAGCATTCTTCTTACCCTGCACATTGCCATCAGATCCCTCTTTTCTCTGTTGGCTGCTCAGACAAACCTCCTCCGGTTCCTATCTCTATCTTATTATTGGCTGCTCAGACAACCAAAAACAGAGCAGTTACGAATATGCTAAATAGCATACAGACATATCACACCCCGCCAATTAATGACATTTTTGTAATTCTCGATTGACTGGCACAGTCATTAATTGGCCTGGTGTGCTATCTCGGTGTGCTATGTCGGTGTGTTGTTTAGCATTACTCATATATAAAAAAGATAAATAATAGTATTATGTTGATATATAAAAAAAAATTAATAAAAACCCGAGTGATCTTTATTTTAAAAAACAAAGTAATATCTTTTACATTACTATTCATTGCTAAAAATATATTTACTAAAATAATAATGTCATATTAAACTATAACACCGACTTATCAAAACAATGATTAAAATATTATTCGAAAAATCATGAGTATTTAGATGATAGCTGATGCATACTTATTTACATATTAAAATAAATGAAAGGTTTGAATGATTGTGCCACAAGCATAGTTATCAGAACCGGATCAGACAGAGAATCGGAAATAAAAATTTGATGGTTCAACCGGGTTGAACTGAGTTCGACCGGATTGTAGTTGCTGGTCCGTCCGGAACCGTTAGCACATTAAACCGGTAAATTTTAGACTATTAAACCGGATTAAACCGGATTGAATCGACTGGTTTTTTTACTGTAGCATTTTATAATATATCAAAATAAAGTATATTAAGTAGATCAAAAGTTGAAAATAAAGAAACTATCTAACATTTAAATGAAATGATATTCAAAATTCAAACACACTTAAATATTCAAATTACTTTTATCAATAAAGAAACTATCTAACACTGTAAATTTACTAATATAATTTCAGATTTCAGGATATTTGGTATTGGACCGAAAAACAACTCACACATGAACTCTTTTTTATTTTATTTTTCAGTTGATTTTTACAATTACCAAAATAAAAGTGAATCTGCTAAATATAGGAACTATATTTTACTTGGTCAAATATTTTAACTGATAAGATTATGTGTTAGAAACTTGATTTTGATTAGTCTTTTTTTACTAGTGTTAGTCTTTTTTTGTCAAGTTAAAAAAAATATATTTATTTACTTGTAAGATAAGTGTGAAATAAATAACCCCATTTTATTAAAAGCCCATAAACCTTAAAAGCCCAAAAATAAAACTGGAAAGCACAAGCCCATAAACCCACGCAAAAACCCTACTTCCATTCCTTATACATTTCATGTATATAAATACACATTTTTCCTCCTCTGCTCACAACCCTCCCACGCCGCAGCCTCACCAGCCGACCCCTTCTTTTATTTTTTTTACCAAACCCTTTCCTTAATTTTCCTTCATTTCAGCCGCACGCCTCATCTCTCCCTTCTTCCCTTAATTACAACAATCAATGCCATTTACTTACAATAATCAATTGATTTCCCCATTAGCTATCCATTTCTTTTATTTTTGGTGATTTTACGGTAAGTAGTGGAAGCGAGTTTGTTTCTTTTTGCCTTGCTTGCTGCCGCGTCAAGAAGAAGAACCTAAAGAAAAGAAGACGCGAAGAGAGCAGAGGAAATGAAGTGAAAAAGTAAGAAAACGACGCCGTTTTGAGCTCATGGGCCGTCGAAACGGCGTCGTTTTGGGCCGTGGGCTTCGAACTAGCCGGTTTGACTGAAAACCAGCCGGTTCACCGGTTCGTTAAAAACCGGCCGGGTCACATGCACATCCGGTCCGATAGCTG
The DNA here is from genome assembly GCA_963691705.1 of Viola odorata. Classification (NCBI taxonomy): domain Eukaryota; kingdom Viridiplantae; phylum Streptophyta; class Magnoliopsida; order Malpighiales; family Violaceae; genus Viola; species Viola odorata. Next base: position 46,263,096 of record OY829539.1, on the reverse strand, counting down.
AATCGGACCGGAAATGTAAAAAAGCTCGGTTGAACCGGACAAACCGGCCGGTCCGGTCCGGTTCTGATAACTATGGCCACAAGTGCAGTCGGAGCATCAAATCCTAACCGTGACAAACCAGAAATAAAATTAGTTGTTCAGGTTAATTCAATCAACAATTTAATTGCGTAGTAATATAATTTTTCTCAAGGATTAATAACACCTACCTATTAAATGAATAAAAAACAATCAAGAAAAAAACATCAAGATTTTTAACGTGAAAAACCTCAACATATAAAAAACCATGAGACTAAGTTAGTATCAATTTATTACATAATGATCAATGTATACAACCAAATAAAACTCATATCTCAACTATAAAAATTATACGACATACATCACTATAACAAATAGTAACAATCAAGCCAATAGAATCAAAGAAGAACAAGATAATAGGTATCTAGAAAAATACACTTAATCACAACCTAATGAACAATCAACATCGTTCACCTTGAAGAGCTTGGAGTAAGGTTTGACTCATCAAGAATCCGCCAAAACTGAACCAATCATTGTCTGGTAAGCCTTAAAACTTGCAACAATTTTTGCTTCTTGCTCGACTTCAATCACAATAATGATGTATGGAATCAACCATCATACCCAATATCGATCTTAATCTTTGCTTTTCTTCTCTTGTGTTCGTTCGGTTGTACAAAGGTACGGGAATCAACCATCACATTTTTATAAAAACTTCCAATCAATTTGGCACACAACGCCCAATTGAGCGTCATGTACCTCAATTTTGATTGCATACCCTGTGACACCAATCTACTTTTCAATCTTGGGTGACCACCAATTAGGACGCATACTTCACAAAAAGATATAAAAGAATACTCCCTCCTATTTCTTTTAATTGTCGTTCTATTTGTCTGTACAAGTATTAAGGAAGACACTGTTTGAGACGATTATGTCACTTGCCCTCTCTCGAATTTATGAGCGTGCCATTGTCTTCAAGTTTTCGAATTTACAAGCGTGCCATTGTTTTTTTGGCAAAAAAATGGCGCCAAATGAAAATCACCGAAACAGAAAAATTTGAGGTTCCGCCAAAACTAAAAAATTTAAATTCTGTTTTCCCCTCTCTGTAGTCTTTCACTTGTCTCCTATGTCCATTTGTTTATTCAAATAATTTGGGATTATTGACATGCTGTAGTGAGAAAAGAAACCATATTCTCTGAGTTCAAAATCTACCAACAAACCTTTTAGATTTTGCTTGCTTTTTAATTATGGAGCATTCGGCCTTTGATCCTTTCGTAGCTAATCCACCAATACAACCATATCTTGAAATAGTTTGTCATCCACAAAATCCATCTCGTGAAGAACCAGAAGAAGATGGAGAAGAGCATCGTAGCAATGTGTTTCCAGGAAGTGGACAAACCGAAGAACAGGGTATGCTTCATTCAAATGAATATATTTCATTCACTAAACTTATAAAATTTTGTAAATTAAAATATTGTATTATGTCGTTGTTGTTAGACTTGAATGAACCACATCTCAATCCGAAAAGGAAAGAGCTGACTAACGCCGAAAGGATTGTTGCTTATGGAATGCTTTTGCAAGAGAGTAAAAAAGGGACAATTCGAAAGGGGTCAACTGAATTGTTTGATGTCTCGATTCGAACCATCCAAAGGTTGTGAAAAATGGGAAAGGAATCCGAGAACCACAACACCTTGATAAGCAGAGTTAAAAATTGTGGCCGGAAGAGGATCCAATTTGATATGGACAGGATTCAAGAAATCCCACTGAGACAGAGAACAACTTTGAAATTTCTAGTTGATGTTGGTATGTCTCAGAGTTTTATGTCATCGAGATTGAAAAGTAGAGAAATCCGGCGTCACAGTAATGTCATTCAACCAACATTGAGAGAAAAAATCATCACCGAAGGATGCAATATTGTCTATCATAGATAGACCCCTCTTTTTTCGATGGTGCCAATCTGACCTTCTCCAAAATGGAAAATGTTATCCATATCGATGAGAAATGATTTCAGATGACCAAGAAGATTCAAAGCTACTACTTATTGGCTGATGAAGATGATCTGATACGAACAATCAAATCAATTAATTTTTTTCCTAAATTAATATTTTTAGTAGCTGTTGGTAGGCCTAGGTATGATTCTGAAGGGATTTGTATATTTAATGGTAAAATAGGAGTGTTTCCTTTAGTTAACGAGGTAACCGCAATTAGGTCGAGTAGCAATAGGATATTTGGAACAACAGAACTGAAGGCAATCCAAAAAATAGATATGCAAGTTGATAACAATACCCCTAACAACAAGGGTATTTTCATCTTGTACCCCGCGGAAGGGGAAAAAAGGCTGCTGCTACCGCCCCGGCAGCATCGGGGCTATCGCCTCTGGGATGGTCGACATCAGTGAGGGGGTCCCACACATCACACTGTCAGGACACAGGGCGTTATCCCATCCCAGGCCAAGCTAGGCATCTCAAGAGGAGCGTGGACGTTGCCTTGTCTAGGTAACGCCTACCCCCATATCTGTATCTAACACAGCGATAACGCATTCCATCAGCAAGGCACTCTAACCCCCCTGACGGGAGCGTTAGCATCTTGCGACCAAAATCACATAGAAATGCTCCATTTCTGCCTATAAATACCTCCGCCACAAAGGAGGAAGGTAAGCCTAAGATTGCCAGCCAAAGCTCTGCTATTTCACACAATCACTGCTGACTTAAGCATCGGAGTGTTTACGCCGGAGACCCCCTCCGGCGCTTTGCAGGTACACCGGACGTCGCGGACCGTCGACCTCGGGGTTCATAATCCTCTACTATCCTACAATAAACAAATCAGATATTATCAAATTGGTGCTTTCATTGAGAGTCTTGGTTCTATTAAGTGAGCATCCTTAATAGCCAAGCTCTGCTCCCTTAAAAATTCGGAGGATTATGGAGTCTGACTTGGATCTCCCGTCCCAGCCTTCTAGCCTCCCATATGAGACCCGCAGGCGACTTTTCGCTTTCGCCACCTCTGATGTCGGCACCACAGTGCAAGAAATCTCACCAGGCATGTCCGATCCCTCTTCTGAACAAATGACAAGAACCTTGGCATCTCAGGCATATACTCCTCTATCTCAAATGCCAGGACACAGTCACTCCCTTCTCCATTCGGGGGCACCTGCAGAAGGCGGTGCAGGCAACCCTCTTACGAATTCAATATCGGCTCTTCAAGCCCAGATAGATCAGTTGACAGAGCTGGCTGCAGGATTTACACCTCATGTTTCAGGACCCAGCGTGCCTTATCATGTAATCTTTACTCCATCCATCGTCGCTAACCGACCGCTGTCACCCCGGCAGTGTAGAGATTTCACGTTATCCTTACCTTTGACATCAGCCCCTGTTGGAGTCATGCAACTCGCGCCTAGACACGTCGAACCGTCTGAACAACATAAGAGGGGAGCTCCTGTTCTTGAAGGAGAACGATGGGACGGCGAGTATAGAGATCATTGGGGCAACAGGCGAGAGGAGATGTTCAGGGACCCATCTCCCAGGCACAGTGAGAGATTGAGTAGCAGAAGGCACCAGACTCGAACACCAAGAAGTCACAGCCGATCTCCCAGGCAGCATCGTGAGTATGATTTTTGAGCTCAAAGGCAGTTAGACGAGCCCGCTCCCCCTCGTCAACCACAAGGGATTCCTGATGATAATAATGGTCACCCATTTAGCCACCGTGTCAGGCATCATCGAGTCAATAGGTATGTAAAACTCCCTACGGAATCATATGATAGCACAAAGGACCCTATCTCTCATCTTAATAAGGTGAAAGATTTTGTACAATTCCAAACTCACAGTGACGCGGTGTTATGCCAAATCTTCGTAATGACGCTATCTGGCATAGCGCGTCTTTGGTTCGAGGGACTTCCGACAGGTTCCATTGACAACTTTTCCCAACTAGAAACTAAATTTCGGAGTAGATTCAGCATAGCTGTTCCTATTAGGAAGTCTGTGGCAGCACTATTCGATGTTCATCGAAAGCTACAAGAATCTTTGAAGGATTTTTTGAGTCATTTTGACCTGGAGATGTCACTGACGCCAGGGGTCACCATTGATTTTGCTGTCGAAGCTTTGAAGTGTAACTGCCGCTATGGGAAGTTACGAGACACCTTGATGGTGGACCCACCGTCGACGCTAGATGCGTTAAGACTAAAGGCCCATAATTATGCGAGAATGAAGGAAGAAGAAAACAGGGAGCGAATTCAGAGTATACCTCAAGATGCGCATCCGACCCCTAACGTCCACGTTAGCGCAACCCCTGACACACAACCAACCGATGACTATGGGCAGCGAAAAGATCACATCCCCAGAACCTCAAATCCGCAGAGAGGTAGCTTTTCGAGAGGAAGATTAGGGAATCCCCCTACTGGGAGGCAAACGGATCCACCTAAAGGGCGAATATACGATCCTGATCTCCCGTCCCTCATACTCCCAAGGGCAGAAATTTTAGCGATAGTTCAGCAGCGAAACCTGCCTATCCATTACCCCGCTCCTGTGAAGCCAGGAGTGATTATGGGAGGAAGGGAAAATGCGTTCTGCAAGTTCCATAAAGTTAAAGGGCACTCCACGGACGTGTGCAGAGAATTGAAATTAGCAATAGAACGCTTAGTCGAAGAAGGCTACCTCGGGGAATTTGCCACCAAAGTAAGGGAGGAGGTCATAAGCAATCCAGTGGACAAGGCGATTGGTGACAGGCAAGCGCCCTCTTACGCCACGGGAGCCAACGTCATCCCCATCGGCAGGAATAAGGAATCATTTGTGGTTAGCGAGGAGGACGTTCCTATAATCAATATTATAGCGGGAGGCGCTCCGTATTTCGAAGAACCCACAGCGTCAGCACCCGCAGCTGGCAACAAATGAAAAAGAGAAAACGCCTTAGTAAAAAGTGAAGCGATAAGTGCGTTAGACCGAATGGTGCTGTCATTCTCCGAAGAGGACGAAAGAGGCGTTGTTTATCCACACAACGATGCGCTAGTAGTCACACCCGTCATCGGCAATCATGGAGTTAGGAGAACCCTTGTCGACAACGGGAGCGCAGTCAACCTGTTCTCGCTCGAAGCCTATAACTTGATGAAACGTTCTGACAGCGAGCTAACGCCTTGTAAGAAGCCAATAGTTGGGGTAAACAGGGTCCCAATCCCGGTGGTAGGAGTTACAACGCTACCAGTATACTTTAGAGAGGATACTTCCAAACGGTTGGAAGAATTGTTGTTCCTGGTTGTAGATCTATCATTGCCTTACAACGCCATACTCGGGCGGTCATACCTCAATCGCTTTGGAGCTGCGATATCACAAAAACATCTGAAGATGAAATACCCTTCGTGGAATGGAGTGGTCTCGATCAAAGGGGACCAGAAGTTAGCTTCCGAGTGCTATTTACTTATGACCCAAAAGAGTTGTGACCGTTATGTGTGCGTGGCAGACGACCCTTTTGAAGATAGAGAGGAAAAGTGTACTCAGCCAGTAGACAACATAAAGCCAATTCCCGTCAGAGGAGTCGAAGAAGCAAATTTCTTGGTTAGCAAAAAATTGAACGCAGAAGAAAGCGCACAGCTAGCTCGATTATTGAACAGATGTAAAGGAGAATTCGCGTGGAAGCCAGCAGATATGCCGGGAATTTCACGAGAAATAGCAGAGCACCGACTTAACGTTAACCCTGATGTCACACCCGTCCAGCAAAAGAGGCTAGCTTTCTCACCAGAAAAGATGATAGCTATCGAGAAAGAGATATCAAAACTCACGGATGCTGGCTTCATCAAAGAAGTCCAGTACCCGACATGGTTGGCTAATCCTGTCCTAGTCCCAAAACCTAACGGAGAATGGCGCATGTGTATTGACTTCACTGATTTGAATGATGCCTGTCCCAAAGACTGTTATCCTCTTCCTCGAATCGATCAACTGGTCGACCAAACCGCGGGATACGCCTATCTAAGCTCGTTGGATGCTAACTCAGGATATCACCAAATCCCCATGGCTGTGGAAGATGAAGAAAATACCGCCTTTATCACTCCCAAAGCCACTTATTGCTATACAACAATGCCGTTTGGATTAAAGAACGCTGGGGTAACATTCCAGCGCATGGCAAAAATTGGGAAAAAGGTAGAGGCTTACGTGGATGATATACTTGTCAAAAGTCGAAGCTTCGAGGACCATGTGGCTGATCTAGGAGAAGTTTTCAGCGTGATGCGAGAATACAGGATGAAGTTAAACCCCCGAAAATGCATGTTCGCATTTCAAACAGGCAAATTTCTAGGCTACGTGGTCAGCCAGAAAGGCATCCAGCCTAACCCTTCGAAAATAAAAGCAATCCAAGACATGATATCTCCGCGAACTGTCAAAGAAGTGCAAAAGATCACAGGGCGTATTATTGCGTTAGGGCGGTTTATCTCCAAGCAAGGCGAAAGATGCCTCCCCTTTTTTAAAATTATTCGTAAGAGAGCCCCTTTTGGGTGGACAGAAGAATGCGAAGAAGCGTTTGCTGGCATAAAGGCCTACCTCTCGTCTGACCTGGTGCTGACAGGACGGGAACTGGGCGACACTTTATACTTATATTTAGGTGTCGCCGACGAGGTGGTCAGTGCCGTCCTGGTACGGAGCGACAGACACATTCATCGCCCCGTATTCTTTTTCAGTCACATACTGAAGGATGCCGAGTCGCGGTACACTCGTATAGAAAAAGTAGCGTTTGCCTTTGTACAAGCAACGCGAAAGATGGATCGATACTTTCAAGCTCATCCTGTCGTAGTACTTACTGATTGATAGCATGTTTTTATGCACGATTTTCTCCCCATTTTCTCACCCATTTAAAGCATGATTCTGCTAATTTACCCTTGTTTTCATTACTTTTGCAGATTTAGGCCTAAAATGGGAGTTTATGCGAAAAGATGCATTTTTGGGGCATTTTGTGTAGTTTTGAGCTTCAAGACCCAGAGTCGAGGTCCCGAGTCCGAACCAGCGTTCAAGGTCCCGAATCGGATTCACCATTCGGGACCCCGAAGGACGAAGAATGACATTTCCACGTGTCATCTCGCCAGAGCTTCCATGTGCCTCCTCTGACACTGTTCCTGTAGTCTGCACTGACCACCAAATACCTACTGCTCTGACCAAGTCAGCCCTTGAGCCCAGTCCAGACCTGCCCAAAGCTGGAAAAATCAGACAGCTTTATGCTTTTTCAGCTTTGTGCTTTAAGGAGCATGGATCCACTTTCTTAGGCTTTCAATTAATGCATTTTGTCCCTAGTTTTAGGCTGAAGATATTTTGTGCTTAGAGCTCTACTATATAAAGGGCATCTAAGAGTAGTTTAGGATATCTTGGATTATCCATGATCATGTAGTTTTAGTTTTCTTAGACTTCTCTCTAGTTTATCTCTCTAGTTCTTGTTAGCTCATCTTCAACCTTGCCGCCGGGCTTCAAACGGATTTTTAGTAACAAGTTTTCTTCCCTTAATCTATTTATTTATTTTGTTATGCTTTCTTTAATTATTAATCGTCCATTTCCAAGAATGAGTAGCTAAATCTTTAGTTCTTAGCAAGGCTGATTCAAGGGTTGCAAGGGCAGATTCGAGGCCTTAATGTGCTTAATACATTCTTGATGTCATATTCAATTATTCATCGTTTTAATTACATCTTTGAATGATTTAATTTGAGGTCTGATCAACTGATTATTATCTTGTGTAAATGCTGCCATTTATGTGATGAATACGGAAGGAAAATTGCATGGAACAAGTAGGCATCTGTTTAGTCTTGACTGCGCTGAAGTGGTCTCGAATAGATAGGGTGGGTAGTTGATTAGAGCGAGGTCACGAGCCTGACAAACTGAGGGACTTTTAGCTCTAGATCTGTCTTTTCTTAGCTTCATGGGCAGTTTGAGTATGGCCCTCCCGCATTCGTGCCTGGAGGGATGGCAAACCGTCAAGACTACCTCATATGTGGAAACGGGGGGTAGTTTCTCTTAAGAGAAAAGTAGGGGATATCCGAGGAATCTGGTCCCCATGTCATTTCTATGACGTCTTGAATAGAATACCCTTGAGCTGATGACGATCTGGTCCCGAATGCAACCCAAGAATGCCTTTGCTAAGAATCCTTCTTCATCTGATTATTTGTGGTTATTACCTTCTGTTTTATCGTTCTTGACCTGATTTACTGCTTGGTTCTTTTTTACCATTCGGGACCCCGAACGTGACATTCGGGACCCCGAACCTTGCTTTCTTAGATAAACTTGTTAGCTCCAAATCTCTCTTGACCAACTCGTTTGGTCAAGTAAAACCCCCCCTGATTGTTACTTTTTGTGTCTTTGTCCCCCGAATACATTCAAGACCTTGAATTCTGTTTTGTTTCTTTTATTGTTTTATTTTATAATCTGGCCTTGTCTAGTGTAAGTCTTCACCAATCTCTGTGGATCGATCCTCTTGCCACTGTCTTCAATCTATTTTGTTGCATGTGATAAGTTGTAATAATTTGTTTGATCGTGCCCTCGACAAGCGCGTTATCACTGATCAACCATTGGAAAAAAATCTTTAGAAAGCCTGAGTCCTCAGGAAGAATGCTGATCTGGGCAATCGAACTCAAGCAGTATGGATTGCAATACAAGGCCAGACCGTCCATCAAAGCCCAAGCGTTAGCAGACTTTATAGAAGAATGCACATTTACACAAGAGCTGCCGGTGAACCCACCAGAAGGGGAAGGGGAAGAGACAAATCTCCCATCCCCAGACACTTACAGTGATGCATGGATCATCCACGTAGATGGAGCCAAAAACCAAGAGTTAGCTGGCGTGGGAATTTTCATGATTGGACCCGATGGCATATAGTTGCGCTATGCCATCAGAATTCTGCAACCGTTATCCAACAACGCGGCCGAATATGAAGCGTTACTGGCCGGACTTAGAATAGGCAACAACTTCTCTGCGGAAGCTACGCGCGATGCAGGGACAATGCGTGATCCGCAGCTAAAGATACGGGGGGACTCTAAATTGGTAATAGATCAAGTCTTGGGAAATTCCCAAGCTCGGGAACCCGTCATGATTCAATACCTTACAAAGGTAAAACATGAGCTAACAGAGACACAAAGAAAAGACATTCAGGTCCGCTTCGAGCATATTCCTCGAGAAGATAATAGTGAAGCTGACAATCTTGCTAAAATGGCAGCTAACCCGACAGTCTCCATACCCAAAGATGTGCATTATAGTGAGATACCAGTGCCCTCTTTCATGGAAGAACAAGCGTCTCTGTGCGTAGAAGAAGTAGAGAGTGATTGGAGAATCCCCGTTGTGAAATATTTGAAATATGATGAGCTGCCAGTAGATAGCACTGAAAAAAGGAAAATTTTGAAACAAGCAGCACGGTGCACATACTACAATGGGGAATTAATTCGAAAATGTTTCTCTCATCCAGCTGCAAAGTGCATAACGGAGCAGGAAGGCCTCCACACTTTGCGAGAAATCCATGAAGGAATATGCGGCATGCATGTGGCCGGTGACACCCTAGCGGCACAGGTTTTTCGCTCGGGATTCTACTGGCCCACCATTCGTAGAGACTGTCACAATTTTGTAAAATCTTGTCAGAAATGTCAAGAATACGCCAAGATCCCACGAAGACCAGCCGTGCAAATTTCAGAAATTGTCGCCCCTTGCCCGTTTGCCAAGTGGGGAATTGATATTTTGGGCCCGTTTCCAAAAGCCAGATCCCAATTGAAATTTGTGGTCGTGGCGGTAGATTATTTCACGAAGTGGGCAGAAGCGGAGGCGGTAGCTAACATTACCACGGAGAAGATTTGGCGTTTCTTCAAATATCAAGTCATAATACGATTCGGGGTACCTCGCATATTGGTCAGCGACAACGGAACACAATTTACAAGCCAATTCTTTAGAGATCAATGTGCAGAATTTCAAATTGAGCAGAGATTCTCTTCTGTAGCACACCCGCAAACTAATGGTCAGGCAGAAGTGACCAACCGCAGCATCCTCAGTGGCATCAAAAGGAACCTAGAAGGTTCTAAAAAGAAATGGGCAGACGAACTGCCATACGTAATGTGGGCCTATCGTATGACCGTCAAAACTACTACTGGAGAAATCCCCTTTGCGTTAACCTTTGGTACAAAGGCTGTCACGCCGGTATAAATTGGCACCTTGAGCCTGCGAGTGGCATATTTCAGAGAAGAAGTTAATGAAGAAAGGTTACGCGCTAACCTTGATGCGCTACCAGAAGTACAAGAAGAGGCTCTCCTAAAAACTTTGCATTACAAAAGGAAAATGACGCAGTACCATAACAGATAAGTCAAGGAGCGATTGCTTAAATTAGGAGACTTAGTGCTCAGAGACAAACGAGCAGCGGGGCAACGCATGGGAAAACTCAGCCCAAATTGGGACGGGCCATATCGCGTCAATCGCTTCATCGGAAATGGAGCATATCATTTGGAGACACTTGACGGTACTCCCTTATCAAACTCTTGGAATATAGCCCGTTTAAAACTATATCATGCTAGAAGCTAATCTCCCCTATCTGGCATTGTTAATATTGCTCTAACGCATAAATGAAAGGTATCTTTGTGCACATTGTGGCCAACAATACGCAGATAATGAAGAATGCCAGGAGTGAAAATCCTATCCTTGTGATGGCTGGTCCTGATCAGACAGCTCACTAAGACGAGGCACGCCCTGGCATAAATAGCGTTGGGAGTGAAAATCCTATCCTTGTGGCAACCGTGCTCACATAGACGACCCATTAAGACGAGGCACGTCCCAACGCCCACGGGAGTGAAAATCCTATCTTTGTGGCAACCGTGCTCACATAGACGGCCCATTAAGACGAGGCACGCCCCGGCATCCTGGGGAGTGAAAATCCTATCATTGTGGCAGCCGTGCTCATATAGACGGGCCATTAAGATGAGGCACGCCCCCAAGGAGGTAGTAACTCCGTCCTGGAAGTGAAAATCATATCCTTGTGGTAACCGTGCTCACATAGACGGCCCATTAAGACGAGGCACGCTCCAAGAACGTGAGGTTTCAACACTTGGGAGTGAAAATCCTATCCTTGTGATGACCGGTCCTGATCAGACGGCTCACTAAGACGAGGCACGCCCCAAGCCGATCGTTGGCATTTTAAACAAGGAGAGATATCCCAGCTAGTAACCGAGCGGTTAATACCCGGTGAAGTTGAGCTGGAGAGATGTCTCTATCGCAACATGAAATTATGCATGAAACCATGCACGACACAGATGGAAATAATAGCCACTTTGTTCTTTGAAAAAAAATAAATAATGTAGTGTTAATATAGTAATAAATGCAGTATTGAACACGAGACGTGAAGAAATAATTTCCTGATTCCCAACGGAGAATAGAGAATGCAAAGGCGCCACAGGAAAACCTCCCTCGGAAAATGAGCCGCTAAGAAACATTATGTCTGTAAAAGACAGAAATGTTTAAGCAACCGCGGATGGTGCGCAAACGGTTAATTAACCACATAAGTAACATTATGAAACAAGACCAACAAAGAAAAAGTAGCGGCTTAAAAGAAAGGTGATATCGTCAAAATAACAGAATATTCCCAAAGGATGGATTAACCCATCCTGGCAACAAAAAATCCAGAGGCAAAGGGTAAAGTCTAAGAAGCAGCTGACGCGTCGTTCCTTCCTTGTGTGGCGGCCCTCACACTGTAGAAATCTTCGTCAGACACCTGTAAAGATCTCTCCTCAAAAAAGACAGAAAGAGTTTCAATCTGATCATCGTTCACCCCATGATGACGCATGAAGGTCTCCGTCATAAGCATTGCCCCCTCTCTCAGATACCAACGACATTTCTCGGCAGAAAGGCTAAGATTGGCTGCCAAGTCAGCATTCTGTTGCCTCTCTTGCGCTAGTGCAACCTCTTCTCCAAAAAGGCGCGTGTTTAGAGCGATGCATTTCTGCTTCTCCTCCTCCAGCGCGAGTTTGGCAACCTCTGCCTCTCGCTTGGCAGCGCTCGCCTTTTGTTTAGTAGCCTCCGCCTCCTGCTTGGAAGCTGTCATAGCATCCAAAAATCTATGACGCTCAGAAGATAGGGTATCTATTTCTCTTTGTTTCTCCGCCGCCTCCTTAGCGTTGGCTTCACCCATATAATGAGCATAGCAGAAGGAGGAAAAAATTTGGGAGCGAAGAAAATCCATGCGTCCCTGATGACCTTTGGCTAAAAATGCATCCCTCTCCCTTTGGTGCGACAATATTCGAGCCACCAATAGAGACGTAGACGCAAGAACAGCCTCAGGGCCATCGGTCTCAGAAACTTGAAAAGCTTTCTCCCTAAGGCCACCCAGGTTAACGCAATGAGTAGGAAAGGTAGAAGGAGCGTACAGAGTCACGTCAATTGTAAAGTCAGAACCAGAATTGTCCTTTGCGGCAGCAAGCGGGGACGAAGGAATAAAAAACATTGCAGGAGGAGAAGAAGGGCGGTCAGTAGTGCCCTCTAAGGTAGAAACAAAAGACTCACCACCACCGGCTGCCTCATAACCCAGCATCTCCAAGTTAAAACCTACAGCACTAGAGGTAGAATGGATGAGAGAGTCAACAAAAGCACGGATATCGACAGTAGGGCCAGCACCTTGAGGTTATCCGGGAGGCGCGTCAGTCCTTGTGACAGCTGTCAGGGGTGGGTTAACACCAGATGACGACAGACTGCTATGAAGGTCGTGGCGAATCTTCTTCCGTTGCTCAGCAAGCTCGCTCGCAAAGGACATGTCGTCGTGAGAAGGAGAATGAGGGGAAACGTGGCAAACTCCCTAAGAAAAGGAAATGCAATGAGGATGCAGCAAAAGAATGAAGAAATCAGGAACGGTAGCGAACAGGTATACCTGGTCAGAAGGAGAAACCAAAGGAATCCCGGTAGGAATCTGACCAACGGACACTCCTGGAGAAGCGGTAGCCTGGGAAAGAGCAGGGGATACGGCGGTTGACTTTTTACTTCTTTTCCTTCTCGTAACGCGCACCCGCGAAGACGAAGCTTGAGCAGCACTGGCAGTAGCGGCAACTCCCTGAGAAGGTGGCCCGACCAAAGTAACACCGATAGCCCTACCTTCAGCAGCAGCAGCAGCGGCGGCAGCTTGGGCCCTTCGTTCTTGCTCCCTCATCTTTTTCCTCCGAATCTATTCAGGCTCCCAACCAGGTGGAACCACTGCACAGTCATGAAAAAATGTTAGGGTTAGCATTTCCCAGCAGCATGAAATAATAAGGGCAAACGCTCACCCATTCTACAATCTGGAACTGCCACTCCGTTTGCCACTTTACGAGTGTCAACACTGAAGTCCATCTGAAGCAGCGTCTTTAACCAACCATCTTCCGGATCGGAGAGTGGTTTTCTGCTACCCCAGGCCTTATTTTTTATTTCCACGTTAAAGCCAGTCCTCCACAAAGGCTCAGGCAGGTTAACAACAAAAAATTCCTCTTTCCAACGAGGAACGGAAGACTCGATACCCATAAGTTTCCAAGTAAAGGGCTTCAGTAAGTCATCATCATAGCGGGGTGATATTGATATTACCCCCTTGCGAGAATACAACTGGAAAATATCATGAAGTAACACTAGTGAAGGGGACTCAATCCCTTTGAACCGGCACAGCGCTGCAAAAGCGCTAACAATGCAAATTGCGTTGGGGCTCAGTTGGGCTTGATTCAAGTCAGAATCGGCCAGCAACAGTTCTACAAATGGGTCAAGAGGAAGCCGAAACCCATGGTCAAACAATTTAGCATACAATATCCTACTATTATCGGGCAGTGCACTATTAAGGCGAAGAGGGTCAGTGGCGACACTTGTAGAGTAGCCCTGAGGAAACCGAACATCGAAATTGGACAGACAATGATGAACCAAGGGCAAGGTGTAAAGACAAGTGGGGGTGTCATTGATCTTCTGCTCCCCAGCAGATTTTTGGGAACTTTCTCCCTCGGTAGATTTTGAAGAACGGGTCTTAGCCATAACCAGAAAAAAGGGAAAAGAAAATAAAAGAAAGAAGTAATGTGTGTACCTTCATAAAAGAAATCCCAAGAATCCCAGAGTGAAGAAGAAGAAGCGGCGTGAGTTATTTTTAGAAGGAAGCAATGAGCGAAGAAAGAGATAAAAAAGAAAAAAGAAGGCGGGGAAAAAAACATTATATAACCCTAAAAGGGGTTGAAAGGATGTGACCAGTTAGCAACTGACACATGGCGAGATGGCGCAGTGAAAGGGTTCGACACGCGCAAAGGACGCAACTTCAAAAGAGGAACACTTCAATTCCCGCTATTCCCTAGAAGGCGCCTGTCTCAAACGCTTCATCATAAGAAAGACACGTGTCCTTTCTCATCATCATTTTTTGATCGCATCAGTAAGGGGATTCATAAGCATTTAATGCTCTGAAAAGCAGCATCAACTCTGACACGCAATATCAAGAAATAGCGCGGTAGCGTAAGTAACATCGACAATATGATATGACAAGATCCAGCGTTTGAGGAAAAAACATCAATAACCTTAAAAGCGTTAGCCTTATTACAAGAATAGCAAATGACAAATGTATTCGGGAAAAGCGAGTGATGAATCGAAGAACAAATACAGACAGAGAGGACAACAATCAAGAGAGAAGTCGTTACGCGCCACCGCAACTGTCACCAAATTTTTCTCCCCCGGAGAAAGACACATCATTTTCCATCTTCATTAACTTTGTCTATTATGGCAGAAACACAATCGGTAACATCGGTCAGGCTGAAAGAGCCGCTCCCGAAATGGGCAGCGAGCCCAGAAGTGAGGGCCTCTAGTACTTTCTTCTTCCAAAGCTCCATCTTTAGCGGAAGCCTAGAAAATTCCTCGTCTCGAGCCAGTATTTTTTCGCGAAGAAGAAGATTTTTCTCTTTTTCCAAAGCTAACTCCGCCTTCAGAACATCAGCTATCGCTTTCCCTTTGGATTTTTCTCTACTCAGTTCCTTCTAAGAATCGTCATAAAGACGCGTCAGCAATCCCGTCTGTTCTAAGCATGGTACGGGCAGACTCTCGCATTTCGCTGTTAAAAGCCTCTACCGCATAATGAAAATAACGGAAGATATCAAGAGAATCATTCACAACATGCCTGCAGCGAGCTCTTGGCGAAAGCTGAAGGAATTTCTCTTTCTCTGAAGAAGAGCCCATCATTTCTCCTATCAAGGGCGCGGTGAACTCGTCCCTTGAGAAGGGATTTTCTACCCCTGCAGTACGGAGCCTGTTGAAGCCAAAGCCCGCCAAGTCCATACGATAGCGCGAAATCCCTTTGGGGCCGTCAGGAGAGAGATTGATCATCGGAGTCGGAGGAGAACCTTTATTACTCACCTCGGAGATAGAAGTGAAAAACAATCGAGGAAGATCCGTGAGCGGTAGCTTAGAAGCTGGAGAAGTCGTCGTCGCCACATCAGGAATAAATTGAGAAATGGGAGAATCAGGAGCGTTAGGTGGCGGAGGAGAATCTGTCACCAACGAGACTGTAGCAGCGGTAGGAGGGCAGACTGTCGGCGCGTCAGCAACTACCGCGAGCTAAGAAATGCTTGCCGTAGAAGAAACGGCAGGCACTGCGGCAAGCCTCACGACAGCATGATCAGAAGAGGTCCCGGTAGCCTGCCCAACCGCGCTTACCCTCAGTTTCTTTCGCTGAAGCGAGGAGACATGACAAAGGTCTGGCTTGGCATCCACGTCTTTGCTTTGGCCACTATCGTCACTATCAACCAGCCGAGTCACAGGCTGACTTATATTTATCCCTCCCTGACGAGACGGTAGCCAAGTGTCGATAAAGCGAGAGGCCCGCGCGGAAATAACGCGCCCTCGCCCCCTCCCAGCGACTGTCTTTGTTTTTCCCCTTTTGGGCAGAACGCCCCGAGGACTGGAGCGTGAGGCAGGAGGGGAGGCCGGTATAGTTCTGAGCGGCATCACATTCAAGGGGGCGTTAGCTCCCCTGAGGGCTGCCCGTCAGTATCTCCTGATAATGAAGTATGTGAGAATATAAAAGGATGAAAGAAGGAAAATGCGAAGAAAGATAAAACTCACCCATAACACACTCGTCCAGAAGCTTGTATAAGGTGAACTCTCGAATACGATAACGAGTACTCTTATCCAGCAAAGCGTTAGCTTGATCAAGCTCGCTCCTAGTCAGCACCACTAGGTTTGCCCAAAAGGGACCTATAAGCTCTTGATTAAAGTCGCAACGCCACGAACGGGACGGTAACTCAAGAATAAAAAAGCTATTTTTCCAGTCAGCCACAATCCTCTCAAAACCACAAAATCGCTGTTAGAACGACTGCACAAACGCGTCATCCCACCTTGGAGTAATACTGATTAAACAATTGTGACAAGTCATGCTAAAGAATTTGCAAAATAAATTGAGAGATGGGGCGAGAATGCCCTCCAACTCGCAAGCGCGAAGAAAGGCATAAACCCCACACCAGGAAGAAGGAGTTATCTGGATAGGATTAAGCTTGTATTCTCGCAGCAGTGCTGTTATTGAGTCATGAACTGAGAGACGAAAACCATAGAGAAACATTTTAAAATAAACCAATCTATAGTTTCCCCACAGCGGATCGTGAAGGCGCATGTCACCCTCGGGAATGGTGGGGACGCACCCGGGAGGGAAAGTGATACCATTCTCCTCCAACTCAGCGTTTAAAATCGTATCGCAAGAGAAAATATTGGGTGATTGTACGATTTCTGGATCCACGGGTCTCCAGAGAAATCGTCTGGTTCTAGTCACAACCATAATAAACTAATGAACAGAAAATCTGAAGGGATGAAGTGATACCTCGAAGGGAAGGATCCGCGAACGGAATTGGCGAAGGGCGAAGGTCGGACGAGAACCTTTTCAGAGAAAATATAGGAAAGGGAGAAAATTTGAAATAAGGGCAAAAAGCATTAGAAAGAGAAGATAATCTCTTTTAAAGACCCAAAATGTCATAACATTAACTAAACCACCAGTCGCGCGAGGACGCATGTAAAAGAAATGGGCCACGTGGAATAATGCTCAGAAGAAAGAAGCAAGCAG
The DNA here is from genome assembly GCA_963691705.1 of Viola odorata. Taxonomy (NCBI): domain Eukaryota; kingdom Viridiplantae; phylum Streptophyta; class Magnoliopsida; order Malpighiales; family Violaceae; genus Viola; species Viola odorata. The sequence goes on along the minus strand of OY829539.1, from coordinate 46,246,071 downwards.
TTACTCGCCACGACCTACCAAGTGGCAGTTAATGATTGGCCAAGTCAAAGCAGTTACAGAGCACCTGACGCAGCAAAGCTAACATTTTTGTGTCAACTATCGACAAAGTCACACAGTGGCAAGGGAAAGAAAAATATAAGTTTATTGATTAAAAGCCCTACAGCATCTACAACGAACCTAACGCTAAGCCACTAATCCTCGTCAGGCCAGTACATGTCATAGTAAAAAATGTCGTTATCATCCGAGAGCGGCAGACCTCCGTTGTAGGGAGGAAAAGGCTCGTCAATCCTGCAAGGTCTCTGGTCAAGCTTAGGCATCGGGCTTGTCGCGGGAGCAGCCTCTTCTATTGAAGCGGCACGAGAGCCCTTCCCCATAGTAAATGCGGCTGACCCTGAGTTGGCATTCTTAATAGAGACTCTCTCCTCTGGAGGAGGACAAGGGGCAGACGGTGACGTTTCATCACCTTTCTGTAGTGCGAAGTAGTGAGGCTCATAACCAGCGAAGAAAGATTCAAAGGTCTTCTTTGTTTTCTTTGGGTTCTTGCGACCCCGGCGTTTGGCAAGGCGCTTGGTAGGCCTCCATGGAGGTGAGGAAGGAGGACTGTCTGAATCTGGTGAAGTTGGAGGAATCGGCGGAGAGTCACGCGCCGCAGTATCAAGAAAGTAGGAATCTGCCATTAAATCACAAGTAATCCAAGAAAAGAAATAAGAAGAAGAAGGTGAGCGAGAAAAAGGAGAGAAAAAACCCCTTTAAATAGCCAAGAAAAAGGATATCCCGATCTCTTTGCGTGTCCCTTGAATGCAATAAGTGCACCTGGAGAAGAACAATCATGACTACAGAATCTGGTGAGGCGCACGCAACTGTTCGAGAACAGCGCCGATCAAAAGGCACCAAAAAATCACCCAATTATGGGAGCGCGGCGCAAGAGAGGATCGAGTAAACATTTATTGCCAAAATTCAAAGCACCAAAACACCTCATGGTAAGAAAAGACTCATTTTCGATTGGGCTTATAGCAACCATACCTGACTATAACAGCAAACAGTAAGAGATCAAAGGAAGAAGATAGAGTAGCAATTAAAGCAACATTTTATTTAATTACGGCCCGAACGGCCTAAGCACTCAAAGCGTCTACATAGAAAGTGTTGATGCAAGAGAACAACAACAAAGGGTCAAGCGCGAGACCCAGCATCATCGTCCTCAAGGGCAGTAGGGATCTCCCTTAGAGCATCCACCACCAAAGACAGTTCGGCGGAGGAAACCCTTATGCCCTTTAAGCAGCACACCAGCAGGTCTTTCCTATGCTGCAGCATGGTAATGGTCACCTCGATGCGGGAGATCGCAACAGCCAGCTTCGACACATTCTGTATAGGATTAAAATCTTCCATAGAAGCAGCCCCTTGTCTGGACAGCAAATGGGTCATCATCCCCTGAAGCTCCAGGACATCTTCAGAGGTTTTGGTCAGCATGGTCTCCAGGAAACCGATGTCAGACTCAACAAGGTTCTTCAGGTTGTGTGCCTTCGAGATCAGAAAGTTCTTCGTGAGATCATCCATAGTTGAAAGCTAGAGGAAGTGCAAAAGCAGTCATAAAAAAAGCAGCACGACAAAAAGACAATTTATAGGCAAAGAAGAATGGCGATTGGAAGAAGCATATTTATCGATAGACAAATCATCTCTATGTGTGAAAACCAGTTGATTTGACAAGAATAAGGATAAAGCGGCAGCCCTTGGTAAACACTCGGGCTCATTTTCGGTTGGGCTTATGATAACAATACCCCTAACAACAAGGGTATTTTCGTCTTGTACCCCGCGGAAGGGGAAAAAAGGCTGCTGCTACCGCCCCGGCAGCATCGGGGCTATCGCCTCTGGGATGGTTGACATCAGCAAGGGGGTCCCACACATCACACTGTTAGGACACAGGGCGTTATCCCATCCCAAGCCAAGCTAGGCATCTCGAGAGGAGCGTGGACGTTGCCTTGTCTAGGTAACGCATACCCCCATATCTGTATCTAACACAACGATAGTGCATTCCATCAGCAAGGCACTCTAACCCCCCTGACGGGAGCGTTAGCATCTTGCGACCAAAATCACATAGAAATGCTCCATTTCTGCCTATAAATACCTCCGCCACAAAGGAGGAAGGTAAGCCTAAGATTGCCAGCCAAAGCTCTGCTATTTCACACAATCACTACTGACTTAAGCATCGGAGTGTTTACGCCGGAGACCCCCTCCGGCGCTTTGCAGGTACACCGGACGTCGCGGACCGTCGACCTCGGGGTTCATAATCCTCTACTATCCTACAGCAAACAAATCAGATCTTATCACAAGTCATTCAACATTTCATGATTAACAAGATTTTACCAGCCATTAAGGATAATTGGCCTAGGGATAGCATCATAGAACCAATCATTATTCAACAAGATAATGCTAAGACACATATCCCTGAGGATGATGAAGAGTTTATTAGTGCAGCTTACAAATTAGGCCTTAATGTTAGGATACTATGTCAACCCCCTAATTTCCTGGATCTAAATATGTTGGACTTAGGATTTTTTAGAGCTATACAATCATTTCAAGAGAGAGAATGTGTTACGTCTACTATTCAATTGGTTGCAGCTGTTGAGAATCATTTTGGGAGTTCTCGGATAAGAAGAGCAACAATATTTTCTTAACTCATCAGGCTTGTATGATTGAGGTTTTGAAAATCTAGGGTTCCAATACATATCGGATTCCACATATGAAAAAAAGATAGATGGAAATGCAAGGCATTCTTCCGTCACAACTGTCGTTTGATCAACTAGTTGTTGCAATTGCTAATGCTCATTGTCCTCAATAAAAAGGTAAGGATCAATACCAATTTCCTTTATTAATCCTGACGCAATTTAATTTACAAGTCCATGTATTCTATGTTGACTCTATGTACTCTTATTCTTTTCAGGTTGTGACGTTGCGGTTGATTGAAGATATTATAGTAGTAATTGGTTTTGCTTAGTATATATTGGAATTTTGGACTTTTGGGGCTAGTTTTTGTGTATATAATGTGTTAATAGTTTTTGGTTTGTGATGGTAAATAAGTGGATAATGGTTATTGGCATCTTAATGACATTGCATGTCAGTATTCATTATACACTAGGTTTAAAAGATTATTGTTGGTACGAATGTAGTCAAGGATTTCAAACAATGTCATTCTCATGCTCTATATTGTAGCAATGAATTTCTGAGTAGGTAGATTTTGTTCTCTGGCAGAATTGAGGTGATTGCGGTAGATATGAAGACTTGGTTATGCAAAGAATCTGTATCTCCGACGTTTACAAAACCTGATCCTACTTGAATGCAAAGATATGGAATCGACACCATCTTTAATTCAAACCTTTTGTAATTAGGGTCATCTCTTCATTCATTTCTCATCCTGCTCTGCATCATTATCTTCTTGCTTCTGTTTCTCCTTCTTTCTTTACCTCTTAACTCCTTCTTTGTGATTTACGTAGGTTTTTTTATCATGGATCACAATTTTGTTGTTGTAGTCAGTGGTTATCTCCATGATGACATTGCTCAACTGGGGATGAGGATGAAGCATTTGATGCGATTGATACGGATGAAGCATTTGATGAGGTTGATGCCATTAGGGAGATGAAGCAGAAGAGGGTTGTTTTGCAAATTACTAGTTCAATCCATCAACAGATTTGCCAATAGGGTGGCTTGGATTAGGGTAAATTAGGTTTATGTATGTTTTTCAATTCTAGTTTCTGTTTCAGATTAGGTTTATGTTTATGTTTTTCAATTCTAGTTTCTGTTTCAGATTAGGTTTATGTTTATGTTTTTCAATTCCAGTTTCTGTTTCTGTTTGTTTATGTTTATGTTTATTAATTACAGTTTCTGTTTCTCTTAGCTAAAACCTCTTTCACACCATCCATTTTTGCAATCTCCTCAAGCATAAGGTCAATACATTGTGCCCCACAGGTGCTCCAAAAAAAGGTTCTATATTTCTCAGCTAAGAGTTTTCTAGCAGTTTTGAAATTCGGTGAAGTACCAGTCACAAAATTCACAATATTCTTATGGCCAACTTCTTAAACAATACCATTAAATACATTGAGAAGTTGTCGCACCCCCCTTTTCGTCGAAAGACGAGTTTAGGTTCGGGACGGATGCTAAGCATAAATGGATGCTTCGCATAATGCAATGAAGTCGCCACCCTATTTTCTAAGGTTTAGGGAACCTAATCGTCATGGCATAAAAAGTAAAAACTAAGGCACATGTGGTCTAAACCTAAGAACGAAGGTTCGAGGTCGTATTATGGACTCGGGAAGGTATTAGGCACTCAAGTCACATCCTTCAAAAGGTTACTGGTTAAAAAGGTGTTTGGAAAATATTTTTGACATGAAAATGAGTAAGTAACTGGAAAGTATCGTCCGATCCCGCGCACGGAAACGCGCCACTTTTCAATCATTTACGGAAAAAATGATCGCAAAGTGTCAACCGAAATCCTGTTACGAAGATTGGGCCACCTTCCAGTTGTCCATGGGCCCTCAGAGGTATTCATCACTTTAGTGTTTTGTTATTTCCGATCGGGACTGTAGGGACTGATTAATCATTTCTGGTCGGGACTGATTAATCGTTGGTTTTTTTACTAAAGCGAGAGCCCTCTTTATCATCATCGGCCATGCATGATTAATTAATTACTACGTGATCCTATCATGGATAAAACTAACATCGTACCATTTTAATGAATGCAAATAACCGTGTGGGATCGAAGCCACCATGCTCATGTATCAATGCAAATGTACAATTAATTTCATGGCATAAAAGCAAGTGATGTAAACACGTAAGTATGTGTGTTGATTTTATTTTCTAACAATTCTAAATATCATGCATACAATTATGATATGGGTTTTTTAACATTTCTAAACAACATCCATATAAGTAATATTTACGGAAAACCTTGAATAAATAAAAGAGACTTAGAAGGGTGTACTTGCGAGCGAAGACTTAAAGATTACCTACAAATTGAGATCATTAGCATGAGTAAAACAAATATCAAGCAATTAAATAAAATGATTTAACAATTAAGAACAAGTAAAACAATTAAAACAATTAATTAGTTAATTAAAAGCAAGTAAATTAATTAATTGATAATTACATGCAAATGATTAATTAACAATTAAAAATAAGTAAATTAATTAAATATTACAAACGAGCAAGGGATACGAAATACTTATGGTGGGCCAAAAAATAGGCCCAGCAGTTGGGCTCAAAACAACCCAGCATCAGATCTGGTGGGCCAAGCTCTTTCTTCTCCTCGCTTGAGCTGACCAGCAGCCAAGCCATTTTCCTCCGCATGGGCCTGCGCAAGGCGCAACCCATGCCTCTCTTCTTTCCTCACGCTGGGCCAGGCGCGGCCCAACTTCCTTTCCTTCCTCCGCTTGGCACAAGGCCAACGTCTCCTCTCCACCTGGGACTAAGCAAATTGCTTGGCCCAGCAACCAAAATAGAAACCAAACAAGCCCGTCACCTTCCCTCTTATTTCAAACAGTACTTCATCTTCTCCAGCCACGCCAAACCTGCAACTCACAAATTCCAAACCAAACAACAATTAAATCCAACTCAAGAAAATCAATTAAATCAAAAGCAGTAATTAGTTAATTGAAACAACAATTTAATTAATTGAAACAGAACAGTAAAATAATTAAATTGAAATGGGGCAGTGTAGCAATTAATTGAAACAAAGCAATGGAATTGATGGAAATAAAACAAGCGGCAATTGATTGAATTGAAAGCAAGTAATTTGATTTTACAGAGCAGCAGTTGATTGAAATCAAAACCCAAGAAAATTGGATTAAGACAGAGCAGTTGGTAGAAATTAGCAGCAAAGCAGATGGGGAGAGAATAAAAAAGGGGGGACTAAAGCATGAAATTGGCCCCCATTTCCTTCGTTGAAGAATGCTTGCTTTTTATAGGGGAAGGTTGAGTCGGTTGATTGTGTGAGGAGCACGCCGGGTGACGCGACCCTTTTTGATTTATGTGGCTGGAAATGAACAGAGCAATCGGGAAGGGGTGACTGGCGTTCTAGAAGCAATGACAAGGCTCGATGACGAGGCCTCCTTCTAGAAGCCATGACGAGGTTGATTCCAGAAGCATGACAAGGCTTCAAATTTTGAAGAGGGAATGGTTTGCGGGAGAAGAAAAAGGAAGGGTTAAATGGTTTAATTAGGTGACCGTTGGATGGTTAACTAAGTGAGCAATCAACCAATTCAAGGGTTGATCAAAAGGAAAGAAAGAAACATATTTACTAATTAATATGGGCTCGATCTATCAGTGCGATGAAATTGGTGAAAAATTTGAACGAGGTAACTGCGTTATAGAGAAAAATATGACGATCGAGATGATGCGAACAAAATTTTGAGCTCAACTCTCTAAATGCATTTATTTTGACAATGTGTCGAAAAAGCTCGTTCGGGGCCTAATAAGACTACAAGAACCAAAATGATAGATAAAAATAAAAGAATACGAAAGGACTCGAGCTGGGCCGAGAGATCATTAACGGTTAGTGAAAAAATAAAAATAAAACGACTATAATTGATTAAGTGTGTTAAAAAATGCGGGCATGTTATTTTGCAGGTGATCGAACGTGCTAGCGTCAAAATTCGGGTACCAATAGTTGCCCCCTCTTTACTGTCTGATCAAAAATACAGTGTAACTGAAATTTTTGATGAGCTGTAAAGATGGTTGTCCCAAGTACTTACCACGTCTTGATTGCATCGTAACCTATTGAAAGAGAGAAAAATGTAAGTCGTGGAAATGTAAATGTTGTTGGGCGAGGGTAGCACTCGCAGTCTGTACGATTTTGACAGAAAGTAAATGACGTAGGGCGAGGGTAACACTCGCAGTCCGTACGATTTGACAGAAAGTAAATGACGTAGGGCGAGGGTAGCACTCGCAGTCCATACGATTTGACAGAAAGTAAATGACGTAGGGCGAGGGTAGCACTCGCATATCCATACGACTTGACAGAAAGGTAAATGACGTAGGGCGAGGGTAGTACTCGCATGTCCATACGACTTTGACAGAAAGTAAATGACGTAGGGCGAGGGTAGCACTCGCATGTCCATACGACTTTGACAGAAAGGTAAATGACGTAGGGCGAGGGTAGCACTTGCATGTCCATACGACTTTGACAGAAAGTAAATGACGTAGGGCGAGGGTAGCACTCGCATGTCCATACGACTTTGACAGAAAGTAAATGACGTAGGGCGAGGGTAGCACTCGCAATCCATACGATTTTTGCAAGAAAAGTAGATTAAATCACTCAAGGAGGAGATAATAATTATACAGAAAAGTAGTTGCCCAAGGAGGAGATAAATGCCAGAATTTAAATGAATTTACCTCGGACTTACCTTGCGAACCGAAATGGAGGGTGGTTTGAACCCACCACATGAACTGAGTTGGAGAGTGGTTGAAAACCACCGCATTTGATAGATGGGTGAGTGGTTGAAAGCCACCGCATTAGTGAGTGGTTGGAAGCCACCGCATTGGTTTGAGCTGGAGAGAGTGGTTGAAAGCCACCATATTTGGATAGATTGGTGAGTGGTTGGAAACCACCGCATTGGTGAGTGGTTGAAAGCCACCGCATAGGTGAGTGGCTTCCAACCAACGCATTGGTGAGTGGTTGGAAGCCACCGCATAAGTGAGTGGTTGGAAGCCACCGCATTGGTGAGTGGTTGAAATCCACCGCATTCCGCATTGGTGAGTGGTTGAAAGCCACCGCATTGGTTGATTTGACCGTGAGGGAGCGTGATCCGCTGCACGAAGTTGTTTGGGGAGTGGTAACATACTCCATTCGAAGTTGATTGGATTTTGACGAAAATCTAAGACGAGGGCATTACAACGATTTCTTTATCGAAGACCCAATTTGTGGCGTGATTCTATCAAAGCGTATCTGTATCCTGCGAATAGGAGAGAAATAAAACACGAAATCAGCAATAGATGGAAAAAGAGAGAGCAATGATAATGTGAGAAACAATGTGTATTCCTACATTTAAACCTCGGCTTGCCCCCAAGTCTTTTGTTGGAACAAAAATGACCTCTTCGTTTTTAAGAGAAAATCAAATTAAGTATATTCTTTGAAAATGTTCGTTCAGTTTTCGTTATATAAACATGATTGGTACAAGTCTAGATAACGTCTGCATCTTGTTCAGGAAATAACGACCTCCAGGACAAGACTTTCCCATAACATGTAAACATAAGCAATTCTCACTAGATATTAGTGTTTGTGCTCGCGCTCAGAAACAAGGCTATGTGTTTACACTCCTAAAAATGCAGCAAACATAGCACAAAATCCGATTTGCAATGTCAATCCGAGTGAATAAACTTCAAATGAAGATGCACATGCATGGGCCTGCTAATAATTGAAAGGACTTCGCGAGGGAGAAAGAAAGGAGGAATTTGTAGAAGAAAGGAAAAGTGTTGTGTTTTTTTTTTTTTTTTTTGTGAAAGGTTTTAATGAGTTTGTTCTCGACAACTGATTGTGATGAGGACAAATTGTGGTGAACGATGCTTGATGATTTGATCGTGGTGAGAGCAAAGTGCACAAATTCTCGAACCTTTGCTCGAGTTGTTCCTTCTGGATTGTTTTGAGGGCACCGTGCTCATGTTCTGTGATATTTGCAGGGAATGATCTCCTTTCCTTTTGAGATCATTTTTGCTGTTGATGTTTGAAAGTTTTTTTTTTTTGTGATGAGGATAAATTGTGATGAACGATGCTTGATGATTTGATCGTGGTGAGAGCAAAGTGCACAAATTCTCGAACCTTTGCTCGAGATGTTCCTTCTGGATTGTTTTGAGGGCACCGTGCCCAAGTTCTGTGATATTTGCAGGGAATGATCTCCTTTCCTTTTGAGATCATTTTGCTGTTGATGTTTGACAGTTTTTTTTGTTGGTTTGTACTTGCTTCTTCTGTTGTTTTGTGTTCCTTGACACTCTCTTTTTGATTTTGATTCTTTTGATCACCTTTTTTTTCTCTTCTTTTTTTTCCTTTTCTTTTCTCTTTTTTTTTTTGCAAGCAAAGCAAGTACAATCTCTTGTTTGGTCTATCATCCTCTCTGTCTTTGGCAGAAGCCTCCAAGTCTTGATTTATTTCGGTCTTCTTCTGACGTTGATTTGTCAACGATCTCCTAAGGGCTTTCTTGTCATTCCTTTATTAGATGTATATTTTCATCTCCAAGTTTAATGATCCCAGTCTAGCACTACTCACTTGGTTGGGTGAAGATAGAGGGCTTTTGGGTAGCGGCCTTCGATTTTCTTCGCCGCTTCTCCGTGTGTTAACGCGGACTGTCAACCTTTGAGGGTTTCCTCTTCATCCTGTTGATTCGTTGAAATGAACTTAACATGCTTCTAGCGCTTTAGTCGGCCAATTCCGTAGAGCACTTACCCATTTGTGAGGAGTTTAAAAGAAGACTTTGAAGTGTTTGATAGAGTTGTACAAGGTGTACAAGGTATGTGTTTTGAGGGCGAAAAAGTTAAAAAATGTGAAATGTGGAAGAAGAGCAAAGCAAAGTCCAATGTCATCTTACTGTTATCCCATGTCTGATGGTTCATGTACCCTGGATATTATGAAAATCTAACTAGCACTTAGCTTAGCATTTACACTCATGAACGAAACGAGGCGTGAAGGCCCAAAATACTCACAGGGATATATTTGTAACTGCTTACGCCTAAATTATGTCATGGATATAAGAACTAACAGACAAGATCATGTATGTTTATATAATTTCTAATGAATGAACAAGTTCATCAACTGTGATAAAGTGATAGACGTGTTTGAAGGTTTCGAAAACATAGGATTTTTGCTTTTCTTTCTGTTTGTTTTCTTCTCTCTTTTTTTGCAAAGCAATATTCTTTTGATAAAGCTTAGAAAGTTCACAAACATGATGCGCATGCGTATACTGATATAGGAACGTAAATTATGGAAACGTAAAGTGTGGAAATTTAAATTACGAAAACATAAATTGCGGAAAGTTAAATTGCGAAAAGTTAGATTGTGGAAACGTAAATGACAAACTTACCTGATGGTGGGGGTGCAACGAGGTAAGTTTGAGATCTGAATAGGGGCACCGCAAAATTGACGCAAAAAGAGATCCGAGTGGGGATGCCGAAAAATTCAGACATTGATGAAGAGATGTGATCTGAGCGGGGATACAGCAAAATTCAGAATTTGAGGAAGAGATGTGATCCGAGCGGGGATACCGCAAGATTCGGATTTTGTGCCATCATTTTATTTAGAACAAGAGCGCATTAAGTGATTGGGAATCCCATTGCAGCGATGATTTGTAAGTAAGGAACTCATCACTATGGATTAGTGTGAAGTGTTTATGTTTCTTATGTCATTCCATTAGACTTTTATTGTTTGCCCCCAAGTTTGCAAGTCTTGTTGCACATGAAATGAAGAGAGAGTTAAATAGTAAATTCACAGGAAAAAGGTATCCCAAGATGTTAAATTTAAAATTAACGAAAGAATAGAAATTTTGAAAAGAACACGTGGGTTGCCTCCCACAAAGCGCCCTTGTGTATAGTCGTAGGCTCGACTTTTGGCGAAGCTTCCTTGCCATCAAAATTGGAGAGAGCGAGAGGTGAATCGCCGCATTAAATTTTTGACAAAAAGTGGGGGTGTAAACCGCCGCACAAAATTTTGACGAAAAGTGGGGTTTGAACCGCCATAAAATTTTTGACAAAAAGTGGGGGTTTGAACCGCCGCACAAGATTGAAACATGGGGTTTTTAACCACCGCACAATTTTTGAAAGGTGAGGTATCTTGAACCGCCACACGACTTTTGAAATGTGGGGTTTTGAATCGCCATACGATTTTTTTTTTAAATATGGGGTTTTGTACCGCCACTTGATTTTTGAAAGGTGGGGTTTAAACCGCCACACGATTTTTTGGAAAGGTGGGGTTTAAACTGCCACATGATTTTTTTTGACAGGTGGGGTTTAAACCGCCATACGATTTTTTTTTAAATGTGGGGTATGAACCGCCACACGATTTTTGAAATGTGGGGTGTTAAACCGCCACACAATTTTTTGGAAAGGTGGGGTATGAACCGCCATGCGATTTTTTGAAATGTGGGTTACGAACCGCTACGTTTTTTTTTTGAAATGCGGGGTATGAACCGCCACACTATTTTTTTGAAGGGTGGGGTTTAAACAGCCACATGATTTTTGAAATGTGGGGTGTGAACCGCCACACTATTTTTGAAATGTGGGGTATGAACCGCCACACAATTTTTTGGAAAGGTGGGGTTTAAACCGCCACATGATTTTTTTTGAAATGTGGGGTTTAAACCGCCACATGATTTTTTTTTGAAATGTGGGGTATGAACCACCGCACGATTTTTGAAATGTGGGGTGTGAACCGCCACCTGATTTTTTGAAATGTGGGTGATAAAAATTTGTCTTCGGCCGAAGGATAGAAGGGGAAGAGGCTCCTCCAGTTCAGTGTCCACGGTGGTCCGTTGTACCTGTGATGGGTGCCGAGACCGTCAAAATAAATCAAGTTACAATTTACCATGTACGTATATAATTTAATTGCAGTATGTGGTAAAAGGATCGTTCCTCAGAGATTCAGTGGATTAAAATCAATTCTTTGCATTAAATAAAGAGGGGTGGTAAATACCAATATGAGTTGTTGGTTGGTTGCAAATAATTTAGATTGGCAGAAATAAACAAAACAGAAAACATAATGGATGATATTAACCAGTTAATAAGGGCTTCCCAGTAAGGACTTCTTATAGCTCATGATTCGAATAGATTGATCATAGATGCAAGAGTATTAAACACTAAACTTATAGGAAGGCTATAGAGACCAGGTATTGGTCACCTAGATCTCCTACTTTCCTCCTACACAAGACTTCCAAAGAGACACTCTATTGGAAGTCCCTAATTATCCTAACAATCCTAAGAGACACTCTATAGGATTTAATCAGGGCAATTGATGGACGCAGGGAAAGACCTAATCCCCGGCCTGGGATAGAGAATCATGTCTATCCTATAAACCAGATCTGATCCTTCTTCTTGCTGTCACCAGCTAGTTGCCTTCGTATTTCTCTTGGCAATGTAGACTCCAAAACCGCCAGAAAAGACTGTAATCGCCCAAACCTTATGCGAAGCTGATCAGACTTTACGAAGAACAGGGGCAAATTGTCATGCAAACAAGAAGGATAAGAATACAAGTATAGAGTGTGTGAAGAGTGATTTGATCTCACAATCTAAGAATCATGGCTTTGAATCCTTACTAAGAAGAAGGTGTTTAGCCTATAATAAACATAACAATAATAGTAATAAGATAGACGAACATAAACTGAATCCGAATTATATTGAAAATAAGAGAATAGTTTAAGCTGTAACAATGGTATCAAAATCCAAGCGAGAAGAGATACCTCTCCTCTACCCAGCGGCAGCTTTAAATAACAAAACCTATCTCTGGTTTAAAATTCAAAAGACGAAGAGAAGATAGATATCTAATCTTGCGGGATAGTTTGTTTAAATACAAAAAGAGAATCGATCATACTAATCGATTAGGGAGTTCTATTCACAGTTGAACTTCTCTCCTCCTGGAAGACTGCAGCTCTCAAGGTGTTTTCGCTCACGGCCCACTTATCAATCTCGTGGCCTAGCTAGCTCATTAAGTCAGTTGACTCGGGTCAACTCTTCCAGTATCTTGGCTTATCCCAGGCCTGGGATCATCTTGTTCTTTGATTAGCAAAACAGCTCTGATATAGGCCTTTTCTACTCCTTTTGAATAATTCTGCTTCTCAGCAGCATATCTGCAAAAAATGGGAGAAAAGCCATCATTTAGCAGTATCATCATCCCAAAACATAAGTAAATGGATGATGATAAGATGACATTTTAACGCTCTATCAACCTGCAAGACGCCGGAGGGGGTCTCCGGCGGAAACACTCTGATGCTTAAGTTAGTATTTGTGGTGAAATTGGTAGAGCTTGGGCCAGTGAATTCTCCTTACCTTCCTCCTTCGTGGGGGAGGTATTTATAGATGAAATAAGCATTTCTGCGCGAGTGGGATCGCAGAGGGGCAACCGGTACCGTCAGGGTCCGGGGCTTGCCCGTGTTATGATACGTCGTCATGGCGGTAGGTGTGAGGGGTAGTTGTTACCCAGGCAAGGTAATGGTTAGCGTGTTCTCTCTAACGCGTGGTTTTCACTAGGGTGGGATAGCTCCTCTGGTCGTCTAGAAGTTCAAGGCGGGAGCCTCCTGTGTGACGTCAGCCCTCCTGGCGTCAATCTCTTAGAGGGAGATGACAACCTTGGCCCTACCGTGGCGGCAGGAACAGTAACTCTTTCCTTTCCTTATGGGGTAAGAGATTAAAATGCCCTTGTCGTTAGGCGGATTGTTATCATAAGCCCAACTGAAAATGAGCCTGAGTGTTTACCAAGGGCTAACACCCCCTCTTCACACACCAGTCTCCTATATACCGGAGCGGCTCTTTGTCAGGAGATGGGTTGACCCTGACCGTACTTGTCCAGAAGCTATAAATTGAAGCTTTCCTTTGCGCAAATTTCTTCACACCTTTTCGTTCTTTCTTTTCGTATTTCACCATGGATGAGCTGACCAGAAATTTCCTGATCTCCAAAACTTTGACCCTGAAGAACCTTACTGAGGGCGACATCGGCTTCCTGGAGAGGATGATCCTCAAGACCTAAGAGGATATTCTGGAACTGCAGGGGATACTGACCCCTATTTTGTCTAAGCAACTGGGGATATCTTTGGAGGACTTTAGCCCCCTGGAGAGCTTGACAAAGCTGGCCACCACTACCTCTCACCTCGATGTGGTTGCTTCAATGCTGCAGCAGAGGAAGGACTTACTGGCCTGCTGCTTGAAGGGTATGAGGGTGTGCTCTGCCGAGCTGACCTCCGTTGCTGACGCCTTGAGGGAGGTTCCCGTCGTGCCCGGAGAAGATGATGCTGGGTCCAACGCTTGACCGCTGTCTTCGCTTCCTCTTGTTGCTTTCTCTTATGTTTTCTTGTACATATCTAGACGTTAAGGCCACTCGGGCCATAAATAAATGGTTGTTTCTACTATTATCAAGTCTTCTTTTTCTTGTTTGATTTCTTGATGCTTTGGTTGGGAGTATTCGTTATAAGCCCAACTGAAAATGAGTCTTCCTCGGGACATAGCCATTGCAGTGGTTGTGCTCCGGGAATTGGCAATGAATGTTCTGCCTCAACTGTTTCCAGGGCCGTTTTTCCAGGGGTAGATGGTTGGGCGGTTATTTGGTGCCTTTTGATTGGCGCCTTTAACGAGCGGGTACACCTGTGCCGGATCGGATTCTACAATTACGGTCACTTTTCCCAGGCGCCTTAATTGTTTTTCAGGGGCCTGCGCAAGGATCGGAGCGCTTCCTTGGCTATTTAAGGGAGTCGCTTTCCCCCTCTTCCTGTTCATCTTCATCCTCTTCCTTCTCTTGTACTTTTTGCAGGTCGAATGGTAGATTTCTACTTTTTGAGTTCCACGGATCGCGACTCCTTGCCAACTCCTCCAACTTCGCCGGACTCAGATCACCCTCCTCCGTCGCCACCTTGGAGGCCTCTGGTCAGCCGAAAGGGCCGCAAGAAGCAAAAGGAAAGAACTTCCAAGGCGTCCGCCATGACTTTAGATTCTTCCGGCTCCACTACCCAAGGGGGTGGCAGACGCTTTCCTTTATCTGACTGTTCGTTGGAGAAAATTTCCTCTATCGATGCCGGTGTTGGATTGGCAGGGTCAGGTGTCAAGGGGAAGTTAGGTCCGTCAGGGTCTTGCTTAGGGAGGGAAGTGGACGAACCTGCTCCGACTGCTGACGGGAAGATGCCATTCCTGGATGATGACGGGGTTTATCACCACGGCATTTACTGGCCTGATGAGGATTAGCACCTTTACGTTAGGCACATTGTACGTGCCTCTGGGTATTTTATGAATAAAATAATGCTTTCTATCTTTTCTCCTTGTCATTATCTTTCCGTCAGCAGTTAGTCGTGTTGATAGCTAACGCGAGGAGTTAGCCTTGCCGAGGCAACCGTTTCGTGGTTATTTTGACTGGGTCAACTTTGTCGCTCTTCTGGGGAATCACGACGAATAACTTCTCTTTTCGTATTCTTTTAATGCTTTCCACGTGGCCAACTTCTTTTTACACGCGTCCCAGCATGATTGGTGGCTTAATTAATGCGGTGCCATTTTAATCCTTTAAAAATGACCATTTTCTCTTTCCAAAACTTTTGCCTTCGCTTCGAATTTTTCCCTTCGTGTTCCATCGTCTTCTTCTCCGAATAACTTTCTGGTCGCCTGTCGTCGTCCGCCGATTCTCCCGTAAATCTTCCCTTTTAAGGTACCCCTTTAATCCTTCTCAGATTTCCTATTTGCTGGTTTATTATGGTTAGGAATAGGCCTCGCCAGGTTATCTGGAGACCCATGGATCCGGAAGTCGCGCAATCACCCAGTATTTTTACATGCGATGCGGTTCTAAAAGCCGAGCTGGAGGAACACGGTATCACCTTTCCTCCCGGGTATGAACCCTTTATTCTTGAAGGTCATATGCGGCTTCACAATCCGGCGTGGGGTTTCTGTAGGCTGCTTTGTTTTAAGATGTTCCTTTATGGTTTCCGCTTTCCTGTTCATGAATCAATACTAACGCTGTTGCGGGAGCACAACCTTAATCCTGCCCAGATAACTCCCTCTTCCTGGTGTGCGGTTTATGCTTTTCTTCGCGCTTGCGAGTTGAAGAACATTTTCACCCCATCTCTCAATTTATTTCGCAAATTCTTTAGTATGAATTGTCATAATTGTTTAATCGAAATCACTCCTCGATGGGATGACGCGTTCGTGCAGTCGTTCTGGCAGCGGTTTCGCGACTTTAAGAAGGGTGTGGCTGATTGGAAAAGTAGTTTCTTCGTTCTTGAGCTACCGTCCCGTTTGTGGCGCATTAATTTCAACCAGGAGCTCATAGGCCCCATTTGGATGAATCCCGCGATACTGACCAGAGCTGAGCTGGAGCAGGCTAACGCTTTGTTAGACGAGGACACCTGCTATCGCATCCGCGATTTTGCTTTATTCAAGCCTCTGGAGGAGTGCGTTATGGGTGGGTCTGTCTCTTTTCATACTTTCTTTCTTTCTTTTTCATTCATTTTTGCACGTTTCTTTTATAGAGGATGCTAACGGTCGATTTCCAGGTGATACTGGCGCTCCTTTGAATGTATCGCTGCTCCAACCTTTACCAACCTCCCCTCCCGCCGAAGGCTCTAATCAGAAAAGCGTTCAACCCCCTAGGAGGAGAACCAAGACGGTTGCCCGGGGAGGGCGAAGGATCGGCGGCTCTGTCCGAGCTTCTCGTTTCGTGGAAAATTGGCTACCAGACAGTCGCAAGGGAACAGACTCTAGTCGAACCGCAACAAGGGTGATTGATAGTGACGACGAGGATATGGATGCTAAGCCAGACCTTCACCATTCGCGTCAGAAAAAACTTCGAGTGGATGCAAGCGAACAGGCTACCGGGGCATCTTCTGCTAATGCGGCGACTGCTTCTACACCTGTCGTTTCGCCTGAGGCAAAGACCTCTCAGCCAGTGAAGATTACTGAGGTGCCGGCTGCTACTTGTTCTACCGAGGCGGAGGCCCCTCCGACAGCATGTTCTCTTCCTACAGCTAACGCTCCTGATTTCCCTGACATAGTGACCACATCTTCCGCTGCGGACTCAGCTGCTGGGTTGCCGCCTAAAGCCCTTCCCCAGCTGTTTTTCACTCCTATCTCGAATGTTCTTACTGAGGATTCTTCTACAGTTTCGTCAATCAATCTTTCTTACGGTGTCCCTAACGGGACCTCGGCCTATCGTATGAACTTGGCAGGATTCTGCTTTGACGGTCTCCGCGCTGTCGGGGTTCCCCAACCCTTTTCAACAGATGAGTTTACTGCGCCCTTGATAGGGGAGATGATGGGCTCCCGGGTAGAGAAAGAGAAATTTCTTCAGCTTCCTCCAACGGCCCGTCTTCGGCATGTTATGAATGACTCTCTGGATACCTTCCGTTATCTGAACTATCTGTTCGAATTTCACGATCGCGAGTCATGAAATTTCTCTAGAGCGATGTGCGTTCAAAAGGTGCAGCTTCAAAAATTGGCGGACCATGTGAGACTGCTAACGCATCTTCATGACGAGTCACAAAAGGAACTGAACAGAGAGGTCTGCCGGGAAAGCGAAAATAGAGGTTCTGGAGGAAGAGTTAGCGTTGGAGAGGAAGAGAAATCTCCTTCTCCACGAAGAGATGTTGGCTCGAGATGAGGAGTCTGCTAGGGCACCATTAAAGGAGGAGTTGTGGAAAAAGAAGGTCTTGGAGGCCTTCACTTCTGGATTTACAGCTCGTTTCAAAGGTGATTCTTCTAATCCAGCCCAGGTTGCTGATTATATCTCTACCGTGATGGATGAGGTTAGCAAAGGTGGGAACGGTTTTTCTACCCCAGAGGGGGAAAGGGGCTGACGATAACGGTGGTGTGCGACTTTTTCCTTCGACGGGTGCCTCAAATTCCGCCACGGACTTCTGGGTCCTCCTTTTGTTGCTATTCTCATTGTTATCTGTTTCTTTTATTCTTTCCTGGAGATCATTTGACATTATTCCTTCTGTAATAATGTTGACGTTATGTAACCCTTATTGCGTCGTTTGATTCATTGTGATGCTACCGTTATTTCTTCATTATCTTCCTTATATCGTCGCGTTGTGCCGTTTGGTGAGGCTAGCACTGCTTTTTAGGTCATTAAATGCCGCAGCCCCCCCTTTGATGCGATTTGAAAAGTAATGATGAAGTGGGACACGTGTCCTTTCATGGAGAGGCGTTTGAAGCAAGCGTCTAGGGAGACGCGAATGCTGAGGCGTTTCATCATTGTTTTTAAAACTTATACCTTCTCGCGCGTGCCTCTCTTTTTGACGCGCTATTTCAGGGTTACATATAATATTTTCCCTACCTTCTCTTTCTTTTTTAACCTTCTTTTTTGCACGTTGTTGCCTTCTAGGCAAATAATCCACGCCGCTTCCTCTTTCCTGGTCTGAGACTCCTGGTGTTCTCTTTTGTCAAGGTACACACCCTTTTCTTTCCTCCTCCTTTCTCCTTTGTTAGTTATGGCTAAAATTCGTTCTGAGAAATCTGCCGAGGAAGGGGATCCTCACAGGTCTGCTGAGGAAGAAAAAATTGATAGTACACCCACTTCCCTTTATACATTGCCCTTAGTTCATCGCAAGCTTGCCGGGTCTAAGGCTCGATTTCCCAAAGATTATCCCGTGCGTGCTGCTTCTGAATCACTTCGTCTGAACAACGTTTTGCCTGATAATAGTAGAATACTGTATGCTAAGTTATTTGATTACGGGTTTTGTCTTCCCCTTGACCCGCTTGTAAAATTGTTGTTGGCTGATTCTGACTTGGCTCCGGCTCAGTTGAGCCCCAACGCGATTTGCGTTGTTAGCGCATTTGCCGCTTTGTGCCGTTTCAAAGGGATTGCTTCTCCCACTTTGGCATTGCTTCATGATATTTTCCAGCTGTATTCTCGCAAGGGGGTTATATCAATATCCCCCCGTTATGAAGATGGATCGTTAAAGACCTTTACTTGGAAACTCATGGGCATCGAGTCTTCTGTTCCTCACTGGAAAGAAGAATTTTTTATTGTTGATCTGCCCGAGCCTTTATGGAGGGCCGACTTTAATGAGGAGATTAAAGATGGGGCTTGGGGTAATCGGAAACCCCTTTCTGACCCGGAGGACGGTTGGTTGAAGACGCTGCTTCAACTAGACTTCAGTGTTGACGCCCGTAAAGTAGCTAACGGGTTGGACATGGAGAAGTGTAAAAAGGGTGAGTGTTTGATTTCCTTTTGTGCTGCCAAGAAGTGCTAACGCTAACGTTTTGCAACTGTGCAGTGCCTCCGCCCGGTTGGGAGCCTGAATATTTCCGGAGGAAAAGGAAACGGGAGCAAAAGAAGAAGGCTGAAGCCGAAGCCAGAGCTGCCGCGGCCGCTGCGGCTAATGCTACTAAAGGGGAGACCGCCGCTACCGCTCCGGACATTGCCCAACCGCCTCCTCGTACTCGTGTTGTAAAGAAGAAGAGGGTTAGGAAAGCGCGTGCTACGCATCCCGTTTGCTCCCAGACTGCCGTCTCTTCAAAGGCAACGGCTAACCCGATCCCCACTGGAATTCCTCTAGCTTCTTTAGGCACCCAGGTATGCATTTATCTCCTCTTACGATTTTCTTTTCTTTTCGCGCAACTTTCTTATTATGTTTTGTGTTATCTAGGAAGCCACTACTGTTTCTGCCCATTCGTCCTCTCAAGGTGACATGTCTACCGCGGAATCCCTTCGAGAGTGTCAGAAGAAGGCCCGCTATGAGCTTCAGCATAGCCCCTCATCGTCTGCTGCTAATCCTTCTCTAGTGGCCCTTGGGGTGGGGGTATGCCTGTTGAGCAGTCGCAAGGTGCTAATTTCGGCGGCGGTCCTCACATTTTGAGCGATTCCCCAATCTATTCTAATCCAAGCGTCCTTAATCTTGAAGCACTTGGGGGAGATGGGTCCTCTGTACCTAACGCGGAAGGTTCCAGCAGTCGACCCCTTCTCCTACTACTTTGCTTTTTTGTTCCGATGTCTCCTCCTACTGCCGCGCGAGGTGGCCCTGCTCCCAGCTTGATGGCTGACGCCTCTTCATATACTCCTCCTCTCCTTCCTACTCACCAGCTTAGCTTGCGCTCCTTCCGGGATAACTATTTGCAATTTCCCGCGGATGCTGATCATGATGTTGTCCTCGCGTCTACCTCCTTTCTGGCAGCCGAGATTATGTCTCTTCCAAGGGAGAGAGATGCCTTTGTGTCTAGGAGTCAGCAGGAACACATAAACTTTCTTCGCTCCCAAGTGTTTTCTACGTTCTGCCATCTTCATTACATGGATGAGGAAAACGCTAGAGTGGTGGCAAACGGGCAGGGGGAGATAAATAGGCTACTGTCTGAGTGTCAGGGTTACATGGATGCCCTTGCCGTTGCCAATCAAGAATTGGAGACTGCCAGGCGGGAGGCCGCAGTTGCTGCGCAGGAGGCAACAACTGTTAAGCAAGAGATGGAGGCTGTCAGGCTTGCTCTGGAAGAGGAAAAATAGAAGAGTGCTGCCCTGAGCGAATGCCTTTCTCAAGAGGAGAACGGGCTTCATCAAGAAAGACAGAGAAATGTTGAGCTATCTGCCGAGCTTGCTCTTTCTGCTGAGAAGAGCCGTTGGTATTTGAGGAAAGGTGGAGTCATCATGTCGGACGCTTTTATGCGTAAGTATGGGGTAGAGAACCTTGACATTGATGTTCTTGCTAAGTATTTTGATGAGAAGGTCCCCGACGTCACTGATGAGGACTTCTACTGCTGGAGATCTGCTCAGCAAGGAGGAGTCAATGCACCACCCGCTCCTTAGGCATCATTCTTTATATGTCTTTTGATTTTTGTGGCTGATGTGCCTCCCTTTATTTTGTAATATTGACAATATCACTTTTCTTAATTAAGTCGCTGCTTTGGAATGGAATTTCGCTATCTGCTTTGTTTCATAATACTGCTTGTGCAATTGTTCACCCATGGCGTTTGTTGCGTTACTTCTGCCCGTGTTGCGCTCAACTTCATGCCACCCTTTGTTGTTAGGGGAAACCTCTAGCCTTGCTAGGCCTGCCGCGAGGGTGCTGTTGCGGTATGGATATCTTTCCAGCTTTACTTCATCGGGTATCAACCACTTGGTTACTAGCTGGGGTATCCCTTCTTTCCATATGTCAAAGATTGGCTTGGGGCGTGCCTCGTCTTAGTGAGCCGTCTGATCAGGACCGGACATCACAAGGATAGGATTTTCACTCCCAAGCATTGAAACCTCGCGTCTCTAGATCGTGCCTCGTCTTAATGGGTCGTCTATGTGAGCACGGTTGCCACAAAGATAGGATTTTGACTCCCAAGGATGCCGGGGCGTGCCTCATCTTAATGGGTCGTCTATGTGAGCACGGTTGCCACAAGGATAGGATTTTCACTCCCGGGGGCGTTGGGGTCGTGCCTCGTCTTAGTGGGCCGTCTATGTGACGGTTGCCACAAGGATAGGATTTTCACTCCCAACGCTTTGTTATGCCAGGGCATGCCTCGTCTTAGTGAGCTGTCTGATCAGGACCAGCCATCACAAGGATAGGATTTTCACTCCTGGCATTCTTCACTACCTGCATATTTTGAATGGCAAACGCACGGGGAATATTTCTAATTCATCTGTTAGCATAACGTTGATATTACCAGATAAGATAGGCTAGTTTCGGGCGTGATATAGCTTCAGCCGCGCTATGTTCCAAGAATTCTGCAGGGGCATTCCATCGAGTGTTTCCAAATGGTAGGCTCCTCTCCCCACAACACGGGTGACGCGATACGGTCCATCCCAGTTTGGGCTGAGTTTTCCCATGCGTTGCCCTGCCGCTCGTTTATCTCTGAGCACTAGATCTCCGGCTTTAAGCAATCGTTCTCTCACCTGCCTGTTGTGGTATTGTGCCATTTTCCTTTTGTAGTGCAGGGTTTTTAGGAGAGTTTCCTCGTGTTTTTCTGGCAGTGCGTCAAGGTTGGCGCGTAACCTTTCTTCATTAGTTTCTTCTTTGAAATGAGCCACCCGAAGGCTAACGGTGCCGATTTCTACCGGTGTGACAGCTTCTGTTCCGAAGGCCAATGCGAAAGGAGTCTCTCCCGTGCTGACTTTAACAGTCATACGGTAGGCCCATAATACATATGGCAGTTCGTCTGGCCATTTCTTTTTGGAACCTTCCAGGTTTCTTTTGATGCCACCAAGAATGCTACGGTTGGTCACTTCGGCCTGGCCATTAGTTTGGGGGTGTGCCACAGAAGAGAACCTTTGTTCAATCTGAAATTCCGCGCACTGATCCCTGAAGAATTGGCTTGTAAACTGTGTTCCATTGTCGCTAATCAGTATGCGCGGTACCCCAAATCGCATAATGACTTGGTGTTTGAAGAAATGCCAGATTTTCTCGGCGGTGATGGTGGCTAACGCCTCGGCTTCAGCCCATTTTGTGAAATAATCTACCACCACGACCACGAATTTTAACTGAGATCTGGCCTTCGGAAACAGACCCAAAATGTCAATGCCTCATTTAGCAAACGGGCATGGAGCGACTATCTCTGAAATCTGCACGGCTGGTTTTCGAGGGATCTTGGCATATTCTTGACATTTCTGACAGGTTTTCACGAAGTTATGGCAATCTCTCCGAATGGTGGGCCAGTAGAACCCTGACCGAAAGACTTAGGATGCCAATGTGTCGCTAGCGATGTGCATGCCACATATCCCTTCATGAATTTCTCGTAGTACATGCAGGCCTTCTTGCTTCGTTATGCACTTAGCAGCAGGATGGGAGAAGCACCTCCGTATTAACTCTCCATTGTAATAGGTGCATCGCGCCACCCGTTTCAGGATTTTCCTCCTTTCCGCGTTCTCCTCCGGTAACTTATCATGTTTCAGATATTCTATCACTTGGGTCCTCCAGTCGCCTTCTATTTCTTCCACACAAAGCGATGCTTGTTCTTCCATGAAAAAAGGTGTGGATAGTTCTCTGTAGCACACGTCATTAGGTATGGGGGCTTCTAAATTGGCTGCCATCTTGGCGAGACTGTCAGCCTCTTCGTTGCTTTCCTTGGGGATATGTTCAAAGGTGACCTGAGTGCCTTTTTCCTGCATCTTCGACAGCTCACGCTTTACTTTGGCCAAGTATTGAATCATGATGGGTTCTCTGGCTTGAGAGTTCCCCAGAACTTGATCCATTACTAGTTTAGAGTCCCCACGTATCTTTAAGCGCAGGCCGCGTTCCGCTTCCGAGACGGGTGTAGCTTCGACGGAGAAGTTGTTTCCTATTCTCAGTCCTGCTAGCAACGCTTTGTATTCAGCTGCATTGTTGGACAAGGGTTACAGGATTCTGATGGCGTATCGTATCTCCATGCAGTTTGGTCCGACTAGGAAGACACCTGCGCCTGCTAACTCTTGATTTTTTGCTCCATCCACGTGAATAACCCATGAATCTGCGTACGTTTTCGGGACGGGAGACATAAATCCTCTGATTCTTCTTCTGACAATTCTACCAACGCGTCTTTTGTGAATGTGCATTCCGCTATGAAGTCTGCTAACGCTTGGGCTTTGATAGCCGGTCTAGCTTTGTGCTGCAGCCCATATTGTTCGAGCTCGATTGCCCAAATTAACATTCTCCCCGAGGACTCTGGCTTTCTAAAGATTTTTCTCAACGGCTGATCAGTAAGTACGGTGACGGGGTGGGCTTGGAAGTATTGGTCCATCTTTCGCGTTGCCTGTATTAGGGCAAGCGCTATCTTCTCGATGCGGGCGTATCGCAGCTCAGCATCTTTCAATATGTGGCTGACGAAAAATACAGGACGATGTATGTGCCCTTCACTTCGTACAAGGACGGCACTGACTACCTCATCAGCGACGCCCAGGTATAGGTATAGCTCATCGCCAAATTCAAGCCTCGTTAACATTAGATCGGACAACAGGTAAGCTTTTAGCCCTGCAAACGCTTTCTCACATTCCTCTGTCCATCCGAAGGGGGCCTTGTTTCGAATGACTTTGAAGAAAGGTAAGCATCTCTCACCCTGTTTAGATATGAACCGTCCCAACGTGATGATGCGCCTGGTGAGCTTCTGTATTTCTTTGACGGTCCGAGGGGGTATCATATCCTGGATGGCCTTTATCTTTGAAGGATTAGGTTGGATACCTTTCCGGCTAACCACATAGCCCAAGAATTTGCCCATTTGGAACGCGAACATGCATTTCCTCGGATTCAGCTTCATTTTGTATTCTTTCATCACACTGAAGACTTCTTCCAAGTCGGTTAGGTGGTCCTTAAAGCTTCAACTTTTGACTAGGATGTCGTCCACGTAAGCTTCTACATTTCTCCCGATTTGCTTTTGGAAAACCTTATTCGCCATGCGTTGGAACGTTGCCCCGGCGTTCTTCAGCCCGAACGGCATTGCAGTGTAGCAGTAAGTAGCCCTCGGGGTAATGAAGGCGGTTTTTCTTCATCTTCTATGGCCATGGGAATTTGATGATACCCGGAGTTAGCATCTAGGGAGCTTAGGTAGGCGTATCCAGCGGTTTGGTCAACCAACTGATCGATTCGAGGAAGGGGATAGCAATCTTTGGGGCAGGCGTTGTTCAGGTCAGTGAAATCGATGCACATGCGCCAATCCCCGTTAGGCTTTGGAACTAACATAGGGTTAGCTAGCCAGGTTGGGTATTGGACTTCTCGGACGAACCCCGCGTCTGTGAGCTTTAGCAACTCTTTCTCGATGGCTGCTATCTTTTCCGGTGAGAAAGCACGCCGCTTTTGTTGAATAGGCTTAGTGTCAGGGCTAACGTTTAACCGGTGCTCCGCGACTTCTCGCGAAATTCCAGGCATGTCTGCCGGTTTCCACGCGAATTCTCCTTTACATTTTCTTAGCAGTCGGGTTAATTGCACATTCTCTTCAGGACTTAGTTTCTCACTGATCAAGAGGTTCGCTTCACTATCCTCACCGATAGGTATTGACATCATCTGATCCAGCGGCTGAGTGCGCTTTTCCTCTTTATCATCGAAGGGATCGTCTGCCACGCACACGTAACGGTCGCAACTCCTTTGAGTCATAAGTAGGTAGCATTCAGCGGCTAGCTTCTGGTCTCCTTTGATTGAGACCACGCCGTCCCACGAGGGGTATTTCATCCACAGGTGTTTTTGGGATATTGCGGCCCCAAAGCGATTGAGGAGCGGTCGCCCCAGTATGGCATTATAAGGCAGCGTCAGGTCTACGACTAGAAATAATAGCTCTTCAGAGCGTTTGGATGTGTCTTCTCGAAAATATACTGACAATGATGTGATTCCCGCTACCGGGATCGGTATCCCATCAATCCCAACAATTGGTCTTTTGCAAGGCGCCAACTCGCCGTCAGGACGTTTCATCAGGTTGTATGCTTCTAGCGAAAATAAATTTACCGCGCTCCCGTTATCGACAAGGGTTCTTCTTACTCCGTGGCTGCTGATGACGGGTGTTACTACCAACGCGTCATTGTGCGGGAAAACAATGCCTTTTTCGTCTTCTTCTGAGAAGGACAATACCATCCTGTCTAAAGCGCTAATTGCCTCAACTTTTACCTGCGTGCTTTCTCGTTTGCGCTTTTCCCCGGGACTGGGCGTTTGTTGCATAGTTTCCTCGAAGTAAGGCGTTCCTCCTGCAATGATGTTAATCATAGGTATTTGATCGCTGTGAACAATGAGAGCTTCTCTATTTTACCCAAGGGGGATCGCGTTAGCCCCCGTTGCGCGGGAAGGCGTTTGCCTATGATCAGTCATTACTTCAGTTGGGTTATTCCTAGCTCTTTCTCTTGTCTTGGTGGCAAATTCTCCGAGGTAGCCTTCCTCAACTAACCGCTCTATGGCCAGTTTTAGTTCTCTACACACATCGGTCGAGTGTCCTTTGACCTTGTGGAACTTGCAATATGCATTCTCTCTTCCTCCCATGATTACTCCGGGTTTCACAGGAGCTGGGTAACGGATGGGTAGATTTCGCTGCTGAACTATCGCTAGGATTTCCGCCCTTGGGAGTATGAGGGAAGGAAGGTCAGGGTCATATATCTGGCCCATTGGTAGATCTGCCTGTTTCCGAGTGGGGGACCCTCCGGGTTTCCCTTTCGAAAAATTGCCTCTCTGCCGATTAGAGGCCTTGGCGGTGTGCTCTTTCCGTTGGCTATAATCATCATTGGGCCGCGTGTCAGGGGCGCTACTATGCGGGGCGTTAGGGGCCAGGTATGGGTCTGTCGGTATGTCCCGCATCCGTTCTCTATTTTCCTCCTCTTCCATCCTCGCATAATTATGCGCTTTTAGTCTTAACGCATCCAGGGTCGACGGTGGATCCACCGTTAGGGTATCTTTTAATTTTCCATATCGAAAGTTGTGTTTTAGGGCCTCCACCGCAAAATCAATAGTGACCCCTAGCGTCAGGGACATTTCGAGATCAAATCGACTTAAAGATTCATTCAATGACTCCTGCGGTTTTCGATGAATATCGAATAGCGCGGTTGCTGACTTCCTGATAGGAACTGCCGTGCTAAACCGACTCCTGAACTTTTCCTCCAGCTGAGAGAAGTTATCAATAGATCCGGCTGGGAGTCCATCGAACCAGAGACGTGTCACCCCTGATAGTGTCATGACGAAGATCTGGCATAGCGCTGCATCGCTATGAGTTTGGAATTGCACAAAATCTTTCACCTTATTAAGGTGAGAAATAGGGTCTTTCGTGCCATCATATGATTCGGCGGGGAGTTTCACATGCCGATGGACCCTGTGATGCCTCACACGATAACTGAACGGGTGGCCAGCATTGCCATCAGGGACTCTACGAGGGCGATGCGGGGGTGGAATTTCAACATCATATCTGGGGTTCTGAGGGTCATATTCATGATGCCGCCTAGGAGATCGACTGCGGCTTCTCGGAGTTCGAGTTCGCCGACCCCTGCTGCTGGATCTTTCACTGTATCTAGGAGATGGTTCTCTGAACATCTCTCCTCGCCTATCATCCCAGTGTTCTCTATATTCATTACGTCGGCGGCCTTCTTCAGGGAGGGGGATTTCTCCCCTGTACTGCCCAGAAAGTTCAACAGGTCCGTGTGCAGGCGGTGGGACATTTATGGGGACCGATGGCAGAGGTAGGGAAAACGGAAGCCCTCCAAGTTGCCGGGGCGACAACGGTCGTTCGTTAACAATAGGTGGAGTGAAAACCATCTAGGAGGACACGCCAAATCCCGAGGCATGGGGCGTAAATCCAGCAGCCACCTCTGTCAACTGATCCAGCTGGGCTCGAAGAGCCGCTATTGAGTTTACAAGGGGGTGGTTTACTTCGTCGATCACGGATCCCCTCGCCTCGGGGGTAGAATAGCTGGGTCCCGCTATGTGGGAGAAAGGGGAACAAATCAGGAATACTGTTGCTTCTGTCATTTGCCCAGAGGGAGGATCTGATCCTCCCGCAGTGACTTCTTGCACTGAGGTAGAGATGTCAGAGGTAGCAAAAGTGAAAAGTCGTCGGCGAGTGTTATACGGGATGCTGGGGGCTTGGGACAGCGCAGGATCTGACTCTGAAGCCATAATCCTCCTAGCTTCGGGAAGAATGGAGCTTGGTTATTAAGGATGCTCACTTAATAGAACCAAAGCTCTCAACGAAAGCACCAATTTGATAAGAATTTGTCTTCGGCCGAAGGATAGAAGGGGAAGAGGCTCCTCCAGTTCAGTGTCCACGGTGGTCCGTTGTACCTGCAAGACGCCGGAGGGGGTCTCCGGCGGAAACACTCCGATGCTTAAGTTAGTATTTGTGGTGAAATTGGCAGAGCTTGGGCCAGTGAATTCTCCTTACCTTTCTCCTTCGTTGGGGAGGTATTTATAGATGAAATAAGCATTTCTGCGCGAGTGGGATCGCAGGGGGGCAACCAGTACCGTCAGTGTCACGGACTAATCCTTTGGAAGCCCAAGGGATTGAGTTCGTGCGGCGTTCACGCACTCTCTCTACGGAACCAGCCTTTCACACACACCTTAGACCTGCATCACCAGGGAACATAGGGTTAGGGCCGTAATAGGGCCGTTATAGGTTATCATAGGAATAACATAAGGCAAGCACATAGACCATAGGGCATACAATCATGAAAGACATCACTTCATAGAATAAGCATACGATTACAGACAAGGGCCAAAAGGTCGCAGACAAGGGGGTCGCCCGCACAAAGGCCGACTCAACGCCTTCCAATGAATAACCGAGCCCAAAGCATAAAGGGACTGATTACTCACTCCCCCAACCCGAATACAAAGATTATCTGTAAGCTCTCGTTAAGGTTAAGCGGCCATGGGCGTGAACATGCCCTGGACGAGCTTAGACCTTAACACTCTCCCCCACTCAGTTCGTCGACGCCCTCGTCGACCTGTCTTCGAGAAATTCCATAATCAATTCTTGTGCATCTACCAAGTCCTCTGCGCTTTCCCAACTGATTTCTTCATTGCCCAAGTCTTTCCACTTGACGAGGAATTGTCGTTGGTGGATCTGTTTCTTCACATTTTGAATTTGCCGCCTGATTGCCACCTTGCGTTCGGCCAGGATAGCTTCAACTACCTTTACTGGTTGAGGCTGCACCTTGAAACGGACTTCAGCTCTGACTGGCTGATTTCTACTAGCATCTTCCTCATCCGCGTGAAACGGTTTTAAATGGCTCACATGAAACACTGGGTGGCACTTCTTCATCCAATCTGGTGGGTCAACCCGATATGAGACTCTGCCTATTTTCTCAATAATTGTCACGGGGCCCTCATATCGTCGTAGAAGGCGGCGATCCTGTCGTTGGAGCGCTCGAATCTGTCCTGGCATCAGTCTCACCATTACTTTATCGCCCGCTTGAAATTCGAGGGCCCTCCTCCCTTTATCCGCCCATTGTTTCATTCGGCAGGAAGCTCTCTCCAACAAGGCTTTGGCTATTTCAGCGTTCTGCTTCCATTCCTTAGCAAAGTTAAAGGCACTGGGACTCTTCCCCCGATACTCATTCACCGTGTGTGGAAACAACGGTTGTTGGCCTGTAACTAGTTCAAAAGGGCTCTTGTTAGTCGCAGAACTTTTCAAGGAATTAAAGCAGAATTGTGCCACGTCGAGGAGTTCAATCCAGTTCTTCTGATTAGCATGAACAAAATGCCTTAGATACTCTTCTAGAATCGCATTCATTCTCTCAGTTTGCCCATCAGTCTGAGGATGGAATCCTGAAGACATATTCAGCCTAGAGCCAAGCAAGTTGAATAATTCCTTCCAAAAGGTGCCAGTGAATCGAGGGTCTCTATCGCTAATAATGCTTTCCGGGATACCCCAATACTTCACAATGTTTTTAAAGAACAATCGCGCCGTTTCCTCTGCGGTGCACGTCTTAGATACCGGAGCAAAAGTCGCATACTTCGAGAATCGATCTACTACCACAAAGATTCCATAAAGATTCCCCACTTTTGGGAGGCAAGTAATGAAGTCCATAGATACACTCTCCCACGGCCGGTTGGGAACTGGCAATGGATCAAGTAGACCTGCAGACTTCTGTCTATCTACCTTATCCTGTTGACAAATCAAGCAAGTCTTCGTAAACATGCGAACATCATCTCTCATTACCGGCCAAAAGTAGGCCTGCCTAATAAGCGCCAAGGTTCTACGCCACCCGCAGTGTCCTGCCCATAAGGTATCATGACATTCGCGAAGCAATTTCTTCCTTAAATCCCCTCCTTTTGGCACATAGACTAACTGTCCCTTCGTCATTAATAGGTCGTCCTCCACCCAAAACCTTCGAGTTTTACCTTCTTTCACGAGTGTCAATAGCGCCTGTGCAATTGAATCTGACTTCATCTGCTCTCTAATTTCTCCTCTCAGTGGGGTACTGATTTTGCTTACACTAGCCTGAGTCATTATACGCATTGAAGCCAAGTCACTTCTCCGGCTTAAGGCATCCGCAACTTGGTTAGACTTCCCAGCCTTATGTTCGAAGTTCACATCGAACTCTGCTAAAATCTCCTGCCATCTAGCCTGCTTGGCAGTAAGCTTCGGTTGGGTGAGAAAATGACTAGTTGCCATATTATCTGTCTTCGCTATGAAGTCAGAACCCAATAGGTAGTGACGCCATTTGGTGACACAATAAATAATAGCTAGAAGCTCTTTTTCCTGCACCGTGTATCTCCTTTCCGCATCATTCAGCTTCCTACTCTCAAAAGCTACAGGATGTTGGTTTTGGAGGAGCACCCCACCTAGCGCAAAGTCAGACGCGTTAGTTTGAACTTCATAAGGTTGTGTCGGGTCTGGGAGTGCCAAAACGGGATCTTCCATCATAGCTCGCTTGATATCTCTGAATGCCTCTTCGCACTCCATAGACCACACCCATCTCACTCCCTTTTTCAGTAAGTTTGTAAGAGGGCTAACCCTTCTAGCATATCCCTCAATGAACCGACGATAGTAGTTGGCTAAACCCAAGAATGAACGCAGTTCTGTCAGCCCGCTCGGGGGTTGCCATTCTTGAATCGCTTGTACTTTACTCATATCCATGCGAATCCTACCCCGTTCAATGACATGACCCAAGAAGTTAATCTTGGTTTGGGCAAAGGCGCATTTCTCCCTTTTCACGTAAAGTTGGTTCGCTTTGAGTTTGTCGAACACGAGTCTCAGGTGTTCCAAGTGGTCCTCCAAAGTGGTTGAATAAATCACAATGTCATCAATATACACGACCACAAACTTGTCAAGGTACTCTCGAAAAACCTGATTCATTAGTGTGCAGAAGGTGGCAGGGGCGTTGGTCAACCCGAAGGGCATTACTAAAAATTCAAAGGAACCATATCTCGTAACGCACGTTGTCTTAGCTTCATCACCTTCAGCTATTCTAACTTGATAATACCCTGATCTCAAGTCTAACTTCGTGAAGAACTTCGCCCCACTTAATTGATCAAATAGATCGGCTATCAAAGGAAGCGGATACCGATTCTTCACCGTCATTATTCAACGCTTGATAATCCACACACATGCGAAGGCTACCATCGTGTTTCTTCTGGAAAAGCACCGGAGCTCCATACGGGGCCTTTGCTGGTCTAATGAACCCACCATCCAACAATTCAGCCAATTGTTTTCGTAACTCGGCCAACTCAGGAGGGGTCATCCGGTAGGCTGCCTTTGCTGGGGCTTTGGCACCGGGGATTAATTCAATCTCATGATCGATATTCCTACGCGGAGGCAAGTTTTTGGGCAACTGGTCAGGCATCACCTCTGCGTATTCCTCCAACAGCTGACTAACTATGGGTGGGCATTCTGCCAATACACTATCATCACTCCAGGAGGCTATAGCCAAGAAGGTTGCCTCTTTTTTCTTTAAGCCGCGTTTAAGCTGCATAGCAGAGAGTAGTCTTTTCTCTCTCGTAGGACTTATCGTCACTGGGATTACCACCGGTTCTTCACCCATCAGTAAGAGGCAACGAGCTGATGGGACAGGAACGGCTTTATCCAAAAGAAGGAAGTCCAAGCCAAGGACCACATCAAAATCGTCGATAACGGCCACTACAAAATCTGATTTGCCCTTCCAAGAGCTCATCCGTATGTCAACGTTTTTCGCACTTCCCTCCGTCTCCCCCGAATTCACCGCCTTCAGTTTTCCCCCATCTGGGACAACCGTCACTCCAAGTTTTCTTGCAAAGGAGTCCGACAAGAAGCTATCGGTGGCCCCCGTGTCGATAAGGGCCTCCATAGAATAGCGTCCCATTTGGACAGTCACATACATTAAGCCCTTCGCCATCTCCTGTGTGGCCAACTGCTTCTTCAAGGCCGATAAGAAACTCCTCTCAGAAGGGTGTTCCCCCTCGGTTAACGCCAACACCTTCTCAGGTTCAGGGCTCATAGCTCCTCGAACTGTCTGCAGCGCGCTTAAGGCAACCTTTGTAGGGCATTCAGCCGCTTTGTGAGGACCTTCACAGATGAAACACGCAATAGGTCGCGGGACTCTATTGCCGAACCTGTTAGGGCCTTGGGAGTTTGTTGAGTTCCTAGCTGGGAACCGATTCTCACTAGTTCCAGTACTAGGCCTAGTAAACTTGTTCGACTTAGCATCAGGTCCATTAGATCCTCCAAACTTCCGTTTTGTCCCCATATCCGATCTATCCTCTACTCTCTCCGCTATTGTGATTGCATCATTCAGGGCCTTAGGATTCTGCCGGCGGACTTCGTTCCTGGGGTAAGGCTTTAACCCCTGAGTAAAATTGAACATTCTGTCGGCCTCCGACATTTCCTTAATATCGAGCATAAGCGTGGAGTATCTGTTCACATATTCTCTCATAGAGGTCGTTTGCACTAGTTCGCGCAAGCTTATACGAGCGGCATATTCCACATCCTCTGGGCAGAACGACTTCCTTAACTCCACTTTAAACTCTTCCCACGTGACGATGCTATTAGCGCGAGTCCTCCACCATACTTTAGCATCGTCGGATAGTAACATCACTACCACCGTCAGCTTCAACTCATCTGACAGAACCTGGCACATATTGAAATAGTTTTCTATGTCAAACAAGAAATTATCTATCTCTTTTGCACTCCTCATTCCATTATAAGGTTTTGGTTGAAAACTTTTGCACTTGTTTAGTTCGGTCATCCCCATCGCCAAAGGGCCAGGAGAATTCCTTTGCCCAATT
Organism: Viola odorata; assembly: GCA_963691705.1. NCBI lineage: Eukaryota > Viridiplantae > Streptophyta > Magnoliopsida > Malpighiales > Violaceae > Viola > Viola odorata. The sequence goes on along the minus strand of OY829539.1, from coordinate 46,213,804 downwards.
TTCGTGAGCTTGCCCTGTATCTCAATCAGGGAGGCGTCCAGCAGTCCCACCTTCTTGTCGGTCTCGCGAAACATATCCCACGCTTCTTTAAGATTATCTTGCAATTCATCCACCCTAGTACCAGTGGTGGTGAGTGCCACATTCAGTTCTCTAATGTCTGCCCTCTCTAGCAGCTCATCAAGATTCTCATGAGGGCCACCCTCTTTCTCTGGGGTTCGACCTTCGAAGCTTAAGAGTCTCCTTGTTAATTGTGCTTCTAGCGCCTCTACGCGTCGCACCCGTTCCGCAAAGAGGCGAAACGTTTCCACATTCTCTTCAACCGAGAAATCATTATCGGCGCTCTCGCCTTTAAACAACTCATCGTATTGGGTCAGACGGGATTCTAGCATCTCAATGCGTTTATCCCTCTCAAGTATCTGTTCCAGTGTTACTTGTGGCTGTGAGGAGCCAATACCTAGAGTCCTCTAACTCTGTATCCACGCGTCGATCGCATCCACGCGATTCTCTAGTTCTGTGCACCTGACTTTCGAAGTCTTTGCCATTACAAAGAAATCAAAATCGCTCCGCTACCAACTGTCACGGACTAATCCTTTGGAAGCCCAAGGGATTGAGTTCGTGCGGCGTTCACGCACTCTCTCTACGGAACCAGCCTTTCACACACACCTTAGACCTGCATCACCAGGGAACATAGGGTTAGGGCCGTAATAGGGCCGTTATAGGTTATCATAGGAATAACATAAGGCAAGCACATAGACCATAGGGCATACAATCATGAAAGACATCACTTCATAGAATAAGCATACGATTACAGACAAGGGCCAAAAGGTCGCAGACAAGGGGGCCGCCCGCACAAAGGCCGACTCAACGCCTTCCAATGAATAACCGAGCCCAAAGCATAAAGGGACTGATTACTCACTCCCCCAACCCGAATACAAAGATTATCTGTAAGCTCTCGTTAAGGTTAAGCGGCCATGGGCGTGAACATGCCCTGGAATAGCTTAGACCTTAACAGTCAGGGTCCGGGGCTTGCCCGTGTTATGATACGTCATCGTGGCGGTAGGTGTGAGGGGTAGTTGTTACCCAGGCAAGGTAACGGTTAGCGTGTTCTCTCTAACGCGTGGTTTTCACTGGGTGGGATAGCTCCTCTGGTCATCTAGAAGTTCAAGGCGAGAGCCTCCTGTGTGACGTCAGCCCTCCCGGCGTCAATCTCTTAGAGGGAGATGACAGCCTTGGCCCTACCGTGGCGGCAGGAACAGTAACTCTTTCTTTTCCTTATGGGGTAAGAGACTAAAATGCCCTTGTCGTTAGGCAGATTGTTATCAGTGGGGTATGAACCGCCACGCGATTTTTTTTGAAATGTGGGGTATGAACCGCCACACTATTTTTTTTGAAGGGTGGGGTTTAAACCGCCACATGATTTTTGAAATGTGGGGTGTGAACCGCCACACGATTTTTTGAAATGTGGGGTATGAACCGCCACACGATTTTTTTGAAAAGGTGGGGTTTAAACCGTGAGATAATTTTTTGAAATGTGGGGTTTAAACTGCCACATGATTTTTTTTGAAATGTGGGGTATGAACCGCCACACGATTTTTGAAATATGGGGTGCGAACCGCCACCTGATTTTTTGAAATGTGGGGTATGAATTGCCACGCGATTTTTTGAAATGTGGGGTATGAACCGCCACACGATTCTTTTTAGAAAGGTGGGGTTTAAATCTCCACATGATTTTTTGAAATGTGGGGTGTGAACCGCCACACGGTTTTTGAAAGCGTGGGGATAGATCGCTTTTTAGGAGCCATCGTTTATCCTAAAAAAAGAAAAATAATAATGAGCATAAGTGATAACATGCATGACATGCAATCCCGAGACCTCCACGCTGCTTATTCACTCTTCCGGCCACACTTTCACTTGATACTTTCAGGGTGAACGAGAAGATGACACTTCGGTGAAGATACGAAGGAAGCTTTTATTCATTCCACTCGACGAGATGGCGATTTTGGATACTATCACTGAAACCCATGTATCGGCGCTACGAGGAGATGTCAGTTAAAACAAAAGGGCGCGCAGCCGAAAATGAGAAGAAACAGTTATCTTTGCGTCTTTATCGTTTGTGAGGTGTGTCGCCCAAAAAATCTAAAATTTGGTATGGAAAATCTTGATCCCGTTATCAATGTCTTTCATGTTTTTGCCGAGTGGAAATTCCGAGCAAATCATATCTATTTGGCCAAAACAAAAGAGTGCGCAGCTGAGACCGAGAAGAACCAGCGATCCCTGCATTCTGAATTTTTTTGTGAGAGATGCGCTCCCCAAAACACATCTGAAATTTGGTGTGGGAAATCTTCAGCCGTTATCAACGTTTTTCATGTTTTGTCCGAGTGGAAAATCTGAGCAAATAGTATCCATATTGGCCAAAACAAAAGAGCGCGCCGCTGAAGCTGAGAAGAAGTAACTATTCTTGCGTTCTGATTTTTTTTTGCGAGAGATGTACTACCCAAAAATTTCTGAAATTTGGTGTTGGCAGACGTCAACCTGTCATTAACATCTTCTATGTTTTGTCCGAGTGGAAAATCCGAGCAAATCATATCCATTTTGGCCAAGACAAAAGATCGCGCAGCTGAGATCAAGAAGGAGCGGCTATTCTTGCGTTCTGAAATTTCTTTTGAGAGATGCACTACCCAGAAAATTATGAAATTTCGTAAGGGCGAACTTTCATGTCTTATGAACGTCTTTTGTGTTTTAGTCGAGCAGAAACCTGGAGTCAATCGCAGCCATATTGGCCAAGGTAAAAGAAGTGTGCGGCTGGCCGAGCAGAAACAGTCATCCTCACATTCTGAATTTGTTTACGAGAGATGTACTGCCTAGGAAAGTCTAAAATTTGGTAAGGGCTAACTTCCATGTGTTACAAACGTCTTTCGTATTTTAGTCGAGTGGAAACCTGGAGTCAATCACACTCATATTGGCCAAGGTACAAGAGTGTGCGGCCGAGACCGAGAAAAGCAGCCATCTTCACGTCTAAATTATTTGTGAGAGAGGTATCACCCAGAAAAATCTGAAATTTTGTTCGCGACAACTTCCGCCCGTTATCAACATCTTTGGTATTTTGGCCGCGAGGAAATTCCGAGTCAATCGAGTCGATATCGGCCAAAACAAAAGAGCGCGCAGCTGAGACTGAGAAAAACAGCCATTTTCACGTCTAAATTATTTCTGAGAGAGGTATCACCCAGAAAAATCTGAAATTTCGTGTGAAAACATTATAGCCTGTTATCAACATCTTTCGTGTTTTGTCCGTGATGAAATTCCGAGCCAATCATGTCGATATCAGCCAAAATAAAAGAGCGCGCAGCTGAGACGGAGAAAAGTAGCCATCTTCACGTCTAAATTATTTGTGAGAGAGGTATCGCCTGATGGATTTATAGTATATTATATAAGTGTTTGTGTGTTTTAATGGGTATTGGAAACGCGCCAACGGTAATATCTCTTCCAACAACCATTTCTTTTCGTTTGAACGGAAGAGTTCCAACAGCCATTTCCTTTCGTTTGGAATGGATGCAACGGTTGGAATGAACACAATGGTTGGAATGGATGCAACGGTTGGAACGAACACAATGGTTGGACTAGACACAACGGTTGGAACGAACACAATGGTTGGAACGGACACAACGGTTGGAACAGACACAACTGTTGGAACGGATGCAACGGTTTGAACCGAAGAGTTATAACTCTTCTTTTTAGACGTTTTCGTAATCTATATATAGAACGCAAAATTAGTAAATTGATTCATTCGAATCATTCGAGAAATTCAGAATTCTTCAGAATTGCTATCTGCAGAATTCATTGGTTTTGTTATATCCTGGGAGGCAATTTGCTGGGAACCTATTAGCAAACTCGATACGAGTGGGGGCAAATATTATCTTAAGGAAAGTGATATTTCTCGTGACTCAAAACCAGATTATTATTCTTTCCATTTAACACAATATTCCCAACAATCTTAAGACAATATTCAACAATAGAAGGAACAACCACTTTCAACTTCATGAATCAAGACTTCGTGAAACTGGACAGGTTCGATGGAACAAATTTCACTCGTTGACAGGATAAGATGAAGTTCTTCCTGACTGCTCTCAAGGTTTTCTATGTTCTGGAAGAAGACCCACTGCCGGAACCGGGTGAGAATGATACTGATGCACAAAAGGCAGCGAAGAAAAAGCGTGATGATGACGAACTGGTTTGTAGGGGACACATTCTAAACACTCTGTCTGATCAGTTGTATGATCTGTTTACCGCTACAAAGTCACCGCGTGAAATCTGGAATGATTTGGAGGTAAAGTACAAAACCGAGAAAATAGGTACGAACAAATTCATCATTCTGAAATAAATGGAATTTAAAATGGTTGATAATTTGTCTGTTCTGGACCAAATGCATGAAATTTCAATTCTGGTCAATCAACTTCGTGATCTCAACATTAATGTTCCTGAATCATTCCAAATTGGTGCAATTATTGCAAAACTGCCACCAAGTTGGAATAATTACAGGAAGAAACTTTTGCATATGACCGAGGATCTCACTTTAGAACAGTTCGGTAAACATTTACGTATTGAGGAAGAAAGTAGGATCCGTGATGGTTCCAATACCGAATCTAAAGTGAATGTTAACAATGTTGAGAAAGGGTCCGGAAAGACAAATAAGTATCTGAAATATAAGAAGGGGAAAGGTTTTAAAAAGAGTTACTCTAACGATAACACAAAGGACAAAAAAAATAGGGCATGCTTCCATTGTGGGAAGCCTGGCCATTACATTAAAGAATGCAGGATTTTCAAGAGTGAGAAAGAGAAGGCCAATGGTTCTAAAACCGCAAACGTGGTTGAAGAAATCATTGCGATGGTTTCGAAGATGCAAATTGGCATGATTTCTAAACTCAACTTGGTTGCCGCGGCAAATCTTTCTGATTGGTGGTTTGATTCTGGTGCAACTGTACACGTGTGCAATGACAAGAACCAATTCAAGGCATATGAAGAATCGACCGAAGGACAAGTGGTCCTAATGGGGAACGACAACTCTGCCAAAGTTCTGGGCAAAGGAAGTGTGGAACTTCAATTCACTTCCGGAAAGAAGCTTATTCTTACTAATGTTCTCCATGTTCCGGATATTAGGAAAAATCTTGTATCTGCTAATCTTTTGTGTAATAAGGGCCTTAAGGTCGTGCTAGAGTCCGATAAGTTGATTCTGTCTAAGGGTGGTGTATTTGTTGGAAAAGGGTACTCTTGTGATGGCATGTTCAAACTAAGTATTAATAATAAAGTTATTTCTGATTATTCTTGTGTTGTTAATTCTTGTACTTTATGGCATGATCGTTTAGCGCATTTAAACTTTAAGTACTTGAAATATATGTCTAAGCATGGGTTAATTTCGTATACACAAAATGAACATGAAAAATACGAAACATGTATACAAGCAAAGATCACTAAAAGACCTTTCCCTAGAGCCGAAAGAAAAACACAACTTTTAGAATTAATACATTATGATATTTGTGAATTAAATGACGTATTAACTAGGGGTGGAAAAAGATATTTCATCACTTTTATAGATGATTACTCTAGGTATACATACATCTACTTACTAAGAACAAAAGATGAGGCTTTTGATATGTTTAAACGCTATAAATCAGAAGTAGAAAATCAAAAGGAAAAGAAAATAAAAGTTCTTAGAAGTGATAGAGGTGGGGAATATTTTCCCAACGAATTTATTGAATTTTGTCAAGAACATGGAATCATTCATGAAAAGACTGCGCCATATACACCCCAACAAAAATGTTTGGCCGAAAGGAAAAATAGAACACTCGTGGATATGGTTAATGCGATGATTTTGAAGGCACAATTATCATTTAACTTATGGGAAGAAGCAATTCTCACCGTTGTTATGTGCATAACAGAGTGTCATCTCGAGTGATTCAAAATTTGTCACCATATGAGTTATGGAATGGACGAAAACCAAATTTGGATTATCTTAAAGTGTGGGGGTGTTTAGCCTTTTATCGAGTATCTGACTCGAAAAGAACTAAATTATGACCAAGGGCAATCAAAAGTGTGTTCATGGGATATGTTGCAAATTCAAAGGCATATAGACTGTTAGACTTGAGTTCTAATGCGATTGTAGAATCAAGGGATGTTGAATTTATTGAGAACCGATTCTGTCGAGATTCAAAATCTAGTAATGAACCAACTCAACCTCCCTTAGTTGACTCTGACCAACCCTCTTCTACGAGCAATGGTAAAAGAGTTGTAATTGATTCTCAAATTGAACCACGTAAAAGTCAAAGAGTAAGAAAAGAAAAAGACTTTGGTCCCGATTTTCAGATGTTCCTTGTCGAAGGACATAGGAACAAAAACAAGGTTCTTAATAAAATACCTATTTTGTGTAATGTTGAGGAAGATCCGAAAACGTTTGGAGAAGCAATGGCTTCTAGAGACGTAGGATTCTGGAAGGAAGCTATAAATGATGAGATGGACTCAATATTATCTAATAATACTTGGGTTTTAGTAGATCTTCCTCCAGGTTCTAAACCTATCGGATCTAAATGGGTATTTAGAAGAAAATATAATAGTGATGGGTCAATTCTTGCTTTTAAAGCAAGGCTGGTGGCAAAGGACTTTAGACAAAAGGAGTGAGTTGACTATTTTGATACCTATGCTCCCGTTGCTAGGATCACTTCAATCCGGGTCCTTATAGCTCTTGCGTCGATTCATGATTTGTATGTGCATCAAATGGATGTAAAAATAGCTTTTCTAAATGGTGATTTAGATGAAGAAGTGTATATGGAACAACCCGAGGGATTTGTTCTACCTAGACAAGAGAGAAAAGTGTGCAAGTTGGTTAAGTCTTTATATGGCTTGAAACAAGCCCCAAAACAATGGCATGAAAATTTTGACTCCGTTATACTATCTAACGGATTTAAGCACAATGGTGCCGACAAATGCATATACTCTAAATTCACGAGTGAATATGGAGTCATTATTTGTCTTTATGTGGATGACATGCTGATTTTTGGGACTAATATGAAAGGTGTGAATGAAACCAAAAGGTACTTAACTTCGGTATTTAAAATGAAAGACCTTAACGAGGTTGATACTATTTTGGGAATAAAAGTAAAGAGGCAAGGCGATGGCTTTGCATTGTGTCAGTCTCATTATATTGAGAAAGTGCTTCAAAGATTTAATCACTTAGAGATTAAAGAAGCAAACACACCTTATGATCCTAGTGTTAAACTTGCAAATAAGTCTGGAAGAGCGATAACACAACTCGAGTATGCCAGTGCTATCGGAAACATGATGTATGTCATGCATTGTACAAGACCAGACATAGCGTTTGCTGTGTGCAAACTTTCTCGTTCCATTAGTAATCCTGGTATAGAACATTGGAAAGCAATTGGAAGAGTCCTTGGATATTTAAAGAAAACAATTAATCTTGGACTTTCCTATTCTAAGTTTCCGGCTGTACTTGAAGGGTACACGGATGCTAGTTGGATTACTAGTGCAAGTGATAACTTGTCCACATCTGGTTGGGTCTTTACTCTTGGTGGAGGAGCCATATCTTGGTCCTCTAAGAAACAGACCGTTATTTCACATTCCACGATGGAATTTGAATTCATAGCGCTAAATGCGGCATGCAAGGAAGCAGAATGGCTGAGAAACATGTTATTGGATATAGAGTTGTGGCCACAACCGATGGGAACCATTTCCTTGTATTGTGATAGTGAAGCCACTATGTCAAGAGCATATAATAAAATCTATAATGGAAAGTCTAGACACATTAGCCTTAGGCATGAGTACGTTAGACAACTAATAGTTGATGGAGTCATAACTATTGTCTACGTTCAGTCAAGCAGAAACTTGGCAGATCCTTTTACCAAGGGTTTATCTAGAGACTTGGTAAGAACAACATCCATAGGGATGGGACTAAAACCCTTTTAAGAGAATCACTAGTAATGGGAACCCAACCTTACTTTAGATTGCATCTACTGACCAAGGTTTAAAGGGTAATAACAAGTTACTAATACGTGGTTAGGAAAAGCACTATTTGAAATAAAGTCCCATCCAGAACGGATTAGTGCTGACAGTTACGATTGAGAAGGATGAGTTATACTCTTAATGAAGTTCAAAACAAATCAGGTGATATGTCTTGGTAACGGGGACATTAATGGAACTTCACCTATATGAGCATAAAAGTGGTGCCGCTTTAACATAAATTTGGGTTTACTTATGTAAATGTTCATGAAACCGGGACGAAAGCACATGGCCATAGTAGTGCTAAAAAGTTTGTGAATTTCTCGAAAATTCAGAAACCTCTATGTGTGGCTTGTCTCCGGTCTTAGGACAAAGAATTTTGGTTTAAGCTTAGGCCACCTTTAATTCTCTTAAGACTTTGAGATAAGTTCACTAAGGGATAGTTTAAGTCGAAAGATACCTTCTTTTATGCATAGTGATATCAAAAGTGATCTGGTTTGCGGTGACATTACAACCTAGTGGAGGAATGTTATATATATACATATAAATCAGTAGGTTGTAATGTGAAACTATTACAACCTAGTGGGGGATTGATGGATTTATAGTATATTATATAAGTGTTTGTGTGTTGTAATGGGTATTGGAAACGCGCCAACGGTAATATCTCTTCCAACAACCATTTCTTTTCGTTTGAACCGAAGAGTTCCAACAGACATTTCCTTTCGTTTGGAATGGATGCAACGGTTGGAACAAACACAACGGCTGGAATGGATGCAACGGTTGGAACGAACACAATGGTTGGAATAGACACAACGGTTAGAACGAACACAACGGTTGGAACGGACACAACGGTTGGAACAGACACAACGGTTGGAACGGACGCAACGGTTTGAACCGAAGAGTTATAACTCTTCTTTTCAGACCTTTTCGTAATCTATATATAGAACGCAAAATCAGTAAATTGATTCATTCGAATCATTCGAGAAATTCAGAATTCTTCAGAATTGCTATCTGCAGAATTCATTGGTTTTGTTATATCCTGGGAGGCAATTTGCTGGGAACCTATTAGCAAACTCGATACGAGTGGGGGCAAATATTGTCTTAAGGAAAGAGATATTTCTCGTGACTCAAAACTAGATTATTATTCTTTCCATTTAACACAATATTCCCAACATCGCCCAGAAAAATCTAAAATTTTGTGTGGAAAGACTTTAGCCCGTTATCAACATCTTTCGTGTTCTGTCTGCGATGAAATTCCGAGCCAATCGTGTCGATATATGCCAAAACAAAAGAGCACACAGCTGAGACCGAGAAGGAGCAACTGTCCTTCCATTATGAATTTTTGTGAGAGATGCGCTGCCTAGAAAATTCTGAATTTTAGTGTGGGAATACTTCAGCCCGTTATCAACGTCTTTTGTGTTTTAGCCGAAAGGAAACTCCGAGCAAATCGCTTTGATATTGGCCAAGGAAAAAGAGCGCGCAGCTGAAACCGAGAAGAAACGGTTATCTCTGCGTTATCTTCATTTGGTCTATTTTTTTGTGTTTTCATTTCAAGGGTTAACTCTCTTTTTTTTTAGCTTTATGTGCGATTTTAATTTGGGGAATGTTGTTTTGACCGTAGGCGATAGCCATTTGATATCCTTTGAATGTGTGAAAGAAAGGACACGTTTCATAATTATCCAAATAATTACGAACATTGTCATTGATTTTTTCCGTCAAAAAGGTTACAACCATTATGAGTTGGATTACCTACCTAGATCTACCAAAAAAGGCTAGTAGACAAAAGTCTAGGAACATGGTTACATGGGGCGAAAAGATAAAAATCTAAGTAGTTGATGCACGATTTTTCTTTTAAGATGGCAACCCTTGAAAGTCGAGATCTGTTTGCTTATACCAAAAATATTCCAACGATGCAATCTCACCTTTTTTGCATCACCCCTTCCTCCATCCCAATCTTGGTCGTAATATCAGGAATGAAACCGAATTTCAACATATCCCCTCGTGCAGCTTAGTTCTCAAGACTTCTACCCCCGAAAGTATCAAGTGAAAGTAACGTAGGCACTATCATTTGAACAAAGCAGGATGGGTCTTGGGGGGGAAAATAGAGTTCAAGTGTCAGTAAAATGAATAAATTATTTTACTACGTTCTTTTTATTCACATGTGAGAAAAAAATAAGAACGCAAAAACAGGATAATCAAAGCTATTAACAAACAAAATGATGTATATGCAAGGCTTTTGTCGTCGACTAATTTCTAACGGCCGCAAAGTTCCCGGACGATACCATAGAATGGTCCCTAAAGTGTCGGTCAGTGTCAACCGATTCCTTGCGGAACCAGGCAACGTTTCGACTGATTTTAGGGGTTCGTCCGAGTGGGGTCGGTGAACACTACCCAGGACACGTGTCCCAGGGCGTCACTACTACCCTCCTAAGCCTATATGGTAATTGTTCCTTGGGTGTAGGGCACTACGCATGAGTATGACAATTGATCAAAGCGTATAACAACTAATCACGAAAACAGTTTATTAAAGCAAGTAAACAAAAAACAAACACCTTAAAACCGGCTTCGACCCTAAAGTCCCTAGTGAAGTCGTCAAACTGTCGCACCCCCCTTTTCGTCGAAAGACAAGTTTAGGTTCGGGACGGATGCTAAGCATAAATGGATGCTTCGTATAATGCAATGAAGTCGCCACCCTATTTTCTAAGGTTTAGGGAACCTAATCGTCATGGCATAAAAAGTAAAAACTAAGGCACATGTGGTCTAAACCTAAGAACGAAGGTTCGAGGTCGTATTATGGACTCGGGAAGGTGTTAGGCACCCGAGTCACATCCTTAAAAAGGTTACCGGTTAAAAAGGTGTTTGGAAAACATTTTTGACATGAAAACGAGTAAGTAACCGGAAAGTGTCGTCTGATCCCGCGCACGGAAACGCACCACTTTTCAATCATTTACGGAATAAATGATCGCAAACTGTCAACCGAAATCTTGTTACGAAGATTGGGCCACCTTCCAGTTTTCCATAGACCCTCAAAGGTATTCGTCGCTTTAGTGTTTTGTTATTTCTAATCGGGACTGTAGGGACTGATTAATCATTTCTGGTCGGGACTGATTAATCGTTGGTTTTTTTAATAAAGCGAGAGCTCTCTTTATCATCATCGGGCCATGCATGATTAATTAATTACTACGGGATCCTATCATAGAATGCAAATAACCGTGTGGGATAGAAGCCACCATGCTCATGTATCAATGCAAATGTACAATTAATTTCATGGCATAAAAGCAAGTGATGTAAACACGTAATCATGTGTGTTGATTTTATTTTCTAACAATTCTAAATATCATGCATACAATTATGATATGGGTTTTTTAACATTTCTAAACAACATGCATATAAGTAATATTTGCGGAAAACCTTGAATAAATAAAAGAGACTTAGAAGGGCGTACTTGCGAGCGAAGACTTAAAGATTACCTACAAATTGAGATCATTAGTACGAGTAAAATAAATATCAAGCAATTAAATAAAATGATTTAACAATTAAGAACAAGTAAATCAATTAAAACAATTAATTAGTTAATTAAAAGCAAGTAAATTAATTAATTGATAATTACATGCAAATGATTAATTAACAATTAAAAATAAGTAAATTAATTAAATATTACAAACGAGCAAGGGATACGAAATACTTACGGTGGGCCAAAAAATGAGCCCAGTAGTTGGGCTCAAAATAGCCCAGCATCAGATCTGGTGGGCCAAGCTCTTTCTTCTCCTCGCTTGAGTTGACCAGCAGCCAAGCCATTTTCCTCCGCATGGGCCTGCGCAAGGCGCAGCCCATGCCTCTCTTCTTTCCTCACGCTGGGCCAGGCGCGGCCCAGCTTCCTTTCCTTCCTCCGCTTGGCACAAGGCCAGCGTCTCCTCTCCGCTTGGGCCTAAGCAAATTACTTGGCCCGGCAACCAAAATAGAAACCAAACAAGCTCGTCACCTTCCCTCTTATTTCAAACAGTACTTCATCTTCTCCAGCCACGCCAAACCTGCAACTCACAAATTCCAAACCAAACAGCAATTAAATCCAACTCAAGAAAATCAATTAAATCAAAAGCAATAATTAGTTAATTGAAACAACAATTTAATTAATTGAAACAGAACAGTAAAATAATTAAATTGAAATGGGGCAGTGCAGCAATTAATTGAAACAAAGCAATGGAATTGATGGAAATAAAACAAGTGGCAATTGATTGAATTGAAAGGAAGTAATTTGATTTTACAGAGCAGTAGTTGATTGAAATCAAAACGCAAGAAAATTGGATTAAGATAGAGCAGTTGGTAGAAATTAACAACAAAGCAGATGGGAAGAGAATAAAAAAGGGGGGACTAAATCATGAAATTGGCCCCCCTTTCCTTCGTTGAAGAATACTTTCTTTTTATAGGGGAAGGTTGAGTCGGTTGATTGTGTGAGGAGCACGTCGGGTGACGCGGCCCTTTTTGATTTATGTGGCTGGAAATGAACAGAGCAATCGGGAAGGGGTGACTGGCGTTCTAGAAGCAATGACAAGGCTCGATGACGAGGCCTCCTTCTAGAAGCCATGACGAGGTTGATTCCAGAAGCATGACAAGGCTTCAAATTTTGAAGAGGGAATGGTTTGCGGGAGAAGAAAAGGGAAGGGTTAAATGGTTTAATTAGGTGACCGTTGGATGGTTGACTAAGTAAGCAGTCAACCAATTCAACGGTTGATCAAAAGGAAAGAAAGAAAAATATTTACTAATTAATATAGGCTCGATCTATCAGCGCGATGAAACTGGTGAAAAATTCGAACGAAGGTAACTGCGTTATAGAGAAAAATATGACGATTGAGATGATGCGAACAAAATTTTGAGCTCAACTCTCTAAACGCATTTATTTTGACAAAGTGTCGAAAAAGCTCGTTTGGGGCCTAATAAGACTAAAAGAACCAAAATGATAGATAAAAATAAAAGAATATGAAAGGACTCGAGCTGGGCCGAGAGATCATCAACTGTTAGTGAAAAAATAAAAATAAAGCGACTATATTTGATTAAGTGTGATAAAAAATGCGGGCATGCTATTTTGCAGGTGATCGAACGTGCTAGCGTCAAAATTCAGGTTTTGTGATATCAGATGCGTCCACAGATTTGAGTAACATGGTACCCTTGGGACAGAAAGCGAAAATGTTTACCACTGTACGATCAATATTATCTGTCCACCTATCAACCAAGACTGAGCATCTTGTGACTTCCTAAGATTTTCACCATTCTGCACAATATTCCCCTACATCTTGGACACTCTTGTTCAACAATCTACCACTCAACGAATCATAAGAAGTCATCTTATATGTAATCTCCTCACAGACCTGGCAGCAATGCATACAACTGAGAACAGAACAAACTAAATGAACAGAAATACTTACATTCAGATGCCACAGTAAATCAGTGGTTGTTGTTACAATCCACAATAGCTAGAAAAAGAGATGTGCATTGAGATTGAACTACCATTGTGCCAAATATGTAATCTCCTCACAGACCTGGCAGCAATTCATACAACTGAGAACAGAACAATTCAGTCTGATGCTATATGAAAAAATGAGCATTAAATTGCCAAATCGAAAAAGGAAAAAAACAAGTGTTATCCAAAATCCAACAAAAGTAAACTCATCCACATCAAACATCTATGAAACCCAAAAAAAATTGACAGCAATGATTTCCAATGTGTAATCTATTAATTAGACATAACATCTTTACAGAAATTCTACAACCCAGTGCAACATCACAGCCTCAATCCATGGCATACATAAACCAAACTGGCCAAAAGAGTATTTCTAAACCCATGGGAAACTGACAAAATCCGAAATGGATTACAACATTACAACCTTAGTTCTAAACTACACAATGATAATGCCACAATCTAGCAATATCAGACAAAAAGGAAAAACAAAAACTCCCATTTAGTAGTGGTCTGGAAGAAGGATCTGTAGGATCTCAATGAACATCGGCTCGTAACCAGGATCATCAAAGTAGTACATACCTGCTATTGGGGTTTTATTGAGATCGAAATCTCGTTCTCCCTTGAACTTTGTTGCTAGATGGGTCTCCTTAACATAGGGCTTGTTTAGATCGAAATCCAATGGCAATTTTGTTATTTTGATCATTGATGCACTTTCTTCCTTAACTCTGACATCGGCTTCCACTTCTTCACTTGAAATTATCCTCTCTTCAACTGTCTCCATTGCCACCACACCCAAATCACACAAAAACTTCTCGACATCCATGAAATCATCAAATTCCACCAAACCGTCGGATTGTGCATCCTCCTAGTAGTCGACGCTCTCTATATTTCAACGATGGTAAATTCTCAAACCCTAGAGAGATTCTCACAGATTTTGGAAATATAAGAAAATGGAGTATGAGACTCAGTTTGTAAATGAGAAACAAAAAGAGGTCATTATCATTTTGAAACTTGAAAATTTTCATTTTCCCCCTTTCGATTTTCATCTTCCCACCCATAATCAATGCCTATGGCGAGAATGAGAGGAGCGAAGGAAAGGAGAAGAGAGTGGCGGGCGTGGTTATGGAAAAAGGCAGGGTAGTAATCTCACCACTCAAAGAGTTAGAAAAGTGGGGTCACGATAATTATTTCTCACGGTTTGAAGAAGTGCTAGAACGACAGTTATTTTAATTGGGAGGGAGTATTTACTTACCCCTTCGAATTTTCTGTGAAACTTTTAATCAAACTGAAATATATATAACCTATATATATGTTTGCTGCCACAAACTACGCTAATAAAAGCCTGATACTACTCTATCACGGCATAGCCGTAAATAAGACCACCCGTCAACCTTCTTTTTACTCTTCTTTTCTTTTTGTCTTTGTATCCCTGTTTTTGGTCTAGATCTAGTAAAGTTTTACCCTTTTTTTCATTTTTGTAGACTAAAATGACTTCATTAATCAATAATGATATCTCAACCACACACCTCACTTTAATATATTATCAAATTGTATTTTATTTATTATTTACTCTAAATTGGTCCAATCAAAATACATGAAACATGGTAAACTGTAATTTTTTAGGTTTGGTTTTATTTGGTTTGTTATCATGTTCAACCGAACTATTTACTAACAATTTTGGTTAAATTTAGGTTCAAATTTGGTTCGATTTGATCCGGCTTCTTACTCACCTTGAGAAACAATCATTGTTCGTACTAAACTAATTCTTTGATTTTCTATTAGATGTGAAATATTAGGAATCTCGTCATCAAAATAAAAAAGTAATTTCAACCAATGTTGGCTACACCATCGAGATGGGATGATGCGATCATGGACCCTTCGCACCTTGAGGCTGAGGACACCCGGCCTAAGGGGTCAATCACACGAAGCCAAATAAAGAAACTAACCCTTTGGTTAAAAGCATGAGATGGGAAATGATCAGCCAAGAGTCAAGAAATGAGTCATAATGGTGCTCGCGCACCATATCGGGAATCTATCGGGAGGCATGCGAGCTATCAGGAACCTATCGGGAGATAGAGGCGCGACCAGCGATAACCCTAAGCCCTTTGTGCAAGCTGTCAGGAATCTATCGGGAGACATGCAAGCTATCAGGAGACATAGGCGAGGTCAGTGCCAACCCTAATTCCTTTGTGCAAGATATCGGGAAAGGTCTATCAGGAAACAAGCAAGCTATCGGGAGGCATAGGCGAGGCCAGCGCTAACCCTACATCCCTTGTGCAAGCTATCGGGAGATGTGCAAGCTATCAGGAGACAGAGGCGAGGCCAGCGCCAACCCTACGTCCCTTGTGCAAGCTATCGGGAGAAGCCCGAGCCATCCATCGTTTGATTTATGCCTTGGTCGGGCAACCCATGAAGACTTCCCGCAAGCCTCATACCTCCATCGGCCATCGCATGAGGAACCCTCGCACCAACCCTACTAAGCCATGAACTCTTCTAAGCCTTTGACCTCGAGCCCTTTCAAGTAGGGGTGTGCAAAAATTTCGATACCCGAAATTCTGATTTTCTGAATAGAAATTTTTTCAATTCCGGATTGGAAATTTCGGGTATCGGAAGTTGATACCCAAAATTAGAGTTCGGGTCGGAACGGGAACAATTTTCCTAAGTTCGGGTACTCGAAATACCCGAACTTAGGAAAATAATAGGACACCATTTTTTCATTTCACAGTTTCTCGCTCTCTCTCTCTTCTCTCTCACTCTCATCGTCTTCCTCACCTCCATCGACCAAACCCTAAACAAAACACCATCATTTTTCATTTCATTTCATTTCACACCTCTCGCTCTCTCTCTCTCTTCTCTCTCACTCTAACATCGAACCTCCATCGCTAGTTCGACCGGCGATCGCCACCTCCAAACCACCACCAAACCTTTGTTCTTGTTCTCTATTTTCTTGGTTTGTTGCCGGTTTTCTGCTGTGTTGTTTTAATTTTCAAGTTGGGTCGAATTGGAAGAAGAGAGGGTTTGATTTGTATGGGGTAGATTTGGTTAGATTTAACTTGTATGGGTATAGGTACGGGTCTAATTTGTATTAGATTGATACGGATTTTATTTGTATGAATACGGGTTTTATTTGTATTGTACGGGTTTTATTTGTATGGGTAGAGATACGGTTCGGTTTGGAGTGGTTTAGGTCAGGTTGGAGTTGGTTGACTGATGTGGTCGGTTTGTTGTCGCTAGCAGTGGTGGTCGGAGAAAGAAGAAGGTAGTTTTAGGGTTTTGGTGTATTGGGTTTCGATAGTTTGTCGGACCAGTTGGAGAAAGAAGGAAGACTAATGGGTTTTGGCAGTGGGTTGGGTTGTATATTTATCAAGATTAATGTTTTTAAAAATGCCTCGGGCTCCCAAAATTTCGTGTTCGGAAATTCGGGGTCAAGAGGGAGGTTTTAGAATTCGGGGTTGGGAATGTTTTAGGAAAGTTCGGAATACCCGAACCCGAATTTTTAGAATTTTAGAATTTCAGAAATCCCGATGAACAACCCTACTTTCAAGCACAACAAGCTCGGGCCTCTGCCTTCCATTTTGTGCAACATTCATAGGCCTAGACAGCTCACCTTAAGGCCTTGACCTTCCATGGAGAACGCGTCCCTCACTAAGGGCACATTCGTCACAAGGCCATTTTTACAACCCTTAGTATAAATAACGAACTTAACTACTATTTTCGTTAGTTTAGATATTTGAGTGATTTTGTTGAGTGAGAATACTCCTCCTTCATCACACTAAATTCGTCTTGTGGATTTCTAAGCTTGATGGTGCTTTGATATTCCGTAAATAAAACGTAAACCATCAACCTTGTATTTGTGACTTTGTGTGAAATCATTTGTGAGTTGTTTCTTGTAAACGAGTGTGAGTTTTCTTATGCTTCGTCTACTGTTTCTCAACTGTGCGTTCTTGAGTATTAATGTGTGCCACACCGTCTTCCTTATGATCACCTTCACTTCCATTCCATTCCACGTCCTCCTCGGTAACATCCTCCCTTCTCTTGTCTATCTTTGTTTCCATCCACTGCGTGTCCGTACCATCTTCTTCCTTCGTTTGTGCTTGTTGCGTGCTGTTGTTTGTCTAGTGAACTCTCGTGCTAGATCCTCTAAAGCTTCATATATCATTCGACCTACTCACCCTAAGCTGGATCATATAATGGGATTTTAGTGATTTATTGCGGTTGGGATTGTACTAACAGATTTCAACATTAATATTCACAGTTGATAATAATAATAACAATATATACTATGGGTAATTAAGTTAATATAGAAAAAATTAAGGGTACGATAGACATTTAAAGAATGAGACTTTTCATGTATCTTTTTAATATAGTATATAGGTATGGATTAAAATTATTAATTAATGAATAAAGCTTTTGAAAAATAATAAATCTAGACTGTATTCTACAAAAAAAAATCTACCCTGGATTAAGACACAAGGTGGAACTAGCAACGAGACTTTGCGACGAAGGTAGGAACAAGTGGAGGATGATTGATGAACAAGTCGAGGATGATTGTGATGAGTTTGGTTAGAGCCTAAGTTTGTAATTGAACTACATAAGTCATAGCTAAATAAGCTACAATGTGAAACTTATGAAATAGTATTTGTTCACATAAGTTAAGTTTCGCGATTCTTATAGTTAGTTGTTGACGAAAAAGATGACACAAAGGGGTTGCTTGTAGTATCTATAAAGTTTAAAGGAGCAAATAATTTTTTGTTAGTTTAAGGGAGATTTTTAGTTTGAATGATAAAAAGGGTGTATTAAAATTACATTTTGTATACATAAATAAAAATGTAAATTAATAAGAAAATTATTTTACTTTTCTTACTTTGTAGAAAATACTACTAAATTAGAAGCTAATCGATAAACACTTTTATAACAATAGTGATATGATTTCAACGTATTTGACTAAGCTACTAAAAGAAAAATTGCCCAAACTATACAATAATTTATGTTCATATTCTTTTCTTTTCTTTTTCTAAAAGAGAAGAAGCGAGGCAATTATGCCATAACAGTACGTGGGAAAGAAACTCTCGAGATATTTTTTTAAAGGAGTATGTGGATATATGATGGAGCAAGCGAGAATCAAAAGTAGTTCGGGATGATCTCGAATGTCAAATTGACCAAACAGTCAGTGACTAAGTTCGCTTCTCTATAAATATAGACCGGGGTTTATATAGACTATAAGTATGTTCACATACTTTATTAATATTATAAGGAAGGAACCTAAAGCTAGCAATTGTTAATTTGCCAAAAAAAATTATAGTAATCTAAATTTTCCATCTAAATCCGTCACAAGATGCTACCATCTGGAATCACAGCATTCTCTATAACAACCACAATTCCCGCACTAATTATGTACCCATCGGTTTCTCTGTTGCCTTCTTGCACATTATCTTTATTTATAATCTGGACAATATTGTAACACACAATTAGTAAGACTTGACAAAAGAAATCACTAGAAAATTGCAATTGATTCTACTTACCATTACATTTCTCCCAATCCTCGCATTCTTGTCTATGATTGCTCTCTTTATTTGCGCGTCATCCCCAATTCCGATTGGAATCTCCATGCGACTATTTAGACCATGTTCTTTCTAGGTGTTGTAATAACAAAAATGTAAGTTGAACTCAAACTCGAAATTCATTGGTAAATAAAAGGAAAAAGATGCTTGAGTAGTAGTTTTCTTACTTGATAAATATCAGAACCCATGATCACTGAATCTTCAATTAAGGCACCATTTCCAATTCTTGTCCTCATCCCAACCACTGTTCCTTTTATTTTGCAACTCTATTCTTGGAATGGTAAAGAAAACAATTCCACATAGCAAAATATGACAAACTTGTGTTTGCAATTTTTTGCATGTCTAGAAAGAAATGAAATTTGTTGAAAGAGATGTTTTTCCTTACTTTGAAAATGCAACCATCTCCAATAACACTATCTGTTATGACAGCATCCCCTATATCTGTTGGAGGTAAATAGCGAGGCATGGTGTACAAAGGGCAATCTCTATCATAGAAGCTGCTAGGAAAGGAAAAAGTTTGTGGTTGGGAGAAATTGTCAAGGGTGAAACATGTCATTATATTGTAAACTAGAATTACTGACTCATATATCATGTTTGATCTCTTTGTGCATTCCATGTTTGCTTTGTAAAATGCTGCAATGCTCCTCATGTCCTCCCAATATCCGTCAAATGCATAAGCCTGAACCTGCCAGTCCAGTTATACAAATTATGAGCACCAGCATATAGTGCAGAAATGAGAAATTAGTTTTACCTTTAGTCCTGTAGATAGTGCACCACGTATCACCTCCACACAGTCATTTTCCTCTGGGAAGTACTCAAATAGCAGCTCTATCAATTTATCCTTGTTAACCAGATAGATCCCCATACTAGAAAGCCTAATATTAGCTGCATCTTTGATCTTTTCAGAGCTTTGTGCCTGCATTTTTGGACATAAATTGTTCAAATAAGACCATCCACTGGAGTTAGAGCATCAAGATTCATGAGGGGAAGGTATCATTGAAACCAACATACTGGGGAGACACTTATCGGTGGCTTCTCGAAGTCTACAACTTCATTTAATGAATTCACTTCTAATATGCCTAATCCTGGATCTGGATTGACTATATGATTTAATGCGGAAATGGTTATATCACTCTTGCGACTTCGGTGCGCCGCTATTAGTCTTTGATAGTCCATTCTATAGAGATGGTGGCCAGGAAGGATCAGAAACTCGGTTACCGGATACTGTTCCAGCACCCACAAGCACCTTCTCATGGCATCTGCACTTCCCTAGTTAAAACAGAGAAGAAATGGTCACCGACCTATTGAGATTTCTTTAACTGCATAACATGTTGTGCATTGCAGACAAGACAATGAACATACTAGACCTGAAACCAGCTTTTGTTTTCAAGACTCTGAAAAGCTGCTATTACTTCAACAAATCCTTTGTTGCCATGACCTACTCCAGTGTACGCTCTTGAGAGATGGGAATTGAGAGAAGTGGAGTTGAATTGTGTTAGAGCATATATTTTGTGTATGTTACTGTTAATGCAGTTGCTCACAACCACATCAATGAGCCTATAGTTGGCTGCTATGGGAATTGCTCCTTCTGATCTCCTTTTTGTCAAAGGGTAGAGCCTTCTCTCCGCACCCTCTCCAAATATAATCGCTGCAACACTCTGCTCAAACATGTAACAAACATTCAGAAGAAACATAACTCAAACGGCCAAACTGCTTGTGGCATAGACATTAAGGCCATTGGATTTGTGGTGGAAAAGAACATAACTCGAACGTGAATGGACACTAATTAAGCAGTTTAAACTCAACAAGGGAGAAAGGATGGTGTAATATAATAAAGAAACATACCTCATTAGTCATCTGCACTGTAGGTATGGGATGTGGAAGTTGTTGAGAATTGGATATTGCCATGCTTAGAGAAGAGCATTTAGACAGAACTGATAAACTTCTGCGATGATTGCAAGGCAATTCAATGGGTGCGAGCTTTGTTTGAAGATTTGCTAGTTTGGGACCGGCCAAATGCAATGCCACCATGACACAAGCAATCAAGAATCTCTGGAGGTTACAGCTTCACTAGAAAGTCTAAGTTTACATAACTTGAATTTTACCCAATGCAGCATTTGCTGATTTAATAGAGAGAAAAGGGAGAGAATATTTTGATTTCTTGGCTATTCAAGAGTGAGGTTTCTTGCATGACCAATATTTGCTGATAAAGTATGACCCAAGTTAGCTTGCACCAAAGATTCTTGAATGATTTTTGGACATGAAGCCAAGTTTGATGGTCCACATGGACAAAGTTGTTTATGTGTATATGATGCTGTCTGTGAGTACCATGTTTAACTTCGATTCTAGACTTCTTCCTTGCCCCTTTTGGATGCTTCCTTTACTTTAAGTCTCTAACCCAACCAATTTGATGATGCATTTTGTTCCCTTTGTTTGTTATAATAGCATTAATTGTGAAGACTATGAAACTCAAAGCATAATTAAAATTTTGTTGTATGATTATCGTATTGCCCTATACTTTCTTGTCAAGAGTTTAATTTGTAAATCCGTAAATTTTTTAGATTCTACCATGAGCTAACTCGGACATAAACTCAAAATCAGGTGAAAACGGAATAAAATCGATGTAAATTCGGTAAATTTAGATAAGTTTAATGAGTTCAGACAATTTCACTATTTTTTTTTAAGAAATAAATAGCCAAAATTATGTATTTTGGTCCGAATTTATTTATTTTTAATCTCCTGATAATTATTGATAAAATTATTTAAAAATGACTATATATATAATAATATTATTAAAATTATCATAAAATGTAAACTTTTATGATTTTACGTTTCCGATTTTACTTCCCATTTCGAATTTACTTAAACTCTCTAGTTTGACAATTTTACCTATACCCATTAATTACAAATTATGATACTTGTTGTTACCAAAACTCACCTACAGTACAATTTTAATTCTCTAAATTTATATAAACCATGAGTTTGGCCATGTTGTCTAGAAAGCTAATAAAATAAACTCATTTCCATAAAAAGGAGAAAAAAAGAAAACAGATTAGTTGGTTTGTAATTTCAATTTGAAAATCTTGTATTTTGTGAATTTTTTATCAAAAAAATGGGTTAATAACTCTTCTAAAAAGCCTCCTTCAATAGTTGTTCCTACACGCACATAAAACGGTCCTCGAATGTTCCCGCACATGAGTTGAGCCAATTGGCTTTGATTTCCAGTTTAGGAAATGTATGGATAGGGGAATGCCCCGAGGCGATCGCGCCTTTTGTAATTGCAGATTTGAACTAATAATATTATATCTCCTTTTCAAAAAAAAATAAAATAAAAGAGGTCGAGCAAAGGATCTTAAACAAAAACTTTTTGACCTCTTCTTCTTTTTTAATTTGATAGGTATTTTTTTTTTTTATGATTGATTTTCATTATATGGTTGATGTGTTTTTGATGATCTTATGGGTTTAGAGAAATTAGGAATGTTGAAATCTTTTAGTAGTTGAGGCCCAAATTCGTTGTTTCCATGAGATGAAGAAGAAAGCCACGAAAGCGCTCACGAATCCATCCTTCATTTTTGCTAAACTTCAATCAGCAATAGTTTCTATGGTTTATTTCATGCCCACGAGCCAAACCATGCAAGTTTATAATATAAAAAAAAAAAAGGAAATAGCTTAAAGCACCCCTGTACTATACGCGAAAACCAAAAACCTCCCCTATCCTTCAAAAACCCCTTTACACCTCCCCTGTACTACGTTGACCGAGGAAAGTGTGGTCTCCGTCCATTTTGACTAACAGATCCGTCAATGTGACTGCCTACAACAAGTTTCCTTTTCTTTTCTTTTTTCCTTCCCGGTTGCAACTTTTTTTCATTTTTTTTCTTTTCCTTTCTTCTCCTCAAATAAATTCTTTCCTTTATTTAATTTAAACCATTTATACAAAACCCTATAATTTAAATCAGTTGTGTAATTTCTATTCCATAATTTCATCTTTTATCATTCAACTTTTTCATTTTAAAAACCACATCCTTCATCTTCTTCATTTTCTTTTTTTAATTTTCTCAAATAATCAATTGTTACTCAAATTTTAAATTCATACCCAATTCTTAAATCCATCTCTATTTCACCATCGGTCATCTCTATTTCACAATTCTTAAATTATTCTGAAATTTCTGGAAAAATATTTACAGAAATTTATTTACAGTTTAGTCCCCAGAGTTATGAAGATGGTGAAGTTTAGTCCTAAAATTTAGCGATTGAAGTTTAGTCTACCAACCACATCGCCGAACTACCAACCACACCGCCGATCTGCGCACCACGAACCACATCGCCGATTTGCGCACCACCAGCGACCATCACAACCACATCATATTCACCAAAACGACAAGATCTGACAAAAACGGGACAGATCCGACCAAACAGACAAGATCTGAACCCGATCTACCAACCTCACACAAGCATTATTGCAACACACAAAGAAAATAAGCAAAAAAAACCTTTCCATCTCCAGATCTTGGGTTTTTATTCTTTTATTTTTGCAAAGAAAAATAATGAATTGTAGATCGGCAGCAAGCAGCGGCAGCACCGGCGGCGTGGCGAGTAGCAGCTGGCGGTGGAGGCGGGCAAAGTGGATGTGATGATAAGAAAAGAAACTAAGAAATGATGAT
Organism: Viola odorata; assembly: GCA_963691705.1. Taxonomy (NCBI): domain Eukaryota; kingdom Viridiplantae; phylum Streptophyta; class Magnoliopsida; order Malpighiales; family Violaceae; genus Viola; species Viola odorata. The sequence goes on along the minus strand of OY829539.1, from coordinate 46,190,120 downwards.
GGAAATACTGGATGGAGTAAAGGGGAAAGAAATGGTTCAGTGGTTGAAAGAAGAAAGAAAAAGAAGAAATGGTTCAGTGGTTGAAAAAAAATGAAAGAAAGAAAATGAAAGAAAGAAATGGTTCAGTGGTTGAAAGAAGAAAGAAAGAAAAGAAATGGTTCAGTGGTTGAAAAAAAATGAAAGAGAAGGTGCAACCGGGAAGGAAAAAAGAAAAGAAAAGGAAACTTGCTGTAGGCAGTCACATTGAAGGTTCTGTGAGTCAAAGTGGACGGAGACCATGTTTTGCTCGGTCAACGTAGTACAGGGGAGGTGTAAAGGGGTTTTTGAAGGATAGGGGAGGTTTTTGGTTTTCGCGTATAGTACAGGGGTGCTTTAAGCTATTTCCCCAAAAAAAAAATTCAGAACTTGTGAAAACGCCGCCGTTTCATTTGTTCTCATCCTCTCCCCCTCAAACAAAAAATCATCAGCTAACGACCAACGCATCCCTCCTCACCCAGCCACTACCAGTACCACCCAAACGACGCCGCCACCACCGGCGCAGCGACCACGCAAACTGCCACGCTCGCACGCTGCCACCACCACCGAAGCTAACGAGGTATGTATCATCGAATGGCCCAATTTAACGTTTGATTACGTTGTCAAGTGCTTGATCACAGTTCGTTATATAGATTCTTTAATAGCGTTTCACTTCTTTTTTGTGCAGAAAGCTTCATTGTAAGCAACCGTCTGGTGAGCGAGCACTATCAAACTTCGCTCTGTCGACATTATTAATGCAAACTCCCTATCCATTTGCATCCAACTCTGAAATCACTTTTTTGCACCCCACCTGTTTGTTCAAATTCCTCCCATTCTACTTGATAATCCTTTCTGCATAAGGATTTTGTCGTGTTCAACATATGGCGCTTCAACACACATTTAATTTCCCCAATTCTTTCCGCCCCATTCAAGACTACCATCTCAAAGATTTCCATGCATTTCCCCGATCAAAGCTAAGCTGCCCTTGGGTTTCAAATCTTTTCAACTTCCATTTGCAGGTCTGTCTCTAACTTCACCTTCTGTTTCGCTTCACAACTTAACCTACCTAATGCAAGCTTCCTCAAAGATACTATTTCTCAAATCTAATTTCCCTTTCCCGCTTATGAACCTTCAGGCTGGTGGTTTCAGGTCTAGTCCTCTTACAGCTTCCCAGAGAGGTGAAAGAATTAGGTCCCATTATGTAAAGAATAAACAAAGTGCAGAATCTAGTGACAGTGATGAGGAAGATGATGCTCGCGCTGAAAGAACAGGCAAGGTGAATGATCCATACCTTATGGATGCTGCAGAGAGACGCGAATGGAGAAGGAAGATCAAAGAAGTGATTGACAAGTATCCTGAGGCAGAGGAAGAGCAGCTGGACCCTGAACAGAAGAGGATAAAGATGCAGAAGCTACTGGCTGATTACCCATTGGTTGTGGACGAGGATGATCCCAATTGGCCTGAAGAAGATGCTGATGGATGGGGATTCAACTTGAGTCAGTTCTTTAACAAGATTACCATAAAAAATGTCAAGAAGGAAGATGATGAGAATTATGATAGCGATAGAGAAATAGAGTGGCAAGATGATAACTATATTCGTCCAATTAAAGATATCACAACTGCAGAATGGGAGGAAGCTACGTTCAAGGATATAAGTCCTTTGATCGTCCTAGTTCATAATCGCTACAAAAGGTTGGTGTTTGGTGCTTCTCAATTTTGGCTATTCAATCTCACATTTCCCTCCCTTCTAGTGCCAAGACAACCATTCACTTTAAACATTGTGACTTCATTGCCCCTAAAGAGTTCCTTGGCATGGGTCCAATGTCTTCCGTTTATTGTTAATTTTTTCCTGAATTTTGTGTTCTCCCAGTCCAAAAGCTAATGAAAAAATTCGGGATGCACTGGAAAAGGCTATTCACATTATATGGAACTGCAGCCTACCTTCACCTAGAGTAAGTAAATTTTGAATTGCCCATGTGCCCTCCTCCATTCTCTTCAGACTTCCTTGTTTCCAACTTTATATTTATTATATCATGCAGTGTGTTGCGGTGGATGCGGTTGTTGAGACTGATTTGGTCTCTGCTCTGAAAGTGTCTGTCTTCCCAGAAATTATCTTTACTAAATCTGGGAAAATCCTATTCCGTGATAGAGGTGAGACCTCGATTGGATAAATGATGTGTTTTATTCTGATGCCTTCTCTAGAAGGGACTAAAACACTTTTTCTCTTCTGGTTTCATTGATGGTTCAGCAATTCGAACACCCGATGAGTTCTCAAAGATAATGGCATACTTCTACTATGGAGCAGCTAAGCCACCTTGTTTGAGTTTGAGTAGCATGGAAGAGAGCCAGGAGTTGATCCCATCTGTTCCCTTCAGTGGTCAATAATACTCAAATAGTGGGTGTCCCTCAGAATAAATGCCAAGTTACAACAATTACTGTTTTTAATCTGTACAAGTCACCTGTCTAGAAGTTGAATTCATGTCATCCGGTATTCTTGTGCGGATTATATTGAGTGTAATTGTGTGAAAGATCCTTCGTAAGAAAAATAAATATATAAAATTCCTGATTTCCCAAGATCAGTGAGGGTAAGAGACCCTTGGTGGATCAGTACTTGTTCATGGAATTTGCATAAATATGGAAAATGATAAGTATAAAGCCATCTTTCTTCTACCTGAGCTGTTTTCCGTGTTTAAGCTATTTCTGATGATCTTTCTTTTGCAGAAAACAAAATTACACTCAGTACTCATGAACAGTGATATAAGCTGCAGTTTAATGGATGGAGTGACATTAGCCTATTTAATTTTATTAGTATACCACTATTTTAAGAATTTATTTAATTTTCATTTTTAATTTTAGCGTAAGAACGCACGAGAAGTAATTTTAGCATATTTTCCCCTGCACCACACCATGTGCTTTTCCCAGTCGCCCTTTTAAGTTTTATTCCTTTTTTCTATTGTTTTTTTTTTCTATTTTGCTCGTTTGTTTTGTATATGTTTCATCCTCGAATCTACAAACCCTAAGCAGATCTGAAGATCTGAGCTGATAAAGTACAGGAGATGCTTCCAGTGACCGTTCCCTGGGTCGTCTTCCTTTCTCGGTCGTTTCCTCAGTCATCTCTCACGTCGTCTCTTCATCGTCTTTTTAGATCCAAAAATTGTTTTCTTAGGTTTTTTCTTTCTCTTGTTTGTAATAAATTTGTTGTCTCATCCCTAAGGATATGGGTTTTGATTGGATTAGATTATATCGATATCCGAAGTTGTAAACGGAATGCGAATGTCTTATTAGCCCTCAGTTGGGTGATCTGATTTCCGCTTTAGGAAATGTTTGTGTAGGGAAGTAAATGTCCTATTAACCCCTCAGTTGGGTCATCTGATTTCCGATTTAGAAAACGTTTGTTTATGTAGAGGAATGCCCCGAGGCGATAGTGTCTTTTATAGCAGATGCTTGAATTAATCTAATCCATCCTATTTTAAAATAAAATAAAAACTTGATATAAAAGGTTAAAACTAGGGGTGTCCATCGGACGGTATTTTGATATATCATCCGAAATATTTCGGTATTCGGTATACCGAATGCCTAAAAAAAATATCGTACCAAACTAAATTTTATACTGTACCGAAATACCGTTCTTTATTAAGCTACGTGTCGATGTGCAGATCTAATTTCGGACACTTGAATCGAACACCATCTGTAAATGTGTCGATGTGCAGATCTGTGCGCAATATTGGTAAATCTGTAAATCTTTAATCCAAGGAACCAAGATTTGTGCAGATGTGCCGTATTGGTAAATCTGTAAATCTGTCAACCATCGATCATGAACCTTACTAATATCAACATACTTAAACGGTATACAATAAACCAAGAATCAAAGTAAAAGGCTACCTATTTAACCCACTTCCTTTTTTATTTTTTTCAAAGTTGCTATTTTGGAAAGAGAGTAAAGAAAGTCCATTGAATTTCTCTCCATTTGAAGCCCTCAACAAAAAGATTAAAATAGATATCAACTAATTCAACTTAATAATTTCATAATCTAGGGGATTGCTTTTCCCTCAAATTTCATTTTTTTGCTTGGGAGAAATATTTAATTCAATTTAGTTGTCATTATTAAAGTCCCATCTCCAATTAATTAAAGTCCAAAACCAGTTAGAGGAGTTTTTTTTTTTCTTTTGTTATCTCTCTATTGTCCACTTTTAATAAAAAAGAAATTTGTAATTTGTTAGTGATTTAGTTATTTTTGCTCTTCTTAATTTAACAATTTCTTTTTATTTCTTTTTACATCAATAATAATTTACAAAACAAGTAATACAGATTTTTGTAAATTAATTGTATTTGGCTCCCTAATTTTTATTTTATTTTATAACAACGTTTAAAGTTTTTAGTTAAACAATTGTATTTCAGCGAGATGGCTATGTCATTAAAATAGTCATCTCGTTGAGCCTTATTTGAGTCTTTATTTTCAATCAATAAAGTTTTGAAGTTTTTTCTTTTTTCATTAAAAAATATTGCCATAAAACAAAAATAATAAAAAATTCTGAAAATTATTTAATAAATTGCTTAACTATTTTTCTCCCATTGAGAATAATAAATATGACAAATGAAATAGAAATGTAGATTTATCTAATATGATATTTGCTTCCTTTCTAATTAATTAATTATAGAAAAACTTTCAAAAAATATTCTTTAAATACTGGATAGGGACACGTCATCAAAGTTGCGGGAAGGTAAAAGCGAGAGTAACGAGGATGCCAAGTTTACTTCCCTCACTCACATTCATCTTCATACTAATAAATAATAATGGGGTCAGTTGGTCGATAATCCAAATAGGGGGCATTAAAAAAGAACAAGTTGTTCGGAGGACGACCTCTATTATGCGTAGCTACTAGCTTCCCCCAAGCGTGCTGATCTCGCTAAAGCCTGATCCTTCAAAGAGCCCCTGGTGCTCTTTTGTTTTAGATGGGGGCACGGGAGTGACACTGCTGTGTGAACCTTTGGATTAAGAACATCAGAGACAAGTTTAGGTTGGCACAGGAAGGTTCTTCTTTTCTTTTTAATACTTGCTTTTTTCATGATATGATGAGTCACTTATTTATCTTTTATACTTGAAAAACAAAACCATACATTATAAAGACATTATGTTTACAGGTTTACTATCTCCTATTGCAAATTTAGCAGAGTGCTTGACCAAAAATATAAACATCAAACATCACTAGTCCTGTCCTGTGGGTAAATGCCTCTGCCCTCATTCTTGGTGCAAAACTATACAGCAACAAAACAAAAATCATGGACAAAACAGCCAACGCCTGAAGATCTAGGTAGCCATTCAAAGATATACTACTGTTTTTACAGCAATGATTAACACAAACAGTTAGCTGACAAGCGAGAACACGAAACCGACATGCCAAGATCAAATAAATCAAAATGAGAGGCCAATGAGATATTAAAGCCCCCACAAAAAAACTTTGAACTAAAGCCAGCCAACCCAGATAACTACCAATAATCAACTATATAGAAGAGAGATCTTCATATATGCTCTTGATACCTGTCCTCTCGGAGACAGATCTTATACATCGTAGAGCTATTCCAAGGACCTCCTTCATTCCCCTTTCAACAGCTGGATTCCCCGTTTCTGGCGTCAATGCAGAGTCCAAGCAATCTGAGCCACGACCTTCCGATACCCTCAGCCGTACCCAATCTGTCAAATCAACCCCTCCCTCTTCCCCAGAAATCACATCACCGGCACACCTGCCAGTTAAAAGTTCCAGCAGTACTACTCCAAAAGCATAAACATCTGACTTAAATGACGGAAGTGGTTTCTTTGAGGCAGCCAACTCCGGTGCGCGATAACCCAACACCCCAGCATCAAGTATTTGTTCAATGGTGCCAGCTTGAGTCATGAGTCGATGAAGGCAGTAATCAGCAACACGGGCATTGAGATCAGGGCCATCCAAAAGTATGTTTGTTGCTTTGATGTTCCCATGTGGAACAGCACGGTCAAAATGGAGATAATTCAGGCCACGTGCAACATCAACCGCAATTTTGAGCCTCTGAGCCCAAGTTAATGGAGGGCCTTTTCTTCCTGGTCGATCTAATCAATAACGGTTTGAGGCACATCAAATTTGTAGGAAACGTTTTAATAACCAATAATATGCAGCAATAAAACAATGCGCTGATTTAATATTTCATACGTTAGATTTAAGAAAAAATATGTGGTGATGCAAAAAAACAAAATATGTAGTAACTCAGAAAAAAGTGCTTGGTAATAGGACTTGCATGCAGATTGATCAACAATGCATAAAACGCCATGCCATAGAAAATTTAGACAAACATAACATAACTCTAACTATACCCCGTTCAAAATCAAATAAATTGTTTTCTTATAAAAACTTATTGATATTTCCGGTATATTGTTATGATGAAACTATGACGTCGTAAAATGGAAAGCTAGAAAGTAAATGTCTTACCATAAAGAAAGCTAGCAAGACTTCCAGGCGAAATATAATCTGAAAGAATGAGCTTCTCATGCTGTGTGGGTCCCCAATAGTATCCTCGCAAACCCACCACATTTGGATGCCTTATGTTTGCAAACTTTTTAGCCTCTTTAGCAAATTCCTTTCTCTGTTTCGCCACCCCCTCTCTCAGCCATTTCACGGTCATGAACACACCATTATCAAGGGTTGCCCGGTAAGAAGTCCCATGGCTGCTCCTTCCTAAAACCTCAGCTGGGGCCCTTGACAGCTCCTCCGGGGTCATGGTAATTGTATCATCGAGAAAGTACAGCTCGCCGACTAATCGATCAGGAGACCTTACATCCAGCCTTGCAAAGGTTTCAGCAGCTAATGAATCACCAGACTCTGGTGACCAGGACACATGACTGTGCTTTGATGGAGACAAGCCTGTTACTGCAGCCATTTTCTCATCAGGACTGATAATCTCAGATGCTGATCCTTTCCGAGATGTCATAAGATCCTCAGCTGAAATAACCAAGGCACCACCAGTACCTCTTCCACTAATGCCGGAGGCCTTTGTTTGCCTTTGCCTTTGGATGCCTTTGTTCGTGGCATGATCTGTTTGAGATCTCCTCGATAAATGGATGTAGTGTATGAAGATAGCAAGCATGACAAGAATAATCACAGCAATCACACAGGAAACTATGATTACCACCTTAACAATCGTGTTGATTGGTTTCCTCCTGTAATTTCCTGCTGGAGCATTCTTTGATCCGGGGGGACCATTAGGAAACTGCAATCGAGAATTCCCAGGATAGAAAGAAGAACTAGGGAACATTCTCAGGTTTTCTGGGACAGCGCCAGAAAGATCATTGTATGAAACATTAAAGCTTACAATGTTGCTGGATAAGTTGCTTGGTAGAGGACCTGTGAAATGATTTTGGGATAAATCTAACAAGTTCAGTGAACTCATGTCAGCCATGGAAGTTGGAAGAGAACCAGATAAATTATTCCCTCCAAGATTGAGAACTTGAAGCCCTGTGAGTGACGCAAATCCATCAGGATAGTAGCCTTCAAGCTGATTGTGAGAAAGGTCAAGAACACGAAGATTGGATTTACTATTAGGAGGAGGGGAGAATTCAATGGTGCCACTAAGTAAATTGTCTTGAAGGTAGAGCTCTTGCAAAGTAGGGAAGGTAAGTAAATTAGTCAAAAGTGGTCCATCAAGCTGGTTTGAACTGAGATCTAGGACTGCCAGCTTTGGATACTGTGTGATCACTCGTGGTAGAGAGCTACTAAGAGCATTTTGAGAGAGGTTAAGATAATTTAGACGCAAAAATTGTGAGGCTACTTCAGGCATTGACCCTCTCAGACGATTTTGGCTCAGATCAAGATGCTCAATGTTGGCCCACTTGGCCATTCTGGTAAGATTTCCTTCAAATTTGTTGTTTGATAGATCAAGCATGGCACAGTTTCCAGTCAGCAAAGGAAGTTCTCCACTGAGCCCATTTGAAGAGAGATTAAGGTTGTGCAGAGTTGTTGACATAATCGTAGTTATTGGCCCTGAAGACAAAGAAAACTACAAAATGAGATGCATAGTAAACCAGTATTACATAAAACTAGGCCACAACAAGAGAAAATATCAACAACAAAAAAAAATCAAGTATCTCAGAAACAAACTAAAGCAGAAACTATTGAGGTACCTGAGAGATTGTTCGCGCTCAAATCCAGTTCTATTAAAAGTAAAGAATCTCCTTTCAACAAGTCATTTGGAATAGACCCAAAGAACATGTTGTTACTGAGCTTAAGGACCTGAAGGTCATAAGCAAAATCAAATCCAGGCAGTTCTCCAGCAAACTGATTGTAGCTCAAATCCAACACCTTCAAGCTTTCAAACAAACGCAGGTCAGCTCCATTTATCAGGGAGCCAGTAAGCTGGTTGTGGCTGAGATTCAAGTACTTAACACTCTCAGAAATACCGGGCAGTAATTTCTGTGAACTAGAACTGACTAGCATGTTCCAACTAAAATCAACATGGCTAACATTGGTTAGAAGGAAAAACTCCCCATCTAGATGACCATCAAACATGTTCCCATGAAAGTCAAGCACCTGGAGACTTGAAATTAGCTCAAACCCCTTTGGAATTCTCTCAGTAAACCCATTAGAAGATAGATTCAGATACATCAAATTATTCAGCCTCGTCAGTGATGTTGGCAGGGACCCAGATAAGGAGTTGCGGCTCAAGTCCAAAGATTGGACCGATGAAAGCCCAGAAATTGAGTCAGGAATGGAGCCAGAGACATTGTTCCCAACTAAGGAAAGGTTCCTTAAGCTCTCCAGTTTACCAATCCCCATTGGTAAAGACGAGGAGAACAGATTGTTCGACACATCCATAAACTCAAGGCTCTTGAAGTCACCTATATTGTCAGGAATCTTGCCTGTTATAGAGTTGTTTGCCATTGAGAGCTTTACAAGCATTGTTAGGTTAGCAAACACGCTCAAGTCCACATCAGCTGATAGACCCAAATTATCAAGCACAACACCAGCAACATTTCCACCATTACAGACTATACCGTTCCAAGAAGAAGGGCAACCATTGAAATCGATGGACTCCTCATTCCACGATTGAAGGACATAACCAGTAGGGTCATGCTTGATACCCTTCTTAAACTCAAGCAATGCCAAAATGTCTTGTGAAGGAAGCTGCCCCGTGGAAGCAAGGAAAAACAGGGATAATATTAACATCCTAAGGAGCTTCATATTCACCCAATAGAGGTCTACACTCTCCAACGAAGTATTTAACCTCAAAGGTCAAGAAAGAGTAAAAGATGGGCTTTAATCTGCTAGAACCCAAATGCAGCTCAGCCAGACAGCAGACAGCACAAAATGAGACAGGATCAACAATGGCTGCTTCAATGTAATGAGAAATAAACCATAAACCACTAGAGAAAAGCTAAATCTTGTAGGGAAGTGAGGCAGGCAAACTATTTGAATAAGAAATTTCAACAAAGGCTCCACCAATTAACAGTAAAAGCAAGAGAGTCCCAACAAGCCATTCTTCAAGAACAACAGCATTTACCCTTTAAGAACATAATAATCAACTAAGAACCTCAAACTCAGTTTCACCAACTCAATACTTGAGTTACCTGATAAATGGAGCAGATTTAGGACACCAGAGCTTCAAAAACACTGTGATTCTGCCACCAGAGAGATTCTCCTCAGCAACTTTAGCAGAGAATTTCATTCAACAGCACAAACTGAGCCACGGCATTAACCAAGAAAGGAACTACTACTAGCACCAACCGGGCCCATTCATTGATCTAACAAGAGAAAAAAACAAAAAGGGAAAATAACCCTAATAAAGGCCCCAACTTTCATTAACAATGTAGGCTCCAAGAATCACCCAACACAAAAGACTCTGCTTTAGCCACTTAACCAAAAGGAAAATCTCTTTTTTGTTGCTCAGATAAGGGTTTCACAAGAAAAGCTACAATGGTTTTAGGTTACAGTTACAGTAAGTAAGTGAAGAGTGTGAAAAAGCAAAGTACAGTAGCGCAAAGAAAAGATTAGCCCATTCAAGAACACAAGAGAAATGGCGTGAAACAATAACTCAAAGGAGAACAATGTGTGAGTGTGAGCTCATAATAACTGCAAGGGACCCAGAAAAGAATTTCGTCGGCCTAATAATAAGTAAATGTCCATTAAAGTAGCTAAGCAGTTTCGAGAGGTACTACAAAGACCCTTAACTTTCATTAGTGTAAAGACAAGCATATACAGGACATGGTCTTTTCTCTTTCTAACAGCAAAAGTGATGGCTGATGATGCATGTGGGGGTCACTGAAACAGAAACCCTAATTTTGAAAGGGCATTGCATTGGTTAATTAAACCGAGCAAAGTTTTCCTTTTCTTTTCTTTTCTTTTCTTTTTTTGTCAGTGGCATTAAGAAAAAAAGCGGGAAATGGAAAGCTTTTTAGTAGCCTAAAAATATAATTTTAGGGACTTACCCGCCAAAAAGAGAGAATGGAATCTTTAATAAATTACTAACATTAACATGGTGGACGTCAAAGGCTTTATCAAATCTAGTTTAAGATTGTGGTTTGAGTTTTTTTGGAAAGTAGTAGAGCCCTCTCTCTTTCTTCTAATATTTTAATTTTATTTATTTATTTTTAGAATGGTTGGGTTTAGAGCTAGGCAGGGTCCAGTGCAGTGGACGGACCCATCACTGCTGCCCTTTGACTAGGGTTATGTTATTATGGGCTCCAAATTCCAACATCACCAAAGGCAAGGCAAAGGGGTGGTGGAGTTGGTGGAGGGATTATGAGAGGAAAACATAAAGCAATATCTATGAAGTGCCACCAATACGGGCGCGCATATTGCAACATGAAAAAATTAAAAATTATAAAATATCGATACGGTATATCTATATATAAATGTATACTAATATACTCCCTCTTGTTTTTAATAGTTGTCACTTTCCTACGGATTCTTACTGTTCATAATAATGTTCATTTTGCTTGTCTTATTCTACATTTTTTTGCCTTTTTGGTCCCATATTTTTTGTACTATTGAAGGATAGGTTGACTAGTTATTAAACAAAAAAATCAAGGTTCGATTTGAAAAAAAAAAAAAAAAAAAAAGAGAAAGGAAGGCCATTACCTGCTCCTCCTGTTCCAAAACGACAGTTATTGGATGCAGGAGGGAGTATATTGTGTAAAAGTAACATCTATAGTAATAATAAAAAGTTGAGTTTCAACTATATTTTTGGAAATAATGCCATTAAAATTGCAATTTTAAATTAAGTTTAGTTTTATAAATATTTTTAGCAACTATAATTTATATTAAACATCTTTTTGCTACCAATAATTATTTAGAATTATGATCAAAATAGCAAGACACGAGAGGTAGTAAGTTGGACATGTATCGTGTGAGCGTTCGTCAAGTGTTGGTATCAGAAACTAGTCCAACACAAATACGGCATAAAAAATAAAGTATTTGTAGTTCATGGAGTACTATAATTATTACAATTAATTCTATTTTTAAATAATTTATAGTCATTAATTTATTATAAATTATAACCTCATAATTTATAATTTAGCTCGTTTGTAAATAATTTTACAATTTATCTCTTGTGTTTGTCACTTTGAAATGATTTGTCCATGCCATGATTTTATTTTCTGGCTACTACTTAGATAATTTGTCCATTTTGTAATGTTGAATAATATAAAATTGATTAAATTATCTATTTTTTTTTGTTAAATATATTCAATCAAATAAACACAGTTATTCTTATTAGTTAAATATATTCAATCAAATGAGATAAAACAGGAATATAAATGATATATAGTTATGCTTATTGGTTTGGTATGTTAATATCAAAACCACTGTCACATTTACTTGGTATTGAAACAAATCATTAGATTTAGATCTATTAAAATAAAAATTCTATCTTACCTTAATTACCTAAACTATTATTGGTTGTTATTTGAATAAATATAGAAATTGTTTTGTTTTATTTTATAATTGTATTGCCAAATGAGAATAAACATTGAGGGGGAAAAGTTCCAAAAATGAATTTTAGTCATAAGGATAGTGAAAATTGACCCCTCCTTTGGGACCACTTTTGTGAGTATATATATATGTATGTAATGTAAACGTCAACTAGTGCGAGAAAGTCACTTCTAATTAAAATTTTGAGTTCAAATTTTAAAAATTGAGTAAATTATACTGAAAAATTACTATTTTTTGAAGGACTGACATAATTAGATTGAGATTAGTCTAGGTTCACAATTCAAATATTCAAATATTCTCTCTGAATTTGCCGTTAAATTTAAAACATTAAAATTATGAAAATTTGATCATAATTTACATAAAATTCAATTTATTATATTTTGGATAAACTACATTAAAAAACTATGTAATTTACAAAATATTCCATTTAACCCCCATAGTTTAAAAGCTTGCAATATAACCCTTATAGTTTTCGGAAATTGCAATTTTAACCTTTTAAATGCTTAAAACGTCCAAAACAAATAGTAAAAGGGAATATTTGCTTACCTCCCTCGATTTTTTGGTCAAACTCAAATACTCCTCGAACTAAAAGATTCTTCAAATACCCCATGAACTATTTAAATGCTTTAAATCAACCCATTAGTTAATTTTTTCATCCAAACTGGCGGTTAAATGTATATCGCGTATGACATCATAGTTCTTTTAATAAAGAATGACTCAATCTTATAAAATTAATAAATTTCTTCTATTCTTTTTCCTAAAAAAAATGATCCATGTAAAAAGAAATCAATTATTTAGAATTTTTTTTTAAAGTTAATAGTTTATAGTGTAAATTATTTTTGATTTTTTTTATAGATAAAGATGAGAATTGAATCTGAGTTCGAGATCTTACTAGTTTATATCACAAGCAAGCCAATCAATGAGCTCAATGGTTATTGACTTTAGCTTTTATTATTATGTAAATTTAAATAATTTTTGTAGGGTGGTAAGAAATTTTATTTTAATGGTTTTTAAAATTCCTTCCAGCATGATTGAATTGGTTTATTGGGGAAAATATTTTTTTATTTGAATAGTTTTTTAAATTCCTTCCAACGGGCCGAGTATCTTAGAGGGAAATTAATAAGGTTAAATTTTATATAAATTTAAATTTAGATAATCATCATTAGATAAATTAATAAGGTTATAATCGGTCAGAAATTATTTTCTTTTCAAACTTAAATAATTACAATAATAATTTTTAAAAGATATTTTTAGGAATTTATTTGCTAACTCTTTAATTTTTATGAAATGAATCATTTTTTATAAATATTTTGGATGAAAAAATTAATAGATAGGTTGATTTAAACATCTAAATAATTCATGAAGGTATTTAAAAAATCTTTTAATTAGAGGAGGTATTTGAGTTTAACCGAAAATTCGAAGAGGATAAATAGATATTCCCCATAATAAAAAGTTGCTTAAAATTATAAAATTTGGACAAAAAAATGTAACTAATATGGTAGAACTTAATGCAATAAATAAATAAAATTTTATTTACGATTTGTATTTTAAATTATTCATTATTTTATAAAAAAAAAGTGCTCATTGTTTTTTCTTTAATTGAGTAAAATCTTACGTCACATTTTCCCTTAAATTTACATTATTTTTTGATTTATTTTCTCATTCATTTTGAATTTTTTAACCATTAAATCACAAACTTTTAAATCATAGGTGATGGGTGTTAGGCGAAACATCTAATAAAATATAGTTTTTATACAATTTACACTTGGATTTATTAAAAAGTTGGTTGATCACAACTTGAGCCTAGTTTAGAATTAAGGCCTTGATCCTCCTTTGTTAACAAGAATGAACAGCGAAAGAAAAGAACAAATGAATGGTAATCTAGATTAGAGATGATCAATGGAAAAGAAATTTGCATATCAAAACTCCCTCCGGTCAGCAACTATATTCTCGGACGCTTGCAAGCACAGCACATACTAAAGTATATCAAGTTGAGACTTACAAAAACGAGTCGACTTACTAGCTGCGAAAACGTTCAGCTTTTCGAATTGCAAATGGTTGGAAGCTAAACTTAATAATGACTTCATAATAATCAATCCGTCATAACAAATTAACTCACGACACTCCCAGCGGCTGCATTCTCACTTCTTACCGCCTCCCGACACATTGAACTTAAAGAATATAATGTCTCCATCTTGGACAACATAAGTCTTCCCCTCCTGTTTATACTTACCAGCAGCCTGAAACCAAAATGCCAGAGAAATTTTTATGTCACCTCCTAAGCAAATTAAGAGAAATAAAAAAACACTTGATTATAGATCTACCACCACCACCACCTACACTTGCTTCCATATTATTATTGTTTTATCTTTAGTTATGCATTTCTCCAATGCTGAGGTGACCCCAAGCAAAATTACTTACGGAACATAGCAAACTCTCAACACTGCTTGCACCCTCCAGTCTTACGTGTGAGGCGCAATTGAAGTGGTTTAATAATCCTCTTTAGATAAGAAAATAAAAATGGTACAAAATCAAAAGTCTGATCAAGTTGTACCTTAACAGCGGGCTCACTACCAAGCTCCTTCAGATCATCGAATTTCATGACCTAAACATAGCAAATGAATCCTGTGATTAGACTTTTCAAATAAAAATATATGAAGATAGCCACCAACAAGCATTACAATATGTATCAAGTTCATTAATTACCTTTTAAAAATTTATGTTATTTCTTTTCCTAATTTTTTAAAGAATTGTCAATGTTGATATAATGCTGATTTTAGTAGCTTACAAGTCATCCTGATATGAGCATTATTAGTGACGTATATATTGCTAATGAATAGGTTAGTAGTCCAAAGAGTTGTCACTTTTATGCAGAAAGAGCCATGGAGAAAAAACATAAAAGTTCAATAAACAAATACTTATGAAGAACAAAACAAGACTAAAGTCATTCGCTGCAGTTTAACATTAAAACAATGAATTGAGCAATTAGATGCAAAAGAAGAAGCAATTCTAGGTAGTGAAAAATAAATCCAAGAAGGTGTAACAACCTCGGCACATATAAATCCTTTTTCAAAATCAGTATGGATAGCCCCAGCCGCTTGAGGAGCCTTTGACTGCCGTCTGATTTGCCAACATTTTACCTGAAAAATATATTCTTCTGACATCAGGTAACAAGTCTAACAAAATGAAAGCATGAACACATGTATCTTGCAAGAAATTAAATCATCACTATAAGAAGCACCAATCATGCATAGGGTAAAAGAAAACAAAACATAATGGCAAATGAAGAAAAAAAAAACTGAGACCAAGTGCATCATAAAAAAAAAAAGAAAACTAAAGGAGTTTAAAATTCACAACCATGAGGAGTAGAGACACTACAATATCTACTAAGACGTTCCACTGACAACAAAACGGTGCTGGAGTAACCTTTTCTGTACATGATGCAAACTCAATGCCAATTACTAAGTTCGATAGATCATGTTTATTAGAGTTTTTTTAATAACAGTAGAATTCTGATACTTCACCAGAAACCAAGCTGGTGATGATCAAATCTCAAGACAGTATTGTTTTCTCCAATATTTTGTTTACATCAGCAGGACACTTCAGTTTCTGTCTTGTAAACTGGATAAAAATATACTATATGCCTTTTAAAAAATTACAGAAACGCTAAGTAAAACCTACTGGAGAAAGTGCATATTGCAAATGTAACTCTGAAAACCCAAGCATATATGCAATACTGTGAAATGTCAATGCAATATTTCCACAAACACTGTCAGAAATTCTTGTAGACAACAGTAACACATCAAATTACTGTATAAACATGCATTACCTCATCAGGTCCAGCAGTGAAGAAATAGATGAGATTAATTGCAGAAAAACCAGTCTTTATGATCTTTGGAAGGGCACTGCAGTGAAGTTGGAGTCAGTAAACACAGTCATACACAGATTGTAAGACTAATACGGTCTTTTTTACTTAGCACAATTCCAGCAAGTTCTTCCAGTATGAACAATGATGGTTAGAACCACAAAGAAGTAAAGATGCATATCCCCCTGCCAGATGAAGTGTTTCATTGCGAGTAAACCAACCTTGTTTCCAAATTGGTGATAATTGAAGGTTTGTGATGAACACTAAGTAGACATCTCATTCAATTGAAACTAGAAATAAAGTGCAACATTCTACCCTCAGAGAACTAAAAGACAATGCTACAGTTTAAGAGTTTCACTATAGTTCTTAACCTATGCTACAACTGAAAAATTTCTTATGATATTCTCAAACTGAGACTAAAACAGCCCTCTCAGCAGATGGCAATGATAAAGCACATCTAATTCTGTTATACAGTCACCTATATATCAACAATGGATAGAATTTCATCTTCAAAGCCTAACAAAATTTGTCTCTCAAGGGAAACAAATTTTGGAAAAAGAAACATGTTAGTGTAATTCATTCCTTGACTCCAACATGCTAAAAGGAGGGGAGTGCTGTTGACAGTATAGACATCATATTATGTTCCTACTAAATAAAGGAAAAGGTATTTCCCTGATTAGACAGCAGGTCATTAAAGAAAATGGCAAAAATGACAAACCAAGGCACCACATGTTGTTTGATGTGCAATAAAAGAAGCCAACACCATCAAACCACTCACTTCAGGTCTTACAATTCCAACTAGTCTTCTATGTAAAGGAAAAAGAAAAATGAAGTACCTCAGCCCTAATAAAGAAACCCTCTCTAGCTTCACTCACCCTCTCGCTCCAGCGACACAACCTACTACCCCAATCCTAACACTCCTCACAATAATCATTCCCATTTCCCCAACCTTACTCATGCAGTACAAGAGATCACTCCTCTCACAAGTTCCTCACCTGCCACCAGCATCCTACTCACTAAGGTTGCAATCCTCCTCCCATGCCTACTCCTAACACACTTTTCATTAGTGCGGCTGTACAAGTACACAACACTACGGCAATGTCAGACTCGTTCAGACCCAGCCATTAACAAGCATAAATGGGAGGCGTCCGCTCAAAATATTCCCATTCCTCCCCTGATATTTCTTATACACAAAATTAGCCCGTGGCTCTAATATAGGGTTTTCAAATGTAGAAATGATGTTCCTTCAAATTAAGATAGCAATCCAGGAATGACAGAAACGCTTCAAGTACAAGCCATTTCCTCATTTTACCAACCTTTGTATCTTGTTCTCCTCGCAGTACTTAGCTACTTCCTCTGGTGTCATATCACAGAGCTTTCTTTCTAGAGCACAGCTGAAAGGGATAATTGTTTCACCACCATGCTCTTGCACCCTAGAAAAGAAAGAAAAGAAGTCATTTTACACAAGAGAAAGTCCTGATATTTAGCACATGCATGCTTTAGTGTAAGCAATAAACCTTCTGTTCACCAACTATACTGATTTCTTAAATGACTATAAGGAAGAAAACAATAGAAACAACACAATGTCAGATGCTATTCTCTCAATTCAAACAAAAGGAGATTGCAATGTTGGTGATGGTGAAGTCTCTTTTTTTTCCATTCTTAAAAATTTTAAAGTCGTGGGAACACATATAGGGAGAGTTTGTGACATGTTATTGATGCTATCTAGTCATGGACTGCCCATGCCTCACATCCAAGCATACATGCAGAACAAAATCAGAATGATACAAGAAAAGAAAAATCAAGATAGTAAACTGGTAAAGAAATAATTGGCATACCAAGCATGAATCTTGGGCAAAAATTTGTTCTTCTTTCTCTGGTAATCGTGTTCATTCATGTTAACCTGTGGTGCGATATACACGCCTTAGTCACACATCTAAATCCTTAAAATTTCTAAGAGGAGCAACTGTAATAGTTGGAACTCAAGAGTTGACAGATCAGAAAGAAAGAAAAGAAAAGAAAAAAACCAAAAAAAGCAATGAAGACACACCAAGTATACAACAGGTTTGGCAGTAAGCAATTGAAAAGTATTCAGTATCTCAATTTCAGCAGCTTTCCACTCTCCCAGGCGAATATCTTTCTCATCCTTAAGCCATGCCATGACCTGAGAATACCAAGCAGCACCATTGCTTAGCATTAGTTACAGAACAGAAATGCCAATCGAACTAAAGTTAGGTCATCTAAAGCATGAGAAGACAAACCCTCTGACATAATTCATGCTCTATTTTTAACTGCTTGTCATTGCTCCTCTTCATACTCTTCTCCAGATCTTCTACCCTCCTTTCCATGAATTCAATATCCTACAGTCAAGCCACAAAATAAAAAATAAAACAACAAGGTTTAGAAATCAACAGAAGGATAAGTAATAGCATTATACAGGATACGATTGAATTGGGGACAAATGGAAAGAGAACAGTGGAACACATCTGATTAAGATAAGGTTATATCAGGAAAATGCGGGGCAGTGGGGGAGGAAAACAAAGAAAATTACCAAAAACAATGAAAGGCCTAATCCCAAATTTCATGTGTTTCAGTTTGGCAACATAGCACGAATGTTTGAATGCATTCCTGGCAAGAGGGGCAGATAATAATACTAATCATAGGATAACCTAAAAGAACGGTCTTCAGGTATCACATGGCTTTTTATACAAGGAATGATCCTCCCGACCTTCCAAAATTCTAAAGCTGTATAAACATAAGCAAGACTTGGTGACAGAAGCACATATCACCAGTCAAGTGACATTCAATCTGACTTAAAAAGGTAAAAGCAGTAGACATAATTTGAGCACCAGAGTCAGCAACAGTACCTTTAATCGCAACTCTTCACTAATAACCTCCAGATCTCTCACAGGGTCAACAGTATCATCAACATGAATGATATCTGGGTCTTCAAATGCTCCTACAATATATGGACAGAAAGAAGTGAAGTTTGCATCTGCCGTCATATTGTCAAATCAGCACTAAACAACAGTTACAGACAATTGTAACAATGCACTCATAGAATACATCTCTAATCCTAAATGACAATACCTACTTACTACATAGAACAGAAGAAACGAATGGTGCTGTGAGGTGCATATGCTCTGTATAAAGCAGGGCAACATGATCTGTTTTGACAGTTCTCTGCTTTAGACGTGCTTAATGCAACAAAGAACTTCAACGACAAGCCAATCATTGATGATGTATGGAACTACATAACAGTGATCCATAAAACAAACAGGAAAACTACAACCTTAAGATTTTAGAACTTCCCAGTGAAGTTATAATGATAAAAAAAAAAAAAATCACTACATTGCAATGAAAGATGTACAAACAATCAAGACCCCAATATCCCCCATTTAGAAGCATGTGAAACTTACTCAGAACGTGAAAGATGCCATCAACAGCCCGAATGTGAGACAGGAAACTGTTTCCCAAGCCTTGACCAGCGTGGGCACCTCTAACCAGACCAGCTATATCATGGATTTCCAAGAAAGCAGAAACCTCGCTTTTGGGCTTGAACAACTGGCAGAGCCATTCGAACCGCTCATCGGGGATATTGACGCGAGCCTCATTAGGGTTAATGGTGCAGAAGGGGAAGTTTTCAGCTGGTATGGAAAGCTTCGTCAGGGTGTTGAAAAGAGTCGACTTCCCCACATTAGGTAGCCCAACCTTCCGATCACCGATTATTAGTCAGTAGTGTCAATTATTAACTACAACCACCACCATTTTTGATAAAAATAAATGAAAAGCAGACACAACTTACTATGCCAATTTTGAGGTGAGAGGAGAAACGACCAAGGATTGGACGCTCGGCGGGCGCCTCCTTGCCTTTCGCTGCTTTTGGTGGCATTCTTCTCCTTCTGCGGTGGCGTGCGAGGGCGATGTCGACTGTGGATGGGGAGGTGAGCGAGCTAGTTGAAGTGTGCTTATTATGCTCCTTTCTCTAGGGTTTTGTTTAGGAAATGTTTTTATTATTATTATTATTTCGTTTTTGTGGGATTTTGTAGGAAATGATTTAGTAATGCTTTCAGAACAAAAGAAGAATAGCATAAACATGGTTTAGTAGGAAATCAACCGTATAAATAAAAACTACAATTTCCATAGGAAAGTGGCTTTTTAACGTATAAAATTGAATACTCGCTGAACTATTGGTTAATAGTCAAAAAAATATATTTTTGACTTTTTAAAATATTGATTCAACCTCCTAATATTTCTCGTCAATAAATTAACATCTTTTTTATTAAAATAATCAAAAAAAGTAAGAAAAATATTTTTTAATACTTATGAAATAAACGGACATGAAAGATAGTCATATGATTTTACAAGTGAAAATCATACGATTTCTTTTTATTTTAAAGTAATAAAGTCGTATGATTTACAAACAAAAAAAGAGAAACATAATTTAAATAAATAAAAAAATGTAAAGAAATACTATTTCGTTTGTAAAATCACACAACTTTATTTTTTGTTTAAAAAAAAATAAAATCGTATAATTTTACAAACGATAAAATAACAAAAAAATATAAAATAAGAGAAGTTCTTTTCTTTTGTAAGATCATACTACTTTTTATTTATTAAAAATATATGATTATTTATTTCATAAATATTAAAAATTATTTTTTACTTATTTTTATTATTATTTTAATATAAAAAATAATGGGTTAAATCAAATTTTTTTAAAGTCAGAGGGTTTTTTGTCGTTAACTAATAGTTGAGGGGGTAAAGTATTAAAAAGAGTGCATTGTTTCAACGACAATAAGAGGTAAATAAATTATCTATTTCTTAATCTTTCTTTAAAATAATTTAATCTCTCTTTGATTGTCAATTAGATTGTTTGGTTATTTAAAAAAAATATGTATTCGATACCATTGATAATGGATCGATCGTTCAACAATTTCAAAATATGAAATCGTATAAAATTGAATAATAGGTACCCAATAAAACCAAAAATGAAAAAAATAATTATGAGCACATATTACCATTATTATGTTGAATAACATAAATATAAATATTATATTATATAGAAATGAAATTTGGGAAATTTAATGTCGAATAACGTAATGGGAAAAATGAAAACAAATCAAAACTTAATTAAATAATTGATCATTAAGTAAGAATATTATTTTAGTCTACTATATTAATTAAGATTGCATTAATACTAATGACAAAGTTTCTCTAAAAACGGTCATAAATGAAAAATATATTGATATTTATGATAACTATCGATACCACAGAAGCGACATCTCCACTACCCCGTCGGGTGACCCGGCCAGCATACTGTACACGCCGCGGGAGACGAGACCCTGTTCTTACCGCCCTTAGCCTGGCGACCAACCCTGGGATGGTCGACATCAGCGGGGGGCTCTCATGCGGCATCCGCACGGCGGCATCCCATCCCAGGTCACCCATGACGTCACTCCGCATGACGTCACTCAAGGCCACCCCAGCGGCATATGTCACCCCAGCGACACCTGCCAGGGATTATTCCCACCCCCTGTCGGTACACTCCTTCCTTTGCCTATAAATACCCCCACCTTTTCAGACAAGAGGGTAAGCCTAAGATATCGTACTGAACCCCTGCCATTTTTACTATTGACACTGACTTTGGCATCGGAGTGTTTACGCCGGAGACCCTCTCCGGCGCTTTGCAGGTGACGAAGACCCCAGTACAGTGTTCCCGACCAGCCCAGATCAGGCCGATCCTGCTCAGTATCCCCCAGACTCTTATCAAGTGGTGCTTTCATTGAGAGCTTTGGTTAATTAAGTGAGTTTTCCTTAGTAACCAAGCTCTGTTCTTTCTGAGAGTCGAAGGATCATGGCTTCAGATTCAGAATCCACACCCCCTCATACTCGTGGGGTTCACGCACGTAGGGAACTTTTTTCCACGTCTTCGTCAAGTACATATGTCACATCACGTGAAACTTCCTCTGCGCAGACAGACTTTCTTTTCGGGCTGACAGCTGGCACCCCGTTTTCTCAAACTGGTACCCCATTTCCTCAAATGGGTTCCCTTATTTCCTCAATGGGCGCCCTGTTTTCTCACACGGGCGGATCCAGTCACTCAGCCCCTCCGCTTGTAAGTTCTAGGATGGATGGCCCTACGACTCCGTCGGTAAGCTCGATGTTAGCTCTTCGTGCCCACTTGGACTATTTAATTGGGATGGCCGCAGGCCCCACTTCTAGTGCAGCGACATCAGGTGTGTCTCCTCGAGTTATTTTCACTCCGTCTATTGTCGCTGATCGACCAGTATCGCCTCGTCGCAAGGAGAGCGTCCCTCTGACCTCACCTGCGATAAGCATGCCATTCAACTTTGCGCGACTGGCAGACGGACAGGAGGAGCACTACATACCGCGGATTCCTGTCTCCCAAGTGGAGCGACCAGTAGATGAATATAGAGAGCGTTGGGACGGCAGGAGAGAGGGAGCCGGTAGGGAGGTATCTATGGAGCAGAGTGAGAGATCAGGCAGTAGGAGGCGACGAGCCCGTTCGCCTAGGAGTCGTAGCCGGTCTCCCAGGCAGCAACGCACCCCGGAGCCTCGAGGGCACAGGCGACACTTGGACATGTCTCCTCCTCGTCATGATCGTGAGATCTTGGACGACACCACTGGTCATCCTTTCACCCACCGTGTAAGGCACCACAGGGTCAACCGACATGTTAAGCTCCCCACGGAATCATACGATGGCACCAAAGACCCCATCTCGCATCTTAATAAGGTGAAGGATTTCGTCCAGTTTCAAACGCACAACGACGCGGCGTTGTGTCAAATATTCGTTATGACATTGTCAGGAGTAGCTCGCCTCTGGTTTGAAGGACTCCCTGCTCGATCAATTGATAATTTCTTGCAACTAGAGGCCAAGTTTAAGAGTCGCTTCAGCACAGCTATCCCCATTCGAAAGTCTGCAGCAGCCTTGTTTGATATATGTAGAAAACCAGAGGAGTCTTTGAATAGTTATCTTGGTCGTTTTGATATGGAAATGTCGTTAACTCCCGGTATTACTATTGATTTCACCATAGAAGCGTTGAAGCTGAATTATGGATATGGGAAGCTGAGAGATACGCTGATGGTGGATCCCCCAACAACTTTAGACGCGTTAAGGTTGAAGGCTCACAATTATGCGAGAATGGAAGAAGAGGAATATAGAAACAGGATACGGGATGCGCCCCAGAACGCCCCTCCTACTCCCACGGCTCAAGGCAGTATGACCCACGACACCCGTCCGGGTGACGAATACACCCATCGGAAAGATTACATCCCCAAGGCGACGAATCGTCAGAAGGGTAATTACTCTAGAGGAAGGGGCGGCGGTCTGAATGTTCAGCGACAGGGGGATCCCCCTAAGGGTCGAACGTACGATCCCGACCTTCCTCCCCTTACACTCCCACGAGCGAAAATCTTAGCCATCATTCAGCAGCGGAACCTACCGATCCGCTATCCAGCTCCTGTGAAGCCAGGGGTGGTCATGGGAGGAAAGGAAAACGCTTGTTGTAAATTCCATAAGGTTAAGGGGCATTCTACAGAGGCATGCAGGGAATTGAAGTTAGCAATAAAGCGCTTATTGGAAGAAGGCTATCTCGGAGAATTCGCCACTCGTATGAGAGAAGAAACCAGGAGCGACCCTCCGCATGGGGCGTTAGGTGACCATCAATTGCCTCCCCCCCTTGGGGGCAGCGGAACTTCTAAGGTAAAGGGGAAAGAAATGCTAATGATGTATGACGAGGACATCCCCATCATTAACATTATCACTGGGGGCGCGTCGTTCCTGGATGAGATTACCCCAGCAACACTCGTGGCAGGAGAGAAGCGGAAATGGGAAGGCCAGCCTGCAAAAAAAGGAGTGATTGATGCACTGGACAGGATGGTAATATCTTTTTCGGAAGAAGATGAGAAGGACGTTGTCTTCCCTCATAACGACGTGCTAGTAGTCACACCGGTTGTTGGGAGCCATGGCGTGCGAAGGACCCTCATTGATAACGGCAGTGCGGTAAATTTATTTTCGTTGGAAGCATATAATCTTATGAAACGCCCTGCCGGTGAACTGGCGCCTTGCAAGAAACCAATTATCGGAGTGGACGACATCCCTATACCTGTAATTGGAGTCACAGCGTTGCCTGTGTATTTTAGAGAAGACGCGTCGAAACGATCAGAAGAGTTGATGTTCTTGGTTGTGGATCTTATCCTACCGTATAATGCCATCCTAGGGCGGTCATTCCTCAATCGTTTTGGGGCAGCGGTATCTCAGAAACACCTCAGGATGAAATACCCCTCTTGGGAAGGGGTAGTATCGATCAAGGGCGATCAAAAGCTAGCCGTCGAGTGTTATTCGCTCATGATTCAAAAAAGTTGTGATCAATATGTGTGTGTGGTAGCGGATCCTTATGAGCAAAGGGATGAAAGGCGAACCCAGCCAGTGGATGCGATGGTATCCATCCCCGTCCAAGGTTCCAGGCCAGTGACAAGTTGACCCTTGAGGAGAGAGCACAATTAGCCCGACTGTTGAACAAGTGCAAAGGAGAGTTCGCGTGGAAACCGGCGGACATGCCTAGCGTGTCTAGGGAAGTGGCTGAGCATCGACTCAACGTTGACCCGCGCGCCACGCCAGTTCAACAGAAGCGGCGAGCATTCTCCACGGAAAAGTCGGCGGTGATTGATAAGGAGGTAGTAAAGCTGCTGAACGCAGGATTCATCCGAGAAGTTCAATACCCCACTTGGTTGGCCAACCCCGTCTTAGTCCACAAGCCCAACAGAGACTGGCGCATGTGTATTGATTTCACTAACTTGAATGATGCTTGTCCTAAGGACTGTTATCCGCTTCCTCGGATTGATCAGTTGGTCGATCAAGCGGCAGGGTACGCATATTTGAGTTCCCTGGACGCCAATTCTGGATATCATCAAATTCCTATGGCCAAGGAAGATGAGGAAAAGACGGCATTCATAACTCCGAAGGCCACCTACTGCTACACGACAATGCCGTTTGGCTTAAAGAATGCAGGGGCGACCTTCCAGCGTATGGCCAACAAAGTGTTTGAAAAGCAAATCGGGAGAAATGTAGAAGCGTACGTAGATGATGTATTGGTCAAGAGCAGAAGTTTCAGTGACCATCTGGCCGATTTGCAGGAAGTGTTTGATACACTGAGAAAGTACTAGATAAAGTTGAACCCCCGCAAGTGCGCGTTTGCATTCCAAACGGGAAAATTCTTGGGGTATGTGGTAAGCCAAAAGGGCATCCAGCCGAACCCGTCAAAGATTAAGGCTATCCATGATATGGTATCGCCGCGAACCCTCCAGGAAGTTTAGAGGTTAACAGGACGCGTCATTGCTCTGGGGCGGTTCATCTCTAAGTAGGGCGAGAAGTGCTTGCCGTTCTTTAAAGTCATACGCAAGAAATCTTCTTTCGGATGGACACAAGAGTGCGAAGAGGCGTTCGTGGGTTTGAAAACATACTTGTCGTCCGACTTGGTACTAACACGACCGGAGCTGGGCGACACCCTATTCTTGTACCTCGGCGTCGCGGATGAAGTGGTCAGTGCCGTTTTGGTCCGGGAGGATAATCACGCCCACCGCCCCGTGTTCTTTGTTAGCCATGTGTTAAAAGATGCCGAGGTGCGATACACCCACATTGAAAAGGTGGCATTCGCCCTGCTACAGTCCACACGGAAGATGGACAGGTACTTCCAGGCCCATCTAGTCATCGTGCTCACGGATCAGCCTTTGAGAAGAATTCTTAGGAAACCAGAATCCTCGGGGAGGATGTTGATTTGGTCAATTGAGCTGGAACAATATGGATTACAATACAAAGCTCGGCCATCCGTAAAAGCTCAGGTTTTGGTAGATTTTATCGCCGAGTGTACATTTACTGGGGACAAGGCAGCGGAGCCGCTCGAAAAGAAAGAAAGTGATGCAAAGGTCCCACCCTCAGAGGCCCCGCGGACATATGGGTCATCTATGTAGATGGCGCCAAAAAGCAGGAGCTGGCATATACATGATCGGGCCACATAATATGCAGGTGCGACACGCCATTAGAATCCTGCAGCCATTGTCCAACAACGCAGCAGAGTATGAAGCGTTATTGGCAGGGCTTAGAATAGGAAGAAGCCTCTTCGCTAAAACTGAAAATGACCTGGTAGCAGGAGCCCCACGGTTGAGAATACGAGGGGACTCCAAATTGATAATTGATCAAGTCTTGGGACATTCCCAAGCTAGAGAACCGATCATGGCGCAATACCTCTCGAAAGTGAAAAAGGAATTGGCAGAAATGGAACCAAGAGGCGTGTGTGTTACTTTTGAACACATTCCGCTGGAGGACAATACAGAGGCGGATAATCTTGCCAATGCGGCAGCTAATCAGGAGGCTGTCATACCAGAAGGCGTGTACTATGAGGAAAGGTCATTACCATCCTTCATGGAGGAACAGCTGTCGCTATGTGTGGAGGAGATTGAAAAGGAATGGAGGGTCCCTGTGATAAAATTTTTGAAGCACGACGAGCTGCCCAACGACAGTACAGAGAAGAAAAAAGTGCTGAAGCAAGCGGCAAGGTGCACTTATTATGATGGGGAGTTAATTCGGAGATGTTTCTCGCACCCAGCCGCAAAATGTATAACGGAACAAGAAGGCCTCCATACCCTGCGCGAGATTCATGAAGGCATCTGCGGCATGCACGTGTCGGGTGGTACCATGGCCGCGCAGGTGTTTCGGTCAGGATTCTATTAGCCCACTATTCGCAGGGATTGTAACAACTTTGTGCAATCATGCCATAAATGTCAAGAATTTGCCAAAATCCCTCGACGACCCGCCACTGAAATATCTCAGATCGTGGCACCTTGTCCTTTTGCCAAGTGGGGAATCGATATTTTAGGCCCTTTTCCTAAGCCCAGGTCTCAACTGAAATTTGTAATTGTGGCAGTGGACTACTTTACCAAATGGGCAGAAGCGGAAGCGGTAGCCAGTATTACGACGGAGAAGGTATGGCACTTCTTTAAGCACTAAGTGATCATGCGTTTCGGGGTGCCTCGCGTGCTAGTTAGCGACAACGGGGCACAGTTTACCAGCCGCTTCTTCAAAGAGCAATGTGAAGAATTCCAGATCGAACAGAGGTTCTCCTCTGTGGCGCATCCTCAGACTAACGGCCAGGCGGAGGTAACCAACCGAAGCATACTGAGCGGTATTAAGAAAAATCTTGAGGGGTCGAAAAAGAAGTGGCCAGACGAGCTACCCTATGTAATGTGGGCTTACCGCATGACCGTCAAAACTAGTACGGGGGAAACGCCCTTTGCGATGGACTTTGGTACCGAAGCAGTAACGCCTGTCGAAATTGGCACCCTAAGCTTAAGGGTGGAATATTTCAAGGAGGAGTTAAACGAGGAAAGGTTACGTGCTAACCTTGATATGCTGCCTGAGGCGCGCGAGGAAGCCTTCTTGAAAATAATACACTACAAAAGAAGAATGGCGCGGTATCACAATAGACATGTTAAGGAGCGGTTGCTCAAGGCGGGAGACCTCGTGCTCAGGGACAAACGAGCAGCGGGCCAACGAATGTGGAAACTTAGCTCAAACTAGGAGGGCCCGTACCGCGTCACTCGTGTTATCGGAAAGTGAGTGTATCACCTCGAAACGCTTGACGGTACTCCCTTACCTAACTCTTGGAATATTGCTCGATTAAAATTATATCATGCTAGAATTTGATATGCCGTTGAATTGGTCTTGAAATTGAAATTGAATTTGTCTTGAAATTGAAATTGAATTTGTCTTGAAATAGAAATTGAAATAATTAAATGTGACATGCCGTTGGGCATGGTCTAGTAATTAAAAGTGACATGCCGGTGGGCATGGTCTAGAAATTGAAAAGGGACATGCCGTTGGGCATGGTCTAGTAATTAAATGTGACATGCCGGTGGGCATGGTCTAGAAATTGAAAAGTGACATGCCGTTGGGCATGGTCTAGTAATTAAAAGTGACATGCCGGTGGGCATGGTCTAGAAATTGAAAAGTGACATGCCGTTGGGCATGGTCTAGTAATTAAAAGTGACATGCCGATGGGCATGGTCTAGAAATTGAAAAGTGACATGTCGTTCGGCATGGTCTAGTAATTAAAAGTGACATGCCGTTGGGCATGGTCTAGAAATTGAAAAGGGACATGCCGTTGGGCATGGTCTAGAAATTGAAAAGGGACATGCCGTTGGGCATGGTCTAGTAATTAAAAGGGACATGCCGGTGGGCATGGTCTAGAAATTGAAATGTGACATGCCGGTGGGCATGGTCTAGAAATTGAAATATGACATGCCGGTGGGCATGGTCTAGAAATTGAAATAATGAAATGTGACATGCCGTTGGGCAGTCTAACAATTGTTGTGGAAATATTTCTTGTTCCTTGTTGGTTGTCTGTGTAATGTGCAGATAACAAGGAAAGGAGGATGTCGGGGGTGAAAAGTCCTAGCCTTGGGGCAGAACGGGCTAATGCAGATGGGTCGTCAAGACGAGGCACGCCCCGGCGATCCTGGAAATATATAGTGCTGGAAGTGAAAAATTCTGGCCTTGTGAGGCCGGCCTTGATCAGGCGGCTCGCTAAGACGAGACACGCTCCAGCACTGTCGGGAGTGAAAATCCTATCCTGGGGAAACCCAGAGAGGGCACTCCCCGACTCCCATGGGGGTGTAAAGTCCTATCCTTGTGACAGCTCGTGCTCACATAGGCGGATGATCATTAAGTGAGGCACGACCCTGATAAGGCTCCAGTCGCCTAGAGACTTAGCAATGAAATTGTGATCTAGTTCAAAGCTTGGATTTCGAATGCGGAATTTGACTCGAGGAAAACACGGAAGTCTCCAAGGATTGGTGGCCTTGACACCCTACGTTGAATCCCTTGAGGGTCTTGAAACAAACCCTTGAATCTCCAAGGTTTGGTGGCCTTGGCACTCCAAGGAACGAATGCATCAATGGGTAGCAACTTCGGGCTTTACCTGTGGCTACTCTCAGCTTGCTAAACAAGGAATAGAACAAGGTTCCATAGGAACGGTTTATGAGGACGCACCTCTCAAAGACAAAGTCTCATTCTTTTTCCAAAAATAATCAACATATCATTTATTCATACGGCTTAGCCTTTAAATAGGCTAGGAAGATACAAACTTAGAAATAAATAATTCCTAAATAAATAATTCCTAAATAGATAATTCCTAAATAGATAATTCCTAAACAAATAATTCCTAAATAAATAAAACTCCTAAACAATAAACTCCTAAATAAGCCGAAGCTCTACATAGTAATTAAAAGCATACAAAATAGGAAATATTGATCCATGCTCTTCCTTTTCCAAGACCTAGCCGTCGCTAAACCTAGCCGTCTTGGGCTTCTCGGTGCGCCTATGTATGCACGCTGCTTGGCCCACGCGGTTTGCGATACGAGGATCGTATCAGACCCTAGGGAAGATAAAAACTCCACCTCACAAGTGAAAATCCTACCCTTACGAGGGTAGCGCTAACATAGGCTCCTCGTAAAGAAGGGGCACGTTCCGAGGTGCGAGGGCAACACTGAGGAAGTGAAAAGTCCTATCCTCGTGATGGCTGGCCCTGATCAGGCGGCGCACTGAGAGGGGGCACTTCCCGGCCGATTGAAGAAATGCGGGAAGTCACAGTACCCCAGCTAGTAACCGGAAGGGACAAACCCGGCGAAGTTTGGCTGGAAGAGTACGTGACACGAGCGACATCGGGCGGAATCGCGCCAAGTGAGTTGGGGAAATACACGCCCACACCCCAAGGTAATTAAGATATTTTAGTAGATGTCGCTACTAATGTAAATGATAAGTGAAAATGTGCAGAAAATTCGGCACAAGCGATATCTCGGAAGGATCGCGCTAAGAAAGTGAGGAGCGTGCGCGACAATGACCCAAGGTAACTAAGGCTTTTCAGGAATATGTCGCTACTAACAAAAGTTATAAGTAAAATGTGCAAAAAATTTAGTAAAGTGTCAAAGTGATGGAACACTTGGAAAATAATGACGCCGCGGAGAAGCAGAGCGTCTAAAGGGGAGATCCAGTCGTCTCAAGCACAGTACGAGATAATGGTAAGGAGCGGATCTACCCTATTGCGCGGAGAGAAACGCGCGACGACATGGCGTGTTGTGACCCCGCAAGGGAAGCTCGAAGGCGCAGACCACATCAGTTCAACGGTGGCAAGCCAGCTTTGATAGAAGGGCTAACGAAAGTAAAGTGAGAAAGATCATCGATAAAGTAAAATGATGGCAAATTGCGCAAACTGTTTATACAAGAGGGGATACTTGTTTAAACAAAAGGCCCCAAAAACACAAAAAGGACAAAGAAGTCGGGGCGCCTGATGGACCAAAAGAGAAGTGACATTTATGGCCTGGGCATGCTGCTATCCCCCTCGCTATGCCGTGGCCTCTTCGTTTGACGGTAGCCCTCTTCCGTGAGGAACCCGGACTTTTGCTTGAAGAGGCGGATGATGGCATCAGCGTCGAAGAAGTGGCGGCCGTGACGCTCAATGAAACAGTCGGCCATAAGGCCTGCAGTTTGTTCCATAAACCATTTACACTTGTCCGCCGTTTCCTCCGTAAGAGCGGCATTCTTACTTTGCTCCGCTTGAAGGGCGGCATCCCCCGCGGCCTGGTGTCCTTTGGCCTCTTCCAACTCTTTCCTCACAACTCCCAAATTGGCTTCCACACTTTGTCGCTCTTCAACACTCTTCCTCAGCTCCTCTTGAGTTTTATGAAGTTCCCTTTGGTACTTGCTGATTTCTTCCAAGAGCTGGTGATTAGTGTTGCGCCATTCCTGGGAGGAAGATTGGAGAGAGCTCATTCGTCTCGTCACATTCCTAAACTAGTAATGGAAACCCTGAAAGCTAGAGAACAGCTGGGTCCTTATCTGATGCAGTTGCTCGCCCTCGGCAACAGAGAGGAAGGCCTGCTCCCCCTCCTCAACCGACATCAGATGCCCTGCTAGATAGGCGGATGTCGCTAGGGAGCTGTCGCCCCCAATGCTGGGAACCCGCGCTGTCGAATGTTACTTAAATCAACTTGATGGGTGGCGGCTCCGCTAGAGAGTATAGTGCTTAGGTCAGCCACCATGCGCAGAGTGTCCACCGGGGGAAGAGATGGAGAGACTGTCTGAAGAGCAGTAGGAATGAAGAAGACATCAGGAGGGGACGGAGGGGAACGATTAGATGGTCCAACGTCAATATTGAAACCCCCAGTTGGTAGGGAAGGAAAGTCCTCCTCTGCAAGATCCTCCAGGAAGTCCAAGGGATTGCCAGGTGGAGGAGATGACGCGGCAAAAGAAGAGTGAAGCGGCGCAGAGGTAGCCCAGTTCCCTGCCAGACCAGAGCTTTGATGACCCGCCAGGGGGCCGGTATTGGTGACGCCGCCTTGCCTCCCCTGACCAGCGGCAAATTCGTTCGCTGAAGCTGAGTCCTCATTAAGACGCGGTGGCTTGGGGTCAAGAATACCCGACAAATCCATGCCGTCACGCGAAGGAGTGGCAGAAGAGGCAACAACAGCGGTATCCTACGTGCAAAAGAAATAGGGGAATTAAGAAACGGACACAAAATATATAGATGGAGAAAATTTTGTGAAAAAACCACCTGAACAGGGGGACGGGTAGGAGCGATAACGCGAAGGCGGAGAGTTCTTTTCTTCTTTCTTGCAAGGGGAGGACGAGAAGATGACGCTAGAGTAGGAACAACGCTAGGGGAGGAAATTGGCTCAGCAGTTGATGTGGCAGTAGCCTCCGCCCGAGGAAGAGAAGAGGACTCAGGTGCAGAAGTGGACGCGTGCGTGGTGTCAGTCACGACACCAGCCGAGGTGGCAGAAAGAGCCATTTTTTTCTCTCTTCTGCTGAGCTCTTCTCTCTCTTTTCTTGATGCAGTCAGGTTTCCACCCGGCGGGAGGATCTGTAGAAATAAGAAATGAATGTTAGAGTTAGTATTGGTATGGAATAGTGAACAAAGGGATGGTGCTCACTTTGAATGCAATTCTGGATGTCGCCCCGACACGCGAGTTCGCGAGTGCGAACACCGGGAATCCCCGACAGGTTGAGCAGCTTGTCCAGCCAGCCTTAGTCAACTGGTCCTAACTCTGGCCTTCCACCCCAGGCAGCGTCTCTGACGACGAGATTAAACCCGCTCCGCCATAAAGGCTGGGGCAGATTGATGATGAAGAATCCTTTCTTCCAAGCATCAATAGAAGATTCAAGGAATAACAACTTCCAGGTAAAGGGGTTTAGAGCTTCAACATCATAGCGAGGCGATATGGTGGTACAATTGAAAAAGTGAGCGAAGTAACAACAAGGAAGGAGATTCATTCCCTATATATCTACAGAGGGCTATAAAAGCATAAATACCACAATAGGCGTTTGGACTCAATTGGGCAGCATTCAGAACAAATTCAGAGAATAACTCGGCAATTAAAGGATCTAGAGGCAACCGAAAACCATAATGAAATATTTTGGCATAAAGAACCCTACGGTTGCCAGGTAATTCGCTATTAAGGCGAAGGGACTTTGGGGCAACTTCAGTAGAATACCCCTCCAGCTGGTCGAGAGTAGCATTATAGCTCCGCAGGCGCCGTCGAAGGACGACGGTGGAAGCAATGGTGGAAACAGTAGTATCAATATCCCCCTCCCCAGCAGAGCGGGGATAGCGGCGATTACGAGCCATGGGCAAGGTTAAAAGAAGGATAGAGAGGAAGGTACCTGTGGTGAGAAGAAGATCGAAGCACCCGGGCGGCGGCGGATCGTAGGAGGAAGAAGAGGAATTGTCTTTTCTTTCTTTTCGTTTTTCAAAAGAGAAAGGTAACAAAAGATAAAGAGAAAGCACGTGGGGGTTTTATAACCCTAAGGACTAAAGGGAACGACGGGTCAAGCGATTGTAGTGTGTGACGTGTCAAGGGCAAAGAGACACGGGAAGCGGGTGCAATCCCTGAGGAGCGAAAAGACATGCTTAGCCCGCCAGTCTTTTAGCGTTCCCCTTTGATGACACGTGGGCTCAAAGCATCATGAGTGTCTCCCCCGTATCAAATAAAAGGAGTCAGAGCATTAAATGCTCTGAAAAGGGCGCAGTCAAACCCGGTGTAAAGGAGCGGCAAGATGTAATGCCACGGTATGCAAGAGGCAAAGTGCGAAGAAAATGTAGTCAAGCGGCATGTGATAAAGGGCGACATCGCTAAGAAGCACGCATTATTTGGTCAATATTACAGGATCTGTTAATTATTACAAGCAAGGAGGCGACGTCAAAGTCCAAATGGGAAAAATAATACAACAAGGGAGTAAGTAAAGAAGCGGCACCAACAATCAAGCGGCATCAAATGGGCCCTTCTCAGGCACTGATCCACTACTCCTCTTCGGAGGAGAGGAAACCCTCTTGGCTCTCGTCAATCTCTTTCATCCTGGCGGAGGCATACCTGGCGACCTCAGCGGGGTCAGCGAACCTGCCGCGGTGCTGATCTGTCACCCCGGCGATAAAGGCTTGTTCAGTCTTCTTCTTCCACCAGGTCACCTTTTTGAAAGCTTTCGATAGGTCCGCATCACGGGAGGATACCTCCTCAAGAAGGAATGAGTTCTTCTTCCTCTCTGCCACCAACTCAGCCTCTAAAGCTTCAACCTGAGCTTTTCCTTTAGATCTTTCCCGAGAAAGGTCAGCGCGGCACTCGCGCAGTTCGGCTTGAGCGCGTTTGTGGAGTCGCGACAACTCCTCTACCTTCGCTAGGGCACCAGAGTTTTGAGATTGTGTAGCACGAGCCTTGATGAAGTAATGAAGTTGTCGAAAGGCAGCAAGGCAGTTATTCATGATGCGCACATACTGAACTTCGGGAGGAAGTTGCAGTAGCCTACTCTCCTCCTCGAAGGTGCGAAACATTTCGCAAGCCAAGATAGCCGTGGGCTGATCTTGCGATAAGGGGTCTGATATACCCAGGGCACGGAACCCGTCAGTCCCAAATTTTGACAGATTTAGCCGGTGAGAGGGGGCCCCTTGAGGCCCGTCACGGGAAAGATCAACAACAAAGCAAGGGGCAGAGATACCGCCTGAGCCCCCGATGTCTCAAATTGAAGTAAGGAACAACGGGCAAGGGGACTTCGGGGGAGAGTGAGAAGAACCAGGTCCGCTTGGTACTGAGGGACGCACGTCAGGAATACAAGGGCCAATGGGCGAGTGTGGAGGCTCCATGACAGGAGTGGAATCTGCAGTGGATGGCGACATCGTCGTGGCAGAGGAGGTCTTGTTGGGGGCAACCAGCCCCAGAGTCAAGGAAGCGCCACCTAGTGAAGCGGCACCCTCCATAGTGGTATCATGAGAAGCGGCAGTCTGGGAAGCGACGGTAGTTGCGGCGTCGCTTGGAGGAGATTGAGCAGCCATCTTGGTCACTTGAGCTTCGCTTGCTTCCCTTAGTTTCTTTCGTTGAGCTGAGGAAGCCGGGCGGAGGCTCAGTTCCGTGTCCATGTCCTCCATGTCCTCGACTCCGTAGGAGAAAATCTTTGTCTCAGTCACTGGCAAACCAGACCCGGACCTCTTCTTCCGACTGGGTAATCAGTTTTCCACGAAGCGGGAAGTGCGGAAGGAGGAACCGCTTTCCCTGGAAAGAATCTCGTCTAAAGCTCTTTTCTTTATGGGCATACGGTGATCAGCTCGAGCCCCAGCGGAAGTAGAGGGAGCAGTCGTTGAAGGGGCGGCAACCTTGTGAGGAGCGTCACCTTCGGAGAGCGGTCGAGCGATAGTCTCCCCTGCGAAAAGTTATGTTAGTAAACAAGGGGTAAGCAAGGCAGCGGCGAAGCTCAAAAGCTCACCTATGGTACACTCAGTTAAAGGCCTGTACAAGGTAAAGTTAAGATCTGGAAAGAGGACTCCATCTCCAGTAAGGCGTTGGCCTGATCCAACTCTTCCCTAGACAGAGGCGCTGACCTCGCCCAATCAACCACCTCCAGGTTGAAATCAGGACGCCACAAGCGGGAGGGTAATTCGACAACGAAGAAACCGCTCTTCCAGTTTTCGAAGTTCCCCTCAAATCCTCGAAATTTCTGCCAAAAAGGCCTCACTAGAGCATCATCCCATCTTGGAATAATATTAATGAAGCCGTCGCGAAAAACCAGAGTCAAGAACTTGCAAAATAAAGCGACAGAGGGAGCAAGAATATCTTTTAATTCGCAAGCACGAAGGAAGGCGTAGATGCAACTCCATGAGGAAGGGGTAATCTGCGCAGGGTTAAGCTCGTGCTCGCGCAACACACGCTCTAGCGTGTCATGAACTGGGAGGCGGAACCCATATTTAAACATCTTAAAATAAAGAATCCTATGAGTTTTCCAGAGCCGGCTATGAAGCCTCATAGTGTCAGAAGGAATAGTGGGGCGATAGCCGCAGGGGAAGGTAATATTATTATTTTTCAGTTCGAGGCGTAAGACAGTAGGGCAAGTAAAGATGCTAGGGGTGTTTTCAAGCTCGGGATATCGAGAAATCGGCCTAGGGGTAGCTAAAGAGCTAGATTGAGATCTCGTGCGAGGCATGATAGATAAAGAAGCAAAGGAAAATCAAAAACAAGATCGAGCAGAATACCTTGAAAGAGAGAAGACTGAAATTAATAGGCGAGTCGCCTGGATGCGAACGAGAGAATTTCCTCGGAGCGGGCGAAAAATGAAGAGAGTTTTGAAGTATAAAAAGGAGCAAAAAGGTACGAAGAAGGAGTGTTTTTCCTTTTAAAAGAGACGGTGGAAAAGTCAGACAGAAGGGCAACCTATCACAGCAAGACACGTACGGGGCAAATGGGACACGTGGAAAGACCCTGACAGAAACTTAAAGTCAAGCGCTCGCCTCGAATGTCGTAAAAGAAAGACTCGTTAATTACAAGAAACCCCACAAAGATGGTCGTATGAAGCGGTAATTGGCTGACCAGCGGCAGTTATCCTATGGGGCGGCGATTATAACAAAAGCGAAAAGAAAAAGGCAAACGACATTTTGTTTCATTTCATTCTATTTTATTCATTGAAAGAGAAAGCCAGCGGCATCTACAATAAGTGCGACATCGCCAGTCCTCGTCCGCCCAGTGTATGTCATAGACGTAATCGTAATCCTCCGGAGACGATGGTGACCCACTGTTATAGAAAGGAAAGGGCTCACCAATCTCGAAAGGCCTTTTACCAAGCCTAGTCGCGGAACCTGTCATAGGCGCAGTTTCCTCCTTTGAAGCGGCGTGGGAGCTTTCCTCCAGGGTCGGGGTAACCAGTCCTGTGGCGGCATCTTGCATAGAAGTCCTGTCCTTGGGAAAAGGACAAGGGACGGATGGTGACGCTTCATCCTTTTGCCACAGCGAAAGGTAGTGAGGTTCAAAGTCGGCAAAGAAGGATTCAAAAGATTGCTTCTTTGTTTTCTTCAATCTCTTGCGACCCCGACACTTTACGGAATGTCTGGCAGGCCTTCAGGGGGGTGAGAGTGGAGGATTGTCGGAGTCGGGAGAAGTTGGAGGGGTCAGAGGAGAATCGCGGGCGGCAGTATACAAAAAACGAGAGTCAGCCATGGAAATATCAGTAAGAGTGAGAAGGAAGAAGAAAAAAGATGAACAGAGAAGGAGAGGAAGAGCCCCATTATATAGCCGAGGTGAGGAGGCGTGCCTGCCTTTTCGCGTATTATCGAGGATAGTTAATGCTATCAGAGATAACGTCTGTTGGGGGGAAAGATCTGACTCCGCAACTGTCAAAAGTCTGCACCAGCCAGGAGGCACCGAAATCGTTGCCCAATCCGTTAACACTGAAAAACGGCGCAAAATATATTCAGGACGGATGCGATATGGGAAAATCGTCATTATGAGCCAGGTAGGTAAATAAAGTTACGGGATCCCAAGGAACACCAAGCCCACAATAAGTGAGAATAAAAGTTATTTTTTAAGAAAGACGATATGAGAAAGAAGAAAAACATTCACAGCGCGGCAAGTGAATAAGGGAAAGCATATTTATTTACTTAAAGGGCTCAGCGGCCCGAGATTACAAAAAGGCCTAACGGCTCGGAGTTACAAAAGGTGGCCCCAGAGGAGCACAGAAAGACACGCCAAGAGGATCCCCATCGCTGGTCAGGCATTCGACCCAGCGTCATCATCTTCCCACTCCAGGAAAGGAATTTCCCTCAGGGCATCCGCAAGAGCCGTCAGTTCAGAGGAATAGGCCCTCATGCCCTTCAGGCAGCATCCCAGCAAGTCCTTCCTATGCTGTAGCGTTGACATCAGCAACTGAATTTGAGAAACAGCCATTGACAGCTTCACCGCTTTCTCCACGGGACTGAAATCCTCCAAGGTAACGACAACCTGTCTAGCTTGCAGGGGAGTCAGCATCCCCTGGAGCTCCAGTATATCCTCCGAGGTCTTAACGCTCAGTGACCCCAGGAAATCAGTATCTGCCTGAGTTAGGTTCCTCAGGGCATGGGTTTTGGAGAGCAGGAAGTTCTTGGTGACTTCGTCCATGAAAAGAAGAGAGATAAGGAAACTTGAAGAGAGAGGTGAAAAGGCTGTGAGAGTTATGAAGCAAGTGCAAAATGAAAGGCCTATTTATAGACTTCGGAAAAAGGCATTTCGAAGATATACCTTTATCGATTCTCGAGCCCTCATTAGGACAGAAACCTTTGAAGGGGCAGGACCGGAGACACGGTGATAGCCCTTGGTAAACACTCGGGCTAGTTTTCGTTTGGGCATATGATAACTATCGATACCATAGAAGCGGTATCTCCACTACCCCGCCGGGTGACCCGGCCAGCATACTGTACCCGCCGCGGGAGACGAGACCCTGTTCTTACCGCCCTTAGCCTGGCGACCGACCCTGGGATGGTCGACATCAGCGGGGGGGGGGGGGGGGGGCTCTCATGCGGCATCCGCACGGCGGCATCCCATCCCAGGTCACCCATGGCGTCACTCCGCATGACGTCATCCCGTATGACGTCACTCAAGGCCACCCCAGCGGCATATGTCACCCCAGCGACACCTGCCAGGGATTATTCCCACCCCCTGTCGGTACACTCCTTCCTTTGCCTATAAATACCCCCACCTTTTCAGACAAGAGGGTAAGCCTAAGATAGCGTACTGAACCCCTGCCATTTTTACTATTGACACTGACTTTGCATCGGAGTGTTTACGCCGGAGACCCCCTCCGGCGCTTTGTAGGTGACGAAGACCCCAGTACAGTGTTTCCGACCAGCCCAGATCAGGCCGATCCTGCTCAGTATCCCCCGGACTCTTATCAATTTAGAAAATAGCTTTTTAAATAAAAAAAACAACATAAAATGCTCGTTAAGCTCATAAATGTTGAAATCATCCAAAAGCAATCTTTTGTTTTGCAACATTTTCCTCTGGGGATTTTGCAGTGTCACGCCAATGTAGAAGAAAGAAACTGATGATCTGGGGAAAGAGGAAAGAATCGCATGGCACAAATTTTGTGTATCATACTAGTACTGTTTGCAGCAAAAGAAAGCCACCCTTTGGAGGTGTCAATCAATTTTTTTCAAAATAAATTCCTGTTGGAAATATGTACAAGAATTGTGTCATATCGAAATGTGATACGTGTAAGCAAAAGTTAGAACATAACCTACATTTTCAATATCTTTCTATTTTCCATCAATTTCTAAATCCTCCAAAGAGGTTTAAAACAAATCCGTTAAAATGACTTATGATCACTTCATGCTACCCGCCCCCGTCCCCGGTCCTGCCCCTATCCCTTCATTCAATTCGTCTTAGCCATGTTTGGATTTCAAAAAAAAAGATTTCAAATCACTTTATTTGTTTAGAATATATTTACATGAAATACAAATTAATCCACATACCACTATCTGACTAGAATGCAATTAAAATATGTAGCATAGTGTTAATATAATTTAAATTATTCTTGTAATTTTAATAAT
This sequence comes from Viola odorata, assembly GCA_963691705.1. Taxonomy (NCBI): domain Eukaryota; kingdom Viridiplantae; phylum Streptophyta; class Magnoliopsida; order Malpighiales; family Violaceae; genus Viola; species Viola odorata. Next base: position 46,151,376 of record OY829539.1, on the reverse strand, counting down.
TCAAGTGAAATCTGTACGAAATTCAGTTTTACTAGTCTTTGAATTTACCCGAGGGCACGGCACGGGTGCAACCGTGCAAATAGATAGTGAATACAGTCAAAAGAAAGAATCGTACCGACCAATCACTTCCCAAACCAATGATGAGCTATCTAATCCAGAATCAAAAAGTTCAGAACCATACACATATATACTCATCTTTTATATTTTCTCCCTATTTCTGTCAAATCAGATAAATGTTACAATTTTTTTATAAAGGAATGAGTTGTTACTACTCTCAGCCTCACATTTGTCAATGCCTGTCCCGCTTATCGACGGCGCGTGCAAATTCAGCTGCCACAATCTCCGGCAGCCGCCGCAAGACAGGGAAGCAATTCGTTGAAGCTGTACTCAGTCTGGCCGCTGGACTGATTCAACTGGGTGTTGGAGTAGGCGACACTGTCGCCATCTGTGCTTTTAACAGGTACCCACCCAATAACTTTTTTTCAACAAATTAGAAGTTTTTGTTGTTGTTGTTGATGTTGTTTTTGTTTATACTCTGCTGTGCCTTTGTTTCAGCGACTTGTATCTGGAATGGTTGCTCGGCATTGCATTTGTTGGAGGCATAGTTGCTCCTTTGAATTACAGATGGGTGAGTGCTTGCTAATTCCAATCTTTGCATTTTGCTGCTGTACTTGTTTTTGTGATTGTGATCTCACTCTTATAATCTCATATTTAAAGAGCTTCCAAGAAGCGAAATCGGCAATTTTTAGTGTGAGGCCAGTGATGCTGGTCACCGATGAGAGCTGTAGCTGCTGGTATTCACAACTCCAGACTAATGACATACCTTCTGTCAAGTGGAATGTTTTTCTGGGCTCCTCTTCCTCGCATTTTATGAACAAATCAAATTGTACGTGTCATGTAAGGATCATCCCTTACACTTAATACAATCCATATAAAGATTAAGATTAAGATTAAATTTTACTGAGATTGGTTTAATAAAGTTGATTTTCTTCATTTTTACAGTTTTCAGTGATGAAGCCATCAGGAAGCATGCCGTGACATCATCTGCAGTACCGTTCAATTATTCCTGGGCACCTGAGGGTGCTGTTTTAATATGCTTCACCTCAGGTATAAGTCATATATATCCCTACTGTTAATTATTCGGTTTTATTTAAGGTCTGAATTACAGTTATTGCTAGGCCCATTGTTTTGATTATTAGGTTTTATCTAGTGCATGGAAACTTAATTAATTTCTGGATTATCCCCTAATTAGGCTGGTCAACAAAACAGTTTAGAGCAACTAAGAATTTATAAGTCTTTATCGAAAACAAATTGATCCTTTTTTTTTATTGCTATGCTCATTGTTGCATGAAATTGATGTGATAAAAGGCAGCAATCCCTGCTTCTTCTGTACAACATTGTCAAACTTCCATGCTTTCTTTCCAAATTGACTGTGCCCTCATAGTAAGGCATAGAAAAGATAATATAAGTATGACATTGTTTTCTCACGCATTTTCATGGAGTTTTTATGATTTATAGAATTTTTAGTAGAATTTTTACTGAAACCAACACATGGTGCAATCTTTATCACTTGGAGTTGTGGTCCTAACTCAATTCAATAGTTAATATAAAAGCCTGCAATAGATTCCTGCATCAGTTAAAATGCAGTTTTAGGAACCATACAGAAGGCTTGCTTACCAAAATTCTGCAATCATCATGACAAGGTAATGAAATGGCATAATCTTAAATTCTTGTAGTATTTCTACTTTGAGAACATTTTGGGCACAGTTGGATGGTATTTCGAGAACCTGTCGACTTGTTTAGCAGCTGAATTTTGTACAGATAGAGCCTATAGATAGTACTTCTGTTGTAATCCTTAGCTCTTGAAAAGTCAATTATCTTCCTTAAGCCCTCGATTGACCACTTTTCTAACTGTTTTTTGCTTTATTCTTCCATTACCTTAGGAACTACTGGCAGGCCAAAGGGAGTTACAATAAGCCATGGAGCTTTGACAGTGCAATCCTTAGCAAAAGTTGCCATTGTTGGCTACAGTGATGATGATGTATGCCTTTCCTTGGGTGTTTTGTCTTTGCAATTTGTAAATGGAATCATGTGGCCGTTAACTGGACAAGGATAGATCAAACAGCCTTAAGTATGTCTAGAATAGGGCTCCACAAGTCCAGCCCAGAAAGGAATGATTGCTTGATTCTCACTCTGAGGGCTTTTACAGGTTTACTTGCACACAGCTCCACTCTGCCACATTGGTGGACTATCATCGGCCTTGGCCATGCTAATGGTTGGAGCTTGCCATGTCTTGATATCCAAGTTTGAAGCTACTTTAGCTGTTGATTTTATTGAGCAACACCACGTGACTTCTCTAATCACGGTCCCTGCAATCATGTCTGACTTGATTCCCTTAACCAGGTACAGACACAGCCCAATCTATGATGTGAAAAACATTAATGAAATTGCTGCCATTTGGATATACTTTGGGTATCATGCAATAGATTCATTGGATAGAGGAAAATATTACTATTTCTTCTGCCGCTAAGCCAGCCTAAAACATCTCATCTGTTCCTGTTTTCTTCAAGTTATATGCATTCGTGAACCTACGTTGTAGGCTACTAATAATTCAAAGTTATTTGTTCAGGGTGAGGGAAACATGGAAAGGAAGTCAATCTGTGACAAAGATATTAAATGGAGGTGGGAGTCTGTCTCCAGAACTTGTAAAAGATGCTGCCAAATCTTTCCCGAGAGCTAAACTTCTTTCAACTTATGGTGTGTAACTGTGACTTGGCTTTCATTGTTCTCTCAATCACACTGCTTAAACCTTCATAGAATAATCTTTAGATGAAGGGTCATTGATGTTACATTCCGTTTAGGGGTAGTGTTCTTTATGGAAACTATGCATGTATTGTTGTTTGGAAAATACATTTGAGCAGTATAACTTTTAATGGTACAATAAAGATTGTATTAGGGTTTAACTTTAATGAATATTATTTCACATACAAAATGGGGGAATGCACACTTTTGTGCTATATGTACTTCAGGCAAAATGAAGATCGAATCCCGTGAATTGGGAAGTGATGCTTATGTTCCATGTAGTTCACTTTGTCAGGAAGGAAATGAACAGTTCTAAATTCTGTCACTACACTCATGCTCGAATAACCAAAATGCTTAGTTTCTGGTTAATTTGGCGGTTGGGATGTGAACAGACTTCTACTTTTGCATAGTGAGTCTGAAGAGTACTGAAACTTATTTTGACCATGTTAGGATCCTACTTTTTTTTGTAATTTAAATGCTTTGACAGGAAGCCATAGTGTCAGCAAGTATTACATGGATGGGATTCAGTAAATGCATCAACTTTACATGCGCCAGCCTCCAAAGAATGATTAAATGTCCAGGAATTGGCCAAATGGAGATATGGTCTTAGGACTTGGATCTATTTTTTAAAGTTGACTTGTTGCTGATAGCTGTCCATTTGTTAGGAGATATGTCACATTTGTTGCTAATAGCTGTCCATTTAATGAATTTATTGGCATTTCTGATTCGTTTTTCTTCTTTTTTGTGATGAAGGAATGACGGAGACTTGCTCTTCTCTAACCTTCAGGACCCTCTATGATCCAACATTGGGTAGCTCATTTTGTAAAATGAAATCCGGATCTCTTCAGCAGCCACAAGGTGTATGTGTTGGCAAGCCTGCACCACATGTTGAATTGATGACATGTTCTAATGGCCCTTCACAAAAAATCGGGAGAATTTTAACCAGAGGACCTCATGTAATGCTTAGATACTGGGATCAAAACCCAACAACATCAGATGTTAAAGAAGCTTGGTTAGACACTGGCGACATTGGTTCCATGGATGAGCATGGGAATGTATGGCTTGTTGGGCGGATGAATGGTCGAATCAAGAGCGGTGGGGAGAATGTTTATCCTGAAGAGGTAATATATATAGTGATCAAACATGAAGAATTTTTGTGGCAATCTCATTAATGATTCAACAAGATAACTTATGCCAGTATGTGGCGATATGATGTGGTGATTGGTTTCTAGGTGGAAGCAATTCTGTCAAAGCATCCAGGAGTAAGCGGTGTTGTTACTGTGGGAATTCCAGATGTTCGCCTGACAGAGATGGTTGTTGCTTGCATTAAACTAAAAGAAGGTTGGCAGTGGATGGACAATATATGCAGCGAGGCTCTCCAAAAATTCTGCAGAGAAAAGAACTTAACTGGGTGGGTACTAATCTCCATTTCATTCTTATAATGCAAAAGAATCTAACCGGATGGGCTTTAGTCTCTAACTTGATTCTCATAATTATTAAAATCATTCGCGATGTTTACTCGTACTTTCGGTTGCATGATTTTTGTTATAGATAGGAATGTAGACAGAAGACTCGAACCTGAGACACTAATCTGATGTGTTCAATGAGGAATGTCATAACAATTTTGCAGGTTTAAAGTACCAAAACATTTTGTTCTATGGGAGAAGAAGCCATTTCCACTCACTACCACTGGAAAAGTAAGAAGAGACCAAGTTCAAAGAGAAGTTATGTCCTACCTGCACTCCTTTCCCAGCAATCTCTGATTACGTACGAAATCACCTGAAATAATCCAATCATTGTTTCTTCATTCATCAATCTTTACTCTCTTTTATGAGCAAGAAGTCAGAAACTTCAGCTTGCTTTACAAAATGGGGAAAAAATCCAAATTTCTAAAGACATTGAGCAGTAAGTTCCTTTTTCCTCTCAACCTCTCCACCCATTCCAAACAAACACATAATCTATATTGTCAGTGGCAGAACATCATGCAAAATCATCATTATCATCTTAATCGAAGATAGAAATCTCTATTACTGTACTTGGTTTTACTCCTCTAACTTGTACTGGATCATGGCTGTAAGATACTGAAGCGAAAAGGCTAGACTAGCTTCTTTCGTAAGAAAAAGGCTGTCCTCTCTTCTGGCATTCGACTCTTGCTCCGCTCAAAATATTGATGATTTGTTTCCTATTGCACTCTAGCGGAGCTTTGATTAGAGTAAGGAGCTTGCATGGCATACTGGGAGGTACTTGACCTGTGAATGTGATGAACCATTTTCCAGAAACTTCTTGAATGTCAAAGTTGTCATTACTGTCATCTGAAGAGAACATTTAGACTAACACTAGTTAGGGATGCTTCCAGCCTCAAAAGGAAATACAGGAAATCCATAAAATTAAAAATTCGCATTTGCTTCCCTTGCGAGTTTTAGTCCTCTAGCTCCTACCCAAGGTGGTGCCAATCTATGTAACACTGAATCAGCATAAGGACACCCAACCAACATATATAGAAAAAGAAAAAGAAAGTGTGACTGAAAGCCTATTTAAATTAATCATGGGCCACATCCTTTTACTTTAGAACATAGTTATCAGAACCGGACTTGACAGCAAACTGGAAATGAAAATTTTGTGATTTAACTAGATTGAACCGGGTTCGACTGAATTGTAGATGCTGAACCATTTTGAACCGTTCAATCTTATATGATTGAACCGGATTAAACCGGATTGAACCGGCTGGTTTTTTTATTGTAGCATTTTATAATATATCAAAATAAAATATCAAGTAGATCAAAAGTTGAAAATAAAGAAACTATCTAACATTCAAATGAAATGATATTCAAAGTTTAAACACACTTAAATATTCAAATTACAAAATAAAGAAACAATCTAACATTCAAATGAAACAATCCAACATTTAAAGCTCGAGTTTGGACAATTCTAACAATTCTCATTTTTTCTTGTTGGGCCACAACCCATATCTCTTATTTTTTATTTCTTTTTATTTTGGGCCGCCTCACACTCATTCCTTTCTTTCTTTTTCCTTTCTTTCCTCTTTCCCTTTTCTTTTCTTTCTTTTTCTTTCCTCCGCCAACCTCACAGGCTCACTCTCTCTTTTTCTTTCCTTTCCTCTCTTCCCTTTTCTTTTTCTTTTCTGGTTTTTTTTTCTTCCAATTCTCTTCTCTGTTCTTTGATGATGGCGATTTGGTGATTTTAGTGATGGATTTGATTGCGGTGATGACGGTGTGGGTAGATAGGGATTGATTTTTGTTGGATTTGTGGAGGACGGAAATAGAGATTTTGTGATGGAGGATGGATCTGAGGGGGATGAGTGAGGCAGAGAGGGTGTGATGAGTTTTTTGATTGGCAATGGTGTTGGCAGAGATTGAGGGTGTGATTTGTTGGAGTTGAAATTGAAAATGAAAATGGATCCGACACCAGTCGGATTGGTGTCGGATGGGTGAGTTCGGATGAGATCGGTCGGATCCGCCGATCCGAGCTCACCCCTAGATATGGGCCCGTGGGCCGTGTCAAAACGACGTCGTTTTCCTCCATCATCAAACCAACCGGTTTGACAAAAAAGCGACCGGTTCGCCGATTCTTTAAAAACTGATCGATTCGACCGGTCGAACCTGATTAACATGCATATCCGGTCCAATAACTGAATCGGGCTGAAAATATAAAAAATTATGGTTGAACCGGTCGGATTGATCAGTCCGGTCCGGTTCTGATAACCAGGCTTTAGAATTATTTTATTATTAATATTAATATTAAAGTTTAAAGATAACAAAATATAATATAATAATATATAATTATAATAATACTTTTATACCTTTAAAAAAAGTAATAACAGATAATATTATATAAAACATAATATCATATCAATATTATAATATATTACTCCCTCCGGACCATAATAATTGTTATTTTTCTACGGAATGTTACTGTACACTTTACTTGACTTTTTAGTGTTTGCATTATTGAATGTTACTATTTCAGAAAGTCAATTAAAGTGGTACAGAGGGAGTATAATTTTATATTTGTACCACATATAATATGTAATATATTATATTATAACGTTATAGTTTGATACTTTTATTAAACTGACTAGGTCTTATTATGAAATATGTGAGCATATTTTACTCACAAAAGAATCTATCTGTTATTTTTAAAATGAAATTCTTAGAATACCATCAATTTGACAGGTTATTGAGAAAATTATTTTCTATGAAAATTATAAATGGGTTCTTTTAATACGTGAACGTGTTGGTATCCATTGGATATATCTTGAAATTTGTTTCTTTTTTCCTTATGTAAGAGTTAATTACACAGCTGGACATTTAAAAAAAATTTAACAGTATTAACATTAATGTTAGTTAAGTTTGACGTTAACTTAAAAGAAATAATTTTTTTTATTATTTTTGTTAAAATATCTTTTAAAGTCTTTCTACAAAATTCTTCAACTACTCTTTCTACATCTATCTTTTGTTAAGTCTTACTGGAGTTTCAGTTGACAGCCCTGGACTCCTTTAACTAATCCATAGTTCATCTTGCCAATCCTTGTACAATGGTTTGGTGTTGATAATTAACTTTTTAATTAATAAAAAACAATCATGCTTTGTTATCCTATTTTGTTGTTTAGCTATATATATATATATAAACTGATACAATGATTTTTGATATATTAGGGAAAACTTCCAAACTATTGATCATTCAAACTTATCTGTCACTTGCCGTTATCGATTGTTTAAATTACCCGGTTACTTATGTAGACACAGATTATCGATGGGTTTTGATTTTCCCTCCTTTGCCTTTGCCATCTCTTGCTTACGTCCCTTTGCCATCTCTCGCTTCGCCGATCGACGTTTCTTTGTAGATTATGATCTCATCTAAATTGTTTAACATGATAATTAAGATCCTGATTTTTGTAGTGCGGATGGTTCACCTTCTCTCTCTAAGAGGCTGTTTGGTATCAAAATTTGAGAAGAGTTCAGTTCATTTAAACTGAACTCTTCCCAAATTCAGTGTTTGTTATACACTTTTTTAAGTGGATTCAATTCTTATAGAATTGAACCATCACAATTAACAAAAGATAGAATTCATGCCAAAATAGGTGTGATTGTTGAAGAATTCATTTAGTTTTTTAATAAGTAATTAGATAATTACTTAAAAGCCCCTTTAAAACACAGCAACATCAGCGCTGTCCCACAACGGCGAGAGAGAAGAGAACGCCTCAGTTGCACCCTCGGTTGGATTCCTTCTGTTATTTTTCTTCAATTCTTCTCTCCTCTTTTCATCGCAATCTCATCGTAGAAATCTTCGAGTTTTCAGTAGTTGTTGTGCCATATTATAGCACGCGCGTTATTAGATCAGAGTAGTTTTAGTTTTAATAACAATAGTAATAATTTCGTCCGCCGCCAAGGAGCAGATATGGGGAAACGTATGTTGTTTTGTGCTTTGTTTAAGTTTTCAAAAATTAGGGTTATCAATTGTAAATTTGGGATTTTTCATCAGGGTATGGAAAGTAATCTTGAATTTTGTTAACTCTGCAGGTAGCTTTTTTTTCTTTCTCGGATTTATTTGTTGTGGTCATGTTATAATTGAGTGGTGAATTGAGCTGAATTGCTGACGAAATTTGTTTCAATTTTTTGTGTGGGCACAAAGGTTCAACAAGGGAGAAAGCTCTTGCTGTGATTGTTGATGCATTCAACACTAATTTGCAGCATCAATTTGTTGAGAAAAAGTAGGAACTTGCACTAATTCGCTTGTTCATGCTGATTTTTCAATTTTGGGTTTCTGGTGTCTTGAAAGGTTTTTTGTATGGTGTGTTGTGGTTTCTTTCAGGTTTGCTACTTTATTTCACCAGTGTCAATAAAAAAGGGGCCTATTACCAATGAGGTAGCTTTTGCCTGTCGTGCCATTGGTCAGTCTCATGCCCTCTGTTTTCTTTACTATTTTGTGCCTATCAATGCAGGAATCCTAATCTTATTATCACTTTGTGTTGTTTTATCCATTAGGGTTGTTGGCTTTGACTGTCGGTTCTGGGGATAATGCACGTGAAATATTGGAAGATGCAGTTACACCCATCACTTAAGCACTTAAATCTCGGTCTGATGCTGCAAGGACAATATCAGTATGTATGATGTGTTCATTAATCTTCAATATCAGCTTAATATTTTGATGCTTAATGAGATTTCCTTCTTTTGCATTGATTTATGATTGTAGTTGCTCGAGTGTTTGGCTGTCGTCACGTTTGTTGACACCAATGATCCAGAACAAATAGAACGATCAATGCAAATAATATGGCAATTGGTTCACCCTAAACTTGGCTATAATGTATGCTCTTCTTTAGCTTGTACTGCTTTGTACATTATTGTTCTCGTTGTTGCTGTTTCACGTACTCCTTTAACTTGTTGCTACTGTTTCCTTTCTGTTGTATTTATTATTTGCAGCAGAGCTATTATTACACTATTCTGTACTGCTATTGCTCTACATTGAGGTTGTAGGCGTGCATTGACGACGTTTCGTGTTTAGGTAGTTGCGGCCAAGCTTCCTGTCAATTTAATAACAGCACTTGTATCTGCTTGGGCATTTCTTTTAACAACCTGGGACAGATGGAGCTTAAGTTCCAAAGACTAGTAGGGGTAAGTAAGCTGTTGATAATCGATCATATGCCTATATAGTAGCTCCCTCTTCTGTTCGATAGGAAATCCATTAATGAAATGTTCGGTAGTGCAAAGGTTGGTTGATATTCTCTTCTTTTATGCATCTCGTTAGAGGCTCAGAAGATATATGTTGTCAATGCCTTTCGTTACAATTTTTAATCTTCTTGTGTATGCTACAAGAAAGGAAGAAGTTGTTTGGTCTTGTTTTGATGTTAAATAACTGTGTTTTCCTTAGCGCAGAAGATGTACCGGTCGCCAAATTCGGTTCTAAACAAAGCCAGGACCCAGTATATGAAGAAACAGCGGATGCAATCTGAGGTGATTTCTTCTCCTTGATCAAATTTGTTGTGTGGGAAGTCAGAATTGATATAGGATTATTTTTACTTCTTAATCTTTGATTAAATCTATGTGCTTAATGGCAAGAATTTCTGATATGCTACAGGGTAGGAATGTTAGGCACTATGCTGTCAACACGGAGGAAGAGGCCTGAAGAGATCAATGTCATTGTCATGTATGTATAAGAAGAGACTCGTGGGGGGAGCATTTATCTATCATATTCTTTCTTGGGTTGATGCTTGTTTGTAGTTTCTTCTTTTTATGAACTGTAGTAGTATATTGGCTGGGATTACGTGCGATAAATGATTGAAAACAAAATCATCCCAAGTTTATTTATGAAAAAACTTTCTTATTCATGTTGGGCCTATAAGTTTCAAGAGTTATTTAATCACCTTTTAAATGATGAATTATAGTTTTGATTTTGAGTTTGACTTTCTCTTTTTGGTATTTTCACATCATTAGTTGATGATGCGTAAAGAGAAAATGATCGCTAGAAATGAATCTTTCGTTGATATATATTTTTTAATGGCGGAAAATGTTCATGGTGGAGTCCATGATTTCATTCATCACCTCATGACTCACCCCATAATTTTATAAAAAAAAATTCTTTTATTTTATGGGTAAATTTTAATTTAGGGGTATAATGGTCAAATAAGTAAAATGAAATTATTTCTTAGCCATACCAAACAATATGTTCATTTCAATTCAATTGAATTCTTTTAATTTTATATTGTTATACCAATCACTAGAATTCATTCATTAATAGAATTCTAATTGAACTCTATTAATGAAATGAATTGAACTCATACATGATAAACACCCCTTTAATACTTTGTGAAAGCTACTTAATGTAATATCAAAACTTTTTTCTATGTTGCTTTGGAAAAAAATATGAATTGCTTCACTACACAGATTATTATAACGTCGTGTTACTGGCTCATGGTAATTTTCTTGTATTATATCACCTGCATTATCCAACATAATTACATATTTTGCAGTTTTGGTCCACCTCTTCAGTATATATTATGGTGGAATGATTTGAACATCAACTACTAAAAATACCTTCAATATATGTCTACATAAGTAACCGGAGAATTCAAACAATCGACAACTGCAAGTGACAAACAAACTTGAATGATCAATAGTTTGGAAGTTTTCCCCTGTATGATTGTTTTTTATTAATTAAAATGATTAATTATCAACATCAAGCCACTATACAAAGATTGTTTTACTTTAACATAATCAAACCACTATGCTAGGATTGTTTCTTAGTAATTAACTGCATCAGCTTGGGGGAAAAAAGCAACAACATAAGTTGAATTTTTAGCTAAGGAACTAGTGTTGCATAACTATATTACAACTTATAAGAATAAAAGAATCCCGAGACATAAACTAGATTCATTGGATGTTTATCTTAGAAAATAAGATTTAATACCACCATGTGTGCTAGGAAACCTATTGTTTAAAGTTTTAAACACATCATAACAATAATATATATGAAAATATTTAAGGAATTTGATACGATTATACACATATTTTAAACAGCAAACAATTACCTTTCATGTTAGGAATGCCAAATGTGGGTTTCAATGTTTGGCACAATTAAAAGGATAAAAAAGATTATCGGATTGAGCAATACTTAATCATTAAAATTACCTTCCATATCTTTATGGATTAGTTGAAGGAGTCCAGCGTTGCCACAAGAAACTCTAGTAAAGATAGAAGTAGAAGGAGTAGTCAGAGAGTTTTGTAAAAGCTTTAAAAACATCTTTAACAAAAATAATAACAAAAAAAAGATTATTTCTTTTAAGCTAATGTCGAACTTAACGTTAACGTTAACACTGTTGATTTTTTTTCTTCAATGTCCACCTGTGTAATTAACACCTACTGTAGGAAAAAGAAACAAATCTCAAGATGATGCGCTCTAAGGAGCCAAAGATGTGCTACCAATCCCTCAAGGCCCATTGACACGAGCTAGGATCAAGAAGTTGCAAGGCGCTTTGACATTGCTCATTCAAAAGGAGCTCGAGAAGGAGGTAGCGATTGAGGAGGCGCTCTTGAAGAAAATGGCCAAGTCAAAGGTGAAGCTTGTCAACATCATTCAAGCTACCTTTGATGAAGTCTCATCTTGAATTTCAAGTCAATCCGAGCCTATTTGATCCTTGAAGCGCAAGGAATGCGCCAACTTTCTTGTATGCGCATTCTTGCTGTTTTTGCTTATCAAGACTTAGTTAAATTTTGGATAATTATTTACTATTATTAGCTAGATATTTAAATATGTTATTTAGCTATAAATTAGGTCTAGTTACATAAAAAAATTCATTTTACTTGTGTAATTAGAAAGCTGAATTGTACAAGTTCTATTCGGTGTAGGATTAATATTTCAATTCTAGTTAGCGTAGGACTTCTGTTTGTTGTGGGACTAACCCTAGATATTTGTAACACTATATAAGCTCACTTAGAGCTTTATTTTCAATAGACATTCATTGATAAAAATAGATTATTGTGAGGTATCTCATCTTTGGTTCTAACAAAGAACTCTTAAGCTTAGCTAATTGCAATTCAGTTTTGATTAAGTAAAACAAATCTTTCCCTATCGTCTATTTCGCTCTAGGGTTCTAAAAACAGGTTGGTTTAGGAACTTAGAGGTCTTGAGTCGAGATCCTAGTTGATTATCGAATTAGGGTTCTAATCATCCTCAAAGGTTGGGTTAGGAACTTAATTGAGTCAATTAGTTACTTGTTTGTTGTTTGAAGAGGATTCCTTGAGCAAGATCAACAACAAATGTTTCCTAACAGACTAGGAACGTATCAAGTGGTAGTAGAGTGAAGGTGGTTCAAGGAATTAGGTTTGAAACACGTATTGATCATTCATAATTTTTCTAGCAAGTTGTGATTTGTTCCTCTCTTTTTCTTGATTCGCAACCTGCAAAACTTATCTTTGCGTGTCTATTTTGCTTATTTTTGGTGTCTTAGAGCTTAATTCTGAATTATTACTAAGAGTAGCTGAAATATTTTAGTTCAAGTTGATTTGCTATTCAAGAGTCAAGTTCTGAATTTCTATACACGGTTTGCACTAAGTTTGCTAATTTTCAAAATTGGTTGAAATTAAATTGTGTTGAGTTGTGATCTGATCTTCTAAGTCATGAAAGAGCTTAGTTACTTGTTACTTGAGTGAATTAGGGTTTCTGCCTTAGTCTTACTTGATAGAAATTCTTGTTTGCTTTGAGCTTCTCTTGATCCTAATTACAACTTCATTTTCTGATCTAATTGATGTTATTTAGTGATCACTTGCTATTTTGATTGCTTAATTACCTTGATATAAACTTTCTTGTGTGCCAAGTTGTCTTTGTTTGCATTCTTTCAGCTTATTCTTGATCTCTTAAGTCTGTCACTTATTCAGAATTAAATTCTAGCAAGTTGAGCTTATTAGTTTAATTTAGAACCTCAAGTTGAGTAGATTGAATGAATTGGGAGATCAATAGAGAGGAGAGAAAACACCTTGAGTGAAACACGTGAGGGAGTGTAGATAGGCTAAACATTATATTTTGAGTTGTTCATCTTTTCAGGATACATTGTGTCGAAAGAAGGTGATCAAAGCCTTAAAGAAGGTGGGAATAAAAAGGAGGTGAGTATGGTAGAAATATTATACAAATTGGATGTTGTACAATCTCAATTGACTAACCTCATGTCATGGCAAGCTGATATGAATTCCGAGCAGAAGAAAAAGAGTGGACCTAAACCCACCTTGACTATTCCGGTCAAGAGATACACTCAACACACAAGTATGGCCTCTAGCATACCACTCTACGACATGCCAAAAGATGATCAACCATTAGATCATATGGAGGTGGAGGATGTTCCTGCGGGTTATGAAAGTGAGAATGAAGTGAAATCGGTTGGTGAGAAAGGGTGTGTGGTTCAAGGTCAAATGATGAGAGAAGTGCCTAGGCGGCAAGGAGTTGTTGCACCAAGGCAACCACCCTTCCAACCTCAAGGTCCTAGGCAGTCTCCTCGTGCTAGATGGTATGATGATGTTAAGGAAGAATTTGAAGACTATGAGGAGTTGAGGCGAGGTGCTAGGTGACCTAGATTTGAACCAAGGCGAGGATGGCAAGATGGGAATCACATGGATACTAACCTTAGTAGTATCAAGATGACAATTCCAGCCTTCCTTGAGAGAGATGATCCTAATGCCTACCTCAAGTGGGAAAGAAAGGTTGAGTAGATTTTTGAGTGTCATAACTACTCGAAGGAGAAAAAGTTCAAAGCTGGCCGCTATTGAGTTCACCGGGTACGCCATAGCTTGGTGGGATCAATAGTTGGTGAGTAGGAGAAGAATAGGAGAACCGCCTATTCAAACATGGGAAGAGATGAAACAGATCATGAGAAGGAGATTCATTCCTAGCTATTATTACCGTGAGTTGCACCAAAAGTAAACAATTGACTCAAGGTAGTAAGAGTGTGAATGATTATCACAATGAGATAGAGATGTCTCTCATTAGAGCGAATGTGGTGGAAGATAGAGAGGCAACTATGGCCAAATTTAGTGCGGGGTTGAATAGAGAAATTGCAAATCAGTTGGAGTTGCAATTATGTTGGGATGAAGGATATGCTTCACATGGCTATTAAGATAGAAAGGCAACTCTAAAGAAAGCCAAAACCCTACCCTACCTCCACCTACACATCCCAGCCGAGCAATTGGAAGCCAAATTATAACAAGCAAGAGGAGAAGACCGTAGCCAAACCTTGGCAAAACAATTCTGCCTCCACTCGATTTCTTAAGCAAGGTACACAATCTTCCAACTATTCTAAACCTCAAACTTCATCTATTTCTAACCCTTCCACAAAACCAGCAAGAGATATTGCATATTTCAAGTGTCAAGGGAAGGGGCACACTCAACACCAATGCCCAAACTGAAGGATTTTGATTATAAAACTTAATAGGGAGGTTGAGAGTGAAGATGATGATGAGAGGTTTAATCAACCCGAGAGTTGCTCTGAGGAGGAGGGACTCGATTTCAGTTTTGGTGAGGAGAGTCCGGGTGAGGATGAGCCTTACAGCTATGACATACTCGTCTTGAGGAGAGCCTTGAGTGTACAACCTCAACTGGAGGTTAATGCGGATCAGCAGGAGAACCTTTTTTATTCATGGTGTAGGGTGATGGATAAACCTTGTTGTGTGATTATTAACAATGATAGCTGTACTAATGTTGTTAGCTTTATGATGGTGAAGAAGCTAGGGCTGACTTGTATCAAACACTCTAAACCCTACAAGCTGTCTTTGCCGAATGATGGAGTTGAGATCAAGGTTTCAAATCAGGTGTTGGTTTCATTTTCCATTGAGTGGTTCCAAGATGAAGTTTTGTGTGATGTCGCACTAATGCAAGCGAGTCACTTGTTGCTTGGAAGGCCATGACAGTATGATAGGAAAGCTATCCATGATGGATTTACCAACAAGATCCATTGTGAGAAGGATGGGAAGAAATACACGCTATCACCTTTAGCGCCGACACTTGTTCATAAAGATCAACTCAAGATGGCTAAATCTTGTGCCTAGTTTGAGAGTCAGATGACAAAAAAGAGTAGAGAGAGAAAAATAAGTGATACGAGCTTAAGGGCTTTCACTCGTATCTGCGGAGCGAGCTCACGGGTAGGCCGCGTGATAACATATTTCTTGGGCATAATTTTATCTTCTTTTCTAGCCTTTTCGGGTGCTTGATTATGCTATTTGACCCTTATTTACATCTTTATTGCAGATCAACACCAAAAGGAGAAAAAGAGCGAAAAGAAGCATTTTTGGAGGAATTCTTGGGATTTCGAGCTTCAATGCCCAGAGGATCAGAGTGTCATCGAGCCCTTGACACTAACTAGACCAGTGAGCAGTCTCTCGGCCACGATACCTCTGCATTATTTCTCAATCGAAAGCCAAAGAGAAAAATATTTGAAGATCCGCACGGGATTCCATGCGTTTCCAGAAAGTGTCAGGCGCGCCAGAGACCCCAGAATATTCTCCCGAAGGACGTGCGCTATCATGCTCCCATTGGCTCTCTCTCTCCCCTTAGATATTTTGTCCCCTAGCTAGTTTTAGGCTATATAAGCTAAGTTTTAGGGTTTTTGTAAGGACGGCTGGTCCTAGGACATTATTACATCACTTCATCTTCTACCCTAGTTTTTAGGGATTTATTCTCTTGGTTTTTGGAGCAACCGCCGGTTTGTAAAGGAGCAAGCTTCTCCCCTTTGAATTATTAATTCATCCTTCGGTTTCTTCTAAACTCCTTTTCTTTTACCTTCATTTATTGCATGTTATTTACTATTTACTGTTTATATTTTATTATGAGTAGCTAAGCTCCATTATCTTAGTAAAGGGTGTTTCAAGGGTTGTAAGGTTCGGTTAAGAGGCCTAAAGCATGCTTAATATATTCTCTTGTCATATTCGATTGTTTATCGTTTTAGTTCCATGCTCATTTAGAAATGTTGAGGGCTTGATCAACTGTTAATATTTTTGTATGAGTATTGTCATTCTCTTGGTTATAACTGACGTGAAGCCTTGGGTTAAAGTAGACACCTAGTGGGGACATCGCGGGAGGTCTTTCGTCTAGGGGTAAATGGTCATTTAGGGTATGTGATGCGAGCTTGACACACTGAGATGTCACGCCCTAGATCTGTCTTACCTCCACTTCATAGGCATTCTGAGTAGTGCCTCCCTGCATTCATGCCTGGGGGGACGGCGAAACGTCAAGGCTACCTCACATGTGGAAATAGGGGGTAGTTTCTACCTACGAAGGTAAGTAGGGGGTGTTGAGTGGAAACTAGACCCCTATAGCAGGTCTATACATGAGTTTGGAATATTTTTGTGCCAATGATTAACTGACCTGAAATGCAACCCGAGAACACCTTTTGCTAAGATCTCTTCCCATCAGATTAATCTCTTTTACTGCTTTTCTTATTTTCTTGCCCTCGAACTGCTTTTGATTATCTTTTCCTTGATTGTTCTTCACTTTCATGCCCTCGATTGATTGTTACTTTTGTGTTGTGATTTGCGGTTTTAATTACTTGTCTTGTTAGCCCCCTCTTCTGCGTTGATTGATTCGTTAATCAACATAAACCCCCCCAGTGTTACGTTTGTTTTCAGTTACATTTCTCTTTTGTCATATATTGAAAACTGAAATATTATTCCTTTAATCTATGTGGTTCGACCCTGTCTTGCCCTTTACACATTTATTTGTGCATTTAGGCATCAGGAAAATATTAGTATATTTGAGTGACGATCAAATTTTGGCGCCGTTGCCGGGGATTGAACGGTACTAATTTTCTTTGTATTTGTATGACCAGGAGATCTGCACCGCATTTACTCCCTCTAGATCTCGAATTGACCAGAACAAAAAGAGGACTTCGTAGGCAAGCGTAGAGGAATTCCTTATCCGGCCCTCGAAAGACAACCCTCAAATCTGGCCGACCCAGACCGTCAGTTCTATCAAGACCTAGTCTACCTTCATCGAGGTCTCGAAAACCCACCTGTCGCCTTCTTTGATATTCCATCCATGGAAAACCAGGATAATCATGTGCGTCCTGAAGACCCACCGCCACCTCCTCCAAACCAGCAGTCCATTGACCACCTCAATGCAGCCCCCGACATGTCAAGCAGTTGCATCGTTTGACCTGCTGTCCCTCATAATTGGACCCTCAAATCAGTCGTTATGCACCATATACCTACCTTTTGAGGTGTTCTTAAAGAAAGCGCTCTTCGTCACCTTCAACAACTCCACTCAATTTGCGAGGCCATGAAACCTCCCAATGTCAGCATCGATCAAGCAAAGCTGCACGCTTTTATGTGGTCTCTTAGAGATAATGCCCTCGACTGGTATTATGACCTTTCGCCAAGATCCATCCACTCTTGGGCGGAGATGTCTAAGATCTTCACTGAGAAGTATTATCCAGCATCTATAGCCAACACCACGCGCAAGCAGCTAGTATCCATAGTCTAGAGGAAAGAAGAAGATCTTGCCCAGTATTATGAAAGATATTTGAAGATGCAGTCCATGTGCCCCTCACACAACCTTAGCGAGAATGCCCTTATTCAGTACTTCTGTGAAGGCTTCAAGGCTCACGACAAGGCCCTTCTCAACGCTGTCGCAAATGGTTCTCTCACTGCTCTCACACCAGCTGCTGCCAAGGTCACCATCGAACTCATGGCCAAGAATGCTACATCTGAAGTTGGTAACAGTAGCGGCCAAAATGTCCAAGTTGCAGCACTGTAGAATCAGCTGACCGCCCTTACAGGGCTATTTTAGAATTTCGTGGCAGGACAATCCACACCAGTCAAGGCCTGTCAAATCTGTAATTTTATGGACCACCTTACGGATGCATGCCTCCATATTCCAGATGAGATCCAAGCGAATGCTGCCGGCCAGTACAATCAAACCCCTTATGGTCAAAACTACAACCAGGGCTAGAAATAGCCGAATCCAGGATGGGTTCCAAACCCTCAGCCCGCCGGCCCTAGCCATCAGCAACAACAACAGAATCCCTATGGGAATCATCCACCTCCTCTCAACATGTAGAACTTCAGACCCCGACCCACGTACAATCAGTACCAACACCAGCCTCCACAAGATCAGACTTTTGTCGTGCCCCCGAATACAGAACCACCTCGTAACCCTGAACAACAAAAGGAAATCGAGGATCTTAAGAAGCAAATGAGCACCATGATGGCCGAGATGATAGAGCTGAAGAATCAAGGGAGATTTCCACCTCAAACCGAGACAAATCCAAAGCACAACGTCTGTGCTGTAACCCTGCGAAGTGGCACGACCTTGACACCTCCGACACATCCAGCCCCCGACATTGAAAACTCTCCAGAGTCTAAACTCAAGCCAAAACCCAGGGTAAAAAGCCCAAAAATGCCCAGATTTGTCGAGGTCATGGAGGACAGAATTCGCTCCCTAGAGGTTCACCAAGGAATGACCCTAATCCACCCGAATTCACCCAAGAATACATTCACAAGATTCTCGAGCCCCCATTTCCCTAAAGATTGATCAAGTCCAAGAAAGACAAGGAAGACAGAGAGATCTTTGACATGTTCAGCAAAGTGGTTGTAAACATCCCTCTCATCCAAACAGTTTAGAATGTGCCTCGCTACGCCAACTTCCTAAAACAGTTATGCACAAACAAGAGTAAATTGGCTGAAGTTAACAAGATCAGTGTAGGAGCTAACACTTTTGCCCACATCCAGAGGAAGATCCTCTCGAAGTTCAAGGACCAAGGAATGTTCATCATACCCTGCCGAATTGGTATAATCGACATCAGGAAGGCCATGTGCGATTTGGGGGCAGGCATTAATGTCATGACCTTGATCATTTATAACAGTCTTGGGCTCGAGCCTCTCAGACCTACCAGCCTTGCCATTCAGCTTGCTAATCATTCTTGTTAAGATTAGGACTTCTGAGAAAGCGGGGTACAGATTATGGCCGTCCGGAGTCGCTGTGGAGGCAGTCCGTCGTACCTGCAAAGCGCCGGAGGGGGCCCCCCGGCATAGACACTCCGATGCTTAAGTTAGTATGGTTGTGTAATTTGGCAGAGATTCAGGTAGCAATTCTGGCCTTACCTTTGATCTGAAAAGGGGTGGTATTTATAGGCAAAAAGAGAGGGTGTTACACATGGGGTTAGGCATTAACAAGGAAAGATAACGCCCAAGATGACGTCAGCAGGCGTCAGCTGGATGAGATATCGTTAATGAGGTATCGCTAGTGAGATGTTACCAAGGCTGTCTAGGATGAGAGGATGCCGTGCGCGGAAACAGATGCCGCGTGAGTCCCCCCCCCCCCCCCCCCCCCCCCCCCCCCCCCCCCCCCCCCGCTGATGTCGACCATCCGAGGGTTCCTCGGTCAACATGGGGCGGTAGCTGGGTGGCTGTCGCCAGTCAAGGTCTACAGTGGTCCGACCTTGACTTGGGGTGAAAAGACGAATGTACCATCGGTGTTTTATCAATTGTTATCATAAGCCCAACTGAAAGCGAGCCCGAGTGTTTACCAAGGGCTTCATTCTCGGCACCTAGAGGAGTGTTATTTCCTTTATATCGCGGCAGGTTCGTGAGGATCTTCGGGTTTCTCTGATTCTTTTGACATTCAAACCATGTATTTTCATTCCCGGTATCTATCAAAACTCGGCATCTTTGTACCAGATACACGATAGCGAAGCAGGTAACTCGAACCGAACTCTTGTGAGAACTATTGCCCACAGAGAGGATGTCGACCAAGTTGATAGTGAGGAGGTTGTAGCGATAACGATGGTCATAAACCAGAACTGATAATGCCAGAGATATACCCAAACTGATAACGTTGGTATTTCCCTCGGCATGTTTCATATGATCGATATCGGCAAGGCAGGACATTACGACGTTACCTCCTCGTAGCTCAGAATATCGTTCGGAAGGCGATATTTTATCATTTTTCATATCGGGGTGTCGTTGGGGTCGCTTTTTCTATCCAAGCTTGTTGAATCCAGCCTTACTGTAAGTCGTCCGCAATATTGACGTAGTTTTATGCCATAAGCTACCTACACTATTGACGCGGTTTACGCTCTTCTGGATTTTGGTCTGTACTCCACTTGAGTATCTCGGATGTTCACAAAGAGTTCCATTTTAGCCTATCTCTCTAGCTGCTTCGGGATAACGGGACGACTCAATTTTCGAGGGACATGCCTTGGTGAGCAGCTACTACTTCGGATCTATAAATGCGATCCTTTTTTCGGTGCAGATTCTTCACATTCTCCCTACATCTCATTTATCATTTCTTCATGGACGATCTCACTAGAAACTTTCTGACTTCCAAAGCCATAACCCTCAAAAATCTCACTGAGGGTGATGTCAGCTTTTTAGAGAACATGCTGACGAAGACTGGTGAAGACGTGCTGGAGCTTCGGGGAATGATGACCCCTATTCAGTCTAGGATTGAGGCTGCTTCCATGGAGGACTTCAATCCCATAGGGAACGTCTCCAAGTTGGCCGCTGCAACCTGCCACATCGAGGTAGCCATCTCCATGCTGCAGCAGAGGAAGGATCTGCTGAACTACTGCCTGAAGAGCATGAGAGGCACCTCTTCTGAGCTGACCTCTGTGGTGGAGGCCTTGAGGGATATCCCTACTCTGCTGGTGGATGATGACAATGACGCAGGGTCTCGGGCTTGAGCGCTTGCCGCTGTGCCTCCTTTTTTATTTTTCCTTTGTATGTATCGTGTATGCGGATGTATATTTAGGCCGTTAGGCCGTATATAAATGAAGACTTCTTTCGGTTATCGGGCTTGCGATTTCTTTCCCTTTCTAGTGCATTAGCCCCTGCTTCAGTTGAGGGCTGTGTCAGCCCAACTGAAAGTGAGTCTGCCATTGGTCGGACTTCTGTAGCATTTATTTTTCTTTGTCTGCTAGGTGGCGTCAGTTGTTCTGGCGAACCGTTTTGCATTAATCTCGCGCCGCCTCTTCAGTATTAACTGATTGGGTGGTTTTTCGGTATTTCTTGATTATCGAGAAATCCCAACATGCGTGATCGAAGGACTTGATTCTGCTGTTATGGTTGATCTTCTCGAGATGCATTGAATCATCCTCCAATCACGTGCGGAAAATTCTGAAGAGCCTCACCACTTTGACTATTTATGGGGAGTTCTTCTTTTTTCTGTTCATCTTCTTCTTCCTACTCTTCTGTTATTACTAATTTCTATTTCTCATGGCTGATTCGCATGATCAGGTCTTTGATGAGCGAGAATCTCGTCCGACCCCCCGACTACACCGGATCCTGACAATCCTCCTTCACTGTCGTGCCTGAAGAGGCGATTGCCTAGCCGCAAAGGTCGGAAAAGGTCGAAGAAGAGAGTAAATTCAAAGACCATTGACTGGTTTTCTTCCTTTTCTGCCCCTCCTGCTTGTAAGGGCAAGGAATTATTTCCTCCTACTGACTGGTTCGAAGAGGAGGTTCCTCCAGGCAATATCGTCATAAAGGTGGCATCTTCCGCCGTGAAAGGGGAACCCAACCCGTTAGTACCGAGTCTGGAGCGAAAGGTTGACAAATCTCTTCCTTTCGCTGATGAGGAGCTTCCGTCCTCGGATGAAGAATACTGCTACTAGTCCTCTTACTGGCCTGACGATGATTGATTCCATCCCTGGCAATCCTTTGTAGATGCCGTATGGCTATTATTATACTAAATAGAATGATGTTTTTGCTTTTTTAGTCTTCTATGCTCATGCGTTAGCTCCTCCATTGATGGAAAGCTATCTTCTAGAGACTAACTGTCGCTTCAATGCAACCGTTTTCAACTGATTGTCAGTAACTGTCCCCCTCAGAAGATATAAATGCTTAGACATAAATATCCTTTTGAGGTTTTCCCACGTGTCACTTTCGCTTTGGGGCGTGTGCCATTTTTACAGGCTGTTCAATTTTCGAACTTAGCCTTTAAAAGGGAGCAACTGCTTTCTTTTAATACTCTTGCTTGCGCTTTGGAATTTTTCTCCTTCTTCTCTCTCTGAGTTTCATTTTTGTTTCGAAGGAAGTTACAATCACCGTTCGTCGGCGCCGACGGTCTTGCTCGCCGCCTTCTGTTCAAGGTACTTTACTTCTTCTTCCTCAGATTTTCTTCTTACTGATTCATTATGAGCACGTCTAGGATATCCAAGGATACTCAGTGGCCTACGGCCACAAATAGGTCTTCTAAGGGTCTCCAGCGGCCCATAGATTTAGAAATCGAGAGAACACCCAGTGTTTTTGTTTATGAAACGGTATTGAAGGCTGAGTTGGAGGAAAATGGTATCTTTTTTCCTCCTGGTTACTCTGTCAAAATTCCTGAAGCTGGTCAATGGCTTCACGACCCTCTATCGGGGAGCGATAGGATGGTGTATTTTAATATGTTCCTTTACGGTTTTTGTTTTCCCATTCACGAAGCCGTGAAAGGATTAATGCATCATTACGACATTAACCTGGCTCAGATTATGCCTTCCTCCTGGTGCGGGATTCATGCCTTCATTTGTGCTTGTGAGTTACGGGGTATCTTTATCCCGTCTGTCAATTTATTTTGCAAGTTTTTTAGCTTCAAGTGCCGCAACTGTGTGGTAGATATCACCCCGAGGTGGAATGATGCGTTAGTGCAGTCATTCTGGCAGAAGTCCCAGGGCTTTGAAGAGACTGTGGCTGATTGGAAGAGTGGTTTCTTCATCGTGAAACTGCCTTTTCGCCCGTGGCCTAGGGCTTCAATCGGTGTCTTATTGATTCCATTTGGGTAAACCCGACAGTACTGTCCAGGGAAGAGCTTCGCCAAGCGAACATGCTGCTAGAGCTAAGTTCATCCTTCCGCATTCGAGAGTTTGCCTTGTACAGGCTTATAGAGGAGTGTACTATAAGTAAGTTTCTTTCCTCCCGTTATCACTCTGACTTGTTCAATGTTCTGATATGCCTTGTCGATAGGTGACGCTGGAAATCAGCCGTCGGGCGATAAGGACGTTCCTTTGAACGTGAAGCTGCTTCAATCGCTGCCGCCTTCTCCTCCTATCAACCCCATGACCCTTTCAGGCTTCAAGGGGGTTCCTCCACTAACCAGCCTCCCTCTCCTCCTGCCATGGTCTTTGTACCTTCTGACGCTTCAGCGCATAAGCGCTTCGGGGAGGGAGCGGTTGTGTCCATTCTCCTGGCCGATGTAAGTTCAGTTAACGCTGTCGGGCCTGTTACCCATCAACTGGACCTGACTACACTGCGTAGTTCAGGAATCACGGCCATCGGGGGCGATAACTCTGCTATCACTGCTTCATTCCTAGCCGCTCATATGCTAACATCTTTCGAAGAACAAAGCACTTTTGCTGCTGAGGAGGATAGAGAGCAAGCTGACTTGCTGCGTTCTAATCTCTTTATCGGTCTCATCCGGTTTCATCTTTATACAGAGCGCATGTCGCAAAAGACGGCTGCCCTTGCCGTTTCCGCGGACAAACTTCCAAAGGAGCAGGAAGAGAAGCAGAGGTTGTTGGAAGAGCGACAAGAATGCATAAGGGCCATGGAAGTGGCCAAAGAGGAGGCAAGAGAGGCGAAGCAACGGTTGGCCGATTCTAATGCCGCTCTGTCAGCTGAACAGTTGAAGAGTATCGCTCTTGAGGGAGAGAGCGGCTCTGGCGGAAGAGAGGGCCGCCTTGGCAGAAGAGAAGGCGGCACTTGAGAGAGAGACGACAGTCAGGTGTCAGTGGTATGTCGAAAGGACTGCTGCCATCATGGCTGACTATTTCGTGGAAGTTCATGGAGAAGAATTTTATAAAGGTGACGCCTTTTTTGCGGAATTCCGCTGATCTCAATGATGAAGGCTTCCGCATAGCCAGGTCAAAGGGTTACCCGGGGCGGGAGAGCTCGGGGAATCAATCATAGGCAGGGTATTATCGCCATCTTTTTGTCCAATTTTTTTTTGGTATACTTTTGCGACCTTTTGTGGGTGATTTAAACAGCAGCACTTTAATGATACTGGATTCCTTTGTTGTTGATTTCCTTTTCTGTACTTCTTTTTCTTCGAGTTTTACTTAGCATGGCCATCGCGCCATTATCATCCTGATTATGCTGACGGGCTTTGCCAGGTTCATCTTAATCGCTGCTTGGCATCATCAGAAATGATATTCCACAGAAAAGAAGTATCATTCCCACGATCAAAAGAGATAACGAGTAGGGTCTTTAGGCCCTATTCCTCGAATCATGTAGAAATCAGTGCGATTGGCCTCACGTCAATTTCGTTGACGGGTCGCACAACTCCGTTGTCATCTCGAGCGTTGATATCTCCGTTAGTCAGAAATATCCTGCACACTCTCAATTAATGTTTATTAGTAAGAGATATGTGATAACGGACACTGGTTACTCGTAGGAGCCAATCCGCTGCCATTTTAGGGTGTCGGTGTTGCTCGTTATCGCTTTCTCAACCAGCTCACTTCACCAGGGATTCCGCATCTAGTTACTCGCTGGGATTTCGCGATTCTTCGTGTTTTCACGTTACCACGATCGGTCGGAAAGTGCCTCCTCTTGGTGAGCCATCTGATCAGGACAGGCCGTCACAAGGTTAGGACTTTTCACTCTCGGGCGTTGTCCTCGCATCCCGAAATCGTGCCCTCACTTAGTGAGCCGTCTATATTAGCCCGGTCACAAGGATAGGATTTTCACTTCCAAGATGGAGTTACTATTTCCCTGTGGCGTGCCTTTCCTTGACGAGCCGTCTCCACAAGAACGGTCGATATAAGGATCGGACTATTCACCCCTAGGGATACCGGGGCGTGCCTCATCTTAGTGGGCCACCTATATTAGCACGGTTTACCAAAAGGAAAGGACTTTTCACCCCCGGGGGCGTAGGGACGTGCCTCGTCTTATGGCCCACACGTGGCTACCACAAGGATAAGACTTTTCACCCCCAACGCTAGATATTAGGTGTGCCAGGGCATGCCTTCACTTAGTGAGCCATCTGATCAAGACCGACCATCACAAGGGTAAGACTTTTCACTCCTGGCAACCCCTTTTCATCATCTGCACACACACAGCCGCAAAACACAAGAAAGCTCACTATTCGAGCGTTAGCACAGGTTAGGGCTGGCGTTAGTAAAACGTGCAGAGATAAATCAAAGTCTAGCATGATATAATTTCAAACGAGCAATATTCCAAGAGTTAGGTAAGGGGGTATCGTCGAGAGTCTCTAGATGATACGCTCCTCTCCCGACAATACGGGTAACGCGGTATGACCCTTCCCAGTTTGGGCTAAGCTTTCTCCGGCATTGACCGGTTGCTCGCTTGTCTCTGAGTACCAGGTCACCTGCTTTCAGCAGCCGTTCTTTGACGCGCCTATTGTGATAACGCGCCATCTTTTGTTTGTAATGTAACATTTTCAGAAGAGCTTCCTCTTGCAATTCTGGCAGCGCGTCAAGGTTAGCTCGCAACCTTTCCTCATTCAGCTCTTCTTTGAAATAGGCTACTCGTAGGCTCATAGTACCAATCTCCACGGGCATGACGACCTAAGTACCGAAAGCCAGTGCGAATGGTGTTTCTCCCGTGCTGGTTTTTGTGGTCATGCGGTATGCCCACATCACATACGGCAGCTCGTCTGGCCATTTCTTTTTGGATCCTTCTAGGTTCTTCTTAACACCGTTAAGGATGCTTCGGTTCGTTACCTCTACCTGACCATTGGTTTGCAGATGAGCCACGGAAGAGAACCTTTGCTCGATTCCGAACTCCACGCATTGGTCTCTGAAGAATTGGCTGGTGAACTGCGTTCCGTTATCGCTGACTAGCACACGGGGTACACCGAATCGCATGATAACTTGATGTTTGATAAAACGCCAGATTTTCTTAGTCGTGATGTTGGCAACCGCCTCAGCTTTCGCCCATTTAGTGAAGTAGTCTACCGCCACGACCACAAACTTTAGCTGAGACCTCGCCTTTGGAAACGGTCCTAGGATATCAATCCCCCATTTCACAAAAGGACAAGGAGCAATGATGTCATAAATTTGTGTGGCGGGTTGTCGAGGAATCTTAGAGAATTCCTGACACTTTCGGCAATTTCGTAGGTAATTATGGCAGTCTTTCCGGATAGTAGGCCAGTAGAACCCCGATCTAAAGACCTGCGCAGCCAGGGTGCGACCGGATGCATGCATGCCGCAAATTCCTTCGTGGATTTCGCAGAGGGTATGAAGACCCTCTTGTTCCGTTATGCACCTGGAAGCTGGTTGAGAGAAACATCTCCGCATTAGTTCCCCGTTATAGTACGTGCACCGTGCCGCTTGTTTTAGTATTTTCTTTTTCTCAGCGTTATCTGCTGGTAGCTCATCATGTTTCAAGTATTTTATGACGGGAATTCTCCAGTCATTTTCAATTTCTTCTACGCAAAGCATCGCCTGTTCTTCAATGAAGGAAGGTACGGGTATCTCCCGGTAGTATACCCCCTTAGGTATGGACGCTTCCGGATTTGCCGCGAGTTTGGCAAGGTTATCCGCCTCAGCGTTATCCTCTCGAGGAATGTGCTCGAAGCTGACTTGTATGCCGCTTTTCGTTATTTCCATCAACTCGCATTTTACTTTGGCAAGGTATTGCACCATGATGGGCTCCCTAGCTTGAGAGTGTCCCAAGACTTGGTCTATTATCAGTTTGGAGTCTCCACAGATTTTCAACCGTAGGTCTCCCAACCTCCCTGAATCATGTATGCCTTTTATGGAGAAGTTTTTTCCTATCCTGAGTCCAACTAATAACGCTTCGTATTCTGCGGCGTTGTTAGATAACGGCTGCAGGATTCGGATGGGATATCGCACATGGATGCCGTGAGGCCCACTCATGAAGATTCCGGCTCCGGCAAGCTCTTGATTTTTGGCACCGTCCACGTGGATGACCCACAGGTCAGTGTAGGTTTCAGGGAATGGGAGGTCCAACTCCTCTTTTTCTTTTTCAGTCAATTCCGTCATCGGATCTGGCGTAAAGGTGCATTCCGCGATAAAGTTTGCCAGAATTTGAGCCTTCATAGATGGTCGGGATATGTAGTGCAACCCATATTGTTCAAGCTCGATGGCCCAAATCAGCATTCTCCCAGAGGACTCGGGCTTCCAAAATATCCTCTTTAAAGGCTGATCCGTAAGCACAATGACGGTGTGAGCCTGGAAATATCGGTCCATCTTCCGCGTCGCTTGTATTAATGCGAACGCTATTTTCTCAATACGAGCATACCGCAGCTCGGCATCTTTCAAGATGTGACTTACGAAGTATACAGGGTGATGCGTGTGATTGTCATCTCGCACAAGAACCGCACTGACCACTTCATCAGCAACTCCAAGGTATAAATACAAGATATTGCCAGGTTCAGGTCTTGTCAGCACCAAGTCAGACGATAGGTAGGCCTTCAGGCCTGCGAATGCCTCTTCACATTCTGTCGTCCATCCGAAAATGACTTTTTTGCGTATAACTTTGAAAAAGGGGAGGCATCTCTCACCTTGCTTAGAAATAAACCGTCCCAGAGTGATAACACGCCCTGTTACTTTTTGTATCTCCTTCACGGTTTGAGGAGATATCATGTCTTGGATGGCTTTGATTTTTGAAGGGTTGGGTTGGATACCCTTTTGACTGACCACGTAACCCAAAAATTTGCCTGTTTGAAAGGCAAACATGCACTTTCGAGGGTTCAACTTCATTTGGTACTGTTTCATTACTTCAAAGATTTCCGCCAGGTCGGATAAATGGTCTTTGAAGCTTCGGCTTTTGACCAGTATGTCATCGACATACGCCTCTACGTTTCGCCCAATCTATTTTTCGAAGACTTGATTCGCCATTCTCTAGAAGGTGGCTCCAGCATTTTTCAACCCAAATGGCATCGCCATGTAGCAATAGGTGGCCTTGGGAGTGATGAAAGCAGTTTTCTCTTCATCCTCATTGGCCATGGGGATTTGGTGATACCCCGAGTTGGCGTCTAGCGAGCTCAGATAAGCATACCTGGCAGCCTGATCGACTAACTGATCAATCCGAGGAAGCGGGTAACAATCTTTGGGACAGGCATCGTTCAAGTCAGTGAAGTCGATGCACATACGCCACTCTCCATTAGGCTTGGGAACCAAGACTGGGTTAGCCAACCAGGTAGGATATTGTACTTCTCGAATAAAGCCAGCGTCGAGAAGCTTTGCTACTTCTTTGTCGACAGCTATCGCTTTTTCTGTAGAGAAGGCACGTCGTTTCTGCTGAACTGGCTTTGCGTCAGGGTTGACGTTAAGTCGATGCTCCGCTACCTCTCGCGAGATACCAGACATGTCGGCTGGTTTCCATGCAAACTCTCCTTTGTATTTGTTCAATAGCTGGGCTAACTGGAGGCTTTCCTCTGAGCTGAGGTTATCGCTAACCAAGAATCTAGCCCCATCGACCCCATTAACTGGAATGTGAATCATCTTGTCCACAGTTTGAGTGCGTTTCTCATCGCTTTGTTCATATGGATCCACCGTTACACACACGTACCTATCGCAACTCTTCTGAGTCATGAGCAAGTAACATTCAGCCGCTAACTTCTGATTACCCTGGATTGAGACCACACCATCCCAGGAAAGATATTTCATCCTTAGATTTTTCTGTGATATCGCCGCTCCGAAACGGTTGAGGAAAGGCCGTCCCAATATGGCGTTATAAGGCAGGTTTAGATCCACGACCAAGAATAGAAGCTCCTCTGACCGCTTGGAGGTATCCTCCTTGAAGTATACCGGCAAGGTGGTTACTCCAGTCACTGGGATGGGGGCTCCGTCTACTCCGATTATGGGTTTTTTGCAGGGCGTAAGCTCGTTGTCAGGACGCTTCATGAGATTGTAAGCTTCCAGCGAGAATAGGTTGACCGCGCTTCCGTTGTCAACAAGAGTTCTTCTAACTCCATGACTAGCGATAATGGGTGTAACTACTAACACATCGTTGTGTGGATATACCACGCCCTTCTCGTCCTCTTCAGAAAAGGACAATACCATGCGATCTAAGGCGCTTATCGCCTCACTTTTGATTGACATATCGGCTCACTTCCGCTTGTCTCCTGCCGCGGGTGTCAGTTGTGCGGACTCGTCCAGATAGGGTGTGCCTCCAGCGATGATGTTAATGATGGGGACGTCTTCGTCATCAACCGTAAGCGTTTCCCTACCCCTTCCTGCAAGACCAACGTCGTTGCCTGGGGGGGGGGGGGGGGGGGTTGTCGGTCTGTTGTTGGCTACTCTATTTGTCGGATTGCTCTTGGCCTCTTCTCGTATTTTGACGGCGAATTCTCCCTGATAGCCTTCTTCTACCAGGCGCTCTATCACCAGCTTAAGTTCTCTACACACTTCCGTAGAGTGTTCCTTAACTTTTTGAAATTTGCAGTAGGTGTTTTCCCTTCCTCCCAAGGTTACCCCTAGTCTCACAGGGGTCGGATAACGGATGGGCAGGTTTTGCTGTTCCGCTATCGCTAATATTTCTGCTCTTGGTAGGATGAGGGAAGGAAGGTCTGGGTCATAAACCCGTCCCTTAGGGGGATCTCCCTGTCGATGCGTTGGAGAGTCACCAGGCTTTCCCTTTCAGGAGTTGCCTTTTCGCCGATTAGAGATCTTGGGGATGTGATCCTTTCGCTGAGCGTAATTGTCGATGAAACGATCCTCAGAAGTAATAGTAATGGGAGCGTTAGGGACTAGAGGCATGACTGGCGGCATGTTTCAAATTCTGTCCCTATTCTCTTCCTCTTCCATCCTCGCATAATTGTGGGCTTTCAGTCTTAACGCATCTAAGGTTGTTGGAGGGTCAACCATTAAGGCATCTCTGAGTTTTCAATAACAACAGTTCCGCTTTAAGGCTTCTATAGTGAAATCAACTGTTACACCTGACGTGAGCGACATCTCGGTGTCGAAATAATTGAGGAAATTCCTCAGGGATTCCTGAGGTTTTCTATATATATCAAACAAGGCGGCAACAGATTTCCTGATGGGGACCCCAGTACTGAATCGACTCCTGAATTTAGATTCTAGCTGTGAGAAGCTGTCAATAGATCCGCCAGGAAGACCTTTGAACCATAGGCGCGCAACCCCCGACAGGGTCATTACAAATATCTGACACAACGCTGCATCGTTGTGAGTCTGAAATTGCACAAAGTCCTTCACCTTGTTAAGGTGGGAAATGGGATCTCTGGTGCCATCATAAGACTCTGAGGGGAGTTTCACATATCGGCTGACTCTGTGACGCCTTATGCGTGGGCTAAAGGGGTGGCTAGAAGTGTCATCAAGAATTTCACGTGTATCGAGGTAGGGATACCTCCAAATGACGCCTACGATTCCGCGGGTCTCTGGTATGATGTCGCCTTGGAGACGGGCTGCGACTCCTTGGCGAGCGAGTTCGATGTTTCCTACTGCTCATAGTTCGATGTCCTCGTCATGCCATTGTCGTTCCCCTTGGGAAATAGGAAGTAGAGGCACCTGTGGCACGTACGGTTCCATTGTCCTATGAGCAAATTGTACAAGACTGATTGGCGTATTCAACGCAGGCAACGTCAGAGAGACATTCGCATGCAATAGGGACGATAACGGTCATTCTGTGATGATAGGTGGAGTAAAAACAAACTGAGATGGAGCACCAGATCCAGAAGCACTAGGCGTGAATCTAGTGGCTAATTCCGTTAAGTGGTCCAGTTGGGCACAAAGGGCTGAAATCGAGCTCGCGAAAGGGTTATTCAGAAGAATAGAGCTTGGCTATTAAGGATGCTCACTTAATTAAAACCAAGACTCTCAACGAAAGCACCAATTTGTTAAGATTAGGACTTCTGAGAAAGCGGGGTAGAGATTATGGCCGTCCGGAGTCGCTGTGGAGGCAGTCCGTCGTACCTGTAAAGCGCCGGAGGGGGGGCGGCGTAGACACTCCGATGCTTAAGTTAGTATGGCTGTGTAATTTGGCAGAGATTCGGGTAGCAATTCTGGCCTTACCTTTGATCTGAAAAGGGGTGGTATTTATAGGCAAAAAGAGAGGGTGTTACCCATGGGGGTAGGCGTTAACGAGGAAAGATAACGCCCAAGATGACGTCAGCAGGCGTCAGCTGGATGAGATATCGCTAATGAGGTATCGCTAGTGAGATGTTACCAAGGCTGTCTGGGATGGGAGGGTGCCGTGCGCGGAAACAGATGCCGCGTAAGTTCCCCCCCCAGCTGATGTCGACCATCCCAGGGTTCCTTGGTCAGCATGGGGCGGTAGCTGGATGGTTGTCACCAGTCAAGGTCTACAGTGGTCCGACCTTAACTTGGGGTGAAAAGACGAATGTACCCTCGGTGTTTTATCAATTGTTATCAGTTCTATCATCTGCCCCGAGGGGATCATCATAGATGTTTTGGTCCAAGTGGGCGAATTCTTATTCCTAGCCGATTTTTATGTCATTGCGATGGAGAACGAGGACTATACCAATTCAACGGATGTACTTCTAGGTCGACCATTTCTGGCCACCGCCTGAGCAAAGATTGATGTTCATGATGCAACCATCTCCCTCGAGTTTGATGGGGAGATCATCAAGTTCAATATGTTAGAGGTCATGCGATACCCCTCCGAATTTTCCAGTGTTAACTATATTGATGTGATTGACCCGTCTATTGAGGAACTTGCTGAACTTCATTCTACTGACCCTTTACAATCTGCCCTTGATAGGAGTCTGACACCAACTCTTCTAGATGTCGTGGCCTCGACACTTTCCACGCCACCTGAGCTGCATTCCGTCGTCGCTGCCCTAGAAGAGTGCGTTGCTGTCCCGTATGAGCCCACAATGGTGTCTCCCAATTGTCCAGACCATATCAAGTTGTCTCATTCTATTGATCAGGCTCCTACCCTGGAACTGAAACCACTGGCTTCCCATCTGAAGTATACTTATCTCGGCCCCAAGGACTCTCTGCCCGTCATTATCTCCAATAAACTCAATACTTGTGAAGAGTCTGAGCTGATTTCCTTGTTGAAGGAATTTAGACAAGCCATAGGCTAGACCATTGCAGATATCAAGGGCTTGTCACCAGCACTATGCACTCATCGCATTCACCTGAAGGACGCAAGCAAAACCATACGCCAACCTCAACGCAGGTTGAATCCACCCATGATGGAGGTAGTAAGGAAAGAAGTGCTGAAGTTGCTGGATGCGGGCGTTATTTACCCCATCTCTGATGGCCCATGGGTCAACCCAATACAGGTCGTGCCCAAGAAAACTAGTATCACCATTACCATTGGGCAAGATGGCTAATATATTCCCACCAGAATCTAGAATGGGTGGCGTGTGTGCATTGACTACCGCCGTTTGAATGCTGCCACCAGGAAATATCACTTCCCTCTTCCCTTCATAGACCAAATGTTGGAACGTTTCGCGGGCAAGACCCACTATTGTTGTCTAGACGGTTACTCCGGTTTCCATCAGATCCCAGTTGCCCCCGAAGACTAGGAGAAGATCACCTTCACGTGCCATTTTGGCACCTTTGATTACAGGCGTATGCCCTTCGGCTTGTGTAATGCCCCCGCTACCTTTCAACGATGCATGGTGAGCATTTTCTCCAAACTGGTTGAAGATGGGATCGAGGTCTTTATGGATGACTTCACTGTTTATGGGAATTCCTTTTCAGAGTGCATGAGTAAGTTGAAGAAGTGTTTAGAACGTTGCATAGAGACCAATCTTCTCCTGAATTTCGAGAAATGCCACTTCATGGTGGATTGAGGCCTCGTTCTCGGTGATATCATCTCGGCCAAGGGAATTGAAGTTAACAAGGCCAAGATTGAAGTGATTGAATCCTTACCCTACCCAACATGTGTTCGCGATGTGCGATCTTTTCTAGGGCATGCCGGTTTTTACAGACGGTTTATCAGGGACTTCTCTAAAATCGCTCAATCTATGTGTCGTTTGCTCCAGAAAGAAGTTACTTTTGATTTTGATGAGGCTTGCCAAGTTGCCTTCGTGACCCTCAATTGGTCCTTACCTTTCGAGGTCATGTGCGATGCTAGCAATCATGCCCTTGGCGCCGTTTTGGGTCAGAAGAAGGACAAGGAGACGTATGTCATCTACTATGCTTCCAAGTTACTGGATCCAGCCCTTTCATTCCCTTGCATTTTTTTTCCATACAAGGTAAAATTTAAAAAAATTCATTCCCTTCCTTTCCTTTCCTAATCATTGTTCTCATACGTAGGCTTAGTACGAGAACCTAAATTTGTAAGGCAAACATAAAGATATTTAACTAAGGAAATGAATTTAACCAAAAAAAATAAATATAAGGATAAATGTGAGATTCAAATCTAGATTAGAGCCCACACTTTTCCCCGTAAAATTCATCTTAGAAAATAAGAAAAATAATGA
The DNA here is from genome assembly GCA_963691705.1 of Viola odorata. Lineage (NCBI taxonomy): Eukaryota > Viridiplantae > Streptophyta > Magnoliopsida > Malpighiales > Violaceae > Viola > Viola odorata. The sequence goes on along the minus strand of OY829539.1, from coordinate 46,117,761 downwards.
GTAAATTTACTCTTTATGTTTAATTAATGACGATTTTTATGTTAAAACTTATGAGGGATAACTATACTATAATTCGGGCTCCTACCTAATTTGAATTTGAAATAATCGACACTCAATATGGTAATTGAATTACTGAATGATCTAGATAAAAAATTAATAAAAAATTAAAAGATTTATGTTACTCATAAATGGTTGAAACGAAATCGTGGTATAATCCTTGGAACCATATCTCCATATAGTACGTATAACGTTAGTTAGAATCCATTAGAATTAGATACATTGATAAGTAGGGGTGTACAAGAACCGGGCCAGACAGGAAACCGGACCGGAATCGTCCCTTTTTTGACCCGGACCGGGCCGACCAGGGGGTTTTTTTTTACCTGGACCGGAAAGTTCCGGTTCGGTCCGGTTCTCCTGCCCTCAAAATTCGGGAACTGGCCTGAAGAACCGGTAGAACCGGAAATATATATATGCACAATAATATCAAAGTTTCCATTTGGTTTAATGGTTAACTCATCACTTATTATATTAAAGGGGAGAGGTTCAAATCCTCTTGGCTCCCACTTTCTTTTTTCTTTCTAAACTTAACTCCTCCTCTTTCTTTTTTCCTTTTATACTATATTAAAATTCCTCATGCATATTTTTTTCTTCTAGTAATATAGTTGTAAATTGTAATAGCCATTTATATAGTTAATATGTATAAAATAAGACCATTAATTCTTAATGATATAGCTATTAATTATTATCAATTGTCATAAAATTAAAATTTACTAATTGTTTAGAGTTTTATACTTTTAATTTAAATTGTATTAATGTTTAAATTACTAATGTATTATGCATTTTTCCTTTTTTTTCTTTTAAACTCAATTAAAAGTCCTCATTTTTTCTTTTTATTTGTTATTTTAAATACAAAATTTTATTAAGTACGTTATATGAACTAAGAAATAAAATTTTAATAGCCATTTATATAGTTAATATGTATAAAGTAAGACTATTAATTATTAATAATATAATTATTAATTATTATCAATTGTCATAAAATTAAAATTTACTAATTGTTTAGAGTTTTATGCTTTTAATTTAAATTGTATTAATGTTTAAATTACTAATATATTATGCATTTTTCCTTTTTTTCTTTTAAACTCAATTAAAAGTCCTCATTTTTTATTTTTATTTGTTATTTTAAATACAAAATTTTGTTAAGGACGTTATATGAACTAAGAAATAATTTTGTAATAACCATTTATATAGTTAAAATGACACATACTAGTAATATATTATTGTAAATTGTAATAGCCATTTATATAGTTAATATGTATAAAGTAAGACTATTAATTATTAATAATATAGTTATTAATTATTATCAATTGTCATAGAATTAAAATTTACTAATTTTTTTAGAGTTTTATGCTTTTAATTTAAATTGTATTAATGTTTAAATTACTAATGTATTATGCAATTTTAATTATACTAGTAATGTATTATTGTAAATTGTAATAGCCATTTATATAGTTAATATGTATAAAGTTAGACCATTAATTATTAATAATATAGCTATTAATTATTATCAATTGTCATAAAATTAAAAATAATATTAAAAGAACTGTCATATTTTAAGGACCGAAAATGCTTGAGTGAAATAATTAATCTCTTACTTGTATGTTTGTAACGGACAAAGAGAATATCTGAGGAAATATACAGTTAAATTTTTTATATTTTTGCTATAATGTTGTTATTCATTTCTTTTCTTCTTGAGCACTTGATGCTTTTATTATTTGGGAGGGATGGGAAAATTGGAAAGAATGGATGCAAGAAGGCCATGGTTAATGACCCAATACACATGGACAAGTGAGACCCAAAAGTAAGATGATGAATTAATAATAAAAATTTAAAAAGCAAATGGAAGGAATACCACATCGCTCAAACACAAGAAGTACATCGCTTTCGAATGCTATATATATCAAAAGCTTGAGCCCATTTAGACCAAAATTATTCTTTCGCCTTTTGCTAAAGAATACCTTGCGCTTGTCTCAAATAGCCACAAACGCCTATTTTTTGGGGTGCCTTAAAAGTCCTCCTTTTTTTTCTTTTATACTCCCTCCATTACTGAATAATTGACACTTTCCTACGGATTCTTTGTTTCTAATTAATTGTCATTTTACGTTCTCCAACACACTTTATCTTGGTCAATTACCAATTACCCCTCTCCTTTTATTTGTATTCACTGGACGCTGCCATCCATTTCTCTGATATTGCTTCGTGTCCAAAATTGTGGAGGGAATTCCAAATCAGTTTCGGTGGGAAAGTAAATTTTTTATGGTTTGAACCTCTGTAATATCTGTTCTCATTTTGCCATTTCTTTCTTGTTCAAACCACATTCCACCTCATGTTAATTTTTCAATTGCCTCAATTTCGACGAAATTAGGGTTAATTGATTTTTATAATTTCAAATTGAGGGTGTCGATTACTGGGCAGATTCTCAGGACGATAGCGTGGAGTACGATGCTTCCATGTTTCCAGATGCGCAGGACGATAGCGTGGAGTACGATGCTTCCATGTTTCCAGATGCGCAGGACGATAGGGTGGAAGCGATTTGTCGCGACGATGAGGTAGAAGACCATGTGATTGGAGAGGATGGTAGAGATGTTGCAAGGAATGAACTTGTCGAGGAAGAATGTATGATTGTCGAGGATACATTCCAGAGTGATGATCTTGTATCCATTGGAGAAGAAGAGGTTCAATCTACGGCTAGGTATGGGTCAAAAGTTGAGGAAATAGTGAAAGATGAAGCGATAATGGTGGATGATGATGCAGCGATAATGGTTGATGATGATGCAGAGATAGTGGTGATTGATGACGATATTGTGTTGATTAAGGAAGATATTGTTGTGATTGATGATGAGATTGTGGTGATTGATGAGGAGATTGTGTTGATTGAGGAAGATATTGTGGTGATTGATGATGAGATTGTAGTGATTGATGATTTCGATCAGCCATCTATTGAAGAAGATTTGTAGGGAACCGAAGGCAAACGAGACAGGGATTTTGATCTTAACAAACTGCCGCTATCAGGTTTGCTGAAATACCCTGACCCTTCTGTGGAAAAATCCTTCATTGAGATGTTGCGCAATTATCAATCCAAATATTATTAGTCATCTAGCAGAATATTGGTGTAGTTGTTAGATTAGTGTAGTTGCTCCTGCGTTTTGGGGAAGAACTGGATGGGTGTATCGGTTTATTTGCATCTTCTGTCTACTGGAATGGAAGGCCTTTTGTGCATTTTCCGTAAACTGGAATCGAATACCTCTTGTAGATGTTTTGTTTGGTATTGATTCAAATTGTAATGGAATACCTTTTGTTTGATATTGATTCAAGTAGAACGGAATAGCTTTTGTTGTTGACATTCACTTATTAAGACTAATTGGATCCTTTTGTATTCTGGGTATGATTGAGTACTTTTCATCCTTTCTGGGTGTTGATAAGTATTCCCTGTTTCATCACTTTGATGTTGCTATTTTTAGAATATCAAAATCAACATACAAAATACAGAAAATTACTTGAACAGCTTGTTAAACCATACCAATTGCTCATATAACCAATAACTTGAAATTGTTCCCAACATAAATAAGCATACAACACATTTATTGATAGCATAAAACATCCAAACCTAAACAGCAAGACTAGAAACATAGAGCCTAACTTAATCAACTGTTGGGATCCCTGCAACCGCTTGAGCAAAGTGGAACATCTCATCTCCAGCACTGGCAACAATCCTCAAAGCCAGCTCCAAGACAACCCTCTTATGCTCCATATGAGCCAAGGCAGAACTGAGATGGGTGATGCAGTCTCCAATTGTTTTTATGGAGGCAATAGAGTCATCACCGTCTGCTTCATGAAAGATGCCCTCCCGCCTCTGCTTCAACTCCTCCAATCTGGCCTGAAGATTTTCAATGTCATTCGTGGTTGACAGGATCTTGTGCTCAAACAAAGCAGTGCCATCATGGAGATTACCATTGACAAGCTGGACAACAGTGAGAAGGGACCTTTTCTCTGTTGGATCCATGGTCTTGAATCTGAATTAATTGAGATAATGAAATGAAGGGATGGTGATCACCTCATATAGAGAAGGCGAGATGCAAAATTAGAGGGAAAATTAAATGGAGACTTATGAAACGGTGCTAGGGTTATCGAAATGGCTGCCACCATCAGTCTTTTAATACAACAATAACTCTTACTGTATTGTTTATGTGTGTGGCAAGTCAACAACCTTTCTAGAACATTAACAATAAATACTCCAAAGATAGAACAACAACAATTCCATACGCAAAGACTGTAGAGAATCCATACACTTTTATTTATCATCTCTACACTCAATCTGTGCAATGACTATAGGGAATCCATACACTGCAATGTTGTTCCTTAACAACAACAATTAAGAGCAGACAGAACAATAAACATGAGAAATCCACATAAATAAGTGCAGTTAATATAGGCAACCTACACACTCTATATCTTTTCATGCAACGACTATAGTTTATCTACACACTGCCATGTACACATCCTACAACTCCATACGTAACCCTAACAACAATGAACAAGATAACACAGAACAACAGACATGCAAAATCCATTCACTGCCATTTTCTGGTCATTGAAGATCCATACACTCCACCTCATTTAATCCAATGACCACAGCCAAAACCTTTGTAATGGCAGTTACTATATCCAAACTACTACACAGACTTTCATCTAAGCCACCAAAATGATTCCAAACTATACTGCACAAAAATCAGACTAATTCCACATTACATCACACTAGTCAATACCCTATAACTTGTAATGCTATTCACCAAGTTAAACACAAAATTCCGCAATGCAATGGAACACCACACCTGCTTGTACCCTATAACTTGTACTGCTATTCACCAAGTTTAACCAAAATTCCACAAAACTATTGGCAATGACACTAGCTCAGAAAATCCATCTTCCATCCCTTTTAGACAACCTGATAAACATTGGGAATGAATTTGTCAATAGCATGAAACAGTAGTGCAACATGAAAGAATGCATAATGTAGGACACTTACAATGATTAATGAGGCAAATGAGCAATTGCAGCTTCAATGATAGCTGAATCACATGGAAGTCTTGATGGTAAAATGCCTAGCCTTTCCAACTGAGCTTTTTGTAAGTGAGGGATCTTGTATGTATTGGAACCTAGGGTGCTAAGAATTTGGATCATGCAAGACTGAAGAGTGATGAAAATGTGGTTTGATTTCTTAGCTGAAAACTCATAAAATGACTTCTCTACAGCTGCAATCAATTGTACAACTGAGTTTGCACACTCTTTCTCTTGCAAAGATTGAATTGCTCTAAAGAAACCCAAATCCAACACATTAAGATCAGGGGAATTAGGTGGTTGACATAATATACTCACATTTAATCCTGAATTCTCTACTGCTAGTAAAAAATCAACATCATCGCCATATATATGAGTCTTAACATTATCTTGCTGAATTAGAATTGGTGTTGTTATGCTATCCCTAGGCCATTTTTCTTTAATTGCAGGCAGAATTTTAGAAATCATGAAAGTTCTAATAACTTCTCTACTTATCTTTGGGATTGCCTTTACTTCTAGTGTCCCAGCAACTCTATTCACACTAGACCTAATTGCAGGAGCCTCAACAACCATTGCAAACACACCAATTTTACCATCAAAAGTGCATGTTCCTTAGGAGTCATACCTTGGTCTAGCGACAACAGTCATGAACATGATCTTCGGAATAAAATTGGTGCTTCTGCAGGAGCGCACTAGAGCTTCTTCATCTGCCAAGAGGTAGTAGGTCTGAATCTTTTTTGTCATGCTGAACCATTTCTCATCAATATGTACTACATTTTCCATCTGAAGAAATGTTGGATTCATTGCAACCGTTGCTGGGTCTATCATAGAGAGACATATGTTCTATCCTACGGAAACGATTGCCCTCTGTCAGCAATGGATGAATGTAATTACTGTGTCGTTTGAGTTCACTGCTCTTCAATTTCTTGAACAGAACAGTCGTTGATACACCCAAAGCCTGAGCAAGACACCTTAATGTTGTCCGCCTCTTCAACGGAATGTCTCTGATCTTCTCTAAATCAACTTCAACCCTCTTTCTCCCACAATTTTTCAATCTCATTTTAGAGATGTTGTTATGACCCGATTCCTTTCCTTGTTTCCACAAACGTTGAATTGATCTGATGGACACTTGGAAGAGTTGAGCTACCTCCATTGTTATACGCCTGTTAAGCTTGTCGTTGATGCTTTCTTGAAGGAGCATGGAATAAGCAAGCAGTCGTTCATCATCGCTGAGCTCCTTCCGCTTAACAGTGGATGGTTGTTGATTGTCAACTTATGTGCAAAAAGAAAAAGACGATTACAACAAAGATTACAAAAGTGAAATTGAAGAAAACAAGAGTGAAACACACTCCCAAACAACGCACTGACCTTCATCGGCAAATTGTGTCTCTGCCTCCATACAGTGTCTTTCATAATCATCATCAGTTAAGTCCGGAAATTGGCCGAGGAATTCTTCATCTTCATCGGTGAAGTTGTGAATTGGAGGTGATGGAGGATTGAGTGGAGCTTGAGGGAAGGATATTGATGAATCACTCTCGTAATCCGCCATTATTACTGTGCAGATACAAAGAAGGAAGAGGGAGAAGTGTTTTTTCTGTAATGAAATGGTAAGATTTTTGACTATTGGAGGCACCAAATGTTGTAAGTATGGGAAAGTGAAAATTTTCATTTTCAATTCAAACGAATTTCGTGAAATTTTTGACGGAGAATCGAATTTCCCAAAACCCTAAACGCGCGTAAGTTGAGAAGCTTTGAAAGAGCAGAAATGAGGAGAAAGGCATTGGTTGTAGTTTGAAGCAAAATCGGGGGTAATTTGGAAAGGAAAAATGAAATACAATTAAATAAAGAAGAGAATCTAATGCCCTCCCTTTGTTCCCAAACGTCAATTAATGGGTAACAGAGGGAGTATTTTAAATGTTATTTTAAAAAATTAAATTAAATTCTGGGTTAGAACCGGAACAGGCCCAATCCGACTCGAAAAATTTAGAACCGGTTCGGATCGGACCGAAAGTGTCCGGTTCTATCTTGGATGAGAATCGGTAATTCCGACTGGTCCAGTTCTAGCTCAAGAACCAGCCAGAACCGGCCCGTGTACCCCTATTGATAAGCGAAAAATAGTAGAAAAGGAAAAAGAAAAAGAAAAAGCAGAAGGGCGTTTTTGTCAGTTTCTATCGAACACCATTTCAAAAGAAACAAAAAGATTCTAGGTAATACTACTAGTAGTAGTAGTGTCTTTTTTGTAATTTCCCCATTTTCTTCCTCTTACCTCGCGCAGTAAGACCAAGAAAAGACATTCCAAAACCACAGCTTTTGAGGTTTTAGGTAAGACAAACAACTCATCCTTTCCTTGTCCGGATTGTCTTCATAATCCGGTATGTCATGCTTGCTTTTCACGTGCTCTTTTCTGTTCTTCTTCCTTGTTTTTGATGTTTTTTCAGTGCTATGGTAGCTTGAGAAGAAAAGGGAATGAAGGTTGAATTTTGGGATTGTTTTATTCTTTGGGTTTGTTTAATGCAAAACGTTTTCATTTTTGGAACCATTGATTTTAGGTCATTAGAGTTAGTTTTCGCTTGGAGTTCTTAGTCTACACATTTTTTGCTCATTCGGGTAATGGAGATTTTTTCTTTCTTAGCTTTGTCACTGAAAATGCTACAATTTTTGCTCCATAGTGATGAAAACCAATTGAATACCACTCAGAATTTAAGTTAAGCTCGATTTCAGTGTCAATTTTTGGTCATCTGTTTATTGGCTATATTGTTGGTTCAGTGTGAGCATATGTGGTTCGCACAGTTTGTTTGAGTTAGTGCTTAATTTGATTTGTCTTCGGTGAGACAACTGTGTTTTGGTGGTGGTGTTTTTTGTCAGAGGTGAATGGAGAATTCAACTGTTATGGATGCTACCATGGACGGAACTGATGATGTTGTGGATTGCCAAGATTCAGAGGCTGCTATTATTCTTAAGGATTTCGATCTGTATATGGAAGATATTGAGGATAGGCTGACCATTTCGAGAATGGTCAGTGACTCGGTGATCAAGGGAATTATATGTGCAGTCGAAAAGGAAGCAACAGAGAAGGTCACTAAGAAGGATTTAGAATTGGCTAGATTAAAAGAAACATTGCATCTTTATCATGTGGTTGCTGATGACAACGAATTTGAGAGCTGTTCAAGGACCTGCAACATGCCAAAGAGCAGAAAATACAGGCTTTATCCTAGCTATTCACAAGCTTTAGGAGAGCATGATTGTCTGCTAGAGTCTCTAAGTGACCATAAAATTTCAGCAGAGAAGCAGTTAAAAATGCTTAAGAAAGAAATTGACATGATTAAACTGTCTAGTTCTATTAGAAGGAAGGGTTCAGCTTCTGAGTTGTTCGGATTGGGTGACATTCTACGAGAAAATGTACCTGATAAATGGGCTAATGCAGACAGAATACTTTATAGTCTCAGAACCACACTAGATTCTGTGCATGAACAAGTGGAAGATATTGTACATTTATCTAAATCATCACTTGTTGAGTGGCAACAAGAGAGAGAATTTCAGACAGAAATTGAAGAGATGGTGATCAAGCATTGCATTTGGAATCTCTTAGAAGAGTTTGATCAGAGATTATGGCATCAGCATTCGCAATGCTATGATGTAGGGAGTGTGAAATGGGACCAAAAAATCAAGGAGCTTTCAAGTTTGCGTCAGGAATTAGATACCATCTCTAAGTCATTACTTGTTCCTGAAAGCGGGCAACTGATTTCTCATGGATCCTTGGAGCATCGAAAGGTTTCTGGTAATAATGTCTCTTCAAAACCTTCACTCAGGGAGGGAAACGGAAAACATGTTGAGTCAATAATTACTAATCCAGAAAAAGTGGATTTCTTGCAACTAAATCACTTGAACCCAGAGGAACTGGTTGGCTATTTTAAGGCTGAGATGACTAAAATGAAGAGACATCATGAATCAGAGGTGCAAGATCTGACAGAAGAATTATTCATTGTTAAAAGGGAGTACTTAAAGGAGAAAGGATCTTCTTTTCTTGTGAGGAAGGATAAGGAGTTTGACTTATTGAAGAAAAAGATCCCTGAGGTCGTCATGAAATTGGATAATATTCTTGTGGAAAACAAGAAGTCACCTGTATTGAGTGATAATATGGTAACTTTTGACAGTTCGAAAGGCAGATTAGAATCCCTTCATTCAGAAAATTGCCGACAAAGGGACTTGCTTATGGATAAGAAAAAGGAAATTAAGTGTCTCTCCTTGCAAGTTTCCGCTTCGGAAGAGAAAATAGCAGAGCAAGTGGTGATTGTGGAAAACTTGTTAAGAACAATTGCCACTCTTAAAAGTTCCTTAGAAGATGCAAATATTGCAGCTTTAATCAGGAAAGATATATCCAAGTTCCTTGTCAGTGAAGGGATAGGCCAGATCAAATGCTTCACTCAAGAGTCAGAAACAGAGTGTGATAACATGGATTATGAAGTTATGTTCAAAGAAGAGACTTTCAATATTGAATCAGGTTGCAAGTTAGAAGTTGAAGATTCAGATATGGAGGCCATGACTATGCAGTCATTGCACGAGGTTATTTTACAAGAGGCCTTCAAGGAAGCCGGGGAGAAACTTACCGACTTGACCTTGAAATATGCTGAAGAAAATGAAACTCGACTGTCTTTGGAGATGGAATTATTCGAAAAAGAAAAGGCACTAAGACTGAAATGCTCAGAGAAGGAAGCTTTGGAGCAAAAGCTACTCTTGTTGACAGTTGCAATTGATGAAAAGGACAACAACGTCCAAGAAGTTTTAGATGCGTTAGCCAAAGAGAAGGAGAAATGTGAAGTAACTTGTCAAGAGTATGAAAACTTAAAAGTTGAGACAAATCAGCTGCAAATATTGATAATGGAAAGCAATGAAGAATCTCATATCATCAAAGGTAATTTGGTTGAGGCCTCAGAGAAAATACAGCTGCATGAGCAGGAGATCTGGGAGCTTAGTAAGAAGATTGAGATTGTGACAAAAAAATTTGAGGAAGCTGTTGAAGGGAAAACCAAGCTTCTTGCTGTTATCCAAGAGAAACAATCAGTGGAAGAAACAAGAGAGAGGGAGCAAAAGAAGAAAATGGACTCAATTATCAATATTGTCCATGGATTGTCTAAGGCAGCTACGGAGTTTGAATACAGAGCTGAAGAAGACATTAAGAGGAATACTGTTAGGTAACGATTGATATCCTCTCTTTTTTCATTCATGAACTTGTAACTGTTTCCCATGTGTTAATCTGTCTTTCGAAACAAGAAAGTGCATGCTGCTAGTTGTAATTGACTTTTTGCCCATCTATTTCCGGTGATGCAAATTGCTGCATATTGATTTCTTCTTTTCCCAGGTTGGAAAATTTGAGTTCACAGCTGGGGTCGCTTCATGTGATGGTGGAAAGACTTAGAGAAACAGGGTTGCAATACAAACAGAAGCTAGAAATAAAGTGTTCTGACTTGCAAAAGGCTGAAGCTGAGGTAAGTTAGAAATTCTACAGAATATTTACTTTAGACGTTCTTCTTTCATATGAACTCTATGATGGGGAAAAATGTTATTAGAAAAGAGCTTGAAGCTTCCCATGCATCTTTTGCATAGAATGTCCTTGAAGCTTCACACTGATTAGGAGGTGAATTCATTTTAGGAATTGAACTATCCTTGATTTGGTTTGGTGGATTTTAATGCACCGCTAATTTATACATTGCTAGATGAAATATTAGGGAAATATGACAATTCTGAATTATTCTTATTAGTTATAATTCGGCAGATAAATGTTGCATACAACTTGTAAGCTCTGTTCTATGTTCTCAAACTAGTAAGCTAGCATTTCGAACAAAAATCTTGTAAATTTGGTGCCCAAAAACATATAGAAATTAGTAATTTAGGAGCACTGGAGATTTTGTATAGTTTGGCAATGGGTTGGCTTAGTTGAAACAGAAAGCTGAATCTCTTCCTTACCAAAAGGTATTATCTTTCAAATGACAGAAAGAAACAAACGAAAGCTAATTCGTAAGAGAAATAAACATGTAAACAAACAAGTATGTGCATGGTATCTGGATGTTATAGAAGGGTTGCTTTTTCATGTGAATCTCCAGATTGTATGATTTGCCTGGCACTTGAGAGAGGGATCACTTGTTTTCTAAATGAGGAAATTTGAGAAATTAAGGCTTTCTGTTAATTGTGCGATATTCATGCCCATATATCATCTTTCCTTATTTTGCTTGAACCCATATACAATATCTTATCTGAAGGAAAATGTTTAACATGTTAGCTCTGAAGCATGTGTATTGTTTGTTGATATAAAAGCCACCTTTCATGATCTTTTTTTCAAAGGGTTTCACAATGATCTTTATTCCAAATCTCTGGTACTTGCAACCTTGGGTTAAAGTGCTTAAGAAGCAAGCACTTCACTTAGCAAGCACTAATATATAAAATCTATTAACTAGACGGAGAAAGTAAGATCGGGAAAATGTTCTAGTTATATTTGAATCTCCATCCAAGAGACTTCTGTCAACATTTATTGCAAATTCACCATCCACGGTCTCTTATTTCTTTTGAACATGATCCACAGCCTCTTATTGGTAATCTACTTTTAATAGCCAAACCCACACTATCAGTCAATTACCACCGCATTCCTAGCTAACCATTGTTCATTTGTTAGTGGTTACAACTCTACTAACCAGCACTATAGTTTATTGATTGACTATCCACTTCTACTGGTTGCCTCACTCAAATAGTTTTCCATCCTCCATTCTAACCAAATGAGTACCTCCCTGTAACCAATTACTTCCTGTAGTTGATCAACTTCTTTCTAGTGCTGTTTAGAAAACATTTGGAAAATCCGTCTGTTAATAAATAAAAACACTGAAACATCTTCAGTTTATACTTCAAAGTTTCTCAAGGTCAAGTGTGAAAGTGGACTAATGGTTTGCTGGTTTTCCGCTGGAAAAGAATCCTGATTCTGCAAAATTCTGTTTTCTGTTTATCTACTGGTTCCCATGGAGTTATTCTTCAACAAGTGAACAACTGTTTTGGGTCTTTATGTAACTTCCAACTCTTCACTTTTTAATGACTTAAATCTAACTACTGATACCTGTGGGCTTGTTGTGGAGTCAAATCCTGCTGAAAATGAATTGGCTGATAAGGTGCTCAGAAATTTATTTTCCTTTGAAAAAGCTATCACTACTGGTAAATAATGTAATTTAGTCCTCTTGAAATTAGAATAAGCATAAAATATAGCTGTTAACTGCTGGAAAGGAACAAATTTTCTTGTCAATGTTGCTGTTTTGGTCACTCTTGTTAATTGATGCAAGTGCAACTAATTTTGCATGAGAAATTGCTAGGACTTCTGTTGTTGAATGATTGTACTCTATGTTTACTAGTTGTACAAACAAGTAACAAAGCAGGAAGGCTGTCATTAGAATCATTGTACTTAAAACAAACAGTGTTTGGAGTTATAGTGTTGATTAAGCATACTCCTCCATGCAATTATATGATAAACATCGCTATTTGAAATATTCATTTGGTTAAGGTTGCTCCAATTATGTAGGGAAAATAGATGGTAATTTATGGAACTGCGGTTATGAACTTAAGATGTTGATCATTCCTGTGCAATATGTTTTGCTTATTCTCTCACTTTCTCATAAACAATGAAATGGCCTAACTAGAGCAAGCTACTAAATATAGCTTTTGGTTTCTGTATGTTTCCTTTTCATGTGATCTGTTCGAATTAGTTCATCTTTAAAGGACTGGCAATAACTACTGGAAATAAATACTAGAAAATTGTTTTATGGGATGTACTTCTTGTATTTCAGGTTGATCTATTGGGCGATGAGGTGGATACTCTTCTAGGCCTGCTGGAAAAGATATACATAGGCTTGGACCATTATTCTCCGATATTGAAACACTATCCTGGTGTAAGATGTTCTCCCTTTCAACAATTCTTGTACATGAAATTAATTTGTTGCTGTTGCTGTCATCATGAAGTATCACAACCAAAAACAATAGGGGTAGGAAACCAAAATTCAGTTACTCATTAAGCACTTCCTTTTCTCTGTTGTTGCAGATCATTGAAATTCTAAAGCTAGTCAGAAGAGAATTGAGTGGAGAGCCTGTCAAACCTGTCTGATACAGTTCTCTGTCAAGGTAATATCCTAAATTAGAGTTTATCCGTTTCATGTTCTATTATGGATCACAGCATATGAAAATCAATATGTTAAGCTAAACGCTACATCTAAACTCAGCACTTTATGCATTTGAATGGATCATAGGTTTTTTATAAATAGATCTTTTGATGCAATTTACTAGGGACCTATATATGTCCTTGCTCATCAGTCATCCTTTTTGTTGAACACAGATGTTGTCTTTCCTATTTCAGTCTCCACGTCTCGCCGTAGCGACATTTTTTGGATAGGGTGTTTGCCAAGGGATTCGATGCCTTTATCACGCCCTTAAGTTGCAAATTCTTGTAGATTAAGCAAAAGTAGGCTTGCAAGAACATGAAAACAAAGAAGTTGGATTGCACAACGTTGACTGCAATTCATGATCGCAACTCGATTTTGGCCTTTTGTTATCAGAGCACAACTCAAGCTAGGTTTTTTCTTTCTTTCATTTATTTCTTTTTTGAGGTAAAGGGTTGGTTTGGATGTCATAATAGTTCTTGTTTTTTGTCCCCTCCCATCTAGTTAGGTTAATAGCTTGTAATGAGCTCTGCACATTGACATTTGGCAATCTTTGTACACAGTGCAGTTTCAGTGAAAGAAAGAAACTATAAATGTAAGGAATGCATCTTAAAAGATTTCTGAGAAAGTCCTTAAAACTCATCTGTAAATTACACACCATGCATCTTTTGTATGATGGGCATCTTTGATGCTTCAAATTACATTTGAAAGTACACAACTCAACATACATTGAAGGAATCAACTGTTTTTATTTAATATATATGCGGAAGCGAGACTTGAATAGAAGATCACTGAATAGATAACCAATAAATGAGCTGTGTCCGGTTGCAGAAACTGTTCTTTTAAATAGCTTTATTCCCAGTCCTTTCAAGGCAAAAGACATTGATTCACTAAATAAACTTTGTTTTCTGGAGCTTTTCCTCTGTTGGACTTGTATCTTCCAACTTATGGACAAGCAGCTATGGCAGTTCTCTTTTGGATTCTTTAATCAACAAATTCCACGCCAGTAAAGCTGCTCCCACAGCAGGTTCTACCTGATCATTTTAACAGGGGGAAAAAAAGAAAATCAGTATCTCGTTATCTTATCCACATCTAGACTTGAAAAATAAATAACGCTTTTGCTCTTTCTACCATAATTTAGTAAGCAAATTTCATTTCAAGGACACAGATAAGATACTAAGATCCTGACGTTTATACAGTGCAGATACACTAGATTCTGTTATATAAGCTCGCAGATAATCCAAAGGTTACCTGAATCACACAGCTACAAGCATAATTTCCGATTCGAGTAAATGCCATACATAAGAACAGACTATACATAATTTAGATGGTAGGTTATCAAGTAGTGGGAGATAGTGATGAAGTTATAGGAAACACCAAGTGAGTCGCTAGAACCATTCAATAACCGCAACAACACTACCTATCCTGGATCCATTTTCAGTATTTTGAAAGTTTTTGTTGCTTTTAGATTGGTTAGGGTTTGACATATGAAAATCACTTTTAAAGCATTTAAAGGTTGATTTGAGGAAATTTGCATTACTAATAACAGGACGAATTCGAAGAAAAATAAACAAGCACCGCTCCTAAGTTTTACGGACTCCTCGCAGATCCGACCATAATACACAGTACAACATAAATATTTCTGCTCATGAAAACCCTAGTAAAAATAGTTATACGTCAGTGTCGAAAAACAATTTAAAAGCATAAACTTGGATTCCTGTGTCCCTCCCATCACCAAATGAAGACTTGGGAGCAGATAGTGTTATTTCCAAAGCGCATGACTACTGAACTATGTTAATCTTTTTGCATCTTTTTACAAGAGTGGAAAGTTCATGAAGGGATGGAATAATGCTACAATATTGAAATGAGCTTGAGGAGACAGAATCTCCCAATTCTAAAGGTTTTGTTTAACAAAGAGGTGTCCATGACACAATCAGCGCAGTATTTATAGATTTTTGAATGAAAAAGAATGGTTGATCTCAGAACTAAAATTTGCCAAACAAGGATGGACAAAGGGAAAATTCAAGGTTTAGTCATAGCATCATGGGTACAGGAAAAGATGCACAAAAACGCCTGGGTACTGCTTGTATTGAAAGTGATAATATTACCTGGGGTCTAACTGGGCAAGCCCCAGGAAAACGCTTCTGAATACAGTTTTCTACTTCTTTTCCTATGTCCCAATTCTTGTTCGCTTCCATGACACCACCAACCATGACAACAGGGAATGAAGCATTTCCATCTGGAAAAAAAGAGAGGATGTGTTGAATAAGGTGATGTTCATGAAACCATACAAATTACAAAACCAACATGCAAGAACATCACATTCATGTGCTTTTCAACAAGTCAGGCCTTAATACAATTTTGCACCATCATATGATAAAGTTCTTGAGTTACTCAGAGTTCATATAACTTGGCATCAACTGTTGAAATTGAAAAATGGGTACAGAAACTTCCTATCTAGAGAAGGCTGTTTGCCTAATAAGAAATATGTGTATTGCAAGATCAGTTGCTTACCTTCACCACACAAACCAAGTCTTCGGACAACAGCTTCCACGCTTAAAGCCAACTCCTGGACGGCATTGAGCAGGATCTTATCTGCAACCTGATCACAAGCTTCAGCACAAGATACCACTACTGGAACAAGAGCTGCAATGCGTGCCCATGATGAATCTGCATACGTCCACCTAAAAATCCAGTGAGATACTAGAAATCAGTCTTAGCCGATTCTCTCTCCCTTGTCCCATACTGTCATAGGGGTGCCATCCAGGACCAGGCCTTTAGTGTTCCTATTTATTTTGAGCTAACTATCACATGATTCAAGCAAAGAGTCTTCAACTCCGATGCAAAGAGAATGACACATCATACTATCAGACAGGTGAGCAGGCATGTTGGATCGGTAGAAATAGATACAGGATATATGATCTCTTCCAATTAAAATAAAGCAGAAGCATCTGTGAATAGGCTGTATTCGTCAAAGGCTCACTGATGGATTTGGCATCAAGTCTCTTCACCTCTTGATGCAGACAAGAACGACAAAATATGTGCTTCTATCTGCAATTTCCAGATTTTTAGAAAAAAATCCATGTCAAGGCTTCTATTCATGAGTGTAGCATCCTGTTATTAGTCAAAGGAGTTGTTTGTATAGTTCTTACTAAGATGGTAATAACTATGTTTTCCTAATTCACAAGTCAAACCCTATTTAATAGGAGTTCACCAAGGTTTATAATAGCAGTGAGTTTATAAATGCCTAAGCTTGTAAACTGTATGTTATGATCGGAAATGGAAAAACTGGTGGTGGTTGTGGTATGTGGTGATGTATAGTAACTAACCCATGAGCTAACCATGCTAACTACCCTAACAACTAACACTTTGTTGAATGTTTCATCACAAAAAGCACAGGTATTAGCTGTGTGATCTGTACCCAGAATCGATTATCTTTCTTTTACCTTAGCCTTTTCCATTAACCCTGAAATTACTGTTTAGGATACTGGTAACAGCTGTAGAGCAGCAGTCCAAGAACCTTTAATTTTCCCAGCTTATTCAACTCACTTTACCCCCTTCATTTACCTAGTTAATAAAAACCCTAAATACCAAATTCCCCTTAACAATTAAATTCCAATGTAAAAAACAAATAAACAGTAGCTGTACCACAAGATTCCTCACGCCAAACAATCTAACAAGGATCCCTTTTCCTGTCCTACAGAAGAGGTAGAGCACATCCAGTCCCTTGAGATGGAAATTCAATTCAATCGAATAGGTCATGACTCATGAATGAAGACCTAGGATTCTGTTAACGGTCTCTCTCATTCTCACCATGAGAACCAAATTCATGCTATCCTTTTTTAACACATACAAAAGATTTGATCAATCTAACCTCAATCAAATTGTCAGCTATACTTTTCAGGAATGAAAAGTACACCTTTTGCAGGTTGTAGTAGTTGAAAAGAATGAGAGGAGCAAATAAATAACAGACCCTAAAAAGAAAGAACACCAAAATATTGCAAGGCGCCTAGAATTGACATTTCAAACCAATGACAAAACGAAGAGTTGATAGCCATAGTTCTAAGCATTGGAGGAGGTACCCAATGAGTTCATCAGGAGAAGAAAGACCAAGTGCCTTTAGAATTTTATTTGTCAGCATTGTCTGCGGACCTCGACCATCATGAGCCCTTATTACCGCAGTCAGTGCCTGCGCAGAAATTCCATATCCACTGCAAATAGCCACATGAAAATTATCAAAGAAAGCGAAGACATAAGAGCAAACTACGTTGTCATAGTGGCGTGCACAAAACACAGTTTTATGACTCAAAATATAATTCCTTCTAGTTTTTTTCTTATCAGGAAAAGAAAACTCGATACGTTACAATAATATCTTTCCCATTTCTCTGGGCATTCGAAAACCAAGTGAGGACAATATCCAATCAAACATTATGATTATTTAAGCATAGGAATAAAAATTACAAGTCCAGCGATTAACAGCAGACAATAAAGTAAAATGGTTCTTCGAAAAATTTCAACATACTCTTGCAGACCAAGTTCTACACTTGGTCACTAGGCCTTTTTCCTGAGATGTGCACCAAATATGCCTGTGCTAGATTTACCAACTATTTTCTTATTGCATGCCGTTCTATTGAACATTTTAGTGTCTTAGAAGCAACATATTGATTTTACTCCACAAAATTACCCTTCCAAATTTAACTTGCAGCAACTTTTGGGTGTTCAAACAGGCTCTTGCTCATATTGTTTTCCTTCCTCTTTAGCAAGGAGCTAAGAAGTTGCAATCACTTCACAATGTACACATAATGCCATGTGACAATCCTGATTAGGTTCAGTTTTCAAACAGCTTTTAGCTTAATGTTACATCTAAGTTATTTTACTTGTTTCACTACCTTTCCTTTCAGCTTTTTATGTTAGCTTATAGTGTATTTAGGAAATCTGTGATTAGAGCTTTTAAGTTATTGAAGAGAAAAATTAGCCATCCATCTTTAATTGTTTTCTTTATAACTTGAATAGAATTATTTTTTATAACCATCTATACACTTATTACTTCTCTTCATAATATTGATAACATGAAATGTTTATTTTATTTTATTTTATTTTATTTTCAACTTTAGTTCAACCACACCATATTATCAAAATACTTTTTGAAGTTCTTTTTTCCCTTCAGCTACTTTAATAATGCAGTTAAACGTTAAAAGCCAAAAACAATTCCAAGAGAGACTAGGGCTAAAAATTGTTAGAGGTGAAAATCTTCGTTTTATTGAAAGGAAAATTATCTTATGAATATCAAGTACCGTTCCAAGGAAAATACAAAGGTATCTAACCTTATTGGAAGGCAGTAAGAAATGAATCATATAGCAACCATCAACAAGTATCACTTGTGGCTCAGTTTTCCTACAGCCATTTAACAGGAATGAAACTCTTTCCATCAAGTCCTTTTTACAGTACTCACTGCCTCAGCTTTTACATGTTAGTGCTACTCCCTAAATTAGATGGTTTAAAGTTTTAACCAGACTGCTTGGAAGCTTGCTGGTTCTTAATACTGTATGCTGCTCAACATTGTGTTAAGTACAGTTCCAAAATAACTTCGGGCTGGTGCACAGCGCATGACATCCACAGTTTTACTTGAACATGCAAGTTTCAATTATAGCATTTGTACATCAATTTTTAAGGTGAAATTCATAACGTAGTTAAACTTTAGTGTTAAAAGAAGAGCTAATTTAGCAGTTATAATAAGTAAAACACACTTGTTATCTTTGATGGAATGTCTAATATCATCAGATTCAATACTAGTTAAACTTTGTTGTTAAAAGAAGAGATAATGTAGGCTGATAAAAAGTAAAACACACTTATATTGATGGAATGTCTAGTAAGATAAAACTCAATATACAACAAAAATATCAATAACAATAAGAAGAAAAAATATAGGCTCATTTTGTCAATCATAGAACTAATCACACACCAAGCAGGAAGTACGCACCTTCCCCAATCACCTAAGACAGGTCCTACACCTGAAGCCCGAGCTTCTCTACCATCTTCAGAAAATCCATAAGAAATACACCCCGTACCAGCAATTAAAACACAGCCATGCAGCTTTCCCATAGTCCCACTTGCCAAAGCAGCAACAGCATCATTATAGACGTACAATTTCACATGGCTAGGGAATATGTTCCTGTGAAAATCTTTTGATTCAGAACCAGGTAACTAGGAATGATGCAATTTTTTAAGCAAGGACAAGAAACAAGCTACCAGTGAATTGTTGCTGGAATCCAAAACCATGAACCAAAATGTTTTGCATCGAACAGAGCAATGGAGAGCACGCCAAGGAATGGAAGCAGCAACATGGTACAGTGACCATCATTTCTTACCTTTAGGAATGAGTCGAAGGACATCAAATGATAAAACAAAAGATAGGAACCCAAAATCTATAGTAAACATGAAGTTGCAAAAGTGTTATGGCAGTGGGATTCGGAGGAGGCTTAAAGGCAGGCAGAGACCACTTTCACTAAAAAACGTTTCTAACAAAACAGACATGGGAAACATTAGGGTGGATTTCTCAAATCAAATAAGTGCATCAAATCATGAAGATTGCCTTTCATGAATCCTATCCAAAAACAAAGCCGGGAAAGGCTTTCTTCTTAACCTAAACCAGTACTGTATTGTCCACATGTCTGACCAATATACTAAAATCTTAAATAAGTCTTTTGATTCTACTCCAAAACCAATCCAAGTAAGAACGAGAAAGATAATTCAAAAAAATTATACAGCAGGTAAACGTTCTCAATCTTGGAATAAACTATGCCGAATGGAATCACTACGAGGGTAAAGAAAGTATGATTTGTACATAGGATAGTTATAATTTACTTTTACAGTAAAATTTACTAGAAAAGTGCAAATAGCAAACCTTAGCCAATTTAGTATTCTTTCCTGATCACTTGGATGGTTAACACCCGAAATTCCCAAGCAAACAGCACGGACAGCAGAATGATTTGAGCCTGATTTTGAAAGGGTTTCAGCCATAAGCTCTGCTAATGTATCCCTTGCAGCACTTTCTGTAGGATATGAATACGAATAGTAAATTACAGAAATCAAATCACAATAGTGGTCTCTCTCCACATCCATGGAATTGTTAAAAAGCAGGAAAGGACAAGCTAAATAGTATTATCAAACCTATAGACTTACAAGGAACAAATGAAGAAGTGGAAATCAATAGCATAATTTATATTCACTGTACATGGTTTTAGAACTGCAACAAATAAGTTACGGTCATTGAATCTAGGACTGTCACAGGTGAAATGAAATGTTTGAACATGTGAGTTATTGGAAAAACCACCACCCTATTTCAAGTTAAAGAGGGTGGGTAACTGGTCATATAGACATTCATGGATATTGCCAGAAATGGGAAGGTAGTGGGTGGCATTGCTTTAAAATTTGGAGATAGGACACCAATATGAGACTGAAAACAGCAAGAGCAAGCTAATTAAAAACAAAAGGATGTTGAGGGGAAAGCCCAAGACTTTCAAGAAAAGACTGTTCGCTTTATGAAATTCAAGATTTGTTTCTAGAAATTGAAGGGTGCAAATTCATCACGTTCATGTTGAGGCCAACTTCTGGAGATTTGATAGAAATCATAGCTCTAAGACAGTTCCATGACTAGCATCTGCTCTGCAACTATCTCATGGTTGTCTACTACTGATCGCTGGAAGAGAGTAATGCCATAGCATCCTCTAGATTGAGTGTAATGTAGTTCATGCTAGCCCTTCCATTTGGTGTTAAGAAAGATAATGATAACCTACTTTCTATTCCCATCCCAACACCACAAACTCTTGATTGGATGATTGACAGAAA
Source organism: Viola odorata (assembly GCA_963691705.1). NCBI lineage: Eukaryota > Viridiplantae > Streptophyta > Magnoliopsida > Malpighiales > Violaceae > Viola > Viola odorata. The sequence continues at coordinate 46,096,609 of OY829539.1, read as the reverse complement.
CACTCCTATTAGTGTTGTCAAAGGCCAAATATCAACATCAGTTTAGTGCATTAACACACGCAGAGAACAAAATGAATGAGCACCTGCCAGTTCAGGTAAGACTACCATAAAATTGAGCAGAATTTAAGCCAACAGTGCAAAATGCTGATCAAATTAGCAGCAAAATAATCTGATGTTTCTGATCATAAGTTATGTCATGAGAAGCTGGTATCCTCAGTGGAAATGACAGGGAAGTTAGCTAAAACCATCAGAAGCAGGTCAATGGTATTAAAATTTCCTTACACAAAAGAAAAGCCCAAAATCAAGGCAACTGTTATTCCCAAAAGTAGACTAATTTGAGACATATAGCTCAAATTTTGAAGAGAACAAGTCCCAAGATGATAAACTGGAAGCTTACCTTCAAAATTGGTAAGAGCTGGGTAGAAGAGATAACATGGGGAACGAAAGAAATTGAACAAAAATGATCAAGAGAGAAAATCAAGCACAAGACATGGAAACAAATTGACACCGACATTAGATTAGATGAGCTGACTAAAACATTATACAAACAGCACATTTAATAAAACCTAAAAGAAAAAATTGCACAAAAATGATGGAGAAGACAAGGATATATACCTCCAATGCTGTTGTGATTGGAGCAACCAGCGACTGCTCGGGCGAGGATGGGGAGAGGGTTAGGTAGGGTTTTGGAGAAAGGTACGCATACGCAGACAGTGGAGGTGGTACCTCCATCCAAACCCAACATCACCCCATCATCACTCTCATCTTCTACTTCTTCAACTTCAAGACGACCCTTCGCAAATACCCCAATCTCTCCATTTCTTTCCCTGCAATTCCTCATTCCTCTCCTTCTCTCTCCTTCGCTGCGAATCACTGTGAGTAGATGTTAGTTTGAAGAAGGAAGGGACAAGAGAGGGAGGGAAATCCAAGTAGGAGGGGAGCAACTTCTTTCTTTCTATATATATATTTTTTAAATAATTTCGCTGACCCATTTCTAAAGTCAAAATCATCAAAGAAAATAATAATAGTAATAATAATTCACTCTTCATTATAATTATCGCTTCATAAAAATTCTCGCTTATAAACATCATCGCGCATGTATTCTTTTCCTCGTATAAATCACCCTCTAAACACTTCAACGATTAAATTAGTACGCGTAAAAAAAAACTAACGATAATTAAAATAAATAATAAAAGTACTGAAAAGTAGTTGATAATACTAATAAATATCGAAAGAAAATTTTAATCCAGACATTAAACACGCAGTTAATGACAATAATTGTTGCGGAAATAAACACGCCATTAATGGCATTTATTGCTCTTTATAACACTTGAGTAACAATTAGAAGTGGGTATATAAATACCTCTCTCGCATGAGAGAAAAGGGGGACATCTTCTTCCACACTTCGTCATCATCTTTGTTGCGCATGGAAGGAGGGAAAGGAGGCTCACTTGGCCAAAGGTGCCATCACCGCCACACATCACATGATCTCCACCCTTCATCACACCATGATTCTCATCATCTTTATCCTGCTGCAAGCAAGGTTTGACCAAGGCATAATTATCGCAAATCACCAAGCAACAGTTGTCTAAGAAACCAAGGTGGCCAGATTGCTAATGGAAGGTACTGCGACGCATGCATACATGCTAATGGACTGCTTGGTAATAGCATGCATGGTACTGGCATGCACAAGGGGTAACGGCATGACCCATTATTATACACAAGCTAACGGACAACATGGTGCCGGTAGCACAGAAACGGCATGCACACATACAGTAACGACATGTACAGTAACAGTAACAGGTAATGGCATGCAGGTATGTACCAACATATTAATTATAATGGCATCATCGTAAATACCTTAAGGTAGGTACGAACAGTATATTTAGATATATACTCGTAATGATTGCCGACTGATTTGATCGTCGGAGTGTATACGCTGGGGCAACCCCCCGGCGTACTTTTCAGGTACCATCGGACGGAACGCGAAGGACCAATGAATCGAGAGTACAGGGAGTAATGAGACTCAAACCCGGTCTGGTCCAGGTACCATATTACAAATTAACCCTCACCCGGTTTCAATTATTATCATTTTAGTGCTTTCGTTGATAGCATTTAGATGATCAAGTGAGTTCATTGACGTCTAAAGCCTCTCAATATATTTATTAATTGGCATGGGCAAATTGTTATTATTATTGTTAATAATAATATCAGTGAGGAATAAGTGTAAGATCCAGTAAGGAAGCCAACGACATCTTACTGCTTGTCATCTTCTCTTAATGGGCTCTCTATGTTCATCACTAACGCATACAACGGGTACACCAACAACATTAAGCCCTACCCAAAGAATTCTTTTTCTTTCAAGTCTTGTTTTCTTCTGTGTTTTGAGTTAAATTTTGAAGATGAATATTAATTCAGAATGTTATATAACGAGTGAATATCTACCTCGAATGAATATTAATTCAGAACGTTATATAACGGGTGGATATCTACCCCGAATGAATATTAATTTAGAACGTTATATAACGGGTGAATATCTACCCCGAGTGAATATTAATTCAGAATGTTATATAACGGGTGAATATCTACCCTAGATGAATATTAATTCAGAACGTTATATATCGGGTGAATATCTACCCTATATGAACAGTTTTCAGAATCGTAGTTATCGGGTGAATAGCTACCCTATCATTGTCAGTATGAAGAAATTTCTCGCCCACTGAACACAAGGTTTATTATTTGTGATATAAATATTCTAACAACAGTTAATTACATAGCTGTTTTTTATTTTTTGTGATTGCTATACAAGATCCTTGACTTGAAATCGGTTAGGGCTCTGAGCACAGGTTAGCTGAGTGGTCTAAGCTCGTACTCGTCGAGTTCATTATTTCCGCATCGAAATCCATCCTTAAACAACGATCAGAATTACGTGCTACATATCCTACGCAACTAGGATCGTATCACTAAATATAGGTGATTAGGGTAGGATGGTTAGGTATTTTAAGTTGTCTAATCATTTAGTGCTAGGCTTTGGATTTAATGCAACTTACTCGTCATGATTAGTTATAAAGAAAGAAATACTTTTACTAAAATCATTAATGTCTGTCAGAAATAGGTAGATACATCCATATGCTGAAAGAGTTAACTGTTAAGATTTGATTTGATTTTTCTACCATTGAACTTTTCTGGTGTATTTTTGATATGTTATTAGAACAAGTAGCTATTTCAATTTCTTATATTTTCTCCGGATCAAAATAAATAAGGTAGTAAAAATCCGTAGAATAATGATTTTTAATCTTATTTTATTCCACATTATTTCATTTTTACTTCTAATTTCCACACAAATTACTACATCATTATCAAATTGGGTTGATGCATAAAAAAATTGTCATTTACACAAAATATATAATTCGGAAAAGATAAAATGACAAGTATTATGAACAGTAAAAATATGTTGGAAAAAGTCATTTATTGTGCACAAGAAAGAGTAACATATTTCGTTCTTATTTGTAAATAATTTTTTTAATCAATTTTCACTCGACCGACAAAAACGACAAAAGATATGATTGAAATTATGAAATCTAGTTGGTCCTTCCGGGACTAAAATGTGATTAATCCATTCGTATAAAATAAAATGCCAATTTTAGATCGACAAGGTCTCCGGGCGCCTACTCAACGCAAAAAGTACTGATAAAGGGTAGGTACTATTGGTACGGATGAGGGCAGGGAAGGCAAGAGATAATTTATTTTACTCCCTTTTTTTTTTTTTTTGGAGAAAAAATAATTGATCTTTGAAAATCCTAGTGGGGAGTGGAGAGTGGAATAGAATATTGAAAGCAAAAGAACAAGACTCAAGAGGGAGTATAATACTATCACTGCTCATCATCTTCCAGACAAATGCATGTGATGTGACCCTCCTCTCAAATAATGAACCCAACCCCATCTGACTCTGGTTATGCATAATAAATTCACTAATTAATTAGGAAAATGACATGCAAGATTAGATGACTAATACGGAGTAGATAAGAAGAAGGTGAGCTCTCTTTTCTTTTCTTTTCTTTTCTTGAAGAAATCAGAAATTAGAAGTCCAATAATCTGTGTAGTGCATGCATGTATCATGTATATATAATAAGAATAGATTAAATGATAAAAATAGTAAAGTGTGGGGCTTTAATTATGTAAGATTCCTTGTCTCTTTTGCAAGTACACAGCACACAACAGCAGGAGGATGATTTGTACTCTCTCTACTCTCTCTTGTTCTGTTCTGTTTTCATTTATTTTTATAAAAAAAAAGTTAATCCAACAACAACCCATGTTCTGCTTTCATCACCACCCACCAACCTTTCTATGATTTTGATCAGTTCCTCTCTTGGTGATCAAAAAGTTTCAGATCTGCAAACCCCACTGTGTTAAAGTTGCTGCTTCTCCTTCATCACCACTCTTGCTTCTCCTGCCCAGGTGGGGATTTCAGAAGGTAACCCGAGTGTTTTTCCAGAAACTGGAATGCAATTTCGGTTCTTTTACGAATTTACTGTCTGAGAAACCTCAGCTTTAGTAGTTTGTTCTTGGAGATTTAACTGGTTTATGTTATATAACTGATTTGAAGAGTTGGGGCTCTATGCAATCTGTAAAATACAGTTTGTTGTTACACGTCAGTAGTTGATTTTGTCTATCCAATTCCCTTTTGGAAGGAAAATCTTGTGAGGGGAAAATGTTACTGAGAGTAGAGGTCTTGGGTCTTATGTTTATGGCCATTTTACTGGTATGCATTAGCAATGTAAGAGCTGAGGGGAATTCAATTCTTGTAAATTGTGGCACGAATGAGAGTGTTAATGTCGATGGAAGAAGATGGATCGGTGATTTGCCCCCTAATACAAATTTCACAGTCAGTTCTCCAGGTACCATCACTGCTGCGATCTCAGCAGCCAGTGGTGATTCAACTTATGGGCCACTCTACCAAACAGCTCGGGTTTTCTCCAGTGGTTTGAACTACACATTTGAAGGAACGCAAGAAGACTATTTCCTCAGACTCCACTTTTGTCCATTCCTGTTTGAGAACTATAATGTAAATGAATCCTCATTTAGCGTTGTGGCTAATGGTCAGCGGCTAGTGTCTGAGTTCAATGTTCCCGATGAGATCTCGGCCAAAAATTTGCACTTGCTGAAGTCTGACAGCAATTCAAGTTCCTTCTCCTTGGTTAAAGAGTACATTCTGGGAGTCCACTTGGGTGTACTTGTCATAGAGTTTATTCCTTCTAAAGGATCATTTGGGTTCATCAATGCCATTGAGATTGTGCCTGTAGTAGATACGCTTGTTACAGACTCGGTTAATAAAGTGGGTGGAAGTTATGCAAATATTAACTTGACGGGCCGGGGGATTGAAACTATGTATAGGTTGAATGTTGGAGGTCCTGAGATTAAACCTGATCAAGATTCAAATCTTTGGAGGATGTGGAAAGTGGATTCCAGCTACATGATTATGGCAGATGCTGGTGTTGAAATCAACAATAGTTCGAATATCACGTATGCTTCCACTAATGATTCTTCAGTGGCTCCTCTTCTTGTATATGAGACAGCAAGAACTATGTCAAACACTGAAGTCTTGGAGAAAAGGTTTAATATGTCGTGGAAATTTGAAGTTGATCCTGGTTTTGATTATTTAGTCCGCTTACATTTCTGTGAACTGGAATACAACAAGGCAAACCAGAGGATCTTCAGGATCTACATAAACAACAGGACAGCTGCTGACAATTTCGATGTGTTTGTACGAGCAGGGGGCAAGAACCGAGCATATCATCAGGATTATCTCGATGCAGTGTCCTCTGCAGTTGACACACTTTGGGTTCAACTGGGTCCTGACACCACGGTTGGTGCTGCAGGAACCGATGCTCTCTTGAATGGGCTCGAGATTTTCAAGCTTAGCCGAAATGGTAATCTTGCCTATGCTGAGAGATCCAATTCAACTGGGAATCCTGCAGGAAATTCTAAGTCTAGGGTTCTGTTGGTGGGAATTGGAGCTGGTGTAGGTTCGGTTCTCATTCTGGCTATTATATTTACTGTGATGTTCTGTTTCTGTAAAAACCGGAGAAGAGAATGCAGTGACACCAAAAACAACTCTCATGGATGGCGGCCTCTATTCATGCATGGTGGTGTTATAAGTAGCGTTGCTAATGCTAAGGGAGGGGCGCAAAGCGTAGGTGGGTCCATGGGGTCCATCAGAGCAGGGAAGCGATTTACCTTGGCAGAAATTCGTGCAGCCACAAATAATTTTGATGACAGTCTGGTGATTGGAGTGGGAGGTTTTGGCAAAGTATATAAAGGGGAGATTGAAGATGGCACCCTTACTGCAATTAAGCGGGCAAACCCTCAATCTGACCAAGGCCTGGCCGAATTTGAGACAGAGATTGAGCTGCTCTCAAAGCTTAGGCACAGACATTTGGTGTCGTTGATTGGGTTCTGTGACGAACACACCGAAATGATTCTGGTTTATGAATACATGGCGAACGGGACTCTTAGAAGTCATCTTTTCGGAAGCAATCTCCCTGCATTGACTTGGAAGCAGCGGTTAGAAGTGTGCATTGGTGCTGCACGGGGACTTCATTACCTCCATACAGGAGCAGATCGAGGGATCATTCACCGGGATGTTAAAACAACCAACATATTGCTTGATGAGAATTTCGTAGCCAAAATGTCCGACTTTGGTTTGTCCAAGACTGGTCCTGCTTGGGACCATACCCATGTTAGTACAGCAGTGAAAGGGAGCTTTGGATACCTTGATCCCGAATATTTTCGCAGACAGCAGTTGACAGAGAAATCTGATGTTTATTCTTTTGGTGTGGTGTTATTCGAAGTTCTTTGCTCTCGACCTGTCATAAACCCAACATTACCAAGAGATGAGATCAACCTTGCAGAGTGGGCAATGAAGTGGCAAAGACAGAGGTCTCTCGAAACCATCATTGATGGATGTCTTAAAGGGAATTGCTGCCCTGAATCATTGAGAAAATTCGGGGAAATCGCAGAGAAATGTCTTGCGGATGAGGGAAAGAGCCGACCGACCATGGGAGAAGTTTTGTGGCATCTGGAGTATGTCTTGCAGCTTCATGAAGCTTGGACGCGAGCCAATGCCGCACAAAATTCCCTTTCATGTAGTCAGGCTTTGAATGATGATGTAGAAGAGAGACTGGAGGAGGAAGAGAAGCAACAACCTTACCTTTTAGATGATGGCAAATGCAAACCACAACACCATAAGTGAGGTAATGTACAACCCACAGCAGTAGGTACCAGAAAATCAAATCCTAGATATATCTGTAGCCATTGACACTTTTTTTATGGTTCTATTTTTTTGTTCTTTTATTCATTCCATAGATCGAGCCGAAGCTTGAATTTCATCGTTGTTGTATTGATATATGCTTTAGTTGCGAGGGGCGAAAAACTGTGACATAATCATGATAATGTTCCACATCTTATTCTTTTGCAATGTAGTTGCTACATACAAGTTGATTTTGCTGCTGAACTTTGCACTTGTGTTATCGATTGTTACATCCGGTACTTTCTACTTTCAATTTGCGGTAAATATTCTGTACGATATGTCCGTTTCTTCGGAATTTTACATTAATTTTTCACCGCAAAGGTACAAAGGTTCCAACGCCACAAGGAGCATGAGAAGTTGAGAACCATATAACAGAAACAACGGCCACTTTAACTTCAAGTAATAAATACCAGTCGACAATATTCTATAAACATTACAATACTTCTGGTTACCAAGCACCAGATGATGAACCCAGGAGAATTTAAGTTATGATCGACAAGTTGGCGATTGGCAATGTTGCATGAAATGCATTAGAGGATCAGCCTCAAACCACAAACTTTGATACAGTGCTGCGACAGAGATGCTTCACCATAGCAAAACCTTCGTCGTCAAGCGAGACGGTAGTTAAACGCTTGAGCAAAACCACATCTGTAACTTGGTCAAATTCCTTTCTAGACTTGAAAAAAAAGTAGCCCCCGCATTCCCATGCTGAAAGGCCACATGAGGTTAACAATGTTTGCCTCTGCAAATTTGAATCCACAATCAGCATCGAGATTAAAACATTTCGAACAATAAATTTTCACCAAAATTGGTTCAAGAACTTTGTGGTATAATTCATTGGCAAATTTGGAATAAACATTGATACCAAAAGCATCTCTATGCAGATGCATATGATGGAGCACTATGCTAAACCACTGCATGGCTTCTCATAGACAATTACATGAATAAAGTACAAAGAAACCAAACAATAGACTCGAGCTAACTAAAACTCCACCTGCATTTTTTGTTGTTGGATGGCCAATCAATCACTATTTCCTCTCTATCCCTATTTTTTGTTGACCAGAGTCTGGTCACCAGACTCTCTACCCCTATTAATTTCAGAAAGAAAATACTATTTATCCTGTGCAAAAGACTGCAAATGAGGTATTTAAATGGGCAGGTATTCTTTATAGGAACCCTACTTCAACACCTCTATGTTGGCAGCCGGTATGAAGCAAATGACAATAATCATTTAATAAATAAAAGACTAAAAGACCGGTTTGTGGTCTGCTGTTTTCTTGACCTTTTATGGCCATATTGTTGCCTAGTTTTGTTTGGCTAGGTCAGTAGGTAGAGAGTTCTAGGCTAGGTGGCTGGTTTGTAGCCATAACTTTCTTTGAGCTTAAGGCTGGTATGGCTTTTGTATAGTAGGCTGGCTTTTACTTTGATTCTTTTTTGGTAACCTACACCTTCTTTAGCTACATTTTGTAATAAAATAAAGTCAGTCAGCTTAACAAAATAAATAAATAAATAAAAGACTAAAAGAGTCTCACCTGAAGAAACAAAAAGATCTTCTTGCCACAATCAGATATCAACAGATTATACGGAATGCTTTTATCTAGTAGAAGCAAACACATGTTAGATAGAACCTCCACCATCATCTTAAAATTGCAGGTGCTTTCGAAGAGGAGGTTTTTCATGGGATAATCTGTGATTGTAGAGATATGAATCCCTCCACCATCAAATAAGGTATCAATTGGCATTAACTCCACAGGTAAAAGATCTGGAAAGTAGCATGCCTGCAGCAGCAACAGATGGACAAATGAATTTTCTGTACAGCCACATGCATATCACAATGCACTGACACGTTGAGATTATCGTTGCAAACGAATACTATAGCTTTGAAACAGGTATTCTTCTTCATATTACTAAGAGAAGACCTGAAAATACTGGTAATATCAGGAATCGCGGCTTTCCAATGATCTAATGCATATCGAGATTCCATTATCAGTATCCTCAATTTTTAACAATACCATGCATAAACAAGGATACAAACAATTTCTCTAAGAATTAAAAACATTACTTATTTTTCTTTAAAACTTTGAGTGTAAGCTATGTGGTACCTGAAAATATAAATGTGAAGCACTTGGTCCAAAGCAGTCATAGAACAAGCGGAAAGAAGAGTTATTAATTTCAACAGCAGCTCTCACAAGAATTTCCATTGATCTCGCATCCAGCACCTGTGAAACACCATCCAAGCCACATGGTAGCAGAAAGATGTGGCCATACTCAATGGGGTTTACCTTAAAAGACATACTCTACTGATCAGAGGAAAGAATATACATAGGAAGATCTTCAAAATTTATTAGTATATTAGATTCTGCTATAACAATATACTAAGCATAAACCAAAAAAAGATCATATTAAGTCAGAAGTTGGTGAATAAGTGGCAATCAGCAATGCACAGCATCTTGTGGTCATAATAGTAGGATACATCACACAGCCTCTACAAACGAAGTAACAAATAAATTTGAAAACAGAACTTCAAGGACGAAAACAAAAAACAGTAGAATCTGTATGTCTGATAAGAATGATTCCGAAGTCAGGACTCAAAGAGCAAGCATCACGCATTATGAATCTCACTTCATAACGAGTAAGCAGTTGCTACAATGATGGAAGTGCATTTCAATAAGGAATTCTCAACATTAAGCCTTACATTCATAATAATCAACATGGCGTCATTGGGCACAGAAGCTGAAGTAATAAGCTCAGAGTGTGCCCTATCAGTGTTTGCAATGCAAAAGAGCAACTCCTCGCTGTGTTTCACCCCATCAAATAAAGAAAGGTCACATTGGCTGCAAATTCTATGCTCTGTACAGTCTTCTAAAGAATCCATACTACAACCACAATTTAACTGAGCAACAAATCTTCTTTTGCCATCAATAACCTGTCAAATGTACTTAGAAATTCAGATTTTCTTCATCATTCACTAATTTATTCCTCAACAATAACAAGAAAAGAGCTGATCAAAACCTTAATTTCAGAGGTGGTTACGTCATATCTAAGATGACCTTTCTGCATCCTGTCTTCCCACTGCAAAAGGGGCAAAGCAACAAGAAATATATGAAATAAAAGAGGCAATGGGCACTACTGACATATGTAACTAAGCAAGAATAGCAAGTAAAATGGTATGTTCTAGACACCTGAGCTAGAAGAAGAGAATCCAACAGGGTATGGTGTTCTTTTGCTTCATCAGATAAGTGTGAAAGTTCTCCAAAGGGACCAATGCCCGCCAAATTTTGGGTACCAAAGAAGTAAATAGGGATTTTGGCACCTGAGTAAAATCATGAGAAGATCAAACAGATAGGCAATGGAAACGAACATGATCATAAATCTAAATCCTATGATCACCCATGGCTATCAGCTAACACAGGGACATGGTCAAAGCTAATACATGAGAGCTACAATGGCATACATGAACAGAAATTGACATGCCATCAGAAAAATCTATCAAGTACTACAAGAACCTACTAGTGATGACAAATACGAAACAAATTTACAAATGAAGCATTCATAAGCAGGAAGAAGGGTACCTTGAGAAGAAAAGTGGCGGCAGGTTGCAGGCTTTGATGATGAGAAGACGCTGCATTTGGGATCATGTTGAGGCGGTGGTGTCTTGAGAGTAACCATGCTTAGCTTTATAGAGGTATTGTTTTGTTTTTGTTGAATCCTAAAGAAAATAAGAAATGAAGGGATGAGGGGGAGGAGGGGATTATTAAGAAGAGGAGCCACCACCGGCAAGGCAGGTGAGATCGGCGGGATGACCACCGGCGGAAGGAAGAGCGCCACGGCCGCCGTGAAAGGAAGGCGATGAAATGGAAATCGCACACATCATGTGATCTTCTGATGCCACTCCCTCCTTACTATCTATACCGGAATGGACGAATGGTGGTGTTGACTGTTGAGAATTTAATTTGCTCACAAGTAGAATGCGATGTTGTTGTTGTTGTTTTTCAAAGACGACGATCAGATTACAAATCGGGAAATGCTAAAAAGGTTGAGCAGTTTGCCTGATCAGTTGCATAAATAATTACAAAATTGCCACTGACTTAATTTCAAAATTGTCACTGATTTACTTTCACTCTCCTTTTTACTCATTTACACATCCCTCCTACTTCAGATAAACGACACACTCCTTCACTCCTTCATAAAAAAATTTAAAAAAATGTATAAATTCAAAAACGAATTCATAAAACGTAATAATTCCAAAAAAATGTACAAATTCCAAAAATAATTTAATTAATCTAAAAATTGAGAAAAATGTAATTTTTTTTTAAAACAATGTAATAATTCCATAAAACATGTACAAATTCCAAAAAAAAAATTTAAAATTCATAAAACGAAAAAACTCAAAAAAAAATTAATCTAAAAATTCAGAAAAAATGTAATAATTCCAAAAAAATGTACAAATTCCAAAAATAATTTAATTAATCTAAAAATTCAAAAAAATGTAATAATTCAAAAAAACATGTACAAATTCCAAAAAAAAAATTTAAAATTCATAAAACGAAAAAATCCAAAAAAATGTAAAAATTATAAAAATTCCGAAATAATGTAATTAATCTAAAAATTCAGAAAAAACATAAAAAATTTCAAAAAAATTTGTAAAAATACTAAAAATGTGTAAAGATTCACAAAAAATGTAAATTCCAAAAAAAATGTACAAATTCCCAAAAAATGTAAAAATTCTAAAAAAAAATTAAACTAAAAATAAGAAAATGTAAAAATTATAAAAATTTGACGATGTTTTTTTTGGAATTTTTTAGAATTTTTATCTTTTACTGAATTTTTACATTTTTTTGAATTTTTTATTTTTTATTGAATTTTTACGTTTTTTTTTAAATTTTTACATTTTTTGGAATTATTACATCTTTTTGAATTTTTACATTTTTTTTAGAATTTTTAGAATCTTTACATTTTTTTTGGAAATTTTACAATGTTTTTAGAATTTTTTCTTTTTTTTAATTATTTTGGGAATTTTTACATTTTTTTGGGAATTTTTTACATTTTTTTGGGAATTTTTATATTTTTTCTGAATTTTTACATTTTGTTTTGAATTTTTAAAATTTTTTCTAATTTCAACATTTTTTTTGGAATTTTTACAATTTTTTTTGGAATCTTTACATTTTTTTTAGAAATTTTACGATGCTTTTAGAATTTTTATATTTTTTTCTCATTTTTTTCATTTTCTTAGAATTTTTGTATTTTTTATAGAATTTTTACATTTTTTAAATAATTTTTACATTCTTTTTTGGAATTTTTACGATAATGGCAATTTTGTAATTTTGTGAATGACGTGGCAAATGCCACGTCAGTCAGGCAAACTGATCAAATAGATAAAACTTTGACCGTGGAATCCAATGAGAAGAAGACACGTGGTGCATTTTATGAATAATATTTATATATATAACCCACTCACTCTTTCTCATCTTCTTCTTCCCACCAGAAACTGGAAAATCTGAAAAAGGCAATTTTAATTACAGAGCTTCTTTTGATTTTAGTAACGATGGAAGCACTTGTATTCCCATCTCTGCTTCACTTCCCATGCAGTAATCTCCCCTTACATTCAAATTCAAGGTAATTTGACTCAAAAACTTACTATTTCTTTCAATTTTCCCTTTCTTTTATAGGGGATTATCAATTTCAAAATGGAGATTATATTATTCATGTTTAAATTGAAAAACAAACCATGGTAGGAGGAGGAGGAGGAGGCCCTTGTATGCTAATATTTCTACTACTAGAGAGTCGAATGAGCGTTCTGGTGGTTCCGTAACTGCAAAATCGAGATTTGGGAGGAGGAGGGTGTTCTTGGAAATTGTTATTGGATTCAATTCTGTCATATTACTCCATAATAGTCCTGGTGTTGCTGCACCAATCCCCGCCATTGAAGAACCTCAAGTTATTCGGTAAAATGTTACTATTTTGTATGTGCTTCCTTCCGTTAATTTCTTTCTCTATTACTTCTTCTTCTTCATGTATTAGTTCTGAAATATGAGATTTGGTTTGGGTGGGTGATTTGAAGCATCCAGAACCCTGAAGCTTGACAGTGGGGTTAGGATTCAAGGTATGCAATCTTGTTAATATGCCCAATTCCAGAGATGATGACTCAAATAGGTCATTAATTAGTTGATTTGGGGGGGGGGGGGGGGACATTTTTGGGATTATTTTTATATGCCACATATTCTGCATTTTGAGTTAGCTAGGTTTTCTGGTAGCCAACCAATCAAACGAATGCGTTTTTGTTACTTCTTAATATGCCCAATATCTGTTTATTTCCAGAGATAGTTGAAGGAGAGGGATCAGAAGCGCGGGAAGGAGATGTAGTTGAAGTGAACTATGTATGCCGTCGTGCAAATGGATATTTTGTTCATAGGTAACTACTACTTTTGTGGTTAACTTCCAGATTTAGCTGTTACGAGTATATATGCGTGTAATCTGTGAAGTCTCACTACAAAGCTAGTATACATATGTAAGATAAGAACAGCAAGGGATGAGTACTTACTGTAGTTAAACTTAAACTGTGTATAATCAGCATGCTAACTGGAATTCATCTCTAATTCTGGCTACTTCAACCAATGCAATGCAGCACTGTGGATCAATTCAGTGGGGAAAGCTCGCCTGCCGCACTTCCTTTGGATGACAATCAGGTATGTATATGCATGTGTGTGTTTGGAACTGATCAGGTAATGATCTAGCTAGGGGAAGTACACATGGGGTTGGGCCAGTGGTGAGGGCTTAGGGGATCTCTTAACTGGTCACGGGATCAATCCTTGTAGTTTGATGTAATCATGTAAACGATCAAGTAATGTTTTCTGTGGAATTTTTTCTTGATCTGAATGGTGAAAACCTTAAAAAGTTTAGGAAATAGGATGCTGGTGTTGCCTGTAGGATTGAATATTCCTCCCGTGTAAAGAGATGGGCCGCTGGAGTTACAGGCTATTAAACTAACTATTGACCGAAAGATTATAATTAGTTAAAAGCATATTAATCTTTGTTGATTATTGTTTCAACAAAGAAATCCTGTAGATCAGTTTCATGTAAGAAGTTCCTCTTTCCAGATTATCAAGGGCTTGTAGGAGGTCTTGATTGGTATGAAAGTCGGAGGTATTCATTTTACTTCTCCAACATGCCTTGTTCTTTATTATAAAACATTTTTCCTATTATTATTTGTAATTGTTCAAGCAACATTGCACAGGAAGTTAGGAACTAACTGCAATCCTTATCCAAAAAAAAAAATACCAGGGAAGAGAAGAGCACTGATACCTCCTTCTGTGGGATACACCAATGAAAACTTGAAACCAATCCCTGATGAGGTTCCACCCCTTACCTCTCAAATCGATATAGCATCAGCTCAACGAGCGTGTTTAAGACTAGTTTACAAATAAACTCTAATTCTTTTAAACTTAAATGTTTAAGTTGATAATGGCTTCTGTTTGCAGTTTGGCCCTAGACGCAGCCTTCTCTCTCATGCAAGTGAACCTTTAATATTTGAGGTGCAGCTCTTGAAAGTTCTTTAGGTTGCTCCATCTGTCATTTGTTGAATTTCTATTTCTAATGATTTTCCAAATATGAAGTGATTTATTTTTCTCAAATTTGATTTGTTTAGAAAATCAAATATGTTAAAAGGAACTAACTGCAATCATTTTCATTTTCTTGAAGTTTCCTCCTATTCCCCAATTTGCAGTCATGGTCTCACTTGGATTCAGCGCAAACCTCGTGAAACTTGTTTTAAACAAGAAAATATTCAATTATTTGATCCTTACCTTCTTTACTTAACAATGCAGCAACCCATAAGAACAGTACTAATTTTAATTCGAAATGTGAAAATTACAAGTCATATTAACATAAATTAATCTCATAATTTATTAAAAACTAAATTCACTATATAAAAAGTATTACTAACAAACTCAATTTATCTAATATACGTTAATTAATTAACACTAAGGAAAATATAATTCTTAAGTTTTTTATATATTTTAAACATCACGTATCTTGTTAATTATATTCTACCAAATTAAATTAAGCTAGCGTTCGGTTGACGAAATGTTTCTTTCCTAAAATTACTTTCGCGGGAGAATAATTGAGTAGAAAGTTAGATTATTGTAAAATTTCTGGACAATATTATTGTGTTTATTTTATACTCTGAAATTGTAAAGAAAAATAAAAAAAATATTACTTTATTTTTAAATAATAATTATTTATTTAATTTAATTTAATTTAAATATATTAGTTAAGATTATCAGATATAAGTGTAGGATAGATAATAACTTTAAAACATTAACTCGTTGAAAATTATGAATTATTTTTTAGTCATAAAACCTTTTATTGTTTTATTAGGTAGCAATTTTTAACTAAAAATATACTAAATTCAATGTCAAGTTATTCTTTTAAATAATTACTAATGGAAACATATCACATTATTTTACCTGTTATAGAATAATAAAAGTAATCACATTAAATTATTTTTTATTTAGATAAATTAATAATTAAAATAAATTTTAAAAATGAATATAATTAAATAAAACAATTTTTTTTATAAGAATAAAACAATAAATTGTAATATCATTGTGTAATTATAAAACTAGTATGAATTCATAATTTCAACCGAACAATATTGTTCATAAACAAATCAAGAATTTAAAACTAGTTTCGTTAAACTTATATCCTCACTTGAACAAATCTAACTCGTCCTAGTAGGAGAGTTGTATATTAACAAGCTTATGAAGTTAAAACATCTAATTTGGCATAAATTCTCATTCCTGGTAATCAGATACCAAACAGTATGACCACACTAATTCATTGTTCATCAATCCGATGTCATTGTTCAACAAAATAAGCTGACACGCCTTCATCTAGTCAGTGCGTAACGTGATAATATAAAAATTCACAAGGGATTGATCGACTACAAACATACACAACATTGAAAACAAAATTCCTGAGCATCCCAATGAAAGGAAAAAACAGAACTAAATTTTGTCATAGTCGAAAACTTCTTACCCTAACCAAACCAGCCAGATAAATTACATCTTCTAGTCATTTATGCAGTAGCTGCTGCTTGTGCTGCAATTCTCTTCCTTGCCTCTTCAATTATGGACAACTTGATACCCTTTCCCTTAGGAAGAGAAACCCATGGCTTTGTACCCTTACCAATTGTGAACACATTACCAAGGCGAGTTGCAAACTCGTGGCCAGTAGAGTCCTGGACATGGATGGTCTCAAAGGTTCCCTTATGTTTCTCTCTGTTCTTGATAACTCCAACACGCCCTCTGTTCCTTCCACCAGTCACCATGACCACATTCCCGACATCAAATTTGATGAAATCAGTAATCTTGTTTGCCTCTAGGTCCAACTTGATTGTGTCATTGGCCTTGATGAGTGGGTCTGGGTAGCGAATGGTTCGTCCATCGTAAGTGTTGAGATAGGGGATTCCCTTCTGACCAAATTGCACCGAGCGGACCTTGCAGAGCTTAAACTACAAATAAATTTAGGCAGCAATTAGATTACAATCGTTTCCCTCAAGTGCATAGATAAGCTAAAAAAAGATAAATTGGTTCATTTGAGGACTTGAGCACAAAAATTAGACCGACTATAAAGCTCAAGATATGTCAGCAGCTACAAAAAGACCCATGTGACCAAGAATTTCAGCGCAACAGTTTTCAGAATTCTAACAATGCAATCAACATGTTTTCAGGTTTACCTTCCAAAATACTTAGATGAAAACTCTCACAAAATTAAATTTCTACCTATGCCTGGGGATAATATATAAACTTGAGTTGATTTTCATAGAACCATACATGGTGAAGAGAATCATCCACTGAATAATTGCAAACAATAAATACTGCAAACAAATAATGTAGTCCAACAATGCAAATTCCCACTTATAGTAGTAGAATATTGAACTAATAAAAGCAGGATGCATCAAATCTTGAAACAAGACCAACCTTAGCCTCCTCATCTCTAATTGAGTGGAGACGGAAACGTCCCTTGGTATCGTACAACAGACGGAAATTCTCATTTGTTTTTGGAATTGAAATAACATCTGAAAAAAGAGCACCAAAGAGTGTAAGTTGAGTTAACTCACAAAGCAAAGAACAGATCATGATCAGAGACATCAAATCAAACCAATGGTTCCTATCACTCACTCTAACAAAGCAACTCTGCTCCCAAGTTTTGTGATAGACATTTCCTCATCAAGTTAGGCGATCAAATAATAGTAGAAAAGCAACACTTACCCATAAAACCAGCGGGATAGGTCTTATCAGTTCGGACTTTGGCATCGACAAATACATGGCGTTGCATCAAAATGGCAATGACCTCACGGTAAGTAAGAGCATACTTGAGCTTGTTCCTGAGGATCAGAACCAAGGGTAAACACTCCCTGGATTTGTGTGGCCCAGAAGACGGCTTAGGCGCCTACACCAAGAGAATCAACCCACCCAACACAGTTTACAAAACTAAATAAGCACCAAACCAAACCAAACAAAAAGAAGCTTTTAAGTATATAAAACCTCTAATCTAATCGTCACTTACAAATGCACCGCCAAGCTTGTCAAGCATCCAATGCCTCGGCGCATTGAGCCTCTTCAAATGCTTCTTCAATCCTCTCGCCTGTTAAGATAAAGAAGACAGGTTTTCATTGAAATCAGAATCGAAAAATGGACAATAAGACTGAAACCCTAAACAATGCAAAGGAACGAGAAATGAACCATGTTGGTGTTGATTTAGATGAGGTTTGCGGCCATGCGCTGCTCTGCTCCTCCTCAGTTCAGAAAAGAAGCCCCAAAATCCAAATGCTGTAAACCCTAGTTCCTATTCGTCAAATTTATATGACCTGACTTCTGTTGGAAAGCCCTAAACTTTAACGGTGTCGTTTGAAAAATTCTTGCGCAACCCCTAGACGGGTGATCTTTTTATTTCATCTTATTTTGTTTTGGAAAACTTGTACAATCTTTTTCGCATTGTATAATTTTAAAATTTGCAATATAATTTATAATTTCTTAAAAATTACTAAATTTTAATATTTTAAGTAGTAAAAAAGTTTAAATATAATAGTAAAAAATAACAAACAAAATATGAAATTTGAAAAAATTGTCACAAATATGATAGAACCTAATTCGATTGTTACGTTTTTTTTTTCAATTTTCATTATCTTTTTTAGCAATTTTATTAAATTTTTTAAAAATTTAAGCTAAAAAGGTAAATATATTAAATCAACATATTTAATATTTAAAAACAAAAACGTATTTCAAAGGAGTTTTTAGACAACTTAAATTAACATAATGATAAAAATAGTAAGCAATAAAAAAAATTAGCAATTAGTACAAGACTAAATTACAATAAAAGGAAAAAACAAACAATTTTCATAACAATTTTCCAAATGAAAATTTAACATATAGTGACATCAATTATTAAAAACTAGGGATAAAAGGTGGTCAGCCATCAATTTTTGGCCTGTTGGATAATTTGGCTACTAATTTTAGACTTTGTCCAAATTTACAATCGATTTTTATTCTCCTACATAAAATGACCACCAACTTTTACTCCATTAGATAAAAAAGTTACTCCCTCCGGCCCGAATTACTTATTGTTTGGGCCAGAATCACGAATATTAAGGGCGCTACAGTGTCAACTGACAGCCTAGGCTTTCTGTCTCCTCATTTGTAGGCCGCACAGGCCGCACAGCCCGCAACGGGCAAATAATTTGCGCTCTCCTTCTCCTTCACTCATTCTCTCCTAGCTTGCAACATTTCTACAAAATTCCACTTTCAAATTTAAAACAAATTTCATTCAAAAAATTTGAAATCTAAACCTAGCCCACTCAAAATTTCGCCAAAATTTGGCCAGAAAACTTAAATTGATTTCGTTTCCCTCCTTCCCCAATCATTTCAATTTGAATGAAATGGGTTATGGGTCTGAAATGTCAATGTCCCTCTTCGTTTGCCATCAAAACCCCTCTTCTCTTCAAACTCTTTCCCCTAAAAAATGGGTTCAACATCACTGGACCTCAATGAATTCCATGATAGTCCTCAGTCCCCTAATGAGCGATTGGCCCGGGCTCGATGATTTTCTATCGAATTGTTCAGGTATATTAGAATCCCAAAATGACACACTTGTCAATGAAGAAGAGGTTGAGCAACCATTCAACATTCCAGACCTGAACTTGCCACCACCAGAGTCGCAATTGGGTGTTCAAGGTTTTTCCTTCCATCTCAAGTTCATAATTTCAATATGTTATGCCATTTGTGTTTACTATCTCCGTGGTTTCCTAGTTTAGGTCGAAAGAAAGAACTGGACAGCTCTAAACGACGCGCCGCATACTCTTGTCTGTTGGAAAAATAAAAAAGATGGGAGATTGAAGAGAACAACAACCAGGGAGGTAGCTCTCATGTTCGAAGTGTCAATGAGATCAATGCAAAGACTGTGGAAACGCAAAAGGGAGTCCGGTAACCACAATCATAGCACCAATAGAGTGAAAAACTGTGGAAGGAAGAGAGTTGAATTCGATTTGGAAAAGATTCGAGAACTTCCTCTGAGGCAGAGCACAACCATCAGATCTCTGGCTTTCCACCTTGGTGTGAGTAGGCAAT
Source organism: Viola odorata (assembly GCA_963691705.1). NCBI lineage: Eukaryota > Viridiplantae > Streptophyta > Magnoliopsida > Malpighiales > Violaceae > Viola > Viola odorata. The sequence continues at coordinate 46,076,674 of OY829539.1, read as the reverse complement.
TTGTGGCTGCTAAATTGAAGGAGGGAGCCATTAAGCGTCACTCGAATGCTATCAAACTCATCTTGACCCCAGCCAACCTCACAAGCCGAAGCAACCATTGTCTATCCCATTTCGAACCAACGACAATACCAATCCAGCCAACATTCAAGCAGATGGAGAACATAGTACATATCGACGAGAAATGGTTTCATTTTAGCAAGAGATCACAAACTTACTATCTCCTGGCAGGAGAAAATGATCCAGTAAGAACCTCCAAAAACTCTAATTTCATCCCTAAGGTCATGTTCTTAACTGTTGTTGCGAGGCCAATGTATGACTCCAACGGTACATGTACTTTTGATGGAAAAATTGGGGTATTCCCACTAGTTGTACATGTTGCTGCTCTAAGATTGAGTCAAAACAGGCCTCATGGAACAATGGAGATTAAACCCATTGCAGCCATCACAAGACAAGTAATTATGGATTTTATGATTAACAAGGGGTAGTTTTTTACTCCCCTATACTATCGACGAAAAATAAGAACCTCCCCTATACTTCATTTTTTGCATTACGCCTCCCCTGAACTACTATTTTTGGGCAAAAAGCCCCTTCCGTCCACTTTTACTAACGGGCCCGTTAAAAACACTCCCTATAGTAGGCGCACCCAGTATTTAATTAATTAAATTTTTTCCTTTCCTTCTCTTTTCTTTCCTTCTCTCTCTCTTTCTTTTCTTTCTTTTTTTTCACGATGCAGCTCCATTTTTCCTTTCCTTCTCTTTAATCAAATCTTCCGCCTCCTTCCTCCATCTTTCAAACCAAACCCAAATCTTCTGCCTTCTTTCTCAATCCGTCCAACTCACTACCAGCATCTCAACTCTCCTCGCTTATCTCGCCTTCGTTGCAAAATCCAGGTTAAAGAATGGAAGATTTGTTGGTCAGATCTGAATTTTTGTTGTTGTTGTTGTAATTGGCGGATCTGTGATGGAATGAGAGATCGATGGTGTGCTCGTTCTTAATTTTTTACTGTATTTTGCTCAAAAATCCAGATCTAGATTTGGTGGTCTTGGAAGGAGATGTATGGTGGTAGCTATTTGGAGATAAATCTGGTGGTTTGGGTGGTGATGGGTTGTGGCGCAGACGAATTTGGTGGTTTTTGAAGGGTAGGTGGGTGGATGGGTCTCAAGAGTTGGTTAGTGAATTAGAAAACATGAAACCCTAATGGACCCATGAGAGTGTTGTTTATATTCTGAAAAAAACTTGATAAGGACTCGGAAAAGGCATGGAATTTCTTTAACTGGGTATGTGAGAGTCGTGGGTTTACGCTAAGTTCGTCAGTTTATAGTTTGTTACTTAGGATTTTTGTGACCAAGGATTCAATGAAGAAGTTTTGGATTACTGTAACGAAAATAAAGGAACATGAGTGTTATATTGATGAGGACACTTATACGACCATTGCAGCGGTTTTGAAGAAGGAAAAGATGGAGAGCGATGCGTTGGCATTGAAGTATTTCTATGATAGGATGATTAAAGAGAATGCTATGGATGATGTGGTGAAGAATGTGGTTAGTGTTATTTTGGAGAAAGAGTGGGGTGATGATTTGGTTTCATGTTTTTTAATTATTAGTTTCAGAAATTTATTTATTACTTACTTTTAAATTTTAATTCTGAAATATTTTATAATTATGAAATTCATTAAATATTGAAAAATATGAGATTCTTTACCATCAACATTGCAGTGCTGTCCAGAAATTTATGCTACTGCGTTTGCTGAAGTCTCCCCATGATGTCTACCAGGTGATTTTCCCTAATCTTGTTTTTTATTCTCCATTTACTATAGCAACTAATGGTTGGTTTGAATTTTTTTGCTAGATTTTCCATGGCAGGGATAGGGAAAGACAAGTGATGAGTGTCAAGAATCATGGACATTTTTTGGTGTGTATATGGGTGAATATAAACACATTTTTGGTGTTCAGGCCATAATATTGGTTGACCTGGCCTTTTTGTATGTAGCAAATACTGTGCCATTTGGTTGATGGATTGTGTAGTGATGGAATGTGTATGTAGCATCTTTTTGTGTAGAAGATTGCATATAGTAGTGTAGATTATGGTAATATTTTGTGGAGATAGGATATGCTCAATGGAGTTGTAGGACAGATGTATTCAACTAATTGTGAATGAATATGGTTCCTCTGTTCTTACATTGATTGTGCAAACATTTAGTCATTTGTGTTTCCTCTGTTTACATTTTTTGATTGTGGATATCATGGATTGAAATATGTTTCCTCTGTTGACATTTCTGGATTGTAAAGATAGTGGATGCCACATATTTTATACAATTCAGATACACATTTTTTATGATTTTGATTGAACAGATTTGGCAAAATTTTGTTTCCTATTTTGGATTGAACAGATTTGGTCAAATCCTGTATAAGTGTCTTGGATTGAAATGATTTTGGTAATTAGTGTTTCCTATTTTCGATTGAAATGATTTTGGCAATTAGTGTTTCCTGTTTTGGATTGAAATGATTTTGGGAAATTTTTATTTCCTCTGTAAACTTTGCAAAGTAGAGTTTCTCATGTTTACCAAATTCGTTTGCAAATTTGTGTTTCCTCTGTTTACCAATTTCATGCTAATATGATGGCAGTTTATTGATTCCTCTCGATTACACATTGTTATTGCCAAATTGAAACTTGAATGCACTTAATCCATGAAGCAAAGCGGATGGAAATCGAAATTGAATAAACACTAAATTGAAATTTCAATGCACTCAATCCATGAACCAATGAAACTTGAATTGAAACTCCATTTATTGATATAAAAAAGAAATATTACAAATAAAGGGCAAAGCACTGAAACAGAGAAGAGTTGCTAAGGCTACATATCCTTAGGGATGGTTGGGAGGTTGTTTCCATATTTATCAAGAGCAGGCTGACACTGTCTTGCAATGGCCACATTGGCCTCCATGAGTTCGTTCTTAGCCTCCATGAGAGCAATTGTGTTTTCAAGGTGAACGAGGCAATCCCCAATAGCCTGAACAATGATAAGTGCAACTGGTGCTTGGTATCGTTCATGCGTTTCCCGCTTGATGGTCCTAAGTCTTGCTGCCTGGTTCATAAGCTTGTGGATATCATGGGTTGTCTGCTCAACCTTCAAATCCCCACACTCTATCTCCTCATCCAGATGACCACCAACAACCCCTGAACCTGCAAGAAAACTTTGGGCTTCCCTGGCATCCATGGAATAAAACAAGTTATTGCTAAAGCAACGCAAAGAAACAGATGGAGGAAGCGAAATAAGAAATAACAGAGGCGTAGAGAAGGAATGGAATGGATGCAAAAACAGAGGATACAAGGTTGGTTAAATAGAAAAAGTTGTGTAAGTGTCATTGGTAGCCTCAACCGCTGCTTTGGAAGTTTAACTTTGACTGGAATTGAAAGGGTCCAAGTTTTCCTAGGAACGTTGCAACTCTGAACCGTTGCAAATGGAAACTCAGAGGACTTGCAATACGTGGAAGATTCTCTGCATAATCAAACAGTTGATTATGTAGAGAATCCCTGTTAATTAGGCATTGGAAGCAGCAGCCTATTAACTAGCCAAGGAATTCGGTAGCCTTAAGTGTTCTGTTTTTAGAGAAACACGTTGCCTGGGTAATTTTCAGAAACTGAAACAAACAAACCCATTGTTTTGCAAAAAAAACACGTTACCTGGATTTGAACATAAAACATTGGAAAATATGTACACATATTAACAAAAACCTACAATCTGGCAACATAAATCCGGAATTAAAACCCACGAAATCAAAACCAAAAATTCCGGTAACATAAATCCGGAATCACAACCCAGAAAAACAAAATCAGAAATTTCGGCAACATAAATCCGGAATCACCACCCATAAAAACAAAATCATCTCACTAAATCGATCATCCAAAGTAAGCAGAACAACAACAGGCAATTGACAAAAATCAAACGGTTATCAACAATCTCATCGCCCAACTCTTGTGCGTCCGATTCCCTGTCAATATTGGGGGAAATGACTTCATCATCCTCTGAATTAACTTTGGGGTCATCGTTCGCTGCCACAACAGTTGCGTCCTCCTCCATGGAATCATGAGAAACAACGATGCTATCCCTCTAGGAATCGTCCCAATAATCGATACCCACTGATACGGTTCAAGGATCGCACCAAATCCTAGGGTGCGTTAATGGCAAGAGGCAAGCTTGGATTGAGTAAGAAGAGAAGCGTGCGCAAGAAGAAAGAGCTTGGGTGAGCTGGATTGGTTAATATTAGTATTATTATTATTTCCTTAATTGCTAGATGAGTTATTATTAGTATTATTATTATTTCCTTAATTGCTAGAGTTTAATTATAGGTAGAAGTTCTATCCTATTATAATTAGAAGTTGTAAACGCCTATTTAAAGGCTTGCTTTATTATTAATAAAATCAGATCAAAGTTTTCAGCAAATACACCTTACCAAATCTTTGTTTCCCTATTCTACCTTCTTATTCTTTTGATCTCCGGAGCAAGCCGTTCTTGTGTAACTAACTTAGTCATTTAACTGTGTACTCGATTAGGGCGTGACCTTCGTGGTGCTTGAGGGATTCGAGTGCAGGTACGTTGGGAGCATGTGCGTGACTTGTGTGGCGCTTGAGGGATTCTTTCGTAGTTCTGCAAGGAGCGTGGCGTAGGCAAAGCGTGACAGCTGAGTGATTCGGTTGTGGGAGGTGCGTGAGCTACGCTTGCGTGTTCTTGGGTGGCGACCGTGGGATTCGGTTGTGGGAGGTGCTCAAGGGGCGTACTAACGATTCGAGGGATTCGTTTCGTTGGAATCAAAGGAGTTTCAAAGAGTTCTAACGAGTTCAAGGGAGGCTTTATTTTAATTACGCGCACCAAATCCACAAGGAACAAGATCATTCACTTATGCGCGTCTTGGCCTAGCTAGGATCATATCAGTTGGTAGTGGAGCTCAAGGGAGTTCACGATTTGGTAACAAAATACTCAATTGTTTGTTTTTTCATTTCTGTTCTGAAATTATTTTTCAATCGATATTAGTTGGAGTCCGATTTCAACAAAAAAGGGTTCGTTGGAAAGTTGAGTCTGTCAGGAGTCTGAATCAAGAAGAATCGCGTGAATAGGACATCGGAGTAAAAAGCTGCATTGAAATTACTAAACTATGTTCATAGAAATAGATTTTTGACACTTTCCTCTGTTTGAATTTAATTTGGTGCTTGATATGGCTGATCAAGGGAACCAGGAATTGCTACAAGAAACGCTGAACTTATTGCGCAATCTAAATTTGAGGTTTGATGAGATGGCGCAATGGAAGCAAGAGACGACTGAACGTTTGCGACAACTTGATGAGAGACTAGTTGGAGGTGTGCCACAAGGACCAATTGGTCCAAATCCTAGAGTGCCTAGAAGAGAAGAAGAGGGCAGAGAAAAGGAGGAAATTCCTAGGGATAATGCAAGGATTCCTAATGCTGATGATGGACGTTATTTACGTTGGTATGAAGTAGTTGAACATGAGGAAGAAGAAGAACGCCTAAGGGAAGAAGCAAGGCAGGTCGGGAGAAGAAGATTTGAGGGCAGAATTGATGGCAACCTTGGGAGCATTAAAATGAAAATACCTACGTTTGAGGGGAAGGACAATCCGGATCTATACTTAGAGTGGGAAAGAAAGGTCAACTCGATTTTTCTTTCTCACAATTACTCGGAGGAGAAAAAGGTGAAAATTGTCTCGGTTCAATTTAGTGGTTACGCCGCTCATTGGTGGGACTCATTAAATCAAACAAGAATAAGAGTGAGAGCTGGTCCTATTTCTACTTGGGAAGACATGAAAATGTTGATGAGGCAGTGCTTTATACCCAGCCACTTTCAACGCGACCTTCATCAAAAACTTCAGACTCTAACGCAAGGAACAAGAAACGTAGGTGACTACTTCAATGAGATGGAGATTGCGTTGACAAGAGCGCAAATTGTGGAGGATTAAGAAGCAACTATGGCAAGGTTCTTAACTGGACTTAATTCTGAAATAGCCAACAGATTGGAGTTGCAAGTTACAATTCTCTAGAAGAGATGCTACACCTAGCGTCAAAAATTGAGAAGCAACGCAAGTCAAAGGTTGCGAGTTCTAAGGGAACGTCTTGGAAGAGGTTAGGTTGGACTCAAGATGAGAATTCTAGTGTGCCGAATCAAAGGAGCAATGAGCTGCCAAGTATTCTACAAGGGCGAACAAAGGAGGGTTCGTCTAATCCTAACTCTACAAAGGTGGCAGCGAAAGATATAGTATGCTTTAAATGCACCGGTCGAGGGCATTATGCGAGCACTTGTCCTAACAAACGAGTGATGTTGATTAAGGAAGGGAGTGAGATAAGCGAAGGAGATTGTAGGGAAATGAACAAGTCCAAGGCATTCGAAAGCAGTGATTCGGAAGTGGATAAAGAGGGTGAGAACGAAGAGGTTATTCATGGTTTGACTCTATATATTCTGATTCGAGGACAAATCGCCTTCAAGGGGAAGGGAATGATACGGTTCAAGGATCGCACCAAATCCTAGGGTGCGTTAATGGCAAGAGGCAAGCTTGGATTGAGTAAGAAGAGAAGCGTGCGCAAGAAGAAAGAGCTTGGGTGAGCTGGATTGGTTAATATTAGTATTATTATTATTTCCTTAATTGCTAGATGAGTTATTATTAGTATTATTATTATTTCCTTAATTGCTAGAGTTTAATTATAGGTAGAAGTTCTATTCCTATTATAATTAGAAGTTGTAAATGCCTATTTAAAGGCTTGCTTTGTTATTAATAAAATCATATCAAAGTTTTCAGCAAATACACCTTACCAAATCTCCGTTTCCCTATTCTACCTTCTTATTCTTTTGATCTCCGGAGCAAGTCTTTCTTGTGTAACTAACTTAGTCGTTTAACTGTGTACTCGACTAGGGTGTGACCTTCGTGGTGCTTGAGGGATTCGAGTGCAGGTGCGTTGGGAGTGTGTGCGTGACTTGTGTGGCGTTTGAGGGATTCTTGCGTAGTTCTGTAAGGAGCGTGGCGTACGCAAAGCGTGGCAGCTGAGTGATTCAGTTGTGGGAGGTGCGTGAGCTACGCGTGCGTGTTCTTGGGTGGCGACCGTGGGATTCGGTTGTGGGAGGTGCTCAAGGGGCGTACTAACGATTCGAGGGATTCGTTTCATTGGAATCAAAGGAGTTTCAAAGAGTTCTAACGAGTTCAAGGGAGGATTTGTTTTAATTCCGCGCACCAAATCCACAAGGAACAAGATCATTCACTTATGCGCGTCTTGGCCTAGCTAGGATCGTATCACCCACCATAGTTGGAAAAAAAATTGACCAGAGGAGATGAAGGAACAAAATCGATGAGAGGAGATGAAGGAAAAAAATCGATTTGGTTGAGAGAAAGAGATGGATCCAGAAATGTTTTGGGTGAGAGAAGGAGAAGTGAGAGAGTTTAGGGCGTGTCAGATGCTCTGACTTCGTATTATCCAAGGCGACACTCGAATTTTCAACTCCCGCCCGAATTACTCCCACTTTTACTTTCGTTTCCCTCTTAGCCCATGTGTGACACGTCGTTCCACGTCGAACGACAAGTCGTTTGAGGGACAAAAGTATAAAAGCACAAACTAAGTGGACACAAATATCCAGGACGACAAGTAATTGTGGGCAGCGATATTTGGCCTAAAACGACATGTAATACCGGCCAGAGGGAGTACCAAATTATGAACTTTTCGTTAAATTTTGACTAACGGCGGCATTAAAACGCTAATGTTTGACCTTTATGTACTGATGTGATATCTTTTATTATTTTTTGAATGACAGTATGCTTGTCACAATTAAAAAAAAGATAAAAATTTAGGAAAATAGAAAATTTAGAAAAATAAGAATAATATAATCGAAATTGATCTATTGAGATTAATTTGACAAGAAAGCCTTATTATTTTCTGTTAGACAAAATTAAAAGGGTATGATAATGATATCATTGACATGAGTCACGTACAGATGATGAGAAGGATATGAGAGGCTTTGGTGATGAAAAAGGAGATGTGGTTCTTTCACTTTCTTCTCTTCGTAAATGGGGGAGAACTGATGTTGTCGTGTAGAAGGGAGAGGTAAAAATTGATTTTCTTATTATTTTTTTAAGTTTTAGAAATTTATTTTCTATTTTTTTAATTTTTTTACTTCTTTTTTTAAAAATCATATAATCCGATGTGGCATGTTCTGTCAGTAAAAAAAATATTAAAATAAGTCACATCGGGTATGTAATGGTCAAACATTAACATTTTAATGTTGTTAGTCAAAGTTTGATACTCCCTCCGGTGCAAAATAAACGACGTTTTAGCTTGTTACACGTGCAAAATATTAACACTTTATGACCATAATACCCCCATCCTCCCAACTATTTACAAATGAAAACAGCTCACAACTGAAATGGGCAGGCTTGAAGCCGGGCTAGGTTGATGCATGTTGATGGCTTGTTAAGTTGGGCCAAGTGTGCAGTCGGCTGGGCTGGGTTTGGTCTCAAAGCTGACACTCTTGTTTTTCTAGGACAATCCCGTGGCCTAGCTCATTTAAGGAGCATTAAATGGCCAAATCTTCAAATAAAAATTATTTACCCCAATGGTGAAAATTCTTGGATCTGCCACGGTATGATATGCAGTCTGCGAGTTAGATGCGGACACGTGACAACTTTTGATTCGATGATTCTAATCATAATCATAAAAATATTTTACACAATTTAACATTGACTTCAGAAGGTGTATGATATATATTTTGTTGTGAAGCAGAAGGTATGGAAGCTAACTGGTACGATTTATGTTTGCGATAGAATCAGTAAAAGGTGAAAAGAGCTCTTCAAATCAAAATGATCAAGTTGAATGTTCAAAAGGTTTCCTCACCAGCGCAACATCCTCATGTTCAAAAGATGATAAGGTTTTAGGGGAAAAAATTATCATTGAAGATATTAATTAACTTAAATCATTGAAATTTTGAAGAAATCTTTTGTTTGAAAAGTTTACAAGGGAAATGACGGACATCTGATATCCGCATGGTAAACATAAACTATTAAAACCGAAGACACCTGGTAACTGCAGATTCCAAAACTTACTCAAAACTTAGATCAGCCAGGCAAGACAGGCAAATCAACTCTGTCACTTAAGCAACTTCTTTTTTTCAAACTCGATCACCAGAATCAGAAACCATTGGCGATATTCCTAGCCTATTAAATATCAAAGGTTGTCTTGACTATAAAAATAAAGGCGTTGTCAGATTAATAATATTCTGACTCTTTTGTCGCTCATTACTTTCAGCAATGTCCTTCAAACTTGTCCATTGTTTTCTCCTCCTCTTCCTTGATGCACTAGCAGTACTTGCGGCATCTGCAGATTTGTTTTCATATTCCTCTGACCTGTCGGGACCTGATTTGTTTCTACTTTTGTTTCTCTTTCTCTTCATTTGATCCAACAAAGTAATTCCAGTTAGTGGAGTCACTGGAGTTTCTGGACACCTTATGATGGGAGCAACCCCAGAAATTGGTGTTGAAGATATCTCATCATTGCCAATTACGCCCTTCTCCAAGCCACCACACTTCTGAAGCATGGATATGAAGGCATCTGTTTTCGTAGATGGTCTTGCCTTTGGTGGGCATATTTCTTTCATATGGCCTTTTGAAGTTCCTCTCTTTTGATTCTTGTGTGAACAAAAGTGAAATTTATAGACCACAACATTCTTAGAAAGAAAGTTCTGTTTCTTGTATCTATGCCTTGTTTTACCTTGCGTCTTTTGAATCCTTACGGTGCAGTTAAGACCAGGTTGAAGAATTGTCTCGCATCTGTAAAACAGAAGATCTACAATCAAGCTGAAAGATATGTGATGAACATAAAAAAAAAGTGTTTCAACAAAACAGGAGGAGGTCAAGCTAAATGCCATGGAACTAAAACTCAATTTCAAACCCAACAAACAAATGTGCTTGTGAGCCCCTAATATCCTTCTGATGACAATAGAGAGACTGATGTGTAGACCACCACTATCCCAGTCAGAAGCTAGCATTATATACACTACATGTTGAAGGGTCGGGTATACTGAGCATTTTCTTGCTTGTCTGTACTATGTTTAACTAGAGGAGGAAACAAAACATGCACATACATGTACACAAAACTCAACACTCTTACAAAAGCAAGCTTATCTATTAGAAATGTAAGAAGAAACCACAAACGTTAAAATCACACCTTTCCTCAACTTCAAAGAACCTCATATTTTAGTTCTTGCATTAAGAACTCTTTTGTTTACATAAGCTATAATACTTTTATGAGTATATACTGATACATCCAGACTCAATATCACATCCGCTGATAATATTAGCTAAACAACAACTCAATTTTTTATGGTTGTTTACAAAAGCTATAACTCTTACCCAAACTGAACATCACATCCGTTGATAACAAAAGAAAAAACAGGTTGCTCTATTGCAAACATACAAAAATATCTAAACAACAGCCATGTTAATAGATCAAACAAAAAACAATTCTTACCTTTGACAAGAAAATAGAGAGGGCTCCTGAGGCCTCTGCAGAAGTAGCAAATTAGTGCCCGAAAAATGCAGTCAGCGAAGGGATTGAAGCTTCGCTAGCCTATTTCTTCAAACACGACGTCGTCTTCACTTTCATAGGTATCTGCCACAATGACATCCATTTCACAGATTGCATCCGCCGCAACAGCCACCGCGCTGACATCATCTTCAACCCCCGCCTCCGCGACTACATCATCTTCAAACTCCGCCACCGCGGCGACATCATCCTCAACCCCAGGGACTCCAATTGAATCCGGTACGAACATACCCATACGCGGATGAAATTGCACGCAACTATTATCCTGTGAATCATCCCAGAAATCAACACCCTCTGTTTGGTAAAGTAGAAATTGAAACCTAAAATTGAACATGAAATTTTGTGATGCTTACCTCATTTGTGGTGGTATTAATAGGGAAAATCTTCTGTTCCCACGCAAATTTCAGATTCAAACAAGAAAGGGAATCGATGTTAGCGTTGAGCCAAGCCGAAGCCGTCGTCGTCACCAGCGCAGGCAGGGGCACCCTCATCTTCTCCAGCGTGGGAAACCGATAACGTCATTTGTTTTGCACCTGCTTTTGGACACTAAAGCGTCATTTGTTTCGAGCCAGAGGGAGTACAAAATTAACAGTTCGGTAATTTTTAATCTAATGAACAAAAACTAGTGGTCATTTTGTTTAATGGAACAAAAACAGGTGGCAAATTATGACAAGGTCTAAAGTTGAAGGTCAAATTGTCCATAGGGCTAAATGCGAATGGCCTAACCATTTTTATCCCTAAAAATTATCAATTAAAATATATTTAAAAGCAGTAAAGGAAACAAAATTTGTAGTTTGGTACTTGTTTTCATTCTTGGTAATTCAGATGCCAAACAATACAATTCATTGTGAGGAAGGATAAAACCATTGGCATCATCCAAATTTTGCAAGAACATGATCAGATCAAAATAAGCTGACGCGCTTGATTCAGTCAAGAAAGATGCATAACAACAAAAATGTATTAGGAGTAATAAGCATTAATTATCTAAAACAAGCAAAAGAATTGAGAGAGCATCCCCATGTAAGCTCAAAACAGAACTACATCTCAGCTGATCGAAAACTTCTTAGCCTAACCGCGAGAAATTCAATCCTTAATCATTTATGCAGTAGCCGCTGATTGTGCTGCAAGTCTCTTGCGTGCCTCTTCAATTATGGACAGCTTGATACCCTTCCCCTTAGGAAGAGAAACCCATGGCTTTGTACCCTTACCAATTGTGAACACATTACCAAGGCGAGTTGCAAACTCGTGGCCAGTAGAGTCCTGGACGTGGATGGTCTCAAAGGTTCCCTTATGCTTCTCTCTGTTCTTGATAACTCCAACACGCCCTCTGTTCCTTCCACCAGTCACCATGACCACATTCCCAACATCAAATTTGATGAAATCAGTAATCTTGTTTGCCTCTAGGTCCAACTTGATGGTGTCATTGGCCTTGATGAGTGGGTCTGGGTAGCGAATGGTTCGTCCATCATAAGTGTTGAGATAGGGGATTCCCTTCTGACCAAATTGCACCGAGCGGACCTTGCAGAGCTTAAACTGCAAAAAAATTCAGGCAGCAATTAGATTACAATCAATTCTGAGCATATGCCCATGGGAGGGCTGCCACTTATTATTGTATTAGAGACAGTGCAGTTTAAACTCAAAAAATGAAGACCAATTCCTTCCTTCAGGGACTTGAGCCCGAAAATTAGACCAATTATAAAAGCTCAAGATATGTCAGCAGCTACAAGAAGTATATCACGTGACCAAGAATTTCAGCACAACAGTTTTCAGATTCTAACAATACAATCAACATGCTTTCATTTTTTCCTCCAAAATACTTAAATTAATACTCTCAGACCAAATTCAATTTCTACCTATGCCTGGAATAATACATAAACTTGAGCCAATTTCCATATAACCAACCAAATAGGCTGAAAAGAATCAGCCACTGAATAGTTGCATAACGTAAATACTTCAAAAGGAAACAGGACCAACCTTTGCCTCCTCATCTCTAACTGAATGGAGACGGAAACGCCCCTTGGTGTCATACAACAGACGGAAGTTCTCATTCGTTTTTGGAATTGAAATAACATCTGGAAAAAAAAGCACAAAAGAGTGTAAGCTTGAGGAAACTTGTGAAGCAAAAGAAGAGGTCATGATCAAGCCAATGTTTCCTATCACTCATTTTAACAAAGCAACCATGTTCTTAAAACAGCAATATAACAGCAGCACTTACCCATAAAGCCAGCAGGATAGGTCTTATCAGTTCGGACTTTGGCATCGACAAATACATGGCGTTGCATCAAAATGGCAATGACCTCACGGTAAGTAAGAGCATACTTGAGCTTGTTCCTGAGGATCAGAACCAAGGGCAAACACTCCCTGGATTTGTGTGGCCCAGATGACGGCTTAGGCGCCTACACCAAAAGAACCAACCCACCCAACACAGTTTACAAAACTAAATAAGCACCAAATCAAACTAAACCAACAAAAAGAAGCCTTTAAGTATATAAAACCTCTAATCTAATCGTCACTTACAAATGCACCGCCAAGCTTGTCAAGCATCCAATGCCTCGGCGCATTGAGCCTCTTCAAATGCTTCTTCAATCCTCTCGTCTGTTAAGAAAAGAAGTCCAAAAAGAAAACAGATTTTCATCGAAATAAGATTTGAAGGACAATAAGAGTGAAGCCCTAGAAAATAAGAAAGGAACGAGAAAGGAGTTAACCATGGTGTTCTGTGTGAGATCTGCGGCTGACGGCTCCTCACTTGGGGTACCTGCGAGGCTGCAACGAGAAGAAACTAAACCTAGTCGTATTTTGATTTATATATGAGGACGCTTGGAAACCTCAAACTTTCAAAGCGGCGTCGTCGAAAACGCTGTCTAGTTTGAGTTTTTTTATTTATTTTTTAAAACATATATAAATCGATCCAAACTAACAACAATTGTAAGGGTGTTTATTTTTAGGGTAAACTTAAATAAAAAAAACTATATAATTTATAATCCTACGATTTCCACAAAAAAAAATGTAATGTTAATATTTATAATCGCTGGAAAAAAAAAATTTGAAAAAAAAAAATATGGTAGGACTTTATTATAGTTTATACCATGAAAACTATTTATTATAGTGTTTTTCCTATTTAATATTGTTTAAAATTTCCTCTTTAATATTTTCGTGAAGTGGATTCTTTCATAATTTTTTTTTTAATTTTTTTAAATATTATAAAGATTAAAATTACAACTTTTAAGAAATTTTATATTTTATATTATAAAATTTTAAATTATAGTGATTGAAGTAAAACACTTAGTAAATTATAATTTTTTTTAGGTAACTTAGTATCCGAACAAAATTAACCCAACTGGCATAAGCAATTAAAAGTATATAAGTTCTAATGTTAATAAAAATTATCTACTAATAATTAGTACTCTCTTCGTCTTTTTTTGAGTTGTACACAATTAATTTCAATCATTTGACACAATTATTTATAATTTTTTATATAAAATTATCTTCATTAACATTTTCTAATTTCATGTCATTCACTTACTGATTCTTTTTCCTGCCAATAAAAAGGGCTTCAGGGTAAAAAAATCAAATTTTCACATAAGGAATGTAAAAGAATAGAAGCAAGTAAAATCGAATTTTTTTCTTTCTTAAAAAAGCCAAGTAATCACAGACGAAGAGAGTACGTATAATTTTTCATTTTTTCCCTCACAAATCCATGAAAGAAATTAGTCACACCATAAATGTCTAATCATTTTTTATTTATTGGGGTAATAGTTTTTAACTCTCTTGTACTATAGTCGAAAAGCAAGAACCTCCCATGTACTTCATTTTTTGCAGTCCGCCTCCCCTGAACTATTGTTTTGGGGCAAAAAGGCCCTTCCGTCCACTTTCACTAATGGATCTGATAGTGACACTCCCTACAGCAAGTTATCTTCATTTTTAGGATTAATTAAATAATATAATTAATCTAAAAATTCCAAAAAAAAATGTAATTCTTTTACTTAATCTAAAAATCAAGAAAAAAAATGTTAAAAGTTTAAAAAAATGTAAAAATTCCAAAAAAAATGTAAAAATTTCAAAAAAATTTGTAATAATTCTAAAAAAATTGTAATTAACCTAAAATCAAGAAAACATTGTAAAAAATTCCAAAAAAATGTAATTTTTTTACTTAAGCTAAAAATCAAGAAAAAATGTTAAAAATTCAAAAAAAAATTAATCTAAAAATTAGAAAAAAATGCAAAAGTTCCAAAAAAAATGTACAAATTCCAAAACAAATGTAAAAATTTCAAAACAAATGTAAAAATTCCAAAACAAATGTAAAAAATCTATAAAAAATTGTAAAAAGTCTAAAAAAATGTAAAGATTCCAAAAATAATGTAAAGATTCACAAAAACTGCAACAATCAACTCAACGCCTTTCCTATTTTTTTCTGAATTTTTTAAAATAATTATATTATTTTTCTTATTTTCTTATTCCAAAAATTCCAAAATAAAATTCTTTCTTATTTTCTTATTCCAAAATTTAAAAAATTTAAAAATTTAAAATAAATTACATCCTTTTTAATATTATCAATTAATGCCTCAACTATTTGTTTTAAAACCTAATTTATTTTTCTTTCTTTCCTTTTCTCTTCTCTCTGTTCTTTCTTTCTTTTTCTCTTCTTTTCTTTTCTTTCTCACTTTTTCTTGTCCATGATTAGCATTAACAAATTAGATCCCAAAAAGTATTCCCAGCCCCGTTATGATCTTCCATCCCTATTTACCAAACAACTCAACTAATAAAATGCGAAGAATGACAGTTAAAAACAAATAAACCCATTAATCAAAATCGCCCACCCAAGATTTCACCACCATCTGCATCTTTTTTTTTCTTCAAATCCGGCCACCATCATTTTTCAGATCCGGTCACCATCTTCCCACTTGCCGGAGCTCCACCTCGCCAACTACCAGATCCGGCCACCATCATCTTTCCACTAACCGGAGCTCCACCTCGCTAACTACCAGATCCGGCCACCATCATCTTTCCACTAGCCGGAACTCCACCTTGCCAACTACCAGATCCGACCACCATCTTCCTTCCAGATCTGGCCTACCCAGCACTAGTTCGGCCGGATCTGAGCTTGCACCAATTCGGCATCGTTGTTGGTGGTTTGGATAAGGGTTTGGGGGGAGGAAGAGGAAGAGGAGGCGAAGAGAGGGGAAGGGGAGTGGGACGGTGAGGAAGAAGGATGAGAGGGTGAAGACGGTGATAGGATGATGGAATTGAGAGACTTTAATTAATTTTAATGATGGTTATGGTAATTTGTTGAATTGATGATGATGGTGGTTAAAGGGAGAGCAATGGTGGAAATGAAGATTGAAAAGCAAATATTGAATATGAGATGACGGAGATTAGGGGTGGACATCGGGAATTCCCGAACTTCCGATTCCCGAAATTGAAACTATCGGGAATTCCGAATTTAATTTTTTCAATCCCGACCCGAAATGATAATTTGCATACCCGATTTCCGACTTTCCGAATTACAATTTCGGAAATCTTCAGATTTCCGAAATTTCCAGAATTTCCGAATGTAAATCAATTTACCTGTTTTCCAGCAATTTTTCAATAATTGTTCCAATAAATTTTCCACCAAACACAACATCCATCTCAAAGCTGTCAATTTTTCAACAAATTCAAGCCTTTCAAAAAACAAACAACAACAATAATAAAGCAATCAAGTCTGGTTAAACATCACCAGTAGATTACAAAATACAAATTAAGCATAGAAGGTAATGTGGCTATTAATTCACTTCAATGCGCCTTATTCTGAATTTCTTTTCCCAAGCAATCAAGTGATCTTACTATGATGATCGCACCTGAAATGATAAAGAGAAGATAATTTTAAAGCATAAAACAAGAACAGAACCAGCTATTAGCAAGTGTATTCCAAAAATTTGAATGAGTTTGCACACGTGACACACCTCCACTGCCATTTTATAGTCCAAGCAGGTGGCTGTGACTCCAACAATCTAAATTTCTATAACAGTGGTCTCCACTGACATTTGACAGAATTCTAAAAACCAAAATCAGCAAGGTCAGCAATTAAACGTAGAAAATAAACATCTAGAACTCAATTGAAAAAAAACTTACCATCTTCCAATTGTTCAAGATCATCAAGGTCCTCTTCTAGTTTCATGGATTCTCTTGATGTCCTGAACCAATCTTGTGCACAAATTAATGTTTGCACAACCATTGGAGTCAAGGAGCTCCTAAAAGGGTCAAGGACTCGTCCTCCAGTACTGAATGCGGATTCTCCATCCTCCATTGATTTCTCATGCCATTTGTACCATCTAGCTTAGTATCACATCCTAAAACAGCTTTACAGTAAATACAGGTACCTTTCCATTCTCCATCCTCATTTCGATGCTTTACAAATTGCTTCCACACCACTGATCTTCCAACAATCTGCTTCCTTTTCTTCTCTTTCTTTACCGTAGCAGTAGCTGGTGGCGCTGCAACTTCAGTTTGTGTATTTGCCGCTACCACAACAGCTGCTGCTTGTTGTTGTACATCTTGCATTACCACATCCACATTTCCTTTGTTATCAGACATCCTCCTAATTAATAAAATAGAAAATCAGATTAGTATTTCTCATGCACATAAATTAGTATTTATCATGCAATCAATATTAACTAGGAATATAAATTACACTCTCACAAAATGCAGAAATGCGAAGGTAATCACAGTGGAAATCCGAACCAGATAACACAAATGGAAAAACAAATCCGAAACTTGTGTTCATCCACTAAGACACTACAAAAACAGAGTAATTCACTTCAATGCACATTGCCTTATCCTGAAGAATTCGGATATTAATGAGAAACAAACTTGAACACACAGACATGAATATCCAGCATAGCTACAAGAAAACGGTTCCAAAAACTCAAAAGTTCATCTTTTATACATACAAAATTATCGGTAACAACTGTTTCGAGCTACTTAAAGCGAGGTAGCAGTGAAGTTAGGTTACTGCTGCAAAGGTATCTAGCCAGTAGCCATAGAGCCGTATATCAAATCTTAAAATAAAGGGCAAAACGACACACACGAAAAAGAAATACAAATAAAAAAATCAAGAAACAGAAGGAAGGAAGTACCTTGATGAGACGAGCTTGTTTGATTGAGGAAGATGATGGTATTTTACGTTTCGATCGATGGAGGAAGACGATGGAAACGATTTATGGGTTCGGTTAATAGAGTTGAGGAAGAAGATGAGGGTGTTTTACAGTTCGGTCGATGGATCCATGAAGGTGAGGCGAGGAAGAAGACGATGATGATTGATGGGTGTGTGAGTGTGTGTGACCGTGTGAGGAGTGAGGGTAAGAGTCAGTCGGCTGTCGACTTGAGGGAGATGAGAGAAACTGAGAAGGAAAGCGATGCTGCTGCTGCGTTGTTAGGTTAGGGTTACTCACTTAGGGACCCAAAATTAAAAACAGCAGTGGGTTGGGCCTGTATAGCCTATATATATATGTAATACCAAAGTTCGGGTTTTCGGGGTACTCGAACTTTGGAAAATGATTCCCGACCCGAACCCGATATTTACTTCGGGTATCACTTTCCGATACCCGAATTTCCAAGACCCGAAAATGCGTTTCCGAAATTTCCGAAATTTGAAAAGATCGGGTCGGAAAAATCGGAAATTCGGGTCTCGGAATTTTTGGCCAGCCCTAACGGAGATGGTGGAAATGAAAATGGAAAAGCAAATAAGAAATAAAAAAGAAAATGGAAAATAAAAAGAAAGAAATGAAAATGAAAATAAGAAAAAGAAAGAAAGAAATTCTGGAAATTCATATTTTTCTTACTTTTAAATTTTTTATTGATTTTTTAATTCTTTTTGGAATTTTTTAATTTTTTATGATATTTTAAATTAATTATATTATTTTTTATGATATTTTAATTTTTTGTTTGGATTTTTAAAATTAATTATATTATTTAAAATATAATTACTTGCTATAACAGGTTAAAAAAAAACCTGTTGTAAAAGGTAATCTGTTAGATTTAACTGCTAAATTTAACGGAAGGGAGCAATTTGCTTGGAAAATGTAGTTCAGGGGAAGCGTAATGCAAAAAATGAAATACAAGGGAGGTTCTTGATTTTCGACGATAGTACAAGAAAGCTAAAAACTACTACCCTTTTTTATTTTAGTTATGAGATATGGTATTTTCCTAAATACAAGTTTGTATAAATTCATATACCACTATTTAATCTAATATTTCCATAATTTTAACCATCAATATGTCCTTATTTAAAATATATATTTGAGGTAAAAAAACTAGAAACCGAATTAAACCGTTAAAAATGGACCAAATCAAAATAAATTGTTTTCAAATGATTAGTCTGGTCTATGGATTTGAAACATAATTTTCATTTTGGCTTGATGGTCTCCTCTTCCTCCAGCGGACAAAACGACATTGTTTTAGGAAATAAAGAACAGGATCTTCCTCCACTGTCCAAGCTTTCAAGGCTCGCTTGGTCCTTTGATCAAAATTGAAAAAGAAAGAAACGAAAAGCTTGCTTTGTTCTTTCGGAGAAGGAAGGGCACCTGGAAACCTGTCTGACGGCCACTTTTGGTGGGCAAATCTCGAGCTCAGTGGTGATTTTGTGTTTGGGTAGGAAGCAAAAGCGTTGCGATGCAGAAAATGACGCAAGGATGGTTTTCGGGTGGGAATGAAGAGGATGGGCAGCTGAAGCCCGCATCCTCGCTTTTAGCAGATTGGAACTCATATGCAGCGTCGTCCACGAGTGACGAGTCCGCCACCGGATTGGGCCTCGGCTTTGATCTAGAATCCGCCGTTCGCTCGGCAAACGATAGCGTCTCTGGCACCTTCAATGTGTAAGCTGCCAGACCCTTCCCTTTGACATCATTTCATTTTGTCTATGAGTTTGAATTTCCTAAACGGGTATGATTTATTTTGGCATTTGAGGTGGTGGGCTATGAGTGCTTATTGTAGTATCTGTGTTTTTAGGCACTTTGTGATTGAACGGAATTGATAGCTGCTTGTTGGACGGTGATTCATTTTGAGAGTCACTTGTCATTGAAAAGCTTTGCATTTGTGGACTCTGCTAGCGATTGATGTTGTCCTAGAACTGCATGTGCTACTCTTGTGTAATCTAATTAATATGACATTATGTTTGAATGGATCCTAACGGGTTAAAGTAGCTAGTGCAAATACTTGGAATGGATGGATATAGCTAGTTATTTTCTCTGCTCATGATTTATACTTACCCTTTGCTGCAAAACATTGCAATGTTGATGTGATTCATTGCTAACTATTAATGCCATTCTGTTCTCATTTGTCAATTTGTTGCATGATCAATAGGTTATTATGTTCCACTAAGTCCTACCGTCCTACTAAGCATGCTGGATTAATGAGGGAAGGCAAGAGCTTTGATGAATGAACTTTTGCTAGATATTTTTTTCCCTCTTGACTTAGGCCTTCCCTTTTTACACTAGAAGGATAGATCTAGAAGAATGTGTGGACAGTCGAGCCATTAGCTTAGTGAAACACATGTAAGGATATTCCATTCACAAAGACTTGAAGGCATGTCAGAACCATTAGCTTGTCCTTGTTGGCTCAAGATAAAATTGCAGAGTAGTTATCATTCAACCCTTATAGGCTATATGATGAACTGAAACTAAGAAAATTCTATACAGAACTCAAAATTTTCCTCCAATAGAAAATATCCTAATAAAATTCCCAGATAAAATGTAATTGCTACCAATATATCTTGAGTAACTTTTGTTGCCAATTCCATTTATTTCAGGCATCTGCTTACAATTTGGTTGTTCTTTTCTTTCTAATTTAGGTCATGTTGTGGTTTGGTTGGAAGAAGTTTGCAGTTAAAAGTGATGAGATCTTATGTTTTCTAACAGATGGAAATGTCACCTCCCTAGTATGATAGGATTGTGAGTTTATAGTGGATGGATCTTACCAACAAACTAAGCCATACAATGTGAGCTTAATTTTATTCTAGTTTAGATTTTTTTTGAACAAACTATTCTAGTTTAGATATGCTGCAGATTAAGGCTTTCAAATGCCAGGGGCATTGTAAAAGAATGCACAAGAGCAACCACAATCATAAAGCAATTCTTCCTCTAAGAATTCCCTGAACTTCTCGCCCCAATTTCCTAGGTTGATTACATATTTGTATTTATTAGAAACTGTAGTTGGCTAAAATAGGTGATTTCCTTGAACTACCATCTTAAGACAACCTGATGAGTCAATTGGGAAAACTTTTGCCTGCCAGCCAGTTGTAAGTAGTGCCAGTTTTTTGGCCAATGTTTAAATTTATTGCTGACTGGCTGTTTTTTATTTTCTTTTTTTGATGAGCTGATTTGAACTCTTGACCTCTTAAGGGATCTCGTAACCCTGATCGCTAACTGACTGGGTGCTGGAAGGGAGTTGCTATTGTCACATTAGGTTTGACAATGGTAATTCAGATGTAAATGAACAGATCTTTCTGTGAAAATATGGGCTTTGTTGGCTACTTGGTTGTTAGACGGTTTTGATTCTTTGCAAGTGCCTTCAATGAGGTGATCTATATTGAATCAGGAGATCCAGTCCTGAAGGGTTCAGATCTCTCGCTTCTTTTCCTTATATTATGGTCTTGTCTTCTAATATGGTGACTTCAATTATAGTACCAGTGATCTAGCAGTTGCAGAGTAGATTGATCACCTCAACCTAATTGAAGCCACTGGGTTAGACATACTCCCAAAACATTTTTAACATGATGCCTTCATTTTAAGTTGAGGTTAATGTCCACCCTCTCAGTGACTCAGGGATGGTCAAGAATGCACCTGCCTCTTTTTGTGCATCAAGGACTTGGGTTGATATCTGCACTGACCATTGGTGCATTCCTTGTTGCATGATTTGATCTCAGTTGGCATTACTAATGTGCATAGTTTAGCATCATTATGGCACTTTAATGCTTAGAAGCAGTGTTATTTAGTTTTTTATTATGTTATTGCATTTTGGCAAGCCCACAATCCGTTGTTAATGCTATCTTTGCATGTTTATCTCTAATGCTTCTCCAGGGTATCCAAGGGAGTGAGGGATATACCTGGAAATTTCCAGTCTGCCACTAACATTCCTTCAGGAAAAGCTCTTATGTATTTTGGCTTGTTTCTAGCAACTGGGGTGTTCTTTATTTTTATTGCATTTGCCATGTTCCTTCCGGTCATAGTACTTCTGCCCCAGAAATTTGCAATTTGTTTTACACTTGGATGTGGCTTTGTTGTTGGGTCATTCTTTGCGCTCAAGGGCCCCAAGAATCAGCTCACACACATGATATCAAAAGAGGTATCTGAAAATTGTGGATATATCTTCAATTCAGTATATGCAGTCTTTCTCTCTTAGCTTAAAGTGATTGTGCATCTCTAATGCTCTATTATCTTTCTGTGTCGTGTATTTCTGATGCTTCCTTATCTTTTCCGTGTCCTCTGAACATTTGTCCAGAGACTTCCTTTCACGTTGGTGTTTGTTGGCAGCATGGTTGGTACAATATATGTTTCCATGGTGCTCCACAGCTACATCCTTTCTGTATTCTTCTCTGTGATACAGGTACCCCCACTCTCTCTCGTTCTCTCTTCTTCCCATATTTTAATTCGGAAGTGAAATGGCTTGTTCGTTCATGTTTTGATTGCGACTAGACTCTAATTCTATTGTAGTTTCTGCAGTCATTTCTTATATATGATTATGAATGATGTATGCTCATTAGGCAGAGTTTCCATGAGATGCTTATGTACTGTATGACAAATAATTGTATTTTATCAGCCTTTCCTTAAAAAAAAAAAATCAACGAAGAAGACATCTGATGTCGAAATTGTTTTTCACAAAACTTGTAGGTTCTTGCACTTGCATATTATGCAATTTCTTACTTCCCTGGTGGGTCTGCCGGGCTGAAATTTCTCACATCTTCGCTGGTCTCATCAGTGATGAGATGTTTTGGGAGGTGATGTTGCCATCTGCTTTACCTCTCCCTGTATCGGTTCTCTGCATTTACTCATGCTTTCCGTCACATAGTTGGGAGCTAAAGGTTAGGATGACGATGGGGATTGCTAACTTGCATCTTGGATGTTTTTGGTTGAGTTTCTGGTCTGTACACGCGATTATTAATGTAAAAGAAACCTTTGGGTGCTACATTTTGAACCACGAATGAACATAAATTGGGTCGTTGATGAGTGTATACTTGCCAATATGGGTGGTGAGATGAGTGTGGACGAATGCGTAATGAAGCGGATGATGCCATTTTTAAGCAAGCGATGTTTAGAAATATGTAGAAATGTTAGTTTAAGTGAGGGAACATATTTGGAGGCGTCTTTTTATATTCTATACTAGTCTACACATGACAATGAATGAAGACATCATTAGGCACGCTTAAGGCACCTTATACATGTTCGCCCACTCTGTATTGATTGGTCGAAACATTATTATTTTACTATGAATAAATACCGATTGGTTTCGTTGAAACATTATTGCAAGCAATTAGTGTGTGGGTTGTGCTTATTGGCCCATTGCTTGAAGGCTCAAAGATCTATATGATTAGGTAGCCTTTTAGCAGTATAAGCCACATTAGAGCCTAACTCACAATTGCATTTTCTGTGTCCTACGAGGTCTCAACCTTTTTGTTTCTTTTACTTAGTCTCATGCTGCATTTTAAGAATTAAATAAATGATTATTAAATAGATTAAAACATATTATAAGATTTTATTAATCAAACTGAAAAACAGTATAGGGATAAAATCATGTTAATTTAGTAAGTAGTGGCCAGTGGGTGAATGAGAATATTGATTTTTGGTATAAGTTTAATAAATGTAAATACTGAAATTAATTTGGAAACGAATCTAACTCCAAACTTTAAAAACGTAAAAGTTAAGGGAAGCACGAGTCCCTTTCGAAAGGCAAGACTTAAAGAGTTGTTACTCTACTCTAAGAATTACAAAATGAACAATCTCAACTGGCAGTCCAAACACAAAAAGGTCATTAAAAATAGTCAATTATTTGTGAATATACTAAGCAAAAATCCTGAAATTAGGGGAAGATTAGGACGTAAAACTACAAGAAGGGGACAAGGAATTGACCATTTTGGGGCTTAATATATAATTTTTTCTTAATAATTAAAGGGCAATAATACAATATAATATTCTCTTTGTTTTTTAATAACAGACGTTTTAGAATAGTAGAAAATTGAAAATAATAAATTTTGATCTTATTTTATTCCACAGTTTCATTTTTTTCTCCTAATTTTCACTCAAATTACCACCCATCATCAAATTGAGTTGATGCATAATTTTTTTTTGTCATTTCCACAAAATATATACCTCGGATAAAATGATAAATATTATAAATAGTAAGAATTTTTAAAAAAGCGATAATTATTGAGTACAAAAAGTTATAGAAAATCACCAAACTGACATCCCCACGAGCAAAAGGCAAAAGGCAAAGTTAAAATAATGTTCAAACTGGTGAGGCCTAAAGTTGATAGTAGCGCAACTTTTATTCTACAAAAGATGGGAATATAGAAAAAGAGAAGAAACAAAGAATGGATACATACCTTAATTATCATCACAATATGTTTTAAAGAAACAAAAAAGAAAGGAAAAGCAAGTCTCAGCTATTAATATTAATATTGGTTGCGGTTAGATGGTAAATAAATGATTTGTTTACCCTTAATTAAAGTTTTGAGTTCGAATCTTGAGAAATGAAAAAAATTACACTGGGAGAATCATCACCCTTTAAAAATCCGACAGAATTCGAACGAAATTAGTATCAATTGAGAAGATATCCGAAATATGAGGGAAAGAAAAGAATGGTGTATGATGACTTGGGTATTTTAAGAAGAAAGAATTGGTGATTTGTAAATGATAGAGATCCGGTCCAACTTTGAACGCTTTCATGTTCAAAGCCCAAATTAAAATACTACACTATGTTATTTAACTAAAGAATAGAGAGCAATAGAATAATATGTGCGCGTTTGGCTCTAACTTTTGGCTATATAGTTTTTTTTTATTAGCTAAATGGAATATCACATTATATTAAAATTTTCATATCAACTAATGCAATAAATAGTTAAAATATATGTCGAAAAGTCATGGGTTCGAGTTAATGGAGGCTCGCGAGGGAGGGTTAAAAATGTAAAATATAAAAAAGATAATATCCGGGAATTTTGCAATGCAGGAAACTAAAAATTCAAAAGCATATGATATACTCCCTCCGTCATTTTATACATAACACGGGCCTACATTTTCCGTTTTTTAAGAAGCCTGTTGCGACACTGTTCGGCCCAGCTTTTTGGACTTACGTGGCTTGTGGGCCATGACGCGGCAACGGCTATATTTCGCCCAGCTGGCCCAAATTCAAATCCCAACCGGACTTCCACAGCACGCTTCGTCGCGCGTTTTATAACCCAGCCCATCCAACCTTTCCAATTCATCAGAAAAGCATTCCAAAACACAGGCATCACCCCATTTCTGTAAAACACGAAGCAAACCCTAGGCCGCGTAATGTTCCCCCAAAATTTTGGCCAAATTTGGGGGGAAGTTTGCATCCCGCCATCCGAAACATCAATTTGTTTTTTGAATTCGAAAATGGGTTTCAAATTTCTGTCTCTTTCGTACAACCGTCAATTCGATATGATCACCCCTGATTTCCCTCAACCCAAACCAGAAACTCTGCAATGGTGGTTCCAATTTTCTCTCCATTTAATTCGGTGTCGTTCAGTCCTCAATCGCCGACGAGCAACGAGCCTGGTCTTGACGATTTCGATTCTAACGCCGCTTCCTTTTTTGCTGCAAGCCCCACACATCAGATTGGGGAAGAGGAGGTTGATGAAGCAATCAGCATCACTGAGTTCCCTCCAATTAGGTTGGAAAATCAAGGTTATTATTTCCATCTCACTTCCATTCATCACTTTGTAATTTCTGGGTTGATATTAATTCTTGTCATTGGTTTATTTTCGCATTATTAGTCGGAAGGAAAGAACTGAGCAGTGCTGAACGATTGGAGGCATATTATTGCCTACTGGAAAGAATGGAAAACGGCAGTTTGAAGAGAGGAGCAACCAGGGCGGTGGCCGAAAAGTATGGTGTGGGAATTAGAACAATTCAGAGGTTGTGGAAACGTGCAAGAGATTCTGGTGACCACAACGTAAGAAGTCTGAAAGTCCGAAATTGTGGGAGGAAACGGATTGAATTTGATATTGACCGGATTAGAGACATTCCTCTTAATCAGAGGACCACCATTAGAAGCCTTGCGTCTGCCGTCCGTATGTCCAGGCATTGGGTTTGGCAGAGAGGGTGCAATCAGACGGCACACGAATGCCATCAAACCGACTCTGACCCAGGAAAATCAAATTAGCAGACTAAAGCATTGCCTGGAAAGTCTGGACCCAACCACAGTTTCAACGTCTCCAACTTTCAAGAACATGGAGAACACAGTCCATATTGACGAGAAATGGTTCTTCTTGAGCAAGAGAGCACAGAGATATTACCTCCTCAACGGCGAACCAGAACCAGTAAGATCAATTAAGAACTCAAATTATATTCCAAAAATTATGTTTTTAGCAGCGGTTGCCAGACCTAGGTATGATGTTGATGGCGTTTGTATATTTGATGGAAAAATTGGTGTCTTTCCATTAGTTGAATCTGTTGCAGCGATGAGATCAAGTCAAAATAGGCCGCGTGGTACCCTGGAGATCAAAACCAATTACTAACATAACTAGAGATGTGATGAGGGAGTTCATGATAGGGAAAATTCTACCAGCCATCGCCTATAAATGGCCTACTGATTGCATCATGGAGAGGATTGTCATTCAACAGGACAATGCCAAGACTCATATACAGGCTGATGATATTGAATTTCTCTGTGCTGTTGAGGGATGTGGACTGAATATCTCTATACATAATCAACCTCCAAATTCTCCAGATTTGAATGTGTTGGATTTAGGATTTTTTAGGGCAATTCAGGCACTCCAGAGCAAAGACTGTGCTAGGTCCAAGGTTGATTTGATTGTGGCTGTGCAACATGCATACGAGATATTCTCAGTGAAGAAGAGCAACTATATTTTCTTGACGCTCCAGATGTGCATGATTGAAGTCATGAAGGTTGATGGAGGAAACAACTACAAGATACCTCACATTAAGAAGAGAAAACTGGAGAGATTAAATCTTTTACCTACTACTGTCCAGTGCACTACATCGGTATGCACCAATGCAGTTGCACTTGTATCTCTATCTTTGACTTGATGTGTCACTGATCTCTCTATGGTCTGAGGTTTGCATATCCTCTGCAATTGTGTAATCGTTTCATGTGGGAGCAGGACAATGTGATGTTGTATATGCTTGTGTAGAATGCGTTGACAGTGCAACTTGCAATTTTTTGGGTCATTGTTGCACCTTTTGTAAACACAGGGTGATAATGTACATTTTGTTGTGTAGATAGGTACACCTTTTGGGATCCAGTGTGTTTGCAATGTAACACCTTGGATGAAGTAATGAATGTAAGATTTGGAACCTTTGTTTATGGCATTACATATGTGTGTTGATGTAGGAACTGTTTTGACAATATTGGTGTATGAGAAAAGAGGACTTCTGTAGCTTAAAAAAGGATTGAAACAGAGTATCATTAACAGAGGGTTTCATGTGCCATTAACAGAGGGGGATCCCAACATGAGCACAATCTAACAAGTACCAAACAGAACATATGATATAAACAGAGCAACATAATTTAAACTCACAACTTTCAACATAGAACATTGAACATACATAATTTAACATAGAACATTTCACATAGAACATCAACATTAACCGTAGTAGCATTGTAGCAGCAAAGATAGAACAGATAACATAGAACATGACATTCACTAGATTACATAAACATTCTACTCATTGGTTGGAATCCCCGGAATCCTGTTAGCAGCGAAGTTAAGCTCAGTTGTTGCCTCGTTCACAGCTTCCAACGCCATCCTCAGGGCTGCCACCTTATGCTCCAGTTTGGCCACGACACCAGTGAGGTGAAGCATCAAATCACTGAAGGAGTAAACGATGTTGAAGGCCTGGTAGTCATCGGCGCGAACATTATCCTTTCGGATGTGCAATTCATCTAGGACCTCCTCCAAAGTCTCAATGTCGTGGTCTGTCTGTATGACCTTGTGCTCGAAAAGGCCAAGGTCATTGGTGAGGTTGTGGCCGACTGCTGTTACTTTGGCCACCAGCTCTCTCTTCTCGTCTCGGTCCATAATGCTCACCGGGGTAGAACAGGTTGGATACGTGTAAGGGTGGTGGGAGTTTGGAGTATGAACAAGGATGAATTTAGCGCTATAAATAGAGGGTTTGGAGTACTGCGATGAACCTGTTGGAAACGTGTAAGCTTGTAGAAAGATTGGAGTGTAGCAATGGTGAAGAACAGGGGAGATTCCCTTTCTTGGCACGGTTTCAACGTGTAAGGGTTTCAGAGGTTAGCGGCGTCTCCCAAGCAGTGCGTATCACTGCAAACAGAAACACAATCAATTAGACCATTCACCAAGATTTGTTGCCAAATTAAGTTTGGAATTTGAAATAAAGAAGCCTGAAAAGAAGGAGTAACGTATCATCCCAGCCGTGCTCTGTCAATCAGCCTGATTTATAGGGAAGGAATACAAGCAGCTTCACACAGGCCTATTGCCAACACAATACCATTTGAACACAAATTCCAACCAATTCCTATTCCACAACCGCATCCACACCCAATCACGCCCATGCATTGAATTATCAATGTTTATCAACACCCATCAATAATCCCTGTATAAATAGGGATCCTATTCAGTACGCAACCACACCATCAAACACTGCTTAACAACTTCTGTTAGAGTTACATATCTTCACCTCAAACCATCACCGAAGACATGGATCCACGGGTTGTACAAAACATCCTAGATATCGCAGGCATCGCTGGTACTGCACTCCATAAGGATGTCATTTCTGTGGAGAGCATGCTGCTCTCTATAGAGCAGGAAATTGATCAGTGGAAACAAGTCCGGCACCAGCTGAAGGAATCCAGGACAGATGTGCTCTACCAATATGATGAGGCTTGTATGGATGCGGAGGAGTTCATCAAGACCATGGGAGACGCCCTCCTTCAATTGGCCAAGATAATTTCCAGGTTGGAGGCGTCAAGGGACTGTTTGAGGCTGAGCCTGGCCCAAATGCATGCTGCGGTCAAGGCATCAAACAAGTTTGCCAACAGGGTTCCTGTCATTCCCAAGTCTAATTGAAAACATATGTAACTCTTCGTGATTTTCAATAAAAAGCATCCGTTTTAATATTCATATATTGCACATTTTACATTATCCGCATTCATAGAGAAACCACAATATTGCAAATTCAGGGAACAAAAATCCAGAAGTCCCACGATCCAGATAACAACATTGCCTACGAAAATGATTTACACCACCCAACACAGTTGGATATTAATTCTCTAATGGTAATCTGGAAGAAGGATCCGCATCATGATGATGATTGCCCTCTCTTCAACACCATCTGAGAAATGCCATTGACCAGCACTTGGTAGTTTATTCAAGTCAAAATCTCTTTCTTCAGGGAATATTGGTGATATTGCGCTTTCAGGATCTTCTTCATCAGCACCACCAGAGGGAATTTTATTTAAATCAAAACTACGATGTTCCTTATCACCCGAGCAAAGAGGGGGGTGTTTTCCGGCAAGGAAATTTCATTTAAATCAAAATCAAAAGGAGGTTTTACGTTCCTTACCTCGTTGACATGGTTTGCAACGTCAATAACCCTAGAACCGAGCCGATTCTCCGCTACAGCTTTGCCACCCTTCGACTCAACCTCTCTCAAATTCAACCGCGAGCTCTCTTCTTGCCCACCCATATCCTTAATCATGCTTTCTTTCTCCTCTTTCTCATACGTATCTTCAACAATTTCATCGGATATGGGCCCCCAATCGTCTCCAACCATTTCTTCATCGTCGCCAACGACAGAATCATGAACAAACATATTCCCACAATTATCAAACTGGATACAGCTGTCATACTGTGAATTATCACAATATATCCCCTCCATTTACCTTAATTTGAACTCAGAAGAACAAAAATAAGAAGTGAGGGAGTTAAAGGGTTAAGGAAGATTGGGAGTTAGAGGGGTGATGCCTCTGTTTCAGAACAGGGATGAAAAGTATTATTGGCGCGCGTTTTTAGTGGGTTTTAAATTTCACTTCCCTCCGACCCCAGACGACCTGCAGCTTTTCGAGCCAAACGACGTGTCGTTTGAGGGCCAAAATCGTCATTACGCACCCAAGGACGGCACAACAATCAAAGGCGTCAACTAAATCCGGATTTTGGGAATTGGCCTTGGGGCGTCAAGCTTCAAATGACGGAGGGAGTAAAATTAATCAACGGATTATCCAAGTGATTAGACAGCAATTATGGACATGGACCCATGTTTGATATAATTGATGAGATTAGAATTTTGCAATTTGACAAATTTTGTTTTTGATCCGATCCAATCCAGCATATATAAACTGTATTATTAGGGACCTTGTCTATCACAAGGCATGCTCTCTATTCCAAAAACCAAACATAATCTTTATTGGAGCATTATCTAATTTTAAAAAAAAAACAACTCTTCTAATTTAGAATGCTTTATTTTCAAATCCAAATTAACTTAAATATGTATCTTTTTCCATAAGCTAATGATTTTATTAGAATAGCAAGTAATACAAGGTGCACTTTTGAATTAAAAGGTGTAAGACCTACCGTAAAACTAAACCTTAGAAAAAGAGGACAATAAGCGGATTTTTCCCGATCTAAATGCACGAACGAAACTCCAATTGATATGTTCATTGGTTTTATCTCAATTACGTTGTGAATTCGTTTGTAAAATTTAAACTCAATCCAATAGTCAGACGAAAAGTTACGTCTTTTCAACTTTAAAGAAACGAATAAAAATATAATAGAATATTATTCCGTTTTTTTTTCTTAATTTTTTTAGAAAATATCAAATCATGTACTCAAGTATATGGTCCAAGTCGAATTGAAAATACCCAAAATAAATATACCCGCAACGTTAAATTTACTTACATATTAATGTAGAGTACAACTTTTCTATCACAAAAAAGAAAAGAAAAGAAAAGAAATGTGGAGTACAACTCCGGAGCACGTGTGGGTGCGCAAGTAAGTAGCCCTTCCACTACAAAAACAAAAAACAATGATTAAACATGGATCCATCGCTACAACATTTTGCTTAGGGTCCGCACTACGTCGATCGTCGTTTGTTCATCATCCCCGTAAGCAAGATATTATCAAATGAAAAATCTACTGCCTTCTATATAGTGGTGAATTGTTTGGGACACACATGTAGATGAGCAACATGGCAGCATTTCATGTATTATAAACATTCCACTCAAACTCCCATGTGTCATGTGCCACTCTCCATACCAAACAAGGACTGCCAAAATACCTAATTAAGAACTTTGCACCATTTTCTTAATAAACAAAAGAAAATAGAGACAAATTTGCACTACTTGGGCAGATAGTAAATGGTATATGTGCATTAATAATAATAAAGTGTATGTGAAAGCAAAAAGATTTTATTTCGTTTAATTTGATCTTTTTGGTATAAATTGATTAACGTGGTTTCTCAATGCCATATGGTTGTTGGTGCATAAATTTGTTTTATTTTGGTTCATATAGTATATGATAAACTTGCTTGATGTGATCCATTTGTGTAATGTCTCTCATCATATTAAAACTGACACATTAGTGTGAAAGTCGAACGCAAATTATGGAAGGATCACATTAACTAATTGCAGCATGCTACGGTTCATTAAGCAAATTTATATCATAGACCAAACTAAATAAAATTGTCCATTAGAGGGATCGTTTGTCATTAAACCATTTTATAACCTTAATTAGCCTTAAGCATAAATATTCTTTTCTATTGCTGCTGTTTCTTTACACATTCCACTACATGCAACTGCCATTTGAGGATCATGGCATGTGCATACATGCTCCTAATACAATAATTTCTTGATATTAATTAATTAATCCATTTGCTTCCTTACGCACAAGAGAAGAGATCACATGTATTGATCATGTGATAGAGATCTAAAAATCAATAAGTCTCATTAAATTAAATTAAATAAAATTAATGGAATAAAATGGAGGGTTATATATAATTATTAGCTAGAGATTGTCCATCAATGAGAATTGGGTGAATTAGCTGGTTACTTCAATCACATATATCAGCTAATTAATCGATCTTAATAGACATTTAATTCATGGTTGTTAGCTGATGATTAAATTCTAGTGAATTTTTGAATTCTACTCCAACGTCCGCTTCTAAAAATAAAAATAAAAGTGATAGAGTGACATTTTACCACATTTATGAAACTAATTGATACAGGAAGAGTGTGTTAACCATTTATGATTGTAGGTGGGGAAAAATGACATCACATTACCTTACAAAAGTATCCTTTAGTTGCAAGACATGGAAGCTTTTTTGAGCCAAGAAAGTTTGCAACACAAAAAAGATGTGTTTGGAATCTGGAGGAGGGGCCTCTTTTGCATATTTTCTACTGTTTTTGGGTCCTTGTCTTCTTTTAATGTAGTTTGTACCATTGTCCTTTTGATTGTCCCAAATTATGCTTGCATGGATCTTTAACTTTTTACTAAACATTCTAGTATTGTTTGCCAGCTTGTGAATCTCGTACTAATGAGCGTTTTAATTTAATTATTGGTACGGGATGGACCGGTCCTAGTTAAAATACCATGACAGTGTTTTATTTTTCTTATATATATTATATACAAATTTACAAGATTCAATAAATTTAAAATACGTTTTTTTAGTACTGGGATGAGACGTATCGTCCATACTAGCCGGTATGTAAACAATACGACCGATATGACCGGTATAGATCGAGATAGAAACTGAAATGATATGATATAGTTTGTATATTGTTTTCAGTATTGAAATGAAACGTATTGATCGATATAGTACTAGGTTGATAAGATTGATTGTTTGCCCTACCTATGTCTTTCTTTCTTTCTTTTTTGGAGTGACTCGGTGCTTAATCATGACCGATCATCGCATAAGAATATATTATAAACATTTTGTTTACAAATAACAAAATGAATTATATGCTAAGTAATTAGTTGAATTATAAGCTATAACATGGATACATACGATACGAACCATTTAGATGAATCCGTACTAGAAGTAGCTAGCCATTCTAGGTGGCCAATGATCATTGTACTTTCTTTTCTGTTCTCAAGTTAGTTTGCAATCAAACATGTCTTGATAGATTTGTTTTAACAGAACATTCATGTTTACTGCTTGGTATATCCATCATTGGTCAAATTGTACAACAGATAAGAATTTAATTAGCCGAAATTTTTAAACCAAATCAAGATGGCCTTATCACTACGGTCTAACTTCCTTCAAATTCAATTTTCAAAAAAAGTGAAGTATCAGGTATTCATATTACAGTGTTTAGAGAAAAATGCATTAAATTAGTTCTCACCCATCTATTTTTGTGAGGACCATGGTGTTGACTGATTTTTGTTATATCAAGGTTGGTAATTTTCTTGCAGTTTTCCCATTATTTTTGTGCGAATTATAGGTGTTCTAATTTATCATATATAGTGAGTGAATCGCGTAGTTAATAACTCATTGCACATTATCCAATTTTTGTACGGTTGACTGCACTATTTAGTGTATAACATAAAAGGGAATTATGTTCGATTGAACTCTTTGATTGATTTTTTTTTTAATCAGCAGAAAGTTATATTGAAATGAATTGTCATGAAGAACATGACTGAAGATTACAAGACACTGCTTCAATAGCAGTGCGACAAACGTTCTCAACAACAAACGAAGCCCCAAAGAAAAGGGCAAAGGACTGACTCCCTAGCCCACTATTAGACCTGACTCCTCATCAACCTACATCTGAGAAAACCGAGCTTCGATTCACCGATTGAGTAACCATGCCGGGGATTGAAGGACATCGGACAAACTGTAGGCGAACCCGTTGTCCTTACTTTTCAACCACCAATGCCACAAAGAATTGGTTAAATTGATTTCCGATTCAATGTATCGATTTAGAATAAAATAATGTATTTTTATCTATCATACTTGTTTAATTAATTTTGTAATGGGTGAGTCTGCTAGTGCCGAGTTAGTGGTGCTGAGTGCTGACCCATCATGCAATTCTTGTATAGTATATAAAACAATTCTTGTGGACCATTTAATTTGGTTTGATGGTAAATAATGAAAGTGTGAGATTTTCAATAAATAAAAAAATAAAAAAATAAAAGTGAGAACAAACAACTCTTAATTAATTAAGCTGTCTTTAGAATTTTCTTCTTTTTAATTCAATTTCAAAAAGACCAGCCGACAGCATTACAGGATTTGCAGCTTATGAACTATAAAAAATGAAAAGAAAACCTTATTATCTTTTCTCATATTCCTTACTTAATTACATGTGCACTTCACTAATCACTACCCACTTTAGATTCCACAATTGCATCCACATCGTCAATTGGATCATAAAAAAACCAAAATGGATCTTTCATTTCATTTCATCCCATCCATCTATTCTTTTAAGATGATTCGAGTTTGAATTTTTTAACATACAATTTATAAATTTCCCTTCTACTTAAGTGAAATGTGTATCTAACAGTGGTCTCTTTAAAAAAATGCAAACTCGAGTTCCACTCCATCAGTTTAGTCAGCAAAATAAAATAAAAAGAAGTAGAAGTTTGGTTTTCATAAAAAGAAATGCAGGAGAAGATCACAACATAGTAAGGCAAAGGCCTCCTTGATGTAACAAAATAAAAACACTGAAAAGATTGTTTGGAAAAACCTCTGTAGTGATGGCTAAGTAGTTTATGACCACAAAAAATGACGGACCACCTTCAGTCTTGGATTATGCATTGAAAGAACAGGACTAGCTATACCCTAAAATATCTTTTAGATCAACCCAACAACTCGAGCTCGAGTTATTTAAATCATCGAGTTTTGATCAAGATCGTTGGATATTAACCGATTTTTTTTAAAATATTTTTTATCAAAATTCACTCGATTTCCGGCTTGATCCCGGCCGGACTAGGCCGGGTTTCATAATCTTGTCTTTCGGATTAATCATCATCAAAATATATATATGGTTGCTGTGTCATGTTGGTAATTTGATCTCCAAGCCATCTCTATCTTGAGATATATATATATATATATATATATATATAAATTCATTAAATCAATCAATTAAACACCAAAATAAATCAATAAATTAAATTAAATAAGTATTATTTTTTATTTGTTTCTAACAAAATGATGGATGATAAAAGAGAAAAAGCCTCTAGCTGACCTCAAAAGTGGAAACCAAATAGAATGGATCACAACACGTAAAAGTGGATTCATAGAATGAGAGTTTTTTTTATAAAAAAAAACATAAAGTCATCCTTTTTAGTGTAATCTTTGGGACAAAAGCTAAGGTAAAGTAAAGTGTATGAGTACAAACTCACCCACTCAATAACTCGGTGATAATTCTTACAAAATAAACAGAAGTAGTTCCCTAATTCGGGTTTATTAACATTAATCTTGTCTATTTACGGAAGAAAAGAAAAAGAAAAAACCCATGAGTCAAAAAAGAAGAAGATGCACTTACATAAATAAAACCAAAATACCCATATCCTCAGCTAACAGCTATACCATTTAAAGATGATAATTAAAAAAAATAATGGTAACAGAAAAAACAAAAAGAAAAAGAAAAAAAGAAGGTGAAGGTGGTGGTCTCTCTTGGATCCAGATCTTCTTCTGCTTTTCTTTCTATAAACAAAACATGGGGTTCTCCCCTCAACAATCCCAACACAAACAGACCAACAACAACTTCTACTGTTCTTCTCATCCACAGCAGCAATGCCTGCAATTCTAAGGAATATCTTCTCCTTCTCCTTCACCTTCCTGCTATCGATAAACTACTCCTTCCTCTTCCTTTCTTGCCACTCCATTGATGAGCAAGGCCAAGCTCTTCTGACATGGAAGAAAACTTTAAACAGCTCCACTGATGCATTGAAATCATGGAACCCTTTAGACCCAAATCCATGCAACAATCACTGGTTTGGTGTCCACTGCAACACAAATGGCAACATCATACAGATAAACTTGCGAGAAGTAGATTTGCAAGGCTCACTTCCTTCAAATTTTCAGTCTCTCAAGTCCTTGAACACCCTCATCCTCTCATCCACCAATCTAACCGGCGCGATCCCGAAAGAGTTTGGAGATTATCAGGACCTTACTCTCCTTGATCTCAGTGACAATTCTCTATCAGGAGAAATCCCAGTTGAAATCTGCACGCTGAGAAAGCTGCAAACTTTAGCTCTCAACACAAATTTTCTTGAAGGTGCCATTCCTGATGATATTGGAAACCTGTCCAGTCTAGTCCATCTCACTCTCTATGACAATCAGCTAATTGGAGAAATTCCAAAGAGCATTGGAGGATTGAGCAGGCTGCAAGTTTTTCGAGCCGGAGGGAACAAGAATCTGAAAGGAGAGCTGCCTCAGGAGATTGGAAACTGCACCAACTTGGTTGTTTTAGGCCTCGCCGAAACCAGCATTTCTGGCAGACTTCCTTCAACTATTGGAATGCTGAAAAGGCTTCAGAGCATAGCCATTTACACCTCATTCTTGACAGGCCCCATTCCTGAGGAAATTGGGGACTGCACTGAGTTGCAGAACCTGTATCTGTATCAGAATTCTCTTTCTGGTTCAATCCCAAGGCGAATCGGGGAACTCAAAAAACTTCAGAGTCTTCTACTATGGCAGAACAGCTTGGTTGGTACAATCCCAGTTGAGGTTGGAAGCTGCACAGAGCTCACAGTTATTGATTTTTCAGAGAATCTTCTTACAGGAACCATACCGACAAGTTTTGGGAATCTTTTGAAGCTTCAAGAGCTTCAGCTGAGTGTCAATCAGTTATTAGGTACTATACCTGCTGAGATCACAAATTGTGCACAACTCAGTCATCTTGAACTCGACAACAACAACTTTTCCGGTGAGATTCCTTCACTTATTGGGAATCTGAAGAGCTTGAATCTGTTCTTTGCCTGGCAGAACAACCTAACAGGCAACATTCCAGAGTCACTTTCAGAGTGTCAGAATCTTCAGGCTCTTGATTTATCATACAACTATCTTTCTGGTTCGATACCTAAGCAGATATTTGGGTTGCAGAATCTCACCAAGTTGCTCCTCCTTTCCAATGATTTATCTGGGTTTATACCGCCGGATATTGGAAACTGCACCAACTTGTATAGGCTGAGGTTGAATGGGAACAGGCTGGGGGGTACTATTCCATCGGAGGTTGGATATTTGAAGAGTTTGAATTTCTTGGACTTGAGCAACAATCGTCTGGTTGGAGCAATCCCATCATGGATATCCGGATGCCAGAACCTTGAGTTTCTCGATCTTCATTCCAATGGGATCACTGGTTCTGTGCCTGATACTCTACCCAAAAGCCTACAGCTTTTGGATATTTCAGACAATAGGGTCACTGGTCCTCTGACTCACAGCATTGGGTCATTGACTGAACTAACCAAGCTCAATTTGGCGAAGAATCAAATTTCGGGCAGAATTCCAGCAGAGATTTTGTCTTGCAGTAAGCTGCAGTTGCTTAACCTTGCAGAAAATGGTTTCTCTGGGGAAATTCCGAAGGAACTTGGCCAGATTCCGGAGCTGGAAATCTCTCTAAACCTCAGCTGCAACCTGTTCTCCGGTGAGATCCCATCTCAATTCTCCGGTCTCAGTAAGCTGGGAATCCTCGACCTTTCTCACAACAAGCTACAAGGCGATTTAGATTCTCTTGCCAACCTTCAAAACCTCGTCTCCCTTAATGTCTCCTTCAACGAGTTCTCTGGAGAATTGCCTAACACCCAATTTTTTCGAAAGCTCCCGCTTAGTGACCTTACTTCAAATAAAGGTCTGTACATTGCAGGAGGGGTAGTGACACCAGCAGATGGGATGGGGCGGGCAAGGCACGCTGGATTAGCAATGAGGCTCCTGACATCCATTCTTCTTAGTTTAAGTGCAGTGCTGATATTAGTTGCGGTCTACATGCTAGTCCGCGGCAGGTTCACTACTGACAGTGATTCCCTTGATGATAACGGCACTTGGAAGATGACTTTGTATCAGAAGCTTGAATTTTCGGTGGATGATGTTGTTCGAAATCTAACATCAGCAAATGTTATAGGCACTGGTAGCTCTGGAGTTGTATACAGGGTTACAATCCCAAATGGAGAGACAATAGCTGTAAAGAAGATGTGGTCAGCAGACGAGTCCGGAGCGTTTAATTCCGAGATTCACACACTTGGTTCGGTGAGGCACAGGAACATTGTCCGGCTTCTGGGTTGGTGTTCAAACCGGAATCTGAAGCTGCTTTTCTATGATTACCTTCCAAATGGAAGCTTGAGCTCACTACTTCATGGAGCTGGAAAAGGTGGAACAGACTGGGAAACCAGATATGATGTTGTGTTGGGTGTTGCACATGCACTTGCATACTTGCATCATGATTGTGTCCCACCGATTCTGCACGGTGACGTGAAGGCCATGAATGTGCTGCTAGGGCCAAGGTATGAGCCTTACCTTGCTGATTTTGGACTGGCAAGAGTTGTGAACAGAAATGCTGAAGATGATTCATGCAAGCCAAGTCCAAAACCTCAACTAGCTGGTTCTTATGGATACATGGCTCCAGGTAACATACAATCTTAAATTCTGACCCGTCTTAAACATTTAGTTATAGTTCAATTGTCTTATAATAAAGTCAAGCTTAATCTTTCTGGTGTTTCTTTTCTGCAGAACACGCATCGATGCAGCGAATCACCGAGCGAAGTGATGTGTACAGTTTTGGTGTAGTGATGTTGGAGGTTTTAACAGGAAGGCATCCTTTAGACCCAAGTTTACCATGTGGAGCACACTTGGTTCAGTGGGTTAGGGAACACTTAGCCAGTAAAAAGAATGCTGCTGACATTCTTGACCCAAAGCTTAGGGGAAGAGCTGACCCTACAATGCATGAAATGTTACAAACATTAGCAGTTTCATTCTTATGCGTCAGCAACCGACGGGACGATCGACCCATCATGAAGGATGTTGTTGCAATGCTAAAAGAGATCCGCCACGTCGAGCCGGACCTCCCGAAGCCTACTTCCACACCTCCTCCCCCTCCTCCTCCTCCGTCTAGAATTGTAGCTTCTCAAGCATCTTCTAACTGCTCCTATGCTTTCTCTGATGATTCAATTTAATCCTGTTATAATATTGTAATATCTCATATTAAAGATTTTTTTTCCCGATCCCTACTTTAACAATAAGAAACTATTTTCACTTGAGTATAACGAAATTTTAAAAAGGTTTTTAGAATAATTTTTTTCGTTCCACGACTCATGTAGATTTTTTTTTTTACAATCCTACTATTATCGTCTTTGGGAATAGGGAGGAGTAGGGATGGGAAGTGTGACTAGGACGTAAATACATGGAAAGTTGGAACAATGATTGTTGTTGTCTTTGGATGCATACAAGTAGAATTTAATGCAAAAAACGAGATTCTCTTGTCTACACACGAACGCACCTTTTCTTTTCTTTTCTTTTTTTCCTCTTTTCCTAAGAGAATAAGGAAAAAAAAGAAGGGTCTTTCCATTTCGAAACCTGGCTGGCTCACATGACCCCACGTTCCTTACATCACATGGCAATGTGCTGTTTGAGTGGGACTTTCCAGCGGCCAGGGCCAGAAAAAATAAAGACCCAAATCCAAATCCAAATCCAAATCCAAAATCCAAAAAGGATACTAAATTGCTAAACTTGGTTTACAAGAAGAGACTAAAGGTCTTAACTCAACAGCACATGCACAAGCAGGACCATCATACCTGTTTACTTATAGCAAGATAATGATGTTATGGTGACCAACTATATTTCTCACATGCATGCCTGCCAAGAGAGAGAGTACAGAAAGTACCAATCCAATCTTCTGATCCACAGACCATGCAAGTTAAAAGTCTTGAACGCCCACAAAAGGCTACTTTTAGTACAACTTGTGTGCATGGTGCTGTATGTAACTAGGTAAGCAAATCAAGAAGTAGACATGTACACGAACCGATTATATTTTCTTCGAATATTTTCACTTGTTGGGGTACATGAAATGAATTCTCCCATTTTTAGTTAAAAACAAGGGCGATTGACCGTACCTCAGTGCACCACTGGCTGCTCAACAAATGCAGTGTCCAGCTTTTTGGCCACAGCAGTAATCACTAATGGAGACAGTGGGTCTATCCACAATGACCATCTTACAACTCTGCTGATCCCGTGTGGACCATCATCTCGTATTGGGTATGACCCACAGCCCTTCTTTGGCATCAGTATTCAAGAAAGATCCCTACTTTCGCTGAGATTCTAACTTCTTCAACACAAAGGAAATAACATCCCAACTGAAACCACGGTACTGAAGCCACCGAACAATTCTTGATTTACGTGTTTCTTGGGGAGCATCCTGACTCTTGAGCCACTGCTTTGAAACCTGAGCCAACAGCTGATCCATAGAATGCTTTGACAGGGACAGACTTGATTCATGATCTCCACATTCACCTCCCTTGAAAACCAGTTTCAGTGCCTTGTCTGTATCAACTTTACGCACACCTTTGCTGGATAATGCCTGGTTAAACAATTAGGCTTAACATTAAGTGGCCAACATTTGCATCTAAAATAGCAAATATTAGAAGAAAGTACAGGATATTCTTTTTTCCTTCATTTTCACTCTTCTATCGTTTTCAATTGACTAACGAAATCAACTGAGTGGTGATTATGCAATTCATTATATCAATAGAAGAACAGGGTGCCGACAAGCCACTGAATTCCATCGCACTTTTTATGCCAATACATTTGAAGTTAACTGTGATCATAAATTTCTCAACTGCATTCAGCTTATGGCAAAATAGATGCATTTAGTTATACACGATGGTGATTAAAATGACCCCAAAAGGAAAGCCAGAGTCATACAATTACCCTGCATTTTCAACTAAAACCTAAGCTGAATGTCACTAAATTATCATATTTAAATAATCATGGATTATGTGATGATTTCGTATTAAACAATGATTATTATTGAAAAGCTGGTTCCTTGCTATCCCAGCTCTCTGTAATTAATAACAAACAAGGTAGTAACCGCACAAGATTAAATCATAAAAGAGATCTGCCCACCCCTCCTCTAAAAATAAAAACACCATTTTTAGTGGGGGGGAAAAAGTGCCATTGAATCAGATTCCATAAGATATACTGATACCTGAAATAGACTCCTAGGTTCTAGTGTGCAGAAAGAAATTGAACTTCAAACGCTAACAAAACCACTATAAGTACCTATGTACATTTAGTGCCATGAGTCATGACAATGCCTAAACTCATGAAAGAAACAAATTGATGAGAAAACTTATAAGATGGCACAGATGGTGAACCAAACAATGGCTAACAAAAAATTAAAGAAGACCGTCATGACGTATTACTTACTAAATTCATTAGCCTTACCACTGAACAGGATAATACTAGAAAGAACAGCTTACTTGCATGATCCGTCTAGGTCCCCAGCTTGAGGAGGAAAACCGAGATCGAGAAAATGTTTCCGCATACAAGCTATCATCGATCAATCCTCTACATTGAAAAGGAAATGTTAGAGGGATCTTGAATGTCTCAATATTTGAGGAAGCACATGAATTCCTCAAAGAAAAGAACAGGCACATAGCAATATGTATGCAATACATGAGAAAGGCATAGGATGAAAATGGAAAATAATGATTCTGGCCACGATCATGTTCCACTATCAGCCTTTAGCGCTTTCATGAGCAATAAGTAACAGTCATGCTGGATTTTCTTTTTCCTATAAAAGTATGAGTTGATACCATCAGGTACTGGTCAAATATGGGTAAAATATTGGCAGCTACCCAATATTTCCTAGTCCCGTACTCTGGCTAGTCATGATACACCTTCTTGGTTAATATTGCTGTATAATGGTACAAGAAGGCTCCATTACTAGTAAATAACAGGCACTGTGCTACAATATGCACCAGTTGGAATTTAAAACTATTAATAACATGGCTTCATATGAAGTAATAAGCACAGTGTACCTGCGCTGAAAATTGGTTATCACATCCTCCACAACATCAGGAGGAAAACTCTTCCCAAGAAGTTTCTTTCTCAGTTCAACTGCAGTAAATGCTCTGCAGAGGAAGTTAAAAAGCTTAACATGAGGAAACGCCCAAGTGCCTTGACATGCTCAGCTAATCAAAACAGCTCCAAACAATCACCTCAGGTCAGCCAATTCAAAGGAAAGATGATAACGTTGATAAAATCCAGAGTGTGGGTATACATTCAGCAAACAATTTTCTAGTTTTAATCATCACTTTCCTATTTTCCCTAATACATTGCTCCAAAAAACATTGATGAAACGTGGCTTATCAACAACTCTTAAAGGGCATCAAACAAGAGTTTTGTTTGGTTGTAAAAACTAAGGAATTAAAAAAATCATTATTTATTTATTTATTGAAACTAAAACTTGGTTACTGCAATAACTCAGTAATAAGTTATATGACACTTTGTTTAAACATGAAATGTTTTGGA
Organism: Viola odorata; assembly: GCA_963691705.1. Lineage (NCBI taxonomy): Eukaryota > Viridiplantae > Streptophyta > Magnoliopsida > Malpighiales > Violaceae > Viola > Viola odorata. The sequence continues at coordinate 46,034,426 of OY829539.1, read as the reverse complement.
AAACTCACTTTCGAGTTTCCTAGAAATATAGAGAAACTAAGAACTTGGTTTTCTGAAAGAATTCAAATTTTACAGGTACAGATGTTTGCCAACAGTTTCTGTTTTTCAGAAATTTTCTACAACTACACTGAAACTTGGTTTTTAGTTTTATTCCATTACATCTCAAGATTGTTGGCCGATTCAAAGTTTAGTAGTGTTACAGTCATAATGACAATTAGACAACATAACGGAATGAGACAAAAGGCAAGATTATGGTTTTGACATTTGTACATGCATTCGGAATTAGATAATGCATATAATCACAAAAGCCTTTACGGAAAAAAAACATGCCTATGTGCTTCAACCTACAAAACCAACATAAAAACATGTTTAGGGAAAACAATGCCCTGACCTTGTAGCAAGCAATTTGACAGCCAACTGCCTAGCATCTTGCATAGCTCCACTCATTAGCACATTATGCTTAGAAGTATCACTTTCTTCTTGGATTACCATCTCCTCAGCATCATCCATGGGTTCTTCCATGAGAGCAGGATCTACAGCCCCCAAATAGTGATTTATTTCTTCTGATGAAAACGCTACAACCATTTGACCACATTGCTTGACTGACAAACATTAAGAAAGTAGTTAAACTTTGAGGAAAGAAAGGATAAAACGGTACACACAATTGCGAACTTTATTCTAGAGAGCATAATTACCCTGATGTGCATCATCGAGAAAGGAACTCTCTGCATGTATTAGCTCCTGATGTTGAGTTTTTTTCCCCGAACTAAGAGTCCTCCCTATACCACCTGACTTTTCGACAAGTACCCCTGCATCATCGAGAAAGGAACTCTCTGCATGCATTTGCTCCTGACGTTGAGCTTTTTTTCCCGAACTAAGAATCCTCTCTATACCACCTGACTTTTTGTCAAGTACCTTTTTTTTGAAACCCTTCACAGGAGAAGAATTCTCCGGTTCAATACCCTTTGGAGAAGATTTCTTAGGGACATATCTAACAGGACCCGAATCAGTATTATAAGCCATGCCTTTCAAACTCAGAATTGTTGTAGTTCTTTTCATCCTAAAAAGAAAAATCTTTTATCACCACCAATTGGCATAGGAACACAGCCAAGCAAAACTTACATACTTATTAATTCTTTTTCCTACTATCTCAGTTTAAGAAAAATGAAACTTTATGATAAGTGTAAAAATTGTGTAACTTTAAGAACAGGCCCAATTACAAGACATAAAAAAAGATACATACAATTAGAGGTCTACTGATATGCATCAAATTGAGGTAAATTTTCTTCAATAGGCCAAAAGGAATTGAAAAATGTTTTCGCTTCTTCCATTTTGCGAAACTGCGAGAGGATTCTTACCAGGGAATGGAGATGACGCGAACCTGAAGACTGAGAGAGAATTGGGAGGCGATATTTAGGACCTGAATAGCCATTTTCAAGTTTAATTGGAGTTACACTTAGAGTTAGAGCCTGTTTGGTATGAAAATCAGGGAAGCGTTGAGTTCATTTGAATTGACATCTTAACAGACAGTGGTGAGAAGAATAATTGAACGGAAAGCGGCGGTGATGATTCCAGTGGCTGGCCGGCGATTGGGGTGGTCCAGTCCAGTATTGTTTCAAGGGAGAAGGGATGTTGAAGAACGATGATGGAAAACAGGAGTAGCGGCGCGGCAGTCCTTGAGCGCTTTTCCTTTTCTTTTCAGTAAAAATAAGGCCCAGCCCAACTTTGGAAATTAAAAGAAAACAGGCCAGTAAAAATAAATATTCCCTCTGGACCATTATAACTGACGTCCTAGCACAGTGGCAACAAATAAGGGACCGGATTTTTTTATTATTTTATTCTTTTTTCCCCAAAACTGCCCTCTGCTTCTCCTCCAAACCCCAAACCCCGACCGCGACGATTGCCTTTGGATCTCAGGTTCTTAATCTAGGTTTCTTAGATTTAATTGATTAAATCAATGAAATTTTTGGATTTATTTACAATGGAGTGGTGTGTTGAAGGGGAGCAAGAATGATGCGTTTGGTGGTGAAACGATGAGGGACAACAATGGTAGATGGAGCAGATCCGGTGTTGAATGGTGGAGGTGATGAGAGATGATGATATTTTCGCCGGAGATGATGGCCTATGGTGAGAACTGTTTGATAAAGGAGGAGGTGGTGGTCGGATCTAGAGGAGAGACACAATGGATGGCATGTTGGGACGATTGTAGATAAGTACCCGTTGCGGATCTAGAGGAGAGGGTTCTGGTCGGAAAGAACATTGGTGGTGGTGGATTTGGCGAGGGTGAGGCGGCAGTGGTGGTGGCGGCTTTGGCGAGGGTGAGGGAGAGAAATCCACGGAGGAGGGAAGAGGGGAAGCAGAGAAAGAGAGATGGGATGGATTTGGAGAGGAAGGAGGAGAGGGCTTTTTTGGTAATTGACTTTTCCAATATGGTGAGGTGGCACAAAAATGACAATTAAAGTGGTCCAACAAATTCGTAGGAAAGTGTCAATTATTATAGTTCGGAGGGAGTATAATGTTAGCTATATAGAGCAAGGATACTTTATTTTTTATGCTGTGTTCGTGTCGGATCGTTTCCGACATTGATATTTGATGGGCACTCATATAAAACGTGTCTGATTCATTATCTCTCATATTTAATTTTTTGTCTAATTTTAAATAATTATTGGTGCCAAAAAGATATTTAGTTATTTATAAGAGTAAACTTAATTTCAAATTAACCTTTTATTTGCATTATACTTAAAAATATAGTTTAAACTCACGCTTTTTTTTTAATTGTTGTAAATGATATTTTTTATATAATATATAATATACGTACATATATACTAGGTTGGTATTCAATAATTTTTAATTTTTTCTTGTCTCAGTATCGATGTCTATATCGTGTTCGAAGTTGTGGGTAAAGAGTGGTGGATGCAATGAAGGATGCTTCATAGAAAAGGATTGGTTTGAAATGCTTTCACAAATTAGACACTATACTTAACTTCCGGAGGGTCAAGTCCTTCTTAGCCACGATACCTAATATTTGATTCTCTAAGTGCCTATAAGAGGGTTAATACACCCTACGGTCCTAAATATTTTTTATTTTATTTTACTCAATTCCAAACGTTTTTTTCTTTTTTTTCTTTTTATTGGCCCCAAATGTTTTATCCGTTAGTTCAATATAGTCCCCATTGTTAAAAAAACGTTAACGAAGACAAACTCTATTAGATTTTATTATTTTAATAATTTTTATTACAATGAGGTCCCACATGTCAGAAAATATTTTTAAAAAAGATAGAAAATTAAGAAAACTACATATCGGCTATGCGGTAGAATGTAATATATTGAGTGAAATAAAAAAAAAAATTATCAAATAATTTTTGCAAAATATAAATTTGTACATTAAATTCATGGTCAAACTCAACCCTAATTTCCCATTGGTTGTCACCCCAACCATTTCCTAATCCTTGAAGAAAAGAATGCACTTTCCTCATTACTTAGTTACCCAGCTTTCCAAGCGTAAATTGCATGGAAGAACTCAGGAATTGATGGCATCTCCTGCGGCGAGTCATACCTGCCACCACCGCCGCTACCACAACGCTTATAGTCTCCACCATTGGTGTCAGGCATACATTCTTGTGGTGCTGGCTTGAAGATGAACAATCCGTGGTCCGGACCGGAACTACTATACAGCCAATCATGCACATCCCAAAAGACTTGTACCATCACATCCTTATCCACACTTAGATTCTCATTCCCTCTAAATCTCCAATGCAAATTCATCACATGGATCACCTCAAATCCATCCACACTAATCCACATTTCAGGATCACCCAGCCCCGACGTGGAGAATTCAATCACAATTTCATGTTCTGTCTTCCCCTTGTTCAGCATTGCTTTAGTACAGAATGTTCTTTTCCCATACACATTCTCTTTCTTGCACCTCAAGATAGGATCTATCAATGATGGTCTCTTCTTGGTTCTTTTGAAAGCATCTTTCTTCATGTCCCCAATCACTAAAACCACCTCGTCCCCGTATACCACCGCCACATAAAAATCCGAGCAGGGCTCGGGATGGTGTGAGAATTTCGCCTGTCGAAAGTCCCAATAGATATCTACTAGTTTCCCATCTACTTCCATGGATTTTAGACCTTTCCTGCCCCAAAATTGCCAAGTCTTTAAATCAATCTTGCAAGTGTAAGGTTGAGATTCATCGGAAGGGTTTTCTATAATGATTGTAAGGGAATAATTCATCACGTTCTTGCTCCATGTAACTGTCACGCTGCGGTCCAATTCTGCAATGTTGGCTTGGTAGATGAAGGTGGCAGAGCAATTAGGAGCTTTATTTGTTGGATGATCCTCAGTGTGTTGCTCTGAGGATGTCTGTTTATGAGAATTGGCAGATGGCTCAGCTCCTAGAAGATGATTAAACATTGCAATTGTAACAACAGCCTCAACGAATTTGAACCTGGTCCTGACCTCTTAAGAGATACCCAAACCCCTCATAACTAGACCAACCCGGTGGCTTAGCCTAGATAAATTTTGGTCAGTGCTGCCTGCAAATGTGATGTTTTAGATGCGCTTCTTCGCATCTCAATCTTGATCAATAAAAACCATTGATCAACAGGGTTTTCCTGGAAATGGGCATGGAATCCACATCAAGAAATTTGAGGCTGCCTGGAAATTAGAAGGAACAATAATTTAGTTAAACAGGTCAGATTCTTTGCAACAAAGTTTACCTATTCTATTCAGTTACCAAATTTCTATTTCATTTGTTAACAAAATGAAAAGGGATTAAGATGGTGTTAATTACCTAGGATTAAAGAAGGAATTCTCAGGCCAATGCCACAATTTGTTGAAGCCAGTCCAATTCTTGGGACAGAAAGCAGATATGGAATTTGCTGCTGCAGAACCTGAAATTGTGGGAGAATCGATTCCTGGGATTGGAAAATTCTCCAATATCTAACTGACAGAAGAATTAAAAATGGTTTTGAGAGATTTTTGACACTAAAAGTAACTATGGAGGAAAATGCAACTAATCCGAGGCTGTCAAAGAGGTGTCAGAAAACAGGCACTTTAACTTATGGACCATCAATTTAGTTGATTGCCTAAATTTAGCAGTACTTGATTTACCATCAATAGAAACTGCAAAAAAGTCACAAATTCTTAGCTGTTTTAAATTTGCTCACCTGATTTTATTATGTATGCTTGTGTGCTTAGGCCAGCCTTTGGTTGGTTGTTAACAAATATTCCTTTGACATTACTTACAAGAAAAATAAGCACAACCCTTATTACTTGAATTAATATCCATACATCTTTCTGCAACAATGGTATAATCAACCAATTACATATCTTTACTGCCAAACAATTCACTAACAGCGGAATTACCACCCGAAAAGTAGAAAGAAACTACAACAATTGCTACCATATGACTTGTTCTTCTGCATCTAAAGAGAATGTAATTTGCACCGGAGCACAAGTGTCACTCACCTGTAGTGAAATGTACCACAGCATTACCATAAGCCGTCATGTGGACACAGACGCATTCTTGATCAGCAGGAGCAGAAGAAATGCAGAATCTTGTTGGCCTTCAAAGTTCAAACTAACAAACACCATTGTATTTGATGACAAATTCTACTCCAACTATATTGTTCTTGATCCTAGAAACTAATACTACTCCACAATTTGTATCAAATGACAATGACCCAACTCAAACTTTTTCTGCAAAATGAGAACTAACCAGAATACAACTAATAGGCATCAGTACCAACTACTCATTCGTCTTCTTGATCAGGTTCTGGCTCTGGCTCTGGTTCTGGTGGTGGCACATTCGAATCAGCAGAAGAAGAGGCAGAGTCCTGTTCATTTCTTGGAGATGATGCACAGGCAGAGGCTTCTTGTTCTGTTCTTGAAACTGAATTGGAGTCTTGTCCTCCAACTTGACTTTGCTCATCATTCTTCTCTTGAGTCTTATCTTCTTTGAAAATGATCAACACGTTGCATGCATTCTTCTCAAGTTTACCAATCTCAGGAACATATCCACTCTTTCTGCCAGCCAAAGAGTCTTCGAAGTTGAGTTTCCTTTTGAGCACTTGATCAGAAGAAGAAGAAGCACCTTCTTTCTTAGCAGCAGCATCTTCCTTTTGAGGAAGGAAACAAGAAGAAGCAGGAGAAGCAAAAGCAAAACCAGAAGCAGAAGCAGAAGCAGAGCTGATTACAGGACGACCACAATGATCATCTTCTTCTGCCTTCTTCTCATCTTCTGGCTAGTAACAAGGAGCCCTGTTGTGCTCTTCCAAAGATTGCCCATTCTTGAACTCTGCTCCACACACTTGGCAGAGTTCTTTCAGTTCTTGGTTTCTGGGCGCATAAGCTTAGCAACTTTGAACAACAATTATTCACCATTATTTTCTTTCTTTAACTAAAAAAATAAAATAAAAAATAGGACTTAGATTTCTCTTTAATTCACCATGAATGCATTTCATATTACTGGACATGGACAATGAAAATGAAGGAGGAAAGAATGATGAGCAAACTGAACAAAAAGTTACCACAGGAAATATTTTTATTTAAGAAACTAAAAGCTAGGAAGCACAATGTGGTTGTGGTTGTGGTTGCGGTTGCAAAGCATCACTCAGCTACTGCACTATCTGACTGAATTCTCTCATATAATTTATACAACAGAGTGGACCTGGACATTTGGGGTTCCCTTTCCAGAACTGCAATTACATCCTTCACAGAAATAGATCGGACCACTCTAGTTTGAGCCACCACTAGTTGATTCCTTCCAAATCTCCTACCACCACCTGCTGCAATGGAGAAGTATGGTGGGAAAAAAGAGAGCAATGCAATGAACATATTACGAATTCTTAATTATAAATCTACAATTTTCTTCACCATAACGCCCATTTCATTCTCACACTTACCAGCAGAAGTTGCTGGACTCCTTTTTTCTTCATCCTGATTGTCCTTCATATTTCCTCCGGACGAAACAGCCTTACGACTTGCACCTTTTGATGGCTGGGAACCAGATGCAGCCTTTTGCCGAGCTTGCTCAGCCATGAGTTGCCACTTTGAGAACATGTCATCTCCACCAACAGCAGCACGGGCAGCTACATTTGCAGCTGTTGTCCTCATTTTATCATCCTCCTCCTTTGCCTATAGAGGAGAGAGCAGGAATAAGAAAACCAAGTATCTTTCTTTCTAGTTTAGCTGAAAGAAAAATTTGTAGTTCCCGCTCGTCCAGTACCTTCCCTGATTTTACACGTCCTTCATCCTTCTCCTTATCACCATCAGCTCCATCATCACCGTCAGGCTGCACCCAGAGACACCAAACACAGGAAAATTATATGCACATGCTCATGCCCTCTTGTCTGCAAGTGTGTGTGTGAACTTAAAAGGACTCTCACAAACTGAATAAACTCGCACCTCATTTACTTTTCGGAGCTTTTCAGCCTCAGCCTGCTTTTTCTCCCATTCTGCTTTGGCTTTTTGATTCATTGTCATGATTTGATCGCGAACATCTGAGCTAATTAAAGTCTGGTGTCTTGACTTCTCAACATCAGCACGCTATGTCGGATCAAAGACGTGAATTTATTAAACCTTATCCTTTTTTCCATTAAAAATGGAAAAATTAACCTTGGTGGAAAGAAAATAAAAATTTACCTGTTTTGACATCCTGATCATGTTACTCATCAGTCCACGCATTCTTTCCTCCACACACTAAAGATTGAGTTGCATAAGAAAAAAAAAACCAACAACTATCTAATAAAAACATCCAAAGGAGCTAAATCTCACCAAGGACAGGCATCGCTCCACATCATTGCTAATATTCTTCAAACCACATTTGCCCACTGCAATAGATAAGAACACGAAATTTAGATATGATTGGTATTGCTTCTACATAGTTCATTTAAGTCCAGAGACCAGAATATTCACAAAACAGATGCAGGGGAAGAAAGAGCAAGAATACTAACTGATCTCAGTCAACTTCTTTTGCAGAGGAGTTTTCTGCAAAATGAGCCTTTCTTCTTCTTCTTGGACAACCCTCCTAGATGCTTCAGAAGCTCGACTATCCTCCTTGGGACCAGAAAACAACTGTTCTTCCTCTTCCTATTGAAATCATAATTGTCAGGAGCCATGAGGGGTCCTCGTCTCATTTTTTAATACATGCAACATATGCAACATATTTTAGGATGCAAACTGTACTTTTTCTCACATTTTTTGATTTCTATACGAAAGAAATTGGACACAAAAATAAAAATAAAAACCATACCCTGAGATTAACTCCACTGACAGCAGTGACATCATTAAGTTGTTCAATGCTTTCATCTGAGAGGGGCCCGGATACTTTTTGCTTCTTATTACTGTACAATATTTCAAGGATTGTGAGTGAAAGAAGGAAAGAGAATTTAGTTATATGACGATCAAAGAAACGCATAAAACCACCCCCAACATAATCATTTTCAACCCAAGAACAACTGAAAAGAAACTATTGTACCTTGATGCAGGAGGTGGAGAACCAAGAGCCTCAAGTGGTTTCTTTTGGCCGGCGGAGGGCTTTTTGGGAGGTGTTCTGGCATTAATTCCAGCAGCCGAAGCTAAGGGGGCTGTTCGAGAACCTACCTGGTATATGGAAGCAATAAGGATGAATGGATAACGTGCACTATTTGATATCAAACAAGAATAACTTTACATGCATAACATTGAGGAAAAACCACCCATTAGGCTGACCCAGGCACAAAGCTTCATAAATGAGCTTGAATTATAATATTTCGGCCTGGCTCCACCCAGCCTAATTATGCTTCCCAGAAGTGTATAAACAAAATAAAAATATTGACCTCAAACAAGTAAATGCAGTAGAAACAATCAGGAGTAATAGAGCTTACCTGTATAGTAGGGTCCAGTTGCAATGCATTAGTTGAAGGAATGGAATTTGGAGGCCCCATACCAGTCGGTGTTGAAAATGCCACTTTAGAGGACTGCCTGTCTAAAGACTCGTCCTTTAACCCTTGTTCAAGAGGTGAAGCAGACAACGCCTGAGGGTTAGACAATTGGGGCCTGTGCTGCTGCTCAGTCCCCTGCTCAACTGGTTCCTGCTTTGTGTAATTCATTGATGAGAATGTGGTAGAGGTTTGATCTTTACTTGTAGGTGATTGCCAAGGAACTGAAGTTTGTTGCAATGCTTGTTTATTTGCATAATGGGGTAGGGGACCACTCTGCACTCTATTAGGATCATTTACAGAATTTTGCCTCTCAAATTTTGGCACACTCATCATGTTCATTGATTGCGTCGGACCTCCAAGTTGAGTTGCACCAATACTCTGATGTGAAATCTGCCTAATTTGTGAATCATGAGTTTGTGGCTTTACAGAAGAACCTGGATTATTGACTTTCCCCGCAGCATATGCGTTATAATTATTACCACCACTTCCATACATAGGAAACGAGTTCTGTGGAAAGTGCAAATGTTGTTGTTGTTGTTGTTGTTGCTGCTGTTTGTTGTGCCCTTGCATTGAAAATGAAGAACGCTCCCTTTCTTGATTGAATATGCCAGTGCTGGAAGATGGCATTTGGCTAACTGGTATTCCATGAGAATCTGGCTGACGTTCAACCTCGCGGTATTTCTGAATATTACTTTCGGCTGAAGGATAGCTTAAATCCGTCTGCATTGGAACTGATGAAGAAGGAAGACGAGAGGGGTCAGAAAACATAGCAGCACCAGTACTGCCAGGCATTCTAACATGGTGCTGGCGTGCTAAACCTTGAGAGTGCATCTGGGATTGGTTGGAACCTGGCTGCAATTCATGATAAACAGATTTTAGCACGACATCGACGAAGCAACCCAGCTGCATTGAAATTTAATCAAGCCAGTAATTTACTTGCCTGCGATTCTAATTTTGATACCGCCAGTTTCAGTACTTGGTCCCCGACAATATTTCTCATCAGCCTCACAAATTGTTCCTTGGCAATTTCATTTTTCTAGCAGCAATAAGAGTTGAGGAATAAGAATAGTCTTTAACGTACCCAACCTAATGCATGAAAGGGAAAAGAAGAAGGAGATAAGAGTTCTTGGTTGAGACCAACCCTCAATTTACCAAACAGAGTTTGGAGCTGCATTTCTCTGTCTTTGTCGAGATGTGGTTTTAAGGCAGGCAGTAACAGCATAAATGGTATCTGCTTATTGTGGTTCTTTGTATTGCTACCACCACCACTACTGGCCTGCTTCATGCCTGTGGTCTGTTGACTGGCCATCTTCTGTACCTTTAAGAATTGGGATTCACTGTCTGCACTTGGCATTTTATCAGTATCAGATATCGGGACAGGACATGATATCTGCATCCCACTTGCTTGAGGATGCTGCTGCTGCTGAACTTGTTCCACCTTCACTTGATGAAGATCACCTTGGGACTGCTGCTTCTGAGGTAGTTGGAGGCAATTGGGTTCCTGAGACATACCATTCTGTGGTAGCAGGTTCTGAGAAGTAGATTCATGGGGCTTTAGCTCCACCGGCTGCTTCTCTTCATGATTCTGGTGCTGCACACTTTTTAGGTCCGGTTGAGTTAGAGCATTGACACTGTCATCTTGCCCTGTCATAGGCCAATTCGGAAATGACTGGGTGGAAGTTTGAATACTTTCTTGGGACAAAGCTGCTGCATTTATCAATTAGAGCATTATGAGTAAAAGATTTCCAGTCCGCGACGTAGAAAAAAAAACTGAACATAAGAGGAGGCCAACATATCCAAAAGCAAGGTTTGGCCTATATCTCAAAATATTTGCCCCATAGTCCTAGTGTCATTTAATGCTATGAAATACAGGCTTATAATGGAAGAAGGTAAAGCAAAAAAGACCGTCAGTTAGAAGGTAGTAATAAGAAAACATAAAGCTACAAAATGGAGCAAAATGAACTGTGAATACTTTGCAGATGCATTACTCTACTCTCTGATATCATATGAATACTACAGAAGTCCCAATTGTAACCGAAGTCTGCAACTTTAACCACAAGCCATCCAAATTAACAGGTAAAATGGCAACATTCCAAAATAGAAGAGCAAAATGACGAGGGAATTATCAACAAGATGGAACAGTCTTATGAGTACAATCAGTTTTTTGATGAACTACACAAAAACAAAAACTTTGCGCTGTCACATTTGAGAAAGGAAGTTAGAACTGTACCGGGATCAGACAGCTGAGAAGTGGAAGCATCGCCTCCGATATCGCGATTAAGTGCAGCCTGGAACGCCTCCACATCAGCACCGGAATGCATGCTTTCGTCCTGTAAGAAATTCTCCAGTTTACACCAAAGCAGCAAATAAAATCTCAATTTCGGGATCCAAGAGAGAGTAGTTAGTAGTTAGTAGTTACCTCGTCTTCCTCGAGGAGCTTCATTATGGAAGGATCCATGATAGGTCCCTACTGCCCGTGATTCTCAATGAAATCACTGCCGAAAAGCGGCACGGTTGCTGAAGCCGCAGAATTTTTCCTTTTTTTTTCAGAAATAAGAAGAATCCAGATGCGAACACGATGTGTAATTTGGAGATTAACTAAGGAATGGAGTAATTTAGTTTGTGTAAGAATTTGAGGTTATTCGAGTTTCCTATGTTCTTGATTGAGGTCCCCTGCCTAAGATTCATTTTTATTGTGTTTTGGGGGAACAGATGGGTTTATAAAGGGAGGAGTTAAATGCTTTTCTCTAATTTCTCCTCAGAATTCTAATCTAATATTATCTATTTATTTTTTTTAATAAAATTGATATTAGAAATAGAGAGAATTTTATAATTTGATTTGAGAGTCCAATCGGAGGAACACAGCTTCCGAATCCTTTTTCAATTCTGTATTCTGATTTTCCGAACTCCTCCAAAAATGTTGCAGGTCGTTATTCATCCACATCCATATTTTTGGGTGTTTTTCATTTTCATTTTAAACATTTAATTAGGAATCGTATTTGTTTGAAGCTGGAAACACTTGAAGTAACAAGTAATGGTCACATGAGACGATACTTTAAAGGCTAAAGTTGGAAAAAAGAGTTTTGGTTGCCTGAAAAATGAAGGTCATGTGAGATAAATACTACTATTTCTAAACAGGATATCTGCCAGCTACGCAGAGACCATACGGAACAGCATAGTTTTCACAAGAAGCTGGCTTTGAATTTTAAAAGGTGATAGGAAATTCACGGATAAATTTCTTTTAATAACAAGAACTTGTCCAATGTAATGGAAAAATAATCACTCCAAGTAAAATCCCTCAAGATCCTCTTCAAGAGGTTGCACCAAGACTCAAACAAGAACAGTTACAGTACAAGATTTGAAACATGTATGACAAAAAATGTTGCTATATACCGTCAATCCTTAAGGCAAAATGAAAAATTTCCCCCGAGGAGTAAATCTACTCCTCCTCAATTCAGGCATAGATGTATTGGCACCTTCCTTTGCGTTACGAATTGGATTATTCGGTACCTTGTTCTCAAGTTTACCAGCGAGTACGGGTTCCACAGATTGCGCCATTCCCCTGCACATCATTTTGATTTCTAGTTTATTAGCACAACCATGAAAGTATGCAAAGAGCTTAAGTAAAGGATGAAAATTACAGTGAATTTACTGTATTCAGCCAACACAGAAGAAAGTTAAGCATATACCTTAGTTCGAGATTCTAAGGGCGCGTTTACTTCGGAGGTTTTTCCAGAAAAATCTCCAGTTTTTAGAAAAATGGACGTTTTTTTTAAAAAATGTGTTTACTTGGCGTAATTTTCCATTCTCGAATGGAAATGAAAAACTTCTACACTGTTCATTAAGGAAGGAATTTGGAGAGGGCTGAATTTGAGATCTCCATTTTTCCACCCAAACTGAGAAACACGTGTTTCCAATTTATCAAACAGTACCATTAAATGAATTTTTCTAAAACTCAATTTTGCCCTTTCTTCTTCTTTTTACGATGCCTCTCATTTCTTCTCATCTGCTAACCTTTGCTAGCCCTAGCCCGCAACCGTTCTTCTTCTTCTCCTACCCTTTTCTCACGCCGGCGTTCTTCTTCCCTAGCCTTTTCTCACGCCACCCTTCTTCTTCTTCTCTTCTGCTCATTAACCTGGCCATTTCTCGCGGGAGTTCTCCGCTGTTGGAGTGGTAGACGGGAAGGTGTATGTGATGGGCGGCTGCGTGGTGTGTGGGAAGATTGAGTCGTCTGATGTTATTCATATGGTTGCCAGTCGATCGTCCATTGTCTATTGCATTGGGGTTACGATTTGAGGATAGATCAAGCACTACAAGTATGTTTGTTTCTGGTTGTTGCTTGTTGCCTTCTTTTGGTTAGTTGTGTTGTTCTATTTATATGCTTTTTGCTGCTCAAATTTGTTATTCTTGAATATTTGATGAGTTTTCAGGAGTTGAATAGTTAGGTTACAAGCTTTTGTGAATTTATTATAGAGTCTACTCTTAGATGCAAATCTCGTTTAGACACTGGGTTGCTCCATTGAAGAATAGTGATGCCCATAGTATTTGCTTTAGATGCAAAGTCAATTTAGACATTAGGTTGTTGCAGTGAATAACATTGATGCCCATAGTATTGGGATGAGGAGGGGAATGAGTGCAAATGACATGGATTGATAACAAAAAGAAAAGTGGTATAGATACCTTGTGAAATGATTGAAATGTAGGAAATGTGTCGTTGTGGTTGACTACTATTTGTTGGATTGTACTATGGTTGAGATGGAGAAGAATGTAAGTTAACTTAGTTTTTTGGAGGCTATTCCACCAGTTTCATTCTTTCAGTTATTCATTTGCCTTTCTTGCCATGTTCACATATACCCTAATAAATTAGCTCAAATTATTGCTGATATATTAGATGAGTTGTTTATATTTCAGTTTCCTGCAAATTATAGAACAAGGATCTTTGTTATTGTTGTTAGTTTCCTTTGTATTAGTCTTCTTCAATGTGATAGAATAGCTATGAAGTGCTTAGGAGAAAAACTTGGAATTATGTTACTCGTTCACCCTTGAACTGTACAGTCCTCAGGTTTATGGGTTCTATGATGAATGCCCGCAGAAGTAAGTTTTCTGTACACTGTCTTTGCTCGTTAGTAACTAGGTTTCTGATAATTATATAATATACTATTATCGTATTTTCCTGTCTCCATGTATATGTCATATTGTTTACATGCACACTAATTTGCATCTACATGATGTTCTGATTGCTTGTTTAGTGTAGTATTCTTTCAACTAAAATTTATTAGGATTAATGAACTTCATACCTTTCTTGTGCTGCATGTAATCATGTTTTTACCTATATCTATGAGAGTAAATATACTTGAGTAAACACTTTGTTGGAAAGCTACAAGTGTCATCACCATATCATAGCAGCAATGGTCGTCCTAAAGGTTCTAAGTGGAGCAATTTCACAGCTCTTTACACATAACATGAAACATCTCTTAAAGACAGGGTAGGACTTATAGGATACTCTATGGTGTGACAGTCTCATTGGTGTCAAGTCCTTTTGGTGTTCCATACCTAACACAACAATTGGCCTCAGTTAATAGTTGTCTTCAGCTACATGAAGGGAGAGCTGTCTATTTAGGGTTGTCATGAGCATAGCATGTATTTTGTTGCAAAGTTTCTAATACATGATTAAGAAGCTCCAATGTGTATAAATTCAGTTTTATTCTATCATCATCAGTTTTTTATTCTCTCTGTTCTACTACTGCCTTTGGTCTCTTAAAAGATTTAAGGTTAACTAGCTTATTTTAACTAATTTCATAAAGCTGTTAGATAAGCTATAATAACCCCTCCAGTCCATTGTGTTTTCAGTCATTGCTAAAGATTTAGATGAGCTCAAACTGATTTGTAGGCTACTGACTATCAAGCTGATTTAGTCATTGCTAAAGATTTTACTAATGTTGGAAAGCATTGGAAACTTCTAATTTTCATGATTTGTTGGTTTTCTTCTGCCTAACTGATTTTTTCGCTGTATCTTATGTGGGCTGAGAACACACTGATTAATCGCCCGTCCTCTGCTTTTTTCTAAAGGTTGAATTTGGGGTTGGGGCTACATTCTTATCAATGTGAAGATACGTGAAGTCTTAAAGTTATAACGATCCCTATTCTAATTCTGGTACTGAGCTGGCACTTATCCAGATTGCTCCTGCTAGAGTACAGAGATTACTCTGATCTCAGCAATTTATGTTAGAAATTATATAGGGGTTGCTTAAACAGGTGATCCTTTTGGATTTGTTTCCTGTATGGTTATTTCTCAGCGAATTTGTGATGTGTAAATTGTAAAATTTTGCATAGCTTCAGGCAGTAAAATGCCTATAGCTTGCGTTGTACTGTTAGAGAATATGGGAGTTTCTGCAACTGTAATTTCTGTATATTCAATGCAAATAGATTATCTTATGATGTTGGTGTATGTAAAGAATTATTAAAAATTCAACGTATTTTTGTTATGCCGTGTTTGGATAGTTAAATTTGGTGTCGTGTTATGCCGTTTTGCCATCCCCACTACCCTCTTTGGTTCAGTAGATTCAAAGAATGCTATATGTTAATTTATATTACGGAATATTGTTTATGCATAGAAGTTTTCGGAAGTCAAATTGGATGAAACTTTTTTTTGGACTATTTTTCTGACGATTTTTATAGCGTCATGACGCCCAGGCTCAAGGGTCATGACGCCCCTAACAATATTGATGGTTTTTTACCAAAAATATCCCAACGTCATGAGGCCCAGTCTCAAGAGTCATGACGCCCCAAACAGAAGTGATGGTTTTGCGAAAACATCCTAGCGTCATGACGCCAGGCTCATGCATCATGACGCCAGGCTCATGCGTCATGACGCCCCAAACAGAAGTTATGGGTTCTATCAAAATTAAGTCAGCGTCATGACGCCCAATATCAAGCGTCATGACTCCCAGGCTTAAGCGTCATGATGCCTAGGATCAGGCGTCATGACGCCCAAACACATTTTCATTTTTCAAAAAATTAGAAATTAGTGCGAAGTAAACACGTTTTCCAATTTTCAGATGGAAATGAAAAAGTGCAAAATTCAGAAAAATAGGAATTTTTCTAAAAGAAATTTCTCCGAAGTAAACGCGCCATAAGGCCCCGTTTACTTCGCAGAGTTCTCCCAAAAATTGTCCAATTTTTAAAAAACTGGAGGTTTTTCCGAAAAACGTGTTTACTTTGCGTTATTTTCATTCCGAAAATGAAAATGAAAACTCTCTGTTTAAAAAATGATGAACAAATTTGGAGCACATCCAAAATGTTGTTTTCTATTTTTCTGTTTCATTTTGCTTGTGTTTGCCCGTGTTTTCAAACTGAGGATTAAATGATTTTTTCTTTAATACTATTCTACCCCTGCAGCCTTCTTCATCTTCTTCTTCTTCTCTTCTTGCCCTAACCTACCTCACGCAGCCGCTCCTCTTCTTCTCCTTAGCCTCACGCGAGCCTTCTTCTCCTCTCACGCTTCCGTCCGACTCCTCTCTCGCCTCCGTCCGACTCTTCTCTCTCTCGGCTCCTCCTCCTCCACCACCCACTAAAACCGACGGTACCAGATCGCAGGCTCTAGCAGCTCTGAACAGCAACACTGCCGCTGCTAACAACAACATCCCAATCTCTAGTGAGTGTACTTTTCTTCCTCTCTATTTCTGAATAAATCAGTAATGGGTTTCTTGGATTTATTTAAGAGTAATGCTATTCCTCTGGAATAGCCAAGAGGAATTGCCAAGAGGACACGTCATTCCATATTTACAAGTTTGCCACCGTTTTCATAATTACGAAATTGCCACCACATTTTCTGATAAGATTCGGACTTCTGGGGAAGCGGGGTAGAGATTATGGCCGTCTGAAGTCACTGTAGCGGTAGTCCATTGTACCTACAAAGCGCCAGAGGGGGGACTCCGGCGTAGACACTCCGATGCTTAAGTTAGTATGGCTGTGAAATTTGGCAGAGATTTGAGTAGTAATTTTGTCTTACCTTTGATCTAGAAATGAGGGGTATTTATAGGCAAAAGAAAGGATGTTACCCTAGGGGTGGGCGTTATCGAGGGAAGATAACGCCCAAGATGACGTCAGCATGCGTCAACCGGATAGGATATCGCCGACGCGATATCTCCAGCGAGATGTTTATCGGGTCGCCTGGGATAGGCTGACGCCGTGTGGGTCCCTCCCCGCTGATGTCGACCATCCCAGGATTCCTCAGTCCAACAGGGGCGGTAGCCGGACGTTGTCGCCAGTCAAGAACGTCTACAGGGATCCGACTTTGGTATAGGGTGAGATGACAAATGTACCCCTGGTGTTTCATCAATTGTTATCATAAGCCCAACTGAAAACGAGCCCGAGTGTTCACCAAGGGCTTCCCTTCTTTGCTTCTGGAGGAACGTTACCCCCTTTGTGCCGCGGCAGATTCGTGAGAATCTTCGAGTTTCTCTGACTCATTTGTCAGTTCTTTTGTACCGAATACACGATAGCTAAGCGGGTAACGGGAACCGATCGCTTGCGATAACCATTGGTCACAGAGAGGGCGTCAACCAAGTTAACGGTGGTGAAGTTACAACGATAACGCAGGTCATAAACCAGAACTGATAACGCCCGCGATATATCCAAACTGATAACGCTGGTATTTCCCACAACACGTTTTATACGATCAATATCGGCAAGGTAGCGCGTTACGAAGTTATCTCTTCGAAGCTCCGAATACCGCTCTAAAGGCGATATTTCCTTATTTTTCCTGCACATTCTCAAATGTGGCTTTGTCATGTTAGTAAAAATATCATGCAACGATAGACATGAATTACCCTTAGAGGCTTTCACTCGCACATATCGAGGAGTCGTTGATGTCGCTTTTTCTATCCGGGCTCACTGGATCCAGCCTCGCCGTAAGCCGTCTGTAACGCTGATACGGTCTTACGCCATAAACTACCTGCAACCTGTGCGGTTTTACGCCATAGTTACCCGCAATATTGACGCGGTTTTACGCTGCTCGGAGCTACCTGCAATATTGACGCGGTTTTACACTGTAGGCCACCTACAAATTGCACGGTCTCACATTTTTCCGGACTTCAACCCGTACTTTAGGACTTTTGGGCTTTCACCAGGAGTTCAGCGTTAGCCTTTTCCTCCGGCTGCTTCAGGATAACGGGACGGTTTGATTTTCGAGGCGCGCGTCTGGGTGAGCGACTACTACTTTGGATCTATAAATGGGATCCTTTTTTCGGTGTAGATTCTTCGCACTCTCTCTGCTTCTCATTTATCATTTCTTTATGGACAATCTCACTAGAAACTTTCTGATTTCCAAAGCCTTAACCCTAAAAAATCTCACTGAGGGTGACGTCAGCTTCCTAGAGAATATGCTGACGAAGACTGGTGAAGACATGCTGGAGCTTCGGGGAATGATGACCCCCATTCAGTCTAGGATCGGGGCTGCTACCATGGAGGACTTCAATCCCATCGGGAATGTCTCTAAGTTGGCCATTGCCACCTGCCGCATCTTGGTAGCCATCGCCATGCTGCAGCAGAGGAAGGATTTGTTGAACTGCTGCCTTAAAAGTATGAGAAGCACCTCTTCTGAGCTGACCTCTATGGTGGAGGCCTTGAGGGATATCCCCACTCTGCTGGTGGATGACGACAATAATGCCGGGTCTGGAGCTTGAAGGCTTGCCGCTGTGCCTTCTTTTTTGTTTTTCCTTTATACGTACTATGTATACGGATGTATGTCTAGGCTGTTAGGCCGTAATAAAACTTCTTTCCGTTATTGGGCCTACGATTTCTTTCCTTTTGGAGGGCGTTAGACCTTGCTTCGGTTGAGGGTTGTGCCAGCCCAACTGAAAATGAGTCTGTCATTGGCTAGACTTCTGCAGCATTTATTCTTCTTTTTCTGCCGGGTGGCGACGGTTGCTCTAGTGAACCGTTCTGTACTAATCATGTGCCACTTTCTTAACTGATTGGGCGGTTTTTCGGTGTTTCTTGATCATCGAGAAATCCCAACAGGCGTGATCAAAGGATTTGATTCTGCCATTATGGCTGATCTTCTCGAGATGCATTAAATTCTTTTTCTCTCACTTGTGAAAATTTTGAAGAGTCTCACCATTTTGACTATTTATGGGGATTTTTTCTCCTTTTTCCTGTTCATCTTCTTCTTTGTACTTTCCTGCTGCTACTGATTTTCGTCTCTCATGGTTGATTCATATGATTAGGTCTCCGATGAGCGAGAATCTCGTCCGACCCCTCTGACTACACCGGATTCTGACAATCCTCCTTCGCCGCCATGCCGGAAGAGGCGATTGCCTCGCCGCGGTGGTCGGAAAAGGTTGAAGAAGGGAGCAAATTCTAAGACCACTCGCTGGTTTTCTTCTTTTTCAGCCCCTCCGGCTTGTAAGGGCAAAGAATTATTTCCTCCTGCTGACTCGTTTGAAGAGGAGATTCCTCCGGGTGATACCGTCGCAAAGGCGGCATCCTCCGCTGCAAAGGGGGAATCCAAACCGTTAATGTCGAGTCCGGAGCGAAAGGCTGACAAATTGCCTCCTTTTGCTGATGAGGAGCTTCCACCCTCAGATGAGGAATACTATTACTGGTCCTCTTATTGGCCTGACGATGATTGAATCCTCCCCTAGTAATCCTTTGTAGATGCCGTATGGCTATTATTAAATGAAATGATGCTTTTATTTTCTTAGTCTTGCATGCTCAGGCGTTGGCTCCTCTTTCGATAGATGACTATCGCTGAGAGACTAACAGTTGCTTCAATGTAACCGCTTGCAACTGATTGTCAGTAACTACCCCCTCCAGAAGATATAAATGCTTAGACATAAATATCCTTCTGAGGTTTTTCACACGTGTCACTTTCACTTTGGGGCGTGTCTCATTTTTACAGGCTGTTCGATTTTCGAACTCAGCCTTTAAAAGGGAGCAACTGCTCTCTTTTAATACTCTTTGCTTGCACTTCAAAATTTTCTCTTTCTCTCTCTAGATTTTTGCTTCAAAGGAAGTTGCGACCACCGTTCGCTAGCGCCGACGGTTTCATCCACCGCCTTCTGTTCAAGGTACTTTACTTCCTCTTCTTCAGATTTTCTTCTTGCCGATTCATTATGAGCACATCTAGGATACCCAAGAATTCTCAGTGGCTTCTGGCCACAAATAGGTCTTTGAGGAGTCTCCAGCGACCCATAGATTTAGAAATTGAGAGAACACCCAGTATTTTTGTTGATGAAGCGGTATTGGAGCCAGAGTTGGAGGAAAACGGTATCTTTTTTCCTCCTGGCTACTCTGTCAAAATTCCTGATGCTGGTCATCGGCTTCATGACCCTCTATCGAGGAGCGATAGGATGGTATATTTTAATATGTTCCTTTACAGCTTTCGCTTTCCCATCCACAAAGCGGTGAAAGGATTATTAGTTCGATATGACATCAATTCGGCTCAGATTACGCCTTCTTCCTGGTGCGGGATTCATGCCTTCATTCGTATTTGCGAGTTGCGGGGTGTCCTTGTCCCGTCTGTCAATTTATTTCGCAAGTTTTTTAGTTTTAAGTGCCGCAACTGTGTGGTAGATATCACCCCAAGGTGGAATGACGCGTTAGTGCAGTCATTCTGGCAAAAATTCCGGGGCTTCGAAGAGACTGTGGCCGATTGGAAGAGCGGTTTCTTCATCGTGAAATTGTCTTTCCGCCCTTGGCCTAGGGGTTTCAATCAGTGTCTTGATGATTCCATTTGGACAAACCCATCCGTAATATCCAAGGAAGAACATCGGCAAACGAACATGCTGCTGGAGCTGAGCTCGTCCTTTCGCATTCGAGAGTTTGCCTTGTACAAGCTTATAGAGAAGTGTACTATAAGTAAGTTTCTTTTCCCCCATTATCGCTTCGACTTATTCACTGTTCTGATATGCCTTGTCGACAGGTGACGCTGGAAATCAACCGTCGAGCGATAAGGACGTTCCTCTGAATGTGAGGCCGCTTCAATCACTGCTGCCATCTCCTCCGCCTGAGAGTTCCAGTGATCCTGCCATTCCACCAAAAAGAAAAAGATTCAAGACTGTTGCCAAGCGCGATATCTCCAACCGGACCTCTCGCTTTCTCGAGAACTGGTTACCCATTTGGAACAAAGGAGTGACTCCGAACCGTCCTAAGACTGAAGTAACTGGTAGCGAGGACATGGATACCGACTCTGGACTTCGCCATGCTTCCGCAGCTCAGCGGAAGAAGCTAAGAATGGGAAATAGCAACCCATTAGCTGAGGCTGCTTTAAAGAAGGTGAACGAAACCCCTGCTGTTGGGGCTGATCCTCTTGGTGGTGCGAGTACTTCCAAAACGGCGGCAGCAGCTGAGGTGTCAACCTACGTTCCTCCTGATACTTCCGAGGTTCCGCCAAAGGTCAACCTTCCTCCTCTAACTGCCACTCCTGACTCTCCTATCTCTTCTTTCATTCCTGATGTCGCTGCCTCGAATCTTGAGCCTACCACTACTCCTGATCCTCTGCTAAATGGCCTTCCGCCATTATTCTGTACTTCTATCTCAGGAGTCGGTGGTTCCGCCGAAAATTGCCCTCCTCCCCTTACCACCAATCTGTCCTCTCAAGGTCCTCAAGGAGCCACTTCCTATAGCTTGGATCTGTCTACCTTCGGCACCAGCGGACTTCGCGCACTAGAAATATCAGACCCGCTATCGCGAAGCGAGCCGGTAGACTCTATTGTAGGTGCGATATTTGGCTCTCCTGAAGATAGGGAGGAGATGTCAGAGCTTCCTCTGGAGGTTCATCGAGAACGCGCTTTAAATGATGTGCTGGCTAGCTTTCGCATGCTGAATTACTTTCTCGATATCCATGGTGACAAGGTTCGAGGTTCCCCCGCTAAGGTGGCGGAGTTGACGCAACTCCAGAGCGATACCCAAGCAGAGCTTAATGACTGCTGTGCTGAATTGGCCAGAGAGAAGTCGATAGGGAAGGCCAAGATAGAGCTTTTGGAGGCAGAACTGGTGGCTGCCGACAGAAGAAACTCTCTCCTTCACGAAGAGATATCGGCCCGCGACGCAAAGTTAGCGAAGGTGCCTAATGAGATATCGCGGTGGAAAGATAAGGTGATACAAGCCTTTGCCGCGGGATTCCCAGATTATTATCGTAGCGAGGCTTTCGATCCTGCCAAGATAGCTGATTACGCCTTTGAGAGATTGAAGGATATAGACGTCGGGGGCAATAAAGGAGTTCTTCCGTGATTTGCGTAGGGCAGCGCTTGAGAGTGTTTTATTTTTCTTCAAACATTGGTTTCATTTGGCTTGTAATAATTTATAATGCTTGCATAATAACGACTGTCATTCCGCTCTGGATAACAATTAATTTGCTTCTTGGCATTATCTCGTTGATTACGTCATCATGCTTGACCTCTTTTTGATAAAGTGATTCTACTTTTCGGAGCATTTAATGCTCAGGATCCCCTCATTAATATGAGCGAGGGATCAGGATGGTTCAGAGACACGTGTCTGCTCATCAGGACACTAGGGCTAGCGTGATTTGATAGAATCAAAGCGTCTTCTCACTTTTCTAGGGTTGTACTCATTGCTCACGCCTGTCACGTGCGTGGCGACTGTTCCAGTAGTCATTTCTCTTAGCCTCTTAGGGTTATAAAACCCAACACTTTATTTCTTTTTTCCACTTTTGATAATCTGTTTTCTCTGCATCTTCTCAAATCGTCTTGCGTTTCTGGTTTTCATCTCCTGGGTACTTCAATTTCCTTCTAAAAAAGGTACTTCTTTATTCCCTTTGTTGTCTTCTTCATCTTTTTATTTTCTTTTTTCCACCATGGGCAAAAGAAAAACTCGTCCTTCTGGGTCTAAATCGATTGATGAAGAAAAATTAGATAACATAGCCAGTACTATTACTTCTTCGACCATCCTTCATAAAAATTTAACCGATCACGGTGCTAACATCCCTGAGGGCTTCCAAGTTTCTGTCGCCCCTGAGTCTTTACGCCTGAACAGCGTTCTGACCGACAAGCGCAGAATCTTGTATGCCCAAATGTTTCGCTACGGTTTTCGATTCCCGGTTGACCCCTTTATCCAAGAGTTGCTTACTTCTCTGGATCTGAGCCCTGTTCAATTGGCTCCAAATGCCTACTGCGGCATTTATGCATTTCTAGAACTCTGCAAGTACAAGGGAATTACATCTCCTTCCCTTGCATTACTCAAGTCTTTGTTTCAGATGTATAACCGTCGGGGTGTGATTGCGATATCACCCTATTATGATGACGATTCGCTCAAGAACTTCACCTGGAAACTCCTTCATTTAGAGTCTTCCATCGATAAATGGAAAGAACAATTTTTTGTTGTTGAGACTCCCAAGCTTCCGGCTCCATGGTGGCGGTCTGGTTTCAACCAGGGAGTCAAGGACAGTGCTTGGCGCCGGGAGGCTCTTAACGAGACATAACAAGGCTGGTTTGATAAGTTACTCAAACTGGAAATCAGCGTTCACACTCGCCTTCTGGCCTGCGGGACCGATATCCGAGCCTACGTTAGACGTGAGTATCGCGTCATTTTTTCTGATTTTCAGCATTAGTACTAACGCTAACGTTGTCTTATGCTTTTGCAGCGACTGATCCCAACTACATTCCCGAGAGTGTTAGGAGGCACTTGAGGAGGCTTCGACAAAGAGTGGCGATTGAGCAAACGGCCGCGGCTGCTGATATCGCCACCACTTTAGTTGTTCCACCTGTCACCATTTCAATTCCTCCCCACACGTCTTCTGCTTCGGTTGACGAGGAAACCGACACCATTCCTTTTGGTATTCCTATCATATCAATTGGTGCTCTTCCTGTTCAGCCAGTCGCTCCCAAGGCTTCCGCTAGAGGAAAAAAGAAAAGGAGAACAAGAAGCGTTGCCACCCTCCAACCACCAATTCTGCCTTCCTCAGACACGGTCGGCTCTTCGGAAGCACCTATCGCTGAGACGGTAACTGCAAATGCTCCACGATACCTCTTGCGTTGTTTTTCAATGCCTTTCTGCATTTTCTTGTTTTTTATTTCTAGCGATTATTTTTCTTTACAGGATACTTCTGGTGCCTCTACTCCTTTGCTATCGCGGGGCAATATGGACTTGAGGCGTATTCTGACTCAACCAAGGAAGAGGCAGAGGCCCAATGGAGCAGGCACGAGCCTGTCCTCGAGTCAAGATGATGTCGGGGAGAGGCCTCAAATCGTCCTTGACTCTTCAGCACCTCCTCTAGGCCAGACTGCTAGCATTTTTGAGAACATGACCATTCCTGGGCCTTTTGAGACTTCTCCGCCTTCGTTTGGTTCGAAAGTTCCTCATTTTTCTTCTAACGTGGTCTACAATGACAACCTGTCGGGCTTCTCCTCCTATCAGCCCCATGAAACATTCGGGCCCCAAGGGGTTCCTCTTCTAACCAGCCTCCCTCTCCAGCCGTCGTGGTCTTTGTTCCTTCCGATGCTTCCACGCTTAAGCACTTCGGGGAGGGGACGGTAGTGTCCAACCTTCTGGCCGACGTAAGCTCGTTCAACGCCACTGGGCCTATCACTCATCAAGTGGATATGACTACACTGCGCAGTTCGGGAATCGCGGCCATGAGGAGCGATAATTCGGCTGTCACTGCTTCATTCTTAGCTGCCCATATGCTAACGTCTCCCGAGGAACGAAGCACTTTTGCCGCTGAGGGAGATAAAGAGCAAGTTGACCTACTGCGCTCTAACCTTTTTACCGGTCTCCTCCGGTTTCACCATTATACAGAACGCGTGTCGGAAAAGACGGTTGCCCTTGCCGCTTCCGCAGACAAGCTTTCAAAGGAGCAAGAGGAGAAGCGGAGATTGCTAGAAGAGCAGGAAGGGTGTATGAGGGCCATGGAAGCGGCCAAAGAGGAGGCGAGAGAGGCGAAGAAACAATTGGCCGCTTCTAACGCTGCTTTGGCAGCTGAACAACTGAAAAATACCGCTCTTGAGAAGGAGAAAGCAACCTTAGCGGAAGAGAGAGCAGCCTTGGTAGGAGAGAAAATGACACTTGAGAAATAGACAGCAATCAATTGTTAGTGGTATATTGAAAAGACTGCTTCCATCATGGTCGACTGCTTTGTGGAGATTCATGGGGAAGAATTTTACAAAGGTGACGTCGTTTCTGACGCCTTTTTACAGAATTCTTCTGATTTAATGACAAGGGCTTTCGCTTAGCCAGAGCGGATGGCTACCCGGGGCAGGGGAGTTCAGGGAACCAGTTGTAGCCAGGGTATTATCGCCCCTTCTTTTTGTGAGGATTGAGCGTTATCATTTTTTGTTCATCTTTTGTATATTTTTGCGACCCTTCATAGGTGTTTAAACAATGGCATGTCTGTGGTACTGGTTTTCTTTGTTGTTGATTTTCTTTTCTGTACTTCTTTTTCTTTTACTTTTTTCATAGCACGGTCATCGTGTCGTTACCATCTTGATTATGGTGACGGGCTTTGCTAGGTTCAACTTAACCATTGCTCGACGCCGTCAAAGGTGACGCTCCTCCCAAAAGAAATATCTTTCACACGATCAACAAAGATGACGAATAGGATCCTTAGGCCCTATTCCTCGAATCATATAAAAATCTGCGCGATTGACCTGGCGTCAATTTTGTTGATGGGTTGCGCGATCTTGCTATCGCCTCGAGCGTCACCATCTCCGTCAGTCAGAGATATCCTGCACACTCTCTATTAATATTTGTTAGTAAGAGATATATGATAATAGACACAAGTTTCCCGTAGGAGCCAATCTGCCGACATTCTAGGGTACAGGTGTCGCTTGTTATCGCTTTCTCAACCAGCTCACTTCACCAGGGATTCCGCATCTGGTTACTGATGTGTTGTCGAAGCACATACAAAAATAATAATAAAACCTATATGCAATGTGCACAATAAATTGTGTATAATGGTAACAGGATCGAACACAGGGATTAAGGGACCAATACTCAACTCAATTTGGCAAACTAAATAATCCAAGCAACAAGTAACCGAAAGGGGGGTTTTGAATAGTTGTTTGATTAATCTAATTATTAACTACGAAAGTAATAAAGACTAATAGCAAAGAGTAATAGAAGTAATAAGAAATCAGAAGAGACAAGGGTTCTCAGTACGAGTCCGAATCCGGTTGCATTTACGGTCAGCCGGTCATTGGCGCAATCATCGTCTACCCCGAGCTGATAGACGCACTATAGGGACCAGGTACGCTTAGGTCCCCTGCTTACCTTCGTAATAGAAGTTATCCCAAAGTACGCTTATGGGTTAACCTTGACAGTCCACTGTCCTCCAAGGTACGCTTATGGAGGCAACACTCAAATGCCCATGAAGAGGAGGTAAGATGCGTCTAGGGCGAGACACTCGGTACGCTTGAGGCTCTACCCTAACGACTTGTCCAATCCAACTGGGGGATACCAGGTTTCCAGTCAGGACCAGTATGGTTATCTGCTCTACCCTGCAGCTTCGCGTTAGGTATAACAACAGGGACGATTATAATTAATCTAGTTCAATTAATAGGTGATCAAGCTAATAATTACCCTAGGTAATTTGACAATTAATTATTGAACAAGAGGATACCAACACAGGATTTATGAAGTACAATCTGACCTCACGGCTTCTCTTGCAACCTTCAATCGACTCTTACCAAGAACAAGGAGATTTAGCCACACATATTAAAAATAAAAACAATCAAATAAATAAATTGCATAAGTAAATTAGAAGAAAAGATGAGGAAGAATTCTTGTGGATTACCGGCCGGAGCAACTGCTCCGGTTTATTAAAAAGAAAAGATTGCCGAAGGCAGTGGTGGCGCTAAGAGTTAGCGGGAGAGAAGAAGAGAGAAAACTACTAAAAACCTAATTACTAAAGTATTTATATGCTTATTACAAATTAAACTCCTAATCTAATTTGAATTCAACTCCCCAAAGGACTTATACTGCGATTGGGACTTCTGGCGCCTTAATTGAGCAGATCTGATATTTTTCCTTTATTGTGCTAGTTTCCTTTTCTCTCGCTAGGACACTGCTGCTTTCCGCGAACGTCCAGCTGCTCGGCCTAGCTGCTCCAATGCATCCAGAAAGTGATAGAAAATGTTCCTTTTCGTATTTTCCTCTTAATTTGCCCAGATCTGCCAAAAGTGAATAAACACAGTAACATAAGTAGCATTATGATCTAAAAAGGCACATAAAAGAGGGAAGAATTATGGACATAAAACGCTCTATCAAATATCCCCACACTACCCCGATGCTCGCCCTCGAGCATTAAAATCAGAAAGCATCACCTTATCTGGAACACATAGCCTCAATCCACAACACACAGAGTTACTTACGCCACCACTTACGCCTCGACCAAGCGATACGCCACCTTCCAACCTAGATGAACTCTGCACTACTCTAAAGGAATAAAGAAACCAGAAGAGTAGCTTTCCTACACCAGCCTGCTGCAAGCAATCCTCACAGGATACGGTGTTTGTCACTCACGCTCAAAAACAGAGTTAGGTGTTTATCACTCATCAATGCTAATGATCATGCACAAAACTAAACTTGCAATAGCGACCCGAGTACAAAGAACACACGCATGGGCAATCATATGATCATAGAGACCTTGCAAGGGTAAAGCAAAAATAAGATGTTGAAGAAGGGGGTTCAAAGTAGAGAGAAGGTAGGATAGAAGTTTCTTAGCTGGAAAAAGGCAAGTTGGTGGGAGAGACCTTCTGGTGGCAACGACAAGGGCAAGACAGAGAACGCTGATGGAGAGTGGGGGTATAATCCTCCGTGGAAAATGCCGTCGGTCTTCTGATCTTTGAGGTTCTTTGCTCCAGTTCTGATTTGTACTCCTCTTTTGCTCAAAAGGGTTTTTTTTTTTTTTTTGGTTTTGAGCAATAAGGGAGCATACATGACATTCTGAACTGTTGAGTGGGAGCAGCAAAATTTTCCTTGGGCGTCTGATCTTCAGTACGTGCAAGCTGTGAATAGCTCGGCCTAGCAGCTGATTTCCATATTGCTTACTGGAATGCTCTATTAGTCTTTGATCATCTAGGTCGAGTCGTCAGGAATCCCCACACTAGAGCTTTTATCTCTCTGATGCGCTCCGTGGTAGTTGCCATATAACTGCTTTCAGCATCTCGCCGTAGCAGTTGAAGGTTTACAGCTCAGTTCTCTGCAACTTTTCTATTTCCGGTTTCTTAATCTGCTCTCAGTGTCTCGGTCAAGCAGCTCAATACCCCCACGTCGAAGATGTCGATTTTCTCTGTCCCTCCTTACCACTGCCGAAGGCATCTCTCACCTGCTAAGAAAAGAAAGGAATGGCTCAAGCAGTTCAGAAGGGTAGTGAAAGAAAGGGGTGAGCAGTATGGGTAAGGAGATAAAAAGCAAGAAAAAAGATAACAAGGAAAAGCGCAAAGTCCCTAATCATATCATCGCATTCCTATGTCTAATCATGTCTATACCCAAGGGGTCTCATGCAAATTCGGCCATCACACAAATCATGCATCCACTCAGAAATAAAATGCGGCATGGAAGCTCAAACACTCACAAGGTAGAATTCATTGATTGCTAGCAGCTAGGGCAAGACGCAGTCATAAGAGCTAACATGCAGTATGGTGTGCAAGTGGTTTTGGTGTAGTGGGTGAAGATTCTGTGTGAAGTGGGCCTACTCTGTGCATTCCATCTAAGGTGAGTTTAAAAATAGGGGTAGTGTAAACAGTTGAAAATCATTTGAGGGAAGTTCAAATCGGGCAAAAAATATGCATATGCAGGGCAAACAGTCATGCAATACTATAATCAAGCAGTCATGCAAAATATGCTAAAAATGCACACAAAATATATCATGAAAGTATGAAACCCATCCCCACACTAAAACAAAACACCGTCCTCGGTGTGGAGAAAGGAATCAAACAAACGCAGTTCAAAGAGAAATAGGGAAAGGGAAAGGAAATTGTTCACCGCGAAAATAAAGTACAAAATCAGCCCAAAGGCAAAGAGATAGAATAGTTTGGGGAAGAGAATCATGGACTAGCAGGAGGACGCAGCCTCGAGGCTAGCTCATCGGGAAGATTCTGGAGAAGGGAGATGACCGTCCGAAGTAGGGCATTTGTCTCGGCGATGGCAGCAGCTGTGGGTGCGGCATCGGCAGTGTCAGGAACAGCTTGCCTGGGACGTTCATCGCGAATGGGAGAGTGAACAGGGGAGGGAGGAGGTGAATCAGCTGTCAGGTCAGGCCACTCGAAGACTCCACCATTCTGGGCACTCTAGACTCTTTTAGCTCCTCCTGTGTATCCTTTGCTGAAACACAAAACACGACCTCTCAAGCGCAAATGGCCCATACCATCGAGGGTACGGACATCAAGCAGTTTAAAACCAATGGGCACAAAAAGATCACAGTTGGATACATCAAGACCACGATTTTCAATAGCCAAGCGAGTAATAAGAGATCCCAGGATAGGATTACGGTTGTAAGTAATAATAGCATTCAATTCATGTGCAATCCCGTAACCTAAATTGGCTTTATGGCCGTTATGCATACACCACAAAAAGAATAATTCCTGGACAGAGAGGGTGCCCGAGGACTGCATCTTGCCCGCGAAGGTGAGGGCAAGGAAACGATGAAGCACACGAAGGGTTGGGTCACGCAGCTGATGACCTTTAGACTTACGGGAAGTATAGCCGATATCTGGATCGCCCGTAAGCTGTCTAAAGGCACTGGTGACATCAAACTCAGGAGGGTATGCAGCAAATGCACCAAGATACCAAGGGGCACCCAAATCAGATTGCTTGACAAAGCCAAGCATGACATTAAACTTATCAACAGAAAGGTGCTCCCAAATATCCATCAAACGAAAATTAACTACCCTATCAGCCCCTAAATGCAAGCTACCCTTCCCTTTTTGTTTAAGCACGGCAGTGTCAAACCAAAAAGAAGCAAAGAATTCATGGCTCAATTCTAAGAACGTGGGATGCACAAGGTCAAACAAAGGACGCCAACCAATATTATCAATCAGCAAATTCACCCTAGCAGCTATTCCCATTTTTTCACAAAATTCGTAATCAAGTTGAGTAGAAGGGGAAACAAGCATACCGTGCAAAGCTAACAACCTATCATTGCTCTGTTTATCAGGAAATTCCAACCATCCATGCAAGTGAGCAAGATCAGGTGTTACCTGGGCAAGGGGCGCGGCTGCGCCTGCTCTGGCGTGGGCCGAACGAGCTACAGGAGTGGGCATCACTATCTTGGCCGAGCTATTGGTGATGCGGGTTGACTTTCTAGGCTGGGAAGAGGCAGTTGGTGTAGCAGGGGCCTTTCGCTTGGGTTTGACTGGCGATGGCTCCTCAACATCCATAGAGGTGTCCTCGGTGGTCTCAGCAGGAGGAGGGACAAAAGCTTCGTCCTCGGAGTCATCATCGGACTCGATGAGCACGCGAAGGTGCACTTTCTTGGGCTTTCCCTCAGCATAGCACACTGGCTCGATCAAGCGGCCACGGGAGGTCATGCTACGGCCCATGGGCAAACCGCTGGGGCCAGGAACAGATCCAGTGATCTGGACATCGGACGTCGGCGTTGTGGTCTTGCTCTGAGCGACCGCTGTCTCTGGGTTGTCCTTGGGAGTATCATTGACATCCTCCTCCGATTCCTCCTCGAAGCCATCTTCTTCACCAGATGCATCACCTGACTCCTCTTCGTCTTCCCCAGATTCCTTGTCTCCCGATGATTCGCCAGACCCATCTGCAGCAGTAGAAGCGTCAACGGCCGCCGTGCCGGAGGCACCCGGCGGCAATATCGTCAACGGCGCGGCCTAGATAGTAGTAGCAGTCTCGACGGAGTCCACGGTATCACCAGTATCGGACTCATATTCATCAGACGAAGTTTCATCGTCGGCCACGGGTGGTTTTGTGGGAGTGACGGTGGGAACAGAGGTGATTTTAGGGGTGGTTTGTTTCGGGGGTGAGGGCTTGGGAGGTGAGGTGATGAGTGGTCTGGCCGTTGGGGTTTTAACGACCTTAGGTGTAGGTGGTGTCTTTTTGGTAGGGGAGACAGTGGTGGTCGTCGGAGCAGCTGGAGTAGTAGCAGCGACGGTGGTAGTCTGCTGCGGCTGCTTCGACGAGGACGGAGGGGTGGAACGTGTTTTGGGTTTTGAGGAGGCCACTGGCGGATACCAGTGGTGGCCGGGATGATGGTGGAAGGAGGAGTGGTAGTGGCGACGATGGACGGAGTGTCCTGCGGTTGTTGGGTTGGGGTAGCAGTAATGCGGGCTGCGGATTTCTTAGATCTAGCCATGGGTGAAGCTGGAGAGTTTGTGTGAGAGTAGGAAAGGCTGGGAGCACGGGAGAAGATGAAAGGAAAGTGGAAAGTGAAGAAGAAAAAGGAAAGAAAGGAGTCTCCCTTTATGGTTGCCAGCTGCTAGCCGTTGCTCACGTGCGGATGTGGCGGCTGGTGATTGGGGTCCATCAAATCCCAACTGAAAGTCTCCAACTGTCACGCTTCTGTCACCATCAAATCAAGAGTTTAAAATTCAAAAAAGGGATTAATAAAAATAAATAAGGGAAGAATATACAAGAAGGATGGAAAATTAAGGTGATTAGATCAGAATAAAATAGGAAAGGATTCGGATAAGGAGAAAATCATGGGGGTGGTATTTACAATTAGAGTAAAATAGAGATAAATTAAAGGGAAAAAAATAATAGAAAGAAAAAAAATAAAAATGGAGAAACGCGGGTTGCCTCCCGCAAAGCGCCGTGGTTATCGTCTCGGCCTAGACACTGATAACCCGAATCAGAGTCAGTCAGGTGGTTCAGCAACATTCATCTCCTCAGCGACGAATGGCTTGAACCCCTCATAGAAAGTCTTGAGACGATGTCTATTGACCTTGAACGTGACTCTAGTGTCCAAACTTTTAATTTCAACGGCGCCTTGGTCATGAACGGCTGTGACAACATAAGGGTCTGTCCACTTGGACTTCAACTTTCCTGAAAACAATCTCAGACGGGAGTTATAGAGCAAGACCTTCTGTCCGACCTCGAAAGATTTATGAGATAGGACCTTGTCATGGTAGGCCTTCGTCTTGCCCTTGTAGATGAGAGCATTCTCGTAGGCATCATCACGAAACTCTTCTAACTCCTGAATTTGTAGTTTTCGATGTTGTCCAGCCTCGTCGAGGTTGAAGTTGGCTCTTCGAATAACCCAAAAGGCTTTATGCTCGATTTCCACGGGTAAGTGGCAAGGTTTGCCAAAGACAAGCCGGTAGGGGGTCATGCCGATGGGGGTCTTGAACGTTGTTCGATAAGCCCAAAGAGCGTCGTCAAGCTTCAGACTCCAGTCCTTGCGGGAGTGGCTGACCGTCTTCTCCAAAATTGCCTTAATCTCTCGATTAGATACCTCGGCTTGACCGTTTGTCTGCGGGTGGTAAGCTGTAGAGACACGATGTGTGACTCCATACTGCTGGAGCAAGCTGCTGATAACTCGATTGCAGAAATGGGTTCCGCGGTCACTAATGAGGGCTCTTGGAGCTCCAAACCTGCTAAAAATACGAGAACGAAGAAAAGCTGCAACCACTTTGGAATCATCAGTCTTGGTCGCCTTGGCCTCAACCCATTTAGAAACGTAATCAACCGCTAAGAGGATATACACGTTTCCGTATGAGTTGGGGAAGGGACCCATAAAATCAATTCCCCATATATCAAAAATTTCACAAGCGATTATACCTGTGAGTGGCATTTGGTTTCGGGCACCAATGTTACCTGTACTCTGATAGCGTGGGCAAGCTGCACAGAACATGTAGCTGTCTTTGAATAGTGAAGGCTAGTAAAGTCCTGCTTCTAGAACCTTCATGGCTGTCTTCTTAGCTGCAAAGTGGCCTCCTTCTGTGGAAGAGTGACAGAACCTGAGGATGGAAGGGATCTCATCGGTGGTGACACATCGTCGGATAACTTGATCCGAACAAAACTTCCAAAGGTACGGGTTGTCCCATATGTAAGACATGGCTTGTCTCCTGATACGCTTCTGCTCCGAAGGGGATGAATCCGCTGGAAGGTGACCTGTGGCACAGAAATTAGCGATATCAGTAAACCAAGGGTAGTCAATGGCTTGGGCAAGACAAAGCTGTTCATCAGGGAAAGTTTCACGAATAGGAATAAGTGAATCATCCGACTGGACAGACAGGCGACTCAGATGATCAGCTATAGAGTTCTCAGTGCCTCTCTTGTCCTTGATTTCTAAGTTAAACTCCTGAAGTAGAAGTATCCACCAGATTAGGCGAGGTTTTGCATCCAGCTTGGTCAAGAGGCAGTGGAGTGCGGCATGGTCCGAAAAGACGGTTACTTGTGTTCCCAAAAGGTACTGACGGAATTTATCCAATGCAAAGACCACGGCGAGGAGTTCCTTCTCTGTAGTGGTGTAGTTTTGTTGGGCAGCATCCATGAGTTTCGAGGCATAGTAGATAACATAAACCTCTCGGTCTTTCTTCTGTCCCAACATAGCTCCCAAGGCATTATTACTTGCGTCGCACATGATTTTGAACGGGAGCGTCCAGTATGGTGCGCGGATAATGGGGGCTGAGATCAGTTTCTGCTTGAGGAGGTCAAACGCGGCTTTACAGTTCTCGTCGAAGATGAATTCAACGTCTCGGCCTAGCAGTTGGCACATCGGCTGGGTGATCTTGGAAAAATCCTTGATAAATCTCCTGTAGAAACCTGCATGGCCTAGAAACGAACATACCTCACGTACACAAGTGGGGTATGGTAAAGACTCTATTACCTTGATTTTCACTTTATCCACTTCGATTCCCTTGCGAGAAACGATGTGTCCCAAAATCAGTCCCTGGTCTACCATAAAGTGACACTTCTCATAATTGAGAACGAGGTTAGTTTCAACACATCTTTGTAAAACTTTTTGCAAGGTGAGTAAACATTCAGGAAAAGAATTACCATAAACTGTGAAATCGTCCATAAATACCTCGATTCCTTTTTCAACGAGCTCGGAGAATATACTGACCATACAATGCTGGAATGTAGCAGGTGCGTTGCAAAGACCAAAGAGCATCCTTCTGTAAGCGAATGTACCGAAGGGACAGGTGAAGGTGGTCTTGTCTTGATCGTCTAGGGCAACCGGTATCTGATGAAATCCTGAATATCCATCGAGGCAGCAATAATGTGTTTTCCCAGCCAAACGCTCCAGCATCTGGTCAATAAATGGCAAGGGGAAGTGATCCTTCCTCGTGGCAGCGTTTAATCGACGGTAATCGATGCAGACGCGCCACCCGTTCTGTATGCTTGTGGGAATCTGTTCGTCGTTCTGTCCCGTGGTGATTGTGATACCAGTCTTCTTCGGGACAACTTGAATTGGGCTGACCCAAGTACTGTCCGAGATAGGGTAGATCACACCAGCGTCGAGGAGTTTCAATATTTCTTTCTTAACGACCTCCATCATAGGTGGGTTAAGACGGTGTTGTGGCTGGCGAACTGACTTGCTATCATCGTCTAGGTGTATCCGATGAGTGCACAGGGCGGGAGATAGTCCCTTGATATCCGAAATCGTCCATCCAATAGCTCTCTTGAATTCCTTCAGTAGGGCAACTACAGATGTTTCTTCTTCGGTATCTAGTTTGCTCGAGATGATGACGGGCAAAGATTCATTGGCACCGAGGTAAGCATACTTCAGGTGCTCGGGCAAGACTTTGAGTTCCAGGTTTGGGGCCTGCACAATGGAAGGAGGGAGTTTAGTGTATTCAGAGGGCAGAGGCTTTACCACCATATTAAATGGAGAATGAGGGGTGGTTTCCAAAACAGAAACAATTTCTCGCAGAGCTGGAGGGGTGACAAATTTGGATTCCAGATCTTGCATTTCCGCGAAGTTGACACTATTAGCTAGGGCAAGCTGCAGATGGTCCATAGAAAATAAGTCAGCAATTTCCTCAACATCTGGGTCAACAATATCAATAAAATTGAGACTAGAAAATTCAGAAGGGAAACGCATGGCATCAGTCATGCTAAATCGGATAATCCGTCCATCGAACTCAAGGGTAATCGATGCATCATAGACGTCTATCTTTGTACGTGCAGTCCTGAGGAAAGGTCGGCCCAGTAGAACATCAGAGGATTTAGTTCCTTGCTCGTTCTCCATGCTGATCACATAAAAGTCGGCTGAAAAGAGGAGGCTCAAGGACTTTGATGATGAATTCATCAGAGAATTCAGAACCCTCATTATTAATGGGTGTTCCTGGTTTTCTGGAAGTGTAGACCTTCTTTTCCTTCTCTGCTCTAATCTCAACTTCTTCAACCACTGGTGTGGGATAAGGGAGCTCAACTTCTTGGGCGAGCGGCTGGCGGTCAGGTAGCTGTGTGCCACTTCGGAGATTAATAGCACAGGCTCCGTGCTTAGGGTTTGCTTCAGGTTGTGGTGGCAGTCTTCCACCATTTTTCAGCTCCCTCATCTCTACAGATAGGGTTTCAAATTTTTTTGTCATGGTTTCGTATTTTTTGTTCAATTCAACAACTAGCTGTCTCAAACTAGGTTCCTCATTGTTTGGCGGAGGGGGTCCTTGTGGAGTTTGGTACTGCGGAGCTTGATATTGATGTTGTTGGTTGTCGTGATAGGTGGGTCGTGGTTTGAAATTCTGGAGGTTGAAGGGTGGATGTTGTTTGTTCTGGAATGGATTTTGTGGCTGCATCTGGTTTTGCATAGATTGCTGCTGGTTATTGTTACCATAGCTCAAGTTCGGGTGGCGCCAACCATTGAGGTAGTTCTGAGTATATGAATCCTGCTTCCTAGGGGCTCCATTATAGTTCCCTATGGCGTTCACATCTACTTCATCTGGAATATGCGGACAGGCGTCCGTAGGGTGGTCAGTAAAGTTGCAGATGCCACAGGCTTTGATCTGCACGGGCTGGCCGCTGGTGAAGTTTTGAATCATTCCAGTAAGGGTGGAGAGTTGGTTCTCTATAGCAGCGGATCGAGCGTCATGCATGGGGGGGCTTAATTGGTCCAACGGCACAACATTCTTAGCCATGCGTTCTAGAAGAATTTTTGCGTTTTCAGCGGTTAGGACAAGCATATCACCGTTACTGGCAGCATCTATTAATTCTTTGCTTCGCCCCCGCAGTCCCTCATGGAAGTACCCAAGGAGAGGGTGGTCAGGAATGTTGTGAGAGGGGCAGAGAGTTTGCATATTTTTGAACCTCTCGTAGTACTGTCCAATGTTCTCATTCTCTTTTTGGGTGATGGATACTAGCTGTTTCTTGGTTATATTGGCCATGGAAGTAGGGTAGTATTTTTCAGTGAATGCCTTGAACATGTCGGCCCAGCAAGTAATGGATAGGGCGGGCAGATCATAGAACCAGTTGCGAGCGTCGTCCTCAAGCGACCACATGAATGCTCTAAGCTTAGCTTGATTAATATCCACCTCTGGGGTTTTAGAGCTTCACAGACAGTATGGAGCTGCTGAAGATGTCGGAGGGCACTCTCTCTGGGGATGCCATGGAACTTGGGTAAGTAGTGGAGGACAGAGGATTTGATAATCCAATCATGGGCAACGGTAGGCCATGCGATGCACCCAGCAGTGGTTTCGGCAGTAGCGTTCAGTTCCGAGATGCAGGGATTGACGATAGCTTCGCCATTCCCAACGTCATCGTTGTCAGCCCCAGCAGGACGTTCGGGGTTTCGGTTCTTGTCAGCCATAGCAGGACGTTCAGAATTCAGGTTGTCTTCAACGTCTCGATCGAGCAGACCGAAGCGAGCAGGAGGTTTCAAAGTTTCAGGGGAAGGGTCAGACGGATGAGGTGTAGGAGCTGCAAATTGATTTTGCTTAGCAAGTTTGCGAGCTAATCATTCTGTTCTCCGGATTTCTGGATCGAAAGGTAGTAAAGTTGTGTTGGAAGACCTGGTCATACAAAAAAGAAAAGAGCGTTAGTTGCGTTAATCCCCGGCAACGACGCCAAAATTTGATGTGTTGTCGAAGCACATACAAAAATAATAATAAAACCTGTAGGCAATGTGCACAATAAATTGTGTATAATGGTAACAGGATTGAACACAAGGATTAAGGGACCAATACTCAACTCAATTTGGCAAACTAAATAATCCAAGCAACAAGTAACCGAAAAGGGGGTTTTGAATGGTTGTTTGATTAATCTAATTATTAACTACGAAAGTAATAAAGACTAATAGCAAAGAGTAATAGAAGTAATAAGAAATCAGAAGAGACAAGGGTTCTCAGTAAGAGTCCGAATCCGGTTGCATTTACGGTCAGCCGGTCATTGGCGCAATCATTGTCTACCCCGAGCTGATAGACGCACTATAGGGACCAGGTACGCTTAGGTCCCCTGCTTACCTTCGTAATAGAAGTTATCCCAAGGTACGCTTATGGGTTAACCTTGACAGTCCGCCTCTTCCAAGGTACGCTTATGGAGGCAACACTCAGATGCCCATGAAGAGGAGGTAAGATGCGTCTAGGGCGAGACACTCGGTACGCTTGAGGCTCTGCCCTAACGACTTGTCCAATCCAACTGGGGGATACCAGGTTTCCAGTCAGGACCAGTATGGTTATCTGCTCTACCCTGCAGCTTCGCGTTAGGTATAACAACAGGGACGATTATAATTAATCTAGTTCAATTAATAGGTGATCAAGCTAATAATTACCCTAGGTAATTTGACAATTAATTATTGAACAAGAGGATACCAACACAGGATTTATGAAGTACAATCTGACCTCACGGCTTCTCTTGCAACCTTCAATCGACTCTTACCAAGAACAAGGAGATTTAGCCACACATATTAAAAATAAAAACAATCAAATAAATAAATTTCATAAGTAAATTAGAAGAACAGATGAGGAAGAATTCTTGTGGATTACCGGCCGGAGCAACTGCTCCGGTTTATTAAAAAGAAAAGATTGCCGAAGGCAGTGGTGGCGCTAAGAGTCAGCGGGAGAGAAGAAGAGAAAAACTACTAAAAACCTAATTACTAAAGTATTTATATGCTTATTACAAATTAAACTCCTAATCTAATTTGAATTCAACTCCCCAAAGGACTTCTACTGGGATTGGGACTTCTGGCGCCTTAATTGAGCAGATCCGATATTTTTCCTTTATTGCGCTAGTTTCCTTTTCTCGCTAGGACACTGCTGCTTTCCGCGAACGTCTAGCTGCTCGGCCTAGCTGCTCCAATGCATCCAGAAAGTGATAGAAAACGTTCCTTTTCGTATTTTCCTCTTAATTTGCCCAGATCTGCCAAAAGTGAATAAACACAGTAACATAAGTAGCATTATGATCTAAAAAGGCACATAAAAGAGGGAAGAATTATGGACATAAAATGCTCTATCAGTTACTCGCTGGGATTTTGCGATTCTTCGCGTTTCCACGTTACCACGATCGGCCAGAAAGTGTCTCTTCTTAGTGAGCCGTCTGATCAGGACAGGCCGTCACAAGGTTAGGATTTTCATTTTCGGCGTTGTCCTCGCATCCCGGAATCGTGCCCTCACTTAGTGAGCTGTCTACGTTAGCTCGGTCACAAGGATAGGATTTTCACTTCCAAGATAGAGTTACTATCTCCCTGGGGTGTGCCTTCCCTTAACAAGCCGTCTCCATGAGAACGGTTGGCATAAGGGTTGGGCTTTCACCTCCAGGGATACCGGGGCGTGCCTCATCTTAGTGGGCCGCCTATATTAGCGCGGTTTACCAAAAGGAAAAGGACTTTTCACCCCCGGGGGCGTCGGGACGTGCCTCATCTTATGGCCCACATGTGGCTACCACAAGGATAGGACTTTTCACTCCCAGCGCTAAATATTAGGTGTGCCAGGGCGTGCCCTCACTTAGTGAGCCGTCTGATCAGGACTGACCATCACAAGGATAGGACTTTTCACTCCTGGCAACCTTTTTTTTGTTTTTCTTTCATCGTCTGCACACACACACGCAGCCGCAAAACATAAGAAAACTTATTATTTGAGCGTTAGCATGGGTTAGGGCTAGCGTTAGTAAAAGGTGCAGAGATAAATCAAAGTCTAGCATGATATAATTTCAGACGAGCAATATTACAGGAGTTAGGTAAGAGGGTACCGTCGAGTGTCTCCAGATGATACGCTCATCTCCTGACAATACGGGTAACGCGGTACGACCCTTCCCAGTTCGGGCTGAGCTTCCCCCGACGTTAACCGGTTGCTCGCTGGTCCCTGAGTACCAGGTCACCTTCTTTCAGCAGCCGTTCTCTGACGCGCCTATTGTGATAACGCACCATCTTTTGCTTATAGTGTAACGTTTTCAGAAGAGCTTCCTCTTGCAATTCGAGCAGCGCGTCAAGATTCGCACGCAACCTTTCCTCATTCAGCTCTTCTCTGAAGTAGGCCACTCGTAGGCTCATGGTACCAATCTCCACGGGCGTAACGACCTCAGTACCGAAAGCCAGTGCGAATGGTGTCTCTTCGGTGCTGGTTTTCATGGTCATGCGGTATACCCACATCACATACGGCAGTTCATCTGCCCACTTCTTTTTGGATCCCTCTAGGTTCTTCTTAACACCGTTAAGGATGGCTCGGTTTGTCACCTCAGCCTGACCATTGGTCTGCGGATGAGCCACGGAGGAGAATCTTTGCTCGATTCCGAACTCCACGCATTGGTCTCTAAGGAATTGGCTGGTGAATTGTGTTCCGTTATCGCTGACTAGCACACGAGGCACGCCGAATCGCATGATAACTTGGTGTTTGAAGAAACGCCATATTTTTTCTGTCGTGATGTTGGCAACCGCTTCAGCTTCCGCCCATTTGGTAAAGTTGTCCACCGCCACGACTACAAACTTTAACTGAGACCTCGCCTTTGGAAACTGTCCGAGGATGTCAATTCCCCATTTCGCAAAAGGACAAGGAGCGATGATGTCATAAATTTGTGTGGCGGGTTGTCGAGGAATCTTGGAGAATTCCTACACTTTTGGCAAGTTCGCACGTAATTATGGCAGTCTTTCCGGATAGTAGGCAAGTAGAATCCTGATCGAAAGACATGCGTAGCCAGGGTGCCGCCGGATGCATGCATGCCGCAAATTCCTTCGTGGATTTCACGGAGGGTATGAAGGCCCTCTTGTTCTGTTATGCACCTGGCAGCTGGATGAGAGAAACATCTCCGCATCAGTTCCCCGTTGAAGTATGTGCACCGCGCCGTTTGTTTTAGTAATTTCTTCTTCTCAGCGTTAAATGCTGGTAGCTCGTCATGTTTCAAGTATTTTATGCGGGAATTCTCCAGTCATTTTCATTTTCTTCTATGCAGAGCGTCGCCTGTTCTTCCATAAAGGAAGGTACGGGTATCTCTCGGTAGTACACCCTTCTTGGTATGGACGCCTCCGGGTTTGCTGCGAGTTTGGTGAGGTTATCCGCCTCAGCGTTATCCTCTCAAGGAATATGCTCGAAGCTGACTTGTATGCCATTTTTCTTTATTTCTATCAACTCGTGTTTCACCTTGGCAAGGTATTGCACCATGATGGGCTCCCTAGCTTGAGAGTGTCCCAAAACTTGGTCTATTATCAACTTGGAGTCTCCATAGATTTTCAGCCGCAGGTCTCCCAACCTCCCTGAGTCATGTACTCCTTTTATGGAGAAGTTTTTTCCTATCCTGAGCCTGGCTAATAGCGCTTCGTATTCTGTGGTGTTATTGGACAACGACTGCAGGATTCGGATTGCATATCGCACATGGATGCCGTGAGGCCCACTCATGAAGATTTCGGCCCCGGCAAGCTCTTGATTTTTGGCGCTGTCCACGTGGATGACCCACAGATCGGTGTAGGTTTCAGGGAAGGGGAGGTCCAACTCTTCCTTTTCTTTTTCAGTCAACTCTGTCAGTGGATCTGGCGTAAAGGTGCATTCCGCGATAAAGTCCGCCAGAATTTGAGCCTTCACAGACGGTCGGGATCTGTAATGCAAACCATATTGTTCAAGCTCAATAGCCCAAATCAGCATTCTCCCCGAGGATTCGGGCTTCTGAAATATCCTTTTTAAAGGTTGGTCCGTCAGCACGATGACGGTGTGAGCTTGAAAATATCGACTCATTTTCCGCATGGCTTGTATCAATGTGAACTCTATTTTCTCAATACGGGCGTATCTCAACTCGACATCTTTCAAGATGTGACTTACAAAGTATACAGGGCGGCGTGTGTGATTGTCATCTCGCACAAGGACCGCACTGACCACTTCGTCAGCAACCCCGAGTTATAAGTACAGGATATCGCCAGGCGCTGGTCTTGTCAACACCAAGTCGGACGATAGGTAGGCCTTCAGGCCTGTAAACACCTCTTCGCATTCGGTTGTCCATCCGAATGCGGCTTTCTTGCGTATAACTTTGAAAAAGGGGAGACACTTCTCGCCTTGCTTAGATATAAACAGTCCCAGAGCGATAACACGCCCCGTTAACTTCTGTATTTCCTTCACAGTTCGAGGAGATACCATGTCTTTGATGGCTTTGATCTTTGACGGGTTGGGTTGAATACCCTTTTGACTGACTACGTAACCCAAAAATTTGCCCGTTTGAAAGGCAAACATGCACTTTCGAGGGTTCAGCTTCATTTGATATCGCTTCATTACTTCGAAGACTTCCGCCAGATCAGATAGGTGGTCTTTGAAGCTTCGGCTTTTGACTAGTATGTCGTCGACATACGCCTCTACGTTTCGCCCGATCTGTTTTTCGAAGACTTGATTCGCCATTCGCTGGAAAGTGGCTCCAGCATTTTTCAGCCCAAAAGGCATCGCCGTGTAGCAATAAGTGGCCTTCAGAGTGATGAAAGCAGTTTTCTCTTCATCCTCCTTGGCCATAGGGATTTGATGGTACCCCGAGTTGGCGTCTAGCGAGCTTAAATATGCGTACCCGGCAACCTGATAAACTAGCTGATCAATCCGAGGAAGTGGGTAACAATCTTTGGGGCAAGCGTCATTCAAATCTGTGAAGTCGATGCACATGTAGGATATTGCACTTCTCGATGCAATTCTCCGCTGGGCTTGGGAACCAGGACAGGGTTAGCCAACCATGTAGGATATTGTACTTCTCGAATAAAGCCACCGTCGAGAAGTTTTGCTACTTCTTTGTCGACAACAGTCGCTTTTTCGGTAGAGAAAGCACGTCGTTTCTGCTGAATCGGTTTTGCGTCAGGGTTGACATTAAGTCGATGTTCTGCTACCTCCCGCGAGATACCAGGCATGTCAGATGGTTTCCATGCAAACTCTCCCTTGCACTTGTTCAATAACTGGGCTAACTGAAAATTTTCCTCAAGGGTGAGGTTATCGCTAACCAGGAATACGGCCCCATCTACCCCGTTAACTGGGACGTGAGTCATTTTATCCACGGGCTGAGTGTATTTAGCCACTAACTTCTGATTACCCCGGATTGAGACCACACCGTCCCAGGAAGGATATT
Source organism: Viola odorata (assembly GCA_963691705.1). Lineage (NCBI taxonomy): Eukaryota > Viridiplantae > Streptophyta > Magnoliopsida > Malpighiales > Violaceae > Viola > Viola odorata. The sequence goes on along the minus strand of OY829539.1, from coordinate 45,992,127 downwards.
TCAACCTCAGATATTTTTGCGATATCGCTGCTCCGAAACGGTTGAGGAATGGCCGCCCCAATATGGCGTTATAAGGCAGATTTAGATCCACCACCAGAAATAGAAGTTCCTCCGACCGCTTGGAGGTGTCTTCCTTAAAATATACCGGCAAGGTGGTCACTCCAGTCACTGGGATGGGGACTCTGTCTACTCCGATAATGGGTTTTTTGCAGGGTGTAAGATCGTTATCCGGACGCTTCATGAGATTGTAAGCTTCCAGTGAGAACAAGTTCATGATGCTTCCGTTGTCAACAAGAGTCCTTCTAACTCTATGACTAGCGATAATGGGCGTGACTACTAACACATCGTTGTGGGGATATACCATGCCCTTCTCGTCCTCTTCGGAAAAGGACAATACCATGCGATCTAATGTGCTTATCGCCTCACTTTTGATTGACACGCCCGCTTGCTTTCGCTTATCCCCCGGCGAGGGTCTCAGCTGTGCGGACTCATCCTGTTGATACCTGAATTTTGACGCGCTTAATCAATTATGGTCATTTATTTTTTATTTTTATTTTTCACTAACCGTTATTGATTTCTCGGCCCAGCTAGAGTCCTTTCGTATTCTTTTAATTTTATCTAACATTTTGTTTTTTTTTCCTTTTTAGTCTTATCAGGTCCCGGACGAGCCTTTTTCGACACTTTGTCAAAATAAATGTGTTTAGAGAGTTAATTTCAAAATTTTGTTCTCATCATCTTGGTCGACATATTTTTCTCATTAATGTAGTCGCTTTCGTTTAAATTTCTCGTCAATTTCATCGCGCTGCTAGATCGAGCATATATTAATTACTAAATATTTTTCTTTTCCTTCCTTTTGATCAACCGTTGGATTGGTTGACTATCCTTAGTCAACCATCCAACAGTCACAGATTTAATAGAACACATCCCTTCCCTTTTCTTTTGCAGCAAGTTTGCCATTTCCTTCCAAACGAGCCAGCGCACGATCAAACCTTGTCATCGCCTTCCTGAAGTTTCTAGCAAGCCAGCTGCCCAGGCCTCGTCATCACACCAAGCCGCTCCCATGTATGGCCATTCGCTCTCCACCACACAAACAAAATCAGCCGCGTCACCCTTTGTACTCCCCACGCAAATCATCCCAGCAAAATCACTATAAATACTTAACACTATTCACCCTTAAACCCTACGGGTTGACGCACCCTCACCCCCTAACCGACCCAAGAAAAGGAAAGCAATCAAGGTGAGTTTTTGAAGCTTTCTCTCTCTAACCTCTCTCTTTGTAATTTTCGTTTATGTATGTATAAACTCAATCAATTGCCTAAACTTGTTTTAAATGCTTTATCTTCGAGTTATATGTTCTGTTCTAGCTTCAATTTGAGCGCACGCTGCCTTGTTTAATTATTTGAGTATTTGTTAGTTTAATTACGTGTTTTCGTTTTTGTTTAAATTACCACTGTTTTGGGTTGAAACTTTACTGTTCTTGCGTGAATATATTTCTGCTTGTGTGAGGGGTTTTCTTTTGGGCCATTTCAGGCGGGTTGGTCGCCGGCCATGGTGGCCGGCGACGTGAACACGAAGAACAGCATGAGGTTGTTCTACGTGAAGAAGAAGAAGCAAGGACGGGCTTGGCCCGTCCTTTTCCTTAATAAAACGCAGATGGGCCTTGTCTTAAGCCAAGCCCATCTGCTCCCCTTTTCTTTTATTTTGTTTTCTTTGCCATTTTTAAATTAATCAAATGCCATGTTTAATTTATTAATATTCGTAGGCTTATTTTTTTACCACGATTAAATCGTTAAAATGTTCATATGTTTTTTGTTGTTTTACCATGTTCGTATGCTTTTAATTTAATTCGTATGCCATGCGTAATTATTTATTTATTTATTTGTTTAAAATGCATGTTTATTGTATTGATTTGTTTAAATGTTTATGCCATGATTAAATGTTTATTCATGAAATTAAACATTTATGCCATGTTTTATTTTGTTATTAAGCCAAGCCCATTTTTTAATGTCCAAATTTTGAATGTGGGACCCACTTATTTTCGTCAAAATCACATGAAAATATTCGTGCTTTTATTGCATGCTTTAAACGATTTGTTTATGCCATGTTTTTATTTAATTAAATACGTGCATGCATTTTTATTATTTATTATTTTCGAGTTATTACTAACACTCTCACTTTGTAGGTTAAACTTTTAGATCTTCGCTCGAAAAGTACGTTTGCCTCTCTTTTACTTTTATTCGATATTTTCCGTAAATATTATTTGGATGCATGTGATCCAAAACTAGAAATTCAAATATGGGCCTAGCCCGACCCATTAGATTTGTATGCATTATTTTCGTACATTCACATGTGATAATTAATTGTCAATTATTTTTAAATTTCGCGTATGTGATAACATTTAATTGCCTATTTCACTTGTTGTAATAATTAATTGATTACTTCACTTGTTGTAATAATTAATTAGTTATTTCACTTGTTGTAATAAGTAGTTAGGTTAGTCATTCCGACCTCCAATTTGTAACAATTAGGTAAGTAGTTTTTTATGAATTGTGGCTTGTAATAATTAGTTAAAAATCATGTATGTTCGTTTATACCTGTATTATGTCAATTGTCGTTAATTTCGATTATGAAGAGACGGATCGATCGGGGTTCATAAAAAAGGTAAGCTTATCTTAAAACATTTCCTTGTATGATTATTTGAATGCTAAAATCGAATCGAATGCATGACACCTTAGTAGGCGTTAGAACCACCAAATCGTATGCATGACATATAGAATTGTTAAAACAAATAAAATCAATCTCCCATGAACAGCATGTTTATATCACTTGTCTTTTATACCATGAAATTAATTGTTTTCTTGTAAATACTACGCATGATGGCTTTAAACCCATATGAAAATCTATGTGCATACATTAATCGGTATCTTGCTAGTTTTTACCATGATAAATCACGTAGTAATTAAGTCATGCATGGCTCGATGAAAATGGGGGAACGTCCGTTCTAGCATACGAACAAACGGTAACCCCGTCCTTCGGCCCCGATCAGAAATAACAAGTCCCAAATGCTAAGATGTAACGTCACCTTTAAGGGCTCAAATTACATGTTAAAAAATGATTTTCTCAAAAACACCTCGCATACCGGTAACCTTTTTAAAGGATGTGACTTGGGTGCCTAACACCTTCCCAAGTCCATAATACTACCTCGAACCATTGTTCTTTGGTTTAGACCATTTGTGCCTTAGTTTTATTTATTTTTATGCCATGACGATTAGGTTCCCTAAACCTAGAAAATTAGGGTGGCGACTTCATTTTGCATGATGTTAAGACAAGTCCAACGCTTGTCTCGCATTATGGCCTGTCCCGAACCTAAACTCATTTTCAACGAAAAAGGGGGTGCGACACATCCAGATAAGGTGTACCTCCAGCGATGATGTTAATGATGGGGACGTCTTCGTCATCAATTGTGAGCGTTTCCCTATCTCTTCCTGCAAGACCAGCGTCGTTGCCTAGGACGCGGGAAGGTGTCGGTCGGTCGTCGGCTACTCTGTTTGTCGGGTTACTCTTAACCTCTTCTCGTGTTTTGACGGTGAATTCTCCCAGATAGCCTTCTTCGACCAGGTGCTTTATCGCCAATTTGAGTTCTCTACACACCTCCGTAGAGTGTCCCTTAGCTTTGTGAAATTTGCAATAAGCGTTTTCTCTTCTTCCCAAGGTCACCCCCGGTCTCACAGGGGATGGATAACGGATGGGCAGGTTCCGTTGTTCCACTATCGCTAGTATTTCTACTCTGGGCAAGATGAGGGAAGGGAGATCTGAGTCATAAACTCATCCCTTAGGGGGATCACCCTGTCGCTGCGCTGAGGAGTCACCAGACTTTCCCTTTAAGGAGTTGCCTCTCCTTCGATTAGAGGTCTTGGGAATGTGATCTTTTCGCTGGGCGTAATCATCAATGAACCGATCTTCAGAAGTGGTTGAAATGGGAGTGTTATGGGCCGGAGGCATGACTGGCAGCATGTTTCGAATCATGTCCCTATTCTCTTCCTCTTCCATCCTCGCATAGTTGTGGGCTTTCAGCCTTAACGCATCTAAGGTTGTTGGAGGGTCAACCATTAAAGCATCTCTGAGCTTTCCATAACAACAGTTTCGCTTTAAGGCTTCTATGGCAAAATCAACTGTTACACCTGGCGTTAGCGACATCTCAGTGTCTAAGTAATGGAGGAAACTCCTCAAGGATTCCTGAGGTTTTCTGTGTAGGTCGAACAAGGCAGGGCAGACTTCTTGATAGGGACTGCGGTACTGAATCGACTCCTGAATTTAGACTCTAGCTGTGAGAAGCTGTCAATAGACGCACCAGGAAGACCTTCGAACCATAAGCGCGCAACCCCTAACAGGGTCATTACAAATATCTGACACAGGGCAGCGTCATTGTGGGTCTGGAATTGTACAAAGTCCTTCACCTTGTTAAGGTGAGAAATGGGATCTCTAGTGCCGTCATAGGATTCTGCGGGGAGTTTTACATGTCGGCTGACTCTGTGACGCCTTCTGCGTACGCTAAAGGGGTGGCCAAAAGTATCATCAAGAATCTCACGCGCATACCGAGGTGGGGATACCTCCAAATGACGCCTACGATCTCGCGGATTTCTAACATGATGTCGCCTTAGAGACGGGCAGCGACTTCTTGGCGAGCGAGTTCGATGCCTCCTACTGCTGGATCTCTCACTCCCTCCGGGAGATATGTCTCTATCATTTTCGTCCCTCTTACCATCCCAACGACCTCTGTCCTCATCACGCCATTGTAGTTCCTCTCGGGAAATAGGAAGTAAAGGCGTCTGAGGCACGTATGACTCCACTGTCCTATGAGCAAATTGTACAAGACTGACTGGCGCATTCAGCGCAGGCAACGTCAGAGAGACATTCGCGTGCGACGGGGACGACAACGGTAATTCTGTAATGATAGGTGGAGTAAAAACAAACTGAGATGGGATGCCCGATCCAGAAGCAGTAGGCGTGAATCTGGTAGCCAGTTCTGTTAAGTGGTCCAGTTGGGCACGAAGGGATAAAATCGAGCTCGCGAAAGGGTTATTCGCACTGTCTATCACGGATCCCCTTGACTGGGGAGTAAAATGACCGGGCCCCGCTATCTGGGATAAAGGAGTATACGGCTGGGACACAAATGTTCCCGTTGTTTGTTCAAAGGAGAGATCCGACATTCCTGGGGGAATTTCTTGTGCCGCGGTTGGAGCATCGAAAGTGGCGAAAGGGAAAAGTAGCCTACGGGTATCAAATTGAAGGCTAGAGGATTGAGACAATGGCGGATCTGAATCAGAAGCCATAATCTTCCAATTTTCAGAAGAACAGAGCTTGGCTATTAAGGACGCTCACTTAATTAGAACTAAAGCTCTCAATAAAAGCACCAATTTGATAAGATTCAGACTTCTGGGGAAGCGGGGTAGAGATTATGGCCGTCTGAAGTCACTGTAGCGGCAGTCCATCGTACCTGAAAAGCGCCAGAGGGGGGACTCTGGCGTAGACACTCCGATGCTTAAGTTAGTATGGCTGTGAAATTTGGTAGAGATTTGAGTAGTAATTTTGTCTTACCTTTGATCTAGAAATAAGGGGTATTTATAGGCAAAAGAAAGGATGTTACCCTAGGGGTAGGAGTTATCGAGGGAAGATAACGCCCAAGATGACGTCAGCATGCGTCAACCGGATAGGATATCACCGACGTGATATCTCCAGCGAGATGTTTATCGGGTCGCCTGGGATAGGATGACGCCGTGTGGGTCCCCCCCCCCCCCCCCCCCCGCTGATGTCGACCATCCCAGGATTCCTTAGTCCAACAGGGGCGGTAGCCGGACGTTGTCGCCAGTCAAGGCCTACAGGGATCCGGCTTTGGTCTAGGGTGAGATGACGAATGTACCCCTAGTGTTTCATCAATTGTTATCATTTTCCTTCTCCTCTTCCCGTATGTTTCTCTTCCTCTTCCTAATTTCTAGGTTTTGGGTTTCTCTTCCTCTTCCCGATTTCTTCCTCCTCCTCCATAGCCAGCCGAATCCATACCTCCTTCCTTCATTCGCGACCTCCTTTCCTCTCATATCGATCAGCTATCAGATGGCCTAAACAAAGCAGTAGCAATCATGGGGAAAGTGCTTTTCTTTGTCAAGCACGAGAACGTGACTCCACTGTAAGTCCTTTTCCAGATGCCCTCTAGGTTTTTCAGATACGTTCTCTATGTGTGCAAGTACGTATGAATGCTGACTACTCACAGGAGAGATGAAAGAGTGTCCTTGGTACACATCTTATATGTTAGCATCTCAAATGATGGCTGCTAATTCACCACAGTGAGATTATTCTTATGTGAAATTTTCAGTGCAAATCACATCTGAACTGTTATTTTTATTCATATTCTTTTGGTTGTTTTTGTTGTTTCAATTATTTTTAAGAAAAAAAATTAGTTTCTTAATTGCTATATTTTGGTAAGATTTATTGCATTCTATGGACAGGAGTTATGGGTTTGACTGATGCTAGATCCTGGGTGGAATTTGTGGTAGTACATGGATTTTTTTGCATTGTTGTTTGAGTAAGAGGGAGCCTGTATTTTGCAATCTGGGTGCGTAAATTTTTTAACTTATTACCTTTTCAGGCATTCTTCCCACTGATATTCGGCATAATACAATAAGTCTTTCGTCGCGGAGGTAATGGAGTTTTTGCCACAAAGTGATGAGCATCAACGAGAGTCTTTACCTCAAAGTGATAAGCCTCAAATGTTAGAACTTGATGATAAATTGATTCCGATGTCAGGTATGGTCTTCAAATCAGAAGAAGAAGTTTACAATTTTTATCTTGAGTATTCTCGTGCAATAGGATTCGGTATTATGAAAAAAGATCTCAAGAAAGATGATAATGGGAAGCTGAAGTATTATTTTGTTGAGTGTAGTAGAGGAGGTAAATGAAAATCTGAGGCAAAAAATGCTTTTAATCCAAGGCCATTAAGAAAAATTAATTGTAAGGCTAAAATCAACGTTATTATTAATGATGAAGAGTCACAATTTCTCGTGTTATTCTTGACTATAATCATTTGTCGAGTCCAAAAAAAGCACGTTTCTTTAAGTGTAATAAAGACATGGATGTGTATACGAAGAGGAGGCTTGAAACAAATGATCAAGCAGGCATACGTGTGAGTAATAATTTTCATTCTTTGGCTGTAGAAGTAGGGAGGTATGAGAATTTGACATTTACTGAGAAAGATTGTAGAAATCATCTACTGAAAGTAAGACAAATTAGGTTTAGACTTGGAGATGCAGCATCACTTAGCATGTATTTTGCATGCATGCAAAAAAGGAATCCTAATTTCTTTTATCTGCTTGATATAGATGATGACAGTCGATTAAGAAATGTATTTTGGGCAGATGTACGATCTATAACAGCCTATGTAACTTTTGGTGATGTCATATCGTTTGATACAACGTACTTAACTAATAGATATGACATACCTTTTGCACCATTTGTTGGTGTTAATCACCATGGGCAGACTGTACTATTGGGATGTAGTTTAGTCTCAAATGAAGAAACGGATACATACATCTGGTTGTTTAAAGCTTGGTCGATATGCATGTCAAATTCTCCAAATGCAATTATTACTGACCAATGCAAGTCCATTAAAAAAGCTGTCAAATCTGTCTTCCCTAATTCTCACTATCGTCTTTGCCTGTGGCACATTATGAAGAAGTTGCCCGAGAAGCTTGGATCACGTCATGATCACAAGCCAATTAAAAAAGTGTTAAAAAAAGTTGTCTACGAGTCCATTGAGGTTCAAGAATTTGAGGAGATTTTGGGTAACATGATTAATGATTTTGATCTCCAGGAAAATACATGGTTAAGTGGTTTATATGAAGATCGTCATCGTTGGGTTCCAGTGTTTGTAAGAGGAATTTTTTTGGGTCGGAATGTCTACAACCCAAAGAAGTGAAAGTATAAATGCATTCTTTGATGGGTATGTTGGTCTGAAGACATCTTTAAAGCAGTTTGTAGAGCAGTATGATAATGCATTGAAAAGTAAGATCAAGAAAGAAAATAAAGTAGATTTTGCTTCGTTCAATTCCCGTATTCCTCTGATAACTGATTTCAGCTTTGAGAAACAATTTCAAGATGCCTACACAAATGAACTGTTTCGGTTATTTCAGGATGAGGTGCGGGGTGTGGTGTCCGTCAATCTTGAGTTCATTGGCAGGTGCGAATCAATTTCATTATGCTCTAAGAGTTTCTCTTTTTACTTCAGCTAATTATGATTGGCAATCTTGAGTTCATTGTTATTACTGTTGCATGATTCCTTTCACGAAATTGACAGGTGCGATTCATTATCGACATTTCAAATAACTGACATATTGAGAAGCAAAGAGTGTGCATTAAGAAGAAAAGTTACTTATGTTGTTTATTATGATGCTGCGGATCTAGAATTATGCTGCTCATGCCGTCTGTTTAAGTTTAAAGGAATTATTTGCAGACATATTGTGAAGGTGTTAATTCAGGAAAATATACATCATGTTCCATCTCAATATATCTTGCATCGTTGGAGGAAGGATGTTAGACACAAACATACATATGTCAAGAATTGTTATGATGACGACAGGGATGATCAATGTAGACTGAGATACAATCATTTGAATTCACAATGGGCTAATGTTGTAGAGGTTGGAGCTGAGTCTATAGAGAATTATGAGTTTCTAATGAGATCCTTAAATGAGGCAGCTTCAAAACTCTCACTCAGTGATTCAACTAATTGGAAAAAATAGTCCGCAGGAGCCTCTTCAACGATCATGACATAAGACTGTCAAATATTTTCGAGTCCTTTGAACGTGCGAACAAAAGGGCGTCCTCCATCCAAAAGAAAAATTTCAACACTAGAACCAAAAAATGAACCAAAAAAATGGTATGAAAGGTTTTTAGTTAATTATTCCTTCTCAGTAATGTATTTTCTATATGTTGTATGTATATGATGTTTAACTTCTCAATAATGTTTTTTTCTAATAGAGTGCTAAAGCAAGCAAAAGCAAGAAAGATCATTCTGAGTCACAAAATCAATTTGGAACTCAAGAGAGTCAATTTGGACCATCTGAACCATCAACTGTTAATCAATTTGGAACTCAAGAGAGTCTGGTATGAATGTTTTATTTCTTTGGGATTTTGTGTTATACATGTTGTAGGATGACAACTAATTTTTTTTACTGGAATTTGTAACTGAATGATGATAATGATGAAGAAGACGAGGATGAGCATGGAGAGACGTTATGTGGTGCTTGTGGGGATAATTATGCATCTGATGAATTCTGAATCTGTTGTGACATATGCGAGAAGTGGTTCCATGGGAAGTGTGTGAAGATCACTCCAGCTAGGGCTAAGCATATGAAGCAGTACAAATGCCCCTCTTGCGCTTGCAGTAACAAGAAAGCACGACCTAAACTAAATCATCAAGCCTATTCCTAGGTAGTATAGTCGACATGCAATTCTAGTTATAAATTAATACTTCTATATTGTTATTCATGTAGATCAGGTATGGATATTTTTGTGAAAAACTTGAACTAAGATGCTTTGGTATTTCTTGCATTTGGGTTGGTTTCAATTTCCTGGAATTAAGAGATCTGTTTCATACGCTGTATTTTTGTGTGTCAAATTATATAGGCAGACTTAGATGGATAACAACATATCTCTTAATTTATATTGAGAATTGCCTAGTTTCTCATAATAATTATTTTTCTAATTTTTTTATCAACAATAAAAAAAGGTCTTAAAAATCTGTTATATATATTTGATGTTTAATAATATCACAATTAACTACGTTTCACTTTTAAATAAGTAATTATATTTATAAATTGTAATGCTATCATTTTCCTGGAACATGAATATTTAGAACCAGCATATAATTTCAATTTCAAAGGAACCCACAAATCTGAATAGATTATGATCATTACCACGAACCAACATTAAGTCTGAACAAGTCTGAATTTCAATTTCAGTTGCAACCATTTACAAACCATCAAACCAATTTGCTTAAAATTATACAAGCTATATATATTACAAAAAATGAAACAAAACCTACTTTTACCCCCTTCACAAAAGCACCAGACTTCTCCAATCATTCCCTGTCTATTTCATACTACAAACAGGCAACCTCATCTACTATTTTCATGTGTGCATTCTACATACGATCTAGTTTTTCATTCAAACATCTAATTTCTCCTTTAAGATTTTCTTCACTACCTAAGAGCATATGGACAATCTCCCTAGCCCTATTTGACAATCGCTCACTGTCATGCCAATTAAAAAACTTACATTTGTGTTTACGACAAGAGTAAAATCGTCTCCCTATATTTTCCTCCTTCCAACATACCCACATTGGAGCCTTGATGCCGTAATCGCAAATCTTCGATGGTCTTTCATAGTTCACATCTCCGAATTGGGTATTCTTCCTCCATGTGCGCGATGAAGACGCAGAGCTTTCCGACATCGGTGCTATCAACTACTTTCAACTAGATAGAAACTACAAGCAGGAGTAAAATTAGAAATTGTATAATAAAGTGTGTGCAACAATAAATCCACAAACACAAACAGAATTTTACTTGTGTTACGGCATGTATGCTTAATAATGAAGAAGAATATTATGCTTATCAGTCATAATGATTGTCATGACATAGCATGACCACCAAATTAGCAAAAATAAGCAATGCACAAAATATTTATGCTTATCAGTCACAATCCCCCAGGTTAAATCTGGTATCTAGGAATACCACACAAGTGACATAAATTTTCATCCAATGGAAAGAGAAAAAAAACATGAGAAACAGAAAGAAGACATGAAAGTTGGACGCAACTTTTCTTATTTCTCAAAAATACAATAAAAGACGTATGCTGCAAGAGAATACAGAAATCACAGTCTCTTTCACCCAAACTCATTATAAACAGAGAAGCAGTTAATAGAAACATCATCAGTGTCAATCTCCATTCCTTGTGTTCAGTTTAATAAGAGGGACTATTGGTTCTAGCGAAACAAACAAAGCCATAATGCCTAGATAAGATAGAGAGAATTAGTTCCACACATACATACCGAGTCCAGGTGCTTAGAAAACCACTAGTTTATTTCCTTTATATAAGATGAATCTCCAAGCAAATATGGATGAAAATCAAAATAAGCTAAGTAGATGCCATCCTCTACAAGAAACAATAATGATAAAAGTCAATAAAATGGGAAGAAGAAAGCAAACAGAATTTAGCTAATATATATGCTCAACACAACAGTAATCAGTTGTTAAGGCTGAAAATTGGTTGAAACAGAATCTAGCAATATATATGCTCAAACAGAATTTATGTATAAAATGTTGTTGATAATGGGGATTGGAAATAGCGTCCAGCCAGGTCTGAAAATTGGTTGAAATTAAGGCTACACTTTGTGGTCAAATTTATCCAGCTGTTGGACATAAATTTCAACAAAGCTAAAAGTCGCACATCTCAACTTCATAGATCATGTATATATTACTATTATTCCAATGGAAATGTTAATATCACAACATTGGCAATGTTACTCTGAAATCCAATTTTATACATAGACATACATGTAGAAAGTAAAGGGGTCAAGTGTCAACACATAAATTTTGAATTTTCATAAGAATCAACTTACATACTTTTTTCAGATCATGAATTTTCAGTACATTGCTATGAGGGCCAACTTGCAAAATACAGGCTCCCTCTTACTCAAACAACAATGCAAAAAATCCATGTACTACCACAAATTCCACCCAGGATCTAGCATCAGTCAAACCCATAACTCCTATCCATAGAATGCAATAAATCTTACCAAAGCATAACAATTAAGAACCTTTTTTCTTCTTCTTAAAAATAATTGAAACAACAAAAACATCCAAAAAATTACCTTAAAAAAATCAGCGCACCTTATCAAACTGGACAAGAACCTGAATGGCCAGCTCCGGGTTGAGTGTGCCCCCCTTTACTTCCTCCTGTAATCGGATTTCAGAGTAAAAAATATCACAACACAAAACCTTAACACCCTATTTAACTACTTTTTTACGGTTCAATTCCTTCAAATATGAAGAATATGAAAGTATAAGCAATAAGAGGAGAGAAGTGACAACTTACTTTGAAACTTCTTGTATGGAAAGAGCTCGAGTATGAAGGAGGAAGCAGCAGTCGCGACGGGTAGAAGGGAGAAGGGATGGCGGCCGCGGTATGGAGGAAGGAGGTCACTAATGGAGGAGGGAGGTATGGATTCGGCTGGCTATGGAGGAGGAGGAAGAAATCGGGAAGAGGAAGAGAAACGCACGGGAAGAGAAGGAAAACGCGATGGCAGTTTCGTAATTATGAAAGCAGTGGCAAACTTGTAAATATCACGTCATTCCTCTTGGCTATTCCGAAGGAATAACATTACTCTTTATTTAATTTGTTCAATCAATAATGGGGGTTCTTAGTTTAATTCTATCTTTTCTTGGGTGGGTTCAATTATTCTCCTACCATTAGTAGTTAAGGCGTTACTTGTGACTTGCATATGGGTATTGATGGGGGGTTTTCATTTCTTGTTCTCTATTGTCATGGCGTCATGGATTTTATTAGTTAAGACTGATAGAATTGGGTCGGGTGTTGTATGAGTGTAATTCTAGTTTTGCTTCACAACAATAATAGGTGTTGATTTGATTCATCAAATTTTGTCATGGCATGTATTTTGTATTTTGCATGTTTTCTCCTGCTATTTGTATGGTGTTAGTGTTGAAATCTAGTTTTAATGATTGTGAAATTTTAGGACTTTGATGAGTAGTTCCTAATCGGCAATGAATACAATTGTGTTTAGTTTTTGAACTCAGGTTGTTGTTGTATGAATTCGTTCAACAATTGAGAGTTTAAAGCTTATTTTTTCTAGGAACTTGACTATTTAGTATTGTGATAGAAAGGTGACACTTTTGGAAAATTGTTGTTGTGGTAATGAAGAATCATGTTTTGTCCATTTTGGTCTCCTTTACATGTTTGTATTTAAGTGTGTACAAAATACCTTGACTATTAGTTAGTTTGACTGTATTCAAGTGGATACTTTTGATGTTCATCACTGTGGATTGGTTGAGTGATATGACTGATTAATTATGTTTGAAGGAGATGACCTAGAACTCCTTTTAATGTTAATTATGCAATCCCTGATTTCTCGAGAAAAAAGGAAAATCCTAGTATAACCAACAGCTAAATAATATTGGTTTGACATGAGTGTTCTGTTGTCTGGATACCTTGTTTAGAAGAAAAATATAACAGATAGCCTAATTAAAGCAAATGGTTGCTCTTGAAAGCTAGTATCAGTTCCCCAATGTATTCAAGAAGGCATCAATAATTGTTGAAAATACTGCCATTTCTTGAATGATTCAATACTCAAATATTTCTACTACAATCATCCATAGTGAAGTTACATTCTTTTGTGCATTGCTCTCCTTATTCTGGTTTTCCCTTTGCTACCATCAAGTTATGATTTTTCTTACTAACATTAGGTTAAATGTGATCATTTATCTTTTGGTCGTTGGCATTGTTTATGCTAATATTGCCTTGATCACATCCTTTTATATGTTGTTGATGTCTCTTTCTTCATTGTGGAAGTTTGAGTGACCATGGCATGTTTGGCTGGAAATTTTGTGATTTGAACTGAGTAAGTTGCTTTTATTGCTCTTATTACAGTTTAGTTTAGTAAAAAATCTTATCTAGATCCTTCACTTTAGTTTCTCTTTATGTATTTTGTAACAAGACTGAAATCCTGAACTTTCTTTGGGTTAGCATGAAGCATCTCCATTAATGCTTTCAACATTTGTCAGGACCTATTGGATGTATTGAACCAACTAGAGGAAGGACTGAGGGATAACATTAAGAAGTTGAGCTCTTTTGATAAGTACAAGTGTTGATACCCGAATTTTGACGCCATTTTTAATCAATTTTAGCATTTCTGTCATTTATTTAATTTACTGGCATTTTTACTTGATTTACAGTCATCTGTAGTTAGTTTACTATCGCTAGCATTTTTGCATCATCGTTAGCATCGTCAACTTTCGAAATCGCGTTTTTAATTTTTCGGCATGCATTTTCATTATTATCATTAATATTATTTTCAACCCTAAAAATCCTATTTTTTTACTATCCGGCAGTCGTATGCAAGTTTTTTCTGCATTTTCGGTCATCTCACGAATTTTAGGATTTTTAGGGTTTTAGCGCATTTTTTAGTATTTTTATTATTTTATTAATATTTTTATTCGAGCTTTTATTGGACCCGAGCAAGTCTGCTCGAACCACAGCTTGACTTTTGAATGTTTTCCATCAACTAGTTGCTAGCTTTTTTTCTGCTCGCAACGGTATACAGCGTTTCGTGTAATTTTCGGCGTAACGTTTTTATTTTTCCGTTCCCGCGTTTCACGCTTTTCAACGCTAAAATAAACACGTTAAATGAGAAATTTTCATTATTTGCTGTATACCGTTAGACTCGTCGTATTTTTCTCTACGCGCAGGTACCCTCGGTTCGAAAAGTTCGAACATCGGCCCGCGGGACTCAGCTCGAGGCCATTTAAATAATTTAAAGGCCAATTTGATCACAACCGTTGATCTGGTCAACTCAAAAAAAGTCAACCAGATCAACGGTTGACTAATTTCCAAGCCATGCACACGTGAACAGCCGTGGAAGCGAGCAAACAGTGGAGCAGGCCACCGAGCTGCCTGCTCCGACGTCCTGTCCTTTCGGCCGATCACATCACGGCCCTAGACCTGCCAACTCACCGCCGTAGAGCCGCCAGCACGACCGAGGCAGCCTCCACGCGCAGCGTCGCGTCTCCTCCCCCACGCGTTCCTTGGCTATAAATAGCCACTGCCCTCGAACGAAATCGGGGCACCAAAATCGCAAGAAACCCTTGCTCCTTCTCCCTCTTGATCAGCTTGCTCATATTGAGCGACAATCGTCCAGTTCAAAGTTTGAAACGTGAGCTTTCTCTCTCTAGCTCATCTTCGGTTTTTCTGCGCAAGTTTTCTTTAATTTCGTTTGGCTTGATTTTGAGCAAATAAATTGATTTTTTTGTGCTATTAATTCACATACGTAATGTAGATTAAATACATGCTTTCAATTTTGAAAATCGTTGGCTAGATTGTTCGAATTAATTAGTTTTCGATAATTAACGGTTCGGTCGTTTTTTCGAAATTAAATTTTGTACGAGTCAAACTAAAAATCGAGGTTTATACGGTCGGAAAGTCGTTGAAGAGACGAACATTTCGGTACGTCCATTTTTCAAAACGGCCAAGTGTGGCCGGAGTTGGGTCGCCGGCAGTAGCTCCGGCGACCAAGGGAGGGGGTGATGAATAGTGCCATGCCTATTCATCACACGGCGCCGTTTTGGCCCCCCTCCCAAGTTTTCAATTAGGTCCCTCCGATTTTTAATTCTTTCCGAAATTTCAAATCGCAAGTTTTTCGTAAAAATAATTCGTACGCATCGTACGTTAATTTCTCGTATTATCAACTGTTTAATTTTCTGCACTTATCAACTGTTTAATTTTCTGCACTTATCAACTGTTTAATTTTCTGCACTTATCAACTGTTTAATTTTCTGCACGTATCAACTGTTTAATTTTCTGCACTTATCAACTGTTTTAATTCTTAGCACTTTAAATTTCCGCACTTTATTTTCTGCAATTTAAAAATTCAGTTATTTATTTTTACCGCCTACATGGACGGTCGCACTTTAATTTCCACAATATCAACTGCTTTAATTTTTCGCAAAACTGCTAGAAATCCTTCCGCAATATCAACTGTTTTATTTTCTGCAAATATCAATTGTTTTATTTTCCGCAATATCAACTGCTTTAATTTTTCGCACAACTGCTGGAAATCCTTCCGCAAATATCAACTGCTTTATTTTCTGCAAATATCAATTGTTTTATTTTTCGCAAATATCAACTCTCTACTTTCTGCAAATTATCCAACTGTTAAATTCTCGTATGCTTAAAATCAATCATTTTTCGCATGCAATCAACGTAGCATTTTAATTCTCACATGCGTAAAATCAATCATTCTCCGCATGCAATCACATAGATGTTAGATTCTCACATGCTTAAAATCAATCATTTTTCGCATGCAATCAACGTAGCATTTTAATTCTCACATGCGTAAAATCAATCATTCTCCGCATGCAATCACGTAGATGTTAGATTCTCACATGCTTAAAATCAATCATTTTTCGCATGCAATCAAAGTAGATATTAAATTCTCCCATGCGTAAAATCAATCATTCTTCGCATGCAATCACGTAGATGTTAGATTCTCACATGCTTAAAATCAATCATTTTTCGCATGCAATCAACGTAGCATTTTAATTCTCACATGCGTAAAATCAATCATTCTTCGCATGCAATCACGTAGATGTTAGATTCTCACATGCTTAAAATCAATCATTTTTCGCATGCAATCAACGTAGCATTTTAATTCTCACATGCTTAAAATCAATCATTTTTCGCATGCAATCAACGTAGCATTTTAATTCTCACATGCTTAAAATCAATCATTTTTCGCATGCAATCACGTAGCATTTTAATTCTCACATGCTTAAAATCAATCATTTTTCGCATGCAATCACGTAGATGTTAGATTCTCACATGCTTAAAATCAATCATTTTTCGCATGCAATCAACGTAGCATTTTAATTCTCACATGCTTAAAATCAATCATTTTTCGCATGCAATCACGTAGCACTGTTAAAATTCTCACATGCGAAAAATCAATCATTTTTCGCATGCAATCACCATAGCATTTAAATTCTCGTATGTGTAAAATCAATCATTTTTCACATACGATCAACCCGACATTTAAATTTCGTATGCGTAAAATCAATCATTTATCGCATGCAAATCAGCTCAGCATTTAAATTCTCGTATGCGTAAAATCCATCATTTTTCGCATACAAACAACTGTCATCATTTTTGTCAAACCCAGCATCTCACTTTCGTATACGCAAAATTCATCATTTCTCGTATGCAATCAACTGTCATTTAAATTTTCGCACTCATAAAATTGTTTACTTCTTTCTCAAGCTATCACTAATACTCTCACTTTGTAGGTTTTAAATTCAAGCTTCGCTCGAAAGTACGCCTTTCGATTCCCTTTTATTTATTCAGCGCTTTTTTCGTAAAATAGCAGTCGTACGCATGATATATAGAACTGTTAGAATTAAAATCAACCCACATGAACAACGTGTTTAAAGAGTCGCTTCAAATGCCGTATTCATGTGATTTTAAATTCTCGCATATATTGACTGCATGTACATGGGGACTTTCGATCCCACATCAGTTTTCCACTTCAAAAACCAATCATTTAAAATTGGTACTCTGTTAGCAATCCATGATAGGTTCACATAGCAATCAATCTAATCATGCATGGCCCGATGATGAAATAAGAGGGCGCTCATTCAGTCTTACAGAAAATTCAGTCCCATCACGTTACGATCAAGAATAATAGACTGATCTTGATAAACGGTAACCCCGTCCGAAAGATCTTTTTTATTATTTTTGAACGGTCCCGATTGTGGAAAAGGCTAAAGTGACGATTCCTCTGAGGGTCCCCTTTTTCAAAATAAAACGCATTTTCATCAAAACACCTTTTAAACACCTCTCTCATCAACCGGTAACCGTTTTCGGATGTGACTCGGGTGCCTAACACCTTCCCGAGACCATAATACGACCCCGAACCTTTTGTCTGGGGTCCAGACCCCTTTTTTGTGCCTTTAGTTTTTTTTACTTATTATATTTCCTATGCCATGACGATTAAGGTTCCCTAAAGCCTAGCAACCAAATTAGGGTGGCGACTTCATTGCATGTTGCGAGGCGTCTGTCTACGCTGAGCATTGTAAGGTCCCAAATTTCGTTGCACACTCGCGAGTTTTTAATTTTCGTGGGGGCGCGACAGTTTGGCGACTTCACTGGGGACCTTTTGGGTCGGAGCCGGTTTTGTCTTTTTTGGAGAGGTGTTTATGTGTTTATTTATTTGCTTTGATCAATTGCTGATCTGTTCATTTATTTGCTTTATCAATTGTCATATGCATATCATAGCGCCCTACACCCAGGGGACCAATACCAAAATAGGAGGGTAGTAGTGACGCCCTAGGACACATGTCCTAGGTAGTGTTCACCAATCCCAACTCGGATGAACCCCTAAAGCCAGTTGAAAGGATTACTCGATTTCGTAAGGAATCGGGGACGCCAGACGACACTTTAGGGACCTTTTCATGGTATCATCCGGGAACCATTCAAGCCAGTTAGAGGTGTCGGAATCAGAGCCCCAGCACGTGCATCATGATTATACCTGTTTATCGTGGCTATTTATCTTGTTTGTATGATGACGTGATTTTTCCTGTTATACAAACTGTGGATTTCTCACACACACCATTTACTTAGCACTTAAAAATTTTGATGTTTGTCCTACACGGCCCATTTTGCTCATTCACCATGATAGCACCTACGTTACTTTCATTTGATATTTTCGGGGGACGAAGCTTCGACGATCAAGCTGCCCGAGGAGATCTGTTAGAACGGGGATTCGCCCCTGACATCACCACTAAAATCAAAGTAGAGGTTGTAGACTTTGATTTGACTAGGATTCGGATGTTAAGGAATGAGCTGACTGAAGACGAAGAGACTCAGTTTGAGGGTAGTTATGGAAAGCTACTGACCCTAGTGGATGTCAAGGCCGATTGGGGTTGTATCAGGGCAGCTCTGAAGTTCTGGGACTCCTACTATCATTGCTTCTCTTTTGACAAAGGAGTGGACTTAACTCCTACACTCGAGGAGTACTCAACTTTGATGTGCTTCACATCACCCATATCAATCATCTACCAGAATGTCCGACTTGACTCAGCGAGTGTAAAAATAAGACTCGATAAGCTACTAGGAATCGATACTCGTGTCAAGGAGGGTGACTACGTTTGGTGTTGGTCGGATATCGAGGCACGATTTCAGCTATCAAATGGGACCAGGCGCTTAAGGATTCTGGCCTTCGCCATTGTAGGATTTGTCCTTTTTCCGAGGATGAGAAACGCCATCGACTCTTCAGCAGCCAACATCTTTTACGAGATGGAGGTAAATGCCATCAATCCTACAACAGCCATCTTGGCCGAGACCTTTCGTTCCTTAGACTCCTGCCGAAGGAAAGGGAAAGGAAGGCTCACCTGCTGCACCCAGTTACTGACGGTATGGTTGATCAGCCACTTCAAACAAGTTCCTGATCAGTCCATCTTCTTCGAGAGCTACATCAGGTCATGCCCTCTGCTCAGAGTTATCAATGCAATGACCACGGATAAATGGGAGATGGAAAATAAGGATGCCTGGATCAACCGATTCATCAACCTCTCAGAGGAGGGCTTCAGTTGGCATGCCAAGTGGCTACGAACCTCCGATCCTATCGTCTGCTGTGGACCCCTACCTTGGGTTCCTCTAATCGGAGCTTGGGGATGTGCTCACTACTGCCCTGCCCTCGTACTCAGGCAGTTTTGCATCACCCAGATCATTCCAGTAACATTCGGCATGACGAAAACGGATCTACCACACACCGGAGAGAATCAGAACATCCAGTTGTACGCCCTAGACTGGGCCAACCCCTTTTATCTCAAAGGACGTGTCGCCCCTGCCGCAACAATACCGCAATATCCACAGTGGAGGTTGCAGCGAGTCAACGGCAATGTCTCGCCTCACCCAGAAAATCAGAAACCGATAGAAGAGGAAGGAGAATCGCAAGTAAGTGGAGGAATGGATGCCATGGCTTACGCGCAAGTGGTAGAACAAATGCGAGCAGCGCAGGAAGAGCGAGATCTAATGGCAGAGGAAAGAGATACTGCCGAAGCACGTCAATGCTACGCAGAAGTCCAGAAGAATGAGGTACACTGGCGTCATAGGGATTTTGTCCGGATACAAGCAGTAAAACAGAAGGTGGCCCTCAGGGCCTTCAACGAACACTTGAGCAGCGAAACCCGCAAGAAAGAAGCTTCGAGTGCCATAATCCAAGACAAGGATTCAACGATAAGGGTCTTGACTACTCGAGCAGATCTAGGAGATAGGAAGAGCCAGGCATTGCAACACCGAATTACCGCCTTAGAAGCTGAGATAGAAATGCAGAAAGAGGAGATGGCTTCGATGGAGTACCTTTGGCAGGAGAACTCTGACGCCCAGGATTGACGCCTTTAGGGAAAGGCTCGGATATCGGCAAACCTTTTCTTTTAGCTAGGACCCCTAATTTCATCTATCTTAGCCATTTTTGATGAACTTAGGTAGTTGGCAAGTTTACCATACTTTTGTAAACACTTTAATAAAGTCGTACTCTTTCGAATATTTATTAAAATTGCCTATCTTTTTCATATCAATTATCCATCCCAAATACAACTCAAAAGACCATCGCAAAAAGAAAAAGAAAATCCCTCCGAGATAAACACAATCTTTTCACTAAAAAACCAGAAAAATCAGACCAAGCAATATATAGCCAAGTAGCCCTCGCTCATGACCCTATCCTTTTAGTTTATCACAAGAACTTCCGAGTTCATAGCATAGATCGACGTCCCTCCCCTTGGTTGGGTTCACTAGGCATCAGGCCCTACAGCATTGAAAGCATAATGTGAAAAGAGATCCCCCTAGCATGACGGCGTTGGTTGCCCCTGCTGATTTGGGTTTCGCCATTAGCATCTCAGATTTGCGTCATATCGTTGGAATGTATAGAGGCTTCCTTCGTATCTCGCCAACGACCAGGATATCTCGCCTCCGCGACCACCCTGAAAATATCAAATGAAAGTACAAGCCAGAAAAGCGAATGAGCAAATGTGGAGACCTCGGGATTGCACATCACCTGTGTATCTTCATTTATACTCACTGTT
Source organism: Viola odorata (assembly GCA_963691705.1). Classification (NCBI taxonomy): domain Eukaryota; kingdom Viridiplantae; phylum Streptophyta; class Magnoliopsida; order Malpighiales; family Violaceae; genus Viola; species Viola odorata. The sequence goes on along the minus strand of OY829539.1, from coordinate 45,971,209 downwards.
TTTGTGTTTTTTCCCTTTTTTCAGGTTCACCATAGCTCCTCGGAAGCAAGCTACTCCGCACAGGCTCCCTTTGACTAGACTTCAAAAGCGAAAAATGACTGAACCGGCCAAGACCGATGAAGCACTGACCGCTAGAATTGCTGAGTTAGAGGAGCAAGTTAGGATCACTACGGAAAGGGCCGCCAGGGCCGAAAAGGAAAGAGATGAAGCTGTCACCGAGTTGCCACCGGGTTTCGATCCCCCTCAAACAAACAGACCTTCCCCTTTACTCACCGACGCAGGACCTTCGGTACTCCCACCCCTGTCCGGCCCCCCGGGCCGTTGGAGATGGGTTAGTCCCTTCACTGTACCCAACGCTGCAAGTCCTCCAGTTAAGGCGGGTGAAGAGATCTCCCCGTCGCTTCAGCACCTTTCAATCAACCCTGCTGTGGACCCCAGCAAGAGCCAGGCCCACCCAGAGAATCCGTATCTCCCTCCTATTCCTCCGAGCACAGTTCCCGGACCTGTGGGAACTCAGCTCCTCACTTTCAACTCAGCACAACCGCAGTTCTCATCAGGACTGGCACTACCCTTCGGTTCCAACCCCATCAGGGCCGAGCAACCGAAAAATGATCGGCTAAACCTACTTGAGGGAAGGCTCCGAGCAATTGAAGGGGCTGATCCATTTGACCTTACCGGCCCTGCCGATATGTGTATGGTCCCCGGGATTGTCGTACCCCCGAAGTACAAAATCCCTGACTTCGAAAAATATACTGGGGTAGAGTGCCCAAAGACCCATCTCAGAGCATACTGCAACAAGATGGCAGAGGTAATCCACAATGAGCCGTTGTTGATTCATCTCTTTCGGGAAAGCTTGACCAAGCACGCCCTGACATGGTATATGGGGCTAGATCGAGCCAGGATCAGGACATGGAGAGACTTATCCGACACATTCTACCGGCAATATAAGTTCAATATGGAGGTAGCACCCGACCGCGCTGATCTGCAAAACATGGAAAAGAAAGTCGGCGAGTCCGTAAAAACCTATGCTCAGAGATGGAGGGAGGTGGCCTCACGGATCTCTCCACCCTTAAGCGACAAGGAACTCCTGTCGATCTTCTTGCACACCTTCAAGGCTCCCTACTACACCTACCTGATCTCAAACCCCTCAAATAGCTTCTCCGATATGGTCCTAATTGCCGAAAGAGTCGAGCAAGGAATTAAGTCAGGACGAATCTTGCCGTCAGCATCGGAATCTGCGCCCAGGAAAGCACCTATCATAAAAAGAGACGTTGGATTTGTGGCTCCCCAAGCTCATCAGGGGCAGCCATTTCCACCACCTCCACCTTATTTATCGCCATCGCCCTACCCTCTGCCGTCATTATATCAACCTACCTACTTTCCTTTCACCTCGCCGCCTGTTGCCAATATCGCGCCTCAAACCCTACGCATTTCCCATCAGTACAAGCATCACAACCCATGCAACCCAAGCCATATAACCCACCAAAAAACCCAAATAACCAAAACACGACAAACAATCGGTGGAGCCGAGAGCCTCCACCTCCTCTTCCTCTTCCTGCAGGAGAAATCTACAAACATCTCTTGGCAGCCGGACAAATCGTACCGGTGCCGGCTCAGCCTCAATTGCCTCATTACCCGAAGTGGTATGATCTCAACGCGAGGTGTGAATACCACGCTGGAGCCCCAGGTCACACTCTGGAAAACTGCTTCGCATTTAAAGCCAAAGTCCAGCACTTGATCAAGAGTGGGTGGGTATCTTTCGAAGGGTTAGAAAAAGGACCCAACACATCCACCAACCCTCTTCCCAATCATGCCCAGGGAAAGGGAGGAGTGAACGCCATCTCGGCAGGAGAAAGAAACGACCTTCTCTTTTCCGCATCAAGCTGGCCACAGGAACAACTTTTCCTGGCCCTAACTCGAGGAGGACACTTGCCATACTCGGAGAGCAATCCAAGTGGTTGCATGTACTGCGAGGAAAGCGACGATCACAAAATCCAAAACTGCAAGGTGTTCGCAGAAAGGGTGGTACAACTCTCGCATCTCGGGGTGATCCAAACCCAGAAAGCAACCCACGAGGGAAGATCTATTAACGCCATCGGAGACGGATTTCCTATCTCGCATAACGCCAAGGGAACTCCACTCCCAATCCTCCGAAAGAAGGGATCGACTTCGTCGGGCAAACGATTCTCCAAACGCCGCGACGAGGGCGATCGCGAGATTGATACTTTGGGCCAACCTTCTGGGAGATTCGATTACCTCGTCAGGTATTCGGCGCCACCCTCCTATGGTGGCCCAGCACCATCACTACCTTCTTGGGAACCCTCAGACTCCGAATCATACCCTTTACCGATGTGGTCGCTCCCTCTATTTCCTTTGAAGGAAATCTACACAAGCCTCTTGGCAGAGGGACAGATTATGCCATCCCCACTCCCGTCTCAATCCACTCCTTACCCTAGCTGGTATGATCCAAAGGTTAGCTGCGAATATCACGCCGGAACCAGAGGACACTCCTTGGAGGATTGTTCTGCCTTTAGAGAAAAGGTCGAGCACCTAACTAAACAAGGGCGAATCTCGCCCCATGGATTAGCAAAGGATCCTGCTGTGACAATGGGTCCCCTACCGCACCATAATTCGGGGATGGGCGACATTGCTTCCGTAGGAATCAACTTTCCTCGCCCTTCGATGGAAGAAACACCCAACGAAGAGTTGTTCTTCGCTCTAGCTAACAACGCTTATCTACCATTCCCGGGGAATAATCAGGCCCAATGCCTCTTCTGCCAAGGGGAAAGCAAGCATGACATCCAGGATTGTGGACTCTTTCAGCAAAAAGTCAAGCAACTCACCACATTCGGAGTCATCCAAACTAAAGGAGAAGCCCGAGGAACCATCAATGCCATCGGGGACCACTCTCCAGCACCATATTCCTTCGAATATGTGGCTCAGACAGGGGACACCTCCACAACCCCACGCAAGGTAGTGTTCACATTAGCTGTGAATACTCCTAGCCGAGACCTGCACGCGGTCCCATTCGACTACGGGTACACGGTAGTCACCACCCCTCCTACAGTCACGCCAATAGGACCCACTATCGGTGAAACCTCTCATATCGGGGGCATGACCCGCACCGGGAGATGTTACATCTCGGAGGAAGTAGAGAAGCAACGACAAGCTAAAGGGAAAAACCCTGTGATTCGCGAGGAAACGATAGAGGAAACACAAGGTTTGAACCAACCTGTAACCGCGGACGAGACGGCTGAGTTCCTCAAAATCATGAAACAGAGCGAGTTCAGCATCATCGAACAACTGAAGAAAACCCCAGCTCGCATTTCCATCATGGAGCTGATACTTACTTCAGAGGCTCATCGCCAAGCTCTCCTGAAAGTCTTGAAGCAAGCCTTCGTAACTAAGGATATCACTACAGAAGGGGTGGAAAACCTTGTCGGAAGGATTCAGGCCCTCGGCAGCATTTCCTTCTCTGAAGAAGAGATCGACCCCTCAGGAAAAGATCACAACAAGGCCCTATACATCACGGTAGAATGTAAGGGACACGTCATAGCCAAGGCCCTCATCGACAATGGGTCCGCGCTGAATGTCATGCCCAGGCACGTCCTCGAGCAACTACCGGTCGATTTCTCTCACATGAAACCTAGCGGAATGATGGCTAGGGCTTTCGATGGCACCACTCGAGAGATCATCGGAAACTTCGAATTGGACATGGTCATTGGGCCCCACACCTTCGCCCTGACATTCCAGATCATGGAAATCCAACCTGCTTACAGCATGCTACTGGGACGACCTTGGATCCACTCAGCAGGGGCAGTCCCCTCTTCTCTGCATCAGTGCCTCAAGTACGTCAAGGATAATGCCTTAGTCACGATAAAGGCAGAAGAGGCCCTGATCTTGGCTAAGCACGCCTCCGTGCCTTACATCGAAACTGCCGAAACCTTGGAGAGCTCGTTCCAAGCCTTCGAAATCGTCAACACAGACTGGATCAAGGGGGGTCCCTTGTGGGCAAAACCGCAAAATCTGAGACAGCCGAAACCACCCCTAAACCAATGCTGGAAGGAAGTTTCCAATTGGGAAAATGGCTCGGCGCCAAGCTACAAGGATCCAAAGGATGGTCGCCTCCGAAGAGCTTCGGAGACCGTTTTGGGTTAGGGTACCAACCTGGCAAAGCCGATTTCGTTAGAATTGCCCAAGAAAAGAAAGAAAAGCAGTTGGCTAAGCTATTTGGGCAGTCAGCACCAGGGGGCAAGATGTTAATCCCCCATATCAGGACTACGTTCCCCTTCGCCGCCGAAACCATCAATGGAAATCCTGTCAAGGTATCGGACCTCCGTATCTGCACTCTGGGAGAAGAGGGATCGTCGTCTGGTTCAGTCATTTTCGTTAAGAAGTTAGGGGAGTCTGTGTGCAACTGGACCATCACCATGCTTCCGGATGTCTCTCCGAAATTACTCCTTTTGAAAATATATTTTGCACGTTTTCTCACGAAAACATTTTTGTAGGAACTCATGTTCCCCTTTTGTTAAAAATCAAATATGTATGCAGTTTTCATTTCACGCATCTCTTTTTTTCGCACTTTTAATGTTAGGATGAATGTTAGTTCGGATTGTCTTGATAAAACCTATGTCTTTACTGGTGAAGAAATCGTCACCACCGAAGATAAGGTCGAAATCTCCGACGAACTGACCCGTTTACTAGAAAGTTCAGAAAAGGAAATAACCCCTCATCAGGAGGAATTGGAAGTAAACTTGGGGGCAAGCAACGAGAATCAAAAGCTGGTTAAGATCGGAACTACCCTGGACACAATTCAGAGAGAAAGATTGATTTCTTTCCTCAAAGACTACTCCGATGTATTCGCATGGTCATACGCCAACATGCCAGGACTTGATCCCGGGATAGTCAAGCATCGTGTCCCATTGAAACCTGAGTTTAAACCTATCAAACAAAAGCCTGAAGAAGATCATCTAGAGGATGGTAATCACTCGCAAAGACTGGCATGACAGGCTTCCCTTCGCGCTGCATTTTTGCCGGATAGCAACCCGTACGTCTACAGGGGCAACTCCCTACTCAATAGTTTACGGTATGGAAGCCGTAATTCCCCTTGAGGTAGAAGTCCTTTCTCTCAGAATCCTGGCAGAGTCTGAAGTAGAAGAATCAGATTGGGTAAGAGTGAGGTACGAGCAGTTGAACCTCCTTCCCGAAAAATGCTTGGCCGCTATCTGCCATGCACAATTATATCAGCAAAGAAGGGCCAACGCTTATAATAAGAAAGTGCGACCTCGCAAGTTCGAGGCTGGGGATTTAGTGCTAAAGGAAATTCTCCCTCATCAGGAGGCCAGTCAAGAAAAGTGAGCCCCGAGGTACGAAGGCCCATATCTGGTCAAGAATGCATTCTCAGGGGGTGCCCTAGTGCTAACCAACATAGATGGAGACGATCTCCTAAGACCGGAGAACGCCGATGCTGTCAAGATGTACTTTGCCTGAAGTGTCGCGAACTGAGCGCTCGGCCGGACCAAGGACATAGGGTTTTATCATGACAATCTAGCACAAACATTCGTCCTGAAATTAATGAAACAAGTTTTTTCAGGAGATGCGTATTGTTTTTAAAAATTTTGTTATCCTTTTTCTTTAAATTTGTGAGATGACAAAAGGAGGCATGGCATGGATGGCTCCCCAGGAGTAGCTCGAGACGTAAGATGTGTCACTTAGACTAACCCCACTAATCAATCATAAGTTTTGCAGGGGCATAAGGTCTCACGCCTCAGCTCGTCATCACAATAGAGCCAGGGAGTTCCTCTCGTAGCAGCTCTTGAATTGCCGCAGCAGGCCACCTTCAAGAGCAAATCAGGAAAGATTTTAAGGCAAACTGTCGCCATCTAAAGCGAAATTCTTTTTCCTGCAGTGCGACCAGCACAACCGGCATCGCGAACAACCGTTCTCGAAGGACTAAATGCTGAACCAAAGTCACAAAGCTCATCCTAAGCCGGCCAAGTCGTCGAAACGCTAGCAAAGTCGACTCCCATCTCCGTTCACCTATTCGGAGGAGCTCATCGCCAAAACACCGTGGTAGCACAGTGCAACATTACAGGCAACAACTCCTGGGAAAATCACGACAAAAAGTCGTCCTCCTGGGGTCACCATCAACATACTTAATGCGGTCTTGTTCAAGAAGGTTCCGGCATCCGCACCCTGATCAATACGGTGTATCCTTTAATCGAGAGACAGCCAGGCTATAAGTATCACCCACGCCAAGGCGAGAGCTGCAGCAACACATCTAAAAACAAAGCTATCATCAATCGACATCCGACCTAAGTCACGCTCAATGACCCACGAGTGGCCCGTCTAAAAGGGAGAGCTTAAAAACTTATCAATCAATTTCCTTTTGCCAAAAATCATCTTGCATTTACTCCTCATTAGTTCTTGCCGCATCATTTTTCAGAAACTGGGTCACCCCCATTCGATGCCCGCATAAGGACGGTAAGCATGTGCCCTTGCAGCCCCGCTGCACATTACGGGAACAGAGGGTTTTCCCCTTTATCCCCAAGCAATCACGAAACCTATCAACAAAGGTCTAGCAAGGACCGGTAAGCAAGTATACCCAGTGCGGATCCCATCTTCCCTTCGACCGGGATCAGCGGTTCCCGTAAAGCAGCTGAAAAAGAAACCAATCAGCACATCGAAGCGAAGCATCCCGGAACCAGGGACCACGTCATAGGCGCCCCCGAAAAGCCGAGTTAAAAGAAGGGAGAATCCCTGAACTTATCTCCTTTTCGTTTTCAAATTGATTTCTCTTTTTGTTGTCCCCTCTGCATCTCATAGGGACTGGAAGCATCTCGCTGCCATCCGCGTGAAGCTCGTGGAAGACGCCCTTGCAGCCCCGCTGCGCACCTTAGGGGAGTCCATCTTTCTTTCCCCTTTTATTTAAAATTGTTTTCATTCTTACTCGCTTTGATAGCTTTAAGCCGAGTACGGTCGTCTGGCCCACTAGGGGCAACCTTAGGTTCTCATTAGAACGTTGCAAGTAGGTCATCCCCCACATCTAGCAATCAAGTCATCTAGCCATCAAACCATCCAGCAATCAAACCCTCAATCAATCAAAAATCAAAAAATCGATCAAAATCCCTCTTTAGCCCGGCTAAAACAAAAGCATACTACTCTCATAAGCATTTTCATGCATCGCCTAGGTCAGAAATATTCAATCCCTCTGTTAAATCAAACATCTACCCAAATTACGTGCCATGCATGATATTACCTGTTTGCTCTTATATCCACGGTTTGTTCCGACGTAAGCAGTCACAAACAAATCCCGGTAAGCATTTTCGAGCCATCACGGCGTATCTTTCATGAGCGTAAGGGCCTGACTAGATACTAGTTGAGTTCGCATAATATCCAGGGTACATGCGCAATTAGACATGGGATAGCTATAAAATGACGTGGGACTTTTACGATTTTCTCCACTTTTTTCGTTTCATTCCTCTTTCCACCATGTATGTCATCACTCCCCAAACCAACAATATCACTCATACCCCGGGAGCCGAAGAGCAATTTCAGCTAAAGTTGCCAACCAGAGGTAAGAGCACGCCAATTTCAAGTTCACGACGAAGGAGATGGAAAAGGTCACCAGGAGATCGCTAAGGACTATCACCGAAGAAGCAGCAACGACGAGGGTCGAGGCCTCAAGACAAAAGGGGAAGAGATCAAGACGAAGGCTGTGCTTGCCTTGCTCTGTTGCCTCTCAAAGTCAAAAAAAAAATAAAATAAAAGAGAGAAGAAGAGAAAAAAGAAAAGAAAAAAGAGAAGAGAGAAGAAGAGAAAAAAAAAGGGAAAAGAAAAGAAAAGAAAGAAAATGCTCAGAGACCTTCGAATAATACAAACAATCGAAGAGACAAAGCAAGCACAGCCCGGGGACAACTCAATTCGAGAAATCTCGAAGAAAACTTTCCCCAGTGAGCTCGAGTCAAAAAGGCCCAAGGCCAACTCGAGAAATCTCAAAGCAACCTTCCCCAGTGAACTCGAGCAAAAAAGGCCCAAGGCCAACTCGAGAAATCTCAAAGCATCCTTCCCCAGTAAAGGCCTAAGGCCCCACTAGACACAACTCAAGCAGCGAACCGCAAAGCAGCGACGACGCTCCCCAATGAAGACTCGAGAAAAGGCCCCCTGGCCAACGGGAAAATGACATCCCTAGCAAAAAGTAAGAGAGCTCGCACCACATCGCCCACATCAGGGCCAATCAAGCAAGACATCGCCCACATCAGGGCCAATCAAGCAAGACATCGCCCACATCAGGGCCAATCAAGCAAAACATCGCCCACATCAGGGCCAATCAAGCAAACCATCGCCCACATCAGGGCCAATCAGCAAAGCATCACTCATCAAAAGCCTTCCAACTCCTTGGCAAAGCAATCTTTTCCCAAAACAAACTCCTTTCCGGACTTTTCATGTCCTTTCGTTCTTTTCCCATCGATTATTAGAACGCCCATGCATGTGCATCTTCATTTGAAGTCTATTCACTCGGATTGACATTGCGAACTGTGAATTATATATCATGTTTAGTAGCATCTTTATGAGCGTAAAACACTTAGCCTTGTTTCAGAGCGTGAATGCAAACACTAATATCAGGTGAGGACTGCTTACGGCTGCAAATCGTGGGAAAGTCTTGTCCTTGAGGTCGTTACCTCCTGAGCAGGACGCAGACGCATTCTAGATTCGTATCAAGGCCGCTAGCATTAGCATTCTTCTCCTCCCAGAGTGACAGCATTTAATTTCCAGCATAGCATCTTCTCCTCCTAGAGTGACAGCATAGGTTTAAGATTTCAGCATAGCATCTTCTCCTCCCAGAGTGACCTTAGTTTAAATTTCCGCATTTCGCGTCGTCTCCTACGGGAATCGACGTTCTTTAAATTTCAGCATAGCATCTTCTCCTCCCAGAGTGACAGCATAGGTTTAAGATTTCAGCATAGCATCTTCTCCTCCCAGAGTGACCTTAGTTTAAATTTCCGCATTTCGCGTCGTCTCCTACGGGAATCGACGTTCTTTAAATTTCAGCATAGCATCTTCTCCTCCCAGAGTGACAGCATAGGTTTAAGATTTCAGCATAGCATCTTCTCCTCCCAGAGTGACCTTAGTTTAAATTTCCGCATTTCACGTCGTCTCCTACGGGAATCGACGTTCTTTAAATTTCAGCATAGTATTCTTCTCCTCCCAGAGTGACAGCATAGTTTAATTTCCAGCATAGCATCTTCTCCTCCTAGAGTGACCTTAGTTTAAGTTTCCGCATTTCGCGTCGTCTCCTACGGGAATCGACGTTCTTTAGATTTCAGCATAGCATCTTCTCCTCCTAGAGTGACAGCATAGCGTAGCCTCCAGCGTAGCATTTCTTCTCCTCCCAGAGTGACATCATAGGTTTAGTTTTCAGCAACGAACGTTTCTTCTCCTCCCAGAGTGACAGCATAGCGTAGATCTACCTTTTTCAGCCTTAGCATTTCTTCCCCTCTCAGAGTGATATCCTTCACATAATTCTACATTTCTGCATAATTATTTTCTTCCTCTTAGAGTTGACATCATTAGGGCGAAACGTTCGTACATCTACGAATAGCGCGTCATCCTCCCTAGGCAACGTCTGTTGCGTGTCAGACCCCCCAGTGGAGTCGTCATTTACGTTGTCGTAAAATCACTTTTCATCCCTAGTAGAGTAGTCATCATTTACACTTCCTGCAACTTATGTTTCTCTCGATACCCGAGTAGATCTAAGCTTATATCTTTGCAGGATCAACAACCTATCTCCTCCTCCCAGAGCGACATCAAGCAATCACCTGTTAATCCCCAGTGATGACGGCAGCAAATTCCTCCTCCCAGAGTGACAGCGATCAATCTCCTCCTCCCAGAGTGACATCAATCAATCTCCTCCTCCCAGAGCGACATCAATCAACTACCTCCTCCCAGAGAACATCATCACTGTAAGCTTGAGGTAAGACCTGTTGTGTCACCAAAATTCGGATATATAGGGGCAAACTGTCTTTACTGCTTATCAAATCCTTCGATAAGACAGTAAAGAGGGGGCAACTGTTGATACCCGAATTTTGACGCCATTTTTAATCAATTTTAGCATTTCTGTCATTTATTTAATTTACTGGCATTTTTACTTGATTTACAGTCATCTGTAGTTAGTTTACTATCGCTAGCATTTTTGCATCATCGTTAGCATCGTCAGCTTTCGAAATCGCGTTTTTAATTTTTCGGCATGCATTTTCATTATTATCATTAATATTATTTTCAACAATAAACCCCCTATTTTTTTACTATCCGGCAGTCGTATGCTAGTTTTTTCTGCATTTTCGGTCATCTCACGAATTTTAGGATTTTTAGGGTTTTAGCGCATTTTTTAGTATTTTTATTATTTTATTAATATTTTTATTCGAGCTTTTATTGGACCCGAGCAAGTCTGCTCGAACCACAGCTTGACTTTTGAATGTTTTCCATCAACTAGTTGCTAGCTTTTTTTCTGCTCGCAACGGTATACAGCGTTTTGTGTAATTTTCGGCGTAACGTTTTTATTTTTCCGTTCCCGCGTTTCGCGCTTTTGAACGCGAAAATAAAAATGTTAAATGAGAAATTTTCATTATTCGCTGTATACCGTTAGACTCGTCGTATTTTTCTCTACGCGCAAGTACCCTCGGTTCGAAAAGTTCGAACATCGGCCCGCGGGACTCAGCTCGAGGCCATTTAAATAATTTAAAGGCCAATTTGATCACAACCGTTGATCTGGTCAACTCAAAAAAAGTCAACCAGATCAACGGTTGACTAATTTCCAAGCCATGCACACGTGAACAGCCGTGGAAGCGAGCAAACAGTGGAGCAGGCCACCGAGCTGCCTGCTCCGACGTCCTGTCCTTTCGGCCGATCACATCACGGCCCTAGACCTGCCAACTCACCGCCGTAGAGCCGCCAGCACGACCGAGGCAGCCTCCACGCGCAGCGTCGCGTCTCCTCCCCCACGCGTTCCTTGGCTATAAATAGCCACTGCCCTCGAACGAAATCGGGGCACCAAAATCGCAAGAAACCCTTGCTCCTTCTCCCTCTTGATCAGCTTGCTCATATTGAGCGACAATCGTCCAGTTCAAAGTTTGAAACGTGAGCTTTCTCTCTCTAGCTCATCTTCGGTTTTTCTGGCGCAAGTTTTCTTTAATTTCGTTTGGCTTGATTTTGAGCAAATAAATTGATTTTTTTTGTGCTATTAATTCACATACGTAATGTAGATTAAATACATGCTTTCAATTTTGAAAATCGTTGGCTAGATTGTTCGAATTAATTAGTTTTCGATAATTAACGGTTCGGTCGTTTTTTCGAAATTAAATTTTGTACGAGTCAAACTAAAAATCGAGGTTTATACGGTCGGAAAGTCGTTGAAGAGACGAACATTTCGGTACGTCCATTTTTCAAAACGGCCAAGTGTGGCCGGAGTTGGGTCGCCGGCAGTAGCTCCGGCGACCAAGGGAGGGGGTGATGAATAGTGCCATGCCTATTCATCACACGGCGCCGTTTTGGCCCCCCTCCCAAGTTTTCAAAGTTTTCAATTAGGTCCCTCCGATTTTTAATTCTTTCCGAAATTTCAAATCGCAAGTTTTTCGTAAAAATAATTCGTACGCATCGTACGTTAATTTCTCGTATTATCAACTGTTTAATTTTCTGCACTTATCAACTGTTTAATTTTCTGCACGTATCAACTGTTTAATTTTCTGCACTTATCAACTGTTTTAATTCTTAGCACTTTAAATTTCCGCACTTTATTTTCTGCAATTTAAAAATTCAGTTATTTATTTTTACCGCCTACATGGACGGTCGCACTTTAATTTCCGCAATATCAACTGCTTTAATTTTTCGCAAAACTGCTAGAAATCCTTCCGCAATATCAACTGTTTTATTTTCTGCAAATATCAATTGTTTTATTTTCCGCAATATCAACTGCTTTAATTTTTCGCACAACTGCTGGAAAGCCTTCCGCAAATATCAACTGCTTTATTTTCTGCAAATATCAATTGTTTTATTTTTCGCAAATATCAACTCTCTACTTTCTGCAAATTATCCAACTGTTAAATTCTCGTATGCTTAAAATCAATCATTTTTCGCATGCAATCAACGTAGCATTTTAATTCTCACATGCGTAAAATCAATCATTCTCCGCATGCAATCACATAGATGTTAGATTCTCACATGCTTAAAATCAATCATTTTTCGCATGCAATCAACGTAGCATTTTAATTCTCACATGCGTAAAATCAATCATTCTCCGCATGCAATCACGTAGATGTTAGATTCTCACATGCTTAAAATCAATCATTTTTCGCATGCAATCAAAGTAGATATTAAATTCTCCCATGCGTAAAATCAATCATTCTTCGCATGCAATCACGTAGATGTTAGATTCTCACATGCTTAAAATCAATCATTTTTCGCATGCAATCAACGTAGCATTTTAATTCTCACATGCGTAAAATCAATCATTCTTCGCATGCAATCACGTAGATGTTAGATTCTCACATGCTTAAAATCAATCATTTTTCGCATGCAATCAACGTAGCATTTTAATTCTCACATGCTTAAAATCAATCATTTTTCGCATGCAATCAACGCAGCATTTTAATTCTCACATGCTTAAAATCAATCATTTTTCGCATGCAATCACGTAGCATTTTAATTCTCACATGCTTAAAATCAATCATTTTTCGCATGCAATCACGTAGATGTTAGATTCTCACATGCTTAAAATCAATCATTTTTCGCATGCAATCAACGTAGCATTTTAATTCTCACATGCTTAAAATCAATCATTTTTCGCATGCAATCACGTAGCACTGTTAAAATTCTCACATGCGAAAAATCAATCATTTTTCGCATGCAATCACCATAGCATTTAAATTCTCGTATGTGTAAAATCAATCATTTTTCACATACGATCAACCCGACATTTAAATTTCGTATGCGTAAAATCAATCATTTATCGCATGCAAATCAGCTCAGCATTTAAATTCTCGTATGCGTAAAATCCATCATTTTTCGCATACAAACAACTGTCATCATTTTTGTCAAACCCAGCATCTCACTTTCGTATACGCAAAATTCATCATTTCTCGTATGCAATCAACTGTCATTTAAATTTTCGCACTCATAAAATTGTTTACTTCTTTCTCAAGCTATCACTAATACTCTCACTTTGTAGGTTTTAAATTCAAGCTTCGCTCGAAAGTACGCCTTTCGATTCCCTTTTATTTATTCAGCGCTTTTTTCGTAAAATAGCAGTCGTACGCCTGATATATAGAACTGTTAGAATTAAAATCAACCCACATGAACAACGTGTTTAAAGAGTCGCTTCAAATGCCGTATTCATGTGATTTTAAATTCTCGCATATATTGACTGCATGTACATGGGGACTTTCGATCCCACATCAGTTTTCCACTTCAAAAACCAATCATTTAAAATTGGTACTCTGTTAGCAATCCATGATAGGTTCACATAGCAATCAATCTAATCATGCATGGCCCGATGATGAAATAAGAGGGCGCTCATTCAGTCTTACAGAAAATTCAGTCCCATCACGTTACGATCAAGAATAATAGACTGATCTTGATAAACGGTAACCCCGTCCGAAAGATCTTTTTTATTATTTTTGAACGGTCCCGATTGTGGAAAAGGCTAAAGTGACGATTCCTCTGAGGGCCCCCTTTTTCAAAATAAAACGCATTTTCATCAAAACACCTTTTAAACACCTCTCTCATCAACCGGTAACCGTTTTCGGATGTGACTCGGGTGCCTAACACCTTCCCGAGACCATAATACGACCCCGAACCTTTTGTCTGGGGTCCAGACCCCTTTTTTGTGCCTTTAGTTTTTTTTACTTATTATATTTCCTATGCCATGACGATTAAGGTTCCCTAAAGCCTAGCAACCAAATTAGGGTGGCGACTTCATTGCATGTTGCGAGGCGTCTGTCTACGCTGAGCATTGTAAAGTCCCAAATTTCGTTGCACACTCGCGAGTTTTTAATTTTCGTGGGGGCGCGACAACAAGCAAGAAGTCAAGTTTGGTCATCTTGAGTGGTCTCCTATGCGTGAAAATATCACAAGTTTTGAAGAGAATGATTTCGAGGTAATTGTGCTCCTTTTCTGACATTAAATTACTTACTTTGGTGGATTCCTAACCAGTCTAGTTACATACCATGGTACATTGGTACTTCCCTATTATAGTTCTACAATAGACATTCTGTAAATGCCAAATTTCCCTTTATCTTCAATCATATATAAAGTAGCTAATGGCTTCATGCCTTGTGGCATTTTCCTTGCACGAAGCAAAGAAGTGTTTATTGGATGAAGCTCAACTAACCTTATCTCTATTTTTCTTCAAATATTATTTTCCTCTTGCAAAACAATCTTTATTGGACTATAATGCTGGCATTATTTTTATATTACTTGTGATGGGCATGGAAGTTTAAAGCATGCAATTATGAACAGGAATATTGATGTGAGAAAAATGCATGAAGGAGGAAGGAAGAAGTTGTGGGTGGGGTGAGGAGGTTGGTAGCAAGACTAGAGTGAAATACTGAGTAGAGTTGGTAGAAAAGGGGAAGCTCCATGCTTAATTACTCAAGTGAGTTCTAACCCAAAACGACAAAGTGGGTGCTCTTCATAGTGACCAAAATCCTTATAGAATGCAGAAGTGGCAAAGAATGCCCTTCTCTATATCCAGAGGCTCTTTGTCAGAGGAGGCAGAGCTCTTCCTATACATTATGTTACATTATGTTGTGCCAAAAGCTGTAAATAATTACTTCTAGTTTATCACATTGTTGAACTTTCGGAATAAATAAAGGTTTGTATTCTTTGCACGATTGTTGTACATACATTTTGGAGGTTGAATTGTTGTTGAGTTCAATGGTACGTACCATTTGATTAATTAACTAATTATGCACAAAATGTTATTATTATTATTATTATTATTAATGTTCCTTTAGATAACCTTACTGATTTTGGTTAATTGAAATAGCTATGCAGACCTTACGTATCCTGAAAAATACTTGCAGACCTTACGTATTGAAAATGTTCGTGATAGGTATTCGAACCTTGAGGAAGTGATCGATGAATTCATAAAATATCGTAAAACAAAATATTGGTTGAAATAGTTTTCGACGAAATTTAATATGAATCATTTCACGTCTCATGTCATACAAAGTAGGTGAACTCGTAAAATATAGAACCCGACTTCCTACTAATTTCATGAATCTGTAAAGCATCTGCCTAACTGGATTTCGCAGTACTTTTGATGGATTTGTAAATTACCCACCTAATTAGTGTCCATAACGGCTACTTTTTCAAATAATCGTGCTGCCAGTGTCATGACGCCGGTGCTTCTGACACATGTACTATCATTTTTATTGTGAAGGTTTGAAAAGTGTACCAATGTTTTTAATGTCATTTTTTTAATATTTATGCAATGAACAATAAGATTATTTTATATGTATTTTATTTTCATACGGAAACATGAATTATTATATTTATATGTAATGGAATATTAGTAGATTGATGATATATTTTAGTTTTTTCAATTATAATAAGTGTAAATTTTTTCCTAGAAATATATTTATTAGTTTATTAATCTTTGCAAATAGAAAATAATAACATGATTTTTTTCATTTAAAAATAAAGTTGTTGGAACAAAATTGTTTTTTGTTTTTCCTAAATTTGGAAATTAGTACGAAGTAAACGCGTTTTTCAGTTTTTCAAATCAGGAAAATAAAACAGTGTGCGAAGTAAACACATTTTCTAGTTTTTCAGATCAGGAAAATTGTGCGAAGTAAACACGTTTTCGAGTTTTCTGTTTGAAATGAAAATTTTCTATTTTTTTAAAAACACCAAATTTTCAGACTGAAAATTCTCCCAAGTAAACGAGCCTAAGAGTTCCTTGACAAGCTCTTTTGAAGCTTCTTTACATTCAAAGCTACGCGTTTTGGAGACATTAGAAGTAAATGCTCATTTTCTGGCTCTGAAAAGTCAATCTTTCGTGGCTCCTCCATCTTCTCTATGTCAAAAGGCATTGCCATCCGAACATCAAACTTCTGGAACTTTGCTGCAGGCAATTGGTGCTTTCCCTTAGCCTTACTTTCATTTTTACTTTTTCTGATACCACATTGCCTTATATTAAGAGCTTGCCTAAACTGCTCCTCTTCGTGTTCTGTGTATAGTCTCCTAGAGCTAATTCCACCTTCTCTTATATTGTTAGCTAGACAAAATTGTTCCGCTTCAAGTTCTGCATGTACTTTGCCGGAGGAAACCTTATGGAGGTTATAGAATGCACCAGATATGTTAACTTGTTTCACTGGTTCTTGTGAACTTGTGTGTTGTACCTTTGAGTTGCCATGTTGACGGAATTATCGGTATTGTGGCAATGGACTTGTTGACGGAAACTCTAGCTGGAAATGGAACCTTTGCTACCAGTTGGTTCTCCACGGTTTCTGCTTTAACTTGTTTCACTGGTTCTTATGAACTTGTGTGTTGTACCTTTGAGTTGCCATCAGTTGACGGAATCATCGGTATTGTGGCGATGGACTTGCTGACCGGAACTCTAGCTGGAAATGGAACCTTTGCTACCAGTTGGTTCACCACCGTTTCTGCTTTAACCCTGCCTCTAATGTGGGCACCTCTATCTGTGGATATTGATCTCCTTATAGGAGGGGATGGTGGCCTTGCTTTTGTGGTGCTTGCTAATCTCTCTTCACCAAAAGAAGGAATCTTTGGCAATGTTTCTTTGTCTGTCAGTGCAGAAGGAAACCGCGACCTCCTTTGCTTCCCTGAAGAACAACTTCTATCCTGGAACCGAATTAAGAATAAGTGTAACTCAAAAGCTAAAGAAAAGAAAATATCTGTTAATTAAAATACATTCAGAATTGGTGGTTTACAGTAGCTAGTACCTCCAAGTTTCTCATCTCATCATTTGGTCGTTGGCATATTTCTGGTTTTAAGTTTGCACTTAGACCACATCTTGGCATAAAGAAAGGAGAAACTGCTCTAGGTCTTTGCGATTCAGGAGTGTTTCTAGTACCATTTCCAGCTTTCACTTGCTCTAGTTCTGCTTCTTTTCTCTCCAATGCCTGTTTAAGGTTTGATATCTAGGAAAATAAACAAACGGTAAGTTTCCACAAAAATGAATATACTATACGAATGAGTGAAGACAATGATAAACCTCTTCTTTGAGTTCTGGGATATCACTAGCTTCTTTGTTCGATCGAGCAGCCCCAAGTTCTATTGAAGAAACTCTCTCAGCAAATTTCAATGTGCTGATTGTCTCCCCAATAAAACTAACTTCCGGGTTTATATGAACAAACATCAATGTTTTAGCATGCCCACCTAGACAAGAATTTATAAATGGTAAGAAACAGAAGAATCATGAGTTTAAGTGCTTCGGAAGTTTCAAAAATTATGGTATTACTCATCAGGTACCTAAAGAATCCTGTAGTACTTGCGTAAGTTTGTTGTTTCTATACGGAACATGCGCACTCTTCTATGCAAGAGCTGCTATTACATCTCCAAGAGCAGAGAGAGATCGATTTATATGTTGAGCTTCTTTCAATCTCTCCCCAAGAGCTTCAGATTTGTCCACTCTTTCACTTCCAGCCAAATCCACTAGATGAAGGCAACCTTTAAGGACGGATCCAGAAACCAACTCTTTTCCGTATACATGAACTGTTAAAATGCTGCTAACCCAGAACAATTAATGACCATAATTCAAAATATTACAACTTCAATGGAATTGAAAACATTCTGCTATTGAAACTATGCGAGCGGCTACTTCGTTCATTTAGAGCAGTCGCGCCCACAGTTCAATTCCTTTGACCGATTCTCATTAGCTCGAGAACATCTTGAGTACTTGAAACTGGTAGCCAACTTGCATCAGGTACATTAAGCCCATTCAACTGAGAATTGTTACGTATGTCTAATGTACAAAAAAGGTTAAGGTCATCTAACTCCTCGAGGTAAGCATTCATAGAAGAATCATTTCGTGAATTAAATTGCAGAAAGAGATTTATCAGAAGGATATCTTCTATTGGAGCCATCACTAACTAGCAGGCCTCTCACTTGTTCATTGTATATTTCAATCATCTGCACTCCAACTTCATACTTTATGGCATCCATCCTTGTCTTTGAAATCTGAAATAAGTCGCTCAAAGCTCGATAGTTCACACCCCATGTTTCCGCAAAACTCAAATCAGGGCCACTCTGTCCAAAACAACAGTAAATTACACAATTATGTTATTGCCACACAAACTAACAACTTCTTCTCAAGAGGTCAAAATATTTGGTTATACCATTGTGTGTGTCTTCCCTGATCCTGTTTGTCCATATGCAAAGATGCAAACATTATAACCATCTAGAACAGATCTGACCAATGGTTGAGTGTCGGCGTATATTTGCTCTGCAAATAACAATAAGAATCTTTATATACCGATACACTACAACACAATGATAGTAAGAGATAAGCTACTACTATCTTGCAAAGCATATCTTTGAATGCTATGATTTTTGTTTTCCCTATGACAGTCACTTGAAAGTTTTAAATTCAATTCATCAATCTCAACTATAGAGGACGTTATACCTTGGCTAACATTTGTTCCGAAAACTTTATTGAGGGAAAATACTTTCCTTGAATCTTTCCCAGAACATGATTTATGCTGCCATAAATTTGCATTGTTTTTTTCCCCTGGACACAATTGTATGCGACTGACTACCTTCCTGTAGTTCTATGATTTTATCTCCTCTTGCTTTGAAGGAAGTAATCCAGCTCTGGAGTGTTGTAGAGGAAGTTACTTCAGTGTCTATAGGGCTGGAAGCTAAATTGCCAATGTCATAACCTCTAATATTCCCAGCCTGGTATGACGATGCAGTCAACAACATTCAGCAAAGGTACTAAAGAAGGGCGCGGTGATACTACTATTTGGACAGAGCGCAAAAAGCAAAGATGAAGTATGGATTCACATCCCTTTTGAAAAAGATCGTGGGTTAGGAAATTGTTTGTTCCTTTTTTTAATTTAAAGTTAAAAGGATTTGCTAATGCATTGTCATACGGCAGCTACTTGGAAGCATATAATGAGGCTGCAGCACTTGCCTCAAATGAAGAGGAGAAGAAGAAATCAAGCGCAGATGCTGATTTCGTGGACAAGTACAATAAATCCAAACGGTCAAAGTCATTGATGCAAAAACACCAGGAAGAAGCTTCGAAGCGCATAAAGAAGAAATCAAAGCAGCAACAAGAAAAAGAAGAGTGGAGTGAGCAACATACTTGGAAGCCTTGGGACTGTGAGAAGGACTTGGTAGCTGGAAGGCAAAGTGTAAACTTGGATTCAAATAGAGGTTAAGAAGGGGATGTAAAGCACACACAAAATAATTAAGCCAGTAGAAATGGAGATGGGGAAGATGGTTTTGGTTGGGTTTTAGGTGATTGTTGCATTGCTCTTTCAGCTCTTGCAAATATAAGGTTTGAAGGTGATGAGAAAAAAGACTACATGAGCTATGATGCAGCGGTTGAGGCAGTTTTTGGTAAGAATGCTATGTTAAATCCCAAACAAAAATTGATGCTAAATGTGACAGGTAAGATGGTTATCAAAAATCCTGTGATAGAAGAGGCACTTCGTGCTCATCTTGGTGGCAACTTCTGTCAGGAAACTTGTTATGTCTTTGGTTGCGATAGGCCTGGTTGCTCTTGCAGCGACAGCAAATGCTACATCAAACCGATTACTACTTGAGATCAAAATCTTGATCTAGGTCATATTATATATGGGTTCGAGTCCGTGTTCGTTTATTTATATTGTATTGTGTTGTTGTTTTTCTCTTGAGGAAGCTAAAAGACTATATGTCAAGTATGCTTTATATATATATATATATATATATATATATATAAGACTTTCTTCCCTATTACTCCTGATTAAAGTTGTATTCATGTTTAGAGGTCCTACTTTATATAGGGTTCTGGGGTTCATTGCGTCTAACTGTTCGTTATTATATATTTCTAAGTTTTTGTCTACATCTATTTCTTCTTCTAATTGGACTACAGTCTGTGAGCTATTACTTCCTGATCCTTTACTAAATACTTTATTTAGAAAGGTATTTCCACTAATTTCTTCTCTAGAAGATGTACTTCTTCGAGGCTGTTCCTGTATGGTTCTACTACTTCCACTAAAAGGTCTAAAGTTACTCATTTTCTAGGTAACCAGTGATTATATTTTATTGGTTTATTAATAATTTTAATAGTTTTTTCTAGGTTTAACTTTTCTAAAGCTTTGGTTAAACTAGAAATTTCTGGTGAATCTTCTGTTGGTTTTATGCTTTTATCTCTTTTATTTTCTGTGAGGATATATTCGTTCTGGTGTTTAATAAAATCTAGATTTTCTATTATAAGACTTTTAAAACGACGAGCCCTTTACACACCAGAAACTTGGATGAGTTACCATCTCTTAGGAGAAGGATACTTTATCCAGATCTACAGCACCAAAGAATGGAAGATGTTCCTTCCACATTCTGGAGATGGAAGACTTCTTGAGGAAGATAATATCATCAACCTCATAGAAGATCTACAAGACAGAGAAATGACAGAAGCTGGAAACGATAGTGATGACACTATTCCCACTATTCCAGATACACACAGAGACATCTAGAAGGCAGACGAAAGCAATGACGTCTATAGAAGAGAATCGTAAGCAATGACGATCACAGAAGACAGCTGTTAAAGATAGAAAGACAGACAACTGCCTTTTGGCAGGATGTAATAATTTTTCTTTTTACTTTACTTTTGTCGGCCATCTTTTTTACCTTTGTCGGCCATTTATTTTAGCTGACCATCTTTTGTAAAGAAATATCCGTTTTAGATTAGCTTTTTAGGCCACTTGTATTTTGGCCTTTAGCCTTGAGTTTTTCTATATAAGGGGCTCTCCCCTTCATTTGTAAAAAAGAAGAAAAAATTAATACAACGAGAGCTTTCATTCAACATATGTCTCTCTAAACTCTCTCTCTAGTTTCCAGTTCCCAAATAGTTCCTTAGTTCCCCGTACCTAAACAGTAGCCCATATATATAAAAAAAAAAAAAAAAAAAAAAAAAAAAAAAAAAAGAGTCGAACCGGCGACTGTACATTACCCTCGTCGGAGAAAACTTTTTCTCTCCCTCTCTTAAAACAAACCAAAACAAACCAAATCGCTGCGTATATACCACTCCCTTTCTTTTCTTTCACCGGACAACCCCCTCTTTATTGGTAGCGGAGCAAGACAACCATAGCAGGTATGGAAGTAGATCTTAGTCAGAATAGTGCGCTCTTTTACTGTGCACCTGCAATATTAAAAGATATAAAAGATTTAAAAAATTTAAAAATAGGTCTAGATACCAAAGGATATGAAGATTACAAAGGAAACAATTTGGTAGTTAGTATAGCAATCTTAGGAAAAGCTAGTAACAGATCTGGTATGAATTACAATGTCAATATAGAAGGAATAGTAGAAAACCTAGCAAGTCGTGGAATAAAAATGATAGATCCAGTAAAGATAGATCCTGAAGAATTAGCAGGACGAGAATGGTCACTAAAGAAATTCACAGATACTATTGAAACAATACTAATACCAGAAAAGAGTGTCATTTATGAAGATAAAGACGGAAACTATAGCATGAGATTTAATAATTATGTAGAAAAAGAACCAATAAAAGAAGAGGACAGTGATCAAGAAATAAATATGATGAATGCAGAATTAGGAGAACCAATATACGATACAGAAAATGAAGAAAACCCCCTATATGACACAGAAAATGAAAATATAGAAGAATGCATAGGGTATGGATTATATGAAGAAATGTATGAAGAAACAGAAGAATTAAATGAAATAGAAGAAATAGCTGGTTTCAAAACAGAAGAAGTTCACAAAACATTTGACCAAATAATTAACAAGAAGTTTACAGAAATTAATATACAAGAACAAGTAGATGACATGCTAATAGAGTGTATGACAGAGTTAGGATTAGAATATGAGGAAGCTTATAACAGGCTAAATGAAGTATTTAACTTACCATTAGTAACAGACATAGTTAATGGAAAAACAGTAATGAGTGATTTTTTCAAATCAGAAGTTAGCTTTATGGACCAGAACATAGATCCTAGAGGAATGAAAAGACCAAAACCAGAATTCGTAACACCTGGAGCCTCAGGAATAGAAATGTTAGGTAGAGAACCATGGGTACCTGCTACGGCAGTATACCAAGGTGAATCAAATCTTAGAGGAAGAGGAACAAGAATGCCTATAGGAAAACTTTATAGCTCACATATGTTATTAATAGAACAACAAAGTCCTCAGTTGTGGCCAGATGAGATATTAATCTGGGAACAAACAGTCGTTAGAAGTTGGGAAACCAATAAAAGAGAAGATATAGATATGTTTTCATACCTAGAGACAACATTAGGACCAACAGCATTAGGAATTTGGCAGAGCAAAAAATTGAAAGATCCAGAAGGAATAAATACCATAAAAGCATTAGGAGATAATCCGTATAATTTTACTAGCCAAATTAGAATATTATTATTAGGAGTAGACCCAGCCAAAGAAAACACTTTTATACAAGACACAGCAGTAAGAAACTTGGAACAATTAAGTATAACAGACTTTAAATATATAAAAGAATTCAGCTCAGATTTTGCTAGACTATTAGCACAAACAGGAAAAGCTATGGAAGATGATTTATGTAATAAGTATTTCATCAAGCTTCCAGGCGATTTAGGAAGATTAATGCATGAAGAATGGACCAAAGAATGTGGTCATATCACAGAACTAGGAATAGGACCTAGAATCACATATGTCTTTAAGAAATTAGAAGATAAATGTAAAGAAGCCACTATGCAAGAACAGATGAAAAGACAAGCATGGGCATTTTGTAAAACAGCAATTTATACACCACAAGCCTATGGATATTATGATAGAAAAAAGAAATTCCTTAGAAAGAGTAAAACTTATAAAAAAGATAAATCTTGGAAAGATAAGGATAAATATGTTAAAAAACCTAGAAACAGAAGTTGTACATGTTTTATTTGTGGAGATCCAGATCATTTAGCTAATAGATGTCCAAACAAAAATAAAAATGTAGAAAGGACAAATTTAATAGAACAATTAGGAGAATACGAGATAGAAAATATAAAAACAGATTCAGAAAATGAATCAGTATATAGTATAGTATCAGAAGAAGAACCCGAAAGTAGTACCAGAATTACATATACTTATATGAATACAGAAGAACAGGAACAAAGTATAGAATGTTTACATGAATGGATTAGGAACAGAGGAAATAACCATATGAGTTGTTTTAACTGTAGGTTATACCCTGCAATAGATAGACGATATCAGTGTAACAATTGCTTTAAGGAAATATGCTTTATGTGCATTAAGAAATTATTCCAAATAGAAACAGATATAACAGGGAAAAATACAGAAAATAATACTCAGAAAGGAGTATTAGACGAAACCCTTAGAGAACAAATCAAAAGGCACGATGTAGAAATAGAATTATTAAAATATAGAGTTCTAGAACTAGAAGCAAAAGCTGAAAAAAGAAAGGAAGTAGTTGAAACAGAAACTAGTTATATGACAGAACAAGTACAAGAAGAATCATCCTTCACTATTAACAAGTGTATAGCAAGCCTAATCACACTAAAATGTAGATTATGGCTAGATACCAACACATTCGTAGAATTAAATGCTATTTTAGACACAGCAAGTTCCAAAAGTATGATAGGATATAGTTTAATACCTAAAAAATACCATAAACAGTTAAAATACAAGATAGTTACCAAAACAGCTGAACAAAGAAATATGATAATCACACATCAGGTAGAAGCTCAAGGAATACAGTTTATAGATTTTGCAAAGAATTACAGCATAAAATACGAAATACCACAAATTAACATAGCACCAGAAAACACAAAGAGTAATGATTTTTTACTAGGATTAAATTTTATATGCAGTCTAAATGGTAGTATCACAATAGCTAGAAATTGTATAACAATCAGTAAAAATGTTTATACATTTCCAACAAATAAATACATACAGACAGCGGAGTTCGCACGAAAGCGTGGTGGACAACCTACCTTAGAATTCTTAAAACCAGAAACAAAAAGAACAAATTACATAGAAAACGAAACATACACTATGATAGGAAGAGAATTGGCCTTAGATTTAGAAAAAGGACCAGATATTAAAAGTAGTAAAAACTACCCGATAATACAGAGATTAGAAAAAATAGGATTAATAGGTGAAGACATTACCAAAAACAAAGTAGAATATAAAGTCAAAATGCAGATTAAGAATCCTGATATAAGGATTGTAACAGCAAATATAGATTACAGTCCATTAGATAAAGAGGAATTCAAAAAACAAATTCCTGAAATGTTAAACCAGGGATTAATTAGAAGATCAGATAGTCCTCATAGAACAGCTGCCTTTATAGTTAGAAATCACAGTGAAATCAAAAGAGGAAAAGCCAGAATAGTCTATAATTATAAAAGATTAAATGATAACACAATAGATGATGCTTATAACATCCCAAACAAAGACAGCCTAATAGGATTAATACAACAGAAAAAGATTTTTAGTAAATTTGATTTAAAATCAGGATACAATCAATTAAAGTTGGAAGAATGGTTTAAACAATGGACAGCCTTTACATGTTCAGAAGGACATTTCGAATGGAATGTTCTTTCGTTCGGACTAAAGAATGCACCAGCAGTATTTCAAAGATTTATGGATTCTATATTCTTAGAATTCGATTTTTGCCTAGTATATATAGACGATATTTTAGTAGCCAGTAATAATATCAAAGAGCATGAAAATCATTTAAGACAGGTTTTTCAGAAAATAGAAGAACATAACATAGTAGTAAGTAAAAGAAAAATGGAATTGTATAAAAGGAAAATATCCTTTCTAGGATTAGAAATAGGAAATGGAAAAATAGAATTACAGCCTCACATAGCAGAAACCATTCTAAAATTTCCAGAAAAATTAGAAGGTTTAAAACAGATACAAGCATTCTTAGGCATACTAAACTATGCTAGAAAGTTTATTCCCAATTTAAGCAAATTGGTAGGACCCCTTTATAGTAAAACAGCAAAAAATGGACAGAGAAATTTTAATAAAGAAGATATAGAACTAGTAAAAAGAATTAAAGATCAGGTCAAAAGGATTAAGCCATTAGAGTTACCCTTAACAACAGATTATATCATCATTGAATGTGATGGTAGCAAAGAAGGATGGGGAGCAGTTATGATCTGCAAACCCAATAAATATTCAGAAAAAGAAACAGAAAAGATTGCCGCTTATGCCAGTGGTAATTTTAAAACAGGACAAAATTGGACAAGCCTAGATTTTGAAATTCAAGCATTAATAAATGCTCTAGATAAATTTAAGATTCATTTACAGAATGAATTTACAGTCAGAACAGATTGTGAAGCAATAGTAAAGTTTCTAAAGAACGAAAATAGTAAAAAGATAAACAGAACAAGATGGGTAAATTTACAGAATTTAATACAAGGAAATGGATATAAAATCTGTTTCGAACATATAAAAGGAAAAAATAACAGTTTGGCAGATTTACTGTCTAGAAATATTGAAAAATTATTTAAATGATACAGGTAAGAATGAAGAAAAGGGTGATAAAACCCAAAGAACAGATGTTCAAGGAACAGACAGAAAACAAACAGGAGCCAGACACCCAAGAATCAGTATCAGACAGAACCATCATGTACAGAAACAATCTGGCTATGCCAGTCACAATCACAGAAAGAGGGTCATCATCCTCTAATATACAGAAAATGGTTCGGATTGAATATAGATAGAGAACAGCAATGTTTGCTAGATAATATCTGGCACATACAGACCCTTCCTGCAGCAACACAGTTCAAAGTACAATGCTTAAATGCCTTAAGCATGTATTTCTCAGACAAAAACCCTAAAATTCACAGAAAGTCTTTTTCACATTATGTGATATACAGAGGTTTAAAAACAGGAGTTTTCAACAGTTTCAATACAGTTAAGAATTTCATCATGTGTCAAAATCCCATATACGTGGGATATCACAGTTTCTCTGAGGCCTTAGAAGAAGCAAGGGCCCAATTAGGTCCAAACTTCTACATAGAACCTGAAACAGTCAGGCCTTACTCAGAAGTAGCTAGAGAAGATACTAGCCAGCTCATAGCAAGGCTAGAAGATAAAAACAGAAAGTTAGAGGAGCAGTTGGCCCAACTCCAACAACAGACAGCTACACAGATTGCTTTCTTAGAACAAAAGAGAGAAAAAGCAGAGAAACAGACAAAATCCATAGAAACACTGGCAACACAAAGGGAAAATATAATGAAAAGTTTAAACAGCAAAGTCCAACAGCTAGACAAATTCCTTAAAAAGGAAAAAGCCCCAGTAAACAGAAGCAATACACAGCTTAAAGCCAGACTTCTAGACATGCCTGCTAGTAGAGTCCTCCAGCCATTATTTGAAGAATGGCCTGAAGGAGAAGAAATAATCAAACAGAAAACAGAAAGTAGTCATTTTGAAGGACTACTTAATGCACAGAAAGAGATAGTAAAAATGCATTTTGGAGAACCAGGATGGAAATTTAGAGGAGTAAAGGTCATCCAAAAACCCTTTGCCTTAAACAGAGGACCATTCTCCAGATATCTAAAAGACACAGAAACAGCCGGACTATTCAAACTCCAAGTAGATTTAAATATCACAGATCTTCCTTTTCAAAAAATCCTGTCATTCTTCCATATGGGAATGTTAGAACAGATAACTTTCAGACTAGAAGAAGAAGGAAAAATTGAACAATATCTAGAAGAATTTGGAGAGAAATTCTTCCTGATAATAGGAAACATGGCTGTTAGAAAGAAACTAAGATGCATCATAGATTCTACTCTCCCAGCAGCAATGGGATTCGAAATAGTCCCTGCAAAGAAGAGAATTTTTGTTCTTACAGTAGACACAGACAGAGATCATATAGAGGACATCAAAATGATTGCTTTGGATCCATATGATTTTTCAGAATTAGAAAATCCAGAAATATACAAAGCAGCACAGAGTCCTAGAGCCTAAAAAGGAAAAAGCCCCAGTAAACAGAAGCAATACACAGCTTAAAGCCAGACTTCTAGACATGCCTGCTAGTAGAGTCCTCCAGCCATTATTTGAAGAATGGCCTGAAGGAGAAGAAATAATCAAACAGAAAACAGAAAGTAGTCATTTTGAAGGACCCCATATATATAAAAAAAAAAAAAAAAAAAAAAAAAAAAAAAAAAGAGTCGAACCGGCGACTGTACATTACCCTCGTCGGAGAAAACTTTTTCTCTCCCTCTCTTAAAACAAACCAAATCGCTGCGTATATACCACTCCCTTTCTTTTCTTTCACCGGACAACCCCCTCTTTATTGGTAGCGGAGCAAGACGTTCTTGAAAAACCTGACAAAAGACTTGGACAGGCGTGGCAAGGGTATCCACAGAAGGAGTAAAGCCTGCTATAACCACGAACTCGTTTAGACATAGAAAGAGAAAATATTCATAAACAGATAGAAAGTCTTAAAGAATCAATAACAGAGAACAGTCTCTGTTAGACTGTTTAAATGAGCGTTTGAACTGTGGAGTCTGTGCTCTGAATTTTTATCTATTCTGCAAGTAATTTCACTTACTTCTGTAGGTACTTTATACTTATCCTTCAAAATTTTGAGGTCTAAGTATTCGATTCTTTTTAACTTATGATTCGCAATGGTGAGAGAGTGTTTTTTGGGAGATTTAGAAGAAAGATTTATCAATTTATGAAAACGTTTCCAGTTTTAATAGTATTAGTTCCCTTTAAAAGATAAGCCCAATTATAAGCAATAAAAGGCAAATAAAAATAAAATTCTTTAAACATAAACAAGGTATCGATAATAAAGCAAGATTATAACTTAAAGATCTAACTCACCCTGGCGGGTTCGTGGTTATAGCAGGCTTTACTCCTTCTGTGGATACCCTTGCCACGCCTGTCCAAGTCTTTTGTCAGGCGTTACTCCTTCTGTGGATACCCTTGCTCCGCTACCAATAAAGAGGGGGTTGTCCGGTGAAAGAAAAGA
Organism: Viola odorata; assembly: GCA_963691705.1. NCBI lineage: Eukaryota > Viridiplantae > Streptophyta > Magnoliopsida > Malpighiales > Violaceae > Viola > Viola odorata. Next base: position 45,943,050 of record OY829539.1, on the reverse strand, counting down.
AAGGGAGTGGTATATACGCAGCGATTTGGTTTGTTTTGGTTTGTTTTAAGAGAGGGAGAGAAAAAGTTTTCTCCGACGAGGGTAATGTACAGTCGCCGGTTCGACTCTTTTTTTTTTTTTTTTTTTTTTTTTTTTTATATATATGGGCTACTGTTTAGGTACGGGGAACTAAGGAACTATTTGGGAACTGGAAACTAGAGAGAGAGTTTAGAGAGACATATGTTGAATGAAAGCTCTCGTTGTATTAATTTTTTCTCTTTTTTTTTCACAAATGAAGGGGAGAGCCCCTTATATAGAAAAACTCAAGGCTAAAGGCCAAAATACAAGTGGCCTAAAAAGCTAATCTAAAACGGATATTTCTTTACAAAAGATGGTCAGCTAAAATAAATGGCCGACAAAGGTAAAAAAGATGGCCGACAAAAGTAAAGTAAAAAGAAAAATTATTACATCCTGCCAAAAGGCAGTTGTCTGTCTTTCTATCTTTAACAGCTGTCTTCTGTGATCGTCATTGCTTACGATTCTCTTCTATAGACGTCATTGCTTTCGTCTGCCTTCTAGATGTCTCTGTGTGTATCTGGAATAGTGGGAATAGTGTCATCACTATCGTTTCCAGCTTCTGTCATTTCTCTGTCTTGTAGATCTTCTATGAGGTTGATGATATTATCTTCCTCAAGAAGTCTTCCATCTCCAGAATGTGGAAGGAACATCTTCCATTCTTTGGTGCTGTAGATCTGGATAAAGTATCCTTCTCCTAAGAGATGGTAACTCATCCAAGTTTCTGGTGTGTAAAGGGCTCTAGGACTCTGTGCTGCTTTGTATATTTCTGGATTTTCTAATTCTGAAAAATCATATGGATCCAAAGCAATCATTTTGATGTCCTCTATATGATCTCTGTCTGTGTCTACTGTAAGAACAAAAATTCTCTTCTTTGCAGGGACTATTTCGAATCCCATTGCTGCTGGGAGAGTAGAATCTATGATGCATCTTAGTTTCTTTCTAACAGCCATGTTTCCTATTATCAGGAAGAATTTCTCTCCAAATTCTTCTAGATATTGTTCAATTTTTCCTTCTTCTTCTAGTCTGAAAGTTATCTGTTCTAACATTCCCATATGGAAGAATGACAGGATTTTTTGAAAAGGAAGATCTGTGATATTTAAATCTACTTGGAGTTTGAATAGTCCGGCTGTTTCTGTGTCTTTTAGATATCTGGAGAATGGTCCTCTGTTTAAGGCAAAGGGTTTTTGGATGACCTTTACTCCTCTAAATTTCCATCCTGGTTCTCCAAAATGCATTTTTACTATCTCTTTCTGTGCATTAAGTAGTCCTTCAAAATGACTACTTTCTGTTTTCTGTTTGATTATTTCTTCTCCTTCAGGCCATTCTTCAAATAATGGCTGGAGGACTCTACTAGCAGGCATGTCTAGAAGTCTGGCTTTAAGCTGTGTATTGCTTCTGTTTACTGGGGCTTTTTCCTTTTTAAGGAATTTGTCTAGCTGTTGGACTTTGCTGTTTAAACTTTTCATTATATTTTCCCTTTGTGTTGCCAGTGTTTCTATGGATTTTGTCTGTTTCTCTGCTTTTTCTCTCTTTTGTTCTAAGAAAGCAATCTGTGTAGCTGTCTGTTGTTGGAGTTGGGCCAACTGCTCCTCTAACTTTCTGTTTTTATCTTCTAGCCTTGCTATGAGCTGGCTAGTATCTTCTCTAGCTACTTCTGAGTAAGGCCTGACTGTTTCAGGTTCTATGTAGAAGTTTGGACCTAATTGGGCCCTTGCTTCTTCTAAGGCCTCAGAGAAACTGTGATATCCCACGTATATGGGATTTTGACACATGATGAAATTCTTAACTGTATTGAAACTGTTGAAAACTCCTGTTTTTAAACCTCTGTATATCACATAATGTGAAAAAGACTTTCTGTGAATTTTAGGGTTTTTGTCTGAGAAGTACAATGCTTAAGGCTACCAATAAAGAGGGGGTTGTCCGGTGAAAGAAAAGAAAGGGAGTGGTATATACGCAGCGATTTGGTTTGTTTTAAGAGAGGGAGAGAAAAAGTTTTCTCCGACGAGGGTAATGTACAGTCGCCGGTTCGACTCTTTTTTTTTTTTTTTTTTTTTTTTTTTTTTTTTTTTTTTTTTTTTTTTATATATGGGCTACTGTTTAGGTACGGGGAACTAAGGAACTATTTGGGAACTGGAAACTAGAGAGAGAGTTTAGAGAGACATATGTTGAATGAAAGCTCTCGTTGTATTAATTTTTTCTCTTTTATTGGTTTCCCAACTTCTAACGACTGTTTGTTCCCAGATTAATATCTCATCTGGCCACAACTGAGGACTTTGTTGTTCTATTAATAACATATGTGAGCTATAAAGTTTTCCTATAGGCATTCTTGTTCCTCTTCCTCTAAGATTTGATTCACCTTGGTATACTGCCGTAGCAGGTACCCATGGTTCTCTACCTAACATTTCTATTCCTGAGGCTCCAGGTGTTACGAATTCTGGTTTTGGTCTTTTCATTCCTCTAGGATCTATGTTCTGGTCCATAAAGCTAACTTCTGATTTGAAAAAATCACTCATTACTGTTTTTCCATTAACTATGTCTGTTACTAATGGTAAGTTAAATACTTTATTTAGCCTGTTATAAGCTTCCTCATATTCTAATCCTAACTCTGTCATACACTCTATTAGCATGTCATCTACTTGTTCTTGTATATTAATTTCTGTAAACTTCTTGTTAATTATTTGGTCAAATGTTTTGTGAACTTCTTCTGTTTTGAAACCAGCTATTTCTTCTATTTCATTTAATTCTTCTGTTTCTTCATACATTTCTTCATATAATCCATACCCTATGCATTCTTCTATATTTTCATTTTCTGTGTCATATAGGGGGTTTTCTTCATTTTCTGTATCGTATATTGGTTCTCCTAATTCTGCATTCATCATATTTATTTCTTGATCACTGTCCTCTTCTTTTATTGGTTCTTTTTCTACATAATTATTAAATCTCATGCTATAGTTTCCGTCTTTATCTTCATAAATGACACTCTTTTCTGGTATTAGTATTGTTTCAATAGTATCTGTGAATTTCTTTAGTGACCATTCTCGTCCTGCTAATTCTTCAGGATCTATCTTTACTGGATCTATCATTTTTATTCCACGACTTGCTAGGTTTTCTACTATTCCTTCTATATTGACATTGTAATTCATACCAGATCTGTTACTAGCTTTTCCTAAGATTGCTATACTAACTACCAAATTGTTTCCTTTGTAATCTTCATATCCTTTGGTATCTAGACCTATTTTTAAATTTTTTAAATCTTTTATATCTTTTAATATTGCAGGTGCACAGTAAAAGAGCGCACTATTCTGACTAAGATCTACTTCCATACCTGCTATGGTTGCTTTTTTAACATCTGTTTTCCATGATTTATCTAGAATTAGAACTAAAACTTTAGTTCCTAATGCTTTTCTTCCTAATCCTTTGATACCTATTACTATCAGTCCTGTATGTGCAAATAATTTACCTGTTTTCTTTATTTTATCAATCATTTCTGGGGTAAATAAGTCTATTGTTTCTGCCGTATCTACTACTCTAAGACTTTCTTCCCTATTACTCCTGATTAACGTTGTATTCATGTTTAGAGGTCCTACTTTATATAGGGTTCTGGGGTTCATTGCGTCTAACTGTTCGTTATTATATATTTCTAAGTTTTTGTCTACATCTATTTCTTCTTCTAATTGGACTACAGTCTGTGAGCTATTACTTCCTGATCCTTTACTAAATACTTTATTTAGAAAGGTATTTCCACTAATTTCTTCTCTAGAAGATGTACTTCTTCGAGGCTGTTCCTGTATGGTTCTACTACTTCCACTAAAAGGTCTAAAGTTACTCATTTTCTAGGTAACCAGTGATTATATTTTATTGGTTTATTAATAATTTTAATAGTTTTTTCTAGGTTTAACTTTTCTAAAGCTTTGGTTAAACTAGAAATTTCTGGTGAATCTTCTGTTGGTTTTATGCTTTTATCTCTTTTATTTTCTGTGAGGATATATTCGTTCTGGTGTTTAATAAAATCTAGATTTTCTATTATAAGACTTTTAAAACGACTGTTCTCTGTTATTGATTCTTTAAGACTTTCTATCTGTTTATGAATATTTTCTCTTTCTATGTCTAAACGAGTTGCTAAACTTATAATAAGGTCTGTTAGACTGTTTAAATGAGCGTTTGAACTGTGGAGTCTGTGCTCTGAATTTTTATCTATTCTGCAAGTAATTTCACTTACTTCTGTAGGTACTTTATACTTATCCTTCAAAATTTCGAGGTCTAAGTATTCGATTCTTTTTAACTTATGATTCGCAATGGTGAGAGAGTGTTTTTTGGGAGATTTAGAAGAAAGATTTATCAATTTATGAAAACGTTTCCAGTTTTAATAGTATTAGTTCCCTTTAAAAGATAAGCCCAATTATAAGCAATAAAAGGCAAATAAAATAAAATTCTTTAAACATAAACAAGGTATCGATAATAAAGCAAGATTATAACTTAAAGATCTAACTCACCCTGGCGGGTTCGTGGTTATAGCAGGCTTTACTCCTTCTGTGGATACCCTTGCCACGCCTGTCCAAGTCTTTTGTCAGGTTTTTCAAGAACGTCTTGCTCCGCTACCAATAAAGAGGGGGTTGTCCGGTGAAAGAAAAGAAAGGGAGTGGTATATACGCAGCGATTTGGTTTGTTTTAAGAGAGGGAGAGAAAAAGTTTTCTCCGACGAGGGTAATGTACAGTCGCTGGTTCGACTCTTTTTTTTTTTTTTTTTTTTTTTTTTTTTTTTTTTTTTTTTTTTTTTTTATATATATGGGCTACTGTTTAGGTACGGGGAACTAAGGAACTATTTGGGAACTGGAAACTAGAGAGAGAGTTTAGAGAGACATATGTTGAATGAAAGCTCTCGTTGTATTAATTTTTTCTCTTTTTTTTTCACAAATGAAGGGGAGAGCCCCTTATATAGAAAAACTCAAGGCTAAAGGCCAAAATACAAGTGGCCTAAAAAGCTAATCTAAAACGGATATTTCTTTACAAAAGATGGTCAGCTAAAATAAATGGCCGACAAAGGTAAAAAAGATGGCCGACAAAAGTAAAGTAAAAAGAAAAATTATTACATCCTGCCAAAAGGCAGTTGTCTGTCTTTCTATCTTTAACAGCTGTCTTCTGTGATCGTCATTGCTTACGATTCTCTTCTATAGACGTCATTGCTTTCGTCTGCCTTCTAGATGTCTCTGTGTGTATCTGGAATAGTGGGAATAGTGTCATCACTATCGTTTCCAGCTTCTGTCATTTCTCTGTCTTGTAGATCTTCTATGAGGTTGATGATATTATCTTCCTCAAGAAGTCTTCCATCTCCAGAATGTGGAAGGAACATCTTCCATTCTTTGGTGCTGTAGATCTGGATAAAGTATCCTTCTCCTAAGAGATGGTAACTCATCCAAGTTTCTGGTGTGTAAAGGGCTCTAGGACTCTGTGCTGCTTTGTATATTTCTGGATTTTCTAATTCTGAAAAATCATATGGATCCAAAGCAATCATTTTGATGTCCTCTATATGATCTCTGTCTGTGTCTACTGTAAGAACAAAAATTCTCTTCTTTGCAGGGACTATTTCGAATCCCATTGCTGCTGGGAGAGTAGAATCTATGATGCATCTTAGTTTCTTTCTAACAGCCATGTTTCCTATTATCAGGAAGAATTTCTCTCCAAATTCTTCTAGATATTGTTCAATTTTTCCTTCTTCTTCTAGTCTGAAAGTTATCTGTTCTAACATTCCCATATGGAAGAATGACAGGATTTTTTGAAAAGGAAGATCTGTGATATTTAAATCTACTTGGAGTTTGAATAGTCCGGCTGTTTCTGTGTCTTTTAGATATCTGGAGAATGGTCCTCTGTTTAAGGCAAAGGGTTTTTGGATGACCTTTACTCCTCTAAATTTCCATCCTGGTTCTCCAAAATGCATTTTTACTATCTCTTTCTGTGCATTAAGTAGTCCTTCAAAATGACTACTTTCTGTTTTCTGTTTGATTATTTCTTCTCCTTCAGGCCATTCTTCAAATAATGGCTGGAGGACTCTACTAGCAGGCATGTCTAGAAGTCTGGCTTTAAGCTGTGTATTGCTTCTGTTTACTGGGGCTTTTTCCTTTTTAAGGAATTTGTCTAGCTGTTGGACTTTGCTGTTTAAACTTTTCATTATATTTTCCCTTTGTGTTGCCAGTGTTTCTATGGATTTTGTCTGTTTCTCTGCTTTTTCTCTCTTTTGTTCTAAGAAAGCAATCTGTGTAGCTGTCTGTTGTTGGAGTTGGGCCAACTGCTCCTCTAACTTTCTGTTTTTATCTTCTAGCCTTGCTATGAGCTGGCTAGTATCTTCTCTAGCTACTTCTGAGTAAGGCCTGACTGTTTCAGGTTCTATGTAGAAGTTTGGACCTAATTGGGCCCTTGCTTCTTCTAAGGCCTCAGAGAAACTGTGATATCCCACGTATATGGGATTTTGACACATGATGAAATTCTTAACTGTATTGAAACTGTTGAAAACTCCTATTTTTAAACCTCTGTATATCACATAATGTGAAAAAGACTTTCTGTGAATTTTAGGGTTTTTGTCTGAGAAATACATGCTTAAGGCATTTAAGCATTGTACTTTGAACTGTGTTGCTGCAGGAAGGGTCTGTATGTGCCAGATATTATCTAGCAAACATTGCTGTTCTCTATCTATATTCAATCCTTCAAAGGGTTTGAATTTTTTGTTACCTCCTTCTGTAAATTCTGTAAGGTACATTGTACCAAATCTAAGTTCTCTGTTTGCTCCTCTTACTGGAGAGGCTCTCTGTGTGGATGGAACCATTTTCTGTATATTAGAGGATGATGACCCTCTTTCTGTGATTGTGACTGGCATAGCCAGATTGTTTCTGTACATGATGGTTCTGTCTGATACTGATTCTTGGGTGTCTGGCTCCTGTTTGTTTTCTGTCTGTTCCTTGAACATCTGTTCTTTGGGTTTTATCACCCTTTTCTTCATTCTTACCTGTATCATTTAAATAATTTTTCAATATTTCTAGACAGTAAATCTGCCAAACTGTTATTTTTTCCTTTTATATGTTCGAAACAGATTTTATATCCATTTCCTTGTATTAAATTCTGTAAATTTACCCATCTTGTTCTGTTTATCTTTTTACTATTTTCGTTCTTTAGAAACTTTACTATTGCTTCACAATCTGTTCTGACTGTAAATTCATTCTGTAAATGAATCTTAAATTTATCTAGAGCATTTATTAATGCTTGAATTTCAAAATCTAGGCTTGTCCAATTTTGTCCTGTTTTAAAATTACCACTGGCATAAGCGGCAATCTTTTCTGTTTCTTTTTCTGAATATTTATTGGGTTTGCAGATCATAACTGCTCCCCATCCTTCTTTGCTACCATCACATTCAATGATGATATAATCTGTTGTTAAGGGTAACTCTAATGGCTTAATCCTTTTGACCTGATCTTTAATTCTTTTTACTAGTTCTATATCTTCTTTATTAAAATTTCTCTGTCCATTTTTTGCTGTTTTACTATAAAGGGGTCCTACCAATTTGCTTAAATTGGGAATAAACTTTCTAGCATAGTTTAGTATGCCTAAGAATGCTTGTATCTGTTTTAAACCTTCTAATTTTTCTGGAAATTTTAGAATGGTTTCTGCTATGTGAGGCTGTAATTCTATTTTTCCATTTCCTATTTCTAATCCTAGAAAGGATATTTTCCTTTTATACAATTCCATTTTTCTTTTACTTACTACTATGTTATGTTCTTCTATTTTCTGAAAAACCTGTCTTAAATGATTTTCATGCTCTTTGATATTATTACTGGCTACTAAAATATCGTCTATATATACTAGGCAAAAATCGAATTCTAAGAATATAGAATCCATAAATCTTTGAAATACTGCTGGTGCATTCTTTAGTCCGAACGAAAGAACATTCCATTCGAAATGTCCTTCTGAACATGTAAAGGCTGTCCATTGTTTAAACCATTCTTCCAACTTTAATTGATTGTATCCTGATTTTAAATCAAATTTACTAAAAATCTTTTTCTGTTGTATTAATCCTATTAGGCTGTCTTTGTTTGGGATGTTATAAGCATCATCTATTGTGTTATCATTTAATCTTTTATAATTATAGACTATTCTGGCTTTTCCTCTTTTGATTTCACTGTGATTTCTAACTATAAAGGCAGCTGTTCTATGAGGACTATCTGATCTTCTAATTAATCCCTGGTTTAACATTTCAGGAATTTGTTTTTTGAATTCCTCTTTATCTAATGGACTGTAATCTATATTTGCTGTTACAATCCTTATATCAGGATTCTTAATCTGCATTTTGACTTTATATTCTACTTTGTTTTTGGTAATGTCTTCACCTATTAATCCTATTTTTTCTAATCTCTGTATTATCGGGTAGTTTTTACTACTTTTAATATCTGGTCCTTTTTCTAAATCTAAGGCCAATTCTCTTCCTATCATAGTGTATGTTTCGTTTTCTATGTAATTTGTTCTTTTTGTTTCTGGTTTTAAGAATTCTAAGGTAGGTTGTCCACCACGCTTTCGTGCGAACTCCGCTGTCTGTATGTATTTATTTGTTGGAAATGTATAAACATTTTTACTGATTGTTATACAATTTCTAGCTATTGTGATACTACCATTTAGACTGCATATAAAATTTAATCCTAGTAAAAAATCATTACTCTTTGTGTTTTCTGGTGCTATGTTAATTTGTGGTATTTCGTATTTTATGCTGTAATTCTTTGCAAAATCTATAAACTGTATTCCTTGAGCTTCTACCTGATGTGTGATTATCATATTTCTTTGTTCAGCTGTTTTGGTAACTATCTTGTATTTTAACTGTTTATGGTATTTTTTAGGTATTAAACTATATCCTATCATACTTTTGGAACTTGCTGTGTCTAAAATAGCATTTAATTCTACGAATGTGTTGGTATCTAGCCATAATCTACATTTTAGTGTGATTAGGCTTGCTATACACTTGTTAATAGTGAAGGATGATTCTTCTTGTACTTGTTCTGTCATATAACTAGTTTCTGTTTCAACTACTTCCTTTCTTTTTTCAGCTTTTGCTTCTAGTTCTAGAACTCTATATTTTAATAATTCTATTTCTACATCGTGCCTTTTGATTTGTTCTCTAAGGGTTTCGTCTAATACTCCTTTCTGAGTATTATTTTCTGTATTTTTCCCTGTTATATCTGTTTCTATTTGGAATAATTTCTTAATGCACATAAAGCATATTTCCTTAAAGCAATTGTTACACTGATATCGTCTATCTATTGCAGGGTATAACCTACAGTTAAAACAACTCATATGGTTATTTCCTCTGTTCCTAATCCATTCATGTAAACATTCTATACTTTGTTCCTGTTCTTCTGTATTCATATAAGTATATGTAATTCTGGTACTACTTTCGGGTTCTTCTTCTGATACTATACTATATACTGATTCATTTTCTGAATCTGTTTTTATATTTTCTATCTCGTATTCTCCTAATTGTTCTATTAAATTTGTCCTTTCTACATTTTTATTTTTGTTTGGACATCTATTAGCTAAATGATCTGGATCTCCACAAATAAAACATGTACAACTTCTGTTTCTAGGTTTTTTAACATATTTATCCTTATCTTTCCAAGATTTATCTTTTTTATAAGTTTTACTCTTTCTAAGGAATTTCTTTTTTCTATCATAATATCCATAGGCTTGTGGTGTATAAATTGCTGTTTTACAAAATGCCCATGCTTGTCTTTTCATCTGTTCTTGCATAGTGGCTTCTTTACATTTATCTTCTAATTTCTTAAAGACATATGTGATTCTAGGTCCTATTCCTAGTTCTGTGATATGACCACATTCTTTGGTCCATTCTTCATGCATTAATCTTCCTAAATCGCCTGGAAGCTTGATGAAATACTTATTACATAAATCATCTTCCATAGCTTTTCCTGTTTGTGCTAATAGTCTAGCAAAATCTGAGCTGAATTCTTTTATATATTTAAAGTCTGTTATACTTAATTGTTCCAAGTTTCTTACTGCTGTGTCTTGTATAAAAGTGTTTTCTTTGGCTGGGTCTACTCCTAATAATAATATTCTAATTTGGCTAGTAAAATTATACGGATTATCTCCTAATGCTTTTATGGTATTTATTCCTTCTGGATCTTTCAATTTTTTGCTCTGCCAAATTCCTAATGCTGTTGGTCCTAATGTTGTCTCTAGGTATGAAAACATATGTACCAGAATTACATATACTTATATGAATACAGAAGAACAGGAACAAAGTATAGAATGTTTACATGAATGGATTAGGAACAGAGGAAATAACCATATGAGTTGTTTTAACTGTAGGTTATACCCTGCAATAGATAGACGATATCAGTGTAACAATTGCTTTATATATATATATATATATATATATATATATATATATATATATATATATATATATATATATATGTATCAAGTCAACTTTGCTAACGTGTCAAATGTCATGTCACGTCGGACACTTGACGGAAAGTGTGTATATATATCAAGTCAACTTTACTTACGTGGCAACTACACACGTGGCATCTAAAATGTCATGCCACGTCGAAAAGTATCCGACGACGTCAATGTGCGGTACCAAATATGAACAACGTTTTGAGTGCGAGTGTTTTTTAAAAGCAAAAAAAATGTGAGGTACCAAATCAGTCAATCAAATAAAATACAGGGGCCATTTTTGGCATTAACCCGACCAAAAAAACAGCTTCAACTATATTGACATCAGACTCCAGGGTGCTGAAGAATCATTCCACTCAAAGGCTTTAAGTTGGTGGGTGAGTTCACAGCAATGAATTAATTAACTGACTAACCCTGAAGTAGAAGTTCATAGGTCCACCACTTTCAGCTAAATTTCAAGTTGATTTCAAGTAATGGAATCTGAACTCCTGACCACTTGGTCGCAAAGTGGTTTAGGGTCTGTTTGGCGTTCTGGTTCGGTGGGAAAAAGTTTTGTGAGTAAAAGTTGGGTGGGAAAATGACTTTTGGGAAACGGAGTGTGTTGTTTGGTAAAAAAATTTAAAATAGTTGTGAGATACCTGAAACGTTTGGTAAAATGACCATAAAGGGTATAAAATCCATTTTTAAAAAATTAATAAAAATAGGAAAAGTGGATCTAGAATTACTTATCTTAAGATAGAGATTTTATTGTGGTAGTTTTTAATTTATTTTGTTCATTATATGAAGTAAAAAAATGAAATTAAAATGAAAAAATAAAATAAAAGGAAGAGAGAGACAGCCAAATGGTACTCCATTTGGCTGTTGGAGCAATTTGCTCCAGCCCGTAAATCTTCATTTTCCTTGCTTGACGTACTGGGCTTCTTGAGAAGCCCAGTTTGCAATGGTGTTACCAAATACCAATTGCTCCATTCAAGATTGGGAAAAGGTGGTTCAATGGCCAACCTTGAACCCCAAACAGGCACTTAGTATCACGTTAAAGACCTACTCCAACTGAGCTTAAGCTCAGTGTTGTAAAAAGTGCGAGGCGCACTGAGACGTTTTTGCCATTTCGTGCCTCAACCTAAGGCGCAAAGCGCAGGCGCGCGCCTAGGTGAGTTAAAGCGCAAATCTTTGCGCAAAATATATAGTACTAGACTTACTAGTAGTAACACATATAATAATTCAAGAAACAAAAAATGATAATAGTTTCATTGCATAAAATACTACGAGAGAATCAAATAAAAGGACTAGAAGATTAATGGAGGAGGAGTCTTATTGGTGCAATTCCTGTTAGGATTGAAATTGTAGATTGACTTCCTCTTAGGTTTTTAAAGAGTGCAGAGACTTTTCATTTTCAAATTACAATTCCCATAACTAGTGTTGTCTCTTTTAATAGGGGTGAGAGTCCCTAAGGAAAACAATTATGAAGACACGTTTTTATTTAAGAATCACCTAAAAAAAGGGAAGAAAAAAAAAGGCGCAGCTTTTCAACACTTGAAGCGCCTGGAAAATTCCCAACGCTTTGCGCCTTCCCTGAACTTAGGTAAAATCGCCTTGCCTCTACCCAGGGATGGTAATTGAGCGGGTATGGATATGTTAAAACGGGTATGAGCGGATATAGGTAAATATCCAATTCATACCAGCTTTAACATACCCATTATTACCCATACCCAATATACCCAATACCCAATTGGGTATGTAATGGATATCCAATTCACTAAATTATTTTATTTTTTTATAATTAAAGAAAATTTCACTATTTAGGTTCGTTTTCACCATTTTAGTTCGTTTTTTTATATTTTGGATTTAATATAGAGAAGTTGAATTAATGAAATAGCCGTCCCTACTAAATAATTCTGCACCCATCATATTTACCATACAATTTACATTAGTGTGAACTCGACAAGACCTAATTTAATTTCTCCACTACAATAATTGAATTCCAATGTAAATGAAGAAAACGTACCTGAAGCCTACTTTTTTTTTAAGATCAAATATTACTGGATTTGGTTTCTCTTTTTCTTGGTAACAACTGATTTGGGTCTTAGCTCATTAATTCATTAATTATGCAATTGTAATAAGAGCAAAGATGAATAGAACTAATTACCACAGACAGAAAATAGAAGAAATAAGAGAGGTTTTTAGCACAGCAAATTGAAAGTGACGTGTAACCAATTTAAATAATTTTCTGAAAATGGAGGAACTTGACGTCTAAATCTCACTAACATGCTTTTCTTTTCACGAGCTGAAAGATGAAAGAACCCACCTTGACCATGGAATCCAGCTCTCCGGGTACAAGAACCCACCTAATTCTCACACAAAAGAGGAAACACTATTCTTCAAATCTTATAAGCCTGGCACATTCCTCTCAACATTTTTCAGTGTTTGCCGGATCTAGTGAAAGAGAAACACAGCGCCATGAAGTCGAACAATAACTTCATTTGGTTTTTCTACTCCAGATTGAACCATTTGTCTGAAGAGTGAAACAGCAGTCTTGCGGTGCCCATGCTTTCCCTTATCAGTTGATATGGTTTGCAAACCCTTTAATCACTTTGCTTGCTCTTCACAAAAATATCAACGTTATGGGAACAACTTGTTGACCGTTCACTTAGTATTTCAAGCTCAACCCCTTGGCTACTCCAAATCTTGAAACCCGCATGCCAATCATATAAACAGAGCAAACCTGTGAAATTAACTCCTGTTTGAAGAAAGAACAAAAAGCAGTTATTCGAAGCACATACTGTTGTAGCTCAACAACTATTTTCAAATATACTCAGACATGTGACATCCCACAGAAAGTAAAGATACAAAGAATCAACAGCAGCAATCTAACATATGGCTAATGAAACAGATACTCACTTTCCACTTTTATCAGCTCCTGCTCTTGAACAAAGCACACAAGTTTCATGAATTTTGTGGAATGCCGATGTGAGATTGAGAAATGACCATCATAGCAACACAAAGGTCGAAAACCAAAGCCACTTTAGCAATTCAATTGTATGTTTCTTTGTAGTTATACTATTTCATGATACATGTTCAATAACTAACACGTAAATACAACAAACAAAAAAAAGCATGCCTATGGAAATAGCCTCCAATTCAAAGAAAGTATGAGCATCCATTGTCACCTGAAAATCTGTGACAGATGTGCACAATACAGGAAATAAAGTGCAAGAGAAACAGGGTACCACTTTCCAGAAAATCTGCATGGTGAAAGCTTAAGAAAGGGGTCCATTTGACCAAACAAATGCACAACAAAGTGATTAAATATCACACAAGGGTAGGCTCAACAGTAAAAAGAACCTAGGAACTGTATTCCACAAAATTTTACTTAGTGATGGAAAGAGATGGATGTGCTCAATTAACCTCCAACGAAAACATAACCCATATGACTCCACAACTAATCTCCAAAATGCAATGCAAAGAGATGGAAATTCTATTTAGTGATGCGATGAAAACAATATTCAGACGTAAAAGAAAGAAAGCTGCAAACAAGGTTAGTTTTAGATTTAACAATGTGAAATACAAATCCATCTTATTCTACATATATTCTACTCAAATTTCTCAACAGATCAAATTCGTACTTCACTGAATCATGCAGGGCCAAATATTAAGAGTACTATGAATTACCTAATATGGCGAAGAGATTAGAAGAAAAAACTATGAAAGGGTCCCTTGTAACACCAAAAACAGCTGGGATTGAGTCAACCTTAAGAAAACGAAGAAAGTGTCAGCATTCTACTCCCTCCGTTTACTTTTAAATGACTTTCTGGAATAGTAGAAAAGCATAAGCCGTTGATTTACGGACTTATTATATTCCTCATTGTTTCATTTTTTCTTCTAATTTCCATTCAAATTACCACACCATCATCAAATTGGGTTGATTCAACAAAAAAAAAATTATTATTTGCACAAAATATATGCTTCGAAAAAGATAAAATGACAAGTACTCCAAACAGTAGAAAAACGTAGGAAAGTGACAATTAAAAGTAAACGGAGGGAGTATTAGAAAGGACAAATTCTCTCACAAAAGCACATTCATGTATGGATAGCATATCTATACATGTGGGCAAAGAAAGGAGAACCTACGGCAAATGCTATATCACTGAGCTTGATGAATGCTACCGTAAGGAGTAAAGGTGTAGCCTGTCCAAAATGGTTGATGCCTGTTAGAAATGAAGTAAATGTGATTTAGGTAATAATTTATATCGACATTCTATATTCCTAAAGTACTATTTAATAGGATCCAGAGAAACATGCTGAACAATTAGCATAATCATATGAATGTCTTAATTTCCATATTCCATCCTGCCAAGTAAAGAATCGGTTTCCATCATAATTAGCTCCTTCCAAATATCATCGTCCCAAGCAACATCACTGAACATTTCATCATGACCCATATCACAAATCGGCAACCAAATGGATCCCCATGACATTTGCTCATCAACAACTCCTCCACTCATCAATGGCAACTCATCAAAATCCCAAAACTCACCAACAAAACTCTCCCCCACCATTAATGGAACCAATTCAGCCCCATCTTTCAACTGCCCTCATTTATTTTCCAACGTTCCATTCAAACACAAGAATACCAATTTGAACAAGAGAGATGAGACACGGAAATGAAAAATACACAAATCACAAGAGCAGAACATCCCAGCAATCTCATCGTAAACCTCTTATTCGACACAAATACCCCTAAATTCCTCATTTATTCGTAATCTGGCAACTAATAAATGAAAACGTTATTAGGCAAGTCGGAATCTTACCGGAGGAAAGGG
The DNA here is from genome assembly GCA_963691705.1 of Viola odorata. NCBI lineage: Eukaryota > Viridiplantae > Streptophyta > Magnoliopsida > Malpighiales > Violaceae > Viola > Viola odorata. The sequence continues at coordinate 45,927,727 of OY829539.1, read as the reverse complement.
ACGACGACGGAGGATCTGAAACGGCGTCGGCCAAGTGGGAGTGGAGATCGCGAGGAGGAAGGAAACCCGAATTGATAAATGCAGAGATGGAGAGATGATTGGGCCGAGGGAGAGAGAGAGGGAGCGGGGAAGAAGGAGAAAAGAGATCGCGGGTAAAAATGAGGTTATGAGGCTATACCCGAACGGGTATAAGCCGGGTATCATACCCGGCCATACCTGAAATTATCAATCCGGGTATTACCCGTACCCGAACCATACCCAGTCAAACGGGTATGGTTACGGGCGGGTATCCGGGTACGGGTACCCATTGCCATCCCTACCTCTACCTCTACCTCTTAAGGCAATTTTTCCTTTTGGTGCTTAGCCTCATCGCCTAGGCGCGCTTTTTACAACATAGCTTAAGCTAACGAGTGAAGCCTAGGAAATGGCTTTGCTATCAGTGCTATTATTACTTGGGCAAAAGGGGCCTGCATTTCCACTAAACACCAAATTGAACTATAAGCACTCACGTTACATACTTATATTTACACCATGCAAATTCAGGCAAACAATTTTGACAATTTGTGCATCGCCTTTCAAAGTGATAATAACTGTTGATAGTTCACACATATCCTGGAGATCTAGTAAGAGAAGAAGGATAAGGGCTCTTGCTATAAGATATTTGACTCCCTAAACCCAAGATTGAGTGATGTTCTTAAAATTTATAAAGCAAAAGACTGGATAAATGTGTATGCAGTATTTTCTACAAGTTAATGCAGCTTCAAAGGTGTGGAGGGTTGTAGAAATTACTGCTCTAGGAACACGGTATAGTTATGTGCTTGCATTCATGCATCATTGAATAACATTGGAGCAATGATTTTGCACATGCACCAACCAATGTCATAGTAGTCTGAGACTCTAGAATTGCAGCAAGACAATAGATGACTTCAAGGTCTTACTTTTCTTTCAGGAGGCAGTGTTGTCATCCATTCATCTCTTTTTGGTGGTACTTTAACTTCTGGTTCTGCAAGGAGTTCATCATCACCCTCCATTGATATACCTGCCAAAACAAGAGCCTTCTTGCTTTCAGATGAATTTCATAACCTTGTCATCAAGTATGGACAAAATACAGAAGATAAGAGAGAGGAGGTATGAAAAAATCAAAAAATCTACTCCAGGAACTTGAGCAAGCTACAGGTGCATTAACATTACCCCACGAAAGCTATGCTTAGGCCTTAGAGTGGTCAAATTGTTGTTCCTTCTCTCAACAACCACAAGCATTTCATTAACAACATGGGATCAAAGGTAATTCATCACTTCAGTCATAACGCCACCATGCAAAATGACAGACTTTGAGTGATATGGGTTTAAAATCCCCTGCTCTAAAACTAGCTGATGATATTCGTGTGCTTTGCAATTAGCTATTGACTGGTGATAGCTATAGTTAATGCCACAGTTTAATTTAAGTGTTTGGTTTGGTAATCAATTTTTTTCCTTTTAATTATCTAACATCACTTGGTACCATAAATAATTGAAAACCTCCCATATGATCCTTGCAGAGCTGATGTGACTGGCAGATAAGCCGATGATAATAGCGGGTCTAATCCTGCTCTATTGCTAGGTCATCTAACTCCTAGCCATTGCCTCCATATAAGTTTTTTAGTATTATGCTATCGTTATTTTAATGGTATGGGGAGGATCTGATTTTGCATAGAAAGGAAAAGATAACAATTGGATAGATGGCCATGATCACATTCTCTAGAGAGCATAGTTATGATTTTCTGCAAGAAATCAATACCAACTGCCTGTCTATGCTAATATTTTCCTCAAAAAAGTTGGGTCAAATACTTTGCCATGTAGCCTTAACCTGTGTGGTCAAGTTTGCTAAATTGGAACAAACAAATACAGATAAGCAACAAAGATATATTAGCCCAGCAACAAATATTTATAGTTCAGCAACACAAGGAGCCAATTACACCAGGAAAGAAAATAAAATAATCTGAGCTCGATCTTCAACAAGGTAAAATACAAGAGTATTGAAATGGAACGATAACCAAGCCATTTCAGAAAGTACCTTGCATTCTTCTCCATTGCGCAGCTTCACACATAGCTTTCAACTCCACCTGCAGAAGTAGAAATCATTACATCATACATTGACTGTTTTTAACTGTTAAAAATACAGACTACAGCTTAAAGTGCACACCTTAAATTGTTCCTGCTCCTCCTTGAGTTTAATTTTCCCTAAACCCTAAAACCCTAAACCCTAAACCCTAAAAATCCTAAACCCTAAACCCTAAACCCTAAAAATCCTAAACCCTAAACCCTAAACCCTAACCAAGTACCTCCGAAGTTGCCTTCCATGTCTGCTTAATTAATGTATTACTCGCCACCCTAAGTTTATTGGATTCTGCAGAACCCACCGAGGAGTCTGATAAAGCTAACCGCTTATTTATCTCCTCTCGTCTCATCAATTCCCTTTCCTTCAACCTCGACTCTGCAGCTTTATGACGTGATCCCTTTCTATGCATCTGAAAATTAAAATCCAACAACCAGATAACCAAATAGAAAAGAAGGATCCCTGATTGAGTCATGTGAAACGATAAACTGAATGCAGAAACACCCATTTAAAGAATAATACAAGAAACAATATGAGCAGCAAAATAATTAAGCTATAATGCAACTAATTTCTTATAATTTACCATTGCATTCGAGGAAAATCTACCTCTACTCGTATCTAATTATTCCACTTTACAATAGCTGCATAGTACAAAGTGACAACTCCTTCAAAACCAAGAACTAAAGTACTTAAGCTTAAATACAATTTGTTAGGTCGGTTAGCTGAGACTAATATCCTGAATCATCACTACATGGGTTATCATTAAACACGACCACCTAACTAATGCAGGTCTTACCCTGTCTCTAGCATTTTCAATCAAACTAATTCTTAAATTTTAAAATTTTACGAAATCGGCGATGACTAAACAAGATATGACAAAATCGGAAAATGTAGAAATAGAAAGAAAAGGAAGTTGCTTACAGAAAGCATGAGAGGGGTATGGAGGACGGGATTGTGAGGACAAACAAGACATGCGTATTTGCCGCTTGACAGCTTCTTATAGGAAAGATCGATCATCTACGGCTTCAACCAACATCTCATCCACTCCTCTCTTCCTGTGTTGTGATTCTGATTCTCTTGCCCAGCTGTCTCCTCCATACACACTCATCTTTGTTCCTCTGTTCCTTCTCTCCCCTTCTGCTCCACCCTCCGATCAAGCTTTTTTTCCAAATTGCTCGACAGTCGACCCTGCTCTTCCGCTTTCAAATCTTTTAATTCCTGGACTATACCCATTGATTTCGCCCCAAATAAAAGCAAATCATTTTGGGCTTCCCGCAGCCCAGTTGAATAAGGCTCCCAGTTTTTTTATTATTATTATTAAAAAAACGATTTAGTAAATAATAATATAACAATATAACTATTATACAAATACTATATATGTATCATAGGATCCAAATATAGCTGAACAATGGAATAGCAAAAAATAATCACTCTCCTAAATACTCCCTCCAGCTTTATATAACTGACGCTGGAGGGATTTTACACCGTCCCTTTTAAATGACGCCTTGATCTTTGTTAAGCACAGTGATTTTACTTTTCTAGCCCTGCCTTGGTCTTTTTGTGTGTGTTAAGCACAGTGATTTTACTTTTCTAGTCCTTGCGTTTGTCAGACACGGTCTTGGAATGAAGAACAAGAAGCTATGGTTGGTACAAAAAGTTGTGTTGTGTGGCCCACACTGACAAAATACTGGGCTCAACATTAATGAAACAAGCACCCACCTTAATCCAAGTGAAATGGATGAAAACATCAGTTATATAAAGCAGTGAAATGGATGAAAACATCAGTTATATAAAGCAGGAGGGAGTATCAGATTCCACAAAAAATATCTTAAAAAGTAGCATCTCATAAAACCTAATTCGATTCGGACAATAATAACATTTTTTATATTTTTTTTCTGCGTCTGACTAAACTTTATCGTTTTTCTTTCTATAGCTCCAAATATCTTTTGCCTATGAAAATATAAAATTTACGGTTCTAAAACTGAATAATAAATGATAATCGTACCACACTTGCCAATCTCCTTAGAGAACTGTATGGTCAACATTGTTTTAATCTGGTAAAATATAAGTAATTGAACACGGATGGAAGCAAAAGGATATGAAAGAGTAAACACCCTTAAGCAAGCAAACATTTTTTACTAACAATTGAGTGATGTAAGCTAAAAGTATTACAACGCACAGAAGACCTCACTTGAAAATATATGGGATGGCATGCAAGAAGCAAACCCATCACACATTCACCACTCACAGGCACCTAGACACAAACCAGATGGAATGCAAAAAATAGCTAAACCAGTCATTCTAATCAAGAAGTTCCAGTGTTAACTAGCAGATTCCTTAGATGCAACCCTTCTCTCACTTCCTCAATCTCAGTACCAGCTCCATCCACAACATTACTTGGGTCTTTACCATCTCTCGGAGAACCACTGTCGTTGCTAATTACTTCAACATTATCTCTAGTTGATAAGGCACTCAAATTAGGAGAGGTAGAAGCAGCAATATGCTCTTCAAATTGTTTTGGCTGATTTAGGGCATGACAGTGTGGGCAGTAATAAGTTATGTATGGGAAATCTTCCTTCCTTGCAAGCCCTACAAGCAATAGCCATAGCAGGAAGTTGAGGCATAAGAGCATAAAAGTTGGGCAATAAGTGAAATAAACTAAGGTAGGAAAGTCCATCAGTCATAGTCCGCTCACCATTGTGCATGTGGCAGTTGCCACATATAAGTGCATAAGATCGTGCTGGATCCTCGCCTACAAGTAATGCTGCTATTCGAGCAAACCACCCACCATTATGTGCAGTGTATGCTTGTGGATTGTGATGCTCAACAACTACATTATGCTCCAAAGTCTGACGGTTTTCACTTTGCACAGAAGGCAGCATTTCAACTTCAGAATGATGCACTGGAGCATTCGCTGCACTCTCGGGTCGACCATGCACTTGCTTTCTATTCCTAAGGCCACTAGCTTGCACAAACTCAACATCATTACTCTTCCCTGTTGGATTACTGAGTTTAGATTCTTCTCCAACATACACATTCAAGCCTGAATCTGCACCCAACTTGGATGCCAGGACTGTCGTGGCAGCTGCCTTTGCTGCTGGGTCAGGATCATATCTCTGCATGAAAAAGGGTTCATACCACGAAGAATTAGCAGAATCTGAAACCAACCTAAAACAGCTAAAAGCTTATTCTATACTACAATATAACTCCTTCAAATCCCCATATTCACTTAGTTGAAAAAGAGAAAAAAACCCAGCTAGTCCCATGTATAAAGTTATGTGGGACTTGGGAGCAAGAATTTTAAACACGGATCATAATCACTGGTCCCCATGGTCAGACAGAATGTACCCTGACGCTAGGTTTGGAGAAAGTCGTTAGGAACTGTCGTAAGGAAAAGAAAGAGGCTGATACCCAATTTGAAATTTATCCAGCTTTTCTTTTATAAACCATTTATACACAGGTTCCTAGATATCAATTCCAGCTGTCTCAGGCACCAAAACATGCTAATTCAGACAAATTCACATTGTTCCATCAAATGTTACCCCCAAAAAAGTTACAAAATATATATAGTTTTGAACACAGGTTAGGCCTTTAATAATGCACTCTCTCTAGCTGAAGACTGGATTGAGCTTCAGCTTCATTCATAATGAAGACATGTAGAGACACCAGAAGAGCCAACTAGGGATCAAAATAAAAATCAGAGGAAGAGCAATTTGAGATAATAGTCCACACTGTCAGAACATAACATTCGATGTAGTTCATCTCCCAATAAACAATCACGTCAATTCTTAAAGCATTTGAATCTTTGTGATAAGCTTCTAATCGGACCATAATTTGCTTACAAATTAACTAGGCAATAGTACAAACTCCACAATCATTTGAACATTTTCCTTCTAAAAACGACTAACCCTTAGACTCAACACTCCTTTTGCATCAATGTTTAAAATAAGCCTTATTCTTGTTGTGGCCTCAGCATTGATGACGCTAGATGCTTTCCTGACAATCTTTTTTACATTAGACCACTGTTCACAGCTGTCGGATTTTATTTCCACACAGTACAAGTGTCCATCACCATCAATTAGAATTTATAAAAGAATTTGGTTTCAAGCAAGGCCTACTACTTTCCATTGGCCAAATTAGACTCATCACACTTAGTAAAGGGGTGAATCTAAAGGTTATTAGATAAAAAGACGCAACGTATTCTTACAATTCTCACTGCAAACAAAATAAATGAGAGTAAACCTAAAAAGATCTGCTTCTTCCTTACCTGAATGAGCTGCTGAGTAATATAATAATTCGTCTTCTCCTTGAGTTCATCAATTTTTGCTTGTCTTTCAGCACGAAGCCTTTCCAGAGTTTTTTGATCTCTCCGATCACCTAGATGGTAATGAGATAGAATCAATGGGCAAGTTGAAAATTTCAGTATCAAACTTAAGGCAGATTTACAGGTCCTATGGATAGTATTAATTTTTCTGGAATAAAATAGAGAGTTTAGGGATTTCCTCGCATGAAAATTTAAAACAATTTTATTGCTATTTCTTGGGTTTCAACATTCAGCAACAAAATCATGCAGAGGGTGTTTATGGACTGATAAGAATTGAAGTAGGAAACACTTACAAATCCGTGTGAAGGTCACAAACCCATAAAAAACAGAGGAGAATATAGCAGGCAAAAGAAACATTGGCAAAACTCTAAATGCCCTCATCTTCCAATTCAAATCCATCGATCTTGTAGTTGTGATAGCATAAGCAACGGCAATCACCTGGGGTTCAAAGGAAAAAAGAACAAAGATAATCCTGGTAGGGAACACAAAGGATTTTGAATCATAACGTCAAAAGGGAAGTGGTGAACGAGGCAAGTAAAATGAAGGGGGGAAAAATACCTCAAGAACAACGGAGAAGATAATGAGATTTCTGGTGATCTTCCTTCGAGCAAGTGATCTCCTTTTGATTCTAGCTAAAACGCCAGCTTCTTCCTTGGAGATGTGTTGCAGTCTCTTCTCGAAATCGTCACCTTTAAATCTAAAGATACCGTTCCAAATACGGGACATAATCCCACTTGTCCGCTTCCTTTCCGGGATTGCGGTCTCTTTCTTTTCATTATCCGCAACTATGCCATCTTTGTTCTCCTCACTCATTTTATGTTCAAAAAAGAGTGAAATTTTTTTTTCTGCCTATCCCCTCTACCAGGCGCAGCCAAAGACAACTACAACTACACGATGATGACTCAAAAACTCTCTGAAATTCAAAAACACAATAAAGGATGCTGATCTAATTAATCGGGACGCAAGAGGACAGAATAGATTAAAATGACAAAGAGGGGAAGATAAATTAGGAAAAGAAAAGATGAGAAATAGAGGACGAGATCTAGTCTACAATCATAATCGTAATAAGTACCAGGAGATCGACGGATTGAGATCGAAATAGTAAGATGATGCCTGGGTTTTCCAAGCCGATCTATAGGTATAAGAGCGAGAACGTGGAGGGGGAGATGGGGATGGAGGTTGGGGCAAGCAAGCAGATTCCCGATGAGATTCAACAAAAAAAACCCTCCAGAGAGCGTATCAACAAAAAGAAATTGAAAAATATTTTTTAGTCAAATAAAAAAGATACTAAAAATATTTGTAATATACAGTAGAAACTCTATAAAATAATACACTTGGGACGACCAAAATTTATTAATTAAAAGAGTTATTAATTAATCGATAAATTATAATTATTAATTTATATATTAATTAATATTTTATTAATTTATAGTAAAATACTTAGTTTACAAACACCTTTCAAGCTTCCACTTACTGTAATTATTGTATACAATGCATGTACTGTACTGTATATCAAATGAATGGCCCAATTTGAAAGAAACCTTCAATCTCCCACCTTATTATGCTTCTTGTGTTCAATGTATCACTTTATGGACATTAAAAATATTTTCTATATAAACAAGATCAAAATACTGTAGGTTAACACAAAAAACAATTGAAGGGGAAATTGATTTCAACAAAAAACAAAAGACAATTGAGTCATTTTTCAAGAAACCTTCATAAATCATTCATGTAATATGCTATATATAAGGAATTATTAATTTATATTTTATATGGGGTCTAAAGAAATTATCAAAAATGTATTATCTTATAATTTTAGCGAATTATTAATTTAGCACCCTATCCCCGAGTCGGGACCGGCCAAAAATATTATCTTAGAGAGTTTATTAAATAATCGAGTATTAATTTATCGAGTTTCTACTGTACTCCCGGTATTTTTTTAAAAATAAAAGTCCCGATTCTTTTAAATGACATTTTTAGGTTAAAAAATTTTATCTCAAATAAATAATTTTTTATAATTTTTTAAATATTTTATGATTAATTTATTTAATATATAAGAGAGAGAAAGTATTTATTGATTCGTTTATTTAATATAAAAAAGAAAAATTATTATTTAATATTAAAAATACTCTCACTAATTATTATTTTAATTTTCGTGTCCAGTTTCAACAAGTTATTTATTAGAATTCAGAGAGAGCATTATTTTTTTTATACCCCATTAATTCCTCTAAAAAAAGATTTTATCACACTCAAATTCGAAATATGATTTCCTTCATTTTCAAAACTTAAATTCGAGACCTAAATTAAAGATAGAAAAATTATTTATCATATGTCCACAACCAATGTTGGTATATGTATTATATTATTAATGAAAGTATATTGTTATATGTTTGTTTTTCCAAGAGAAAGATGAGAGGTTTTAAGGAGAGAGTGTTTTTTGATATTTTGATTGTTTTTTTTTAAGGATTGATGATAGTCCTATGTAGGGGGAGGGTTATTCTGTTAATGGACGGGTTGACGTGAAGGGTAAGCTTGCTCGTGTATCACCTGCAAAGTGTCGGAGGGGGTCTCTAACGATCAAGTTAGTATCGTGGAGAGTACGAGTAAAAAGAGAGATACCGGAATACCGGGTGTGTAGTGGGAGCTTGGATGATGGTTCTTTAGTGTATGCGTGTCTGTGTCCGTCCTCCTTCCTGAATGAGGGGTGGGGTATTTATACTCCTCCCTAGCTTGGTATTCTGAGTCAAGCGGGACCCTAGGGTCAGAACATGCGTGGCTCATGGCGGTGGCATTAAGTGCAGTCACCTCCGCATTAAAAGCTATCACTTCTGCATTGAATGCAATTCCTTCTGTTAAAGACATTCTTGCGTCCGCCGCTTAGAGCTCTGAGATCCGCATTGAATGTCATCACCTCCGCATTAAATGCTGCCAAGGAGGTGATGACTATCCCCAATCCATGTGTGCCACTAGGTTGGGGATATATGTCAGATCCTATATCTACCCTTCTCGCCAGTAGTACGTTCTTCCCGGTATATGTCTCTTGGGTAGCGGGCGTGATCCTGACGGAGGTGGGCCTCCGTTCATATTGGTTATCCGTAAACCTATCCTCCAGGGGAGGTATCGGAAGAAGCTCATATCTGGTCCACGTGGCATGAGCCACTAGAGACTAAGTCAAAGGGTCGTATAATGACCTTCCTACCCTTGTCCTCTTTCCATGTATTATCAGAAGCCCAACTGAAAATGAGCCCGAGTGTTTACTAAGGGCTTCCATTATCTTCCCTAGACAATGTTTAATGGGGTATTCTATCGCTCTGTGGACCGTCATAGATGTGGTTTTAATCATGATGATTGCTCTCGATACGCGTGTGCTTATGTGGCCTCTTCTTGTCCACTAAACTATCATAGCCGTTGAGATTAGGTGAAGCACCGCTTCGAGTTCTGCGCAGGTCGCTCTTTAGAATATGAAGAGGTTGCGCTGTGGGCGTGTGTGTGAACAACACAAGCCTCCAAGTGTCTAGCCACTATTGAATGTCTACCACGTGGCGTCCCCTGATTGGGTGCTACCACAGCAGTGAAACTGCTATATTAATATATAGATTTTTTCCCCTTTTCTTTCTTCTTTTCTTCTTATTCCTTGCACCTTTTTTTAACAAAATCTCTTCTTCTCCCCTCGTTCACGCCTGCTCTACGCTTCTGGGATTTCTCGTTCTAGCCAATTTTCGACCGACTTCGATTTCCGGCGACCGTCTTTGTCACGAGGTATTTGCTGATATCATTGCCCTTTTCTTCTTGTTGATTTGCCACTTATTAATCTTTTAGCACCCGAGCCATGAGTATGTCTGGTGCTTACCCACGTTTTAGACCGATTAGACCCATGAGTCATGTAGAGAGAGAGATTGAGAGGACCTTGTCTACATTTACCGAGATGGGGCCGCTGTGGTCGGAATTAACATACTTTGGGGCTACCTTTACTAATGATTATTCCATATATACACCTGGTAGGGATGTTAGATTAAACACCGCTCTTCCTAGAAATCATAGGTTTCTGTACACCACGATGTTTCAATATGGTTTCTCACTTCCCCTTCATGGCATGGTTGCTGAACTGTTGGACCATTATCAGTTGAACCCGACACAGATAACAACGAGTTCCTGGTTAGGCATATACACTTTCCTAAAAGTCTGTGAATATAATGTTATTCTGACGCCTTCCATCGACTTGTTTCAAATTTTCTTTCGACTGCGCTACCGAGATGGCTTTGTCACCTTCTCTCCTAGTTGGGACGACGAATCGGTCCGCCATTTCTTACAAAATTTTCAAGGGTTTGAATCCTCAATATCCGGATGGAAAAATCAATTTTTCGTGATCGAATTGCCGACTCTTTTATGGCGTCCGGATTTCAACTGGGAAATTACTAATGCGGATTGGGTGAGACCAGACAGTTATTCGTCCAACACCCAAAGAAGTTTAGATAGACTGTCGAAATTCAATGCTCTTTTTCATGCCAGAAAGTTGGTTGCAGGTACTAATTTGAAGGATTGTCAGATTGGTGAGTTTTCATTTGCTTCCTATGTTTTTATAGGCTCTAAATTTCTAACTTTGCTCTGTGTTTGTAGGCATTGCGCGTGGTTAGGTACTGGAGGTGTTTCAATGGAGAGACAAGAGAGTAGAGTTATCCCATCCTCAGGTCGCGATTCTTTTGGGCAGAACAAGGGGAACTACCAAAGCGTCATCTTCCCAGAACATGTCTATACCCATTACTCGCCATTCTTCGTCTGGTTCCAGTTCTTCTAAGATATCTGATGCAGCCCTTGAGTGCGCATTGAGGGTGAAGATTGAGGAGGTTGAATTCCCATCTCTGACTGAAGGACTCATGATGGTTGGAGCACCACAGGAAATCCCTCTCTCGGTAGCTTCAGAGGGAGTTATTCCCGACCTTCTAATTTCTTGACAGATATGGATGACTCGTCGGAATACCTTGGTCTACTTTCCAGAAGTGTGCGTAAATGGCAAAGGATAGAGGCTGAGGCAATAGCGAGGGGAGAGCGAATCACTCCTCATGTTGCCTCAATGGGTAGGCTTGAATTTTCTGATTTATCGATGGGCATCCAAGATCTTACCTGTTCGACACCTTCTCTGACTAACGTTCGAAATTCGGATGATTCAATCATGGCGGAAGGAGGGCCAAGTTTGCTTTCAAAATCGTTATCCTCCGTAACACCGGTGTATTTCATTCCTGGCCCGGTGCTTGACGACGCTCCTTTTTGTGACAAACGACTTCGTGGTCCTCCTTGCAATCTAGTGGCCAATCTCTCCTCCACTCCGGATGGTGTTGTTACTCACCGATTGAACGTGCGGAATCTTGACACTTTTGGTGTGCGATCTCTGGGCTTACCAGAATCCAGTGCCCCCGATGTTTGGATGGCTTCTCTAGTAGAAGAGATGTTGTGCACTCCTTTTGATAGGGAAAATTTTTGGCAGATGTCTTTTGATGCCCGACGTGCCCAAGTTCGTGACAAGTTTTTTTCCTCTCTCTATCATTTCCAGTTTCTAACAGAGTCGGTTGATGCTCAGCTTGAGAAGAAAGAGAAGTTGTTCGAAGAGTGTGTAAAACTTTATAATGAAAACCGTCGTCTCGCCCAATTCCAATAAGAAACACAAAGAACTTTGGAGGGTTGTCGTATGGAGTTAACAATGACCCAGAAGCAAAGGGACATTGATAAAGCCCGAATATAAGAGCTTGAGGCGAAATCGATCGCGTCCCAAAAGGAAAGAGGGGCTGACTTGGCCAAGATAGGTGAGCTTGAGGCGAGATTAGCCGTTGAGATGGAAAAGACTATCTCTCTTCAAAAGGAGCTAGGGGTTGTTCGAGAAAACATAAAGTGGTGGAGAGGGAAGGTGGTGACGGCAGCTACCAATGGTTTCCTCGAGTATTACGACCATACCAACTTTTGCTTAGCAAAGATAACGCCTTATGTTCAAAAAGGGATTAGGGTGATTGATGAAAGTAAATTCGGACTTCCGGAGTCTGATGATGAGGGTTTAGAGGATGACGCTGAGTATGAAGACATCCCTGTGGAACCGGAAGAAGTTCTTTTCTAGCATCCTCCTTCGTCGCACGCGTAGTTCTTATTATTTTTGTGCTGCGACTTTTTTCCTCTTTGTAGGGCTTCCCTTTAATGAACTTCTTCTAATAATTCTTCATGTTTATTGTAAGATTCGTTGAGTGTATGAGATTTCTTTTCGCTTGATTTCTTTGTCACGAAGACCAACTGAAAACGGGCCTGATTGTATGCCTTCACAGCCTTCTAAATGTCATTTGAGCTAACAACATTAAAGCACTTTCCGTTAACTTTGTGGGATGAGGTAACGATTGATGAGTGCACGTGTAGGCCCCCGTGGAATCCTTTCGTTTGTTTGAGGTCAATTAATGGTTGGGAAACTGTTGATTTTAGATGCCTCGAGCCCCTCGAACAGCTGCGACTGCAGTTATGAGGAATATTAAATGTTACCTTATGCCAAGGTAATAAATTTCCCTGTGCACTCCAACCATAAAAGTTGTCGCGTGTTTGAGTAATAAATGTTGATGTGTTCTTACCATTGGATCTTTGCCACATGTCGCCATCTGGTAAGCAGTTGGGGCCTATATATAGATTATTTTCTCCTGTTTCGATTCTTCATTTCTAAACTTAAATGGGGTTTTTCTTCTCGCACTGCGCTCCTTTGCTCAAACCATGTTCAATTCAACTATACCCCACAGTTCCTCTCAAATCAGACCTAGGGATGACGGTGAATGGAAAATATAGAGCATCCAGTCATTAGTCAATATTCTTGCCATGTCTCATGAGCTTCCTTCATTCGGATCTGAGAATCTGGGTAATCGAGAGATAGATGGAGTTCCTTCTAGTGGCTTAGAAACCCATACGTAGTGCGTAATGCTCATTAGAAGAGAAGGTAGTCTGGTCCATGTTTGCCATACTAAGGGGTTATGTATCGGCTTCGTCATTTGTAGGCCTCTAGCTGACGGAGTCTGCCCTATAGATTTCCCTCCATATGTCCGTCTTCTTATGGCGTTCTTTGTGAGGATCCTTTCAGTGGGATCAGTACTCGCAATAAACCTGCTTCCTGCTGATTTCACTGGAAGTTAGGCGAGAGAGCTTTCTTTGGTTGTTCATGAAGACTTTCTGTCTGCTCATGAAGATTTTCAATTTTTGTTTCCTTGTTTGCTTGTGTGTAGATGTCGTATGGCAGTTTACCAATGAATATCTTTCCGCTTGAATTCTCTGCACTGTTAGTTACGATAACTTGCTAAAATAGAATGACTTGACTATTTTAGGCAGCAACGTTTGCATATCTTACCGGGGAGATTTTCCACTGTAATAACTATCAGAATAATATAAACTTGATAACGAAATGACCGGTTAACTTGTCAGCATAACCTCCGTTATTGTAGGGAAGTAACGAAATTATTATCCGAATATCATAAACTTGATAATGGAATGACCGGTTAACTTGTCAGCATAACCTCCGTTATTGTAGGGAAGTAACGAAATTACTATCAGAATATCATAAACTTGATAACGGAATGACCGGTTAACTTGTCAGCATAACCTCCGTTATCTCGACAAGCATAACCTCCGTTATGGCTCATGGATCAATTTACTAATATATATTCCAACGAAAGAAAGGAAAATAAATGACTCAGTATAAGATTTTTACCCGATAACTCGAGGAGGGGCATTTTGGAATACCAGATGTCTTAAATATTTCAGAAATCCCTTATTAATGTTGTATCAGACGAAATTATTACCATGCGTCTTGTCTGTTGGGCGTGGCGTTCTTTCATTTGCTCGTTATGTGTGATAGTTGTTCATGATGTCGCTTTGGTTTTTGTGAAGGACTTTTGGGGAGTCGGTTTGCAGGTGCGTATAACCGCTCTTTTTAAATTTAAAGGGTTTGTTCGTAGGATACCTAGAGAAACTGGGCTACATGTCAATATGTCATTGGCTGTGTGTCACCTGTCGTTATCTGATAGGGCATTCTGACGGTAATGAGATAGTGTTATATAATCTTTGTTACTCTTTTTCTTGTTTTTCTTTATTCTCATTCTTACCCTCAAATCTTTCTTCTCTCTTCTCTTGCTCGCGTTCTCTTGTTGTCGTTTGGTATTTTACTGCCGGAGTTCCGATCAGTCTCCGTTTATCGATTTTCGATTATCGATTTGTCAGGTAATCCTCGCTAAACCTCCTTTTTCTTGCCCTGGCTCATTGTTTCCCTTTTAATCCTCTCAATATGCCTCGCGTCACCCCCCTGTAAAACCCAAGGGTGTAGGCGATATGAAAATAGAATGAGCCTCCTCTAGCTTAAATAGGGTAGATGATATTGAGAGGGAATTGACTTCTTTTAGCGGTGTTTTGCCGGTGGGATGTAGGATTAGGATAGTCGGTGAAGATGTTCGTTTGAACAGTGATCTTGGGTTGCATCAACGGGTTTTGTATACGAAGATGTTTATGTATGGGTTTAGACTCTCGTTACATCCATTGGCAACCGATCTGCTCAATAATCTTAGTCTAAATGCCGCCTAAGTATCTCCCAACAGTTGGTCTGCTATTCATGCCTTTATTAAGATTTGTGAAATAAACGTCATACCCTCCCCTTCTGTTAGGCTATTTAAATTCTTTTTTCAATTGTTCTGTTGGAAGAGTGTAGTGACTTTTGGCCCTCGCTGGAGCGATATGTCTTTGCGGCCATTCACTGAAAACTTTCAAGCAATCGATTCAACTGTTCATGACTAGAAGGAGAGATTTTTCGTGGTGGATTCATCTTCGGTTACATGGAGACCTGGGTTTAACAGGGAGGTCCGGGAGGGAGCTTGGAGGAAGCCGGATGATTTGTCTGAAGGCTTTCTAGCTCTGGTTGATAAGCTGCTCCTTGTGAAAATCCCTTTTCATACCCAACTGTTAGTTATCGTCACTCCCTTGTCGGAATGCAGACATGGTAAGTATATTTCTTTTTATATTGTACCGACTTCTTTTCTAACTCTGATACATCCTTGTTTGTTGCAGTTATAGAGAAAGACTGGAAACCAGAGGCTGAGAAGAGAAAAGAGAAAAGGAAGCGTCCAACTATAGAAAGTACCTCAAGGGGAGTTGGCAGGCCTGTCTCTAAGAAGCAGAAGAAGAAATAGAACATCGTCGTTATCCCTCCTCTCCAGATCAGGGAAAACCCCTCTATCGAAGAGCGGGTCATTTTCGGTTCTCAAGAGCCTCATTCATCTCCATCAAATGACATAAGGCCTGATATGGAGGGTATCCTCAATCATAGAAACAAACGAAAGAGGCCTGCAGTGGGTGCCTCTTCGGATGTCATTCAACCAATTGTTGAGGCAGCACCCCTAGCTCCGACAGTTGGCGGAGAGATTTCTGTTGGGTTGATTTTGGCGGACACTGAGGTTGCTTTGGGTTCCGAGACTCTTTCTCTGAATCCTCTCTATTTTGCCCCTGCTGGTGAGATTGTCCAGATGTCGTCTCCGGGATCAGTCCCTTCCATTTTTGGTCCTCTTGTAGGGACTTCGTCGGTGGTTGTACCGTCAAGCTCCGTTCCTCCAACTACTTCAGGTCTTACTGAGATGTTCTTTGTTCCTTAATCCTCCTCCTTACCGGCCTATCCTGACGGGGAAGTTCCTAGTCCCTCCTGTGACCTGACCGCAGTCCTCTCGTCCCATGGTCCTGACGTCTCATGGTTTGTCAGAAATATGTGGTGACGATCTGTGGACGACTCGATTCCTAACGGAAATGATCAATCTTCTTGCCCACAAGGACGTTCCACGTCGGATGTCACTTGGTGCTCAAGCTTCTAGGGTTCGATCTAAGATGCTTGCGACTTAGTGTCAACTGCGGTGTTTACTGGATGATTATGCGGGTGAGGTGGCGATATTATGCAATGATGTTGAGGTCCAGTGGTAACATTTTCAAGAGACTGTCAAAGAGAGGGATGCCACTGTCAGTAGGATCGAGACCGAACTGTCAGGGGAAAGGGAGGGTTTTCGGAAGAAGGAAGCAGAGCTTTTGGCGACAATCCAGAGGATGGAGGTGGAGCATTCGGAAGAGATTACCCGTTTGAGCCAAAATCTTGTTGATAAAGACAAGGAAATCGAAAGGATTCCTTCCAGGTTTAAAGAGCGTCAGGAGATGACAGTGGTTGCAATGGTCAATGGTTTTGTGGACTGTTATGGTGAGGATATGCTAGCCCCCGTTAAGATCATTCCCGTTGTCGCACCCCCTTTTTGATTTCGCGAAACGCCTTGGGACGGATGTGAGACAAAAATTGGACTCGTCTCACATAATGCAAAATGAAGTCGCTACCCTATTTATTTCTAGGTTTAGGGAACCTAATCGTCATGGCATAAAATAGAAAAACTAAGGCACAAAGGGTCTAAACCCAAGAACAAATGTTCGGGGTCGTATTATGGACTCGGGAAGGTGTTAGGCACCCGAGTCACATCCGAAAAGTTACCGGTAAAAGAGATGTTAAATAAAACATATAAAAGCACGTAATTGGGCCCTCAGAGGAAACGCCGCTTTAGTATTTTGTAAGGTCGGGACAAGTTCGAGACCGGTCGGGACAAGTATTTCTGTTTAACGGGATAGTTACCGTTTTTACTAAAGTGGGCGTCCCTTTTATTATCATCGGGCCATGAATGATTAAATTAATTACTACGTGGTCTATCATGCATAACTAACAAAGTACCGATTAATGAATGCAACAAATAAACCGTGTGGGATCGAAGCCACCAAAACACATGTATTAATATGAGCATGGAAATAAACATTTAATCATGGCATTTAAAGCAAGTGATTAAACAAGTTGTTCATGTGAATTGATTTTAAATTCTAGCAATTCTAAATATCATGCATACGATCATAAGTTTTTAACATTTCTAAATAACATGCATATGAATATATATGTGCGGAAAGCATTAAATAAATAAAAGGGGAGTAGAAAGCGTACTTGCGAGCAAAGACTTAAATTTTACCCTACAAAGTGAGAGTGTTAGCGATAGTTCGAAAGATAATAAATAATAAAGCGCATACAAACATTTATTTAATTTTTAACAAGCAATTAATTAAAACATGGCAAACAAACAAATAAATTATTTATTGCATACGAGCATACAAGAAATTTTGTACGATAATTAAACACGACCATAAAATAGACAATTTATTGCATGTGAGCATGTGAACAATTGTATACGAAAATTAAACACGAAAACATAATAAATAATTTATCGCAGGTGAACAATTACATACGAAAAATTAAACACGAAAGTTTACGAAAACTTAATGGGTCGGGCCCATACTTTTAAAATAGCAGCTGGGCTTGGGATGAAATCAAGCCCAGAATTAAACCAGACGGGCTTGGGATAAAATCAAGCCCATCACATTTTCTTTCCCGCCTTACCTCTTCTTCCTTTCTTCTTCCTTGCGTCGCCGGCGCCATGGCCGGCGACCAAGGTAAAAGCCGGTCACTAAACACAACCAAAATGGACCCAATAAAACCAGCAACACAACGACAAGTCAAGTAACTCAAAACAGCAAGGATTTAAACCCAAAACAGTGGCAATTTTAAGGGAAACAAAAATGAGTAATTAAACTAACAATTCATCAGTTAATTAATTAAAGCATTGAACAATTAAATTGAAGCAAACATGATGATTTTAACTTAATAACACAACATTTAGAACAAGTTTGAGCAATTTATTAATTGATTGAAAGCATAAACGAAAATTAATTGAAAAACTATAGAGAGAGAGTTACCTTGTCGGGAGTGCTTGGCCAAGAAGGATATGCAAGAAATTAGGAGTGAGAGTGAATTTTTAGTGCCCTTGTCTTGTTGTGTGAAGGTCTCTACTTATAGGAGAAGATTGGAGTCGGTTTGGGGAATTGTGTGGCCGAGAATTGGTCTCCGGCTTGGAAAGGGGATGACGAGGCTTGGTGATGATGATTTGGCCGGAGTGAGGACCAAGCTAGAGTTTGTGTGGCCAAGGATGATCGATGGGATATTTTGTGATGATCAATCGTCGTCGTCGAGGCTAGCTAGGGGAAAGGTGATGCGATTTCGGATGAAGATGCATTAATTGGCATTAATGCATTAATTTGGCACGAACGAGATATTTTTGGCTCGAGCCGTAGGTACGAGAGAACTTGTTTGACGTGAAAAAATGCCCAAACCGAAAGGACCAAAAGGTGCAAAAAAATGAGACAAAATAACTAGTAGACAGTAAATAAAGAAAAAGTTTGGTTTAACGTCCGAACTTTCTCGTTCGAAAATGTCAAAAGTTCGGACGCAAAATAAATGCCATAACGACAAAAATTGAACGAAACCAAACTAGATGATGCGAAAGAGACAAATTGTAGACAATTATCAATTAAAGAAATAACGCGTTCGATCTACGGTCCGAGGAAACTTACTCGGGACTGATAGAAGTTCATGCAAAAAGACAGTAAAAAATACGAAAAATAAAAAAGACATGAAATGATGCGGAAAATTAAAACAAATAGCCAAAGATCAAAAATTGATAGAAATTTGACTTAGACGGGCAAATAATGCGATAAACAAATAAAATGCGTAAAGTTGTGACAAAAAATCCCAATTCTAGTAGCAACACCCGCTGTCAACTCTAGGCTGGCGGAGGTAGGCATTCCTGTTTCTCCACCGCCTAATTAGGCGAACCCGCCAGTTGGTGATAGCGGGCCGATTGATGGGGATGTGTCTGGTAGGCTGCGTAGATAGGTTTTTTCTTCGTTTTATTCTCTGTTTTGCGAATGTACTATGATAATGAACCTTTCCTAATTATGTATTTTGTTGTTTGCGTGGTGTTTGAATTTGGATGTTGTAGTTGTCGGTAAAGCCTTTCGGGGTTCTTGCCCATTATCTTGTCTTGTCTAGTAGTTTTCTCGATAGGCCATTAATGGGCGCATTTACTCATTGTTTCGACTGTTGGGGATGCTTTATGATGCATTTAATATCTTTTACTTGCAGGGATATTTTCGCGTTTCCCAATGGTCACCTCTTTTGACCATCTCGTTGTTTCACTTGGTTTGTTTCTCGAGGCGACGATTCTTACTCTTTGTAGCTCTTGCTTTCTATAAATTGACACTTCTTTCTTCTTTTGGTTCCTCAATTAATTTGTGCCTCCTCTTTTAAATTTTTTGAATACTTGTTCACTTTCCTTTTGCCCTTCTGCCATTATGGATGACTAGTCTAAAGATTTTCTTCTGTCTAAAGTTCTTATTGTGAAGCACCATGCTATGTCGGATGTCTCTACTATACAAGGTGATATTATATGAGTACGGGTAGGCCCTTTTAAGTAATTACACCCGCTGTATGCCCTTCAAGTTGACTCTGTGTAACCTGCAATGCGCCGGAGACTATCTCCGGCGTAGATTCTCCGACGATCAAGTCAGTATGCAAATAGTAAGAATACAAGGATAATAACAGCTGGTGTGTGTACGTGTGTTTTACCTTCCCTTACCTTGCTATTTATAAGTCATCCTGATGACCGTTACACAAGCGTTGAATGCAGACATTCAATCGCCATTAATGGAGGCATTAACACAGTCTGCAACGTACGTAACGGTTATCACAAAACCGTTACGAGTCATTTACTGATGTTATTATGTCTACAGGTACCCTCCTACTGTTAGCGCCCTCTCGCAGATCCAGTAGCTACCAACTCACACCCGTTATCTCTTAGATGTAACGGTTCACCATCCGTTTCCTATACATTTACCAGTATCTCAATGCTACCGGTACTAATCGGCCACTCATACCATCCCACTTACGTGGCATCGTTCCTAGTCAAATCCAAGACAAATACTTTATTGCCCTTGTAATTTCTTCATGTATTATCAGAGGCCCAAACAAAAACGAGCCTGAGTGTTTACCAAGGGCTACCATCCTCGCTAAACATCCCATTTTCGCTTTCTTTGCATAAATTCCACTTGACGAAGTTACCGGTCATTTCCATGTTTGCACCGGTAGCGTGTCCTTTATTAAATTCCAAACATATTTAAATTCCCGCTCAAACTAAAAAGTCAAAAATAATGATGACTTACTCAGTTGATGATGTGGCGTATTTCTGTCCATAACCACAGAGAAGTCCGGCTCAGCGTTTCACACTTCTCACTCCCAAAATGACGATTCATCAATCACGCAAATCCAACCGTCGCGTCCGTCTAATTTCCCTTATATCCGTTCACCACCACACGACAAACACTTATTTCCTTATAAAATCAATCCTCTCTCCTTCACTTTTTTCCTTTATATTTCCATTTTCTGAAACCCTAATCCATCTTCTGCATTGCTTCAAGGATTTCCCCTCAGCGTCGCCACTTCTCCAGCGATTTCAGGTATACCGTCTTCTCTCCTCGTCTATTTTTACTTTCCTTCCATATCCATGGCTCGCCGCGTTCTCTCTGTTGCCAAAGTCGTGGAAGAAATGGACCTCGTCCCCACTCTAATTATAAAAGCAGAGACCTTGGGCTCCATTTTAGCAACCATGCATATACACATCCCCAACGCTGGGTCGTCAGGCCAAGAGGAAAATAGCGAGGGAAGGGCCATCATGAGAAGTACTCAAGCTTCGCACTTCTAGCGAAGATAAGTTCCCTAAAGATGGGGAGACAGATTTTCCACCTGAGGCTCCCCAGGTAACGGTTGACACGAACACCGTTACTGCTACTGGGGTCCCGTTGACCCTGCTGGCACTCCCTCTCCTTCTACCAAAATAACTATGGATGTTAGTCCGAAGAAGACTTCATCCCCTACTTCGACCCCAGTTCATACTGCACCGGTTGATAGGGTTCCAACTTCTGAACCATCTTTCACCTCTGCTGACCTTCTAGGGCTTGATACTTTAGATCCCTTTGGCATAAGCCATCTTCTCTCCAAGCAAAGGTCTTCCAAAAGTCCTGCTCCATCCTCAAGCGCCCCCGTTAGCCGCCCTTTCTAGCTGCTACCAGGACCCACGCTTCCTTTGTTCCCATTGTCTGATATCGGTTTTCCTCAACCCTCTGATCTTACCGTAACGATATCAGATCCCAGTTCCTCCAACGCACCGGTAGGCAAGATGGATCTGCGCAACTTTACGCACGAGAGCTGTCGTCCACTGGGAATGCTAGAATGACACATGCATGATGTCCAGATGGGCCGGCTCATGTCCGAGATGATGACCTCTGAGGCTGATAGGCAGAAATTTCATTCTGTACCCTACACAACCCAACTAGATTATCTCCGCAGCGTTGCCTACACCATGATGGCCTCTACCCAATATGTGTATGAAACTGTTGGCCAACAGACCAACTCTCAAATCCATCTCCTTGACCAGATCCATGCTGACAACTGGTCACTAAAGGGCAAACTTGCTGAGGCTGCTGAACTTCAACAGAAGGCCAACGAAATGATCTCCCAATTAATGGCTGAGTTGTCCGAGTTCAAAAAGAGAGAAGAGATGTTGACTGCTGAAGTGGCCTGGAAAGAGGAAACGGCTTCCTTGCTGCGCGAAGAGCTTACTCTTCAAAAGGTTTCTATGGAGAAACAATTGGCTTTGAGTCAAAAAGACTTAGCCACTGCCCAGAAAACCCTAGAAGAAAAACAGGTGCCGTTGGACACCGTTCCTACCCGAATTGAGAACTGGCGAAACACCACTGCCAGAGCCATCATCATAGGCTGTATTGACTACTATGGGGTCAAGCATTTCTGATGCGATCCTGCCTAGGGTTAGTAGGCCGGATTACAATGGAGTTTTTAGAGGATCTAGCCGAATCAAATTATCTAGCACAACAAGATCACAAGGAAAGGAAAGACATGTACAAGTTATATTTAGCGGAGAATAGATAGGAATTAGCGGAGATTTAGGGAAAATATGTACCCGGAACTTGATAGAATTGATAAAGGATTGAAATTGATCACACGAACTTCCAAGAATTAATCCAAGTAACTTGACATCCACGGTTCTTGAAAATAGGCAATTAATAAACCTTCATTCATTCATAGAAACTTGCCAAATTTACACATACAATTTCGAGGTTTCCCCGAGCAATAATCGGAAGGAGTAGTCTCAACTTAAACGATTATTACTCAAGAAAATGTGAAGAGTTCAAGGCTTAAGTGATAAGAGAAGGAGTATTCTCACTTGACAAATTATCACACAAAGTCTAAAACTAAGGAGAAAAATGAAACAAAAGAGTTATATATAGTAGGCATGCAAATTGGGCTTGAAAAGCCCAAAAATCCAAAATCTAGGAAGTGGTTGGCGTGATTATGTTAAGAGCTTAACGTGATTACGGTTAGCTAACGTAATCACCTTAAGACCTTAGCGTGATTACGCTAAGGTTTGTGCCCAAAAATCTGAGATACATCCGAGGGTAGCGTGATTCACGCTAAGAGCTTAGCGTGATTACGGTTAGCTAACGTAATCACGTTAAGAGCTTAGCGTGATTACGCTAAGGTTTGTGCCCAAAAATCTGAGATACATCCGAGGGTAGCGTGATTCACGCTAAGAGCTTAGCGTGATTACGGTTAGCTAACGTAATCACGTTAAGAGCTTAGCGTGATTACGCTTAGCTAACGTAATCACGCTAAGAGCTTAACGTGATTACGCCAGGAATTCTTCTTTGGCTCGATGGATGGTCATGTGGGCAATCTTTTCCTTGGCTTTGATAGGTTCTTTCTCACTCATTTTGCCTTCAAACCATAGGGACAACCCTCTTGCTTTGCTTCGGGTGATCGGGCCTTGAGGTACTAGGTCTCGAGTGTCAACATTAGCTTTGGGAGGGTCCGTGATCGCATCAACTCCTTCCCCTTCGAAAGGATTCGTCCTCGAATCCAAATCTTGAGGGTTCTCTTCTTCTCCAGGGCAAAGGGATAGATCATTGACGTTGAATGTACGGCTGATCCCTCCATATTCATTTGGAAGATCCAGGACATAGGCATTGGCGTCGATACGGCGAAGGATTTGAAAAGGTCTGTCCCCTCGTGGACTTAGCTTGCTTTGTCTTTCACGTGGAAATCGATCCTTGCTCCAATGAAGCCACACCCATTGACCCGGTTCAAAGGAAGTGGGAATCTTGCCCTTATTGCGCTTGGTCATCTCCTTTTCATTCATGCTCTCAATGCTTTTGCGGACTTGCTCATGGAGCTTCTTAACCATTGTAGCTTTGGCATTCCCATCTACACACTTAAGAGAACTCAAGGGCAAAGGTGAGAGATCAAGAGGGGTCAAGGGTTTGAACCCGTAAACCACCTCAAAAGGAGAATAACCAATGGAGGAATGATAAGCATTATTATAAGCAAATTCAACAAAGGCCATACATTCTTCCCATTTTACTCCATATTTAGCAATCATGACACGAAGTAATGATCCTAAAGTCCTATTCACCACCTCCGTTTGACCATCCGTTTGAGGATGACACGTGGTAGAGAAGAGGAGTTTAGTACCTAACTTCGCCCAAAGGGTTCGCCAAAAATGACTTAGGAACTTAGTGTCCCTATCACTTACAATACTCTTAGGCATACCATGTATTCTCACCACATGTTGGAAAAATAACGAAGCAATGTGTGCAACATCATGTGTTTTCGAACATGGTATAAAATGTGTCATTTTGGAGAAACGGTCCACCACAACAAAGATTGAGTCATGGCTATTCTTAGACCTAGGCAAGCCTAACACAAAGTCCATAGATAAATCGAGCCAAGGATGTTGGGCAACAGGTAAAGGCATATGCACTGCATGATGTTTAGATGTGGACTTAGCAGTTTTGCACACAATACATCGGTTCACAATGTTAGTCACATCTACTTTCATTCGTGGCCAATAGAAATGAGATTTCAAGGCATGCAACATTTTAGTAATGCCAAAATGGCCACCCAACGCTCCTCCATGAGCTTCCAACACAAGCAATTCTCTAGCATTAGAACGAGGCACACACAATCTATCATATTTGAATAAAAAATTATCATGCCTAAAGAAATGCATGTGAGATCCACGAGCACAAGCCAAATATATATCACCGAAGTCCTCATCATTCTCATACAAGTCAATCAAATGAGAAAATCCAAATATTTGGGCATCAAGAGAATTTAAGAGAGCATACCTCCGAGAAAGGGCGTCGGCTACCACATTCTCTTTGCCCTTTTTGTACTTGATGGTATATGGAAAGGCTTCAGTGAATTCTACCCGCTTGGCATGTCTCTTGTTTAGCTTGGCTTGGCTCTTTAGGAACTTAAGACTCAGGTGGTCGGTGTGGATGACGAATTGGTTGGCTAGCAAGTAGTGCTCCCACACCATAAGAGCTCTCACTAAGGCATAAAGCTCCTTATCATAAGTTGAGTAGTTGAGTGGAGCGCCATTGAGTTTTTCGCTAAAGTAGGCAATGGGGCCACCTTCTTGGGTTAGGACCGCTCCAATGCCAACTCCGCTTGCATCACACTCTAACTCAAACACTTTGGTGAAGTCCGGCAGGGCTAGGATTGGGGAATTTGTAAGTCTTGCTTTGAGCTCCTCGAAGGCCTTGGCTTGCCGTTCTCCCCACACATGTAACATTCTTCTTGATCAATTCGTTGAGAGGCACCGCAATTGTTGAAAAGTTGGGCACAAATCGACGGTAAAAGCTTGCAAGGCCATGGAATGACCTTACCTCACCTACATTGTTGGGAATAGGCCAATCTTGGATGGCTTTCACCTTGTCTTCATCAACTTGCACGCCCCCTACACTCACTACAAAACCAAGAAAGTGTACTCGTTCCAAACAAAACTCGCACTTAATAAATTTAGCATATAATCGGTGGGTGCGCAAAGTGTCAAATATGGAACGTAAATGGAACACATGTTCCTCAAGAGACGAACTATACACAAGAATATCATCAAAGTATACAACAACATACTTTCCAATGAAATCACACAAAACATAATTCATTAACCTCATGAAAGTACTAGGAGCATTGGATAGACCGAATGGCATTACCAACCATTCATACAAACCATGTTTGGTTTTGAAGGCGGTCTTCCATGCATCTCCTTCATGCATCCTGATTTGGTGGTATCCACTCATGAGATCAATTTTGGAGTAGATTTGGCTCCCACTTAGCTCGTCAAGCATATCATCGAGGCGTGGAATGGGATGTCGATATCGTATGGTGATCTTATTGATGGCTCTACAATCAACACACATCCTCCACGTTCCATCTTTCTTAGGCACAAGCAACACGGGCACGACGCAAGGTGACATACTCTCTCGGATGTAGCCTTTGCGCAACAAATCTTCCACTTGTCGTTGAAGTTCCTTCGTCTCCTCGGGATTGCATCAGTAAGCCGACCTATTGGGCAAGGCCGCTCCGGGTATCAAATCAATCTTGTGTTCTATCCCTCAGATTGGCGGAAGACCACTTGGCATCTCGGTTGGAAAGACATCGTCATATTCCTGCAAAAGAGAAACAATGGGACTTGGTAGAGAAGAAGGGGGTTTAGTGTCAACTTCCAAGCAATGTGCCTTGTATCGAAGTACAAGACACACTTTATTAGAAAATAAAGCTCGCCTCACATCCTTACCCCTCGCTATCACACTCAAGTGTTTAGGCTCACTCTCTCTACCATGCTTACTTTTTTCATGGCGTGTATTCAACTCTCCCTTTGTTCTTTCCTCTCCTCTCTTGTGTATTCCTCTCATGGCTCACATTTTTCTCTTCTCTTTGTGCATGCTCACTTTTTTCATGCACGCTATTTTCCTCATTCACACGCCTTAATTTCTTCTCTCCACTCTTTTCTCTCATTTTCTTCATAAATTGGAACTCGGCACTTGCCTTTTCCATATGCAATCGATCCTCAAGAACTTGAGCGGGTGAAAGTGGAGGAATGCTAAACTTCCTCCCATGGTGAGTGAGGTGAATCTTGTTGGTTCGGCCATCATGCACTACCCAACGATCGAATTGCCATGGCCGACCAAGGATGAGATGGCTAGCATCCATAGGAACTATGTCACACAATCTCTCATCCTCATAACTACCTACTTTGAAGGCAACAAGAACCTGTTCCTTCACCTTTACTTCTCCATCATCACTAAACCAATGTAAGGAATAAGGATTGGGGTGGGGTGTTGTGGGCAACCCAAGCTTGAAAACTAACAAATAACTTGCCACATCCACCACACTTCCATTATCAATAATAAGAGATGCGACCTTACCATTGATTTCACACCGAGAATGGAAGAGATTCTCCCGTTGATCTTTGTTGGCAACCTCCTCCTTCGCATGAGCATTCATGCTCCTTCTCACAACTAGAGTCATTGTGGCTGCCGGAACTACCTCTTCTTCACTACTCTCGGTCTCCTCCCTCTTTGCCTCTTTCTCATCCTCACTCGTCTCAACTTCACTCTCCGTTTCATAGTTGCCCTCTCGGATCACCACTACTCTCCGATTTGGACATTCGGATGCAATGTGACCCCTTCCTTGGCACCGAAAATATTGGACATTAGATGAAAATTTTCTTGGTTGGCTAGGGTTGGTAGGTGGGTTAGGATTTACTTTTGGTGGGGGTTTTGAGAGGTTACTTTTGGTGTATGGGGTGTAGGGTTTCGGAGGGGGTGTCTCGGCTTTGGAGTCTTTTGGTTTAAAGGGTTCTTTGGAATAAGACTTCCAAGGAGTCTTTGGTGTTGAGGAAAAGGTGTAGGTCTTGCTTGGGTAGGACTTCTTCTTGGCGGCTTCATATGCTTCCACTTTTATGGCATAGTGGAGCATAGATTGGAGGTTATCGAGCTCTTTCAACTCAAGCTTGTACTTAAGTCGATCATTAAGGCCATTGAGGAATCTAGACATAGTCACTTCTTCTTCCTCCTCCGTGTTGGTCTTGATTAGGAGTCCTTCTAGTTCATTGAAGTACTCTCCCACTATTTTATACCCTTGCTTGAGACCTTGCAACTTGTTTTGCAAGTCTCTCTTATGATGCGCGGGCACGAATCTTGCTCTCATCACCCTTTTCATCTCCTCCCAATCTTGAATGACATCAACTTCTCCTCTCTTCTTACACTCTTTCTCCCACCAACTTTCGGCATAATCTTCAAACTCCATTGCCGCTAACTTGATCTTCTTTTCCTCCGAATACCGATGACAATTGAAAATTCGCTGAATTTTTCCTTCCCACTTAAGGTACTCCGAAGGGTCGGTGGAGCCTCTAAAGGTAGGAATTTGCACCTTAATTCCACTCAACTTGTCATCAACCCTAGGCTCTTGTGGCCTCTCTTCGTGTTCTACAAACGGTGAACCGTGACCCCTTTGTCGCCTTCCCCTCGTTCGTCTTGTCACCTCATCAAACTCGGCATTCACCTCCTCATAAGGATCCTCATAGTATTCTCGAGTGTGGCGGGGTGTGGTAAGGGCATGGAAATGAGGGACTTTGGGTCGACTACTAGAAGCATGAAAGTCCTCGGGCCCTCGACTGCTTGGCTCATATTTCCTCCTTATCTCCCGCATTTGCTCTTCTGAAATAGCCAAGCCCGGAGGGGATACAAATGGCTTTCGGGTACCCTCCTTCTTTGGAGTATTTTTCAGCAACCTAACCCTCTCTTCTTCACTTAGGTGACCCTCCGACTCAGTTTCAACGGGAACTCGTTCAGTGAGAGGTGTTTGGTGCGCCTTCGGCAGGAGGTTCTTTGATGGTGTCTTAAGAGTGGCAACTTCGGAAGGTTTTTCATCCTCTCGGCCACGAG
Organism: Viola odorata; assembly: GCA_963691705.1. Lineage (NCBI taxonomy): Eukaryota > Viridiplantae > Streptophyta > Magnoliopsida > Malpighiales > Violaceae > Viola > Viola odorata. The sequence continues at coordinate 45,899,546 of OY829539.1, read as the reverse complement.
ACTTAACAGTCTCTTCTAACAAAGTGAGGCGGTCCTCCGTACGAACCATGGTAGCCTTCAATTCCCCCAAGGCTACCAAAACTCGGTCAAGTGCTTCGGCACTTCGGCTACCACTAGAACTAGGTCTACTTCTTCCGGACATCTTGTATATACAACTACAACTCCTCTCTTTTTTTCTTTTTTCTTTTTTATACCTGCAAAATAGAAACAAACGAGATATATATACGTTAGTAATAAAACTCTCCCTCACGTGTTTAAACTCTCGTGTTTAGGTGTTTTTCTCTCGAAAAAGATGTGCTCACAATCACTCAACTTCACATTTTTCCGGTACCTGCACACTTAAAAAAGAGTTAGAAAATAATTCACTCCCTCACGTGTTTATACACTCGTGTTTGATCACTCAAGAAATCTCCACACTCCAAGCTTGCTCTCCACACAATTTCTTTGCTACAAACAAACTTGTGCTTCAATTCAAGTGTGTGATCACCAATACTCCAATGATTGAAACAAGAGGGGGAAGGGCACAACTAGACTCAAGAAATTTACAAAGGAATCAAGATTAGGAAAAGGAAGATTTCGAAAATTCCCAAGGAAATTCAAAAGTCCCAATTTTGAAGGGAAATTATGAATTTCCGTAGGAAAGAAAAGGAGGGCTGGAAATTGGGTTTAAAGGAGTAAGGACTCTAATATATAATTTTAGAAGTTTAAAGAAACAGACTTGGTGTTTAGGACTTAAGAAACTTAAGTTTAGGACTCAAAAGGGTTTAGGACTTAAACTTAGTATTTTAGGGTTTAGGACTTAAACTTAGTATTTTAGGGTTTAGGACTTGAGCTTTAGGATGTGTTTAGGACTTAAAGAAAAGGAATAGGACTGTTGGTCCAAGGGAAAAGAAGAGGACGGCTAGGTTTTTAGGAAAAGATGGGTGTATTTGGTTAGAATGGAATTTTGGTTAGGACTTGTTGGTTACTTTTTGGTCAAATTGTCAAAGCAAGGGTGAGGTGTCTTAGAGCATTTAATGCAAGGGATTAGATGATTTTACCCTTGATTTGCTAGGTGTGGCCGGCCAAGTGAGGTAAAAATTGATTAAATATTGGCTAAACACTTGGTAATGTACTTTTGCAAAACAATTTGGATCAAAAAGAGATTTATGCCAAGAACACCAAGAACATATGAAGAACACCACTATCACACCCAATTGATTTTCTTCACTTTTTCTATATTTTGTTTTACCAAATTGATCACAACCAACAATCAAAAGTCCACTTGAAATATTTTTCGAAAGTAACGGTCGAAACTCAAGATATCAAGAAAGAAAGGTTCTAACACTTTGATGAAACTAGACAAATTCGATAGGCGGCCAAAAGCTCTGCTACCACTTGATGCGATCCTGCCTAGGGTTAGTAGGCCGGATTACAATGGAGCTTTTAGAGGATCTAGCCGAATCAAATTATCTAGCACAACAAGATCACAAGGAAAGGAAAGACATGTACAAGTTATATTTAGCGGAGAATAGATAGGAATTAGCGGAGATTTAGGGAAAATATGTACCCGGAACTTGATAGAATTGATAAAGGATTGAAATTGATCACACGAACTTCCAAGAATTAATCCAAGTAACTTGACATCCACGGTTCTTGAAAATAGTCAATTAATAAACCTTCATTCATTCATAGAAACTTGCCAAATTTACACATACAATTTCGAGGTTTCCCCGAGCAATAATCGGAAGGAGTAGTCTCAACTTAAACGATTATTACTCAAGAAAATGTGAAGAGTTCAAGGATTAAGTGATAAGAGAATGAGTATTCTCACTTGACAAATTATCACACAAAGTCTAAAACTAAGGAGAAAAATGAAACAAAAGAGTTATATATAGTAGGCATGCAAATTGGGCTTGAAAAGCCCAAAAATCCAAAATCTAGGAAGTGGCTGGCGTGATTACGTTAAGAGCTTAACGTGATTACGGTTAGCTAACGTAATCACGTTAAGAGCTTAGCGTGATTACGCTAAGGTTTGTGCCCAAAAATCTGAGATACATCCGAGGATAACGTGATTCACGCTAAGAGCTTAGCGTGATTACGGTTAGCTAACGTAATCACGTTAAGAGCTTAGCGTGATTACGCTTAGCTAACGTAATCACGCTAAGAGCTTAACGTGATTACGCCAGGAATTCTTCTTTGGTTCGATGGATGGTCATGTGGGTAATCTTTTCCTTGGCTTTGATGGGTTCTTTCTCACTCATTTTGCCTTCAAACCATAGGGACAACCCTCTTGCTTTGCTTCGGGTGATCGGGCCTTGAGGTACTAGGTCTCGAGTGTCAACATTAGCTTCGGGAGGGTCCGTGATCGCATCAATTTCTGTGCTGTCAACGCCGGTCGTTATGCAGATCTTCTGATCCAGGCCCTTACAGAGGAGAACGTCAATACGCCACCGGTTGACGAGGATGGCTTAGGAGATGATGATGATGACGACGATGAAATGGGTGATGATTTGAGCGAGGGTGATGCAAACATGAACGAAGATCATCCACCCCTACCCACATCTTAACTTATCTTGTATTTTTGTCCTTAGATAGGATTTTTGTAGCAACATGAGCTACCGGATGTAACAAACCTTGCTTTTCTAAGGGATTTGCTTTTTCGTTTCTTTGCCATTATTATTTACAATTTCCTTGTTTATTTTCTCAAACATAAAGTAGACCCACTATTTAAACGGATCATGACGACAACATGCCTACCAGAATGACTTTTAAAGAGAACAAAATTCTTTCTTCCCATTTGCACACTCCACTTGCACAACCCGTATAACAGAAAAAAGAAGGAAATTTCTTTCTTTCCGTTTGCCTCGCTTTGGATGTCCAGATACCGTCACTACCATACTGTCATCTTATCAAACGATGAAGATGGATCCTCATGAGGCTTTTCGTACCACCGTCTTATCAGTAGACCGGAATGACTTTTAAGATGCCATCACTACCATGTCGTCATCTCCGGAATGAATTTTAAGATTCCATCACTACCATGTCGTCATCTTGTCAAAAGATAAAGATAGATTCTCATGAGTCTTTCCATTGACTGCATTACCGTCTTCTCAAAAGACCGGTAACTACTCAGGACACCTTCACTACCATACTGTCATCTTATCAAAAGATGAAGATGGATCCTCATGAGGCTTTTAATTTTACCGTATTACCGTCTTCTCAAAAGACCGGTAATAGGCTATGTACCATCACTACCATACTGTCATCTTATCAAAAGATGAAGATGGATCCTCATGAGGCTTTTTAATTTTACAGTATTACCGTCTTCTCAAAAGACCGGTAATAGGCTATGTACCATTACTACCATACTGTCATCTTATCAAAAGATGAAGATGGATCCTCATGAGGCTTTTTAATTTTACCGTATTACCGTCTTCTCAAAAGATCGGTAATAGGCTATGTACTATCACTACCATACTGTCATCTTATCAAAAGATGAAGATAGATCCTCATGAGGCTTTTTAATTTTACCGTATTACCGTCTTCTCAAAAGACCAGTAATAGGCTATGTACCATCACTACCATATTGTCATCTTATCAAAAGATGAAGATGGATCCTCATGAGGCTTTTAATTTTACGGTATTATCGTCTTCTCAAAAGACCGGTAATAGGCTATGTACCGTCACTACCATAATGTCATCTTATCAAAAGATGAAGATGGATCCTCATGAGGCTTTAGTTGACTGGACCAACCACTTGTCCCTTGTTGTTCAAAAAGAAATGATGGATCGTAGCGTAATCCTCGCGCACCGTCTTCCCGTTTCTTTACAGGTCTATGGGCGTATCTGTTATGATCTGCATAGAATAAATAACTCAAGCATGTTTTTTAACGTGGTTCGGCTAATAATGCCTACGTCCACGGTGTTATTATTTATTCACATGTTACAAATAACACATCCGCTCTTGGATGATACAATTTCAAATTAACAATATTCCAAGAGTTAGGTAAAGGAGTACCGTCCTCCTCCTCAAGATGATATGCACCTTTGCCAATAACTCGTGTTACCCGGTAAGGTCTATCCCAATTGGGACTCAACTTCCTCATCTCTTGCCCTGCAGCTTGCCTGTTGCAAAGAACCAGATCTCCTACTTTCAGCAACCGCTCCTTGACCGGCCATCTTGCACTTGTAATGTAGGTTCTTCATAAACGCTTGCTCACGAAGCTCGGGTAATAAATCCAGATGTGCTCGCAACAACTCCTGATTCCGTTCTTCTTCAAAGTGCTCAACTCGCAAACTGATAACTCCTTATTCTACCGGAGTTACTGCCTCTGTTCCATAAGTTATGGCAAACGGTGTGATTGATTGTTATTCCACTTAGTTTTGTTGTCTCTTTATTTGGTTTTTGAGACAATAAACATGCTGCTTTGACCCTTTTTCCTTCCTTTTTCCAGAATTGCACTTGAATGACCAGAATTAGGAAAAGGAATGAAAAGGCCGAAGAATAGAGCTCAATTGATCAATCAGCCTTGGCAGATTTTCAGCTGATGCATTCCAACTCATCTCAAGGCCCTGAGATGAGGCTGCTGTGACGTTCCCAGTTCTGGACAGCACTCACCATGATTTTGCGCGCCATATTTATTTACTCTTGAGTGCGTTTCTTGTCTCCCTTGACTCCATTTTCAGAGACACTAGGCTTCTTGGGTTCAGATATCATTCTTCCCACTCCTAACAAGTGCTTAGAAGACAAAAACAACATTCTCCTTGTGTTTTGGGAAGAATATTCTCACATTTAGACAAGCTTCTTGAAGACCAAACTGAGGAGACTTGTTAGTGGGAGTTGTCTCACCTTGGAGAGGAACATCTTGGCATCCAGAAGGACATTAATAGAGATCAGAACGGACAGAGGAGAAGATTGGGACAGAAGGAGGAATCGGAGGAGAAAATCAGCTTTTCTCCAATTTTCCAGATTTTCCAGCACTTCTCTATTTTCGGTTTTGCACTTCTTGTATCATTTCTATTATGTTTTGTAACTAAAAAAACCTGCATCTCTGGTAGAGATTTAGAGGTTGACAATTCCAGAAACGTTGTGAGACTTCTTGTTCTTAATTAAAAACGTTTTTCATATCTCTTTTCTTGCTTGTTTTAATGACAATTTGTTCTTGTTGAATTTGGGCTTAGCTAACCTATGTTTAGCATGAATGATTACAGTAGAATCACTCTAGTGCCGCGTTTCTGCACTAGAGAGAACCCGAGTAGACAACTAGTGATAGGGTAATTCCTAAAACTAGAAGGAGACAAGAGTTAGTTTTGAGATTTCTGGACAACAAGTGCGTCCATCTCAAGGTCTAGGGAAGGGCCTTCCTAATCATATCAACAAGCTAGCAATCCTTGATTGTTAAGGGAGTTAGGGTCGCGAAAGGAGCTTCTCCTTGAGTGACTTGAGTAGGAGGAGGCTTGGAGATCGCCCCTAGATGTTTCTCTATAACTTCCCTATGGAAATTGTTTTGAAAATGTTTTTTGTGTCAATGAACAACACTTATGGAATTGTCACCTTATAAGGATCTCTACTAGGGATTTTCTTTCTCTTCTGTATCTCTTTATTTCACTACTGTTTTCTTTCATGCAATCTTATTTTCGTTCCTTTTGTTTCTCAACCAATCAAACTCTCACCTCTTCATTGATTTTCGTCATTTACAGGAAAAGCAAAGATCAGACCGATGTCTCTGTGGGATCGATCCTCTCACCACTATCTGCATTTGTTTGTAGCATAGCATTGAGTTGTAATCTCTTTTCATTTATGCGGGGCTTGCGACGGCCTCGTCACAAATTGGCGCCGTTGCCGGGGACAACGGTGTACTGATTTTCGTTTTTCTTGTTTGTGATAATTTTCAGTTTTCTTTTTTATGAGCAATTTCAATTATTTTTCTCAATCAGCCCCTATTTCTCAAAGCTTTGATGCAGGACATGTGACCAGCCATGAAGGATGCTATGGTCCACCACAGTGGGGATATGAGCCAAATTATTATCCACCCACATCTTCTCCTTATCCCACTTGGTGGAACCAACAAAGATCAGATTATGGAGTGCAATCAGTTCCTGATTATCAATATTTCCAGCCTCCACAACCTAGCCAAGAACCTACTGTTTCTGAAATTTTAATGAAAACCTTAGTTCCATTTATGCAGGAAACAGAGGGGACTTTAGCAAGGATGGCGGAGCAAATAAGACAACTTGCACTTGAGCAGGAAAGACAGAGATGCATACCTTCAAACTTCCAATCAAACGTGGAATCTGATGCCAGCACTGCCACTTTTGTGAGCAACAAAAATCTGCCCGAGCAGTCTGACTCATCTCAAGGTCTTGAGATGAACGACCCAGAACCAGAAACAAGCCCAGGAAAATCTGCAGAAGTTGTTGCTCAACAAAAGCAGTCCAATCAGACCCAAACTCATTCCAGCACGTCACTGGAGCAGGAGACGAAGTTTGTGGACACTTGTTGTAGCATCAAGCTGGAGGAGGATGGGAGGAAGATTGAGGAAGAAATCAAAGTGGTTGAGAATCCACAAACGGTTGTGTTTGAAAGGGAAGATTTAAATTTCTTTGATTATATTGATCCCTTTATGGAATTACCCTCTATTCACAACCATTATTTTATTTTTATTGTGCATGAACCTGAACCAGAATTTGAATCATTTTATGGTTACATGCAGATTTCGTTGCTAGAGAACCATGCACGAAATGAAATCATTCTCATCAAACTTCGTGCATTCAAAGCATTATGTAGGATTGGTTGACAAAGTGACGCTCAATGTCTAGTCCAAGACTATAAAGAGGGACGCTGCATGGGAGGCAACCCATGTTCATTTCGTTGTTGTTTTGTTATTTTCGTTTTTACTTCTAGTTAATCGTTGTTGTTTTTTTCTGCATAATAATGGATTTTTGGAATTTTCCAGTGCAGGTCATCCGGCCTATCTCAAGGCCTTGAGATGGGCAGACCGAAACCTCCAGCTCCACCCCAACCATGATCATTGCCCCGGGTTTCATCATTTCTTTCCCCTCTCTTTTTCATTTTCTGTTCTGTTCCCTTTGTTTGTTTGCTTGTTTGTTGTGTGGTTTTTCTTTCACATTGAGGACAATGTGTCCTTTAAGTGTGGAGGAGAGACACTTTCGTGTTTGTTTGTGTTTTTTGTGTTTTTGTGCATGTTTGTTTTTCTGTTTTTATGCATGTTTTTCTGCTGTTCGTTTTTCTGTATTTTCCTTTCTTCTGCATGTTTATTTCAATTATTTTTGCATGCGCTTCTGTTTGTTTTCATTTATGCATGAGTCGTTTTTCTTTTCTTGTTGTGTTTCACCCCTTTTTTATAGAATTGAAATCCCAAAACTGAACTCATGTAAATACTTGACTTATCAACTCCATCTTGCAATTCTGAATACTTCTGACATTACAACTTGTGCATTTATTTACATAGATGTATGATGAGTATTGCTGTCCTAGGAAATGCCTTGCTAGAGCTAATCTGTCTTCTCATCTCAAGGTCTTGGGATGAGGATCCTATCCTCTCATTGCTGCTAAGTCTTTTAAATTATGCTTGCTTGCGTGCCCTTTAATTTTCTTGTGTGTGCTTTCTCATCATGCCCTCTGGATTGCACGATGTTGGTGGTTCGGCACCATCATCCCATTTTGGAGAAACTTCCAGTCGGTTGTGTGCTAACTCCCTTTGGTTGGACCGATCATAGCACCATGGTGAGAAATCAAGTCTGCATGTGCATGTGTTTGAAAAAGAAAAAGAAAAAAAAAGCAAAAAAAAAGGGTTGTAGATGAAGGAAGTTGAAAAGAAAAGAAAAATGGTGGAGATTGCGGAAAGAAGGAAAGAAAAAAAAAGAAAAAAAAAAAGAAAAATAGAAAAATAGAAAAAAAAAGAAGAAAAGAAAAAGAAAAAGAATAGAATAAAGGAAGTGAAGGAGAATAAAAGAAGCCTTTGGCTTACTTTGTGTTTTAATTATGCTCTTTAATTGTTGCTTGTGCCTTTATTATTTCTTTGCTTGAGTGTCAGCAGCAGTGACTGGATTTAGAGCCGAAGGAAGGGAAGACAGAGGTTCTAGGATTGTATTTTCTGGTTGAACAGCATGCTATCATGCCCTTGTTTGAATATGTGCACAATTGTGATGTTTGGAGCATTTAGCATTGCTTGATTGAGTTGATTTCTGAATTATTTGTGTGAGATCAGTACAGGGGTTGATTTTCTGTTCAAAGGGGTGCTGTGTCTGTGTTTTTCTAGGTGTTTTCTGTGTTTGTGTTCATGCTTGAGGGCAAGCATGGTTTAAGTGTGGGGGGATTTGATTGATTGTTATTCCACTTAGTTTTGTTGTCTCTTTATTTGGTTTTTGAGACAATAAACATGCTGCTTTAACCCTTTTTCCTTCCTTTTTCCAGAATTGCACTTGAATGACCAGAAGTAGGAAAAGGAATGAAAAGGCCGAAGAATAGAGCTCAATTGATCAATCAGCCTTGACAGATTTTCAGCTGATGCATTCCGACTCATCTCAAGGCCCTGAGATGAGGCTGCTGTGACGTTCCCAGTTCTGGACAGCACTCACCATGATTTTGCGCGCCATATTTATTTACTCTTGAGTGCGTTTCTTGTCTCCCTTGACTCCATTTTCAGAGACACTAGGCTTCTTGGGTTCAGATATCATTCCTCCCACTCCTAACAAGTGCTTAGAAGACAAAAACAACATTCTCCTTGTGTTTTGGGAAGAATATTCTCACATTTAGACAAGCTTCTTGAAGACCAAACTGAGGAGACTTGTTAGTGGGAGCTGTCTCACCTTGGAGAGGAACATCTTGGCGTCCAGAAGGACATTAATAGAGATCAGAACGGACAGAGGAGAAGATTGGGACAGAAGGAGGAATCGGAGGAGAAAATCAGCTTTTCTCCAATTTTCCAGATTTTCCAGCACTTCTCTATTTTCGGTTTTGCACTTCTTGTATCATTTCTATTATGTTTTGTAACTAAAAAAACCTGCATCTCTGGTAGAGATTTAGAGGTTGACAATTCCAGAAACGTTGTGAGACTTCTTGTTCTTAATTAAAAACGTTTTTCATATCTCTTTTCTTGCTTGTTTTAATGACAATTTGTTCTTGTTGAATTTGGGCTTAGCTAACCTATGTTTAGCATGAATGATTACAGTAGAATCACTCTAGTGCCGCGTTTCTGCACTAGAGAGAACCCGAGTAGACAACTAGTGATAAGGTAATTCCTAAAACTAGAAGGAGACAAGAGTTAGTTTTGAGATTTCTGGACAACAAGTGCGTCCATCTCAAGGTCTAGGGAAGGGCCTTCCTAATCATATCAACAAGCTAGCAATCCTTGATTGTTAAGGGAGTTAGGGTCGCGAAAGGAGCTTCTCCTTGAGTGACTTGAGTAGGAGGAGGCTTGGAGATCGCCCCTAGATGTTTCTCTATAACTTCCCTATGGAAATTGTTTTGAAAATGTTTTTTGTGTCAATGAACAACACTTATGGAATTGTCACCTTATAAGGATCTCTACTAGGGATTTTCTTTCTCTTCTGTATCTCTTTATTTCACTACTGTTTTCTTTCATGGAATTGTCACCTCATAAGGATCTCTACTAGGGATTTTCTTTCTCTTCTGTATCTCTTTATTTCACTACTGTTTTCTTTCATGCAATCTTATTTTCGTTCCTTTTGTTTCTCAACCAATCAAACTCTCACCTCTTCACTGATTTTCGTCATTTACAGGAAAAGTAAAGATCAGACCGATGTCTCTGTGGGATCGATCCTCTCACCACTATCTGCATTTGTTTGTAGCATAGCATTGAGTTGTAATCTCTTTTCATTTATGCGGGGCTTGCGACGGCCTCGTCACGGTGTTTCACCAGTACTTGTCTTTTTAGTCATCCGGTAGGCCCACATAACATTCGGCAATTCATCCACCCACTTTCTGTGAGCTCCTTCCAAGTTTTTCTTGATCCCACTCAAGATCGTTCGATTGGTCACCTCAATCTGTCCATTAGTCTGCGGATACGCTACTGATGTGAACCGCTGCTCAATAGCTATTGATCGGCATTTTTCTTGAAAGTATCTACTCTTGAACTGCATTCCGTTGTCGCTAATCAAGATCCGAGGAATGCCAAACCGGTAGATGATTTGTGTCAGAAAGAAATGCCATGCCATTTCTGCTGAAAATTTTGCCAGTGGCCTTGCCTCTGCCCATTTTGTAAAATAATCCACAGCAACAATTACAAATTCAAACTCAGAACGAGCCTTAGGAAATGGTCCCAGAATGTCAATTCCCCATTGAGAAAACGGGCAAGGGCTGATTAATGCAGCTATGTCTGCTGCCGGTTGCCGCGGAATTCTTGCAAATTCCTGGCATTTTTTACACGTCCACACAAATTGATCACAATCTCTCCTGATTGTGGGCCAATAAAACCCCAGACGAAGAACCTGTGCCGCCATAGTTCCACCAGACACATGCATTCCGCAAACACCTTCGTGGATCTCGCGAAGTACATACTGACCTTCTTCTTCTGAAATACACTTAGCAGCCGGATGAGAAAAGCAACGACGAATGAGTTCTCCATCATACACGGAGCACTTATCTGCCCGCTTTAGAATTTTCATTTTCTCTTTTGAATCATCCGGTAGGGTTCCGTGCTTGAGGTAATTCATAACCGGTACCCTCCAATCATCCTCACCTTCCTCAACGCACAAGGACAATTGCTCTTCCATAAATGAAGGTACTAAGATTTCTTCTACCATAATGTCCCTAGGCATAACTGCAGTTGGATCGACAACTAACTTGGCAATCTCATCTGCCTCTGAATTCTCCTCCCGAGGAACTTTCTCAATTTCCACTCGTATCCCCATCTCTTTCATGGTTGCCAAATCCTTTTGCACCTTCTCTAAATATCTTATCATCATGGGGTTCTTGGCCTGGGAAATACCATTAACCTGATCAGCTATCAGCTTAGAATCACCATGAATCTTCAACTGGAGACTACTCAAATCTCCATGATCATGAATACCCTTGGTATTCAACCTTTTCCCTATACGAAGGCCAGTTAACAATGCCTCGTACTCAGCCGCATTGTTAGACAACGACTTTAGGATTCGTAGGGCGTACCTCATCTTAATTCCGTCTGGTCCGGAAATGATGATACCGACCCCTGCTGACTCCTGATTTTTTGCTCCATCCATATGAATCACCCATGTGTCTCCATATGCTTCCGGATGTGGCAGAAAATCGTCCCTATTTACCCCCTCTTCACTAGATGATTGGTCTGGGAACGTGCATTAAGCTACAAAATTAGCTAAGGCATGCGCCTTAATTGATGGTCGTGACTGGTATCTCAAGCCATATTGTTCTAACTCAATAGCCCAAATTACCATCCTACCAGAGGTTTCTGGTTTTTTGAATATTCGTTTCAATGGTTGATTCGTCAACACGATAACCAGGTATGCTTGAAAATACTAGTTCATCTTTCTCGTTGCCTGTACCAAGGCATATGCCACCTTCTCAATCCGACAATATCTGAGTTCAACATCCTTTAAGATTCGACTTACAAAGCAAACTGGCATATGGATACTGTCATCATCCCGCACCAGCACTACGCTAACCACTTCCTCCGCTACTCCTAGGTACAGATACAATGTATCTCCTTCCTTTGGCAATGTCAGCAACAAGTCTGAGGTCAAATACTCTTTTAAGTCAGAGAAGGCTTGATCACACTCCTCTGTCCAACTAAACGGAGCTTTCTTTCTGATCAGCTTGAAGAAAGGCAGACACCTCTCCCCTTGCTTAGAAATAAAGCGGCTCAGCGCAATAATTCTCCCGGTACGCCTTTGCACCTCCTTGACGTTACGAGGTGATACCATATCATGTATTGCCTGAAGCTTGGAAGGATTCGGTTGTATTCCTCTTTGACTTACAATGTACCTCAAAAAAATTTCCGTTTGAAATGCAAACATGCACTTCTTGGGATTGACTTTCATCCCATACTGCCGCATAACTTCAAATGCTTCCTTCAAATCGGCCAAGTGTGCTGTGAAACTCTTGCTATTTATTAACATGTCGTCGACATACACTTCCATGTTCCGCCCGATCTGAGCCTCAAAGATTTTATTAGCCGTTCTTTGGAAGGTAGCTCCCGCATTCTTCAAACCAAACGACATTGCCTTGTAACAATACGTTGCTTTCGGGGTTATGAAAGTTATTTTCTCTTCATCTTCAACCGCCATAGGAATCTGGTGGTAACCGAAATTGGCATCCAATGAGCTCAAATATTCATACCCTGCAGTCTGATCTACCAACTGTTCAATCCGAGTGAGCGGATAACAGTCTTTTGGGCAAGCTTCATTTAAGTTTGTGAAGTCTATGCACATCCTCCACTCCTCGTTAGGCATAGGGACAACTACCGGGTTGGCTAACAAAGGGGGGTACTGTACTTCTCTTATGAACCCTACCTTGAGAAGCTTGGCCACCTCTTTCTCAATGGCGTCTGCCTTTTCTTTCGAAAAGGAACGCCGTTTCTGTTGTACCGGCTTTTCCGCAGGATCCATGTTCAAACGGTGCTCCGTCGTTTCTCTAGGAATTCCAGGCATGTCCGATGAAGTCCACGCAAAATCTCCGGCGTATTTTTTCAGCAACTGCACCAGTTGTGCTTGCTCATCTAAAGTTAACTTTTCGCTTACCAAAAAATGGCCATCCTTGATCTCTTCAACCGGTACTGGTACCATCTTCTCTAATGGTTGAGTCCTTCTTTCATCTTGTTGATCAAATGGGTCGGAAGCCACACAAATGTATCGATCGCTAGCTCCACTAGTCATAACCATGTAACACTCTGCAGCCAACTTGTGGTCCCCCCGGATGGTGACCACTCCATCCTATGAAGGGTATTTTAACTTCAGATGCCGTTGTGAGATAACTGCTCCAAATGCATTTAGAAATGGACGGCATAAAATGCCGTTATATAGTAGGTTGAGATCCACTACCATGAACAATTGATAAACAGTTCTCATTCCACTGTCCTCTATAAAGAACACAGAAAAATATGTTACCCCAACAACATGAATGGGCACTCTGTCAACCCCTATGATGGGTTTTGGGCATGGAATCAACTCAACCTCTGGGCGATTCATCATCCCGTATGCCTTATACGATAACAGATTAACGCCACTACCGTTATCCACCAAAGTTCTGGCGATCCGGTAACCTCCAACCATCGTTGTTGTGACCATAGCATCATTCTGAGGGTAAACAACTCCTAACTCATCCTCCTCGGAGAAGGAAATAACCATACGATCCAGTACGTCGAAACCCCTGCCCTCTTTCAGAGATTCCTCTCTCTTCCTTTTTTCTCCAACTGAGGAGTCCTCTTCACTCTTTACCACGTTACTGGAGGATTCTTCCATGTTCTCAGCTCCCCCTACTATCAAAGAAATTAAGGGGAAATCTCCCATGGTTGTCGTCGCCACTTCCTTTGCTTTATCTTTCCTTCTATCGATAACGGGAATTTCTGTGGAATCTCTATTTGCCGTTTCCTCCAGGCTTGCTTCCTGCCGTCCGTCTGAAGTCCGTCGACGGCCCTGAGATGCAAATTCCCCCAAGTATCCTTCTTCAATCAACCGTTCAATTGACAACTTCAACATTTTGCACCTCTCAGTATTGTGATCGTTAGCCTTATGGAAACGACAATAATGGTCCTTTCTCTCCCCCAAGTACATTCCTGGCCTATGAACTAGATATTTAATTGGCAAACCCTTTCACTCAATGATGGCTAATATCTCTGCCCTGGGCAATAGTAAAGACGTGGATCCACGATCCATTTTGTTCGCTGTTTTCTTTGAAGAATATTCCTTCTGACTCTTTTCTTCAGTCTTCTTTGCTGGAGGTGATTCTGTCTATTTCTTCCTCTGGTAATCAGCCTCCTCCATCCTAGCATAATTGTTTGTCCGGATACGTAAAAGATCTAGAGTGTTTGGCGGGTCTACTAACAACGTATCCTCCAACTTATCATAGTTACAGTTCTGTGTCATCGCTTCCACAGCGATTTATACCATAACGTCAGCCATGACATCCTTCTCCAAATTAAATCGCTCCAAGTAAGCTTTAAGAGATTCTCCAGACTTTCTTCTAATGTCAAACAAATCCGCAGAAGATTTTTTCAGAGGAATGGAGGTGTTGAACCTGCTACGAAAGCGCTCCTCCATATTAGCGAAACAATCTATGGAACTGGCCGGTAACCCTTCAAACCACTTCCTTGCGGCTCCAGTGAGCGTGAGGATGAAAAGCTAGCATCAAATTATATTATATGAGTAGGGGTAGGCCCTTTTGAGTAATTACACCCGTTGTATGCTCTTCAAGTTGACTGTGTAACCTGCAATGCGTCGGAGACCGGCGTAGATTCTCCAACGATCAAGTCAGTATGCAAATAGTAAGAATGCAAGGATAATATCAGTTGGTGTGTGAGTACGTGTGTTTTACCTTCCCTTACCCAACTATTTATAAGTCATCCTGATTGATACGATCCTTGCTAGGCTAGGATGCGCATAAGTGACGATCTTGTTCTCTTGTAGGTTTGCTAATACTATCTTAACTAGAACTTCTAATCTAAGATAAATACTAATTATAATTACAATAATTACAATTATTATCACTCTAGAACTCCTAATTAAGCCGAAGCTCTACATAGTAATTAAAGCACATAAAAATAGGAAATATTAATCCGTGCTCTCTTTTACCAAACCCTGGCCGTCGCCAAACCCTAGCTGACTTGGGCTTCTTGGTGTGCCTATGCGTGCGCGCTGCTTGACCCACGAGGTTTATGATACGAGGATCGTATCACTGATGACCGTTACACAAACGTTGAATGCAGACATTCAATCGCCATTAATGGAGGCATTAACACAATCTGCAACGTACGTAACGGTTATCACAAAACCGTTACGAGTCATTTACTGATGTTATTATGTCTACCGGTACCCTCCTACCGTTAGCACCCTCTCGCAGATCCAGTAGCTGCCAACTCACACCCGTTATCTCTTAGATGTAACGGTTCACCATCCGTTTCCTATACATTTACCGGTATCTCAATGCTATCGGTACTAATCGGCCACTCATACCATACCGCTTACGTGGCATCGTGCCTAGTCAAATCCAAGACAAATAATTTATTGCCCTTGTAATTTCTTCATGTATTATCACAAGGTATGATGATGAGAGTCGCGGACGATATTCATCGATTGGAGAGTATGCTCGATCCCTTGAAGGTTCGATGAGATTTGACACATGAAGGGGATGATGATGCCCTCGAGGTGGTCTCTAAGGCTGCCATGTGCATCTCCCATATTCATGTTACTATTCACATGTTGAATAATAAGAGTGCTCTGCTGAAGTGCTGTTTGGAAGGAGTTAGGGCCTCTTCTTCTGAATCAACTTCCATCGCTGATGTTTTGAGGGAGATTCCTAGCTCGGCTGATAATGATGATGATAATGATGATGGGTTTACTATTCCTTGAACATTGTTTCTTTGTAGTTTCTGTCTCCTACCTTGTAGATACCGTATGACCTTTGTTTTAATGAACTTTATTTCGGATGACTTTTGTTCCCGTTTGATCTCTTTGTATAACACCAGTATTATATTGCATGTTACCGTTTCTTGCACCCGCTATCGGCATCTGAGTAAAATAGAAAGAACTCAAATCTTGCTAAGTGAAACGAGTGTCGTCCTTTCGAAATTCATAGAACCTGTTTCGGGATTTCTATTTTGTTCGCGACAGTTCCCTTCGTCTGATAATTTTTTTTTGAATAAATATTGGTCAGCGCAATAATGACTTTGAGTTAATCGATGCAACATTTGGTCTTTTCCAACAGTTGTCTTCTTTGAGTGGCGTGTGTTCTCTCCCTGCACAATTAATGGTCTGAACGCCACGTCCTTTCAGGTGTCACATCGTTTCAAAGGTGGCGTGTCACCCATAATTGCTCTATTAATTGCTTTGAGTTGTTCCAAATGTTGCGTTGTTTCAGTCGTTAAGATGGTTGCCCCGGTTTTCCTTATCCAATTCCTCTATAAATTGGCCATCTCTTTTTGTGGCAGAGGTCCATTTTTACTCTCATTTCCTATACCTCTTTTATCCCCTCTACCCTTTTATCGTTATGGACGAGCAAACCAAAGGAGAGTTTCTATTTACTGTTGCGTCCGTTAAACGAAACTTCATTCGTCATGTTTCTGTCTTACAAGATATGATTTGTGACACTGAGGATGACATTCTTCATCTAGAAGGGATGGCGTACCCGTTGGTGTCCCGAAGGGACATGATTGTGGAAGAGGATGACGACGCCTTAGAGATTGTATCTTCTGTCGGCATCTGTCTTCTTCATTTGCAAGTTTCTATCAACATGCTTCGGAACAAGAAGGCTTTGTTGGAAAGTTGCTTGCAGAGCGTTAGGATTATTCCTACTGAAATTGGGAATGTTGCTCGTACCCTGGGGACCCTTCCTGATTCTAGCGGCGAGTAGATATTTTTCTTATTTTTATTGTGTTTCCATTTTATGTAGGCGTTGTATGTATTTTTTTTCAATAAATGTTGCCTTCCAATAAATCTGCTTTTGTCTGCCTTGTGATTTTCCCGATGATGAAATAGATTTTGACGTCGTCTTCCCTTTCCATACATTCATTTGAAAGAAACGGAGATGGATTTGTCTAAGAATATGAACGTGTATCCTTAAGCCATGCCACTATATGCCAACGAATTACCAGAATGGGAAAGAAGGAGTAACGTCAGCTGGCACAGGTGGCTCCTTTTTATATAAGAATATGGACGCGTGTCCTTAAGTCGTGCCACCGTATGCCAACGCATTACTGGAATGGGCAAGAAGGAGTACCGTCAGCTGGCACGGGCAACTCTTTTTTATATAAGAATATGAACGTGTATCCTTAAGTCGTGTCATCGTATGCCAACGCATTACCGGAATGGGCAAGAAGGAGTACCGTCAGCTGACACGGGCAACTCTTTTTTATATAATAATATGAACGTGTATCCTTAAGTCATGCCACCATATGCCAACGCATTACCGGAATGGGCAAGAAGGAGTACTATCAGCTGACACGGGCAGCTCTTTCCATATGTCCGTTTGAAGAAACAGAGATTGTTTTCCATACATCTATTTGAGAGAAAAATCTTCTTCTATGTGCTCGTTTGAAGAAAACGGAGATGGGCTCTTACTTTTTTTCTTAACGCGTACCCTTAAGCCATACCACCGTATGTCTGTGCAATGATCGTATGTCGATGCACGACTAGAACTGGGAAATAAGGCATACCATCAGCTGACATGGAAACTCTTATTTCTTAACGCATACCCTTAAGCCATACCACCGTATGCCCGCGCATGACCTTATGTCAATGCACAACCAGAATGGGAAATAACGAGTACCGTTGGCTGACATAGCAACTCTTTACTTTTATTTAGATCTGTTGTTCTGCATTTGTTTGATTAAAATAGAGATGGAGTATTTCGAGAGTTACCTTTGACGTCCCATGTCTGTTTGAAGGAAAATCGGGAAGGGGAAGAAATATTATTTGTATCCATTTTTGTATGTGTATGTTGATAGATTGTAATGAGTTTGTGCAAGCTGTGATCTGCATGAACTAAGAAGTACTGGCACATGTGTAATGTGGTTCGGCGCTCTCAAAGCTCACGTCCACGATGCTATTATTTATTGGGAAGATATAAACAATACATCAGCTCTAGAATGATATAACTTTAAATTGATAATATTCCAAGGGTTGGGCAGTGGAGTACCCTCAATCTCTTCCAAGTGGTAAGCGCCTTTGCCGATAACTCTAGTAACCCAATAAGGTCCGTCCTAGTTGGGACTGAGCTTTCTCATTTTCTGCCTGGCCGCTTCTCTGTTGCGTAGTACCAGATCGTTTGTTTTCAGCAGTCGTTCCTTGACACGTTGGTTATGGTACTTGGTCATCTTGCGCTTATAGAGTAATGTTCTCAGCAAGGCTTGTTCTTGTAATTCTGGCAGCAAGTCAAGTTGTTCTCGTAGCCTGTCTTTGTTCTGTTCCTTGTTGAAGTACTCGATGCGTAGGCTTAGAGCTCCGATTTCCACCAAGGTAACGACTTCAGTACCGTATGCCAATGCAAAGGGTGTTTCTCCTGTACTCACCTTGGTCGTCATTCGATAGGCCCACATGATGTATGGTAGTTCTTCCGCCCACTTTGTGCGAACTCCTTCCAAGCTTTTCTTTATTCCACTCAAGATGGTTCAGTTAGTGACCTCCGTTTGACCATTTATGGTGAGCAACGGAGGAGAATCTTTGTTCGATCGCCAATTCTTGACATTGCCTCTAGAAATAACTGCTGGTAAACTGCGTTCCATTATCGCTAACAAGGATTCGAAGGACGCTGAATCGCATGATCACTTGGTTTTTGAAGAACTGCCAAGTCTTTTCTGCTGAAATTTCTAAAACGTCTTCGGCTTCCGCCCACTTGGTGAAGTAATCTACTGCGACAATGACATATTTGAGCTGAGGGTGGGCTATCGGGAAAAGTCCCATGAGTCAATTCCCCATTGGGCAAATGGACACGGACTAACCATTGTCGCTATCTCCGTGGTTGGTTGTCGGGGAATTCTCGCAAACTCTTGACAGTTTTGGCAAGTTCTTACAAAAGTATAGCAATCCTTCCAGATGGTTGGCAAGTAGAATCCAGTATGGAGAATTTGGGCAGTCATCGTTCCTCCGTTGACATGTATACCGCAAACGCCCTCGTGAATTTCTCGCAAAGAATAATGTCCCTTAACTTTCGATATGCATTTTGCTCCGGGGTGGGAGAAACAACTATAGATTAGCTCTCCGTCAAACATTGAGCACCTTTCAACCCGCCATTTGATTACCGGTGTACGCCAATCGTCTGCCTCCTCCTCGATGTATAAAGTGAGTTGTTCTTCCATGAAAGAGGGCATTAAGATCTCTTCGACCATCACATCATTTGGTATGACTGCGCTAGGATCAGCAGCTAGCTTGGCGATCATATCAACTTCGGCGTTTTCTTCTCTTGGAACATGATTAATTGCTACGCGGATCCCTCTCTTCTTTATCTGTAACAGTTCATGTTGCACCTTTTCAAGATATCGGAATAGTTACCGGGTGTGCAGTGGGAGCTTGGATGATGGTTCTTTGGTGTATGCATGTCTATGTCCGTCCTCCTTCCCGAATGAGGGGTGGGGATATTTATACCCCTCTCTAGCTTGGTATCCTGAGTCAAGCGGGACCCTAGGGTTAGAACAAGCGTGGCTCATGGCGGTGGTATTGAGTGCAGTCACCTCCGAATTAAAAGTTATCACTTTCGCATTGAATGCAATTCCTTCTGTTAAAGACATTCTTGCATCCGCTGCTTGGGGCTCTGAGATCCGCATTGAATGTCATCACCTCCGAATTAAATGCTGCCAAGAAGGTGATGATTATCCTCGATCCATGTGTGCCACTAGGTTAAGGATATATGTTGGATCCGATATCTACCCCTCTATCGAAGAGCGCAGTTGGTTAGAGCACCTATTTGGTAAGCGGGAGGTCTTGAGTTTGACTCTCAACGAGAGCACCAAGGAATAAGAAGAAAAGAAGAAAGAAAATGGAAAAATCTATATATTAATACGACAGTTTCACTGCTGTGGTAGGACCCAATCACGGAACACCACGTGGTAGACATTCAATAATGGCTCGACACTTGGAGGCATGTGTTGTTCACACACGCGCCCGCAGCGCAACCTCTTCATATTCAAGAGAGCGACCTGTGAGGAACTTGAAGTGGTGCTTCACCTAATCTCAACGTCTATGATAGTTTAGTGGACAAGAAGAGGCCACATAAGCACACGCGTATCGAGAGCAATCATCACGATTAAAACCGCATCCATGGCGGTCCATAGAGCAATAGAATACCCCGTTAAACGTTATCCAGGGAAGATAACAGAAGCCCTTGGTAAACACTCGGGCTCATTTTTGGTTGGGGTTCTAATAATACATGGAAAGAGGACAAGGGTAGAAAGGTCATTATACGACCCTTTGACTTAGTCTCCACTGGCTCATGCCACGTGGACCGGATATGAGCTTCTTCCGATACCTCCCTTGGAGGATAGGTTAACGGATAACCAATATGAACGGAGGCCCACCTCCGTCAGGATCACGCCCGCTACCCAAGAGACTTATACGGGGAAGAACGTACTACCGGTGAGAGGGGTAGATATCGGATCCGACATATATCCCCAACCTAGTGGCATGCATGGATCGAGGATAATCATCACCTCCTTGGCAACATTTAATGCGGAGGTAATGACATTCAATGCGGATCTTAGAGCCCCAAGCGGCGGACGCAAGAATGTCTTTAACAAAAGGAATTACATTCAATGCGGAAGTGATAGCTTTTAATGCGGAGGTGGCTGCACTCAATGCCACCGCCATGAGCCACGCTTGTTCTGACCCCAAGGTCCCGCTTGACTCAGGATACCAAGCTAGGGAGGGGTATAAATTCCCCTCACTCCTCATTCAAGAAGGAGGACGGACACAGACACGCATACACCAAAGAACCATCATACAAGCTCCCACTGCACACCCGGTAACTATTCCGGTATCTCTCCTTTTACTCGTACTCTTCACGATACTAACTTGATCGTCAGAGCTTCTACGTCGAAGACCCCCTCTGACGTTTTGCAGGTGATACACGAGCAAGCTTACCCTTCACGTCAACCCGCCCATTCAACCTTCCCCACTACATAGGACTATCGTTTTGGTGTTTGATATTTTGATTGTTGAAAGATAGATAACTGAATAGAGAAAAAATTCAACGTGTTTAGAAGAAAAATTACCTCTTATGCGTATAAGCTCTTGATTGAGGCTATTCGTAATTTTTTTCGTCTTAATTGGGTTGTCCAAATAATACATACGTACGGAGAAACTAATTTTGTTATTGATGCCTTGGCCAACTTGCTTTTGATCAGGTTCCATATTCCTTCATATGTTTTATCTTAAGTTCTTAGAACATACTACAAAAGTTGGCTACTTCTTCTTCTAGATATAAAATAAATAAATTAATGATACTTCGAACCTCACCTCTCTCTCTATAAAAAACAATAGTAATAATTATCAATTTATTATTATTTGTATAAACTATTATTATTGTGAAGAAAAAAAGACGTAGGAATTAGCTGGGAACAAAGAGGGTAGGGTTAAGCGTAACGGGTCGGATCTATCGGGAAGTTTCGGCTGGAGAATTTGCCTAGCAAAGGCGAGGGTGGTGTGGCATCGGTGCCACAGCGCTAACAATAAAAAGCTGAGGCTGACTACTAAAAATTATTTTGTAATTGGAGGTCTGAATTGAAACGATCTCTATTAACGCTTTCCTCCTCCTCTCCGCTGCGGTATATTTTAGAGAGGAATTTGCATTGCATAGATAATATATGTACATAGAAGGATAGTGGTTTGTGTTTTTGGTTTTGTATACCCAGAACCCTCACTAGACTACCAATAAATGGAGGGCGCCGGGGACGAACCATGGCGGCAAGAGCAAGCCGCTGCAACGGTGGCTACTGAATCTCAGTCGCTCCCCCAAAGAGAAGGAGCTGGAGGAGTAACCGAAGGCGAAGGCGCTGAAGATGAACGGAAGAAGGAGGAGGATGAGTTGATTGATAAGGCACAGAGATTGATGGACAGAATCACTTCTTCCCACGATAACCCTAACCCTATGCTGCTCCACGCCCTTTCCTCTCTTCTCGAAAACCAAGAGGCCCTGTATGTTTTACTTTCTTTCGCAGTTTCATTTCTGTTATGTCATCTTCATTTAGGCTCGCCTTTCTTTCCTATATCATTGTTACCATCCTATGCTGTAGTATACTCGATCTCTACTGCTTTCGCTCCTTCTTCATATCACCTTAAGCTTCAGCTTTTGTAGCTATGCTTTCGTTCTGTCCCCGCACGACTTAGCCTACCAGTGTCTACTTTTGTCACTCACGTCATAATCCACGGCCTGGTGGAATTACTTCATTTCAACTTTAGAGTTTAAAATACATCTTGCCGCCCTCTAATGCCTTTTGCGCATATCACGTTGTATACCAACAATCCTGTTTCCACTTCCTCCAAAGCTCGTGATTTCTGTTTTCCAGAACATTAAATACATGTTCTTATCATACGTAAATTCTATACATATTTCAGTTTTAGATGTTCAAGTATGCCTATTGTATTTCAGTTTTTAATTTTCAACTACTCTGACCATCTTAACTGAAAGAGAGTGTTCGTATAATTTTTCTTTCTGCATCTTGGTTCTGCACGCACCTCTTTATTATGAGGTCTCAGCTAACATTTGTTTGTGTACCTGCAAATGTTATTCAGGTACCTGAGAGATAATGGTCAATCTTCCAATAATAATCGTGCTTCTCACAACATTGGACGGCTTGGGAATCTAGTTCGGGTACCTTTCATTTCTGTCTTTAGGATTTATTGTTCTTCTGCAGCTTTCTAATTTCATTTTCGGTTTTTTTGGTCGTCAAAAGACCATTTTCCCAAGTTCTTTTGCTAAAGACTTCCCCGCATTTACTCTTCAGGAGAATGATGAATTTTTTGAATTGATATCTTCAAAGTTTCTGTCTGAAACTAGATATTCTATCTCCATTCAAGCAGCTGCTGCGCGGCTTCTTTTGAGTTGTTCACTGACTTGGATTGTATGATTCCTTTTTCCTTGAGCATCTGATCTGTTCTAATTTCAATTTCCCTTTAATTTTATTGCCAATTGGTTTTCTTGATGAGTGCAAATCGTTCACAGTATCCTCATGTGTTTGAAGAACCTGTAATGGATAACATAAAAGGCTGGGTGATGGATGAGACTACCAGATGTTCCTGTGAAGGTCGTAATTGGAAGAATGACATGTGGAGACATGGAGCATCTGATCATGAAATGTTGAAAACCTATTCTACTGGACTCCTTGCTTTATGTTTGGCTGGGTATGCACTGGCCATAGATGGCTTATTTTCTTTACACGTATTGTTTGAGATTATACCTGATTTTGCTTTCCCCTCGGGTGCAGTGGTAGTCATGTGGTTGAAGATGTATTGACATCTGGGTTATCAGCAAAGCTGATGCGCTTTCTACGTATACGTGTTCTTGGGGAGACGAGCACAAACCAAAAAGATGCTTCTTATGCAATGGACAGCAAGAATTTGTCTTCTGCTACCTCTATCAGAGGTAGGGAAGAAGGACGGTGTAGGGGACGGCAGGTTTCGGAAGCTTCTCATGACAACAATACATGGATAACAGATGAGCGGTCTTTAGCTGATGCTGACGAGAGATCTTTGGAAGCACTGGGAGAAGATACTGATGACATCAATGCTGATGATGGGGACAGACGGCATGCGCGAGAACTTCATGAGGGAAAGGCAAAAACTGGAGATGGTGATGAAAGTGGTAGAGATGACTCATCAAGACGCAAGGTCTCTCGTGGGTTGGCAAGACTTAGAGTCAGGGGGAGAGCTAATGAAGCAGCACTTGAGACTGACCAGGTTTTGACATCTCCAGGATTTGGTAGTCGATCAGCGCAGGGCCGGAGTACGAAAGAGAGGAACATGGTTAAGAGTTCTGATGTAAAAAAAGGTGCGGATGTCAGAAAGTATATGGAGCATGTAAGTCTGGAGGGATTGGATGCTGACAGAGAGGACGATGATGATTGTTTCCAGGACTGCAGAATTGGAGCCAAAGATATTTTAGACCTGGTAAAGAAAGCAGTTAGGGCTGCTGAAGCTGAAGCCCGAGCAGCTAATGCACCTCCTGAAGCCATCAAAGCAGCTGGAGATGATGCTGCTGAAGTTGTCAAGACTGCTGCTTTAGAGGTGTGCAACTATATCTTTATTAATTCCAAATGTTCTTGCAATTTTATGTGTTGTGAAGCTGAACAACGTCTTAAATATAATCGGTTATTTATCAGGAATACAGATCGAGTAACAATGAAGAAGCTGCAGTTTTGGCTGCCTCCCGTGCTGCGTCAACTGTTGTTGATGCTGCTAATGCAATTGAAGTTTCTAGGTTAGTTTTGTTGTATTAGTTTTCCTTCTCTTTTCGTTTTTTGAGCTGATTTGGTTTAGGGGTGCAACTTCTGAAATTCCTGGTGAGTGGGTGTCAGGAACCATAGAAGTATGAATGATGACCTAGTGAAGGTTGTTGAAACGAAAGAAGAAGCAAATGAAGTAGCTGAACCATATTTCATCCCTGCCTTTGAATCCTTGGCACAATTGAGGGAAAAATTCTGCATTCAGTGCCTTGAGATGTTGGGCGAGTATGTTGAGGTTCTCGGACCAGTCTTACATGAAAAGGGGGTAGATGTATGTCTTGCACTATTGCAACGCAGCTATAACCCTATGGAAGCTTCAAAGACAGCAATGCTTTTGCCTGACGTGATGAAGCTTATATGTGCTCTAGCTGCCCACAGGAAATTTGCTGCATTATTTGTGGATCGGAGTGGAATGCAGAAATTGCTATCTGTTCCAAGAGTTGAACAAAACCTTTTTGGTCTTTCTTCTTGCTTGTTTACTATAGGTTCTCTTCAGGTAATGGTCTTATAATTTAAGAGTCATCCTTCAGGTGATGTTAAGTCTCATGTAGTCTTTCCATTAATATATCACTGTTTCTTTTTTGGGGAAAAAAATCTTATTGCAGGGAATAATGGAACGTGTCTGTGCACTTCCTTCAGATGTTGTCCATCAAGTGGTTGAATTAGCCATTCAACTTCTCGAGTACCGGCAGGATCAAGCCAGGAAAAATGCTGCTCTATTTTTTGGTGCTGCATTCGTGTTTAGAGCTATTGTTGATGCTTTTGATGCTCAGGATGGCCTACAGAAGGTGCTAGGTCTCTTGAATGATGCTGCGTCTGTAAGATCTGGTGTTAATTCGGGTAACCTGTCTAATTCAGGAGCTCTCCGCAATGAACGTTCACCAGCAGAAGTGCTGACATCTTCAGAGAAGCAGATTGCTTACCACACCTGTGTTGCTTTGCGGCAATATTTCAGAGCACATCTTCTTTTGCTTGTCGACACAATTCGTCCAAATAAAAACAATCGTAGTGTGGTGCGGAGTATTCCAAGTGTGAGGGCTCCATACAAGCCACTTGACATTAGTAATGAGGCCATGGATGTGGTCTTTCTGCAGTTGCAGAAAGATCGAAAGCTGGGTTCTGCATTTGTGAGAACACGTTTTCCTGCAGTTGACAAGTTCTTAGGCTTTAATGGGCATATTACCATGTTGGAATTGTGTCAGGTTATGTCTAAATATGATTTTGTTCTTTACTTTATCGTCTCCATTGCCTATACTGACTGGTAATGTCCATTTTGGCTTGTTTTTGCAGGCACCTCCGGTTGAACGTTATCTGCACGACTTGCTTCAGTATGCATTAGGTGTTTTGCACATTGCTACATTGGTGTTTGAAAGCCGCAAAATGATTGTAAATTCCTCATTAAGCAATAATCGTGTCGGTATAGCTGTAATTTTGGATGCTGCTAACATCGCCAGTAATTATGTTGATCCTGAGGTAGATGCTTTTAGTGCACGGTTTACTTGTTTAGCTAGCCTTGTTGTGCTTGTTCTTATTGCTAACGGTATTTAGCAAGGTTTCATAGCAAATATTTAGGTTGGCTTGTGCCTGTGTTGACTTGTTTTGATTCTTTGTATTTTTTCAGATTATACAGCCAGCATTGAATGTACTGATCAATCTTGTGTGCCCACCACCTTCAATTAGCAATAGACCACCTCTGCTTGCACAAGGTCAGCAGTCTGTTTCTGTTCTGTCGTCAAATGCTCTTGCCATGGAGACTAGAGATAGAAACACAGAACGTAATATCTCAGATCGAGCTGTTAACATGCCTTCCCAGAATGATCTAAGGGAGCGCAATGGAGAATCTGGTTTTGTTGATAGAGGAATTGCTGTGAGTTCTGCGGCCCGATCCACCAGTGGCACTTCTCAAACTCCTGTTCCTACAACAACTTCAGGATTAGTTGGAGATCGAAGAATATATTTAGGTACTGGAGGAGGTTGTGCTGGCCTTGCTGCTCAAATTGAACAAGTATATCGTCAAGCAAGAGAGGCTGTTCGTGCTAACAATGGTATAAAGGTCCTTCTGCATCTCCTCCAACCCCGTATTTACTCACCTCCTGCTGCTCTAGACTGCATTAGAGCTCTTGCTTGCCGAGTACTGCTTGGTTTAGCAAGAGATGATACAATTGCCCACATATTGACCAAACTTCAGGTAAAGATTCTTCATGTTTGTAAAAAGTTTGTAATTAGTTTAAGGTTGCTGATATCTCTCTTTTTTTCCCTCCTAAAAGTGTTTTTAGAGATTATTTTGTTCCAGCCCTCTTATCACCTTCGCACGTCTCTATAATGAAATAGATTTCTATGCCTTTGTGTTACTGACTTAACTTGAATGTTTAGGTTGGGAAGAAGGTGTCAGAGCTAATTCGTGACTCAGGTGGCCATATATCTGGAACTGAACAAGGCAGATGGCAAGCTGAGCTTGCGCAGGTGGCAATTGAGCTAATTGCGGTAATATCTATGCTTAAGTATGCTCACACTAAAACATATGTAACAGTATTAAAAGCAAAGTTTGCAGGCCCGGGCTGTGACACTGACCTAGTGAGAGGAAAAAGATAAGGTGCAGAGGGCCAACCGGGGGTGAAAGGGTCGACCTAAATATAATATTGGATACTTCATATACAAAACAATCTTTTTCCTTAAAAATATTAGTAAATTTCATTTAGTTTAGTAAAAATCTTTGATTATTACCCGAAAATGACCCTAAACTCTAATATAGTGTAGTAGGAATATATTTTAGCTAATATACAACCATAATACATGCAGATGTATTTAAAAAACATGAAAACAATCTTTTTCCTTAAAAATATTAGTAAATTTCATTTAGTTTAGTAAAAATCTTTGATTATTACCCGAAAATGACCCTAAACTCTAATATAGTGTAGTAGGAATATATTTTAGCTAATATACAACCATAATACATGCAGATGTATTTAAAAAACATGAAAATATTTAGGAGTTAAGACCCAAAAAAAAAAAATCAGGGTTGTTAAAACTTTAGAATAACGTAGTTTTACCATTAATTTTGTTTTTGATAAAAGATAAGCTCAACAACAAGACCCATGCAACCCGTCCACGGATTGCGGGGTCTGGGCCAGGGGTTACGGGTCATGCATGGGTTCTGGGAAAAGGGTCTTAGCAGAAACCCCACCTGGGAAGCAACTGGGTTCATGGATTCCCCGTGTGACCGGGCTGGGTGGGGCTGGATTGCTACACATACATCAATAGCTCTTTTGGCTTTGCAGCCATTCTCCTGCTTACTTCCCTTTGTACATCTCTACTGATTTCTGCAGATTATTACAAATTCTGGGCGTGCAAGTACATTAGCAGCTACTGATGCCGCTACCCCTACTTTGAGGCGCATAGAGAGAGCAGCAATAGCTGCTGCTACTCCCATAACTTACCACTCCAGGTATGTATTGCATTCTTGGTACTGTGTGTTTAAGCATCTTTGATCCCTTTCTCATTTTTTTCTGCATTGTTGCGTTGTTGTGTGCATCTGAAATACCCAGGGAACTATTGCTTCTGATACATGAACACCTTCAGGCATCTGGTTTGGTGGGAACTGCCTCTACCCTGCTGAAAGAGGCCCAATTGACACCTTTGCCATCACTGGCAGGTGCATCAAGTCTCTTACACCAAGTATCCACACATGAAACTCTTTCAATACAAATTCAATGGCCATCTGGTCGGACCCCTCGGGGATTTCTTTCTGAAAAATCAAAAACGCTTGCCTGCGATGAGTATTCCAGCTTGAGATGTGAGGCTAGTTCAAGGAAGAGACCACTTGTTTTCTCACCAACTGTTGGGTCACAGTTGAAAAATCAGCAGCAACACCATGATTACAATAGAAAAATCCTCCATGGTAGTCCTTGCACAGAGTCTGTGTGTAAGACTCCAATTTTGCTGCCAATGAAACGAAAGTCGTCTGACATCAAGGATTCTGTGTCTGCATCATCTTGTAAACGAGCCAACATTGGCGAGCATGGGCTTAGGTCTCCAGTTTTTATGACACCTTATAGTGTGCGTAAGAACAGTTCTTCCATTGACACCGTTGGATTTTCAACACCTTGTTCTAATTTAAGAGATTTACATGGACGATGGACATCTAGCACTTTGGTAGATTATGTGGATGACAACCCGTACGGTAACTCCACCCAACCTGGTATTCCTAGTGATAACCAGTCCAACTCAGAGAGGTTAACTCTAGATTCTGTGGTTGTTCAGTATCTCAAACACCAGCATCGCCAGTGCCCAGCTCCTATAACTACTCTTCCCCCTCTCTCTCTTTTACACCCACATGTTTGCCCTGAGCCAAAAAGGAGTCTTGATGCACCATCGAATGTAACTGCTAGGCTAGGTTCACGTGAGTTCAGAAATGTATATGGGGGAGTTCATGGAAACCGCAGGGATCGCCAATTTGTATATAGCAGATTCAGGCCGTGGAGGACTTGCAGAGATGATAATGGAACCCTTTTGACATGCTTAACTTTTCTTGGTGATTCTTCGCATATTGCGGTTGGCAGTCATGCTGGAGATGTCAAAGTTTTTGACTCCAACAGCAACAATGTGCTGGAGAGTTTCACAAGCCACCAGTCTCCTTTGACACTTGTTCAGTCATACGTATCAGGTGAAAATCAGCTGCTACTCTCTTCAAGTTCCCAAGATGTGCGCTTGTGGGATGGCTCTTCAATATCAGGTGGGCCTATTCATTCACTAGATGGGTGCAAGTCTGCCAAGTTTTGCAACTCTGGAAATATATTCGCAGCCTTATCAACTGAGGTGTCTCGAAGAGAGATTTTCCTTTATGACGTTCAAACCTGTCAGGTGGAATCTACATTGTCAGATGCAGTGATGAGTTCTACAGGTCGTGGGCATGTTTATTCCCTTGTGCATTTCAGCCCTTCGGATTCAATGCTGCTTTGGAATGGGGTCCTGTGGGATAGACGACAATCTGGTCCTGTTCATCGCTTTGATCAATTTACTGATTATGGGGGTGGTGGATTCCATCCTGCCGGGAATGAGGTATGCTATGCCATAACACCCTGCTTAATCAATATTGCTTGATTAGTTCAACTATAACTTCGTTGTTGGTAGACCATAAATCAGAGATGGTGATATTTATTTACTCTGGTCGGTTCATTTCTCTTTTCATGTGTTGCTAAATTAGAATTTTGCTCTGAACATTTGTGTACAATTGAATCTGTACTGGATTTGGTACTGCTTGCTTGTAGTCTAACTATCCATATAATAGCTGAACTTGGAAAAGTGTTGAAGAAAAAACTGTTGATGTTGTTACCTTTCCCGTGTAGTTTTTTCTGGTTTGTAAGTATAGCTTGCATCTCAATTTCACTGTCAATTTTGTTTGAGCAGGTAATCATAAACTCTGAGGTTTGGGATCTCAGGAAATTTAGGCTTCTACGAAGCGTACCTTCATTGGACCAAACAGCAATAACATTTAATGCACGCGGGGATGTGATTTATGCAATACTAAGAAGAAACCTAGATGATGTGATGTCAGCAGTTCACACCCGTCGTGTGAAGCATCCTCTATTTGCCGCTTTCCGCACCGTAGATGCTATAAACTACTCTGAAATTGCCACTACACCAGTAGACCGCTGTGTCCTCGATTTCTCTACTGAGGCAACAGATTCTTTTGTTGGGTTGATTACAATGGATGACCAAGAGGAGATGTTATCATCTGCTAGGGTTTATGAAATTGGTCGTCGAAGGCCAACTGATGATGATTCTGATCCTGATGATGCTGAGAGTGAGGAAGATGAGGATGAGGATGCTGATATTGATCCCATACTGGGTCCAGACCTAGATGGGGATGGTGAGAGTGATGCTGATGATATGAGCAATGACGACGATAGTGTCAGTGACGACGATGATGATGATGGGGACTTTATGATGGATGACTTGGACTTGGATGGTGGCCCTGGGATATTGGAGATTGTGACCGAGGGCGATGAGGATGATGATGACAGTCAGGATCTTGAATCATTCAGCAGCGGTGATGAGGATGACTTTATGGGTAATGGGTTTAACTATTGAGTGCCAAATGGCTACTGGTTGTAGTTGGAATTATGAGACTGAAAATGATAGGTTGGGAGAGTTAGGGGGAGATGAGGACGCTCCGTGATGGAAATTGAAGATTCTGGAATCCTTTTGTCACTATCAAGAAAGAAATGGAAGGAAAAAAAAATGATGTCTGCCCTTGGATGATGCAACTTGACATAACAGTTAATTGAAAAAATAAAGTTTTAATCTTTTTGTATTCAATCTCTTTTAGCTGTGCCCTAGCTTGAGGTTCTGCAAGTGATGGATAGATATTTATCTCAATTTACTGGGACTCCTGGTAACGTAGCTGTGGCCCTGAGGCTGCCACTACGGCTTATGGAATGTTGTACTTACACGTCACCATCCATAAGGTATTTCAGGTATCTCATTGTTGATGTGAAAGACTTGTTTTTTTCTCCCTCTAAAAAAAGTAGAACCGGAGTCAGGGAGGTAAAGTATGCAACTCTGCTGAAACTGGAAAGGAACTCCGATAAACCCACGCGATTTAAGAAGTGATCTACATTTTTCACAGTATTAATTGCAAACTGGGTACTCTAATAATTATCACCCTATAAAGAAACCATCTAAAATTTTTAGTGTTTATTATAAACTTATGCATAATGCTAAACTACAAGAATAGAATACCCGAAATACAAGTGAAATGACGTGGCACCATAATTTTATTTAATAACACCCTATTTTATTTACGAAATTGTCACTCTAAATCCATTACCCTTTTCTTTCAAATCTTTTCCTAATTATTCCATTTTCACATGAAAATAATTAGGAAAATCAAATAAAATCCACATGATAATACCTAAATAAGAAACCAAAAGCTTGCAACCACCTTTTGGAGTCGAACCCTCAAATAAGATCTGAGAATAGAGCTTGTGAGTAAGCTGGTGACGATGAAAGGGAGTGAGAAACAGAGGCAGTGGCGCAGCAGCCGTAGAGAAGAGAGCTGATGGCGGTGGGGTAGGTGGTGGCCGAGAGCTTAATGGAGGAAGGAGGAGGAACCGTGCATCTGCTTTCCCAAAAAAGATTTGAAAGACAAGGCTAATGGATTTAGACTATCCACAGCAGCGGGTGTTAAATTTAACATTTTTCTCCTGCCACATCAGCTTAACCCTCAACCAAATTATCAAATAACACTCACTTTTCTTTTAACTTCACAGTAGTATTTTTCAGGATGTTATTCACTTTCTCCCCCTTCCACGTCATTTAATCATACACCCCACCATATTTTTCATTTCTTTTTCTTATTAAATTTATAATTACTATAATAATTATTTTTTATAATATAATAAATAATAAATAATATATTTTTAATATAAATTAATTAAATTTCATAATTTTTTTCAGATTTCAAAAAATCTATACTTTTTTAATACAATAAATAATATAATATATTTTAAGAGTAACATACGATATTATTTATCACTCAGTAAATCAAACATATATAGATTATTGCAAACAAACAAGAAAATACACACAAAATAAACTGGTAAACTTGAGAAATAATTTTTTTAAATCTAATCGAGGGTTGTTCCAAATTTATTCCAGATGTGCTCGACGAGATCCTTTTTCAACTGAATATATTGTGCTCTATCACGTAGCTCGGCTCTAGTGTGAATATATGATTCGGATCAGCCTTGGACATGCACTTCATATTGAGGCAACACTTGCGTTTGGACATTGAATAAGGAGCTAGACCCGGGACTATCCGACTGATCGAAGTCGATATTTTTCCAATTTCGTGAATATGTATCTCGTCATCCTCCACAATCATGTTATGTAAAATAATGCACGCCCTCATTATTTTACCTAAGACATCGATATCCCACATCCTAGCTGGTTGGTGAATAATGGAAAAGCGTGCTTGGAGTACCCCGAATGCACGTTCCACATCCTTCCTACATGATTCTTGTTGTTTGGCAAACAATTGCGCTTTGTTTCCTTGGGGCAATTGAATCGACTGGACGAAGACAGGCCATTTAGGGTAGATTCCGTCGGCAAGATAGTATGTAAGATTGTACTGCCGACCATTCACAGTGTAGTTCACCGTTGGAGCTTCACCAGACTCAATGTCGTAAAAAACTGGTGACCTATCTAGTACATTTATGTCGTTCAATGTTCCGAGCAAGCCAAAAAAAGCATGCCATATCCACAAATCATAGGACATCATTGCCTCGAGGATAACTGTTGTCGTGCCCTTGTGTCCACTAGTAAACTACTCTTGCCAAGCCTTAGGAAAATTCTTCCACTGCTAGTGCATACAATCGATACTTCCAATCATTCCGGGGAAACCACGCTCCTGACCAACTCGGAGTAACCTTTGGACGTCTTAAGTATTCATCTTGAAACAAGGCAATTATTCCTTCGCAAAAATTACGAGTGCACTCAAGTGTAGTGGTTTCTCCAATCTTCACATACTCATCACAAGCATCCTCAGCGACTCCATATGCGAGCATATGCATGGCAGCTGTACACTTCTGGATAGGCGTCAAACCAAGCTTGCCCGCATTATTCCGCCTTTGAGTGAAGTAGTTGTCGTAGTTTGATAAAGTTTCTACAATTTGGAGAAATAGTGACCTTCTCATTCGAAATCTTCTTCTAAATTGCATTTCAGTGTAAGTGCATGGCTCGTCGAAATAGTTGGCCATGAGCCTTTGATGGGCAGTTGCATGATCCCTGCTTATAGATTTTCTCTTATGTGATCGATTGTTTCGCCTCTGCAGCTCTTGAAGAAGTTCTTGTTGCCTATTGAGTATAGATTCTTCCAACTCCCATTGTCGTTGGATCTCTTCGAGACTGAAGGTATCTGTGGGTAGATCCATTGGATGATATGAAGAAAAAGATTTGAACTGAAAAGTTTTAAGTGGTATTCATATGATGTGCAATACCATTTTAATAATGAATGGTCTTCGAACTCCAATCAGTTCATTTAATTTAATTCAATCTGAAGATAAGATATAGAAAGATGACAAATCACGTGTGGTGTTTTGTCATGATTAAATTAGAAGGTAGTGGGGGTGAAGACGTTCTTATCTCTTCAGAATCTCGAGTGTTGTGTTTAAATCAGAAGGTAGTGGGGGTGGGGACGTCGTTATCTCTTCAGAATCTCGAGTGTTGTATTTTATCATGATTAAATTAGAAGGTAGTAGAGGTGGGGACGTTCTTATCTCTTCAGAATCTCGAGGGTTGTATTTTGTCCTTATTAAATCAGAAGGTAGTGGGGGTGGGGACGTATTTATCTATTCAGAATCTGGGGGTAGAGCATGTCTAATAAACTCTCTTATTCAAACAAAATTATTGAAATGAACATACACTTTCACAACCCACAAATTATTCAAAATAACACACAATTCGAAAATAAAACACACAATTTGAAAGTAAAACGTACAATAACAAACTAGTTCTCAAACAACTCCTTTAGTAGCATCTTATACATATTTTCATCTACAGCATCACGATCTTCTTTGGTCTTCAAGGACAGAAACATCTCCATCTTCCTAACATGTGCATACTCCAACATAGTTGATGCAGTACTAGCCTTGGATTGTTCAAGGTTTTCAGGAGCATGGGCTAAATTAGATAACTCCTCCTCAATAGCAACCTTTGATTTTCTAGAAGTCGATGATTTGCTCGATGAAGCTCTAGCTTTCTTCTTTGTTGCACCCCTACCTTCTGGACGTCCAATGGAAGGAGCTGAGGAATCAACGTCATCGCCACCACTTTTTCTCTTCGATCCGCTACTTGCAGATTCATTTGCTCCTGGCATATATCTGGGTTGGTCGCGAACCAACTTCCACTCTTCCAGCAAGGAAAACCTATTACCTTCGCACTCTTGATACAACTCTAGACCCTTGGCTATGTAGTCATCATCGGACCAACCACTACACCTCACTCTACATGCTCTACTGTAATAACCAATAAAACTACCTATTTTTTTATTGATCATATGAAAATGACTTTTCCACTTCATCCCTGACCTCTATTTTCCACCTTGGAAGTTTTCATTCACATAGTCTGCAATTTTACCCCAGAAAGTATCACCCTTTTGATTCGCCCCCAATTCACTATCATTACTAACGTGGAAATAACCAGTTAATAAAGATTTGTTCTCTTCCGTGCTCCAAGTGTCGTAACCTGATCTCTTGGCTGATTGTTGGGTTGGAGCAAGAAAATTGAGAGGGGTATCCCCATCAACATTTCCTATAGATATTTGTGTGGAAAATTTCTAGGAAATCACTTGATCCACTACTGAAACAGGGTGTGTTTGGCTCATTAGGTTGTTCACTGTTTGGATAGCGCACAGGAGCGGGAACATAGATGTTTCCAGGAATAGGTTGATAGCCATAAGACATATAAGGATGATTATACGGGTATTGCATGCCAAAATTTGGGGGCATCATATACTGCGATCCAAAATTAGGCTGCATCCCCGTATTCTGAGGATTTTCTAGGCATTGAATGTTTGGGTTCGGAGGTCGCATATTTGGATTTTGAGCTTGGTTAGGGAAGTTGTAATTTGGAAAAAAATTATAATTTTGTGAAGAATCCATGAAAGAGCTTGAAGATTGTAAAAAACTCAGATTTTTTTTGGTGTCCAAATGACACAAACACAATCTCTATTTATAGATCTCAAAATAAAAATAATGGTATATTTTTTTAAATTATTTTGAGTAATTATTATGAAAAAAGGCATTTAAAAAAAATGAAGAAAAAAATGTAAAAAACTCTTTTTTTTTTAGTGTCCAAATAATACAAATCTAGTCTCAATTTATAGATCTCAAAAAATTAAAAATAATGGTATAATTTTTATAAAATTATTTTGAGTATTTATTATAAAAAAACCCATTTAAAAAATGAGGGGGAAAAAAGAAAAATGACATGGACTAATGACAGCCCACCACGCGCACGCGTGGTGGGCTGTCATTGGTCCATGTCATTTTTCGTGACAGTGGCGGGTCCCACTGTGAGAAAAAACCCGGGTGTTAAATTTTGACACCCTATTTGTCCTACTCAGCAATTGACACCTCAAAAGTCTCCTACTACAGCAAATAATCCCTTGAAAAGTCTCATGCTGTGGTTGGTCTTAGGGTGACAATTTCATAAATAAAATAGGATGTTAATTTTGTAAATTAAATAAAGTTATGGTGCCACGTTATTTCGCTTGTATTTCCGGCAGTCTATTATTTTAGTTTAGCTTTACTCTAAACTTATATATATTCTAACTTTCAATATAATGACTACTCCCACCTATTTATATTCCAAAGATTTGGAGCATTACTCAAAAAAAAATTTATTCCAAAGAAACGATCTAATTTTTATCATGAGTGCATATTTTAACTATTCATATTAAAGGTAACCGTGGGCTATGTAACATTGATAATGGTGGATAAAATAGAAACTTGTATGACTATTGGGTAGTGTATGTGAAATTTGATGTTTTTTTACCCAGAGAGTAATTTTCATCTCCCCTTTAAAGATCATTGGCAGTCCCTGGTGTACATGTTCTGTGAACATTGGTTAGTGTTCTGTTTGGCATTCTGGTTTGGTACAAGGAAGTTGGTTACCAAAACCAGAATGCCAAAAAAAGTGTTTTTTGAACCAACTTCTAAAGAAGTTGGTTTAAAAAACCAAAGAAAACAAGGGTTTTGAGGCTGCCAATTAAAGCTCCAGTGGCTGAAACCAAAGGTTTAAGCCAAAACACGGAACGGAGTTTCAATCTAATGAAACTTTCGAAATCCAAAAATACCCCTCGGTATTTATTTCATCGCGTCCGTTTTTTCTTCTTCTTCCTCAGTTTTTCCAAAAATTCTCTCTCCTCAAACCCGACCCTCTCACCTCCAAAATCTATTTTCCTCTTCGAAAATCACTCAAATCTTCTCCGAATCCTCTCAAAATTTGACCAAACATTACCTACATCCATTCAAACAAAACCCATCAATTTATTTCAAAATCCATCCGTGTAGCAGCCCGATCTTCTTCTTCTTCTTCGCCGTGTAGCAACCTGACGTCGGCGTTCTTCTTCCAGCCTCACGCCGACCCTTATACAGAGAGAGAGAGAGGTGCCTGACTTCCAAGGTGAATACCCAGAAACCCTTTTCTTCTATTTCCTTTTTCGTTCAATTAAGGGTAGGGTTAGTACTCTTCATTTTCCCCCAAATCTCTTCTAAGTTCTACAAGTATTTGATGATGGTGAGTTATGTTTCCATTTAGTTGGGTTTTTTCGTGTCTAAGATGTCATGTAAACTGGACTCCGGTTGAAGATTGGAGAAGTATTGATGTGAGGTCACTGGAGGAGGTTATATGTTGAACTTGATATGTATTAAATATGTTGCCATTGGGTTTGAGAACCAAAACGGTGACGAACCCTCCTATATTTTGGTGGGCCGACACTTTGTAACTCAATTCATTGGTTTCCTTTGCATCATTTGCTGTTCAGACATGTCTTGCGTCAAATTAATGCCGAAATATAGCTTAATTGTTGGTTGTATGAGTGCCCATTTTTCTGCCGATTTGATGCTTATTTATACTTTTGGATTAGTACTTATATAGCTGTCCAATTTAGGGTCATTTTTCTGTTGAATTAATGCTCATTTTGCTGCCGATTTGTTGCTTGAACTGATGCTTAATTCCTTGTTGAAATGCTGCCCACTTTTCTGTTGAATTGTTCAACTACAATGCTTAATCGTTGCTCATTTTAGTTACTGCTATATGTGTGATTAGTATAACTCAATGTCTCACAATGTCACACATCGAGTAGTCGATCAAAGTGGGATTTCTCATGATTTCATGGTTGAAGTATGACAAAATTATCCCAAAGTAATTGCCGTTGTATGGACTGAGTGATTTGCTACTGTGATGCTGCATGCAAACTGATTAGCATTTGTTGAACTCGGATGCTTTTGAGACTAGAAAGCAAAGTTTTATGTTTAATTGTTTGATGCAGCCGTGATTTGATTTACTTTATTATTGTTGTTGTTTTAATTGTAAACTGCTATTCGTTGTTACAATAGCGAGTCTGAAAAGAGGCATGATGGTAATTTTAGAGTTCTTCTTGCTGAGTAGGTTGGCATTCAAGATGTAAGGGCTGAAGTGTTAGCAGCTGGCAAAGCTGATGTCATTCGGTCATTTCAAAAGAACGGGAGCATGGTTGCAATGGTGGGTGATGGTATTAATGACTCTCCTGCTCTAGCTGCTGCGGATGTGGGTATGGCAATTGGGGCGGGCACAGATATTGCTATAGAAGCTGCTGATTACGTGTTGATGAGAAATAACTTAAAGGATGTGATTACGGCCATTAATCTCTCTAGGAAAACCTTTGCTCGTATTCGATTGAATTATATTTTTGCAATGGCCTACAATGTGATAGCGATACCTGTTGCTGCTGGTGTTTTCTTTCCCTCTCTAGGTATTATGTTGCCACCATGGGCAGCTGGTGCTTGTATGGCTCTGTCTTCTGTAAGTGTCGTGTGCTCCTCTTTGCTTCTCAGAACGTATAAAAGGCCGAGGCTCACCACTATATTGGAAATAACTTTATTATTGTTGTGCTCATTTCCTTCACTTCGTGTTTCTTGTTTCTTGTTTTCCTTTTTGTGTTGGTGGCTTTCTGTTCCATGAAAAGAACCACGCATGTACCTCATTGTGAGTGAGAAAGTTGTAGTGCCAGAATCTGAAACTCTATATAACTAGTGCTCATTTTGATTTTAAAATGCACCACCTGAACTAAAAATTCCAAAAGAAGAGAAACTGAACTCTAATTTGATGTTTCTTTTTGTAATTGCTCTAATTTCATTCAATTTGCAGGGCTACGATGTAATAATAAAAAGAGAGCAACGAGGTACTAAATGATTGCAATACAATATAAAATTATCAAGAATAGTCTCACTTAAAATTTTGTTCTAAAGATTCTGTAAGTAATTCAACGATCTACGAAAGATTAATTGTTATACAAGAAATAAGTAGGGATGAGTAACGCCTCAAAGATGGTCGTACGTATAATTAGAGAAGTATGTCCGATGAACCATATAGCAAATAACTCAAATTTTAAACGGTATTAATAGATTTATTTTAATGGGGTTTTATATGCAAATGATGTTAATCATATAGCAAATAACTCAAATTTTTAATGGTATTAATAAATTTATATTTATATATGATTAAAAAAAGTTTACTTTATTTATGATATTAGATAAATATTAGGTGGTAGAGGTTAGATTATAAATAAAATGATTAAAAACATATATAAAGATACTAAAAAAATTAATTCTAACACTTGAAATGAATTTATGCCCTTTATGGTCATTTTACATTCCAACCATAGTTTTAAAACAGTTTTTACCAAACACCAAAAACAACTTCTGGTTTCCCCACAGAACTTTTAACAAACATTTACCAAACAGCATACTCCGTTCTACAAAAATCTAAAACTGACTTTTGCAGACTGAACTTTTTTCTACTGAACTTTTCCAGTTAGAATCGGAACGCCAAACAGACCCTAAGTGCCTTCTCAACTTTTCTAAGTGAGATTATGCATGTTTTCTTCCTTTTGTTCTATTGTTTAGGCTTTAATTTGAAAGAAACCAAAATCGTGTTGCTTAGTAGTTCTGATTGGGCTTGGTCACCGCCTCTCATTCATAACTTATATGTCATGCGGGTTATTGGAGTGAGCAACTGAAAAGAGCCTGAGGATATTTTGAGTGTAATTAATTGTGATTGCAGTTAACCGTGGATAAAAGTTGACAGATATTTGAGTTGCCGAAGTACTCTGAATTTGTTTGTATTCTTATTTAAAGTGAGTGCTATTTCCGGAACTTGTTTTGTGCTTACAGTTTGCAAATTGAGTGCTTCCTTTTTGGGTCGGGTTGGCCGCAGCTGAATGCCCTCAATCCATTGCCTTGAGCGAATCTCATTCGTCCCTCTGAAAATCTCTCGAGTAAATCAAGATGGGTAACTTCAAAAGGATCTTCTCTGGCAAAGAGGAATGATAGAGGAGGAAAACAAGATGTGCCCTTTGTGCAACTATGATTCTGAAACTATTTCCCATCTTCTTATCCACTGTGATGCAGGTAGGGGCTGCTGGAATTATATAATGCAGTGGATGGGAGTGCCATGGTGTCAACCAAGAACACTAGGGGACCTATGGAATATGTGGGGGGATCTATGCCCGCGTAAGGGAGTGCAAATGGAGAGACTGTGGCGCCCGCTATTCTATGCGGTGATTTGGAGCGTTTGGAAGCAAAGGAATCAAGTGATTTTTAGACAAGGAGTTTGGGATCAAAGGAAAACGATCCACCTCATTTTTGCGGTTTGGCATAGATGGTTGAGTAGTAAGGTCTTTAAATTTCCCTACAGCCTAGCCATGATAATGGCTGCTCCTACTTGGCTGCTAACGTGGGGTAATATGCCCAGTAGGGCTGGCTTAGGATAGGTATTTCCTATTGCTGCAGTTCTTAGTCCCCGGCTGGGGCAAGTCTGCAGTTTTTTATTTTTGTGTACATTCATCCCTTTTCTTCTTCAGCCATAAATTCTATGACTATGAATAAAGTCTTCAGCTTATTAAAAAAAAAAAAAGATCTTGTGGAGTTGAGTTCAAGAAAGATTCTTCTTTCATCAAAGACCAAGTACATCTGTCTAAAATGAGCTTCTGCATTGGCTGCAGCCGATTTGCCATTGTATTAGGCCTTGAATGCTTATTCCATCGGACCTGAAATTGTTACTGTCCTTTATTTTGTGAAAAGTAGGGTTCTTAGAAAAATGTTTAATAGGATAGAATAGAGTGGATACCATCTGAAACTGAACACAGGCTTCCACTTCATAGGATTAGGATGCTATTACTTCGGTTACCAAACCACTAATATGGGAAGTTTAATAAAGAGCCTGCGCTTTTGTTACAAGCGAAAAGAAAGAAAAGAAAACAATCAACAACGAAAATGGCAGGTCCCTATATATATAGATATAGATAGCTACAGAGGAAGATACATCAGTGCTCCCCAGCCTACTGGAACTAGGGAACCCCGACAATCAACAGCACTACTCCAGTACAATTGGCACCAGCAGCCACAGAAATCAGCAGTCTAACAGGTTAATGTCCCCCTATCTGGATAAAAAAGGAAAATTACTTATACATACACAAACATATAAGTAAAGTCGGTGCTTCTTCACTTTATAATTTTCAGTTTTCATTTGTATCCTCTTTACCATGTGTTTATGGGTCTTGTACCGTGGATCAGTCAACTGTCATGGGTTGGGTCATGCAACACCTAAAGCGTGCCTTGCGAACAGTGGTCATGATCTCAGTTTCTGCGTTCTCAAGCATCCTGACAATATCAGTGAAAGGAGGGCGGACTTCAGGGTTGCTATCCCAGCAGCGGGTCATGATTTCACTCAGCACAGGTAGGCAGTCATTTGGGATAACTGGCCTTACACCTTTGTTCACCACCGCAAACGCAGCTTGCACTGCTGTCATGTTCTGGAAAGGAAGCAAACCTGTTATAAGCTCCCAAAGGACAATGCCGAAGCTATAGACATCCACCTTCTGAGTATAAGGCCTATGCTGAATCATTTCTCTGCATCAACAGTCAAGTCCACAGAGGAAAGTAGTTAAAAAGGCTATCTATTTCAGTAGCCAGGAGAGTTATGAAGATCTTGTAAAAAGAAATTGAGAAACAGTAATCCATGGTTTGCTCCAAATTCGACTGCATCAAGAAGAAAAGGCCAGCCGTAGAAGTGGAAATGAAGAGAGACCAGAGCATAAAAGAAAATTGCTGTTAAAAATTACTAGATTCCTCCCAACAAGAATATATCTAAACATGGTAAGCTTATTAATGCACGTGGAGTCTTGAGCGTTTTTCTAGGAGGAAGTATGACTGCCAGGAAAAGTATCGACAAGATAATAAAAGACATGATTGCTAATGCCAATAAAAATGTGCTCAAAACAAAACTCTTAGGTGAGCAGGTGCAAAACTATATCTATAGCAAACTGATGTAGGGGTTACTATATCCATTCATGTGGCAAAATTTCTTTGAAAAGTAAATCATTTTCCATAAATTTAAACTTCTTGCATGCTTATCACACATCAGATTGATGCCCATACCCAAATGAACAGACCAGAGTCACATAATGATGACAAGGTGTTCCGCTGGACGCGTCAATGGGCAAAGACTCGTGTCATTGCCAATACAGAAAGGCACAGTTCTTATATTTTATTTATCAAAACTCTTTAAAATTAAAGGTTCATCTTTCTAGAAACCCCTAGTTTTGTTTTGCGAATAATTCCTAACACGCGACACTTATAAACAATTATGCACAGATGCAAATGAATAATTACTATTCCCGGATATGCTACAAGAACGTCAAGGCACAAAAATAAAGTAAGAAAAAATGTAGTAGTACATGTCCCATGTCTGAACAATACAGGAAAGTAACTAAAAGCCACAATTAAGATAAACCCTAAGAATGAATATATACACAATGATTTTCTGCACATAACAGAAAACGAGTAAAAGCCAAAAGGGTGAAAGTATGCCAAAGTTATTGTATAAAGGATCAAAATACTTACGGTGCCATCCAACGGTATGTCCCAGTTTCTGGTGTCATGCCTTCTGTCTGCACCTCAATCCGTGCAACACCAAAATCTGCAATCTTTATGGATTTATCAAAGGAAATCAGAAGGTTATCCGACTTCAAATCCCGGTGTATAAAGCCAAGCCCATGAACATAAGCCATTCCTCTTGCAACATCCAATGCTTGCTTAACTGCCAATTTCAATGGCACTGCCCGATTCTGCCTCCTGGTCAAAAACTGCCTAACTGACCCACCCTTTGCGTACTCAGTCACAATACACCAAACCATGGGCTTACGACATGCACCAATGAACCTCACAATGTTAGGGTGCTTTAGTGTCGCAAGCATCATGACTTCCTGTTGGAATTGTTGCTCCATCACTTGTGCCTTCTCTGGGCTATTCTCCGGTCTCTCCAATATCTTAATGGCAACATCCTCCCCGTTATATGTCCCTCTGTACAACTTTCCAAAAGCACCTTGGGCAAAAGCTGTACCCATATTGAGTTTACGCAAATCAATTGTCCATTCATCATAATTCTGCAGTCCCTCAGTAGGATACCTAACGTCCATTAATGCTTGTGCCAGTGCATCATCATTAAGTGCATGGGTGACCTTGCCAGGACGATATACACTCTGCCCAACTGAGACACTGTAGTTGTGACTGACAGGTTTTAAACCTGGGTGACTTAAAATGTGGGTCAGAGAATCATTGGATCCTACGCTGCTGTTGCCCACTGACATTGAGACTGATCCACCAGTATTGCTCGTTTGCAAACTATCCAAGGACATATTTGTACCTTCATCAAGCTTTTGGTAAAACCCTTGTGTGAAATCATAGTAGTTGTTGTCATTGTTGTGGTTTCCACCCATTAGTCCGGTAAATTTTGGCCCATCTACCATTTTCCCAATCATAAATGAAACTCCTCAGAGTAGAGTCACCGATGCAAGATTGTTCTTTCGTGAAACTCCTAAGCTCATCTGATTGTTTGACAACTCTAGTGAATCGGTCCTGAAACGAGAAACACGAGTGAGAAGGTTTTGAACCGATTGTGGGAAATAATAAGGCATGCAGTAGAGATAAGTAAGGAAGACTGATTTGATTGTGACATGAAATCAGAGAATTGAAGAACATCCACACCCAGATATATACATACAATTTGAGTGTGCAAAGTATGAAAACAATAGAGCATCCAACACAGGGAAACAGGGAAACGAAAAGAAGATGAGATCTAGTCTTTCTTTCTTTAGATAGATAGATTATAGATAGATAAAATAAATAATTAATATACTAATTAAATAAAAAGGCAAGAAGAGAGGAGAGAGAACAGTCGTCGTCCTTTTCTTTTCATTTACTGTTTTTATTCAAAATGATAGATAAAATCAGTCACCTTCTCGCCAAACTTACTTTACACATGTTATTTTTTGGCTTTTTGAGTTTCGATTCCAAGTCCTTCTGTATTGTAACTTATTCATCCCCTTTCACTTTACTAAAAAGCACACAAATTTTTTTCTCTCTTACAATTAGAATATACAATTAAATAAATCTACCGAACTTACAACCTACCTTATAAATAGAGTTGCACTCAATTTATTGTTCTATAGCTTATGTGTATAAAACATTGTTCAATCTATATTAGTAGTCCTTAAAGTTTCATATGTTTAAATAGCTAATCGGTCTTTAGTTTTAAGGTTTTGGTTCATGTACCTTTAAAAAAAATTATTCAACCACTTTCTCTTCCACCCTTATTATATAGGAGTATTTTTATATATTTATATAATAATAATAATAATAAAAACGTGCAAATCAATGTAGATTTGGGTCAAAGATAAAGTTTTTTTTTAAAATCTTTTATTAATTGTTTTAGTTTACGTGTTCGTAAAAAAAATTATGACCTCTAGGTGATTAATTTAGTTTTCAATCAACCCTAGGTGATTAATTTAGTTTTAATATTCATTAAAAAAATTCAACCAAATCTCTAAATGATTTATTTAGTCCTTATATTTGTAAAATATTTTCAATCAAATTCCTGCATTTATAGAATCTCATTTTTTCTCGTGTTTGTAAATTTATTTTAACTAAACCTTATATAATTACTACTTCTAATAATTTTTATATAATTCATTATTAATGATTACCAAACAATTGACTAATTTATCTTGTCTCTATTATTTAAAGATTAATTTAATCTCCGTATTTGAAAAAAAAATATTTAGACAATCATCAAAAAAATTCAATTTGTATGGATTCTCATATTTCTTCATACGTGCATACGTAATTACTTTTTATAATTTTTATACAAAGTTTGTGAATGATTAGTCAACTCCGTGATTAAAATGGCTTTTTAAGATAATTTATTTACCTTTGCATTAGTATAATGAATTTTTTATCCTTAATTTTGTCTTTTTAAGATCTTTCCTTTCCTCAAATGAAGCCTAGGGACTAAAGGTTTTAATATAAAAGTCTCTCTTTTTTTCTAAAAATATTATATTTAATAATTTGATGTTTTAAAATTATATAATGGTCTTTAATATTTTAGATAAATTAGATAATTTTTTATAATTTTCAAAATATCAAGTGATATAGATTAATTATTTATATTAGTTTTTATTTTATACTAATTTTTTAAGTAATTAAATTTGTCAATACTCATAACTCATTGGTTGTTTGCTTGTGATTAAGTACCGGTAAGA
This sequence comes from Viola odorata, assembly GCA_963691705.1. Taxonomy (NCBI): domain Eukaryota; kingdom Viridiplantae; phylum Streptophyta; class Magnoliopsida; order Malpighiales; family Violaceae; genus Viola; species Viola odorata. The sequence continues at coordinate 45,855,077 of OY829539.1, read as the reverse complement.
TTTCAGGTTCAAGTCAAACCTCTATTTCAAAGAAAAGTAATCAAATTAGAAGTGATTTAAAAAATAGTAGTAATTTTTAAATTATTGCTCTTATTAAATTAGTTACTAAAAAGGTAGGGTAGTGTTATTTTCACACCCAAAATTGTTACTTCTATACCCTTTGCTTTGAAAAATTACTACTTTAGCCTTTATTATATTTTATGACATAAATTTCAATACTTAAAAAGGAGAAGTGAAGTAAACTCATAGATCAAAAGTGCGAGAATAACACCACTTAAAAGGTATATTATTATACATATTGTATGCATAAAAAAACCCTACTACTATAGGTCGAAATAGGAGACTTTATAAACTATGAGATATTTATGTAGATTATTCATTAAAATTATTTTTAACAAATTAGCATATATTAATTATTATTACAATTATATGGATTGAACTCACCAGTCGAACTATAACACCATGTCTTGTTCTTAAATTTTTTACCAAAATAATCCTCAAAATAAAAATAAAATAATTTTAAAATATATTTGAATACTTTTCATTCATAAAAAATATTTCAACAGTAGGAAAAAAGTAATCTTTATTGTTCTCTCCTCCTACTCGATCGGCATCCCACCAAATATCAATTTCCATAATTTTTGACACGAGAAAATATGCAAATCTACATCTCTAATTCTATACTTAATCATCAACATGAACAAAATGTATATGGATTTTTGTTGTGTTCGTTTTATCTTTTAAGGCACCCGAATTTATTAAAAATCGTCATAGAATAGCAGCAAAACACAAGGTAATATGGTTTGTTTTATTATTTTTAATGTAAACTTTTTACCCTGCTTCTATTTAAATTATTAATTATTTTCACCATTTTATGTAAATTGAGTTGATAGATAAAGACTATTTAGTTATTTTTACTCAAAATATAAGTATTTAAAACAAAAAATCAGTACCAAAAATCGTTTTTGAATCTCTATACGTGCAATTCCTTCAACACAAGAAGAAATTTTCATATATTTTTTATATAATTGTTGATACAGTTTCTGATTTTTTGATCAATTTTTTGGTTGTGCAAACCAAAAATAATAAGAATCTTGGGTTATAAAAGTAAGTGGATTTATTTTTTGTCCCATAATCCGAGATGCCATTTTTATGAACTTCTTTATCCACCTCGGATTTTTTAAATATATATTATATTCTTGATTCAGAAACAAAAAAAAGAAACTTAGCATGCCAAATCAACACTTAAACTCATTCTAAAGCTTTTACTTTTTCTTGAAAAATATTAAACAAATTATCAATATTTTTTTTCATTTAATAAACTCTAATTAAATTGATTTTAATATAACTTAATGTTACCACATGTTACTTAAAACTTGTCTACAAACGTGCCAAAAACACCTTTTGATTAATCTTATTTATTATTTATTAATTTTATTTTAATTTTTAATAAATTACATTAATTAAGCATTCCAACCAATTGATCCGTTATAGATTTTCAAGTGACACCTAAATTGTATATTCATTACATATTAATTTTATTACATTAAATTTATATTAATTTCTAAGAAATTATATTAAATTAAACATTTTAACATTTTAACTATTTGATCAGATATAGAATTTCAAGTGACATCCAAGTCCTATATAAGTACGAAGTTGTCTCAAAACTTACCACATGAGCATTCTTTTATTTTAGACCCCTTTAACTTCACATCTATTTTCGTCTAGCAAGCTACATCTTCAAATTCTCTTTTATTCATGGTATTTTTCATTTGAAATTTTACTGCTTTTGTTTTATGATTCAACTTTTTTTTAAATTATAAGTCAATTTTAATTTAATTTTATATTCAATTCATATTTATATACAATATAATTGGTAATAAATGATCAATGGTACAATAGACCGCGCAAATGGAATAGTTTTTATTTCTTAATGATGAAATATTAAAAATTATAAATAGATGAAAAAAATATTCAATAGCAAGGTAAACAAATATATAACTATCACGAAACTCTATAAATTTCATTGAGTTAGTATGAATATGAAAATTAATTTGTACGGTTTTAAAGTTGAAAAAAACAAGTAAAATTTTAAATAATTAAAAGACACATCACGCGTACCATAGTTCATATAAATTACAATATTCTTATTGCTAAATTAATAATTATAATAATTTAAAATTCATAAGTGTGTTATCAATTCTATAATTTTTTTTATATAAACATAACATATTTTTATGTAGATTTAAAATTAGAAAATAAATTATTACTCATCTAAAACAATAAATAAATTAACTTGCAGTGCTATATGTATTTAATAGTAGAGAAATTTATAATCAAATTTTAATTTTTTTATGTATATATATTTTATATTAATATTTTAATAAAATATCAACATATATATAATCCGGACGATGCACAAACTTTTATCTAGTAATAATAATAAGGAAGATGAACCAAATAGTTTGTTTGTGCATATGGTGGTGGTGAGCATGTTCGAAGTGTTTGAATCAAAAAAATGTAAGAGCCATTATATTATATAAAATTTTAAAACCAAGTATAATAATGTATTATTTTTAAATAAGAAACGCTAGTGGTCTTAGGATAGATTTTCTAAAGAATTGAGATCTATCAATTTTGTCTTATGGGAAATGGAAGTATGGAACCATAGAGACGTACTATAGATAAGATGAAAAAGGTGAGAGAGAAAATTCTCATGTGATTTTTAAAAAATAATTAAGATATAATTTTATGTCCCATAAAAAAATAAGGTTGGGAAGTATAGGAATGAATAAAGTATCATCACATAGAAGGACACCTCATAGAATATATCATCGAGTAACAAAAGTCTAAAATCGGTTGATCTCAGTTGACCCGTTTAATCAAAACGATCTTATATACTTTTTTTATAAATAAAATAAAATAATAAAAAGTGGAAAAAATAAAAAAAAAATCATAAAATTATAAAATTAAGAAAAAAATATAATAAAAAGAGTAAAAATATGAAGAAAACATAAAAAAATCAAAAATTCAGAAAACACAAAATATGTAGGAAATTATAAAAAAAATAAAAAATACGGATTTTAAATGTTTTTATTATATTTTGCTGATTTTTTATAATAATTTTAAATTATTTATTTTTATTTATTTATTATGATTTTTATAATTTATTAAATTAGTTAAATCTTTTAGAATTTTGTATAAATTTTCTAAATTTGCTTATATTTTTTTAAATATTTTTCCTATATTATTGTTTTATTATAAATTTTGACATACAGTCCTAGCTTTTTATATATATGTGGGTTTTGGGCAGGTTGATATTATATTCATTTTTATTGGACACAAATTATCTTTATTTATCTATTAATTAATATGTTGGTAATTAAGGTAGCGTTTAGTTGGCGGAATCAGGGAAGAAAGTAACTCGGGAATCTGAGATTCTGAGTTTTATTGCGTTTGGTTGCGACAAAGAATCACTCTCCCCCGGAATCCAACTTTCCTTGACTGCCTTGACTTTCCCAAAAGTGGGGGAAAGTGATTCCTTGGTTAGGAGGTGGGAAGAGTGATTCCCCTACAGGAAAAGTAATTTTTTATTGTTAAATGACATATTTATCCAAAACTAATTATAAAAAAATTAACCTAATAAAGCATCTTCTTCCTTCTCTATTTTCTAAAATTTCACCAAATTATATTAATTACATAAAAATTATAATTAATTACATAAAAATTATAATAAACACATAAAAATTATATTAATTACATCAAAATTATAATAATCACATAAAAAATATATAGTAATGATGTAAATAATAATATGTAGAAGAAAATACGGTTAGAAACAGGAATAAATCATCTAAGAAATCCATATCCTAGATTTGTCTATTGTTGCAATTGTGTTTTTTTTGCATTGCTATAACAATATGTGTCATACTTTATTATAATTTTCAAAGACTCTAATACGAAAGTTATGTCATTTGTCATATTCTTTAACCTGAAAAAACCATAGTCATAAAACAAACTCATTTGATATTTTAATTGTTGAAAGATAGATAATTAAATAGAGAGAAAGTCTAACGTGTTTAGAGGAAGCCGTGTAACACAATATATATAGAAAAGAATAATTAGACACCTAACAAGATAACAAAAAATACCTAACAAAAGGATAAAATAGTCTCTCTTTTTTTAATTTCCTTGAGGATTCCCAAGTACAAAACAAACATAATAATGTTAATCTTAAATCTCAACCAAACACAAAAAATTGACATTCCCCAAGTATCACTCTCCCAAGTATCACTCTCCCAGAGAGTCATTCAAAGGAGAAAAGTAGCATTCCGTGAACCAAACGCTACCTAAAAGGATACCTATGTGTTTTAATAATATTAAGGTAATTTGTGTTCAATAAAAATAAGGAAATGCTATTTCGGCCGAACTCCCTTGCCGAATTCCCTTGTCGACTGACGTGGCAAGAGTTAAGATATTACAAAATTGCCATTCACTCTGAAAAATAAAAATAAGCACTTAAATTCAAAATTATCAAAGATTTTAACAGAGGTTCTCACGCTCTCGGTGCTGCGCCGCTTCACCGAGTCAGATCCCTCATCGCCGCGCCCTCACCGCACCCTCACCGCACCAGATTCGCCATCGCCACCGGTGCCCTCACCGCACCAGAGGTTCTCACGCTCTCGCTGTTGCGCTGCCTCACCGAATCAGATTCGCCATCGCCACGCCACGCCCTCACCGCACCAGATTCATCGCCGCCTCGCCACACGCCATCGCCGCCTCGCCCTCACCGCACCAGGCTCTAAGGTACCTCATTTCTCATATTATGCTTAATTCATATGTGATTAATTAATTAGTTACTAAGATAGTCAGTTGTGTAAACAAAACTTACTATTTAAGAATTAATTAATCCCTAAATTAGATAGTTAATTACCAAAATGCAGTCAATATGTTACTGAACTTCTACCGGTCAGATTGCAATCTGAGATTCCTCTGACACTTAGTGGTATTAAGGGGTTGTTGTTGCATTTAGCCATTTTCATGGATTGATCTGCTGAAATAGAAACATGGTTGCTGTCTAAACTTGAATTTCCATGGCCAAAATTGGTTTGTTGATGAGGAGCTTTCCGATTGGATTGGAAAGAATCAATTGTAAGATTTTGTTGATGCAGGGCAGCCATAGAAGATGTGTAAGAAGTTTGTTCCATTTTCTGAATCAATCTTGGCATCCAAATACACCTAACAACATCAAGAAAATTCTTGCTGTCGGATTCAATTTTGAGCTGTCTTGCCTGCTTTTGCACTCTTGTTCTCCAATAGTTCTTGATTTCATTATCTGTTCTTCCAGGTAGATGCTGTGCAATCTTGGACCACCTAGCATCTGTGATTCCAAATTTGTTTGTATTGCATTTTAGGAGTTGGAAGGTCAATCCCCTGGGACATCATCACAGTTTGATACTTTCGGATTTACAGCTGCTGAAGTTGTCCGTACGCAAGTGGAGAAGGAACAACAACAGAGGTATGATATTTGCACTTGCTGACTACTTGGTAGTAATGAAGTATTTGGTTAATTATTGTTAACAGAACTTCAGTAAATAAGAAATGCGTGCCTGTTTGTAGGAGAGAAACCGATAGGTGGCATTGTTGCTGGTTTCCTTAGACAACGTAGGATCTCTCTTACATTTTATATTCATGTTTCTTCCCCACAAGTGTTCTGTTTCTTCTTCACCTATCAAGAATCCCAAATATATCGAATTAACCTTCAGTTCAACCGTAGAGGGCAAAAGGGTTTAATCGGTGTTTAAATTAAAATCAATATGATTATTTTTAAATTGGCAATCATATTGATTACAGAATTAGCGCACGTGTTATGATTAAAAATTAATAATTATCTGCTTCCCGATGATTTTAATAGTCTCCTTGACTCACACTCTTTTGTAGGTCTGATGTCAGAAAGCTTTGCATCTTCATCACGCACATGGAGGAAGAATACTCAATTCGGAGACGTGAACTATGAAGGTGTCACGCACATGCCTAAATATTCTCAATAATTCTGAGTTGTATCCTGATTAGGAATAGCAATGAATCTTGCACAGGATGTTGTCAACAATTCGCTTCTTGATGTGAATATCTTTGGTAAAAACAAGAGTTGAAATACAAATCACAATATTCAACTGTAAAGAATACTGAAAGAAAAATAAAAATAAAAATATTAGGAGACAATGGATCAAGTTTATGTCAACAGCAACATATTTATATCATCAGTTTTAATCAACACAATATATCTCTACTTTTTTTACAATATTTAATGCATTCACTCTATACTAGAACCATCAGTATTAAAAAATATAGTGTTCGTAGCAGGTAATTCCTTTCATGTCTTCTGTTTTAACTTCATCGCATATTTGTTGCTTCGTATATAATACGAGATTTTTTTTCAGTTCACATCTCTGGATAAAATGGTTCTCAAGCAACAATCTAGATTAACGCGTAAATAAGAGACTACATTCTCAAACAAGTAAGAGATGAAAAATAAACCAACAATCCCAAAACTCGGGCACGAAATAGAATAACGAGTGCTATAACTTGATTGATAAAAATTATCTGTTACACTAAAAAGTTTAAATAGATAATTCATACAAAGTAAAAGTTTAAATAGATAATTCATACAAAGTTAAAAGCAAACAAATTTTATCGTATACTAATGCTGAATAAAATTATTAGATCCACCCCAAATTTTTTGTACCTAAGCCACGAGGTATGGTTGCCACGTTGTTGATTTTGTGCAGGTATTTTAGATTAGCAGTGAACAAAATGGATCGTAGCTCTGACTTCTTGAATCAGAAAAGATCATACACCTATAAACAAGCATGCCAAGAAGATTTTAAATCACTAAAGTAGCATAAAAATAAGCGAGATACAAAATTATTCAATTAACTTTTCCAAAAAAGAAAATGAGTTCTGCACATACATACTACATCAACAAGAAAGTCGATTATAAAATAACGTACTCATTTTGTAGAATTTTAAAATAATAAAATAAAATAAATTACTCGATTTAGGTTAAATTATGTCAATAAATTATAAAATTATTATTTATAAAATCATTTACAAGGATGCTAATTTGGGAATTTTATTCCAACAAACACAAAACCAAAGTTGCTTTCGGTAATAAATTTGATTAAATAGGAAGCAATACCAAACAGATAATATGTTAGGAGTTTTGGAAAAATAAAATAGAAATGGTTAGGGCAGTTCCAGTGCTTGTAAAGTAATACCATACAGCATAAGACACAACGGCAAGCAGTTTAGGGCGTAAAAGAAGCAATCGAAGCCGTAGAAGAGGGCTCTTACTTGGCCGAATACTATATATTTCATCTCTTTCAAATCTTCACTCTTGAAAGGTAAACTCAGAAAAACTCCTTTCGTCAGATCCGCTCTTCTTTCTCCCACCAAAACGAAACATAACCCTAATCATCCTCTTCCTCTTTTTTCTCGATTTTTCTAACTATTTTCTTCTAGATGGATCGATACCAGAGAGTGGAGAAGCCTAGAGCAGAAACTCCAATTGATGAAAACGAGATTCGTATCACTAGTCAGGGCAGGATGCGCAGCTGCAGACCATCCACACCAATGTGTTTTTGGTGTGGGTTTTTGGGTGTTTTTACCCACAGCAATGGGTTTTTCGAGTGTCTTTGTGTTGGCCCAAGGGCTCATTAAATCTTGTTTTGATGAATTAAGGACACACAAATTAATTAATATACTAACGCAATTTTAAGTTAAAGTATTTGTAGTTTGCGACGAGACAACAAAAGAAGCAACAAATCAATTATCGCAAGCTCGAAGAATCAAGTGTATATTAGAGCATTAAACGTGTAAGTATGATTCTAATTAGCACTTGATTTATGTTCGATAATACCTCAAGAAAAGTGTCAAAAGATTTTTTACACGAAAAACAATTTTTGGGAAAAGAGTTTTTGATTTCACTGTAGCAACGGAGAGTTTAACTGTAGCAACGGATAAACTCACTGTAGCAACGGGAATGAATAGTTTCACAGTAGCAACGGATAGTTTTTCACTGTAGCAAACGGATATATTTTTGTTACTGTAGCAAACGGCTAGTTTTTGGCTCCTTCCTTCTTGGATGAGCCTCTACTCTTTTGACACTATAAATACTCATCTAAGATGAGTTACAAAGAAGAAGAAAGCATTTATAAGTTCTATATACACAAATTACATTTACAAACTCTCTTAATCAAAGTTTTACCACGCAAGCTTCACATATCGGTTTTCAACCATTCTTGTGTCTTTTAATTCGAGTTTGGATCGCTTTCTTCTTGAGGTAATATTGTTCATTTGTTGGTGTTATTTTGAATCATACATTTATTATTTGTACACCAATTATTTGTTGCAAATATTATTAATTCAAATTGTGAAGGTTCTTCAATCCTTACCTTGAAAGAGGATTGTAAAACGGTTGTGGTTGAGCCCGTAAAAACTAAAGTGTAAGGTTGTAGTTGAGCCCGCAAAAACTACGGTGTAAGGTTGTGAGTTGAACCCGTAAAAGCTCAAGGTAATAGCAAAGGTGTTTGCATTAGAAAATCCTAAGGGTGAAGCTCTTAGGTAGTGGAGTACAATTCAGATTGTGAATTGGAACCACTATAACTCTTTGTGTCTTTGTTATTTTTCCTTACATTTTGTGTGCGATTTTTTATTGCCTATTCACCCCCCCCTCTAGGCCGGGATTATTGTTTTATCAATTGGTAGCGGAGCAAGGTCACTTGTTACAAGGTTTAATCACCTCAAGTGAAGATCAAATATGGCTCAAGAGGGATTCTTGGTGCATAGAGAAGGTACTGCAACCAGCCGACCACCATATCTTGATGGCAACAATTATTTACATTGGAAGATGAAGATGAGATATTATTTGGGTGCTCAAGAGTCGGATATGTGGGATTGTGTTACAAATGGATATGTTTCTCCAACGGAACCATCCGATTCAACATCAACAAAACTTCTTCCTTACGAAAAATGGAGCGCTGGACAAAAGACAAGACAATCTATGGAATGTAAAGCAATGTATGCTTTGTGTTGTGCTATATCTCCAAGTGAGTACAATCGCATTAGTGGCTGCAAAACTTCAAAGGATGTATGGGAAACTCTTCAAATGGCTCACGAAGGGACTACTCAAATTCGGGATCTTCGACTCAACCAACTCAAGCATGAATACGAATTGTTCAAGATGAACAAGAGTGAGTCTATATATGATCTTAGCACAAGGCTTCAAAATTTGTGCAATGCTATGAGTAATCTTGGATTTACTCCAACAAATGATGAGATGGTTCGGAAGATTTTAAGTATCCTTCCTAGCAAGTGGATAGCAAAAACCGCAGCCATTGACGAATTGGAAACAAAACCTACATTCACGCAAGTTGTAAGCTCTCTCACCGCCTTTGAACACAAGCTGAATTTATTCAACTTGGAAGAAGGGGACGAAAAAGAGAAGAGCAAAAATATTGCTTTTGCAAGCAAAGTCCGTGAAGAAGATGATGAATCTATTGCCCTTTTATCTAGAAAACTCAAAAATTTCTGGAAAAAGAAATACCAAGGTGAGTCTACTAACCCTTCTAAATTAAAATTTAAAAATGATGTTGTTTGTTTTGAATGCGACAAACCAGGACATATCAAGAGCGAATGTCCGTATCTTGAAAAGAAGAGGAGACATGAGAAAAGAAGATCAAGCGACAAGAAGGAAACTCATAAGAATCCTAGAAGAGCTTTTAAAGCTACTTCCACTTGGAGTGATGAGGATGAAAAATCAAGTAGTAATCCATTGGACTCCTCATCCGAAGATGAAGTCGCAAATTTGTGTCTCTATGCCGACGTTGATAGTGATGCATCTCAAAAGAGCTCTTCATCGACTTCTACTTCTCTCAATGGATGCACGAATGCGTGTCTTATGGCAAATGAGGACAGCGATGATAATGAATCGGTTAGTTCTTGCAACTCCTTAAATGATGAAAATTCTTATAATAATGTGGATGAAGCTTTTCATGATTTAACTATCCTCTTTAATGAATCTACTAGGAAGAATTCTAAACTTGCTAAAGAACTAGAAAATATTAAAAATGAAGTTAGCAAATTAGAAAAATCCAATCAATGCTTAACGGAGGAAAACAATATGTTAACCATTGATAACGTAGATTTGAAACTTGTTTTGGATGAAACTAGAAATGAGTATAAATTGCTTGATATTGCTAGAAGTAAGGCTATAGATAAAAACTCTACATGTGATCTTTGTGCTAAATCTACCAAAGAAATTGTAGAGTTAAAAGAAAAGATTAAACATCTTGAGATTACTCTAGCAAAATTTGTTCAAAGCAAACAAAGTCACCATGATTGCATGAATGATCAAAAGAGAGATGGTGATATGAGGGGTATTGGTTTTACTCATTCTTCACATAAAAAGAATTTCAAAAATTCTTTTGTTAAAGCAAGTTCTTCCAACTATCATGCTAGCTCTTCTAATTGGCATGATAATTCTCAAAACTATTTTCAAAAACCCTCTCATGGTAAGCCTAGATATAAATGTAGCTTTTGCAATAAATTTGGTCATTTATCTTATTTTTGCTATATTCGAAAAGGGCTTATTTTTGCAAAACAAAATTGGGTACCTAATGGTACTTATGCTAACATAGAAGGACCCAAACGTGTTTGGGTACCAAAAGCAAACTAATTTGTTTTGTAGGTGTGCCGGAAACCCATTGCGAAGAAATAGAAATCTAAAAGCGGGTGTTCGCGGCACTTGGAAAGGAAACCTTAAGAGAAAAGGTTATGGTATTGGTAAAATTTGGTATTTTTCCTTTCTAATTCTTTTGGCAATAAATATGATATATATATATGATTGATTTTATCGTTAACATTGATCATCTGTTCAAGTATATATTCTCATAAATTTGGCAAGAAAGAATTGTTCTTGTAGGAACTTAGCTTGAATGGTGGCCCAAGGGAATTACCACTTAAAGCCGCATTGATTTTGATGGGCTTGGCTCGATTGCAAACATTGAAGCTATTCGGTTGAAATAGCAAGGTCTAGACATGTTGAAAAATCGCAATCGGTATTCCTTGAACTCTTATTTTTATGTCTATATTTATTTGATGAATATACGTGTTTTAAATGATTATGTTAGTCATTAAAATCCATAATCATATATGCTATAAGTTGCCGAAAATTATTTTGTTTGCTTGTGCATATACGTGTTTAGTTAGAACTATTTTTTCTATGCATGTATGCTTTTGTTCATGTGATTGATCATTGAGGAAATCAAATTGATGTGATATTTTTATGAGTCAAATGATTAGAGTACTTTTTAGAAGATTTTCTCTTTGAAATCTATACAAATCTTGACCAAAATCTACTAAATTTTGTTTGATCTCTTCGTTTGCATGCGTTGGGCATAATAGTCAACGACATTGCATATCCTCGAGCTGTAATTCACAGACCTTAAGCCGTCAATTTTTTGTTTAAATTGTTCTTCGATTACACCTCTAGAGATATCCAAAATTTCCTAAACCGAGAGTCTATCCTTCAATTCCTTCGAATCTTCAAAATGCTTTCGTTTGAGATGAGGATGATATTGGCAATTTTGGCATTGATGATTTCTCTCTTTGTTTTTCCCTTTCTCATCATGCAAAATTGTCCAAAGAATGTTGATTTGTTCGTTTGCCCTAAGTGTCATTGCCCTCCATGTCATTGCCCTTCTCCTCAATGTCCTATTTGATCACATCCGTGCAACATTTGTATTCCCTACTAAAATTTCTGTTTTCGAACCTATTTGCACTTATGTTTTGTAATAAATTTTAGTTTGAATAATTGTTGTACTATTCCTTTGTGAGGGAATTTTAATTTATATTATGCTTGTATTTTGAATATTATCCATGTTCTAAATATTCTCTATGTTTTATGTATGTGAAATTTTTAAGAGAAATGATTCTAAATTATTTATGCATATATATAGTTATTTATGCTTTTTCGCATTTATTTATGGTTGATCATTGAGAAATGGGTTGAAATTGATTTTTAGGCTTTGATTAAGTGTATAAGGATATTTTCTGGAAGTTTTGATTAAAAAAAAAATGCATTTTGAAACTCAAATTGCTAAAAAATTGGTCTCATAGTTGAGTTGATGGTTTGCTGTATTAAACCATGATGCTACCCATGAACTATTTCGTTTTTCAAATTTGTTGGGTAAGAACGTCATATGGGCATGAGCTCACCCATGAGGGTGACCATGAACCTTTCGTTCTTCTATAAAATTGCAGGGTCATGGGCATGAACTCACCCATGAGGCTGACCATGAAACCTTCGGCAGAAACACTTCAAAAATCAAATTTTCAATTTTTCAAATTGTGTTGCCATTAATTTTTTTTTTTTTTTTTAAAAAAAAAAAAAAAAATATCTTAGCATTTTTATTTATCCATTTCTACTTCTAAACTTATTTGCATTTATGGTTTGTAATAATTATTGGATTGGATAATTGTTGCACTATTACTTTTATGAAGTAATATTTACATTATGCTTGCTCCTTAAATATTTTCCTTGCCTTAATTAATTGGTAGAAATATTTTGATGTTGTTTTCCCTTTTTGTTAATGACAAAGGGGGAGAAAATGTATATGTGGGGGAGAAAATATGAGGGAGCAATTTTGATTCTTTGCTATGCTCCATGTGCACTAAAGCTTTTATGTAGGGGGAGCATTGAAGCTCCATAATCAAATTGATATGATCAATTTGGTAGCATATTGATAGGGGGAGCATTTCGGCAAAGATATAGGGGGAGTAATTCTTCTCCTTTGTTCTTTAATTTAAAATTGCATGTTCATATTGTCTTAAATTAATTTGTGGTTGTCATCATCAAAAAGGGGGAGATTGTTGGCCCAAGGGCTCATTAAATCTTGTTTTGATGAATTAAGGACACACAAATTAATTAATATACTAACGCAATTTTAAGTTAAAGTATTTGTAGTTTGCGACGAGACAACAAAAGAAGCAACAAATCAATTATCGCAAGCTCGAAGAATCAAGTGTATATTAGAGCATTAAACGTGTAAGTATGATTCTAATTAGCACTTGATTTATGTTCGATAATACCTCAAGAAAAGTGTCAAAAGATTTTTTACACGAAAAACAATTTTTGGGAAAAGAGTTTTTGATTTCACTGTAGCAACGGAGAGTTTAACTGTAGCAACGGATAAACTCACTGTAGCAACGGGAATGAATAGTTTCACAGTAGCAACGGATAGTTTTTCACTGTAGCAAACGGATATATTTTTGTTACTGTAGCAAACGGCTAGTTTTTGGCTCCTTCCTTCTTGGATGAGCCTCTACTCTTTTGACACTATAAATACTCATCTAAGATGAGTTACAAAGAAGAAGAAAGCATTTATAAGTTCTATATACACAAATTACATTTACAAACTCTCTTAATCAAAGTTTTACCACGCAAGCTTCACATATCGGTTTTCAACCATTCTTGTGTCTTTTAATTCGAGTTTGGATCGCTTTCTTCTTGAGGTAATATTGTTCATTTGTTGGTGTTATTTTGAATCATACATTTATTATTTGTACACCAATTATTTGTTGCAAATATTATTAATTCAAATTGTGAAGGTTCTTCAATCCTTACCTTGAAAGAGGATTGTAAAACGGTTGTGGTTGAGCCCGTAAAAACTAAAGTGTAAGGTTGTAGTTGAGCCCGCAAAAACTACGGTGTAAGGTTGTGAGTTGAACCCGTAAAAGCTCAAGGTAATAGCAAAGGTGTTTGCATTAGAAAATCCTAAGGGTGAAGCTCTTAGGTAGTGGAGTACAATTCAGATTGTGAATTGGAACCACTATAACTCTTTGTGTCTTTGTTATTTTTCCTTACATTTTGTGTGCGATTTTTTATTGCCTATTCACCCCCCCCTCTAGGCCGGGATTATTGTTTTATCACTTTGGACAAAGGCACGCGAGTGGGTGTCAAAATTTGACACCCGCGTTTTCCTGACAGTGGGGTTCCCACTGTCAGGCCATTTTAAAAAAAAAAAAAAATTTGAGTTGGACGAATGGCAGCGCACGCGTGGCGCGCTGCCATTCGCCACCGGATCCTTCTTTTTTTTTCCCTCATTTTTTAAATGGGGTTTTTCATAATAAATACTGAAAATAATTTTATAAAAAATATACCATTATTTTTCAATTTTTTGAGATCTATAAATAGAGACTAGGTTTGTATTATTTGGACACTAAAAAAAATTCGAATTTTTTACATTTTTTTCTTTTTTAAATGTTTTTTTTCATAATAATTACTCAAAATAATTTTATAAAAAATATACCATTATTTTTAATTTTTTGAGATCTATAAATTGAGACTAGGTTTTTATTATTTGAACACTAAATTTTTTTCGAGTTTTTTACATTTTTTTACATTTTTTTTCCTTTTAAAATGCATTTTTTCATAATAATTACTCAAAATAATTATAAAAAATATATCATTATTTTTATTTTTTGAGATCTATAATTACTCAAAACACCACATGACATTTGAACGAAATTATTGAAATGAACATACACTTTCACAACTCATAAATTATTCAAATAACACATAATTCGAAATTATTTCTCAAGTTTAGGTATATTTAGTGTGTATTTTCTTGTTTGTTTGCAATAATCTATATATGTTTGATTTACTGATTGATAAATAAAATCGTATGCTATTTTTAAAAAATATTATATTATTTATTGTATTAAAAAAGTATAGATTTTGTGAAATATGAAAAAAAATATGAAATTTAATTAATTTTTATTAAAAATATATTATTTATTATTTATTATATTATAAAAAATACTGTAAATTATAGTAATTATAAATGTTAATAAGAAAAAGAAATGAAAGTTAGTGGAAAGCTGACATGGAAGGGAGAGAAAGTGAATAACACTCTGAAAAACACATTGCTGTGAGAAGTGAGTGTTATTTGAAAATTTGGTTGGGTGTTAAGCTGATGTGGCAGGAGAAAAAGTGAATAACACTCAAAATTTGACACCCACTGCTGTGGATGGTCGCCATGAGTCTGCTTCAAGTATGTCTTGCTCACTTCTCTCTGCGTTAAAGTGCGTTTGATTTGGATCTGTAGTTTTACAGAGAGATAAAGAGAGGTTGATGGCAATTTTGTAATTAAGAGGAGATTGATGGCATATTTGTAATTTAGACATCAGTGGCAGTTTTGTAATTACCTTGACCCTTGCCGACTAGCAAGGGAATTCGGCTGGTATAGCAGCACTCATAAAAATATATACGATCTTAGCAGATACTGAATGATATGGTTCTGTAGAAACACAAGCCTTATAAAACCCTAAGCAGACTAGCATCCTTCTTCCGCCGTCTGTTTGTCATAATTGACCCGCAATGTCATCGGAATCTGATCTGCCCTTGCCTGAAAAGGAACAACCAGAGGAAGAATCAAAACCGATCAGTAAAAAAGCTGCCAAGAAAGAAGCCGCGAAGCAGGAGAAGCTGCGCCGTCCGCTCGAAGTTGCTTCCACCATATCAGCCTCCGAGCTTGTTTCTTCCACTTCTCTCTCCAGTAACGCGGAGGACCCGCTAGCGTCCAACTACGGGGATGTTCCGCTGCTTGAACTACAGTCCAAAGAGGAGGCGGATATCAATGAGTGGATCCGAGTGGGGGAGCTCGGCGATAAATTGAAGAAAAAAGAGGTGTTGATACGGGGACGGGTTCAAACTGTCCGTCCTGTTGGTAAAAACATGGCTTTCGTAGTGCTGAGAGAGAAGGGCTTCACTGTGCAGTGCGTCGTCACTGCGCAGCCAGAGGGGGTGAGCCGAGATATGGTGAAATTCGTAGCAGCGATCAACCGGGAGTCAATTGTTGATGTTATAGGCCTGGTTTCTGTCCCTTCTGTTCCCATCAAGGGAACTACGCAGCAGGTTCCTTTCTTTTCTTTTCTTATTTAGAAAAAAAAAGATTCTACATTGGAAGTGGATAAAACCAGTGTGGATTTTTTTCTAGGTGCATATCAAACTATATGCTTCTGGATGGTAAAATGTATGATGCTCCTGTTCCCTGCAGATTGAAGTCCAAGTCAGAAAGTTCTATTTCATTAGCAGAGCTAAGCCAACACTCCCCATTAACATTGAGGATGCTGCCAGGAGTGAGAAGGAAATTGAAGATGCTTTGCAGGTAGATTTATATTTTCTCTCCCTCCCTCCTTTTATCGTAAACTACAGGCATTTGATATTTGTTTCACCATCCCATCAAAGTAGCTGAGAGTGTTAGCAGCTCAAGTTAATTGATGAAAAAACCCTTCATACATATATTCACTGCATTATTTCCCTCATCCAGGCCGGAGAACAACTTGTGCGGGTTAATCAGGATACGCGTCTCAATTACAGAGTTCTTGACATACGAACGGCTGCTAATCAAGGGATTTTTCGCCTCCAGTCCCATATCAGCAATGTGAGTTCCTTTGTGTCTTTTCATGATTCACATTTCATTTTAGATTGGTTGTTATCTGTTCAATGTTCACCTCTTGTATCATTGTTGAAGTTCTTATTTTCTCAACAAAAGAAAAAGATGTTGATATTGTATTGACTGGAAAACCGTGATTTCCCTTTCTGTTTGAGGTTTGTAAAGAGTCTTTTGGATCAACTTAATAAAAAGTGGCAAAGGGATGCTGTTCTTTGGGACTGATGGAAGTTTTATGCATGATCATTCATTCTATCCATTTTATTCAAGAGCATAATAGCTCATTCGTTCTGTCCATTGTGCAGACATTTAGACAGTTTCTTCTATCTGAAGGCTTTGTTGAGATCCACACCCCAAAATTGATAGCCGGTTCTAGTGAAGGTGGCTCTGCTGTGTTTAAGCTGGACTACAAAGGACAGCCTGCTTGCTTGGCACAATCCCCTCAGTTGCACAAACAAATGGCAATCTGTGGTGACATGGATCGTGTTTTTGAGATAGGTTCTGTTTTCAGAGCTGAAGACTCCTACACTCATAGGCACTTGTGTGAGTTTACAGGTTTAGATGTTGAAATGGAGATAAGGAAACATTACTCTGAGGTAGGATTCTGTTGTATACTTTCCTTGCTGAAAGAACCATGATTGATTGTGGTATTTTGTTAAGAAATTGAGCTCTGTTGTATAGGTAATGGATCTTGTCGACCGCTTGTTTGTTGCCATATTTGATGGCTTGAATGAGACGTGTAGCAAGGAGCTTAAAGCAGTTGATGGGCAATATCCATTTAAGACTTTGAAGGTTTATTTGTTAACTATTCATTCAACTCTATTTATGGTTTGTTTTTGGAAACAAGTGCACTGGTCGTTTGTATCTTTGAGAAATTGGAGGAGTACAGTTTGTTGATAGTCAAATTTCACACGCTAATTTGTAGCCTCTCGAGCCTCGGGTTTGATTGTTTCATGATTAATGCACAGTACCTAAGGAAGACCTTGAGGCTAAGATTTGAGGAAGGGATTCAAATGCTCAAGGTGTGTATATTGTTCTTTCAGCTGTTATATAAAGCTTCTCACATATATTAAATAACTTCTCTTTTGATTGTAAAGGAAGCTGGAGTGGAAGTTGATCCTTATGGGGACTTGAGTACTGAAGCTGAGAGAAAACTGGGCCAGCTAGTTTTGAAGAAGTAATTCAACTATATTATTTGTGTGAACTAAACATTGTTCTATCTTGTAGTAAGTGAATAAGTGGACCATTTTTTGCTTCTTATTATAGGTATGGTACTGAGTTCTACATTCTTCATCGCTATCCTTTAGCTGTCAGGCCATTCTATACCATGCCATGCTATGATGATCCAAAGTACAGTAATTCATTTGATGTCTTTATTCGAGGTAAAAGATATACTTAATTCAATCATTCTTCCTGTGTGTTTCTCGTCAAATGAAAAATCTTAAGCTGCTACTATTGTTTGACAAACATCTTTTCATGATTAAGTTCAATACCTTCTGTTGTCTTTGTTTGGTTAGTTCTATTTGTGGTTGCATCTTTGTGCGGCGATATGTGTGATGTATGAATTGCTAATATTAACTTGCCCAATTTTGTTGATTTATTCATTTACTTTCAGGTGAGGAGATAATATCTGGAGCACAGCGTGTCCATGTACCAGATTTCTTGGCAGATCGAGCAATGGCATGTGGTATTGATGTCAACACAATATCAACATACATTGATTCTTTCAGGTATTTTTTTTTGTCGTTCATATTGCTTGCTTGATTTTTTTGATTTATGTGGTCAACTTATCAGGTGGCAGTATCAATAACCTGTGTATGCTATTTGAGAAATTAGCGTGGTCAGCTTGAGAAGTTACTGTGTTCAGAAAACCATTCTCCTCCTTTAAGTAAACAAGCAATTGGATGTATACCATCTTCAACAGCTTTTTGATTAAAATGTTTGAGTACCAATTTCTGTAAACCAAACAGTTTGGACGGTTAAAGTTTCTTATTTGATAAAGATACATCCTTGGTCATTGGGTGTTTTGGGTATACTGGGTATATGTGCAGGAATATTGTGTCGGAGTGACTAGGGCAGTTGATTCTTTTTGCGGATATGATTTCTTGATGTTGACCTTTGGTTTCTCCTTTTCCAGATATGGTGCTCCCCCACATGGTGGGTTCGGAGTAGGCCTGGAGCGTGTGGTGATGCTCTTTTGCAATCTGAATAACATTCGGAAGACATCATTGTTCCCTCGTGATCCACTTAGGATTGCTCCATGAGAGTGTTTTTGGGAGATTTAACTCTTTGATTTGTTGTATTCATCTATGGAAGTGAGGGTTTCATTGGCATCTTCTTTGACGAAGGGGTTATTTTATAGGTTGCACTTTTTCCTTTTGTGAGGGCCTGTTCCCGATTTCAAGTTTCACAATGGCTGGTGTGCCATGCGTAGTCAATAAAATGATAACTTCAAATCCTCATTAAGGTTCTAGCTGTTTGCTAGACCTTGCCCCTTGGAATGGTATCAGGTGGTGCGCAGTATGAGGAAAAGGAAGGCACTTCAAAACATTTCATTTCGATCTTTTCAAACATATCAGGAGGGTTTGGGTCAAAGACGGCAGAAAGAAGAGGAGTAGGTTAAATCTTAAATCTTAATGCGCTTTCGATATATTCTGGCAAAACAGTAAAAAATGTCCTGGCAAACTGCCTTTAAAGTTACTAGTATAAAAAGAAAGATGAAACTGAAAAGAAAATAAGAAAGAGGCAGTGCTAGTCGAAATCAAACGAGCAAAAATGAAATCTTGTTGAATCCTTGTCTTTACATATTAAAAGAAATTATCAGCCACATCTATTCATTTAACATTTTTTCCAGAAGAAGAAAGATGAAAAATAAATATGCAGGTTAGGAGTTTTAAATTGTTTAGTGACATGGCAATAATAACAAGCACAATTTCAAAGCAGCGGTCTAAACTAAAGTCTAAATCTATATTATCCGTTGACCAATTATCTAGTGACATGGCAATGGTGTTTAAGCCAACCCCAAACAAACTAACGGATTGACCCAGGAGAAAAAAGAACAAAAAAAACGAAAAACTGTATAGAGGGAGAGAAGAAAATTGCAGCCTGCCGTCACCCTCAGCTCTCTCTCACAGACTCCGTCAGCTGCTGATACTTACTGTCGCACCATCTCCCGATCCTCCCTTTCACGTTTGCACCATTTCGCGCCACGTCTCCACCCGACGCACCTCTCCGATCCTAAATCTCCGTCTCCGCCCCGCCACCGCAGCAACGGCGCCCTTTCCTCTTCCTCTCCGACAGTCAAAAGATGCTTCCGTGAATGGAGCCATGGCTGATTTGTCGTCTCCGTCGAGTGCTTTAAAAGATAATAAGCTATGGAAAGGCGTGTTTGCTGTGGCCGGGATCATGAGCACTCTAGTGATCTACGGTGTTTTGCAGGTAGTCTTCATATGTGATGAAAAGTATGTATAAATGCCACCATTTATCTTTTCAATTTGTTTACCTGGGGCTTGGATATTTGGTTTGGTATTACAAATTGTGCGCGGATTTGTGTTTTGCATGATATGGTAGCTCTCAGTTTTATTGTTGTTGATTTAGAAATTAGAGGTGTTATAGTTCTGGTGTTTTGTTTTTCTTACCAAGGATTTCATTTGTTGAAGTGCATGTTTTCTGTGTAGGAAAAGATCATGAGAGTTCCATATGGGGTGAACAAAGAGTACTTTAAGTACTCATTGTTTCTCGTCTTCTGCAATCGAATCACCACATCGGCAGTTTCTTCTGGTGTTCTTGTGGTAAGTTGCCGTCATGGCCAGATGCTTGCTTTAGTTTTATAGTTTTCACCTATGGATATGCTTAGGGGTAAGTTAACGTTGGTCCATTTTGCATGCATTGTACTTCTGGCTAAGATGGGTATGCATGTGTCTTTTGGTATGAGAAACTGCCTAATAGAGATAATTTAAGGTCATATTGAAATGGTTTTCTGTTTCTTTTTTCTCTTGCAGGCAAGTAAGAAAGCCTTGGATCCTGTTGCACCAATTTATAAGTACGGCCTCATATCAATATCAAACATTTTGACCACAACATGTCAGTATGAGGTAATTTGTTCATGTAGAATATTCTTTATTTTGATTACTGTTTCTTTGACAATCGTAGTTCAAAAGATTCTTCATATTAGATATGATCCAGTGAATAAGTATTTCCAGATGCAAACTTAAGAATTAAGATGTTATACATGCAACATAACTTCGTGTTGATGATATTTTCTTGTGCCAGGCTCTCAAATATGTCACTTTCCCTGTTCAAACGCTTGCAAAGTGTGCCAAAATGATTCCTGTAATGGTAAGTTAAGTTTTTGCAATTTCATAGAGTGATTCATACATGGAATTTTTAAAAATACTCAAAAAGCACAAACTCGTTTTGTGTTTCACATGTTGTGATGGTTGAAGAGTTCATTTAACTTTCAAGTACTCTTTAACTTTGGGAAGTAGAAGCAGCAGTAGATTTTTCAAAATGCATGATCTTCATTGGCATTTGTTTGGTTATTTGATTTTTCTCAATGCATAGTGTCGGTTAAGGTGTCTACAGATAAGGACAAATATTTTTGAAACATTTTCCATCATCTTACTTTTCCTTGCGTGATTGTATGATGGAGGCGGCATTTTTATCACTAACATTCATCATTCTTGTTACTACTAGAAGTTATGCTTTAAACCTGATCCAAGAGTACCCTACAATACTTATTACATGTATGCAGTGCAGTGGAGACGATCTTCATGACTTGGTTTCTGTAGGATGTTGAACTTTCTGAATGTTTTTGCATATTTGTTACTATGTCGAATTTTATTTTGACTCTAAAATTTTGATTCCTTAATTTGCAATTGTGTAGATATGGGGCACTATGATCATGCTGAAGAGATACAAGGCAATGGACTACTCTATAGCTTTTCTAGTGACCCTTGGCTGTTCAGTTTTTATTCTATTTCCGGTACAGATTCTTGACCACTTCCCGTCATAGTTTCTTTTGTGCTTGCTTGTGCCTTCATAACTGCTGATGATTGTTTACAGGCTATCAGTATCATGCTAATAGATCTTAAAACAAGAAGGAAAAAAAGAGTGCCTCTGATGGTCAATGAATGATTTAAAGCATGGACAATGCTGTGGACCATTGTGGTTTATAAAGTTGCAGGGGCCATGATCATCAGTTGTTAGCAAATGTTAGGATTATTTTTTTTGAATTCAAGGTTTTCTCACCATTGCTCTGGTAAACATAAAAGTCGATTTATTCTTGTTGAGACTAGAAAGCATAAAATTCATGAGTGCAATAATAACGACTTCATTTATAAGAAGAAAAGTTGCAATGATATAAGTTATTTGAGCTAATCAAAAGCCATGCTTGACTCAGTAAACAGAACAATTAACTAGAAGGGTCTTGTAATTTCCGGTTATTAGTATGTTTTGGCTGGTAGACCTTCAAGTTTGCGATCCTTGTCTATGGTGTTGATAATGAACTCATGAGCTGAATCTATCTTGACAGAACATGATATTGTTCATTAAGTAATACAGTCCTTCCTGTGGTTATTGTTGATGCATGACGTAATATTCTCTCTCTTTCTTTTTTTCGTGTGTAAAATATTCTATCTTCTGCATGTGAAGAATCATGTCGAGAATGATGTACACTGAACTCCTTTACTTTTCATTGTAGGCTGGCACTGACGTTAGTCCATATAACAAGGGAAGGGAAAACACTGTTTGGGGCGTTTCTCTAATGCTTGGTTATCTTGGGTATCATTTTGAGACTCATTTTTTCATTTCTGTTTTCAAAGCAGATGTGTTATATTATTCTTTTTTTTAAAGGAAAAAAAATCAGATGTTATTTGGTTTATGTGCTTGTGTTTATTACTGTTAAGGGTGTACTGTGAATACTCCTTTCAACCTTATTTAAGTAATTATTTCCTTTGTAATTTTGTGAGTAGTGCTAATGTGTGCATTTCTAAACGGTTCAGGATACTTTTTGGATAGAATAGAGATATTGTTATTATGCACATAAAATTCTTATTTCTCCAACAGGTTTGATGGCTTTACAAGCACATTCCAAGATAAGCTATTTGAAGGCTATGATATGGAGATACACAATCAAATTTTCTATACAACTTTGTGTTCTTGTGTCCTTAGCTTCACAGGTGAGTTTTTCGTTGTTGCCTGATCTCTCCCAATCTCCGGTGAATTAAGCTAATGAGTCACCATGGTCTGTGTCCATGGCAATATGTTTTCTTTAGGATAGGGTTTGCACGTAAATCTTTCTTTCCTGGTTTTACAGTGCCATTCTGTTTATTTTCCAATTGTTCATTGGGAATAATAGGCTCTCAAGTTTTAGTGGCTGCTGAGCATGATACTGTGGCATTCATATTCTTCTGGCCCTTATTGTGGGACCATATAGAAGGACTGAATATTATGTGTCAATCGAATCTTTTAATCCCCAAACAATGAAGATTTACTGCCTTTTCCTTTTTTTCCAGGAAATATCGTTAAACAAAATGCCCTTGGAGATGAAAGGTGGTGTCAAAAATTAATTATAGGACATTAATCTAATCTTAATTTAATGAAAGAGCCTGTAGTAAATTGCATGATGTATGGGACAAAAACTTCTGTTTTGGTCAATTTGGTGTTTTTATTGCCTACAGATTTACATTGGTTATCTGCATTTGCTTGGTGGCTTACTGCTACGATTTTATCTATTTTGCTGCAGGCCTTATATTACAAGGGAATCTACTACCAGCTATAGATTTTGTGAATCGCCATAATGAATGTCTCTTTGACATTTTGTTGCTTTCAACTGTGAGTATTCGTTTCTTCTTTTGTAGTCGTATAATTATCAACCCATTGTTTTTGCCACAGAATTGGTTTAAAGTGGTTTTCCTTCTCCTCTTATTTGTTTGTATTTCAATTCGTATTGAGTTGCAACCATGTACACTTCATAGCCTTGGCTTGCAGAGAGGTTGGAGGCTAATCTGAGAATTCAATTACTTGATGCAGGTTGCAACTGCTAGTCAATTCTTCATTTCTTATACAATCTGTACATTTGGTGCTCTTACATTTGCTGCGATAATGACCACTAGACAGGTAAAAAATACACAACCCATATACAAACCTACCATTTCCATTTTCCTTTGGATCTGTTTCTTATAACTTGTAAGTGATACCTTCTCATGCTCTTGTTGTAATTGAAGTTGGCGAGCATCATGCTGTCATGTGTGTGGTTTTCACATCCTCTCAGCTGGGAGCAATGGATCGGAGCTGTAAGCCTCTGTCTAAATCCCCCCTCTCTGTCATTTTTTTAGAAAAAAAAAGCTCAAGACACTGATTTTGACCTCTTGATCAGGTTATCGTCTTTGGTTCTCTATATGCAAAGAGCTTCATCAAGAAAGCTCCTCCAAAACCCGTACCTACAGAACAAACACGGAATGGAGCTGAGTCCCACAGAGGACAACCCGTGGGACATTCTAGTATTTCCGAAAGCTTGATGCTGCCTCTAATTTTAAGGCAACAGGCAGCTATTGTTGTGTGATGTGAAGCATTCTATAGGTCAGAGAACTAAAGGTTTGAGGGGGTCATTTCTTCCAATGCTAGAACAAATCTAGACATAGGCACCATATATCAACATCCTTACTGAGGTTTGAGGTAGAGATGAAAATTCAGGCATCGCACTTTTTTTCTACTGGCGGTGATTAGAGACGGACCATCATCCAAAAGCTGTTTTCTCTTCATTTACCATTGTAGTTTCATGATCAGAATAGAAAAGTTATATAACTTTTCTGTTGTTTTTCTATTAAGATGTTGTGTTGGATTACTTGGATATTAAAGTTTATATGAGTTACAAATTTGTCATACTGGATTAGAATATGATTAGCTTTTTAAGGGATGTAAGCTAAAGGTACTCAAGCTCAGAGATTGTTTTATTTTTTTTTGTGGCCGTTTGTAAATTTCAATTAATTTCACCTATCCAAACTATGATTAGTTGACCACTACTGTACTGTCAACGGCTCAAAGAAACAAGCATCATCGTCTAATTAAAAAATTTCTGAAGCACTCTTGCTTCTTTACCTCACCTTTCAAACTGGAAACTTCAAAAATCTGATCCGCCAACTTATGAAAGTCATTCCTCTCCTATCCCGCAAAATTTCAACTACCAAACAGCTACCAAATCTGAATTTGCCAAGCAGTTCCCGTTTCCCTCCGAAGACACTTGTTCTAGGATTCTGGACCAATGTCCCAACATCAAAACGCTGAAAAAACTGCACTCCAGAATTGTAATCGACCCATATCTCCGCTCCAATCCTCCTCCCCTCGGCATCAAATTGATGAGGGCTTATGCCTCCTGTGGACAACCTGCAGTCACACGCCAGGTGTTCGATGAAATCACTGACAAGAATGTTGTGTTCTTCAATGTCATGATTAGAAGCTATGTCAACAACCATTTCTTCCGCGATGCGCTACTTGTTTACAAAACCATGTGTGGGCAAGGATTCCACCCTGATAATTACACGTACCCTTGTGTCTTGAAGGCATGTTCTGGGTCAGGTAATTTGTTGGTTGGTTTGCTGATTCATGGAGCTGTTGTGAAAGTTGGGCATGACTTGAATTTGTACATTGGTAATGGGTTGGTTTCCATGTATGGGAAGTGTAAACGTTTGGTAGAGGCTCGTAAAGTGCTTGATGAGATGCCGAGAAAGGATTTGGTGTCTTGGAATTCTCTACTTGCTGGGTTAGCGCAAATGGACAGTTTGATGATGCGTTGGAGCTGTGTAGAGAAGTGGAGGTCTTGGAGCTGAGACCTGATGCGGGCACAATGGGTAGCCTGTTTCCAGCTGTGACCAACACATCTTCTGATAATGTTATGTACGTTAAGGAAATGTTTATGAAACTGACAGAGTAGAGTTTGGTTTCGTGGAATGTCATGATTGCAGTGTATGTTAACAATGCAATGCCTAATGAGGCGGTTGAGTTGTATTCACAGATGGAAGCGCATGATATTGAGCCGGATGCAGTCACTATTTCTAGTGTTCTTCCTGCTTGTGGGGATCTTTGTGCTGTGTCGCTGGGTAGGAGAATTCATCAATATGTTGACAGGAAGAAACTCCGTCCCAATTTGTTGTTGGAGAATGCCTTGATCGATATGTATGCAAACTGTGGATGCTTGCAGGAAGCAATGCCAATTTTCGATCAGATGCAGTGTCGGGATGTTGTATCATGGACTTCTATGATCTCTGCTTATGGAACGAGTGGCATAGGCAGTGATGCTGTGGCACTCTTTGCCAAGATGCTGAACTCTGGTTGCAGTCCGGACCCCATTTCCTTCGTGTCTGTTCTAGCAGCTTGTAGTCATGCTGGATTGTTGGACAAAGGCCGATATTATTTTAATCTGATGACTGAATATGGGGTAATTCCACAAATAGAACACTTTGTATGCATGGTTTGATCTATTAGGACGTGCTGGGAAAATAGACGAAGCATATTCTTTTATTAAAACGATGTCGCTCGAGCCTAATGAAAGAGTCTGGGGGGCTCTATTAGGTGCTTGCCGGGTTTACTCTGATAGGAATATTGCACTTCTTGCTACTGATCAACTCTTCCAATTGGCTCCAGAGCAGTCAGGTTATTACGTCTTGTTATCCAACATTTATGCAAAGGCTGGAAGATGGCAAGATGTTTCAAATGTCAGAATGATCATGAAAAACAAGGGACTTAAGAAAATACCAGGCATTAGCAATGTTGAGATAAACAATCATATTCACACTTTTCTTGTCGGTGATCGATCACATCCTCAGTTGAAGGAGATCTACAAGGAGTTGGATGTAATAGTTGGAAAGATGAAAGAATTGGGTTATATACCCAAGATTTCATGACGTGGAAGAGGAGGATAAGGAATGCCATCTAGCAGTTTACAGTGAGAAGCTAGCTATTGTGTTTGCCATTCTCAATACGAAGTCCGGTACTCCAATCAGAATAACAAAGAATCTTCGTGTTTGTGGGGATTGCCATATCGCTGCGAAGCTAATTTCCAAGATTTCTGAACGTGAAATCATCATTAGGGATACTCATCGGTTTCACCTTTTCTATGATGGAGTTTGTTCTTGCGGGGATTATTGGTGACTGATTTGTTAAAATGAGTGGGGGTTTGCTCCTGCAGGGATTATTGGTGGCTAGCATTGACTTCAAATTACACTCGCTTAAGGTTACAAGAATGTGTATGGACTTTTGCTGACCTCCTCAGATGCCTATGCATCTACCGGTGGCCAGTGTCCTGATCAACGATCATTTTCATGCTTGTAAGCCTATAATTGTTCTTCACAATTTCAATGTGAAATCTGCTTCCATCTATAGATATTATGTAGTCATGCTAGTGGTTTGACTTCTCGAGCAGATCATTCGGGTCTTTGGTTCTCCAAATGCAAGGAACTTGAAAACAGCAGCTTTAAAGCTCCCACATTCAGAACATTGCCCGAATGAGTCTTCGAGTCCTCGTGCCGGAGAATCCTCGATACTGGTTATCTTCTGGCATTTTGTACTTAACTTTGTGGTGGCTGGCAGGCAGCTATGAATGAAGCATTCGGATGAAAGGGATGATTTGGTCAAACTCCGGATTTCATCGGAAGGAAATGTTCTACTCTTCTTTTGGGTGGTCTCAAAATTGTTTCCATTGGTGTCATTGTAGTCCATATGTAATCCGGAAAACGAAAAAAGGGAATGTGAAGGAAAAAATTAAATCGAAATAATGTTTAGGTTGCTTTTGCATCAAATCAATGATCTTTGGTATTTGTTAACAAATCTTTCACCATCCTCAGTGTGCAATGAGTGATTAAACTATTTAGATAAGGGCATTCCTTGCACAAGAGAACTTGGAAGGATTTGAGCATACTACTACTTGAGTCAAATCTTGACCGAGCAAGGTATTCTCCAGTCGAAAAGCCTATGCCTGACGGTCTATTTTGCTTGGCAAAGCTTAAATGTTATCTCTTACCGGTCTGAGTGTATTTGATATGTGCCACGGATGTTGTCAAATACATGCTTTCTAGACCGATCTTTAATACTTTGTATGAGAACTAAGTGTACGAAGGAAAAGAAGAGAAATTTAATAAGGTAAAGGAAAGAAAAGAAAAGAAGAGGAGGGAAATTTCTAGAGAAATCACTTTGCATGGCTGCATCTAGGGTTGTTCATCGGTTTTGCATAACCGAACTTCCGAAATTCCGAAACTGGAATTTCGCTTGTTCGGTTTGGGAATTTCAGAATTTAAAAGTTCGGTTTCTGAAATTCCGAAAGCGAACTTTATTACGGAACGGAATAGGGTAAGCAAAATATCGGTTAACTGAAATTTTGAAATTTGCTTACCTATATAAGGACTTCTTTATATTATTTTCCACCGACTTTTTTCTTCTCCCGTTCTCCTCTCGCTCTCTCCCTCTTTGCTCTCGACTCAACGACAACGACGACACTGCTCTTTACTCCACCACCCACCGCCACCACCTCCTCCTCCACGACTCCACCACCACCACCATTAGAAAATTCTATTGGTAAGTTTTCGAAACTAATTTGGAGATTTGTATTTGATTTATAACAATCAATCTCAATCTTTTCTCATAAACCCTAATTTTGAAATTTGGGTATTTGTATTCGTTGAATTTGAAACGATGAATTGTTTGTATTAGTTTCTAAATGATGTTTGCAGGAGTGGATTTGTTTCAGTAAATGGAATTTTAGCTATTGGTTGTTAATTAATTTGTGCAAGTTTTTTGGATTATGTATTTGAAATTGATGGAGCAACCATGGTTTATTACTTAGTTAGGTTCTTGTGTGTTTATGTTTCAGAATTTGAATTGTGATTTGGAGATATACAGGTTGTTCTGTAACTGTTCTATTATGTTGTAGAGTTTAATTGTGACAAATTTAAAATTTCAGAATTTCGGTTTTCCGAACTTCCGTTCCCTAATAATTTCGGATTCGGAAGTTCAGTTTCTTGAAAATGAAATTTCGGATCGGAATGGATTTCTATAATTTTGGAATTTCGGTTTTTGAAGTTTGAAATTTCAGAATCCTTCAGAAATTCCGATGAACACCCCCGGCATCTTTTATATACAAAAGAAAATGAAAGAAATTTTAATATTTATGTATGACAATATGTATGGAAAGAAAATAAAATTTAGTTATTTTGATCACTTTATTCTTATAATAAATTACTAGCTATATTAATTGAAACTGAATAATTTTATTTTCCACTTGTTTATCAACAAACCTCATTAGACAGGAGAGGGGATGCTTGTTTAAGGGTCTGTTTGGCGTTCCGGTTCTACTCCGAAAAGTGCTGTGGCAAAAGTGCTGTGGGAAAAGTACTTCTAGAAAAGCTAATATGCTGTTTGGTAAACATTTCTTAAAAGTGCTGTGGGAAACGAGAAATTGTTTTTGGTGTTTGGTAAAACTATAAAAATGAAATAGTTGGAATATAAAACCCATTTTTTATACATTAATAAAAATAGGAAAAATGGATCTAGAATTACTTATCTTGAGATGGGGATTTTATTATGGTAGTTTTTAATTTATTTTGTTCTATTATATAATGTAAAAAAATGAAATTAAAAAAAGAAAAGAAAAAAAGTAAGAGAGAGCAAACGCAGCTTGTGCGTTTGTCACTGCAGTATTTTGGATCAGTCAGGAAAGCACAAGGCAAAGCATTGCTCTCAACGCAGCAACCCAACCCAACCCAACCCAACCCTTAACCCCAAACACTTTTCTTCAGCTTTTGCAACTCAACCCAAACCCAAACCCCAAACACTATCTAATTACCTTTCCTTGCTTTTATGCGTTGGAGTTAGCAATTTGAATATAAGGCGGTAGAGAATAAAAAATACTTTTTCCTTTTCCTTCTCTTCTCTTCCACTCACTCCTCTTTCATTCTTCAATCCACCATATCCATAACATCTCAAATCCTTTTACTAAAATTTTTAACTTCAGACTCAATCAATTTGTTCTTTCATTCTCTACCACCTTTTCGTGCCAATTTCATCATTTTTTCTCTATTTTCTCCAAAATTCATGTTTCCCTAAAAAAAATCCTACCTGCAATTTCTTAAAAATTGGACCAAATTTCCCAGATCTAATGGTGTTGGCCTGTTTTGGGTCAAGATGTCAAGTACTTGGGCTTGTTCTTAAACCTGCAAGGCAGCCACGAGGGTGACATTAGATGGGGGCATATTAAATTTATTCTGTTGTTGCAGATTTGACACAGATAATAGAGTTCTAGAATAAGCGGTAGCGGTGGTGGTGGTGACGGTAGTGGCGGTGGAGGAGGATGATGATGAAAATGGTGAAGGAGTGAAAAATTCTAGAAAATGATAGAAATATCCATCGCAGTAAAACTAGCAAGATTATGACATATGAACCAAGTGAAATGTGCAAACCGAATAGGTTCTATTACCATCATGAGAATCACAACTTTCAAATCGTTAGCTTGAGATTATTGAAACAAGATGTACTTACATGTTGGGAACGAAGAAGGGGAAGCGATTGTTCAATATGGAGAGAGAGTAAAAAAAAACTCTACAATAAAAAAACGTGAAAACCTAGTAAGGATAATAATGGAATAATTTTTTATCTCCCTTTAATTCCTTCTTTTTCCTCCCACTTATGAGAATTTTGTGGGCCCGGAAAGAAATTTTTACAATTTATTTCCTCCATATTTCGTTGCATTCTCTTTGATTCTCTTGCACATTTTTTCCCATACAAGAGAAATTTTGAAAATTTTCTTTCCCCTTCTTTCTTTTTCATCCTAATATTATTGTTCTCCTAAAGATAAAGAAAAAAAGGAAATCGGCCAAAGAGAAGGAAAGAGGATGGCAGTAGCTCCGGTGGTATCCCACTGGCAGCATGTAGCATGTTAAATTTCTAAATACCACACCAAATATCAACTATGTGGCTGTAGTTTAGTGGTGAGAATTCCACGTTGTGGCCGTGGAGACCTGGGCTCGAATCCCAGCAGCCACATCTTTCATTTTAGCTCTCCCTCCTTTTTGTCACTTCTCTCTCTCGCTCGCATTCCATTTCATGAATCTGTACTGTATCTACCTCCATTTCTTCTACATTCTTCGATTTCTAGTAACTCTACACTGACAATCATCGTTTGAATCGTGTACTATGAGGTTAAATATTTCATGGAGTATGCTGCCTTCTCTTACTCTTCCTACTTCCTTGTCTCCATTTTGCCAGAATGTTAAATCTTTAGCTCAGCTGCTGAAATAGCTAACAGATCTCAGAATATAATTTTCTGAGTAGTAGTTTTGTTTAGCGCAGTCTGCTGCTAGTGCCCGCTTGAATAAATGGCGTTTCAGGTTTTCTGTTCATAGTATTAAACCGAAATTCCTTTCAGTTTTCCGGTTATTTTTGGATAGTGATCGGTATCATGCTATGGAACTTGTGTTGCAGGACTAAATGATGGATCTAGAAAGGAACGATCAAGTTTCTGCAACTCTGATTGAAGGGGATTTACAGTTGATTAATGAAGCAATGAAGGATGTTCTCGAGGACGATCTTCCTAAGCCCAAAGTAGAAAGCAAAATCATTTCACAAAATCTTACTGCAACTTCTTTTGATGAAGGTGAAGAAGGTTGGTACTGTTCTTGTGCTATAACTTGTATTTCTGTTTTTGGGTAATTGAGTATGGGAAAGAAAGAGGCACTGTATAGAATGTTGGAATTTGGGTGAACTGAATGTTAGATGATATAAGAAGGTGAAGAAGATCTTGTGTTAGCTTTCATGACTTTTGGAATTTTACTTGATAGCTTTGTTAATTTGTCATTTAAGTTTGAGTAGGGGATGTGATTTTGCTTCAGGAAACAGAACTGAAGAAGTCCATGAAATGTTGAAAATGGAGAAAAAACAGTTGGATGGTATGGTGAAAAGGAGGGCACAAGACAAAGTTCACTCTGTTAGCTGGAGTTGCAAAAGCAGTATTCAGGAAACTGATCATGGTGCTTCAAGTGAATGTGGTATGACTGAAGAAGAGATTGAAGATTTTCTGCATTCAAGGTTGTTGTGATTTTTCCTTTTTCTTCGATTCTAACTTTTAGTGAATTGTTGCTCTTCATCCTCTTACGAGTTGATGTTCAATAGATATGATTTCTAATGATCATAGGGTCAAGCGCGGTAGATGTGGTGTAAGGTCCATGCTGCAGATGACACAGTCTATCATGTCAACTTCATATTCTAAACTGGGTGCGTCAATCAAAAGAGACCAAAGATTGGGCTGCTCAACGAGGAAAGATGTTGTAACCATGAAAGATGGCCATTCAGTTGACAATTTTGGCATGGAAAACAGAGAAGTTGAAGATCTTAGACATTCAAAGGTCGTGATTCTTTTGCTTTCAGGCCCTCTTTTGAACTGTATGCTTATTGGTACTGTGACTTGCTAATTCCAGGGTCAAGCACGGTAGAGGTGCTGTCAGGCCACGGATGGCATGTGATATCTTGTCAACCTCATCTTCTAAGTTCTGCACATCAAGGAGTAGGAGCAATGGTTCAATTCGAGATGGTGGTATGGCAGATCTTCGAACCAAAAAACATTTTCACCCAAGGTTGATTTAGCTATGCGTTTGAAATGTTCTTAATGTGGATCTGACTTTCCCCTGAATATATACTCAAATGAGACTTACTGTTGTGATCAGGCTCAATCTCAAGAAAGCAGTCTTATCAAATGTGGTGGAAGCATGGAGACTTGGGGTTCTTTCTCCTGAGAGTCATCCTTGTTGAATTTGGATTAGGAGACAGACAATTAGATGCACTCTTATTTTACAAAGTATGGAGGTTTTTGTGATATGAGTGGTGCAACAATTTATAAGTTTCATCACATTTGTTAGTACGAATGTAAAGGAAAATCATACAGTTTTAGAAGAAGACTTGTGAAACCCTTTAAGCTACCTTGATTTTGTAGCCATATCTGTCTGATTGGAGAGTTAAATGTCTATTTATCATCGTCTTTTATGTCTATTTTAGGACGATGATACTGCTAATTCTCGAGTTTTTCACTCCTTTATTACAGAAAACGTTGTTGGACAGCATTTCATTCCATAGGAGCTGAAATAGTTTGTTACAGAGCAATTTTGTGGCTGCTGTTTATTCTAGAAGATTTTGTCTTGCGGTCTCCTGTTAAAACGAGAAGTCCTGCTGCCGCTGAATATCTCCTACGCTTCTATTAGGATTGTGGAAGAAATATTATTAGATATTATCCTATTTTTGAATTTTGGAATTAGACAATTAAGTAAATTTTATTATTTAAGAAAGGAGGTTGCTCCTCTGTACACTACTTCATCTTTTTTGAAAAACAATATATTTCTTGCTTCTTGACAGAGACAACGATTCCATTTTTGGCAATAGCTTGAACAGCTGCTGCTTACTCCCTTTCTTTAATTAATTCAATTACTTTTTATGCTTACTTCTTATTTATTTATTTATTTCTTATTAATTTCTATCTATTCCTTCTGAGGATTAACAACCATGTTTAATTGATTGTGAGATCTAAACGAAATTATTAAATCCCATTTTGCATCTTTAATTGTTTTAATTGATTGTCAAATTATGCATACTTCTTTTGAAGCTTGATCAACTACACTAGAATTTGCATGATTACTGTCTTCTCTTGATACCTTAGAGTCTACACTGTAGAAAGTGATACGAAGGCAACCAACTGATCGACGGATCAGATTGGAAAATAATTAAGGTCGAGTTTACAGGAGTAGACACTTCTCTCTCCTGAACTTGGGAATGTCTCTTACGGTAGAATTATTTGATTATCTTATTAGACCTAATAGAATAACTTCTTTAGACCATAAGATATATCAAGGACCTTAATAGGTGAGAACCTTTAAGAATCTCGAATAGGTAGAGAGTAGGAGATCTAGGTGAGAACCTGATCTCTATAGCCGCCTGTAAGTTGGTTTTGAAAATACTTGAATCGATGATCAATTAATTAAATGCATGAGCTCATCGGAATCCTCACTGGGAATTTGTCACATCTGATTTCACACACCATATCCATTTATTACTTTCTGTTACTTATATTTTGCAATTATTCACAACAACTCAATATTGGTATTTACCACCTGTTACTTATCTTGTCATTTACGAGGAATTTTAATTGTCCACCGAATCCCTGAGGAACGATCCTTTTACCACTTTGCTACTGTTCTTATTTGCATGAGCATAGGTGAATTGTATTCATTTATTTTTTACGGTTTCGGCAACCATCAAATTTTGGCGCCGTTGCCGGGGATTCATCGGTACTAATTTTAATTTCTTTGTTCTATGACCAGGTCCTCTTCTTAGCAATTAGACAACTCAGAGGCAGAGGACAGAAATAGAGAAGAAAAAAAAATAGAAAAAAAAACAACTCTTCATCGCAATCTGCATCACCTCCGCACACAGATGACTACAGAGGTATTGTTATGTTCCTTAATTAATAAAATGAATTCCTTATCTTTTCGTGTCTCTTCTATTGCAGATCAGATGCAACAACTCAGATATGGAGCGTCTGGCTTCCAATCACATCCTTGGGTGAATGCCCACAACTATAATCAAGGATGGGAGCAGCCCCTGAATTTCAACTGGACTCCACAACAGCCACCACAGTTACCAGCCCCACAGCAACCCCTACTGCCCCCTAAAGACCCAATGGAAGATATGTTCAAACAATTCATGCAAGCTACGCAAGCCAACATGCAAGCTACTCAAGCTAGCATATCAGCCATGCAGAAAGAGATAGGAGAATTGAAAGCTGAAGAAGAAAATGTCAATCCAGAAAGATCATCCTTCCAACCGACACCCGTAACTCTTCACAATGTATCAGCCATGACATTAATGAGTGGGACTGAAATTCCAGACAGAACGGTCCTTGCCCCACGCCTGAGAAAGAGGCCGTCAGAAGTCCTTATCCCAGACCAGTTCGAACCAGAGGCAGAGGTAACTTCTGAAAAATCAGCTAAGGTAAATCCTACTCCACCACCAGTACTGCCCAAGAAGGAACAGCAGGTAATCCCTCTTCCCTTCCCTTACAAGTCCGAAAAGATCAAGAAGGTAAGGGAAGAAAAAGTTATTTTAGATATTTTTCGTAAAGTAGCTATTAATATTCCTCTTCTTGATATGATTGCTCAAGTTCCTAAATATGCCAAATTTTTAAAAGAATTATGTACTAACAAGAAAAAGCTTGCAGGCATAGAAAGAATCAACTTGAATGAGAATGTATCTGCGGTTTTTCAGAAGAAGTTGCCCAATAAATGCAAGGATGGAGGGACGTTTTCAATTCCTTGCAAGATTGGAGAGAAGATCATAGAGAAAGCACTATGTGATCTTGGCGCTGGGATTAATGTTTTGTCATAAACTGTTTTTAAGACTTTAAATATTGGTGAAGTGAAGGAAACAAAAGTTGTGATTCAATTAGCTGATAGGTCTACTATATACCCTGTTGGTGTTATTGAGGATGTGTTAGTACAGGTTGATAACTTTGTCTTTCTAGCTTACTTCTATGTTGTAGATATGGACAACGGGCATTCAACAAAATCTACAGAGGTGTTGCTTGGAAGACCCTTCTTGAGGACAGCAAGGGCGAAGATTGATATGGCAGGAGGGAGTTTAACATTGGAATTCTGTGATGAAATTATTAAATTCAATATGTATGATGTCATGAAATTTCCAAATGGCATTCATAGTGTGAATTGCATAGATGTTATTGATCCTAACGCTGATAATATTGAGAAATTAAATGCTACTAATCCTTTGGAGCATATTTTTAGCGGAAGCGTTGATCAACAAATGCTGGGAGAATTGGAGGAAAAATTAGAAATCAGAGAAGAAATTAAAGAAACTGTTTTGGGGCTTGATAATTCTAATTTTCCTTTTGATATCAATATTCCTAAGATTCTGGATTTATCAACCACTAATAACACGCTTCTCCCTTCATTTTTCCAGGCACCGAAGATCGAGCTGAAAACCTTGTAAGGAGAATCGAAGGAAGAAAGGCTTGCGAGGGTACTAAAGGAGTACGAAGAGGTTGTTGAATGGAGGATAGCCGACATTAAGAGGACTTCTCTATCCATCTGTGGGGCAATGAGTAGCCCACAAACCACTTGAAACAAACAAGAAAAATGTCTAGTCCGAGACTATAAAGAGGGACGCTTCATGGAGGCAAACCATGTGTTTAAAAATAAAAGTAGAAAATTTCAAAAATAAAAAATAAAAAATAAAAATAAAAATATTTCATTTTTTATTTTTATTTTTGGGTTTATTTTTGCTTCCCGTCAAGGAAGTTTTCTGGAAATATGATGAAGTGTTGAATGTGTTTCTTGGCAGGAAAACGAGAGCAGAGGATAATTATGGCGGATAGGTGCACATTTGAAGAATTATGAGGTTTTAAAATGAAGTTTTACCCCAGAGGAGGAGTTTTATGGGCTTAAGTCATTTAAGCCCATTTTCCCAAACATAGCCGTTTACCCATTCTCCCTTTATTCCTAAATTAATCAAATTACCAAGCAATCTTCTTCTTCCTCCCGAAACCCTAGCCGCCACTCCCTACATCCAACCTCCAAATCGCAACCATGGTGCTCACCAGGACCGGAGCCGGCACTGGCTCTAAATCCAACCCCTCCCGGCCGAAGCAAAAGCCCAAGCAAAGACGAACCGCTGCACAACCCCGTTCACCGCCGATTTTGGTGGAAGACGACGAAGAGAAAATTCTCTTCCCACTCATCAGACGCCGCCCTCCTCTCCGCCGCCGGAGTCCACTCGGAGACCGTCGCCTCCACCCACCTCGACCACCAACGCTCAAACCCCGACAGAAAGTGGTCCACGGGTTCCACACACCACCTCTAATTTTGGAGGACTCATCATCCGATCCAACCTTCTAGGCAGCTCCCGCGGCCAACTTAGTCGAGTCAGAGGCTGACTCCGAGGAACAACCGCTGTTCAGGATGAGGAAAACCAAGGGTCCCTTGGTTGCGGCGAAAGGAAACAGTGTGGGGGATAAGAGAAAATTCTCTTCCCACAGGTATAATTCAGAGGAAGATGAAAAACACCGTGAACCGGATTGCAGGCCCAAACAGACCAGAATTTCATCTTCAATTTCCAAGCCAGCAGCTGAACCAAGCAGACAAGAAGGTCACGTTAGAGTCAGAAGCAGAAGCAAGGGTGCGAAAATTCCAATTCAAGTACCACCAACCATTGATAACCTCAATAGTTGGTTAAGCTTTGATGAGTCTGGTACTATAGAGAATTTGCATGCTAAATTTAGATGTGAAATTACCCCATGTGCTGAAATGGATATTAGTATGCTGAAAAATCTTGATGTGTTTGACTCTGTGACTGAATTTGTTGATAATATTGGTTGGAAGAATTTGTTTTTCCCTAAGCATGCTAGTTATTTAGAGCTGGACCTGGAGTTTTACTCCTCGACTGGTTCGTCCTAAGAAAAGTAAACTAGGTACTAAGGAAGTTAATTTTAGATTTGTTAACCATTATTATCATGTTAGCATGAATGAATTTAAAGTTATGCTTGGATTTGTGAATGCTAATGAGTTGAATGCTGCCTGGTACATGAACTGCTTAACTGATTACCCTGAGGATTTTGATAAAGATGATGCTTACAGACAATTCCCTTTCTCACACTTTGAGGACAAAGTGTCGTCTAGTGTGGGGGAGGTATTTTATTGTTGATCATGACTGTTTTGTTTGCCTGATTGAGTCTGTTTTGAGTCTGTTTGCGTTGGCTGTTTTGAGTCAATCTTTTGTGTATATTCGCTTGATTGATTGGGTGTTTTTCATTTTCACTTTCGCTGAATTTATTGAAAACCACACTGCCATTGATTTTGAAAACCCCTCTATTTGAATGAATGGTTTAGGCGCTTTGTACAGGAAACGCTCATCTCACTGCACATATTCACGCGCACAGTCACACTACTTGTTAGCTCCTATATCCCTGCCTTGCCTAGTCGCTTGTAGTCATTTGTTTATCCTGTGAGCTCTTGAACTTTCATGCCATGATTATCTTTTCTGAGTGGATGCATGATGTTTGTGCTGGCTGGATTTGCATGAGACCCCTAGGTATAGGCACAATTAGACGTAGGAAAGCGACAACGTGATTAAAAACTTTGCAATCTTCCTTCTTATCTTTTTTCTTGTTTTTATATTGCCCCTGCCACTCATTTCACCCTTCTTTTCACCACCCTTCTAACTGTTCAAGACTTTTCTTTCTATTCTTAGTAGGCGAGAGTTCTCTGGCAGTAAGCAAGGTGGGGCAAAGAGAAGCAATAACATTAGAGTGGGGGTATTAAGATGCAAGATCAAGATGCGAGACATTATGGAGAGCAAAGGCAGATTCTAAAGAGGAACTTTGACGACAACTATGAGATCATTAAGATGAAAACAAAGGCAGATGCCCAGAGCAACAGTATGGCAAGCCACAGCGGAACAAAAGAAGTAGAATTTCAGATTAATGAACAACTAAACCAAATGTTCAAGGCAATCAACGAGAAAGAATGGAAATGAAGGCATAAACCGAAGCATTAAAGGCAACCACTCTCTTGTGCCTGATCACGACAGAAACTCTGCTGCTCCAGTCAGTCATTGGAATTCAAATTGTTCACTCCTCTTTTGCTCAAAGAAAAAAAGAAAAAAAGAAAAAAAAAGAAAAAAAGAAAAAAAAGGAAAAACAAAAAGAAAAAAGGAAAAAAATGAATAAATATTCGAGCAAAAGAGGAGCAAAAATTCAGAACGGAGCAGAGAGTGAAGAACTTCAGAAGGATGAGAGTACTACAAAGAAGAATACCCCCACTGTCAAATCTGACGCTCTTTGCCTTGCTTCGCTGCTGCCAAACAGGAGATACTCTCGCCACCTCGCTTTTTCCAGCCAAGAAGCCTTCTATCCTTCCTTCTCTCTCTTTTGAACCCTCTTCTCTTGCACGATAATTTTGCCTTACCTTTGTAAAGTTTTTATGATTGTATGATTGCTTGCGCATGTGATCTCCGTACTCGGGTCGATAGTGCAAATCTGATTTTGTGCATCGTTATTTGCATTGTTGAGTGTAAACACCTAGCCATAATCCTTGCTGAGTTTGAGTGCAAATACTATTTTCTGTGTGAGGATTGCTTGCGACTAGGTATGGGAAAGTTTCTCCCTTGGTTTCGTTATTCCTTGGGTTTGATGTGGATGCTATCTGGGTGGGAGGTTGTGTCGAATTCTATGGTTATGAGCTGAGTGTGCTTTTCCTGTTTGCCTTGTGGGAAACCATTTGTTCTAATTAGGGGGCTGTTTTGAGTGTAATGCTCGAGGGCGAGCAAAGGTTAGTGTGGGGGATTTGTTTGGAGCGTTAAATGTCTATTTATCATCGTATTTTACGTCTATTTTAGGACGATGATACTGCTAATTCTCGGGTTTTTCACTCATTTATTACAGAGAACGTTGTTGGACAGCATTTCATTCCTTAGGAGCTGAAACCGTTTGTTACAGAGCAATTTTGTGGCTGCTGTTTATTCTAGAAGATTTTGTCTTGCGGTCTCCTGTTAGAACGAGAAGTCCTGCTGCCGCTGAATATCTCCTACGCTTCTGTTAGGATTGTGGAAGAAATATTATTAGATATTATCCTATTTTTGAATTTTGGAATTAGACAATTAAGTAAATTTTATTATTTAAGAAAGGAGGTTGCGCCTCTGTACACTACTTCATCTTTATCTTTTTGAAAAACAATATATTTCTTGCTTCTTGACAGAGACAACGATTCCATTTTTGGCAATAGCTTGAACAACTGCTGCTTACTCCCTTTTTTTAATTAATTCAATTACTTTTTATGCTTACTTCTTATTTATTTATTTATTTCTTATTAATTTCTATCTATTCCTTCTGAGGATTAACAACCATGTTTAATTGATTGTGAGATCTAAACGAAATTATTAAATTCCATCTTGCATCTTTAATTGTTTTAATTGATTGTCAAATTATGCATACTTCTTTTGAAGCTTGATCAACTACACTAGAATTTGCATGATTACTGTCTTCTCTTGATACCTTTGAACTTGGGAAGGTCTCTTACGGTAGAATTATTTGATTATCTTATTAGACCTAATAGAATAACTTCTTTAGGCCATAAGATATATCAAGGACCTTAATAGGTGAGAACCTTTAAGAATCTCGAATAGGTAGAGAGTAGGAGATCTAGGTGAGAACCTGATCTCTATAGCCGCCTGTAAGTTGGTTTTGAAAATACTTGAATCGATGATCAATTAATTAAATGCATGAGCTCATCGGAATCCTCACTGGGAATTTGTCACATCTGATTTCACACACCATATCCATTTATTACTTTCTGTTACTTATATTTTGCAATTATTCACAACAACTCAATATTGGTATTTACCACCTGTTACTTATCCTGTTATTTACGAGGAATTTTAATTGTCCACCGAATCCCTAAGGAACGATCCTTTTACCACTTACTATTGTTCTTATTTGCATGAGCATAGGTGAATTGTATTCATTTATTTTTGACGGTTTCGGCAACATCACTGTCCCTCGGTTGCTCATGCTCGATAATGTTTACTGTTTAGTATGGTCAAGAAATTTAGATGATTGTGCTTTCTTGTAGGTGAGAAGTTGAGCTACCAATGTTGCAGGATAACATTTTTTTCCTACCAACTCAACCTTCAAACCTTCCTACTTTTCACTTCTCACGCCTATAAAATCCCCAATGCATATTGCACATAAAAACCACCCTAAGAAAACAAGCTTCAAAATACTCTCTCATCAAATTACGATCTCATCGATTCTATGGCTATGGCTCCCCTTAAAGTTACATTCTATTTTTATTAAATCTTCATATTTGCAACCGCAAATATTTAAATTTCTTCCTTATTCTAAAATTCTATTTTTTTACTTCATATTTATTCTTTAAAAAAATTATTATTTGTACTCCTAAAACTTCACACTGTCACTAATTACAAAGAAATAGAAATTGGCAAACATCAAGATAAAGTTTTCTTAAAAAGAGAAATACCTTTGAGGCAAATATTATATTAAGATAGTGTTTGGTTCACGGAATGTTATTTTTCTTTTTAGAATCATTTATCTGAAAGAGTGATACTAAAGAGAGTTATTACAAGGAATGTTAGTTTTTTTATATTTGGTTCGAATTTAAGATTTCTGAAAAAATAACATTTTTGTGTTTGTTTTGTACCTAAAACTCCTATAAAAAAATATGAGGGTAAAAAATCAAACCGGTGGTCAATGTACGTATTATTTTTTAATTTTTTTCTCAAATAAAAAAATAATTAAAAAATAATCTGCAACTTAAAAAATGTATCATAAATTTTTAAAAAAATAAAAAATATATACCAAAACTTTAAAAAAGAATATGAAACATAAAAGAGGAGGAAATTCTAGAAAAAACTTTTAAAATTAAATATTAAAAAAATCTGAAACTAAAAAAATAACACATAAAAAAGTGTAAAATAAAATGGGAACTAAAATTAAGAGAGAATGGAGTAATTTTTTTTTTTTTAAGAATAATGTTAGTATGAGGGGACAAATATATAATTTAAGAAAAAAATTAACTTTCCCTATACTATAGAATCACCTTTCCTTGACGCAACTAAATACAATAAAGCTCGAAATCTCAAATTTTTAAGTCACTTTCTTTTTAAATTTCCCTAATCAAACGCTACCTGACGCACACATCAAGAAATAAGGTAGGAATGAGAGTTATAGAACTCTTGTTCTTATTCAAATTTGGAAATAAAAACAAAAATACTAATGAAAAGGACATGAGAAAAAAGATTAACTCAGTGTTTCACATTAAATAAAAACAAAAATACCATTGAACTTTTTTTTGAAAACGTTAGGATATAAAAAGATAAACTCGTGTTCAAAGAAAAGGAAAATTGAGTAGGATGAGGTAAAAGGATAAACTCGTGTTCAAATTAAATAAAAAAGTTACTAATGGAAAAGGGGGAAATGAAAAGGATATGAGATAAAAAGATATTATCCACTAGGATTTAGTCTTTTTTAGATATATAGACTGGCTTGTTTGTTGAATACTGGTTCTTTTATTTAGGGTTTATTTGGTTGGCGGAATCAAAAAAAAAAAGTGATTTGGAAATTTAAAATTTTGAGTTTTATTGTGTTTGATTGCGATAAAAAATCACTCTCCTCCACAATCCAACTTTCTTTGACCTCTTAACTTTCCAAAAAATAGTAAAAAATGATTCTTTAACTAGAGGGTAAGAATAGTGATTACCTGATGCAAGAAAATCTAATTTCTTATTTAAATTATATATTTATTCCTTTATACTAGTATTATTGTAAGAAATAGAAGAAAAAAATTTTATTTCCTTCTCTCTTAGTTCTAGTTTACATTTTTTTATTAATTGTTTTACACTTTTTTATTTGTTATTTTTTTAGTTTCATACTTTTTTAATATTTATTTTTTAAATTTTTTCTAGAATTTCATTTTTTTTATGTTTCAGATTATTTTTGAAAATTTTGGTACATTTTTTAATTTTTTTTAAAATTTATGATACATTCTTTAAGATGCAGATTATTTTTTTAATCTTTTTAAAGTTTGATAAAAATATATATTCGGTTGGACAGAGAAGGTTCATAAAATTAAATTTATTAATCCACCTATCAACTAACCCCTTGCAATAATAAAGAATTTGAAAATTTATTTGATATTTTAATTGTTAAAAAATAGACAGTTAAATAGAGACAAAATTCATGATAAAGTATATATAGAAAAGAATAATTAAACATCTAACAAGATAATAAAGATACAAATATAAAAAAGATAAAATAGTCATTTTTTTTTCTTAAGGATTCTTATGTACAAAATAAACACAATAATTTACTTTCCTGAAAATTTTAAATCTCAACGAAACATAAAAAATTAATATTTCACTCAATTACTCTCTCGGAACCAAACACAAAAAACTAATATTCTACTCCATTACTTTCCAAAAGAGCGATTCTTAAAAAGAAAGTAACATTCCGTGAACTAAACGCTGACTTAAAGTTGATGTGCACCGTCTGTTTTAATTTTTCTAATTTAATGCACTTTTATATCTCATTTTAGTAATTAGTCTCTTACTTTAGATCAACAATAATTGAGGAGACCAACAATAATATAATAAGAAAAACTCCCTCGTGTTATGGTAGGAGATTTTTCAATTGCTGTTTAAGTTTTAATCAAATCCATAAAAAGCAGAGAAACAGATCACATATCCTCACCTAACCTTGTCATGGAAGATTAAGGCCGCAACCCAGTAATTGATTATATCAAACTAAATCATCTTAATCCGAAAAGAAAATCCACCCAATTGAAATCAACTTAACAAAATACCTTAATCCGCTCTTATCTACATTTTTTTTATATCTGATCTTTTCATCCCTTTTCTGTTACGATTTTAATCGGTAACAAACACTCATCTCTCCAACTCTC
This sequence comes from Viola odorata, assembly GCA_963691705.1. NCBI lineage: Eukaryota > Viridiplantae > Streptophyta > Magnoliopsida > Malpighiales > Violaceae > Viola > Viola odorata. Next base: position 45,812,047 of record OY829539.1, on the reverse strand, counting down.
CACTCACTATAAATACACTCGACTTAATTCATCAGTTCCTCATCAAATTATTCTTTGTTTGATTTGATTGATAGATTAAGAAAAGAAAAAAAAAAGGTTTTTTTGTTTGAAGAAAAATGGAGTTTGATCTTTCCCCTAAGTTGGCCAAGAAAGTTTATGGAGGAGATGGTGGGTCTTACCACGCTTGGTGCCCAAAGGAGTTGCCCATGTTGAAAGAAGGCAACATCGGTGCTGCTAAGCTTGCTCTGGAGAAAAATGGGCTTGCTCTCCCTCATTATTCTGACTCTGCTAAGGTCGCTTATGTCCTTCAAGGTAACATCTTTTTTCTGGGTTTTATTTATTAAGTTGTTTCGTCGATTATTATTTGATTTACTGTATAAGAGACTGTGCTAGATTGCTTATGTCCTTAAAGGTTACATCTTTTTTCGATCACTTGCTGCTTATTTGGTTTCAAATATATGACCACTTCTGGGTTTTGTTTATTATGGATTTTCGTTGATTATCGTTTGATTTATGCAAAAAGACTTGCTTTTGTGTAGTATAGAGTAACGCAAGATCTCTTCAGCTGTCATAATCGCCTGATTGATTTGTAAATACTTGACGGGTGGATCATGATTTTGATCCTTTGGTTGGATTAAACTATTCCTTGATTTTTTAATTGGGTCGTTTTTTTTCCACTAGAATATGACTTGCATTCTGATGTTTCTGAAAATTTAAACCTGCTTGGAAGAATACTAGTGGTTATGATTTGTGGTTCTATGCCAACTTAATTTTCCTATGTGCTCGCTTTTTGTTCCAGGAAATGGTGTTGCTGGTATTGTCCTCCCTGAGAAAGAGGAGAAGGTTGTTTCACTCAAGAAGGGTGATGCTATTGCCATTCCTTTTGGTGTTGTGACCTGGTGGTATAACAAGGAGGACACTGAGCTAGTCGTTCTTTTCTTGGGTGACACCAAAACTGCCCACAAAGTCGGCGAGTTTACTAATTTCTATTTGACTGGCTCTAATGGCATTTTCACTGGCTTCTCTTCTGAGTTTGTTGGCCGAGCATGGGATGTGGATGAGAAAACTGTGAAGGCCCTTGTTAGTAGTCAATCCGCAAAGGGAATTGTGAAGGTTGATCCTTCCATTAAGATGCCTGAGCCAAAGACCGAACACCGTCAAGGGTTCGTGTACAACTGCGAGGAAGCTCCATTAGATGTGGATATCAAGGGCGGCGGTAAAGTTGTTGTCTTGAATACCAAGAACCTTCCCTTGGTTGCTGAAGTTGGGACTGGTGCTGACCTTGTAAGGCTTGACCCCGGTGCCATGTGCTCTCCTGGATTCTCTTGTGACTCTGCACTTCAGGTCACTTACATTGTCAGTGGCAGCGGCCGTGCTCAGATTGTAGGTGTTGATGGGAAGAGGGTGCTGGAAACCACAGTCAAGGCTGGCCATCTGTTCATTGTTCCTAGATTCTTTGCCGTTTCGAAGATTTGTGATCCTTCTGGAATGTCATGGTTCTCCATCATCAGCACTCCTGAGTGAGTTTCAATTTGATTTTTTCATTACTATTACATCTGCTGAATTGCTATTTTGTTTTCTGGTTGTTTGACATTTTTCTTTGTTGCAGCCCTATTTTCACTCACTTGGCTGGAAAGACATCTGTGTGGAAGGCTCTATCTCCTGGTGTGCTACAGGCAGCTTTCAAGGTGGCTCCTGATGTTGAGAACCTCTTCCGGTCGAAGAGGATGAACGAGGAAATCTTCTTCCCACCACCAAAGTGAAAGACCAGAAGCCTCGTTTCTATCTCTAATTAGTCAATTATTCAATAAGAGCTTAGGATTCTTGAATTTTAGGAGATTTTCAGGATATTTATTGCCCAGCTATGGGTTTCAGCTTATAACTGTTATTATGGTTCAATGCTATCTGAAATCCCGTTGAAGGTTATTCTTTTTATCTTTGAATTGAAAGCAGAGATACTGTCAGAGTGATCGATCCATAAGACTCTTTTTACGGCCTCTTTTGGGGATAGAGGGACTTTTTTTTTTTTTTGAATGGAAAATAATAAATTATTAACACGTAACAAAAAATAAATTGAAAAAAATAAAATAATAGTCATGTCATTAGTCAACTATATGTATAAACTAAAACCATTGATTATTAATAATACGACATATACTAGTAATATTTTCATTAATACTTATTCTAATACATAATTATTAGAGGGACTTTCTTTTTTTGAAGGGAAAATAATAATATGATCAATTTAAATCTAAGTACAAAACGCGCGATCGCATTCCCCTATCCATACATTTCCTAAACCAGAAATTAAAGCCAATTGTCTCAACTCATGTGCGGGAACATTCGTGGTCCGCTTTGTGTGTGTAAAGGAGCAACTGCGAAACGTAGATGCCAACCGTGCCACTTCCTCCAAGACCAAACCCGTATAGGTTACAGGGAACTCTCCGTTGGTCAGGGCCAAGATGTTCTGCAGGCAGTCCGATTCAATGATGACTCTTTCACACCCCCATTGCCTAGCCTGTATAAGAGCGTCTCTAAGCGCCAGAGCTTCCGCTGTTGACGCGTCGGTCTTATGTGAGAGAAAAATGGCCCCTGAGAAGATCGACCCACCCGTTCCGTCTCGAGCTATGAAACCCAGTCCAGTCCCTGAACTCCCGATAGCTGCATCAGATGTGAGACTGCGAAGCTGTTGACGCGTCGGTCTTATGTGAGAGAAAAATGGCCCCTGAGAAGATCGACCCACCCGTTCCGTCTCGAGCTATGAAACCCAGTCCAGTCCCTGAACTCCCGATAGCTGCATCAGATGTGAGACTGCGAAACGTAGATGCCAACCGTGCCACTTCCTCCAGGACCAAACCCGTATAGGTTACATGGAACTCTCCATTGGTCAGGGCCAAGATGTTCTGCAGGCAGTCCGATTCAATGATGACCCTTTCACAGCCCCATTGCCTAGCCTGTGTAAGAGCGTCTCTAAGCGTCAGCGCCTCCGCTGTTGACGCGTCGGTCTTATGTGAGAGAAAAATGGCCCCTGAGAAGATCGACCCACCCGTTCCGTCTCGAGCTATGAAACCCAGTCCAGTCCTTGAACTCCCGATAGTTGCATCAGATGTGAGAGAAAAATGGCCCCTGAGAAGATCGACCCACCCGTTCCGTCTCGAGCTATGAAACCCAGTCCAGTCCCTGAACTCCCGATAGCTGCATCAGATGTGAGAGAAAAATGGCCCCTGAGAAGATCGACCCACCTATTCCGTCTCGAGCTATGAAACCCAGTCCAGTCCCTGAACTCCCGATAGCTGCATTAGTGTTAACCTTGACCATCCCCAGAGGGAGAGGCAACCACTTCGGGTCGATGTGTTGGCATACAGGGGAAGGAGACTTCTGTGGCGAACGCCAGGCCTCCTTAAAATCTGTCAACAACTTCCCTCCCCTAATGACCACCTCCTGGGCTGATTCGTCTCGTTGGCAGAAAATCCTGTTGTTCCTTGAAATCCACAACGACCAAAGGGTAGAGATCAAAATTTCGAGACTCGGTTCATCTAGAGATGCCCTGGCTGCCGCTAGCCACTCAACCCAATTCTCTCCGTGAACCTGGAACTCTACCACAAAAGTCAAATTTTGCCCACACCCCAGCCGCGAAAGGGCAAGACAACAATAAGTGTGAAGTTGACTCTACCTCCTCATTACAATAGGGTCACACCGGATCCATCATTACTCCTCTCCTTCCTAGGTTTACTCTAGTCGGGAGGGATCCATTGCCTAGCCTCCACATGAAGTTTTTAAACTTTGGGGGGATAGTTAGACCCCAAAGGTGTTTCCATCAACCTCTATTCGAGCCCCAGTCACCCTGGGTGACTGGCGACGTAAGACTGTGGTACCCACTACGGACAGAATACTTCCCATGTGTAGTGCCCCTCCACACAAGAGTATCATTCGCCTCATCCCGACTAAGCGGTAGGCTTAAAATTTCTGATACTTCTTGCGGCAGAAAGAGTTGCTCCACAAGGTCAGTTCTCCAACATCGTCGACCCCGGTCTATAAGCTCAGGCACTGTTGCCTCCTCATCCAGCACGGACACCGGTGCTGCGATCATTCCTTTTGTAGTTGATGGCAGCCATGGAACCTTCCAAATCCGTATCCGCTCCCCATTCCCCACACGCTACAACCCTTTTAAAGGATCTCTCTCCCAGCCATAATACTCCGCCAAACATAACTAGGGTGATATCCCACCCCCGCCTCTAAGAAGTCTGAGCGGGGGTAATATCTAGCTTTCCAGATTTGGGAGAGCAAAGAGTGCGGGTGTTTATGCAAGTGCCAACCTTGCTTAGCAAGCAATGCTAGGTTGAAATCTCAAACTTTCCTGAAACCCAATCCTCCCACCTCCTTAGATCTACACAACTTATCCCAGGAAACCCAATGCATCTTGCGTTCATCCAAGATTCCCCCCACTAGAATCTCCTAGTAGCCTTCTCGATCTCTTCACATATGGAGATTGGGATTTCAAAGCAGCTCATCATATATGTAGGGATGGATTGGATGGCCGATTTAATCAGTACTTCTCTCCCTGCCTGAGATAATTTCTTCTCTTTCCACCCCCTAGTCTCTTGCAAACCCTATCTCGAATCGATTCAAACATTCCCTTCTTAGCTCTACCAAAAGAAACTGGAAGCTCTAAATACTTCTCATGAGACTCCGTTCCCACCATGCCTAATCGCCCTGAAACTCGCGTTCTAGCATCTTGGCCGAAATTCTTGCTGAAGCAAACCTCTGATTTGTCCAAGTTGACCTTCTGACTAGAAGCCTCCTCATAGTCCTTCAGAATTGAACTGATGACCCCTGCCTCCTCCTCATTTGCCTTTGCAAAGATGAGACTGTCGTCCGCATAGAACAAATAGCTGACCTCCGGAATACCTCGACAAATCTTGTAACCATGTATCCTGTTAGCCGTGGCTGCAGCTTGGAGCATCGCCGAGAGGCCCTCTGCGCAAAGAAGGAACAAATAAGGGGACAGGGGGTCTCCCTACCGAAGACCCCTTTCCGGGTAGAACGTAGGACTAGGTGCTCCGTTTAGGAGGATGGCATATGAGACAGATGTAACACAACGCATAACCAGTGATGTCCATCGAGATGAGAACCCCATACGGGACATGATCGCCTCCAAAAAATTCCACTCAACTCTGTCGTAGGCCTTACTCATATCCAGCTTGACGCTCATCCACCCGGGTCTAGAGCTCTTGGAGTTCATCCCATGGAAAATCTCCTGGGCAATCAGGGCGTTATCTGTAATGAGCCTGCCGGGAACAAAATGCACTCTGATTCTCTGCCACTACACTCGGCAAAATCTTCTTCAGGCGATTTGCCAGCACTTTGGTAATCAATTTGAAAACGACGTTATATAGACTGTTTGGTCGAAACTGGGAGCACCTGGAAGGGTTTGCTACTTTAGGGATAAGGGTGATAGGAATGTCCCTTCTACTTCCTCACGAGACTCCTTCCAACTACCTGATTCATCCTGAATTCTTTCAATTGTATTCTTCTTTTTCCTCTGAGAAGCTCGTGCATGAAAGAATTTAGTGTTCCTATCACCCTCTTCAAGCCAGAGGACCCATGAGCGTTGTTTCCACATTACTTCCTCCCTATGGATTAGTTCCTCAATCTCTTTACTAACTTGCTCAATTTCATCTAGGGTGGGGTCCGTCACTGGCTGTTTCTGCAACCAACCCAATTTTTCTCTCTTATCAATAATGGATCTGTGTATATTCCCAAAAACCTCCTTACTCCACCTTGTAAGCTTCGAACCACAGAGTCGTAGACGTTGATTAAGTGGGTCGCTAGAGCCCTGAAACTCCGTCCCACACCACATCTCTTTAACAAACTCAAAACACGATTCCTCCCTAAGCCATGCCGCCTCAAAATGAAATACTTTACCCCTATGTGCCCTATTAACTGCATGTGTCAACTTAATCTGTATAAGGCAGTGGTCTGATCCGAAACGGGAGAGATGGTGCACTGTAGCTTCAGGAAAACAGCTCATCCACTGCTCATTCGTCAACCCCTATCAAGTCTTTCCATTATAGTTCTGTTTCCCCGTTGGTTATTACACCAGGTAAACTTGAGCCCCGAGAAACCAAGGTCGATCAGGTTACAGTCGTCAATCGCGCACCGAAAAGCATCCATCTCGTTGAAACTCTTATCTATGCCGCCCATTTTCTCATGACCCCACAACACCTCATTAAAATCCCCAACACAGAGCCACGGAAGAGAGCTCTTGTCCTTTCTTAATCGGAGCATATCCCAGGTTCTGTGTTTATCCGCCCTACTCGACCATCCGTATATGCCCGTAAATCTCCAAGGGGGGGCATTCGATAGACCATTTAGTAATTCAACATCAATACAGTGTGCGTCGCAATATAACACATTCACAGAGATATCCTTTCTACACATCAAAGCCAACCCACCCCTCCTAGTATCCCCTTCACAATCAACAACAAGCACATAAAGAAAAGACCATTTATTATTAAGAGTACGAAACTCGCTTTCATACAACTTCATTTCAGACAAAAAAACTAAAGTAGGAAACTCTAATCCTAGCAACTTTGAGAAGTTGGCCCCTGCCTAAGGGTTCCCAAGCCCCCGGCAGTTCCAAAACAAGAGACTCATGGCTCTGGGTGGGGTTGCTCAGCAACCGCCGCTGGACTAGTAACCTCAGTCGCATCCCCATGCACTGCTCTCCTCTTCCTGTGCAAAAAGGACGACGGACCCCCACTATCACCGTCATCTAGGTCATCCCCTCTTCTCTTCCCAGTAATTGTGTCTTGGGAATGTAGTCCCATGTCCCTATGTCGTGGCACACTCTTCTGAACTGTGCGAACTACCTTGGCAAAGCGAGAAACCTAGGGCTTGTGTCGTACCCAGTTAAATCCACATGTCGTTGAGCCCTTTTAATTAACTTAGAAGAGTTAAAAATAGCCCATGTATCATTTAAATCCTGCAAAACAGGAGAAAAAAGATGAGGAATTTCCTCTGGATCCTCTTCTGGGTCATCCTCTTCTTCTTCCACCAAAACAACATCAGAATGGGCCATTGGGCCCTCCAAGCCTGCTCCTAAGCCAGCCAAAGGGGTCTGGCTGCAGCCAGCAAACGCGCTGGGCCGAGAGGGAGGCTGCGACCCAAGAGCCAAGCGCGGCCCAGCCCACGCGTCCTCCTTCCCCAGCAGACTCTGGCGCTAGCGGCCCAAGCCCAGGAAGGCCAGCCCCAGCCCGAACGCCAGCAGCCCGCACCCCATCCACCTGGGCCTCTCTAGACGTGCCCGACCCACCTCTCCTCAGCCCATTCGGCCCCTCCAGCCCAGCCCCTGGCCTCCCTCCTTTCAACAGCCCACTTTGTTTATTTACCAAATTAAAATCCCTAGGATTTGGATTTAATTCAGCAGCCACTGCCTTCCCCTTCCCATTTTCCACGTCATGCTGCCCACGTTCAGTAAAAGAGTGAACTGACTGCAGGAGATGGTTTTTTAGCAAACTGAAATCATGGCCATTTTCCTGCAATTGCTCCAATACCCCCACCTTCTAGCACCACCTTCTTCAGCCGCTCCACAACATGGTCCACTAAGGAGCCACCTCCACTACCCCTCTCCTCATTGGCCGTGTCACTTCCTCTCCCTGCTGGGCTCGAAACCGAGCTGTCCACGGGAATGACATTAATCCTACTAGGTCCCGACCTCCAGGAAACAGAGTTTGGCCGAGAGTCCCCACTGACAAAAGACTTACCGGACTCACTGCCATACCGACTAGGTTTAAAAAACTTTTCAAACGGGAGGGGCTGGTTTCCTAGGGGATTAGTACTGAAACGAACTTTGCAGTTCTGATGGACATGTCCCAAGATGCCACAGAAATAACAAACATTGGGCAATTTTTCATATTCCGCATTAATTATGATTTTCCTACCCAACGAATTAAAAAACTATACCTCAGTCACCAGAGGGCGCTCCACATTGATCAAGATCCGCGCTTTCACCCAACCCCTGAATTGGTTGAGGTCATCCTCATCCACAAAGACGAAAGAACCCAGACTATTACCCATAATCCGGATGTTCTCCTTGGTTCGTAGGTTTAGGGGAACATCATGAAGTCGAACCGAGAAAACAGATTGATTCAGCTTGACTTCCTGAAGTTGCTCATCCCCGGTAACCTTTTTTAGGATCACTAGACTTCGATTCCACAACCAAGGAGTTCGATCAAGCACTCATACCAAGTCATCCTCCAGTTCGAACTGAAACAGAAAGCGGTTCGATGCCATTGTTGTAACCTGCATCTCCCCCAATAGGCACCATAGGGCCCTCATACGATTAATAAATGCCCTAGTGGCTCCCGAAGTAAGCCCCCGATCCCCAAAAACCGTCCCAAGCAGGAAGAAACAATTAAGTTCAATCCGGACATTCTCCAGCACCAAACACTCAGTATTCCCCTGCTCTGATTCCTCCCCATCCAAAGACCCCGATCTACCCACTCTCGACATGGACATTCCTAAGTAGTAGTCTATTCTCTTAAGGAAGAAACGAGTAAATAAAAGATTTAGGGAAAGGAAGGAAGTGATAGAGGAGGAAAGTCGAGGCTGCTTATGAAAAGGTGGGTACTAGACAATATGGCTATGCATAATTAACAATAAAGGAAAGGTACTTAATCAAGTCTAGAATTCTAGACAGGCTAGGAAAGTACAATGGATTAATGACTAGAATTAAGCAACGCCAAAATCAAACAAAATCAAATAAACAAATGTGGAAGATCAGATAATACCGGATGGCGAGACAAGAAAACTGAAATTTAAATTCGAAATTGAAGATTAAAATTCAAAAATTAAAGAGTTAAAAAGTAAAAGGAGACTTACAGAAGTCAAAATTAAAATGAAGAGGACCTCTGCTACCGAGACTGATTGATCTCATGAAGAGTTTTTTTTGGAATGTGTAAGAATTGGGGATAGAGGGTCTTGAACTTCTAAAATCGACGAATGTTCTCGTGCCTCTTTTGGTGCAAACGATATTAATGGATTTCCTTTTACTTAAATTAAAAATATTATAGTTATTTATTTTCTCAAAAATTTTAAAAAATATATTATATTTTTAATATTTTATTATTTTTGAGTCACTAATTTATACTCCTTCTGCCGTTTTTTTCTCTTTCCAAAGAAAAAAAAAATGCTACAAAAGAATTTTGTTTCTCTGGTGTAATATTGATTGAAAAAATAAATAAACATCAATTTCATAAGGAGCGGAGGGGCTTCAGGGCTTTCTACTAGCGCCTTCACAGTTGGCTTCTTCGGAAAGTGGAAACAACCGGACACGGCGGACCACCCGCCGCTCCTTCTGTACTCCCTCCTCCTAGTCCCGTTAATGGATAGCACCGGAAAAAGGGGGAGGAAGGAAAAAATGACAGCTTTGATATCCTTAGAACCGCAGTACCCAATTTTAGACCACAATTTCCAATCCTTTTGTGCTTCTCACGCCATTTTCACTGGTACCCTCCACCTTATCCATTCTACTAACTCTTTTTCACTTTTATTTTTCGGTTTGATTCTTCTTTTCACATCACCTTCCAGTTGAAGACTTCCTTTTACACGACCTTTACGAGTTAGCTGCGTTTGCCCAACAACAACCTGGCTCTGAGGCGCTGAAAGAGGTGACCATTTCCCTCCCTTTTCTTACTTCCTACTTCTCAGTAACCCATGTTTACCATTTCTTTCCATTATGTGACTAATTTGCATTCTGTGTTTTTTGGGCAAGTAGGGCATTGCCCAAGTGCTTTCTATCATTGACGAGCAGCACCACCAACCATGGTTGAATGGCTTGGAGTTGTTGGAAGATGCTGAACGTAATAAGCACCTTTTGTCTACTGGATTTCAAGGGTATTTTTCCTTTCCTTACCACTTTGTTTAGCTTAGCGGTCGCGGTCCTTAGGTTTAGTTGCCTCAGTTGTGTCGTCTCAGTTTCAGCTATTTTCCTTTCATTGAGACCATTTTGCTAGTTTGTATGGAAGTCAAAATTACCATAAATTTAAAGGATGCAGTTTGTAGTTAAGTCCCCTTTTTTTGTTTCTCCAAGTTGATGTTATTAGGATGTTTAATTAATGTAAGAGTTGTGTTAATCAGGATTGATTTGCTACTTCAAGGTGGATTAAGAGAAGGGGAGTTGACAGAATTAGCGGGGATGTCATCAGCTGGTAAAACACAGGTAAGGATCTGTGGCTTTCTGCTATGGGGAAAACAGCCTAATTACCCGGGATCTAAAGCAACTTCTGTTTTCTTACAAAAAGAAAGTGACTGTGATACCAAGAAAAGAATTGGTAAAAAGTCTAGGTTGGCAATGAAAGTGCTTATAAATCAAGTTTTCATGAATACACAATTGTTGTTTGCAGTAACACACCATCATTGCATTAGCTGCAAAATGAACACCTTCTCTCTGTATTTAGTAGCTCAGTTATGCTCTTGTTACTTTTCAGGTTTGCCTACGAGTAGCTTCAAATGTTGCAATGCAGCATGCAGGCATTGTTGTATACATGGATACGGGCAACTCCTTTTCATCCCAACGGATTGAACACTTTCTTCATAAGGTCTCTGATCCTCACTTTCATCAGGTCAAAACATATCTTGGTTTCTTTTTGTGGTTCAGTTAAGAACTGCTCTAGGCCTTCTCTATCTGAGAGTATTCAACTTATTGACTGTTATTGCAGAGTAGGAAGAGCGTTGTGCAGAAAGTAATGAGCAACATAATGTGTCACTCAGTGTTTGACATATTTACTATGTTTGACGTGCTCAATAAGCTAGAGGTCAATTTGAGATCCCAGGTTACCGTTAAATTGAATCACTCAACAACTTGACTTTGCTAGGCTTTCCCATTTCCATTTATTCAACATTTCACTGATAGTCCAGGGGTACAGTAAAGGTTGTAAGATTCGGTTACTTATTGTTGATTCAATCTCTTCGCTGATTACTCCAATTCTTGGTGGCGGTGGTTCACAAGGTACGCATTCTTGTATGCTTGTCACAGTTTCCTCGCCCCATTATTTCATGGTTTTACCCGCTACAGGACTTGGTATTATTTGGAATTTTTCTTTTCCATTACAAACAGGAAGAAGTGGACGAAAAATAATCTTCTTCATCTCTTTCAATGAAAATTTGGTTGTATGGATTTCGTTAAGCAATTTACTATTAAGAATTTATACATGCTTTTTTGGTATTGTTCAGCTTAACATGACTTCTTGTGGGAGGAGTTTATTATACTTGTTCCTGTGAAATTTGTGATTTGCTGCTAACTTGCTGGTATAAAACTCATATCTTGATGGTTGACAGGACATGCTTTGATGATATCAGCTGGATATTTGCTTAAAAAGTTGGCGCATGAGCATAACATTGTTGCACTGGTATGTCTTGCTGTTAAAATTTGTAACATTTGTCTCCTGTTTGAGCACCCATTTCATTACTATGATTTGTTGTCATTTGCCTGCTGTGTCAGTCCTATTCATAGAATTAACATAAATCATTGAACTAAATTTGAAGTGACAACAATACTATCTTTATATATATATATATATATATATTGGATGATCTGGTTCTGTAGAAACACAAGCCAATTTGTTTCTCATGTACATCATGATTTATGTCTGTGGAGGGCTTGGTAATTATTTAAGTAAGATTAGTCAGTAATACATTCTCCCTAGTATTTGTATGGAGTCATAGTTAGTTATCAAGAGTGGAAGTCATATCATGTGATTAGGTACTCACACTTGAAGTATTGAATTTTATGGTAATCCATGTTCATTTTTTCTTAAGAAATAGCATGTGAAATTTCTGTTGAAGGTTACCAATCACATGGTGGGTGGTGAGGGAGGTAATCCTAAACCGGCTCTTGGAGAGAGTTGGAAGAGCATTCCATATGTGAGGCTTCTGATTTCCAGTGACCGTGCAAGCAATATCTGTTCCATTTCCATACTAAAACACCATTCTCTTGTAAGTGTTTTTTATTTGGTCATTTAAGTTGATGGTTTGTTTGCGCTCACTATTGCTCTGTTAAAGTTCCACACATCCAGCTCCGTCTTGTCTTGTTATTGTTTCAATGTTAACAAATACTTATTGCTAAAATGATCAATTTTCCGGTACATTCCTTACATAAGCAAGGATGGATTTGTGAAGGAGAAATAAAGATATAATATGCCAATTCTTCTGCTCGGGACACACTCATCTTAGTATAATTTGTTTCTCAGGCTTCAGGTAAGGGTGCAGAATTTATGGTTACTGACTAGTGAGGAGATTATCCAAGTGTTACAAAGGAGTGGTCTTAGTGATGGTCCCTTGCGATTACAAATTGAACCTGTACGTGTGGAAACATGCTGTGGTGCTGGTTGCACTAAGAATTTGCTGTTTCCAACTTTCTAATTGCTCATGCTACTGGACGGCATTCATCATGTCAGGTTACTTGGGATTGAAGCTGCAAATACATCCAATTCCATGTTAATTTGCGGAACTGAAGATGAGGACAGTGTGAAGCATTAATTGGCAACAACTCTAACGCAACAGTAGTTGCTGAACCAATGTTCTGTTGAAAAAGGGTAGTTCTTGCTTTATGAGATGGGTGGGATGACATACTTGGAGGATTGGCTTCTTTTTTAAAACTGTAAATGATCATGATGCAACTAAAATGTTGGAGTGGTGCAATTCTTGTGTGCATATCTTTGTGACGGGTCACCATAATGCGAACTAGAATTTTTTTTTTCGTTCGGATAAAAATATAAGTTACGAGACTCGAATTCTAAATGCAAAAAACTTCTTTATAAAAATTACTACTACTTTATAAGCTCATTGTTTATCAAATTTTTTTACCTTTTCTTGCAAGGATCACTAAAAGTATCCTCAGAAATTTGGTGCTGAATTTAAACTCCAACTAAACTATTTTTTCCTTTTCTTGCAAGGATCAACCCGATCCCAATTGAAAAATCTCAACTAGCTTTATCCGTTTCACGTTGATTTATATTGAACCGTATCTTTATTTAATTGATCCAAATAGGTCAATTATATAAATATCCCCATTCTTGTTTTTGTCGTTTGAAGAAAAATGAAAATAGCAAATTCCCCGGCCCCCTTCTAGCTCTTTGAATCGGTGCAGTTCCAGCTTCCATGATCTTCTCAAAACCAAAGCTAATCCCAACTCATCATTTCGTCAATCTGGCACAGTACCGTAATTACTACAAAAAACCTCATTTTCCAAAACCCAAAACCAAAACCAAAACTAGCAACCAGAGGCCGCGCAAAACAACAGCATCATCAAGGCGGCTTGAAAGACAGACACCATTTGTATCTCATGTCAAAGAGACACAAGACCCAGAAAAGGCATTGTCTCTTTTCCACGAGTATCACCAAATGGGCATTAAACATGACTAGCCTTCGTATTCTTCACTCCTATACAAGCTAGCTCGGTGTCGCGATTTCGAAGCTGTTGAGACTGTTCTTGGTTATTTGCAAGACAACAAGAGATTGAGCTTTTTAACAAAATGACCAGTTTTAAGTAACTGTACTCGCCAGTCTTTTTGTGGTTTGTTGAATGTCCTTGTTGATAATGGTCGGTTTCTTGATGCCAAAGAGCTGTTTGATCGGTGTTACAAGATGGGTTTTTGTTTGAATTCGGTTCCGTTTAATATAATGATCAAGGGATGGCTCCAGAAGGGGGAGCTAGGTGAAGCTTGCAAGGTGTTTGATGAAATGCTTGAAAGGAAAATAGAACCGACTGTTTTTACCTATAATAGTCTTATAGGCCACCTGTGTAAACACAAGGAGTTGGAGAAAGCGAAGGAGTTTTTGAAGGACATGATTGGGAAAGGGAAACACCCAAATGTTGTAACTTATGCATTGTTGATGGAAGGTTTGTGCCTGTCAGGTGAGTATAATGAAGCTAAAAAGGTTATGTTCGATATGGAGTATCGTGGGTGTAAGCCAAGAGCTGTGAATTTTGGTGTTTTGATGAGTGATCTTGGTAGGAGAGGAAAGATCGATGAGGCCAAGTCGTTGCTTCTTGAAATGAAGAGGAGGCGGTTAAAGCCAGATGTTGTGATTTACAATATATTGGTCAATTATCTATGTAAGGAGGGCAGAATGGCAGAGGCGTATAAGATTTTAATCGAGATGCAAATTGGAGGTTGTGTAGCTAATGCAGCTACTTATAGAATGTTGGTTGATGGATTTTGCAGTGCTAGGGATTTCGAGGGAGGTTTGAAGGTTTTGAATGCAATGTTGGTAAGTGGGCATTGTCCACGAATTGAAACCTTTAGTTGTATGATCTCTGGCCTGGTTAAGTATGGGAACATCACCGAAGCTTGTTTCGTCTTAGGGGAGATGGAGAAGAGAGAGATGAGATTTGGTTCAAACGGTTGGGAAGATATTGTCAGGCATTGTTGTGGTGGGGATGGAGGTGCAACTGAACTTGTAAATGAACTTGTCTATGCTACTTAGCAGTCATCATCATGAATTGAAACTTATGCAACCAGATTGAAAGTATGGAATCCGTCATGACCAGGTTACTACTCAAACCCTTGATTGGATTTGTTGCTCAACTCGATTGATATCTTGCAATCTCGGTGAACTTTATGAATGGTTTTGCTTTAGTAGAAAGATGAGCCATGCCCTTGATCACACAGAACCTCCTTGTGGGCGTGTTCAAATGCGCGAGAAGGGACTTGGTATCCGGAAACTTGTCAAGGGAGAGAAGGTGGTACATTTGTTTGAGAATTTCATACTTGTGGTGTTTGTTCAAGGTGAAAGTTGTATCCTTGATCATGAGGCTGCTGCACTAATTTCAAAGAATCGGATGTAATTTACTTAATGCAAGGGCATAAATTTCTTTTGTACATGTCCGTATCCAGGAATTATTTCCTGGGCGAAATTTTTTTTTGAGTATTTTATAGAGAAAGCAAACGAGCTAAATAAAAAATTGAATAAAAATTTAAATAAATTTAACAAAAAGATAAACAGGTAAGACAATTTATCTGGTGTAAGCTTAAAGAAGTTAGTTGGTCTCCCTAACTTAGTAACTTAAATGTCTCGTGGTGGTGTAATGGTTTCATGTTACAATATTTCCCATCTTTCTGGTGTTAATTACCAAGGATTCACATATTGGTTTTCCGCTATGAACAAGGACTGGGATCTTCTTATGAACAGGGTTGGATTTTAGTAGCAAATGACTTTTATTTAAGAGATCTTCTACATATTCAAAGGGGATGCCCTTTATTTTTAGAGACCAAATGACTCTGTACAAGAAAGGGCAGCTGAATTTTCCATGAAATACTAGAAATACTAGAATTGTTTTTGGGATTGGGCTTGGTAGAAATTTTTTTGGGTATAGGCTTAGGGGGGCATTTGCCCACCCCCTCTCTCAAGTGGATCCGTCACTGCATGTCCCGACATACAACAGGAAGTTACTTGCATTTCTCACTTACTGAATGAATGAGGGATGATACAATTGCTTTAATACCTAGTTACTGTTTGATGATTCGTTATAATCCATCATTTCCTTCTTTTATGACTGAAAATTGAATATATATGTGAAAGAGACTGTTTCATTTCAATATAGTGCTGTTATGTTAGCTAGTAGAGTTATATGGTGATGTTATATGAACTACCAAGTTACTAATTTGGTGATGCTATATCATTTAGGCAACTCACCATGATCTCAGTTTTCATTTTTTTTTACCAATGGTTAAAATGCTTACAATTATTGATTGAATATTAATATATTTAAAATATAAATGATTAGAATTTAAAATTTATAACATTAAAAGATGGAATAAATGTGTTAAGTTGTAAAAAGTCAATTAAAAATCTATAATACAAAAAAAAAAAAATAATCAAAGAAATAGAAAAAAGAAAAAAAATATTTTTTTAATAATTATTAAAATACAATTAATGTTACAATTATTTATTAAATATTAATATATTTAAAATATAAATGATTAGAATTTAAAATTTTATAATATTAAAATATGGAATAAATGTGTTAAATTATAAAAAGTCAATTAAAAATCATTAATACAAAGAAAAATAATGATCAATCAAATAGAAAAAAGAGAAAAGAGAACATACAATAAACTAATAATATAATAAAAAATATGGCAGAAAATATGTATTACTAATAAAGCCATGTTTAATGTGCTTATAAAAAAAAGTCATGCTTGATGCTACAAGAACAACTTTTAATATATATATTTTTTAAAATAAAGTATAATATATATGGTTAGTGATATTCAAAAGGTACAAATATTTAATTATATTGTTTTTGTGTGGAATATAGCTTCATTATGTACAAATAATAGGTAAAAGGGAAAATGAAAGTGAAAAATCAAAAAACTAGAAAAAAAGAAATGAGAAAATGTTAGAAATTAAGAATAATAATATATAAACTATGAAGATGAGAAAAATAAATGGAAGAAAATGACGGGCATTATAAGTGGCAAACAATTTATTTTAATAAAAAAACAATATATTTACTACTAATTGTGCTACAGTAATTTTTTGTGAAATAAACCGTTGAATAAATGGATAATGATATTGAAAAAAGTTATATTTTTTTATGGAACTTAGAAATATAAGAAATAGAGAGTGATAAAAAATGATGAGAGAATTATTAAAAATAAAAGAAATATTAAAGAGAGAAAGATAAGTAGAGAAGAGCAAAAATTGATAAAAAAATCTAAAAGTACAGGCACAAAGTATTTATTATTTTAAAATTCATAATACAAGTATAATTTGTAAAATATTTTTTAAGAAATTAATAAAGTATTATACAAATGGTAACGAATATTTAATGGGTTAAATAATTAATTTTACTAATTGAATATTTTTAAATGCCACTAATTAGCTATGTGTATAAATAATATGTAAAAGAGAAAGAGAAAGAGAAAATTTTAAAAACTAGAAAAATAAAATAGAAAAGGAGAAATATATAAAACGAGAGAATTCATTCAAAATTTTTTTTTTAAAGAAAGCATAAGCATTATATAAAGAGAAGTGTTAGAGTCATAAAGAATGACAATACAAGATAAACAATTAACCAAACAAACAATTGATTCCAAATAAATATAAAAATATGACTTAAATAATAATTATTATGATTAAAATTAACTTAATTGATCAACTCACTCAAGTAATAAAATTAAATCCACATCGGCGTTTAACGGAAGAAAAGTGTCGCATATTAATGGAGGGTCCGGAATAATAATTTTATGGAGTACATGGTCGATTATAATCTTTTTTTTTAACAGAAGATTATTGTAATAGTTTAGGACGAATACAAGGTCGAAAAAGTTATTATAATTAAAGATAGGGCTGTACAAGAACCGGCCCGGACCGGGAACCGACCTGGAACCGGCCTTTTTTTGACCCGGACCGGACCGACCCGGGGTTTTTTTTTTTTGACCCGGACCGGACCGGACCGTAACTTCCGGTTCGGTCCGGTTCTCCACCCCTCTAAATCCGGGAACCGACCCGGAGAACCGGTAGAACCGGAAGTATATATATGTACAATAATATCAAAGTTTCCATTTGGTTCAATGGTTAACTCATCACTTTTTGTATTAAAGGAGAGAGGTTCAAATCCTCTTGGCTCCCACTTTTTTTTTCTTTCTAAACTTAACTCATTCTCTTTCTTTTTTCCTTCTAAATTATATTAAAATTTCTCATGTATGTATATATTTTTTCTAGTAATATAATTGTAAACTCAATTAAAAATCCTCATTTTTTTCTTTTTATTTGTTATTTTAAATACAAAATTGTATTAAGGATGTTATATGAACTAAGAAATAAAATTTTAATAGCCATTTATATAGTTAAGATGACACATACTAGTAATATATTATTGTAAATTGTAATAATCATTTATATAGTTAATATGTATAAATTAAGACCATTAATTATTAATAATATAGTTACTAATTATTATCAATTGTCATAAAATTAAAATTTACACATTGTTTAGAGTTTTATGCTTTTAATTTAAATTGTATTAATGTTTAAATTACTAATGTATTATGCATTTTTTCTTTTTTCTTTTAAACTCAATTAAATTTAAAAGTCCTCATTTTTTTCTTTTTATTTGTTACTTTAAATACAAAATTTTATTAAGGATGTTATATTACCTAAGAAAAAAAAATTAAATAGCCATTTATATAGTTAAGATGACACATACTAGTAAGATATTATTGTAAATTGTAATAGCCATTTATATAGTTAATGTGTATAAAGTAAGACCACTAATTATTAATAATATAGTTTAGGGATTATTATCAATTGTCATAAAATTAAAATTTACTAATTGTTTAGAGTTTTGTGCTTTTAATTTAAATTGTATTAATGTTTAAATTACTAATGTATTATGCATTTTGTCTTTTTTTCTTTTAAACTCAATTAAAAGTCCTCATTTTTTTCTTTTTATTTGTTACTTTAAATATAGAATTTTATTAAGGATGTTATATTACCTAAGAAAAAAATTTAATAGCCATTTATATAGTTAAGATGACACATACTAGTAATATATTATTGTAAATTGTAATAGCCATTTATATAGTTAATGTGTATAAAGTAAGACCATTAATTATTAATAATATAGTTTAGGGATTATTATCAATTGTCATAAAATTAAAATTGACTAATTGTTTAGAGTTTTATGCTTTTAATTTAAATTGTATTAATGTTTAAATTACTAATGTATTATGCATTTTTTCTTTTTTTCTTTTAAACTCAATTAAAAGTCCTCATTTTTTTCTTTTTATTTGTTACTTTAAATACAGAATTTTATTAAGGATGTTATATTACCTAAGAAAAAAAAATTTAATAGCCATTTATATAGTTAAGATGACACATACTAGTAATATATAGTTGTAAATTGTAATAGCCATTTATATAGTTAATATGTATAAAATAAGGCCATTAATTATTATCAATAAATAATTAAGGTTTCAGTTCTCCAACCTTTAAAATCCAGGAACCGGTAGAACCGGAAATATATATATATACACAATGATATCAAAATTTCCATTTGGTTTAATGGTTAATACCTCACCTACCATATTAAAGGGTAGAGGTTCAAATCCTCTTGGCTCCCACTTTCTTTTTTCCTTCTAAACTTAACTCCTCCTCATAAAAATAAAAATTAAATAAAAAAAAAAAAATCCGGGTCAGAACCGGAACCGACCCGGTCCGACCCGGAAAATTCAGAACCGGCCTGGCCCGGACCGGAAGTGTCCGGTCCGGTCCGGTTCTGTCCTGGCCCAGAACCGGTAATTCCGGTCCGGTCCGATTCTAGCCCAAGAATCGGCCCGAACCGGACCGTGTACACCCCTAATTAAAGAGAGTGTCGTTTTTTATAATTATTTTATATATAATTAATTATGTTTAAAAAATAATAATTTATACTTTTATATATAGATATATAGATACTCCCCTCAATCATTTGGCAACTTTAAAAACATAACTTCAATCTTTCATTTGGAAAAAAGAAATCAAGAGAATGTAGCAGAAACGCGAGTTTTATCTAACAATGGATAACAAAATATAGGATGATCATCACCACAATACTTCCATAAAGGCAAAAGTAAGCATGATCAAGATCAAGATCAAGAGCAACATTTTTGCTTACAAATTACAAAGTCTTGTACTTAGACTAATCAACATATGATTTTTTTCCAAATCAGTAAAAGATAGACTCCACGGTGCCATTTGCCATAGATGGTGCGCCGACAAGAAATTCTTTTGCAGCCGCCCAGCATTTTAGTCAATGAAATTAAAGTTACCAAATTAACAAACTCCCGGCTAGAAAGGAAATAAAAGCAATATTGGAATGAAAAAGAGGATTCACGATTCATCTTTACAGTATGAACAGTCTTCGATTTTTGGTTGCATTTCACGTAAAATGTATCATCACCCTAACACCCCCAAACCCTCTTGATTCGCAAAAGTCAAAAATCACAACTAATCCATACCGCGAGAGGCTTCACCCTCAAATTGTTAGCACAATAGTTGTTACTTGTTGATTATAAAGTGTCAGTATAAATTTAAGTCGAATCTCACTTCTGTCTATAAAAAATACTACACACTCACATTTTAAAATGTATTTATCTTTTTTGTTTGGGAGTTGGGAGTTTAGGGTTTAGAAACTTAAGTTCGAGTCTCATCTCCATCACAACTTCACATTATCCCACAAACAGTTGAGCAGGACGTTTTGATCGGAAATCTCATATAAGCTAATAAAGAGGCAAAAGAGCAATGGTTAGTTATTGGTTTCATCACATCATGGACCCAACTCCATAAATGTATATTGCAACATAAGCTTTTACAAAAAGCAATTTCATGGTCACAATCCATCAAGACAGATCAAAGATTGAAGAAAAGAAAAGTGCAGAAAACAGAACCCATCTCCTCCTGATCCTAATTGAGTGCGGAATTTTCCCTTCGCATGCCTTCCATTTTCTCAACGGACAATCATTACTCTTTCTGTTGTGTTTTCTTGCCACAATATACCACTACACTACCAACTGAACTTTGTATCAGGTAGTACTGATAACTTATAAAGAAAATAGAAGGGTATTTTAGTCTTAGCCAGAACCTTGATTAGTCAACACACGGCCACGTGGATGGAATGACTGTCAAAGGGGTGAATCGATAGCGATAAGTGGGATGACCGGTATCTACATAAAAGAACCGTTATCTCACTAGAAGACCGGTATCCAAGGAAGAGTAACGGGTATATAGAATAACGGGCCGACCGTTATTCACAAAGGGAGAAGAACAGAAAGGGAAGGACATTTTGGTAATAGCATAAGGGCTATAACCGGTACTTCTGAAAATTACCGGTAACTACCACATCTCCTTCTTTATGATATGTAACGGCTATAGCACCATTATTATGCAGACGTTACACAATAATTAAAAAGAGCCACGTGGGGCAATAATGAGCAGTAATAACCGATTATTACTAAATGGACAACATTAGTTTATCCGTAACGGTCGGGTATGTACACCTATAAATATCCTGGAGAAAGGAGAGAAAATGTACGCGCACACACACGCAAAAATACAGACTTAACAATATAGTCATACAAATTCTAACTTGACCGTCGGAGAGTCTACGCCGGAGACTCCCTCCGGCGCTTTGCAGGTTGAACCAGGTCAAATCTAGAAGACACATCCTAAACAGCAATTCCCGAGGAGTCTTCCCGTTTTACATATTATCATTTGGTGCTTTCATTGAGAGCCTTGGATTGTGAAGTGAGCCACCCTGATAATCCAAGCTCTTCTTATCTTTATAACTTTGTTTACTTAAGGTAGCTGGGACGAAAGATGACTTCCGAACAACAAGTTGCAGCGTCTCTAAACGCCTCAGGAGTCCCGGCGCAAGGATTGTCTACATTTCCTCCGTTGACGACTCCATTGAATGCAAGATCTAACCCCCTTTTCCGTCATTTGGATTTTCTCTGGAAGTTGCACTTCTCTGGAAGTTGGTGTACTGCCGAGACTTCCTGAGCCAAATTCACTCTCTCTATACCTGCAATTTTCCGTTTGTTAGTACACAATTCTTTAAGAAATTTGGCATAAGAGGGGACTTTTGCAATTAAGTCTAACATAGGAATATTGACAGCTATTTTTCCAAAAACAACCATAAAATCCCTAGCTTCATCTTGCTTTTTCTCCTTCAAAGATCGGGGTGGAAAAGGTGGAGGAATTTCTATTACTTCCTCCTTCTGGTCAGGTTTGGCCAAGACATGAGCGGATTTCTTGATTTCAGCGTTATCGGTAGGGTTGGCCTGAGGTTTGGCCAAGACAACTTCTGCCTCAACTTCTTCCTCCTCCTCTTCGTCCAACTCTTTAGAGGGAATTTTCTCTAATTATTTGTCTATTTTGGCCCCTTCTCTTTCTGGTAATACACTCCCACTTCTCAAACTCATGGCACTGACATTGTGTGCTGGGTTGTTCACCGTTGTGGGAGGTAATTTGCCTTGATTGGCTATCTAAGTGATCTGCTTCTGTAGCTCTGCCAAGCTAGTCTGTGTTGACTGCATATGATTTTTCTGCAGCTCCATCATGGTTTTGAGCGTATCCTCCATGGATGGGCCAGTAAGCTGCAAAGGTCTAGGGGCAGGCGGTAGCTGGGCCAAAGGAGCTTGGCCTAGACTCTGATTTGGAGGGCGCGGTACGAAATGTTGGAAATTGATAGGAGGTTGTTGTTGCTGCTGAGGTACACCTTGATTCTGGTTTGGAGGGAGTGGATCCCTCCACCTGAAGTTTGGGTGTGCCCTCCATGAATATTGATTACTTCCTTGAGGGAAGTTTTGCATGCTTCCTTGATTCTGTGGGTAGGCTGCATTAACCTGACTTACATCATCTGGATGTTGCACCATATAACAGTTATTGGTCTGATGGTCTTGCTGCTGGCATATCCCACACACTGATGCTATTTGCTCTTGGTTCTGATTTCCTGAAGGCATTGAACCTGAAATATTAATAGAAATGCTTTTAACCATATCAGTTAAATTATTAAGCTTTTGTTCAACATTAATTGCATTTAGGGAAGAAGGTAAAGAATTTCTATCCGATGTGGTATTATTCTGGCAATTGTCTGCCAATGTCTGGAGTAACATTTTGGCTCTAATGACCGTCAGATCTTGTAATGCTCCACTAGCTGCGGAATCCACTTTTTCTTTGCAACTTTGGAGCATCCCATCATAGAAATATTGTATCATAGTGTTGTCTGCTACTCCGTGAGTGGGACAAACTTCTTGCAAATCACGGAACCTCTGGTGGTACTCACTGAAGCTCTCGCCGCTTTGTTGCTGAATTGCAGCCATGTCTTTCCTGGCTATGCCCGTCTTCGTTGCATTCCAATACTTATTAAGGAACATCGTGGACATTTCTGCCCACGTGTTGATGGTGTTATGGGGCAAACTATAAAACCAGTTTTGAGCAGCCCCTTCTAGAGAGCTTGGAAAGGCCTTTAGCTTTGCCCTTTCCATGTTCACAGCAGCTGGCTTCATAATGTCACACTGGACGTGTAGATTCCTCAGGTGCTTGAATGGATTTTCATTTGAATGACCGTAGAATTTGGGTAGGTTGGCCACCATGTTGGTCTTTATGGACCAATCATTTACCACAGCAGGTAGGTTGATACAGGAAAAGGTCTCTTGTTCTGCTGTTCTGTTCAGCTCCCTCATAGTTGGTTCTGGTCGATTTTCTTCCATGGCTAGAACGAATGGTTCGTCTTGGTCAAGGTGTTGGCCAAGATCGAGGTCTGAACTGTAGGTTGTTTCGAAACTGGAGGTTTCCGATTCACTTTTTTCCTGGGCTGCTCGAAGTCGAGCTTGCCTCCTAAGTTGTGCTTCGGTCCTTGTGAGATTGGGATTGTAAGGTAACAAATCTTGTTCTCTGCTAGAGGACCTGGTCATCAACTGTCATAAAATAAAATAAAAGAAACTACAAATACCGTTAGAAATCCCCGGTAACGACGCCAAAATTTGATCGCGTGTCGAACACGTCAAATATAAGTGTATAATAGTTATGGAAATAGGGGTAGAAATACAACGTATCACTGTCTACAAAGACTTGTAGATTGCAGTAAAAGGATCGATCCACATAGATCTCTAGGGAAACGTAGCTCCTGGTTGACTTCCTCGTCACTGATTTTGGTTGGGTGAATCTGAAATTAAAGACGAAAACAAAGGGAATAAAACAATCAAAGTAGTCTTGGTCAAAGGCTTGGCCAAGACAGGGGTCAAGATTATAAGATATCAAGTAAAAGGGAATCCTCGGTAAGGGCGGTGTGAGAGCTTCTGTCCTTATGATTCGATCATCGATTCACGGGTGTTTGTCTCTAAATTCATAGTACTGCTATAGAGTGGAGGTGCTCCTGTTCACTCTTGCTTCCCTCCTCTTCAAATCATCTGCCGGGTGCTCTCTTTCCTGATGATCCTAGCCAAGGGATACCTTGCTGGTTAAAGGGTTTATCCGTTTGACTACTGTCTAGAGTGGCTGTTCGCTTCATCAATAGCTTAGGGGAAGACAATACCTAGTCAAGTTGTTTCCCTATGGAAACCCTAGGTTGTCAATCTGGTCTTGGTCTAGATCGTTTGTTTCTTTTAGTCTGGCGCGAGACTAGTTACCTACTTGGCCTAGCCGACGGGTGTTCCCTTTCCTTCTAGGTTGGTTACAACTCTTCTCTCCTAGGGTACAAGAATGATCAGGTCTTGTCTCTAGTGAGTTAGCGGTTTAATAAACTCAAGGAATAAACGAATACAAATGATAGAGACTCTTAAGTGTGGTTTGATCTCACGAATATAAATAAGAACACAGCTCCTCAACCCTTACCAAGAATAGATGTTTAGCTAGACGTACTCATAGATGGAAGAAAGGAAATATATTTACTTGCATAAATAAGACTAAATCTGAGAATTCTACAATAGGAAAATTCTGGAGCAGGAAAAATAATTCAATGTCGCAAAACAGGAAAAGGAGAGATCGAAGAGAGTTGGAAAGGCAAGACAAAATCCGGCTAAATACTAGAAAAAAACCTCTTGTCCTTTTCCAACTCTAACTCTACAAAACATATCTAAAAAGATAATAATGTTTTCTATGGGAAATAAATCGCAACAAAAGAGGAAGGTCTAAGCTTGCGGCCAAGACGGACTAGTAATCGTTCATTGCTGCGCGAAGGGGTCTTGGCCAAGCTCTAGGCCAAGACTATCTGGTAATCAACTCTAGCGCTCCATTGAAATGCTCCGCTCCAGAACCAGAACTGCCAAAGTATGGGGAAAGAAAGGGAAATCAGTAGATTTTCTGCCCAAACAACATGTAAATGAAAAGTCAAAATATGATTAAATTCAATGCAATCAGGTATACCCCCGCACCTTGCCGGTTTTCACGGCGACCCTTGTCACATCCCAACCGTTGCCTCAAATGTCAGTACCGCTTCAGCCCCCGCTGCACGTCCCAGAGATGGTCGACGGTCAACCTAATCCCCGTAGGCTTCCATCAGTGGTGATCCCCAGGAGGGAAGAGGAGGGACACATGGAGAATTCGGACAGGGAAAGCGGTCAGGAAAAGGAACGCGGTGCCCATCGCAATCAGTCTCATCACGGAAGAAGGAAATCGGTGGGTAAGAGGAGCAGAAACAGGTCCCCGGAACCTCGTCGGTCGGTTATCCGCAGAGGTGAGGATCGCTCGGTATCTACGAAATGGAGAAGGGAGCAAGACGACGACCCAAATCACCCTTTAAGTTACCGGGTGCGTCGCTATCAAGTCAGTAGGAGGATCAAAATTCCAACTGAGCAATATGATGGAACGAAGGATCCCATCACTCATTTGAATAGGGTGAAAGACTTCGTGAAAATACAGACATGGAGAGATGAAGTCCTATGTCAACTCTTTGTTCTCACACTTACAGGAGCCGCAAGAAAGTGGTTTGAAGGGTTACCGGCAGGTTCCATAGATACCTTTTCTCGTATGACGGAGCAGTTCCGGAGCAGATTCAACGTTTCCATCCCTCTCAAAAGGTCTTCAGCAGATCTATTCGATATCAAACGGAAACCTGAGGAGTCTTTAAGGGCATACTTAGACAGGTTCAACTTAGAGATGGTTGTCATGACCGATGTAACGGTGGAGATCGCTGTAGAAGCAATCAAACAGAATTACAGTTATGATAAGTTGGAAGACACATTACTGGTTGATCCACCACCAACTCTAGACCTCCTGCGCATTCGAGCCAATAACTATTCCAGAATGGAAGAAGCGGATTATCAAAGAAGAAAACGGGCTGAAGCGATCTCGTCAAAAAAGGCTGAAGAAATGAGTCAAAAAGAATATACCGGAAAGGGTAAATCAGGCTCCCGTTCTCGGGGAAACACGGAACGTGGATTTTCGTCGCTACTATTACCCAGAGTGGAGATACTGGCCATCATTGAGCGCAAAGGATACCCCATCCGGTATCCTACAAATAAGCTAGGAATCACGATGGGCCAGCGAAAGGACCAGTTTTGCCGTTTTCACAAAATAGAAGGTCATGACACAGAAGATTGCAAAACACTAAAGGCGGCAATTGAGCGCCTAATTGAAGACGGGTATTTAGGAGAGATGGCAACTCAGGGGCGACAGAAGGAGTTTAACAAGCAACCACACCACTTCCGAGCCAGTGAGGTTGCCACCGGTTCTAATGAAGTCCCTATGGGGGATAAACGGAAGGATAAGGCCAAAGAGGTCATGACTGCAACCATGGGGGAGTTCCCTTTAATATCGTTGATAGCAGGAGGTGCTGAGAATCTGGAAGGATCCTCTAGTACATTGGTGGAGGACCCGGATATATCTTCGGTCGGAGGAAAAAGGAAACGAGAGAATCCTTTGAGAGAAGATATGAGCATTAGTGTCCTGGATAGAATGATTATTTTGTTCTCAAAGGAAGACGAGCAGGGAATAATTTATCCTCAGAACGATGCAATGGTAGTAACAACAGTTGTTGGAGGCTACCGGATTGCCAGAACTTTGATCAATAACGGAAGTGCCGTTAATCTTTTATCATACAAGGCGTATAAACTAATTAACCGCCCGGAAATGGAACTAATCTCGTGCGGAAAACCCATCATTGGGGTAGACGGGGTCCCAATACCAGTCGTTGGGGTAACCTTCTTTCCTGTTTTCTTTTTGGAGGATAACGGGAGGAGAACAACTCAGCAGTTATTCATGATAGTCGACCTAAATTTGCCTTATAATGGCATCTTGGGACGGTCGTTTCTAAACGCCTTTGGGGCTATAATTTTACAGCACCATTTGAGGATCAAATATCCCTCGTGGGATGGAGTGGTTACCGTCAAAGGAGACCAAAAGTTGGCGGCAGAGTGTTACATGGTCATGACCAGCGGCGCATGTGATCGGTACGTGTGCGTAGCTACCGATTCTTTTGATGGCCAAGACGAGAGGCGAGCTCAACCAATGGAAAAGATGGTTCCAATACCGGTTGATGGCCAAGAAGGAGAAAATTTCTTAGTCAGTGAGAAATTAAGCGCAGAAGAGCAGACCCAGTTAAGCCATTTGTTGCAGAAATGTGTGGGGGAATTTGCCTGGGTTTCATCAGACATGCCGGGAATTCCCAGGGAGGTGGCAGAGCACCGTTTGAACATAGACCCAACGTTTAAACCAGTACAGCAGAAACGACGCTCATTTTCAAAAGAAAAGGTTGACGCCATCGAGAAAGAGGTGGCCAAGTTACTAAAAGCAGGCTTCATTCGGGAAGTGCAGTACCCGCCTTGGTTGGCAAACCCGGTAGTGGTTCCTAAACCTAACGGGGACTGGAGAATGTGCATAGATTTCACAGACTTGAATGAAGCTTGTCCAAAGGACTGTTATCCGCTTCCCAGGATAGAACAGTTAGTCGACCGAACGGCGGGCTATGAATACCTGAGCTCATTGGACGCCAACTCTGGTTACCATCAGATCCCTATGGCAATTGAAGACGAGGAGAAAACAACTTTCATAATCCCAAAGGCTACTTATTGCTACAAAGCAATGCCGTTTGGATTAAAGAATGCCGGAGCAACCTTTCAAAGAGCGGCCAACAAGATCTTTGAGGCACAGATCGGTCGGAACATGGAAGTATATGTTGACGACATGTTGATAAAAAGCAAAAATTTTGAAGCACACTTGCTCGATCTGGAAGAAGCTTTTACGGTCATGCGCCGGTATGGAATGAAGGTCAACCCTAAGAAATGCATGTTTGCCTTCCAAACTGGAAAATTCTTGGGATATATTGTCAACAGAAGAGGAATTCAGCCCAACCCCTCAAAGCTCCAGGCGGTGCAGAACATGATATCACCTTGTAATGTCAAAGAGGTTCAACGGCTTACCAGGAGGCTTAACGCGTTAAGCCCTTTCATATCAAAACAGGGAGAGAAATGTCTTCCCTTCTTTAAATTGATTAGAAAGAAAGCTCCATTCGGCTGGACCGAGGAATGCGAGCAAGCTTTTATCAAAATGAAAGAGTACTTGTCATCGGATTTTGTTAACACGCCCGGTAGAAGGGGATACTTTGTATCTATATCTGGGAATTGCTGAAGAAGTGGTGAGTGTTGTGTTGGTGCGAGACGAGGATGGTCTTCACAGACCCGTTTGCTTTATCAGCCGAATTTTGAAAGACGCAGAACTCCGGTATGGTAAAGTGGAAAAGGTCGTTTATGCCCTAATACAGGCTGGTAGAAAGATGCCGAGGTACTTCCAAGCATATCCGATAATTGTGTTAACGGATCAACCGTTAAGACAGATATTAAAAAAACCAGAAACTTCGGGGATAATGGTTATCTGGGCCATCGAACTGGAACAATACGGTTTGCAGTACCAAGCACGCCCGTCAATCAAAGCTCTGATTTTAGCTGATTTTATAGCAGAATGTACATTTACAGATTCACAAGGAAGCGAAGATGACGCAGTCTGTGATAGTAACCTGCAGCAACCGGAAGCTTACAGGGAAACATGGATAATTCATGTAGATGGAGCAAAGAACCAGGAATTTGCAGGAGTCGGTATTATCGTCTCCGGTCCAGACGAAATTAATATGAGATACGCGCTCCGAATTTTGAAACCACTATCTAACAATGCAGCAGAGTACGAGGCGCTGCTAATAGGACTCCGTATTGGAAAAGAGTTAAGTACAGGAGACACCCGCATAAGCAAGGATTCAAGTGAGCTACGCTTGGTGATTCATGGAGATTCTAAGCTAATTGCTGATCAAGTTAACGGCTTGTCTCATGCCCGAAATCCCATGATGATCCGATATCTAGAAAAGGTGCAACGGGAGTTAGCCATCATGAAGGATCAAGGAGCAGGTCCCTCGAGAAGAAAATTCAGAGGCAGATGAAATTGCCAAGCTAGCTGCGGATCCAACGACCGTTATGCCCAAAGATGTGTTCATAGAAGAAATTATAACGCCCTCATTCATGGAAGAGCAATCAGTCCTGTGTTTAAATGAAATGGAAGACGATTGGAGAGTACCGGTGATCAGTTACCTTAAACATGGGATATTACCGGAGGATGTCAAGGAGAAAATGAGAATTCTTAAAAGGGCTGATAAGTGTTCCCTATACGACGGGGAACTCATTCGACGTTGCTTCTCCCACCCTGCGGCCAAATGCATCTCTGAAGCAGAAGGCCGATATGTGCTTCTCGAAATTCACGAAGGAGTTTGTGGGATGCACGTAGCAGGAGGAACCATGGCAGCACAAGTCTTGCAAATGGGATTTTACTGGCCTGCAATTAGGGGAGAATGTGATCAATTCGTACGAACCTGCAAATCTTGCCAAGAATATGCAAGGATTCCTCGGCAACCGGCAATGCTTAGCCCTTGCCCGTTTGCTCAGTGGGGAATCGATATTTTGGGGCCTTTTCTAGAAGCTCGTTCACAGCTTAGCTTCGTAATCGTGGCCATAGATTATTTCACCAAATGGGTCGAGGCCAAGGCTGTCCCAAAGATTACAGCAGAAAAGGCATGGCATTTTTTCCAAACTCAGGTAATTTACCGGTTTGGCATTCCCAGGATCTTGGTAAGTGACAACGGAGCACAATTCACCAGTGCTTATTTTTGAAGAAAGTGTCAGTCCTTATCGATCGAGCAACGGTTCACATCGGTTGCGCATCCCCAGACAAATGGTCAAACATAAGTCACTAACCGTACCATACTTAGTGGGATCAAGAAGAACTTAGAAGGAGCTAGCAAGAAGTGGGTAGATGAGCTTCCTAACGTTATATGGGCCTACTGGATGACTGAAAAAACAAGCACGGGGGAAACACCGTTTGCAATGACATACGGCACTGAAGCGGTAACACCGGTAGAGCTCGGAACTATTAGCCTAAGGATATAATATTTTGAAGAAAAATGAAACTGTCAGTCTCTACAAACCCAACTCGATCTACTACCGGAACTCCGTGAGCGAGCATTTACCAAAAATCTGCAGTATAAGCGCAAGATGGCAAAGTATCATAATCGGAGGGTCAAAGAAAGGTTGCTTAAGGTGGGTGATTTAGTGCTTCGTAACAGACGAGCTGCGGGACAGGAGATGAGGAAGTTGAGTCCAAATTGGGATGGACCTTTGATTGATGGTTTATTTTGGATGTTTTATCTTTTCTTTTATTATTAATTGAGATGATAATTATGCTACTTTAAGCCCTTTTGCTTCCTTTCCCTATAAACAGCCTTTGGAGCATCAATCTGAAGGAAAGGAGCAGAAAGCTTGAAGATTAGAGCTTAAATCAATCATTTGGTGATGGAGTCCCGTTTTCAGCTTTGCTGCCTTGAATTTGGTCCATTCGTCCCTAGGCCTCGACAAGAAGCAACCTTCCAGAATCCCAGCTGGACTTGCACTGACCATGTTTTTCCGTGCTTCAATTAATTATTCTCTAGTGCATTTCCTGTCTTCTTGGGACTCATTTTTATCAGACACTAGACTTCTTGGGCCACTCTTTGTTATTCTCTTGAGCTTACAAACGTTCTTGGAAGAATGCATCAAACATTCTTCCTTATTTTAAGGGAATGTTTCCACTAGTTTACAAGCACTTTGGAGACAAGATTTGTGGAGCTTTGTGAACTAGTGTTGACTGACCTTGGAGAGGAGCATGAGGACAGAGGGAGGACCATTTAAGATAGCATTTTCGGACTGAAGAGAGCATACGGGAAGAGAGAGGACAGTAGAGAGTTGAGGAGGAGAAAATCAGCATTTCTCCCATTTTCCAGATTTTTCAGCTTTTCTTTGTATTTTCGGATTTGAATTCCTTTTGCTGTTTTGATTGGTTGTAATTAAATCCTCCAATTCCTGGTAGGGATTGAGAGGTTTACAAGTCCAGTATGTTTTGAGACTTTGTTTGAACTTAATTAAATTCGGTTTTGTATTTCTTTCTTCTTATTTAAACTCCAATTTATTCATGTTTGAGTTTGAGTTTTGCCAACTTGGATTTTGACTTGAATGAATATTGTCAGTTCCTCCGAAATTGAGTATTATCCATGATTGGGGGAACACAAGTAGACAATTCTCTAGTGACTGCGATTGGTCCGGCATTAAGAGAAAGGAGGAAAGAATTAGACCATGAGATGACGATCTCACCTCAAGGCCTAGGAGAAGAGGCTTCCTGCGTGACAATTGGTAGGAATGTTACCATCGGACCAAGATGGCACTTGAGAGATTGACGAACTCATCCATAGGTTTAGGGAAGGATTTCTTTAACTTCCCTATGAAACCGTTTTGAATATATATTTGTCAATGATCAACAACATGGAATTGTTACCTCAAGAGATCTCTACTGGGAACAACATTTCCCTCATCCTTTCACTCTCTTTGTCTTTACTATTTTCGTATTTTATTTTCTGTTTGTATTTTGTGCATGGTCGACTCGTCTCAAGGCCTTGGGATGAAGCGACCATGTCTCGTGTTTTATTTATTTTCTTGTTCTTTATTTTCTTGTACTGTTTTCACCTCCCCCCTTCGTTTCCTTCAGTTTGGTTTGGTTGTGTGCAGGAGAATAAGCATTAGGCCGATAGTCCCTGTGTTCGATCCTCTTACCGCTATGCACAATCCTTTTTGTTGCTAAGTGATAAGTTGTAATTTATTTATGATTGGATTTGACACCCCGTCATATTTTGGCGCCGTTGCCGGGGATTATTGGTTGAACTAATGTTTGTTTTTCTATGTTTATGACCAGATCTACTGAAGAATAACTGAGTCTAGCCCAAGACTATAAAGATGGACGCTTCATGGGAGGCAACCCATGTTTCTTTCGGATTTGTTTTCCTTTTGTTCTTTCTTGTTGTCGTTATTTTTGTTTTTTTCCCGTTCTTGATCTCTCTCTCTGGTTTTCTCTTTGATTGCAGATTTCTTGGCACTTTTTAGTGCAGCTCCAGAAACACTTTGGCTGACTCTTCTCAAGACCTTGAGATGAGGCGGATGTGTTGCACCAGCTACCCCTTCGCCTACTCCACCTACTTCGCCCCCAGGTTTTATCTTTCTTTGTTACTGTCTTTTTGCCCTTGTTTGTGCTCGTTCATATTGAGGACATTGTGTCCAATAAGTGTGGGGGAGTCACTTTCGTGTTTTTATTGTGTTTTTGGGCATATTTTTTTTGTTGTTTTTGTGTTTTTCTTTTTCTGTTTTTCACACCCTTGTATTAAATGACATCCCAAAAACTTGACTTATGTGAATACTTGATCTATCAACTCTGTCTTACAATGCTAAACACTTCTGACATTACAATTTGTACATTTATTCGCATGGTTGTATAATGAGTATTGTTGTCCTAGGAAATATTTTGTTAGGATTGTACTGTCTTCTCATCTCAAGACCTTGGGATGAAGATCCCGTCCATAATGTTGCTGCAAGTTTTTTTTTATTTTTACTTTGCGTTAGTGTCTTTTTATTCTTTGCTTGACTGTGTGTGTTTGTATGTTTTGGGATCATGGCAGAAAGGAGGTATAAGAGGCCGAAGGCCTATTTTAAAAAAAAGAAAAAAAAAGAAAAAAAAGAAGAAGAAGAAGAAGAAGAAAAAAAAATAAAAAAAAATAAAATATAGGAGGTATAAGAGGCCGAAGGCCTGAAACAAAAAGGGGGTATAAGAGGCCGAAGGCCTAAATAAAAGAAAGAAAATGTGCAAAAGGGAAAGAGGAAAGATTGGTGGTGTTCTTTAATTTTGTTGCTTGTATTTTTATTTTTGTTGCATGACTGCTTGTGTATTTTTATGTGTGTGGCAGCTGCGTTTGGATTGTGTCTTAGGAAGAGAAGACAGTAGTTCTAGGGCTTTATTTCCTGGTTGAACAACATGCTATCATACCACTATTTGAATATTTGCACATTTGTGATGTTTGGTGTGTTTGAGCATTGCTTGAAAGAGTTGGTTTTTGAAGTGTTCTTATGAGTTTAGTCCAGGGGTTGATTCTCTGTACAGAGGGTGTATTTTGTTTTTAGTTCATGCTTGAGGGCAAGTATGGTTTAAGTGTGGGGGAATATGATTGATGGTTTATTTTGGATGTTTTATCTTTTCTTTTATTATTAATTGAGATGATAATTATGCTACTTTAAGCCCTTTTGCTTCCTTTCCCTATAAACAGCCTTTGGAGCATCAATCTAAAGGAAAGGAGCAGAAAGCTTGAAGATTAGAGCTTAAATCAATCATTTGGTGATGGAGTCCCGTTTTCAGCTTTGCTGCCTTGAATTTGGTCCATTCGTCCCTAGGCCTCGACAAGAAGCAACCTTCCAGAATCCCAGCTGGACTTGCACTGACCATGTTTTTCCGTGCTTCAATTAATTATTCTCTAGTGCATTTCCTGTCTTCTTGGGACTCATTTTTATCAGACACTAGACTTCTTGGGCCACTCTTTGTTATTCTCTTGAGCTTACAAACGTTCTTGGAAGAATGCATCAAACATTCTTCCTTATTTTAAGGGAATGTTTCCACTAGTTTACAAGCACTTTGGAGACAAGATTTGTGGAGCTTTGTGAACTAGTGTTGACTGACCTTGGAGAGGAGCATGAGGACAGAGGGAGGACCATTTAAGATAGCATTTTCGGACTGAAGAGAGCATACGGGAAGAGAGAGGACAGTAGAGAGTTGAGGAGGAGAAAATCAGCATTTCTCCCATTTTCCAGATTTTTCAGCTTTTCTTTGTATTTTCGGATTTGAATTCCTTTTGCTGTTTTGATTGGTTGTAATTAAATCCTCCAATTCCTGGTAGGGATTGAGAGGTTTACAAGTCCAGTATGTTTTGAGACTTTGTTTGAACTTAATTAAATTCGGTTTTGTATTTCTTTCTTCTTATTTAAACTCCAATTTATTCATGTTTGAGTTTGAGTTTTGCCAACTTGGATTTTGACTTGAATGAATATTGTCAGTTCCTCCGAAATTGAGTATTATCCATGATTGGGGGAACACAAGTAGACAATTCTCTAGTGACTGCGATTGGTCCGGCATTAAGAGAAAGGAGGAAAGAATTAGACCATGAGATGACGATCTCACCTCAAGGCCTAGGAGAAGAGGCTTCCTGCGTGACAATTGGTAGGAATGTTACCATCGGACCAAGATGGCGCTTGAGAGATTGACGAACTCATCCATAGGTTTAGGGAAGGATTTCTTTAACTTCCCTATGAAACCGTTTTGAATATATATTTGTCAATGATCAACAACATGGAATTGTTACCTCAAGAGATCTCTACTGGGAACAACATTTCCCTCATCCTTTCACTCTCTTTGTCTTTACTATTTTCGTATTTTATTTTCTGTTTGTATTTTGTGCATGGTCGACTCGTCTCAAGGCCTTGGGATGAAGCTACCATGTCTCGTGTTTTATTTATTTTCTTGTTCTTTATTTTCTTGTACTGTTTTCACCTCCCCCCTTCGTTTCCTTCAGTTTGGTTTGGTTGTGTGCAGGAGAATAAGCATTAGGCCGATAGTCCCTGTGTTCGATCCTCTTACTGCTATGCACAATCCTTTTTGTTGCTAAGTGATAAGTTGTAATTTATTTATGATTGGATTCGACACCCCGTCAACCTTACCGGGTAACCAGAGTTGTCGGGAAAGGGGCATATCACTTGGAAAAAATGGACGGTACTCCTTTACCAAATTCTTGGAATATTGTTAATTTAAAATTGTACCACCAGAGGGCAGGGGTGTTATTTGTAAATGATAAATAAATAAATAACACCATGGACGTAGGCATTATTGGCCGAACCACGTTAAAAAATATGCCAGTGTTCTTTACTTTTTCAGATTATAGCAGGACATCGACCATGAGAAATGAGGAGGTGATACGCAAATACCGGCATAAGTACCGGTAAGCAACATCACTGACGTGAGTATCAGTGGTCCAAAAATCACACTTTACCAACAAGAGTATTGGTAAAGTAATTTTTAAGTCTTACTGGCATGAGTACCGGTAAGCAAAATCACTGACATGAGTATCAGTGGTCCAAAAATCACACTTTACCAACAAGAGTATTGGTAAAGTAATATCTAAGCCTTACCGGCATGAGTACCGGTAAGCAAAATCACTGACATGAATATCAGTGGTCCAAAAATCACACTTTACCAACAAGAGTATTGGTAAAGTAATATCTAAGCCTTACCGGCATGAGTACCGGTAAGCAAAATCACTGACATGAATATCAGTGGTCCAAAAATCACACTTTACCAACAAGAGTATTGGTAAAGTAATATCTAAGCCTTACCGGCATGAGTACCGGTAAGCAAAATCACTGACATGAGTATCAGTGGTCCAAAAATCACACATGAGTACCGGTAAGCAAAATCACTGACATGAGTATCAGTGGTCCAAAAATCACACTTTACCAACAAGAGTATTGGTAAAGTAATTTTTAAGTCTTACCGGCATGAGTACCGGTAAGCAACATCACTGACGTGAGTATCAGTGGTCCAAAAATCGCACTTTACCAACAAGAGTATTGGTAAAGTAATATTTAAGTCTTACCGGCATGAGTACCGGTAAGCAAAATCACTGACATGAATATCAGTGGTCCAAAAATCACACTTTACCAACAAGAGTATTGGTAAAGTAATATCTAAGCCTTACCGGCATGAGTACCGGTAAGCAAAATCACTGACATGAGTATCAGTGGTCCAAAAATCACACTTTACCAACAAGAGTATTGGTAAAGTAATTTTTAAGTCTTACTGGCATGAGTACCGGTAAGCAAAATCACTGACATGAGTATCAGTGGTCCAAAAATCACACTTTACCAACAAGAGTATTGGTAAAGTAATTTTTAAGTCTTACCGGCATGAGTACCGGTAAGCAAAATCACTGACATGAGTATCAGTGGTCCAAAAATCACACTTTACCAACAAGAGTATTGGTAAAGTAATATTTAAGTCTTACCGGCATGAGTACCGGTAAGCAAAATCACTGACATGAATATCAGTGGTCCAAAAATCACACTTTACCAACAAGAGTATTGGTAAAGTAATATCTAAGCCTTACCGGCATGAGTACCGGTAAGCAAAATCACTGACATGAGTATCAGTGGTCCAAAAATCACACTTTACCAACAAGAGTATTGGTAAAGTAATTTTTAAGTCTTACCGGCATGAGTACCGGTAAGCAACATCACTGACGTGAGTATCAGTGGTCCAAAATTCGCACTTTACCAACAAGAGTATTGGTAAAGTAATTCTTAAGTCTTACCGGCATGAGTACCGGTAAGCAACATCACTGACGTGAGTATCAGTGGTCCAAAAATCGCACTTTACCAACAAGAGTATTGGTAAAGTAATTTTTAAGTCTTACCGGCATGAGTACCGGCAAGCAAAATCACTGACATGAGTATCAGTGGTCCAAAATTCGCACTTTACCAACAAGAGTATTGGTAAAGTAATTCTTAAGTCTTACAGGCATGAGTACCGGTAAGCGCTTCGCGGATGGAATTCTGACATACATCAATAAAGGAAGCGTGTGCCTTGATGGCATGAATATTGCCAAGATGACATACATGTCAAGGGGAAACCAGTGACCTACGCCATGCTAGTAAGAGTTTTTGGCATACGGAAGAGAATTTCAAGGAATGAGAAAGGAAGCCTTCGGTAAGCATTCAGGCTCGTTTGTCGTTGGGGCTCCTCGGAAATACAAAATGCACACAGATTTAAAATAAAGTAAAGAAGATGCAAATAACGGGAAAGACAAGTTTTTACATAACAACGATAAGTGCACATAAGTCGTTTAACAAGAGTGCTAAATGCACATAAAGGTCCTATCTATCACAAATTTTGTTAAGAGGAGGAAGAGTCTTCATGTGGCGGGAGGAGATGATTGGTTCCCGGGAGCAATTTTTGCATTAGCAGTGTCAATGTCATTACCGTCAATAAGAGCATCCTCATCATCGTTAGCCCCACTAGAATCATCATCATTGCTCACTTGATCAAAGTCTTCCTCCTTCAACGCTGCTATCCGAATGTCACCATAATGGCCAGCTCGAACAGGACAAAAGTTCTTAGGGCCATAATAATCTATGCATCCCGTAATAACAGCCTTGGCTGTGGCGTTCCTCCACTCCTCGATCCGGCTAGGGACGGCGTCAAGCTCTACCTGCTGCTCTGCCAGACTTTGTCGAGATGCAGCCAAGTCCTGGTTAGCCAAAAATAGTTCCTGCTCCATGGACACCTTATGAACGGTAAACTCTTCCCGGAGAGAAGAGGCAAGTTGTTCCTTCTCAGTAACAGAATCAGACAACTGCTGAACAGAGTCAGTCAAAGTTTGTACAGCAGCCGCCAGAGTGTCTTCTCTTTTTTGCCTCAGCCAGCTCTGTTTGGAGAAGAGTTACCGTTTCATCAGTTTTCTGTTGAAGCTCCGCGGCCTGCGAGAGTTCATTCTGCAAAGAACTCTTGTCAACACACAACTTGTCAAGAAAGCCTACTTGGGCATTGATTCTCTGCGCAATGGTTTCATGGGTGTACTGGAGATAAGCCATCTGGGTGTACGAGAGACTGCGACAATAATCCAATTGAGAACTGAGGGCTGCCTTTTGAAATTCAACTCGATCGGCGTCAGAGATCATGATTTCTGAAATTAAGCAACCCATCTGAATATCTTGAGCACTGGGTTTTGGCATCCCAACTGCTTGACAGCTCTTATAACCAAAGCTGCGCAGACTTAGCTCGCCAATGGGAGCATTGCTGGAACCCGCACCTGACAGTCTTACGAGAAGATCAAGAGGGAGAGGGAGAGTGACATCTGAAACCAGAAGTGGAGAAAGTTTGTCTCCAGGTAGCAAATGAAGAGAAGGAAGACTGGATGCATCAAAAGCAGTACCGACATCCTTCCCAAAAGCCTCACTGAGTTTGGCGTTGGGAGCAGGAGGAGGAACGAGCTCCATCTCGAGAGCATTGGTAGAAAGAATGTTCTCCTCAACTCTGACCTCTTCCACCAAAGATGAATCTGGAATCCGGGCTGATTGAGGAGTGGGAGTACTCTCAGAGTCAATCTCCTCAATAGTGTTTGGTTGAGAAGAAGGTATAACAATATTTGGAGTGATGACTGGAACCTCCCCAGGGTAGCAGGATCGGGAATGATCACGACATCGCGTGAGGGAGAAAGAGCGTCAGTCTCAACCTCTCTATCGGGCGAAGTCTCATCGGAGATGCGAAGACTGCGGGCGTTCCGCTCGGATAGCTTTCGTAGCGCCTTTCTTTTGTAGCGTTTCCTCATGGAACTTAGGGAATTGAGAGGCATTTTTTCACCACTGGTAGATTCTTCAGTGGCGGGAGCAACAATGGAAACGGTCTGATCAGTGCCTGCAGCAATCTCAGCAGCTACTTGGGGATCAACGTCCTCAGCTATCTCCTGGTTGGTAACTTGGTCAATCTCACGATCGACACGGGTTAATTCTGGGTCGGAAGACGCGGAGACAGAGGTAGCCTGGGTTAACGGTTGTGGAATGGAAACAGTAATCCTACCAGAACCAGAAGCGGAACCTCTCTTCTTTTTGAGGATGATGGGAGCAAGAGGTTGAGCAGCGGCTTTCCTTTTTTCTTGATGTCGCATGCAAGTTGGTTTCTAGACTGGAGGGACGTCTGCAAGAAAACAAAAGATGGGTATAAGGATCAAGGAAAATGATAGGTAACTAATTTTCATCCTAGATGCTCACTTTCCCCACAATCTTTGAGTGGGACACCGGTAGCTAGTTTTTTGACATGGAACGGAGTCCGTATAGCAACAAGCTTGGCAATATCTTTCTTTTCATCCTCTGAAAGATTCGGGGGAAGTGTCCAGTCACTATCAACAAGAGCATAATTGAAGTCGGGCCGCCACCAAGCTTCTGGTAATTCAATTACAAAGAAATTTTCCTTCCAGAGTTTAACTGATTCCTCTATTTTTTGGAAATTCCGGAGGAAGGGAAAGATCTCGTCTGTATGCCATCTAGGACCAAAACCGATAACTCCCTTGCAGTTGTAAAGTGTAAAAAAGTGACGGAAGAGCCTGAGGGTAGGCTTGACTGCGTACATCCGGCAAATCCAGATAAAGGAGGCGATACAGGTCCAGGAAGGGGGAGTTATTTGGGCTGGATTAAGAGCGGTCCTTTTGAATAGATCTGATTTCATGGCAGGAGGAGGCAATTGAAACTCATACGAGAACATCTTCGTGTATAGAATGCGGCGTTTGCCGGGCATCGCACTGTTGAGTCTGAGGTCAGAATTGGCGACATGGGTGTGGCAATCGTCGGGAATCTTTGCCTTCAGGCTAGCAAGGATGGCATCTAGAGTCTCTTTTTTCCACATCAGAGATGACATAATATCCATATCTTCGACAGCTTTGGCAACGGGACGAACGCGAGGAGCCATGGATAGAAAGTGGAGTGTGAAAATAGGGAGAAGGAAGGATTGTGTACCTGAGATAATTGAAGGAGCGGCGCGGCAATGAAACTCGTGGAGAGAAAAGCAAGAAAGAGTTTAGGGTTTTTCTTCAGCGATTTAAGGGTGAGAGAAGGAGAAAATGAGAATCGAATCGTTATTTGTAAGGAAAGGCCGTGAGTTGTGTCACTTCAAAGGATTTTGTGGAAATCGAAGAGATGCGTTTGAGATGCACGCGTGTTAATGGACTGTCGTTTTGAAAAGAAAAGCGCGAGCATTTAATAAGAAGTCCACCTTTTACGGGTAGACGTGTGCCACGTAAGCTACTGTAAAGGTCATCATTACTATTTCTGTGGTTTTGGCGGGAGGCTAGACACGTTTCAAACCCGCACGAGGCACGCGTGTGGAAACCATCGGAACACCACAATGATAACGGGACCCGCTATAATACCGGGATACGTAAAATAAGCCCTTGGTGAACACTCGGGCTCGTTTTCGTTTGGGCTTCTGATAACTTATAAAGAAAACAGAAGGGTATTTTAGTCTTAGCCAGAACCTTGACTAGTCAGCACACGGCCACGTGGATGGAATGACTGTCAAAGGGGCGAATCGATAGCGATAAGTGGGATGACCGGTATCTACATAAAAGAATCGTTATCTCACTAGAAGACCGGTATCCAAGGAAGAGTAACGGGTATATAGAATAACGGGCCGACCGTTATTCACAAAGGGAGAAGAACAGAAAGGGAAGGACATTTTGGTAATAGCATAAGGGCTATAACCGATACTTCTGAAAATTACCGGTAACTACCACATCTCCTTCTTTATGATATGTAATGGTTATAGCACCATTATTATGCAAACGTTACACAATAATTAAGAAGAGTCGCGTGGGGCAATAATGAGCAGTAATAACCGATTATTACTGAATGGGCAACATTAATTTATCCGTAACGGTCGGGTATGTACACCTATAAATATCCTGGAGAAAGGAGAGAAAAGGTACGCGCACACACACGCAAAAATACAGACTTAACAATATAGTCATACAAATTCTAACTTGACTATCGGAGAGTACGCCGGAGACTCCCTCTGACGCTTTGCAGGTTGAACCAGGTCAAATCTTGAAGACACGTCCTAAACAGCAATTCCCGAGGAGTCTTCCCGATTTACATATTGTCAAGTACTTAATTGTTAATTGGTCTTATCAGAAACTTTTCCATAGACTAATCTCCTCAATTGGTACCGAGTACCACTAATGATGAAACTAGCTTGCTTTTGGCCCTCAATTTGAAAAATTCCATCTCCAAATACATACGATAATGATAGTAATTAATGATATCATGCTGCAGCTGCTTAATTTATAAAACCGTTGTGTTCATTAAA
This sequence comes from Viola odorata, assembly GCA_963691705.1. Classification (NCBI taxonomy): domain Eukaryota; kingdom Viridiplantae; phylum Streptophyta; class Magnoliopsida; order Malpighiales; family Violaceae; genus Viola; species Viola odorata. Next base: position 45,771,271 of record OY829539.1, on the reverse strand, counting down.
CACTAAGAGGCTAGCGAGATTCAAACTTCTTATCGCTTAATCACAAATGCCGTGATAATATGTTACCATTGCACTCGAAAGTCACACAACTGAGGTTTTAGGTATAATATTTAATTAGCTATCAGTGCCACACAACTGATAAAAATTGGTATTAGTAGTAAAGAAGGAGACATGTTCAGATAGACCAGGCAAGCCAAGCAACATTTTAGACTTTTAAACGAAGCAAGAAAAAAGAACATTTGGAAAAACACGAAAGTTTGTCCTAGAAGTGATCACAATCACACATCACAACAAAACTAACCTCTTTTACTTTTAATATCATTACTTTCATCTAAACAGGAAGAAGATGATGATGATTCTGTTCGATCATAAATAAACAAAAAGTGGGTTCAAATTTAGATAAATCCATACAACACATGATTATTAGTGATTAAACATCTAATTATCATACAACAAAAACAACAACATTAAGAAGAAAAAGAAAAACATCCTAGTACATATTAGACTCAGGTTGACCATCTAGGAGATGGGGATGGAGTTGCTGGAGATGGCCAAAGCTGTGCATTCTTCACCTTCGCAAAGCTTGCAAGAACACCCAAGGGGGTCACATCCCCTACCACTATAACTTTCTTCATCGCAAAATCTATACTAAATGATGTCACGCCTGCACCAAAATATCCAATTTGAGTTATCTAACTTGCAATTTTTATACGGCAAAATTATTAGAAATAAAAATGGATTCTTTAGTTTCAATTGGTGTTTGAATTCCCATATATACTTTCCTAGATAATTTAAAACAAAATAATATATGGCGTTTTTTTAGTAATGAAAGCTCACCTTCCATTTTGGAGATATGCTTTCTCACTTTTCCTTCACATCCTTTGCAATGGATTGATACCCTTAAAACCACAACCTGCAAATCTCATAATTATAAGAAAAAACATTAATCACAAGATTAACAGAACGTTTTCCTCATTGTTCCTGCTAATTTTTTGCAATCTATAAAGTGGAATGAAGCTAATAAGAACTAACCTGGTCAGGGGAGCGAGCATAGGAACAAGATTTCACAGCAGGGGAATCATTTTTTGGAGCTTTTTTATGATCAGCTGGATCCAAAATCCAATCAACAAAGGGTTTATCACTTATAAGATACCTTGATGAATTACCATGAACACTTTGCTGCAAATCACTTACATCAGACGAGCTTTTCCTGCGCAGCTCATTACTACTCTGCTTCATGGAAAAATCTCTTCTACAGGAACCAATATCAGCAGAGCTTTTCCTGTGCAAATCACTTGGCTTGGCAGAAGAGCTAGAAGAAGTACTCTTTCTGCTCTTTTCATAGTAAAGTTTTGAACTTTGGCTGATCAATTCTGGGTCTAGACCCGGGACGAATCGCCGATCGGTAGTTTAAGCTAGAGCATATGGCAGTAGAAGCAGGGGAAGCACAGAAAAGATCCAATCTTTTCATGGTTCTGGACTAATTTCTGGAGATGGTAGATAGATGGATATAAAAAAGAGTAATGGGTGTGTAATTTTCTTGTTAATGAGGCACCTAATCTGCTTATTAAACTTGGTATGAAAGGGGGAGGGGGAGGGGAGAAAGAATTAAAAAAGAAAGGAACATGTTTGGTCCTACCAGAAGAGAAGATTAATTAATTATATTACTTTGGAAGGTATATGATTAATCTGGATTTTCGAGTTTCGACCTTCAAAGTTGTGATTAACTTTGTTTTAATTAAGAAATGTTGAGGTGGGGTTAGGATCCTGTTGTGTGACATGATTACTACTACCACTATCCCGCTAATGGCATTTTGCATATGGAGGCAAGTGAGGGTTGTGTGTTGAAACTGTGTACCTATTCTTAAGGGGTGTTCATCGGTCGGTACGGTAATTTTTCGGTATAAAAAATTCAGTATTCGGTATACCGAACTAAAAAAATTAAATACCGTACCATAGTTTCTATTAATTAATACCGTTATCATATTACCGAAATAATTTCGGTACAGTATTTCGGTATTTCGGTATTACCGAATTACATACAAGCATTAGTTTAATAAATACTAAACAAAGTTCTTTCCAAATTACATACCAAATTACATACTAAACAAAGTACCATTTTTAAATAATTTATTTATTTTTAAAATAAATATATGGTTCTCTTTGAAAAAAGAGAAGAACAAAAAACACTCATTTTATTGTAATTTTAAAACTACATTTATTTTGATAAAAATAATAATAGTAATAAATTTATAAGGTAAAAAGACTTTATATATACCTTTTGAATAGAGACTGCTAAGATATACTCCAGTATGTTGGTCCGTCTGGTTTTGAAATGTTGGGAAAGAAAGCGCCTATAGAGACTGATGGACTAGACTCTAGAAATATGTTACACGAAGTATTGAAACAACGAGTTTCTCCAACCTATGAATTTGTTGATGTACAAGTTAAAATAGCTTGTTATAATTTTATAACTTATATTAAATATATTCACCACAAATCACAATAAATACTTAGCTAGTTTACATGTGTATATATATGTAGAATCGAGAGTTGGGTTCACGTGAACTTATTAAAATAAATAAATATATTAATATTAAAAGCGGTAATTCGGTATTACCGAAATTGTCAAAACAAATACCGTACCGTACCGAACAAAGTTCGGTCGGTAATTCGGTATACCGAACAGTAAAAAATTGAAAAAAAATACCGACCGAATAGAGTAAACTTCGGTACGGTATTACGGTAATTTCGGTACGGTCGGTATTTGCACAGCCCTACCACCCCTCTTATTATTAAGACATCATTGTGCTGCATGAGAGGATGAGAAGAAAGTTAGCTATTGCTGGCTACATTTGTGTGATATGAATGACTTTTCTCTTGTTTTTTTATTTATTTATTGTCTATAGTAATAGGTAGAGCTTCACTAATCTCTAATCATGGATCATGACTTTCCTACCTAAATACAAGAGAAATTATATGGACTCTAAATTCTAATGAATTGGTGTTTACCAACGAGTGGTCGGTGTCGGTATTAGTAAAGGGTCGATTCTTGAAATATCACAAACTAGGAGCATTCTTCTTAATTAAGCCATGTTTGGTCACGTTGTTGCTGTGTTGTTGTTGCGTTATTTCAAAGTGTAATGGGTTATTTTGAATTGGATCGTCTTTGGAGCATTTTTCTGGGGTCAGTATGCCTTGTTTTGGAGGCTCAGCCAATCTTTTGCAGTGTCAGTGTTGGATGTCAAAGGCGGCATAAAAATTCCTTCTAAAGAGGAAAACTGGAAATTCTATACTTAATAATACAAGTTTCAAACTCTTTGTTCCTTTCGGAAATAAGACTGGGAATTCAATGCTCATGTCTTCCAATTCACAGGCAAGTTTCAATTTCATAGTAGTGAAAAGAAAGAAAACCAGGAATTCAAATCTCAATCTAACTTCCCAATTCATCCATTAGCAGAGCATTCTCAATAAACAAACTATTGTCAAAAGCAAAACTAATTTGGCGTCAAAAAATTTAGGCCAGGAAAAAACATGTAGCTCCCTATCTCAAAATATTTACTAGATAAAATAAGCAAGACTTGAGCCTCATCACTTATCAGCCTTGGCAGCATTAGCAGAAGCCTGACCTCCAAGACGACCTGTCCTCCTTGCAGCAATGAGACCAACCTTCTGGCCAGGGGGTGCAGCGCGGCTGACAGTGCTAGCATGACCGATATGTTGATGGTTACCTCCTCCGTGAGGATGCTCAACGGGGTTCATAGCCACACCATACACTGTTGGATAAAAAAGGTTTGAAATAGATTGAAAAGGGTTAAAATTTTCAGCATGTATTATTCAATGAACTACTGACTTTTATACATGGAAAACATAAGAGTTCTCCTACTAATTAGCCACTCATCCTACTAACTAGCCACTCATGAAGTGGTTTAACAATAATAGCAAAAACATAGGAAACCAACTTTGACAGAGTCTTATCCTAAGAAATAAATTAAAATAGAAATAAAGTTGTAACTGAAATGCCACTTGTCTAACACTCCTCCTTGGCATTTCGGTGACAAACACCAATTCTTTGTCTCAAGTCTTCAAACTTTTTCTTTGGTAATGACTTGGTGAAAATGTCTACTAGTTGATCTTCATTCTGAACTTCTGGGCAGACCTGGTTTGGCATCTCCTTCTCAATCAGAACAGTCTTGTTCTTCCTTTTACACACTCCGTTTTGTTGTGGTGTGTAGGGTAGAGTAAGTTGATGTTTAATACCATTCAACGATTCTGTTTTCATTTAGCCATACACATCGGTGTGAATAAGCTGAAGTTTTTGATTGTCCCTACATGCTTGATTTGTTTGAAATGGCAGCTTTGTTTACTTATCCTGCTGACTGATCTCACAAACTTGAGTATCATAGTTGATTTCGAGTAAATCTACCACCAAATTCTTCTTGTTCATCTCTACTGCACTAGTATAAGCATGCTCAGTCACTTTTTCCCAATCAGCTGCAAAAGATCTATTTTTCATCTTAGGGATCAAAAATTGTGCATTTTCGATCCTTAAAATGCAGCGAGTAATTTTTCTCAAGCATTTGTCCAACACTCAACAGATTTTGGCTAATGTCAAGAGTATAAAGAACATCAGGAATGATTTTGATACCTGAGGTTGTTGATACAACAATTGAACCTCTTCCTTCGACATTCAAGAACTCTCCATTTCCCACCTTTACTCTTGATTTGAACGTGTCATCAAGATCCCTGAACATTTCAAACTCTTTGCACAAATGATGTGTACAACCGCTATCAACCAGCCAATTATCATCTGAATTGTTTGCTGAAAAACACGAAACTACAAAGAGTTGCTCCTCCTGTACATCAACAACTTCAACCAGCTGTACATGGTTGGAAGCTTTGTCTTTGGACTTACAGACCTTGGATATATGCCCTGACTGCTTACAGTTGCCACATACATCATCAATCCTCCACCAGCAATACTTCTCAAGATGTGTTGTCTTTTTGCAATGTTTGCAAGGAGGGAATGGCTTCTTATCATGACCATTCACAATCTTATTCTTCTGATTAGATTGCTATCCAGAATTTTGCCTTCGTACATAGAAGGCTCCTTCAGTGACATTCTCCTGCCTCATGGTCCTTCTTTGCTCTTGTGCTTGGAGAGCACTCATCAGCTCTCCTAAAGAGATTGTGTTTAAATCTTTAGATTCTTCAAGAGAGGAGATCTTGGACTCAAACCTCTCAGGAAGAGTCACGAGAACCTTCTCCACAATCCTTTTGTCTTCAAAATCTTCACCAAACAATCTAATATTGTTGACAATTACAGAAATTCGATCAGCATACTTACCAATAGTTTCATTCTCCTGCATATGTAGAGATTCGAACTCCCTTTTCAAATTCAGCACCTTCATTTGACGTGTTCGATCACTGCCTTGATACTCTTCTTTTAGTTTGTCCCAAGCCTCCTTTGTTGTCTTACAAGCCATGATCCTATAAAATACTTGTTCTGCTACAACATTTTGAAGAAGAGACTTGGCCTTTGCTTTCTTGGACTTCTCTTCGTTGGTGTACTTGATCTGATTTAAAGTTGGATTTTCAGGTAGTAGTGGGGTTTCTTTGTCTTCAGAAACGAATTCCCAAAGGTCATACGCTTCAAAAAAAGATTGCATCTTCACTGACCAGATATGATAATTCTCACCAGTGAAGATGATGGGTGCATTTAAAGTTTGGCTGCTGGATGTCATTAGTGTTTGTAGGATTTGAAAATGGTTTTGGTGTTTTGGATTTAAAAATGGTTTTTGCTCTCTAAGATCAATTGGGGCTCCGCTACCACTGTTGGATAAAAAAGGTTTGAAATAGATTGAAAAGGGTTAAAATTTCCAGCATATATTATTCAATGAACTACTGACTTTTATACATGGAAAACATAAGAGCTCTCCTACTAATTAGCCACTCATCTTACTAACTAGCCACTCATCCTACTAACTAGCCACTCATGAAGTGGTTTAACAATAATAGCAAAAACATAGGAAACCAACTTTGACAGAGTCTTATGCTAAGAAATAAATTAAAATAGAAATAAAGTTGTAACTGAAATGCCACTTGTCTAACAGTAAGCATTTCCAGCCTTAAGTAGAGGCTTCTCAGTCCTTCCTCCACCCGCAACTTGTCCAATCATAGCCCGACAGGCACTGGGAATAATCTTCTTAGCACCAGATGGAAGCTTGATCCTACAAGAACAAGGCCCATGAATCAATTAAAATTGCTTCCTCACAAGCTCGAACAGGAATTTAATCTCAAACCAACCAACTCAAACTGTAGATATAGGAACAACAATAGACCCTTCAGTTCAATAGTTTTACACTACATGGAAGTCTAGTTGCAACCAATTAAGTTAGACAACACTCACTACTCAATAGGTGAGGCAGAAAACAAAGAACTTAAACTCATCGGTATATTCACACCACAAAGAACTTCAACTCATACACAACAGTCAAACGCACACAATCCAACTACCTTAGCCCAACTTGCATCCATTAAGAAAACATAGCACACATGCTTCATAAAAGAATTTGCACCAGGTTTACACTATACGCAGCCCACCTTCTCTTCTCGCTTGGGCCAGCCAAGAAGGGCCAGCCTCTCCTCTCCTTCACTCCCGCTTGGGCCAGCCAAGACGCCCATCTACCAAAACAAAGCAACCCAAAATTCAAATAAAACCAACGGCCCTCTCTTGCACAGTCTTCCTCTTCCTTGGTTGGTTGGCGCTACTGTCGGCCACCAAGGTCCGACCAAAGGTGACGAAAATAAGAAATTTTGCGATCAAAAGAAGCGCAATGAACACAGAAATTTAATCAAACAATCACAGAAATTTAATTTCAAGAAAACAGTGCTTAATTAAATAAAAACGAATTAAATTTTAATTGAATAAAAACTTGAAATTCACTCAAATTGTTTAGCAATTCGACGAAGTAAAGCGACGAGATTAATTTAGAACAGCATTAAAGATTATTTGAAAGCAAAATAGCAATTAATTTCTTCAAAACAACGAACGATTATTCCTTGAAAAATATTGCCAAAAACGTTTAAAAATAAAAATTTAAATAGGTTGAAACAGGTTTCAACTATTGAAAGAGAGAAACTTTAGAGAGAGCTTGTGAGTGATTTTTCGTTCGTGAATTGGTGAGGAAGAGAGTGTGAGGAGGCAACTATTTATAGCCATTTGACGCGGTGGAGGCAAGGATGATGTCGTCGCGATGACGTCGGAACAATGACGAGTGATGAGGGATGGGTTGCATTAAATGCGGTGAGGAGAGAAGGTGCCTGGAGTGCAAGGATGGAGATTGCAGCGAGGGAGAAGGTGAGGCATTAAATGAAACTTGGAGGCCAAGGGTGGAAGGAGATGGTCGTTGGATGTGTTGAAAAAGAAATTTTTTATAGTGTAGAGAATGAGAGAATCATACAAGGATATCAAAAAATGAAAACTCGTAAAGAACAATTGTAAAAAGTACGTATACTGTATGAATTCTAATGTATAATTAATTTTTTCCTATATTGTTTTCTTATTTATTTTTTTGTTAAGTTTATCTAAATATTTTTTATTCAGTGACGGATACAAATACTCTTAAACATTTTTTCAATTTTTTGTTCAGCTCGTTTGCCTTCTCTTTAAAATAAAATAAAAAAATTAAAAAAATCGAGGCAAACTCCTACACCCCTTGAATACAAATCCTAGATCCGTCACTGTTGTCGTTATCGAGGTTGTGGCTGATAACAATAGCATAGTCACCAGAGCATCTGGCCAAGACACCACGGTCACCAACATCCACGTTGCAAACGACAGCTCCTTCAGGGCTAGATCGGACGGGCAAAACGTTACCCACCATGAGATTAGCCTTCTTCCCGCAGTACACAAACTGACCAGTATACATGCCTTCGGCGGTGACGAACAACTCCTTCTGCTTCTTGTAACAGAAAGGATGGCGGAAACTGACCCGAGAAAGTGGGGCGCCGGCCCGGGTCATGGATGATGTCGGTGACCACTCCTTTCAAGTAACCATTCCGCTGGCTGAAATCCAGAGAACGGAATCGAGCAGGGCCCTTTCGGTGGTGGGTGTGGGACTTGAAGACGGAACCAGACCCCTTACGTTGAGCATGGTAGGCATAAAACATTCATGAGAGCCAGAACAAACATTGTAGTTATGGAGGATATCCTCCTCCATGTTGTGATCAATATAACTCGAGAAAAATGAACATTAGGAGTCGTGAATTTTTCCTTCAATTTCGTCACCCTTTTTAAGTTGAGTTTTTATAGTAAAATGCAAACGTTGAATTTTGAATCACCGACTAAAAAAGTCACTTTATCGGACCCACTCATTTTTCTTTATTTGAAAAAAAAAATCATAGGTTTGTTTGTCTTAAATAAAAGTAGATTTTTTTTAATATAATTTTGAAACATAAATAAAAACCGCAATAATATTAATAATTTTAAATGAATTTTACTGCTTTTATTTTTTAAATAATTATTAAATTAGTATAATAACTTTTAATGGTTATTACATCTTTTATTTTCTAATCTTCACAAATGGAAAACCGCAACCCCGATCATGGAGGATCTCAGTCACCACACCTTTCAGGTAACCTTTGCGATCGCCGAAAACTATGAAGGAATTCGAGCAGAGCCATTGCGGTGGTGGGTGTGGGACTTGAAGACGCACGAATGACCCGACCCATTTTTGCAATACACGCAACAAATTGAAGTTTTAGATTAGGATGACAAAATAAGCCCAAAGTCAAACTCAAACTTAAACCCAAGCCCAAAACCAATCGGATTTATCCAAATAAACTGGATTAGATTTTGACCCGATTTGGATACCCAAAATAACCCCATCTAACTTGTTTATTTTTTTTTGGGTCTGAATCTTTCTTCTTTTGGTTTTGTAACGAAATTCAGCAACTCACATTTATTGTGAAACGGTCCCATGTTCTTCAATCTTCTTTCAAGATTTCACATAGTATATTACTAAACCGGCTAAAGCTAATTTATTTAAAGATTACAAAGAGGAAAGTAAAAATGCCACGATAGAACTAAGATAAAAGTGAGCAAAACAAATAAGATCAGGACAAAGATTAAAAATAAGCCCACGAAACTCAAGAACCCCAATTATCCAGCCCACATGATGCACTCTCTAACCCTAAGAAAGCAAAACTATGCAACAGACAAGCATATGCGTCGCTGCCTTCATCGGGCAAGGAACAGAACCAATCCATCTGCACTCCGTTTTGGCCAAACCACCCTCTTTGCCACTTCGGACCGTCTTTGTTGTTGGCTGTGTTTTTCTAGAACGGAGGTTTTAAATTTTATTGAAATTTACGAATCAAAATCTCATGTCGAAAAAAAAAATAGAAACTAAATATAAGAACAGTGGAACTCTTAATAGAATGAGATATTTCACTAAAAGAGACTCGGGTAATTTTTATTTCTCCAACAAAGAAAAGAAGTATAGTGAATCTCTAGGTCGAGCTAGAAAGTGTACCCGGTGGGTCTCCTAGACCAAGCTCTATGGTACATAGCTTGAGAGGGAGATTGTTGGGTCCAAGTGGTGGGCTCAGTGGTACTTCATTCGAGGGAAGGTTTGTGAACCTAAGTTGTGGGCTTTGTGGAACTTAGTTCGAGAGAAAGATTGTTGCTCTAGGACGAACTGAAAAAGTGCGTAGAATCTTCGGTCCGAATAGGAAGAAGTACGGTGAATCTCAGGTCGAACTGGAAAGTGTACCTGTTGGGTCTTCTAAACTAGGCCCTATTGTACATAATTTGAGGGGGAGATTGTTGAGCCCTAGTACTTAGTTTAAGGGAGAGACTGTTGAAGTGTGTGAATTAAAATCCTACCTCGAAAAGAAAAAGGGAAATGAAAACTAAATATAAGAGTAGTAAAACTCTTAATGGAATGAGACATTTTGTGAAAATCGTGTTGTGCGAGTTCAAACTCAAAGAAGACAGTATCATGAGATTGTTGAGGTATGTGAACCAAAATCACACATCGGAAAGAAAAGGGAAATAAAAACTAAATATAAGAATAGTGGAACTTTTAAAGGAATAAGGCCTTTTATTAATATCGTACGGGCTCAGACTCAAATCATTTTATTAAAAAAAAACTCGGGTAATTTTTATTTCTCCACAAATATTGATTAATTATACAGTAGTAAAATATTTGTCAGCCTTGTTAACATTTGTTGGGAGAAGGCACCCTCGGGTCCCTATGGATATTATTTTTATTTTAGTTGATCCCACTTTTTGATTTCTGTGACATTGGGTCCCATCCGTTATTGCCGTTATCCTTCCGGAGTCCTTATCGTCTAAATTGACGTTAACGGTCGCTTTTTGCCGTTAACGTCATTATTTTATTATTATATATGACAGATCACCAATTTTGGCGGCCCCACATGATAAAATTCTTGGACCAAATTGAAAAAAAAATCAACGATGCTGGGTTAGTTTGAAATAAAAATGGGCCCCACCATATGTTTTACAACCCAAATTTCACCCTCCCGTCGCACGAACTTATATCATCTTTCCTGATCCTTTCATACCAAACCCTAAATTCCCAAAAACCTAATTGAAGATGATGGGAAAAAGACCTAATCATGTGCAAAATATACATGGGTTGTAGGGTTAAGTCCTTTTTTCTTTCTCTTCTTCTTCCTCTCCTATCCTCTCAATCAATCACACGGCAACCAGCAACCAGCCACCAATCCTATCCTCCTCCCAATCAATTAAAATCAATTAATCAACAACCACTATTTGATTCAAATCTAATCAAACATGCGAAATATTAAATAATTAGCAAACCCTTTTAGCACGATTAAATCAAAAAACAATCAATTTGTGAAAAAACAAGAACGGATCTAGATTTGTTCATTCAAAATCCGGATTCGTTCATACAGGACCCAGATTCGTTCATCACGACCCGGATCCGTTCATCACGACCCGGATCCGTTCATCACCAAACCTAACTCCGCACCAACAGTTCATCGTCATCTCTCTCATCGTCATCCTCGCCGTCAAACCGGAGTAGCCCCAATTCGATCTCCAACAAGTCGGCGTTCAATACATGGGCATCACTACACCCAACCCAACATTACATTACCCTTAAACCCAAATCCCATGAATACCCGCACACCTGTCATCTTTCTCTTCCTTCTCTTCCTACCTTTCTCCTCCCTAGATCTCGATTTCAAAATGAGAGCCTCATGAATTTCAAAATGACAAAGGAAGAAAGAAAGAAACAGCCTAATGAGGAGGGCCTCAATCTCCTCTTAGGCTGTTGTGCGGAGGAAGAAGAAAGAAGAAAAGAAAAGGAAGAAAAAAAAAAGAAAAGGAAGAAAAAGGAAAGAAAAGGTCCTCTTAGGCTGCTGTGCGGAGGAAGAAGAAAGAAGAAAAGAAAAGGAAGAAAAAGGAAAGAAAAGAGCATCGTTGATTTTTATGGTTGGCCCATTTTTATTTGAAACTAACCCAGCATCGTTGATTTTTTTTCAATTTGGTCTAAGAATTTTATCATGTGGGGCCGCCAAAATTGCTGATCTATCATATATAATAATAAAATAATGACGTTAACGGCAAAAAGCGACCGTTAACGTCAATTTAAACGATGGGGACTCCGGAAGGATAACAGCAATAACGGATGGGACCAAATGTCACAGAAATCGAAAAATGGGATCAACTAAAATAAAAACAATATTCACAGGGACTCAGGGTGCCTTTTCCCAACATTTGTTTGCAATGAATTTCTTAACGCACCATGTTTATGAAACAAAAATATATTTATTAAAGTCACGGATATAATGAGAATAATGTTGGTTTCTCTTGCATTTAGGCTAATAAAATGCAGGTTCTTTTTGAAAAAATTGTACCCTTTTTTTTAAAAAAACGATTGTGTACTACTCCCTTCGGTCTTTTTTATTTGACGTCGAGAGGGAGGTCACACAGATTAAGGCAACTGTCCGTTTTCTGTGCATGTCAGCAAAATGTCTGTGGGCCAAGGCCACGCGTCAAAATGAAATCGTCTGTCAACGTTGTTGTTTCTGCTCGGAATCAATTCCCAGCATTTCCTGTTCTCACTGCCCCCACAGAAAGGAGCGGACGCTCGTCTCGAGTCGGGAGCAGGTGGAACGACGCCATTCCAACCAGCCACGCGCCGCCAATCGCCAACGAAGCATCCGCCACGCCTTTCCACGCGCCGGCACGTAGAGGCGCGTCTGGCCACCGTTGCCGCCGCCGTGACCTGGGTTCTTCTCGCCTTATCATTTCCGAGAAGGATATATGGTCGCCTTCTTGATCTCTGGTCATTTCCAACAAGAAAAAGATGAAACAGATCTGAAGAAGAGAGAAGGAGAAGATGGTCAGAATGTGTGTCAGAGCCTCTGTTTTCAAGACAACCAAATTTAAAATCCGGCCCAATACTTTTCACCTTTCACTTTTTTACCCCCGTATGACACGCAATTTAGTAAGTGAATGACATGTCATTCAAAGGCATTTTTGTCAAAAAAAATATAAATGGGCACAATTACCAAAAGGTGTCAATTAAAAAAGACAAACGTTTTTGGGCTAAAACGTCAAATATTTCGGGACAGAGGGAGTAACTAATTAAAAAGGAAAAGCGAGACTAAAAAATTACCGAGCTCATGTTGTGAAAACCGAACTTATAAGATGAAAAATACTATGTGGTCAAACAAAAGTTAAAAAGTCAATACTAAAACTAAAAAGTAAAACCGGACTCAAAAGGTAAAAACGATCCTATATGATCAAATTTCACTTAATTTTCTTTCAATTTTCATTAATTAACTAGTATCTAAAAAAAACAGACCTGAAACAATATAAAAAACTAGATGACATTTCAAGAAAGTTTACTAAAAAGCAGATTCCTAGAGAAACGTATCTGTGAGCTACCGGTCTCGAAAACGGAAGCATTGCCGCGCAATAGGGTTATTATACCTGAAACAATCTCGAAATCTGTATAGGAACTGCAACATAGTCACAGGTCAAGTATAAGCTGAGCTCAAGTACATCCTAAATAGTGCAGGTTCGTAATATCCTGACCTTTGCTGCAGCTTAAGACTTGCTTAAATGAATCTCTCAGAAAGGCAAAATTCTCTGCTAAAACAAAATTTTGAAATCAGTAATTATGTGTTGGAGATCACTGGATTAGATAAAATGCCGCTTCAATCTCAGATACATCACTCGGTTGATAAGAAGATACACAACATTGTTCAAAGTGGAGTGATTTGCTAATTACTGACCTGCACACAGATGGCAGCTTCTTCGCTCCATTTCATCGTTCATTCAAAACAAGAATCATAACCTTCAAACTTCTGCAATCTTCACCGCATTTTGATTCCTGCACCTACCGGAAAATGAACAACAGTAATAATACTTGCAGTCGCAGTTGCAATAATGACCAGTGACCATAAGGTCACAACCTATAGTTGGTTTTGCATATAGTGAGATGGCATTAGAATTTTGTATAGCAGATCATGATAGGTAGCACATCAAAAGGTCAAAAGGCCGATATGTAACATAATGGTGGATACTTAAAACAATTGTCTTTCACCTGTCAACTGTCATCAGCGACAGTGCGCATATTGTCCCTCCCATAGCAACATGACCTTCATCACACATTCACAAGAACCTGAACAGTTACTTGAATTGTGCAAACGCCCGAGAACTCTGTATACATTCACAAGAACCTGAACAGTTACTTGAATTGTGCAAACGCCCGAGAACTCTGTATGTCAAGCAAACCAGCGAAGGAGTGTACATAAAAAGATTACCTGTTCTGCAAGGCAGATCAAAGCAAGATTTTGGCCATAAAATCATGAAGATGCCCTTACTCTGGGAATTCCAAATGCTCAAAATTAGTCATCCAATGTTACAGGGGAAGAGAAGAGTCACTAATGAGAAACTACAAGTTCTAGTGAGTTTCAGAAATTTAGATTAAATTTTAAGTACAAACTCTGAATTCAAGACATGCCTCTAAGATGATTTCAGCCATATATCAAACCAAAATAGAGCTGATTTCAGCTTCTAAGATCTAGGATGTTGTCCAAAATGTCAACAAAAGGTTCACTATACATCCATCAACACAAAATCTGGACATGATCTGTATCTGTGTGTTGATATATGGTCTTAAACATGTCTCTGTTTCTGTCCAACATAACTTGCAAAATCCTGTCATCGTTGCTGTTATTATCATCAGCAGAAAGAAGAGGACGGCTGCTAGACCTATCTGCAGGGCGAAATACCATCTCAGACAATTTCTCCTTCTTAACTTGCCTGCAGAACTTCTCCTCCTCCATTGTACCAGAAGCAATCAGATGATAGACGTGAACAATCTTCTCTTGCTCAAGCCGGTACGCACGGCTTATAGCTTGTGTCCTAATAGACGGATTCCAGACAACATCAAGCAAAACAACCCTTGAAGCTCCGACAAGACTGATCCCTTCACAACAAGCCTTTATTGACGCAAGCATCACCTTTGCTCCACTGTCTCTCTTGTTAAAAGTATCCATGCATTTTTTACGTGCATCTACAACAAGCTGTCCATCCATGTATAAGAAATCATCTCCTAATTTCCAGTGAAACTTAGACTTTATTTGGTCGCTAACCAACTTCAATGTGTTAATATACTGGCTGAAGACTAGAACTTTTTCATTCCTTGCAACGCTAAGGCGGATGAGTTCTATAAGAAATTTGCTTTTCACACCAGCATCTGTATCCAATTGCATGCGTTTTAGCCTACTCCAGTTGATCACATTCTCTCCTGCAGGAAAAGATTCCTTGGGCAACAGGGAAGGATGCACTGCAACACCAGAAATCCAATGTTCCAAACTGAAGGAATTCACGTGATTTTTCTGCTGAACAGCATCAATGATGGTCTTCTGTGAAGGGACTGGTTCTAAAAGAACCACAGAATCCTTCAATCCTTTAATTTTCTCTTGAAGTATACCCCCCTCGTACACATGGACAAATGGCCCGATTATTTCTCTAACCTCCCTCAGTTTCTGGATTTTCAATCTATCATCACCAGTTTCGCCGATGTGACTAGTAAGATAACTCCAATACTGTCTCGTCTTACTTCCTCTGCGTTGCCTTCTTGAGGGAGTTCCATGCTGCCTGGGTACTCTACCATCTAAAAAGTTAGGATTCACGAGGGAAAGTGTATTGAAAAGCTCGTCAAAATTGTTCTGGAAAGGGGTTCCAGAAAGAATAATGCGCTTTGCTGTTTTAACTTTTTCAAAGGCTTTCCACAATAGACTATTGCTGTTACGTGGCGTGTGGCCTTCATCAAGCACTAGAAGACCTGGAAGATTAAGAAGGACATTCCTGAGCACCAGCTTATTTTCATTTGAAGACCCTGCTTTCTTCTGTTCATCTTCTGCAACAAGTTTTTCAAATAGTTTGTAACTTATACCCAGGATACTTCTATCCTTTGTCCATGAATGTATCTTCACCATGCGGATATGATTAGATTTACCACTCGTCACTTTTGAACTGGCATCCTTATCTTCCTTACCAGAGAGCTCTTTCTTTTTCAAATTATGAAATGGAAACTTAACATTCCATTTGTCAAATTCTTTTTGCCATATATGTAACATGCTGCATGGAGCAACGATTAGTGGCCTGCATGCTGGAAATACTTCCATGTATGTCTGGATAAAGGCTATAGCTACAAGGGTTTTTCCTGTCCCAGGTGCATGAGATATAATGCAGCCATGCCCACCAGCAGAACTCGTGTCTTTCAACTTATTGAGATGAATTCCCCCAGCTATGTTCTTCCACAAAAATTCAAATCCTTCTCGTTGATGATCATACATTCCTTTCGCTATTTCTGGGATGAGACTCCATACTGTCCCTTGTCTCAGAGTGCAGGGATCGCAACCAGGGTCAGAGCTATGATGGCTAAAGACATCTTCCTCCATCAATTCAGAGGCCTTCTTAGGTACTCTTCTATAGGGATTGTCAGCCTGAAACAACATTAAACCAACTCCTTGAAAACCATGTGAATGCTAAATCTTTCCTTTTCAAGTCAACACAGATTATATTTTCAACTTCAAAGGACATTGCAAATTTTCTCAAGAATATATTATTTAAGACTGGCAAAAAATTTAAAACTCAATTCCAATTGTAAACTTATTTAATAATTGGCAATTTAGGTGACAATAAGCCCATATTTCATGAATTAGTCAGCGCAATGAACATCATGCATCAATATGACCCATATTACACACATGAAAAAGTTACACAACTTTATGCCTTTGATTTGATAAAAGTAAAGCAAAAAAGAACAAAGGCTCGCTTGACTTACAAAAGGTTCTACATGATATTTGAACTCCAAATGAACGAGGGAGCAATATTTGCACACAAGTCCAATCTCTTCCTCGAGGATATAGAAATGATCTCCTTTTCTACAAGGAGAAGGACTGTCAGCATCATTTATGACCTGCTCACCATCATAAAAAGTAACGTTTTCACTTTCATAGCTGATGATTAAATAGCATTTAGAAGTAAAAAAAATGCAATCCTAAACACCAACCAAATAAATACACAATGATAAAGATGATTGTACACAAACAAAACTTCCAAATATGTAACAGGAAGAGCTAGTTTCTATATAGCAACCGAGTCATTCACAAGAAGTCAATGGAATCGAAATATGAAGAAACCAGCATCAATGGCCAAAACATTTAGCAATTTAAGGGAGAAATTGGCAGCATACCGATGAAGCAGCAGAGTCATCATCACTTTCACAAATAATTAAGTTCAAATCGGCCCACTGATCTTCCAGTTCTTTATACTCCTCTGTTTTCTCTGGTTGACTAAATTCTACACCTCCAAATGTGAACTTCAATGGAAGAATGGTTTGCTCATTCAGTACTGGGCCATCTCCTTCTTCCAAAAAATTTACCTTTTCAGAATTCTTCCCCTCTTCAAGAATCAGCTCGGCGTTGTGCCACATGGACTGTGCAAGAATTACCATATCCTCATATTCGTTGGAAGCTGGGACTAGTTTCCTCTTGTTGGGTTCCTTGTCTTTCAATCTAGAATATGACCCAACATTTTTCTTTGCTCCACTACTACTACCACCACCACCACCATCATAATCCTCATCATCTTCATTGGAGCCATCATCATCTCCATCGACTTCTTCATCGTCATCTTCGCTGGAGTCATTGTCTTCTTCATCGGAGTCCTCAATTGTGATGCATTCTGTTTCTACAACCACATCTTTGTCATCTAGAAACACAACATCCTCGTCACTATCATCCAAGACTATGTTATTCGAATCAAGCCCTAGATTACCAGTCTGTTCTGGGATCTTTCTTTGTTTCTTAATGGATTCATGGATCTCTCTAAACATTTCGGCTTCTCTACTCCTGGTTCTCTTCGCTACAGGTAGTGTTCTGTCCATGTTTCTTGATTACAACCTTTAACATCAAACCCCCCCACCACCCCCCCCCCCCCCCAAAAAAAAAAAAAAAAAAAAACAGAGTTACAAACACACACTCAAACACCATGGCTTTCCAAAAGTTACAACCTTTAACATCAAAAACACCAGAAAAACACTCAACGAGCATGCAAGCTTACGACTTTCAACCAGAAAACAGAGAAAAGAAGCACAATGTCATGCAAAGTTACTACCCTTAACCTAAAGAAACCAGACTCAAAGTCGCAACCTTTAACCTCAAAACTAAAAAGGAAAAAGCACAATGGGCATGCAATCTCGTGATACAAACAGACATGGCAATAGAACAGGAGTTGATTAAACCAAAACTGTTTTCTAGCGAAACAGAGCAAAAGAAAGTTTTGTTAGCCCAAGGGCAACTTACTCTTGTTTTGATGATTTTAGACACACAAACTAATTAATAATACTAATGCAATTTGAAGTTAAAATGTGTGTAGTTTGCGATGGAACAAATAAGAGGCAACAAATCAAGATATCGCAAGCTAGAAGATCAAGTGTACATTAGGACTTTAAACGTGTAAGTATGATTCTAATTAGCACTTGATTTATGTTCGATAATACCTCAAGGAAAGTGTCAAAAGTTTTTTTACACGAAAAATAATTTTTGGGAAAAGAGTTTTTGATTTCACTGTAGCAACGGAGAGTTTCACTGTAGCAACGGATAAACTCACTGTAGCAACGGAAGGTCTACTGTAGCAACGGGAACGAATAGTTCCACCGTAGCAACGGATAGACTTACTGTAGCAACGGATAGTTTAACTGTAGCAACGGATAAACTCACTGTAGCAACGGTTATATTTTTCACTGTAGCAAACGGATATATTTTTGTTACTGTAGCAAACGGCTAGTTTTTGGCTCCTTCCTTCATGGATGAGCCTCTACTCATTTGACACTATAAATACTCATCTAAGATGAGTTATAAAAGAAAAGAAAGCATTTTACAAGTTTCATATACACAAATCACATTTACAAACTCCTTTAATCAAAGTTTTATAACGCAAGCTTCATTTATCGGTTTTCAACCATTCTTGCGTCTTTCAATTCGAGTTTGGATCGCTTTCTTCTTGAGGTAATATTGTTCATTTATTGGTGTTATTATTGAATCATACATAGTTTATCTGTACACCAATTTTGTGTTGCCATTCAACATTTCTCTTGTCAAGTAATCTTGATTGTGATAGGTTGTGGTTGAGCCTTAGCAAAAACCAAGTGTAAGGTTTGTTGGTTGAGCCCTTAGTAAAAACCAAGTGTAAGGTTTATTGGTTGAGCCCGCAAAAACCAAGGTGAAAGGTTTATTGGTTGAGCCCGGAAAAACCAAGGTGTAAGGTTTGAGTTGAACCCGTAAAAACTCAAGGTAAATAACGAAGTGGTCGTTGTTCAAAATCCTAAGAGGAGGACTCTTAGGTAGTGGAGTACAATTCATTGAGGAATTGGAACCACTATATATCCTTGTGTTTTTACATTCTCTTTTCCGCACTCATATTTCCTTACTCTTTGTGTTAGAATTTTTATTTGCCTATTCACCCCCCCTCTAGGCCGTTTATCAATTGGTAGCGGAGCAAGGTACTTGTTTTGTAGGTTTAATCGCCTCAAGTGAAAGATCAAATGGCTCAAGAGGGATTATATGTAAGTGCTGCACTCAACCGTCCACCATTTCTTGATGGAAACAACTACTTGCAATGGAAGACAAAGATGTTAGCCTTCCTAGGTGGACAAGATCAAATTATGCTAGATTGTGTCTTACATGGATTTGCAACTCCCATGGAACCACCGGCTGAAGATGGATCAACAAAACCTCTTCCATTTGACAAGTGGCCAGCTGGATCGGTTTCAAGAAAACAAAGTGAAGACAAGGCAAGGTTTGCTTTATTTTGTGCAATTTCTCAAAATGAATTTAATCGTGTTAGTGCTTGCAAATTGTCCAAAGATGTTTGGGAAACTTTGGAGACAGCTCATGAAGGTACTCCTCAAGTGAGAACCATTAGACTCAACACACTCAAGCGTGAGTATGAATTACTTAATATGAAAAGTGGTGAGACTATTTATGATTTAAGCACTAGAATTCAAAATATTTGCAATACTATGGGAACTCTTGGTTGGACTCCTAGTGATGAGGAGATGGTAAGAAAACTTCTTAGTATTTTACCTAACTCTTGGAATGCCAAGACTTCTATTTTTGATGAGCTTGAAAAGAGACCTACATTCTCTCAACTTGTTGGCTCTCTTACGGCTTTTGAGTATAAACTCAATATGGGAGAACCGGAAGTGCAAAATGTCAAGAGCAACAATGTAGCCTTCAAGGCACAAGAAGAAGAACGTGAAATGGCTCTCTTTTCCAAACAATTCAAGAAATTTTGGGATAAAAAGAAGAAAAAGTATCAAAGTAAGTCTTCTAACTCTTCTAAATCCGATTTTAGAAATGATGTTATTTGCTTTGAATGTGAAAAGCCAGGACATGTAAAGAGTGAGTGTCCTAGACTTGAAAAATCAAAGAGACGGTCAAGAGATAAAAATAACAGCAAAAATCATCATAGAAGAGCACTTAAAGCTACTACTTGGGATGATGATGATGATGAGGAGGAGTCAAAGGGTAATTCATCGACATCCTCATCCGGAGAAGAGATATCAAACATATGTTTCTTTGCAAATGTAGAAAGTGATACTGCTCAAAGGAGTTCTTCATCAACTTCCACCTCATTCAACGGATGTACAAATGTGTGTCTTATGGCACAAGAGGAAAGCGATGATGAGGTAAACTCTTCTCAATCTCTTGATAATGAATATGGATTGCAAGAAGCTTTTGATGAATTGTCGAATCATTTTAAAAAATCTTGCAAGCAAAATGCTAAACATGCTAAGGATTTAGAAAAATTGGAAAAGGATATTCTTGAATTAGAAACCTTGAACAAATCTCTTAAAGAGGAAAATGATTTTTTGAAAAATGACAATGAAGATTTAAGAGATGTTTTGGCTAATACTAGAGATGAGCTTAAATCATTAGAAATTGCTAATGGAAAGAAAAACTCTAGATGTGAACTTTGTGCAAACTCTAGTAAAGAAGTAGCTCTTTTAAATGAAAAGATTAAAACTCTTGAAGCTACTTTAGCTAAACTTATTCAAAGTGCACAAAGTCAACAAAAGTGTTTAAATGAGCAAAAGACTAATTTTGATAGAAGAGGAATTGGATTTGATAACTCTTCTAGCATGAATAATTCTAAAACATCTTTTGTTAAAGCAAGAAATTGTGACCATGCTAGTTCTTCAAATCAATCACATGATAGACCTTTGTATAAATGTGATTATTGTCATAAGAATGGTCATTTAGCATATTTTTGCTTTATTCGTAAAGGACTTGTTTATGCAAAACAAATGTGGGCACAAAAGAATGCATTTGCTAAGAAAGGATCCAAACGTGCTTGGGTTCCTAAAACTAACTAGTTTGTTTTGTAGTAGTGCCGGAAACCCCTTGAAGATAAATGAAATATATTTAGGGTATTCGTGGCACAAGTCGGGTGATGAATCGAAACTCACCCTTTTGGTAATTTTGGCAATGTTATTTAATATATTTGATTGATTCAAATTTCTAATATTGATCATTGATTCAAATTTCTAATATTGATCATAATTAATTCTTGTGTTAAATAGTTATCTCATGAATTTGTTTAGAAAGAATTGTTTTGTAGGAATTTTACTTGATTGGTAGCCCAAGGGAAAACCGACAAGTAGGCTTTGATTTTGATGATTGCCTCGGTTGCAAATATGGAAGTAATTTTTGCGAAATAGCATATGCTATATATTGAGTAATCGCAACCGGTATTCCTAAAAACTCCTTCTTTTAAATTATGCTTATGAGATTAATTATTGATGCAATACTTGATTTAAATGATTATGTTAGTTATTAACATCCATAATCATATATGCTATAAATTGCCATAAATTATTTTTGTTTGTTTGTGTATATACGTGCTTAATTAGAATCATTTCTTTCTATCCATGTATGCTTTTGTTCATGTGAGTGATCATTGAGAAAATCAGATTGATGTGATATTTTTTGGATATACGAATATGAGTCAAAATGATTACAGTGTTTAGAAGATTTTCTCTTCGAAAAATCCTGACCAAATCCTACTAAATTTATTCGATCTCCTCGTTCGCATGCGTTGGGCATAATAGTCAACGACATTGCCTATCCTCGAGCCGTAATTCTTAGATCTTAAGCAGCCATTTTTGTGTTTAAATAGCCCTAAGATTACACCTCTAGAGATATCCTAAACGGAAAGCCTTACCTTCAAATTCCTTCGAATCTTCAAAATGCTTTCGTTTGAGATGAGGATGATATTGGCCATTTTGGCATTGATGATTTCTTACATTGCTTTACCCTTTCTCATCCTACAAAATTGTCCAAAGAATGTTGACATGTTCATGTGCCCTCCTTGTCATTGTCCTCCATGTGATTGCCCTTCACCTCAATGCCATCTTTGATCACATCTTTGTATCGTGTATTTTATATTTTAAATGTATTTGTTCTTATACTTTGTAATGGTCTTTTAGGTTGAATAAGAGTTGTAATATTTCATTATGAAGGAATTTTAATTAGGTTTAGTTCTTGAGTATTTTCAATGTTCTAAATGTTCTCTACGTTTCGTGTAACGTGACATGTTTGTTGAATAAAAATTCTGTTTTAATTATGCATTTTTAGATCATCCATCTTTATAATCTTACTATTCATATTTGTATTTTGACTTTTGGATTGGATAATTGTTTGATCTTAATACTTGTTAAAGTATTTTTGGATTTGATCTTTGCTTGCTCCTTTATTACTCCTCATATGATCTTAATTGACTTTCCTTATTTTATTAACCCTTTTTGCTAATGACAAAGGGGGAGAATAAGTTAAGGGGGAGATTGGTAACGAAGCTTATAGAATGGGGAGAAAGGTAAGATTAAGGGGGAGCAAATCTTTGAAATCTTTGCTATGCTCTATGTGCACTAATTTGGCAAAGATAGGAGATGTAAGTTTTCTCCATTTAACTTCAATTTCAATTGCTAGTTTAAAAATGTTTTGATATTAGTTTGTGGTTGTCATCATCAAAAAGGGGGAGATTGTTAGCCCAAGGGCAACTTACTCTTGTTTTGATGATTTTAGACACACAAACTAATTAATAATACTAATGCAATTTGAAGTTAAAATGTGTGTAGTTTGCGATGGAACAAATAAGAGGCAACAAATCAAGATATCGCAAGCTAGAAGATCAAGTGTACATTAGGACTTTAAACGTGTAAGTATGATTCTAATTAGCACTTGATTTATGTTCGATAATACCTCAAGGAAAGTGTCAAAAGTTTTTTTACACGAAAAATAATTTTTGGGAAAAGAGTTTTTGATTTCACTGTAGCAACGGAGAGTTTCACTGTAGCAACGGATAAACTCACTGTAGCAACGGAAGGTCTACTGTAGCAACGGGAACGAATAGTTCCACCGTAGCAACGGATAGACTTACTGTAGCAACGGATAGTTTAACTGTAGCAACGGATAAACTCACTGTAGCAACGGTTATATTTTTCACTGTAGCAAACGGATATATTTTTGTTACTGTAGCAAACGGCTAGTTTTTGGCTCCTTCCTTCATGGATGAGCCTCTACTCATTTGACACTATAAATACTCATCTAAGATGAGTTATAAAAGAAAAGAAAGCATTTTACAAGTTTCATATACACAAATCACATTTACAAACTCCTTTAATCAAAGTTTTATAACGCAAGCTTCATTTATCGGTTTTCAACCATTCTTGCGTCTTTCAATTCGAGTTTGGATCGCTTTCTTCTTGAGGTAATATTGTTCATTTATTGGTGTTATTATTGAATCATACATAGTTTATCTGTACACCAATTTTGTGTTGCCATTCAACATTTCTCTTGTCAAGTAATCTTGATTGTGATAGGTTGTGGTTGAGCCTTAGCAAAAACCAAGTGTAAGGTTTGTTGGTTGAGCCCTTAGTAAAAACCAAGTGTAAGGTTTATTGGTTGAGCCCGCAAAAACCAAGGTGAAAGGTTTATTGGTTGAGCCCTGAAAAACCAAGGTGTAAGGTTTGAGTTGAACCCGTAAAAACTCAAGGTAAATAACGAAGTGGTCGTTGTTCAAAATCCTAAGAGGAGGACTCTTAGGTAGTGGAGTACAATTCATTGAGGAATTGGAACCACTATATATCCTTGTGTTTTTACATTCTCTTTTCCGCACTCATATTTCCTTACTCTTTGTGTTAGAATTTTTATTTGCCTATTCACCCCCCCTCTAGGCCGTTTATCAAGTTTTACCGGAGAGAGAAGGAAGAATCGGAAGGGGTAAATAGGAAGAAGACGAAAAGGCGCCAACCAACAAGAAGAAGGAAGGGATTGTCCAAGTCGAAGTGGAAGACGGCAGTACGTTAAGGATTTTTTAGTGAAGGTCTTTTTACCTTCTCTGTGCTCTATTTTGTACTCTTGACTCTTGACCTTTTTTTCTTTTCTTCTAGTGATTTTGTTTTTTTGGTTAAATGGTGAAAATTAAGAGGTTATTTAATGAGAACATTCTCTTGTACAAATTAGGTAACTCTTTCCGCAATAACTTTTTTGTTATGGTATACGATAATTTACTGCTACCCAAATCTTCTTTTTTTTCCAAATATCATTCGGTATTTAGTTACCACTATATTAAAAATAGATTATTTTAAACTCGTGTTAGGTAGAATCTCAAAATAGTTCTCACAAGTTTCAATATAATGCATACTTATGACTCGAATTTCAACCAAAATTAGACCTTAAAGATTTTATCGTTAAATTAAAATGGTTTTTGTTTGATAGTTCTCGCAAATTCATTAATTTTAACTTTCCTTGGATTATTAGGTTTTTTTTACAAACTGAAGAGCTTATATTATAATTGAAGTTTTATCAAAAAAATAGTATCTTTTTAATTTTGTCTAAAATTTAAAGTTTTTTTTAAATAAAATTTATTTATGTTAATAACTTTTTTTGGCCAATGAGTAAATCTCAAATAACACTGAATTGTACCTTGAATTTATTAAAAGTATATCCATTTTTAGAGTAGAGCCATAGAGGTGGGGTTCAAAACGCGTAAAAGTTATAACTAGAAGTTTGTACAACCATTTAGGGCCTGACTGCAGCCTGCATGTGGGTTTTGGGATCCATGATGATTTGAGAGTATCGTTTTCACCAATCAGAGGCCAGTATCTTTTATGGGATATGAAAAGTTCTACTCCCCAAGTTTTAACCGGTGTGTTTTAGTTTGATTGGTGTGTAGATTTAATTGATAGATTGATTGATGAAATTAATTAATTTTTTTTTCTTTTGTTTATAAACAAAGACCATTATTTATATGAATTTTTTCATCACACTTTAATTAATTTTAAATAGTGGTGTATCCATTTATAAATTTCAAAAATCTTTTTGAGAAAAAAACTAGCTTAAAGAAGGAAAACTTGACAATTTTTCATCAACTAAAGTCATTTTCTTCATAAAAATAACACGATCCAATTAAATTAGTAGTAATATTTTATATCAAATTGATAAAATATAGTATAAAAAATTACAAGAGATGTCTTTAAAAGAGTAAAATAACTCACTCACTCCGAGTCTCATGGCCTTACAATTTGCATTCAATTCTCTTTCTCTCTTCATAGTCTATACAATACTCTTTGTTAGCGTTTGGTTGACAGAATTAAGAAGGAAAATGATTCGGGAATCTGAAATTCAAAACTTTATTGTGTTTAGTTGCGACGAGAAAAGTTGGACTCCCCGAAATTCAACATTTTTTGGCCCCCCTCACTTTCTAAAAAATGAGGGAAAGTGGTTTTTTGACTAGGGGGGAGAGTGATTCTTTGATTAGGGGTGGGGAAAAAACCTTGGCTATTCAGGGAAAGTTAGTTTTTTTTTAAAATTACATATTTGTCCCCTCTACTAGCATTATTCTAAAAAAAAAATTTAAAAATTGTTCTCTTCTCTCTTAGTTTCAGTTCCCATTTTTTTATGAGGTAATTGCAGAAAGCCCCCCTGTACTATTGCAAAAAACAAAAACCTCCCCTGTCATTCAAATTTTTTATTCAACCTCTCCTGAACTTTGGGTCAACTGAAAAATAAGTTCATCCGTTAGTTAATGCTTCCTTTCCGTTACATTTCTGTTACTTGACCGTTGACTTTGATTAAAAAAATTATAAAAAAGTAAAAACTCAAAAAAAATGTGAAAAATCCAAAAAAATGTAAAAAAATCTATAAAAAAACAATTAACCTAAAAATCTAGAAATAAATGTAAAAATTACAAACAAATATTTAATAAATCCGAAAATCCAGAAAAATGTTAAAATTTCAAAAACAATTGTAAAAAATCCAAAAAAAAATGTAAAAATTCACAAAAAATGTAAAAATTCCAAAACAATTTGTAAAAAATACAAAAAAATGTAAAATTCCCAAAAAATTGTAAAAAATCACAAAATAATGTAAAAAATCCAAAAAAATGTTTAATTGATCTAAAAAGCCATAAAATGTAAAAATCTACAATTAATTAATTTTTTACATCTTTTTAGATTTTTAGATTAATTAATTTCCTTTTGGATTTCTACACTTTTTTTGGATTTTTAGATTAATTACTTTTCTTGGTTATTTTTACACTTTTTTAAAATATTAATTTTTTTTTGAAGTTTGTACATTTTTCAGAATTGTTTATTTTTTTGGATTTTTAGATTAATTAATTGTTTTTAGAATTTTTTGAATTTTTTTGGATTTGTTACATTTTTTCTGAATTTTTAGATTAATATTTTTTTTTAGAATTGTTACATTTTTTTAGGATTTTTTTTATTTTTTCTGGATTTTTAGATTAATTATTTTTTTTGGAGTTTTTAAATTTTTTTCTAGATTTTTAGGTTAATTAATTTTGTTTAGAATTTTTACATTCTTTTTGGGAATATGTACATTTTTTTATAGATTTTTTACATTTTTTCTGAATTTTTTAATCAAAGTCAACGGTCAACTAACAGAAAAGTAACGAAAAGGGAGCGTTGACTAACGGATGGACTTGTTTTTCAGTTGAGCCAAAGTCAGGGGAGGTTGAATAAAAAATTTGAAAGACAGGGTAAGTTTCTGTTTTTCGCGATAGTACAAGGCCTTTCCACAATTACCCCTTTTTATATATACATTATTTTTTTAGTTTCAGATTCTTTTTAATTTTTTAATTTTAATTTTTTCTATAATTTCTCCATTTTTATGTTTCAGATTCTTTTTTAAGTTTTGGTACATTTTTTATTTTTAAAAAATTTATGATACATTTTTTAAGTTGCAAATTATTTTTTATATCTTTTTTAAATTTGAGAAAAAAATTCAAATATTCAAAAAAAAAACTCGTGCCATGTTACATGGCATGCTACATGGGCATAAAATCGTTATATCATCACCCTCAGTCGGTATAGGGATTAAATTAAACTAAGTGTTATAATTTAAGGACATGATTAAATAATTTTATAATTTAGGGACTAAATTAAATAAAGTGTTATACTTTAGGGCTAAAAAATCATTTGTTTTATTAAGGTTATAAGTATTTTTAATTTTTTTCTGAAAGAAGATTAACATTATACCTTAACTTCAATGTGATTTTTCACCGGGTGGTGTAATTCAAACCTATCTTCTATTATTCAAAGAAGATTATTACGTACATTGGCCATCAATGTGATTTTTTACTTTGGTGATATAATTCAAACATATTTACTATCCTCCTGAAAAGAAGATTACATTGTTATAATTTTCAAGGACTCTAATATGAAAGTTATGTCATTTGTTATATTCTCAACCTGCAAAAAATCATAGCCACAAAATAAACTTACTAGTCAAAAGAAATAGAAGAGCAAGGACAAAGCATATATTCTGAAGGTTGGACAAATAAGGTTCATAAAGCTCAATTTCTTAATCTACTCGTTAACCAACCCCTGCAATAATGAAGAATTTGAAAACTCATTTGATATTTTAATTGTTGAAAGATAGACTCCATGATAAAGTATATATAGAAAAGAATAATTAGATGGCTACTATGAACAAGATAACAAAACACACAAATATAAAAAATGATAAATTAGTATTTTTTCTTACTTTCCTTTAAATTTTTCAAGTACAAAACAAATACAAGAATGTTACTTTTCCGAGAATCTTAAATCCTAACCAAACATAAAAAATTAACCTCTCCCATCAGAGAGTGATTCCATGAAGGAAAGTAGTATTCCGTGAACCAAACACAAAAAAACTAGCATTCCCTTTAATTATTCTTTGTATTTAACTATTATTTTTTACAAACTAGAAACAACAAGTAAAATAGAATTAGATTGGAAAAAAAATGTGGGACAAGAAAAGGGATTGAGCTCCTCTCATTTTTCCTTGAACATGACCAGTCATGTTAAAAGAATCTGAACCGTTTAATAAAATTGGACGGATGAAATTAAAAATTCAAATAATTAATGAGTTGACCACTTGTTGAATTTTATTGACTGGTCAACTCATCAATGACTTGAATTTTTAATTTCATCCGTCTAATTTTATTGAACGATTTAGATTTTTCTAACATTACTGGTCATGTTCAAAGAAAAAGTTAGAGGAGCTGGATCCCAAGAAAAGTATTGTGTGGAATAAAAGAGCTAAATAAAACTATTTTTACCTTACTCAATTTTTAAGCGAAAATGTGCTAAATGGTATTTTTGTTCAATTTCTAATGTCGTGATAAAAAATTAAAAAATTATTTACTTTCTTGATTACCATCTATTTGCAAACTAAGTAGATTTATTTTTTACTTTAGATTAATTTCTTATAATCGTACTAAATACTAGATTTATTAGCAAGGGTTTAGGGATTTTGTAATTATTAATTTGTGAAATATCTCTCAAACTATTGATCACTAGACTATTTTAGTGACTAAGTAAGCTAATATTTTTAATTATAATATAATATCTATTTTTTTAATAGTAAATAAATGAGATTAATACATGCACCCCCAAAGTTTGGGGTCCTGGCTCCGCCAGTAATGACAACGATTATGGTTCAATTCTCTGTATTATAATGTTAATTAATAATAATAATATAATCAATTTATTTTAAAAAAATTAAAAGAAAAAAAATCAAGAACTAACTTTTGAGCAACTCGACTGCACATTTTTAATCGTGAACCATTTTTGTTGTTTCCTTTTTTATAAGTATTTGAGTTCTTGATTTCTTAAAAGCATCCTAATTATATTTATTTTTTCTTCAAATAGTTCCATTTTTTTCGGCTTTTGCTGCTAAGCATTTAACCTAATTTCTTAATCTCTTCAGCCTAGCAACTTGGCCCATATAATAATTATCAAAGGCCTGTTATGGATTTGGGCCGAACCCTGCAATTGCAAACTTCCTAAAGCTAGGTTTTTTTTTGTAGAACAGCTATATTAGGAACCAGAGCAGAAAACACATAGGTCTTCTGCTTTGCCGTTTCGAGCTCCTTCAGCACAAGGCGAGAGAGCAAGCCAGAGACACAGCAATGGGTAAGAACCAGGAAAATAACATCACTGAAAATCGTGTATTGTTCTGTGATTTACCGTGATTTTGTGAATTTTTTGACTGGTTTTACCCTCTTTCTTTTTATGGGTTCTAGCAAGAATTAAGGTTCATGAGCTAAGGAACCAATCGAAGACGGAGTTGTTGAGCCAGTTGAAGGAACTGAAAGCAGAACTTGCTCTCCTCCGAGTTGCTAAGGTCACTGGTGGAGCCCCCAACAAGCTTTCCAAAATGTACTCTTTTTGCTCTTATTCGTGTGGTTGGGCTTGGATTTTCGTTAGCATTTGACTAATGTAAGATGAATCAATGTGTTCGTGTTTGTGTTTGTGAAACAGCAAGGTGGTGAGGCTTTCCATTGCCCAAGTGTTGACAGTGATATCACAGAAGCAGAAGCAAGCACTAAGGGAAGTCTACAAGAACAAGAAGTTCTTGCCATTGGATTTGCGTCCCAAGAAGACCAGAGCAATTCGCAGACGCCTCACCAAGCACCAGGTAGGTACTTTCTTATGTTACGACACTTGCCTTTTGTTATTTGTTGGTACGTGGATGATGCCAATTGCCAAATGCTGTATGGATAGCAAAATGATGGAGCAAATAAAACAGAATTTAATGTGTGTTTTGAGGTTGTTTACTTGAGTTTTGGCATACAGAATGCATGTTATTTGTGCCGATCATGAAAGATTGTTTGCTGGTTTTACTTCAAAGTAATGTTATTGCTTCTTTGGTTAACTTGTTTGATCATTTTGGTTGCTAGCATCGTTGAAGTACCCAATTATTGGAGCATGTCATTTTATTTTAGGTTCTTAAACTGGTTTATTCTACTCCAGACCATATGGCTGTGCCTCTTTGTTTAAACTATAGTGTAGATGCTTAATTGGGTCGAGTTGATTGCTAATGGGTTACAAGTGATCAGTTTGTTTTTCATTACACCGGTCACATTTTGTTGCAATCCAGAGGAACTGTGGATATGATGAACTGTTTGGTGATCGATTTTCTTATGATTTGATGGTCTATCTCTGCAATATATATTTATGTACTATCTAAACTCGCAGTTATTTTATGTTATCTCCTTATCCATCAGGGAGAAGCTCATCCTACTTTCCTTTCTTTTTGATGCTTGTTAGGATTTTGCCGCTTGAACTGCTTAGAGTCTCATCCTAAATTCAAATCTTAGAATGGCCACTCCATGTCAAGATGAAACAAGAAACTTTAGGATCCTATCATCTTTCTCATAGGACTAGCATAGTCAGAAGTCATTGATGGTCACTTTTAGTTTGCCTTCTTTTTTTCATTTTCTCCTGTGTATGTTGTTCTCTCTCTATGGCTGTTGCCGCGATATTGGTTACCAACTACTTATAGTTTCTAATTTTACCAAATGAGGATAGAACAGAGCAATTTTTTTTGGTTTTATGGATGGAATCAAGGGTTATGTGTGGCTATCTCATTTGTAATTGAGGCTGGTTGGCATAAATGTCCTTATGGTTTGTGATAGTTTTGCGTTTGTTAAAACTGATTTTTTTTCTTGTTTCTTGTTGCCACTGTTGCTGATTTGTGCTTGGGCTTTGCTTTCATATAGGCTTCTTTGAAGACAGAGCGTGAGAAGAAGAGGGAGATGTACTTTCCGTTGAGGAAGTATGCCATCAAGGTGTAAGTTTGAATCTACTCTAGACGAACATTAGCATTTCGTCAACTTATCCGACCCTGACAAGGATTGTTTCTAGAAATTTGAATTCCTGGGAATTTGTGTCAATCCCTAATTTTTCAGTTTAACTTTTATGAATTGGTTAAATGTTAGTAGTTCAGATTTCAGTTCCATAGTGTTCTAGATTACACCTACTCTCAATGATTATGACTGCTTTTAGATTGGATTTGTGCTACAACATTTCATATTTTGAGCTTCCTGATTACGTGGAGTGTTGCAAGAGTTTGGTCTCTATATTCCAAGATTGTGGCTCTTTGGCTGAATTGATGCCTTCTTCGTGAACATTTTAGATTAACGTTTTTGGATAACTGATTAACTTTTTCTACATGTCCAGAACATTTTAGAAAGAAAAAAAGAGCATCTGGAATTTTCTTCCAATTTAAGTTAATCAAGGAAGACTGTCATGAGTACAAGAGTGAGATGACCTATTTCCTCGTCATAGTGAAATCAATGTCAGACATACAGCATGTTTGTATGTCTAGAATTGGGGAATTCTATTCTACATCATGAGTCTATCCAAACTCGGTGTTAGTCCAGGGCATAAATTGTCATTTAGGATTCACTTAATTTAATTTAGACAATTTGCACTCGAAACCATATCCTGTGATTGATGATATATGATTTCTATGCTTGAAGAATTGAATTGAGTGTTACAGGCATTGTAGAGCTCAAATTTATGCAAAAAAAAAAAATCAGTCTTGATTGGACTCTTCTTACAGATACATATACATAAAAAAAAAACTAAAAAACCGTGATAATTTGCTCAAATAAAATCGTAAAATTCATTCAAACAAAACATGCTCTATAAGTCAATGCTTGCACCGACAGTCCAATACTTCTAAGGCTCCCTTTGGCCCCAGGTTCTACCAGGGGAAGTGCTGGGTGGAAAAGTGCTATGTGAAAAGTACTTCCTGAAAAATGAGTATGTTGTTTGGTAAATATTTGTAAAAAGTGCTGTGTGAAACGAGAAGCTGTTTATGCTGTTTGGTAAAAACTGCTTTTAAAACTATGGTTGGAATGTAAAATGACTATAAAGGGCACAATGCATTTTTATGGTTTAAAAATCTGAAACGACCAAAATGTCTCTAAATTTAATGCCGATTCAGCTGTTCGAACCAAATGTTCGATTAATACACACACAATTTAATTTGATAAATACAATATTTTAGTTAATTAATAAAAAATCAAAAATTCGAGCAAACTGTTAATCGGATTATCAAATTGAAGACACCTAATTAATCTAAAGGATGAGTATGAATTATTAAACAACAAATAAACTAACAATTTAAGCAAATTGATTAGCAATTGGATTTATGAAGATTTTGGCTTAAGATTTTTTTTTTTATTTCTTCGTAACATATTTTTTACAATCCAGAAATTATTACTGATGGTCCATGTGGAATGATTTTATGAATTAATGGAGCCACAACATTCATACCAAAAAATTCTTCATTCGGACATTAGTAATAAAGTGAAAAATAAACTGAAACCAATCTGCAATTTCAATTTCAATCAACCAACTTTCATTCAACCAACTTCCTGGGTGGGGCATTTTATCAAACACTTACAAGTCGCAAAAAATAAACTGCTAATCAGACATGCAAAGTGATGACCATAACCTACCTAGACTTGATAATTACAATGACAGGCATTTCAAATTTCAGCATGATTATAAATTTACAAGCACATAGATACTTTTTTAGAACCACTGCAATGACTCATACATCAGGATTGTAGTTACAGCACAATTTCAAGCACTCTGAATGTAACAAAAATAAGAACAGAAACAGAGTGGCCATTGCCTTCAATTACAATGCTATATATAGTGCTTTCTACTTGATAAGAACACATTGCAAACCCTTGATTTGTTTAATTACCAAACAATTTTCATTGTCAGATGCTTCTACTAATTACAAGAGAAAAAAAATTTATGGTGAAGTGATCAATTCACAGTAAAAAGCAAAAACAAAAATTACAACCCATGCCTCAACAGTAGCTGACACATAAATGCTTCGACACAATTGTTCCAAGTGTTCCAAGTGTTCCAATACAAACTGGAATCCACAAAGAGCTTCTGTGAGTGATAGGGCATGTTCCACAAAAAGATCATCTCCTTTTCTCTTGAATCTTGGATGCTCCTTTTGCTGAATTACAAAGACTATGTCACCAGTAACTGTATCCGGCTGCAAAACATCAAGTCCAAGAATTTTACATTTTAGTCTAATCCTGTTATCTACAAAACTAGATCATCACAAACCATACGAAGAATTCAATCACACCCAAATTACTCATATTAAAAGTCACAGTATATCAGTAAGAGACCCATTTCTGTTGTTTAATCAATCAAATTAATAAAACTAAACCCAAACACAACCATACCAATATTTACTGTTATTCAATCAAACATTATACAAACATTGTCTAATTTAAACTGCAAAATGCTTTCTCACCTCTGCAAAATGCTTTTTCTTGTTGCAATAATAACAGAAGCTCAGGAAATCATCAGAGGGAAATGGGCTTGGAATTGCTGAGGTTGTAGCAACCTGAGGGTATCCTCTTTTGCATCAAAACAGCAGCAATTCAAGCAAATCAACCCAGTATTTAAATTGATCAAACCAACGATTAACCCAATAACAATTAATCAAGCATCAAAGCCTATCAGCAATTAATCAAGCATCAAAACCCAGAATTTAAATTGATCAAGCATCAAATTAAACCCAGAATTTAAATTGATCAAACCAGCAATTAACCCAATAGCAATTAATCAAGCATCGACCCCGTTCTTCTTCCTCAAGTCATCGTCGGTATCCACTGCCGGCCATCAACCAGTCGCAACCACGAAACCCATTGCCGGCAGCCGACCAACAGCAACCACAAGATCGACAAAACGATAGCAGCGATGGTAGAGCGACGTCGTGGATGTGCACGATCTATGGGTCGACGACGAGGACGGAGGCGGAGGCTGTCCTGCGGCGGGAGTAGATGAAGAGGGAACCAACGACGACGAGGACGGGGGCGACCAAGAGGAAGGAACGGCAGGTGGAGATGGTAAGGATGAGGTTCCGGTCAGAAGAGGAGAGCGAGGTGAGAGAAGGGAGGGTGAGAGGAGAGCGAGGTGAGAGGAGGATGAGAGGAGGATAGGAGTTTTTTGTTTATTTATACCTGGTATTGTTGTAAATATGAAGAACTTGAGTAAACAATTTTGTCCATTTAAGTTTTGGTACCTCCTTCCCGTGTTTCTCAGGAAGCTTGCTTTTGAGAAAGGAGCAATTCAAAGCTTCTTCAAAACCTAGATTTTCTAAGGTTTTGAAGAAGTGATTTAGTTGAAAAGGAGGGAGTCACCAAACACCAAACCTCCTTTTGGGTTTGGTCTAGAGCTTTTGGCACTAGAACCTTAGGGCCAAAGGGGCACTAACTAAGGTAGCGTTTGGGGTTGAGGTTGAGGTTTGCAAAAGTGCTTTGCCCAACCCCAAAGCTGGAAAAGGTGTTTGGTAAACACCTTTCCAATAGAGCTTTTCCAAAAGCTCTACCAGTTGCTTTGTTATTTCCTTTGTTAACTCCCTCTATTTTCCACTGGCAAAAAAGAGAGCAGTGGGAAGAAGCTGGAATTTCAGGAATGCGGGAAGCTGAGCATTATACTGATTTGGACAAAAAAGTTAGACAAGTTCGTTTTATTTACAAAAATACCAACCATAAATATTTAAAACATTACCAAACCATCTCATTTCACACGAGCTCATCCTTTCTTCTTCTTTTTTCTTCTCATCGTTGCAAAATTAGGGTTTCCACCCAAGAAAAATCCTCATGCGTCGCTGAGCAAAATGGATACTAAATCCAAATCATTTGATTACTTTCTATCTCAAGATCAAGAACCCTAATCATCTTCACTTTGCTCATTTTATTCATAATCAACAATGATCAAGGTCCACGAGCTCCGTCACAAGCGAGAACGGTGCCGACCTTTACCTCCGTCCAGCCTCTCGGACTAAAACCCGCATCTCCAGCAACCCCCGATCCAACATTTCCTAACCCACCGGCCGGCAGCTAATCTCCTCTTCATCCTCGAAATCAATTCCCGTAGGTAATTAATTTTTATTTAATTTTTTTTTGTTTTTTTCCGGTTAAATTGTGTGGCTGATTTGGGGTTAATTGTTGGGTGAATTATTGGGTTTAATTGTTGGGTCGATTTTGGATTGATTCTGTGTTTGATTTTGGAATGATTCTGTGCCTGATTTTTGCTTAATTTGGTGCTGAATTTTTGCTTAATTTGGTGTTGGAATTCTGCTTAATTTGGTTCCTGAAATCTGCTGGATTTTTGCTTAATTTGGTGGCTGATTTTTGCTTAATTTGGTGCTGGATTTTTGCTTAATTTGGTGCTGAAATTCTGCTTAATTTGGTTCCTGAAATCTGCTGGATTTTCAAATGGATTGAATTGATTTCTGTAGCGAAAAAGAATTAATTTTGAAAGAGGTAATGAATTTTTTTTCTCATCTTTGAAGCCTGCAGTAAAATTTCATATCTATTACAGAGAAGGGGAGAAAACATTAATAATTGAAGGAAGAATCAATCTTTTTGGTTGTATAGGTGGATTTGTTGTGTCTATTATCATTGCCGTGAGGTAGAATCTCTTGCATGCTTTTGTTTATTTTGAATACTTGCTACTTGGGGAAGCATCAACTTGTTTTACACTTTGTATTATTGGTTGAAAGTATTATTTTCCCATTGGTTTTTTAAGTTTTAGTTCCCTGTACCCATCTGTAACTAATATGCTTTAGCTTAAGATATACTTGTGTCTGCCTTGTGATGGCTTCATCTTTGTATTCCTGCAGTACCAATGCATTTCAAATACGTCTAGTCACTTTCCTATGATATTTTTGGCACTGTCTTTCTGCTGTTGATGTCTCAATTTGCAAGTATTACCTCCTTCATCTCCATGCCATTACAGTGGGTACATGAATGATGGTGGCCTTTTCTGTTTTTTCTTCCAAGTTTTTTGTCGATGCTAGTTGACAAGAAGCTTTTAGGTATTGCGAATGGCTAGAGAATAGAGTGCTTGTGAATTCATTTTGAACTTATTTTTGCTCATTTTCTTCCATAGAGATGCAATTTGTGATGTATCTATTTTCTGGAAATAAATTAAGAGAAAGGAATGCTTTGTTTTGTACCACCACCTCGACTGGACAGTTTTGTATATGTTTAGGTGGCAGGAGGTGCTGTGATATTTGAGGTGCAAAGAAGTGCTAAATCAGAAGCAAGAAAGGAGAAGAAACGCTAACAAGACTTAGAGGTAACAACCTTCTTTGGTTACTGATTTTCTGAAAGCAACATTGACATTTTTTTGTGGCCTTTACTCCTGTAAAGCTGAACCTAGAGGGGTACACTTAACTGATAGAGTACATCCCTTATCCTTGTTAGAATTAGGAACCTTGAAAATATGAGTCCCAAACATGGGGTTGGAGGGTTGCCTGTTATCGTTTTCTTGAAATTGATGATATATAAAAATTGCATTAGTGTCTGATTTTCCACTCTGTAAGGTGGTGCTCGACAGCCACCTTGCAAGGAACACTTCTATGCTGCAGGCGCCAGCAATTTCTACAGAATTGTTAAATTGAGCTTGTCGAGGATTGATGTTTCAATATAATTTTTCTTTTTTCCCGGTTGTCAAGTAATTGCGACTGAATATACCTCATAAATATGGTAGTTATTTACTTTCACATAAATAAACAGTTATCATTTTTTTTTAAATAAAAAGAATTGTAGCCTAAGCAGAATCAATTCCTTTATTCCCTGCTTTTAGCACTACTGATGTTCTAAATGCTGTTTCTTTTTGCTATGAAAAGCATTGCCCTTGAAATATTAAGTCTTTACCAAGTATGCGAGCCTTCGCAGATGCTTGAACCAACTTGTTGGTTTGACCTATCATATGGAAGAGGTGGACTGTATCAGATAGGACTAGGAGAATGTGTGTAATGACTTGCGTCTATTCAGAATTTCATGGGCCAATACTGTTCATGTGTTAGACTAGGGTACACTGATTGTCTAGAGAATTCAGCTTCATCTTAATGCTTCTGCATCTCTCATTGTCTTGTTTTGCTGGTAACATGTTTAAGTATAAGGCTTCATGGTCAGAGATTTACCATCAAAGAACTGATCTTTCTCATTGCATTTATCAAACCAGTAATATCTGTTTGCCAAATATGCCTAGCTAATGGATGCAGTAACATCCTCCCTTTGTAGGCACTGCGTCAAAAACATGAAGAGTTAGCAAAAGAAGTGGAACTTCTATGGCAAAAAATTCAACAAATTGAGCAGCTTTCCAAGAGTCAAGGACTTGGTGGCATTCTTGCCTTCAAAACTAATAATGCAGAAGACCGAAAGGCAGCAAAACGTGCTTAGATAAACAATCTGGTCACATAGCGTATGTAGATCAACGAAGAGCCCCCTTCAGCAAGAATTAGGGCCTAATATTTATAAATCAAAATGGTCATTTCTATAGTGAATTTCGGTGTAGAAATGTGTTCCAAAATAAATTCTCCTCTCTTTTGTTTTGCCTTTTGATTAATTTAGTCCTTTTGTTTTTAAAAGTTTTCCAATTAAATCCCTAAATAATTAATTTAGTCCCCATATTCAATAAAGTTCCAATCAAATTCCTAAATAATTAATTATTCTTGTAAAAGATTTCCAACTTGCATTTATCGAATCTCATATTTTTTTCCATGTTTATAAATTTGTTCCAACATAATTACTCATTTTAATGATTTTTATATAATCCACTTTGAATAATTAATTAAGCAATTAGATGATTTGTCTTAACTCTCTTACTTAATGACTAATTTAATCTCCGTGTTCGTAAAAAATTCAATCAAACCCCACCCCACATTTATGAAATCTCATATTTTTTTATGTGTTTGTAAATTCAGTCCGACTAAATCCTATATAATTACTCCTAATATTTTTTATAGAATTCATTGTGAATGATAACTCAAGCTTCATACTTAAAATATTCTAAATTTACGTTTGATATTTTTATATATATATAACATGAGAGAAAAGGAAACAGAAAGAAGTTAAGTACTCCCTTCGGTGCAAAATAAACGACGTTTCTTACTGTTCATAATACTTGTCATTTTATCTTTTTCGAAGCTAATATTTTGTGCAAATGACAATTTTTTTTTATGCATCAACCCAATTTGATGTTGTTTTAATTTGAGTGGAAATTAGGAGTAAAAATGAAACAATATGGAATAAAATAAAATCAAAGATCATGATGAAACGAATTTTAAAATAGTGCTCAATATTTAACTTTATTTAATAAAATGTTAATTATTTGTTTAAATAAATAGATTGATTTAAATAATTTATATATATACTAAAATATATTAATTTTAATGCTTCAAACAAATTGTGTCATTTATAGTTAAAAGGTTAAAACTGCAGCTTTTAGAAAATTATAGTTAAATTATTTGTTTAGAAAAAAAGATTGAATTAAATAATGTAAGCACACTGTTTTGCGCAAAAGTGATTTTCTTACAGCACTTTTCGGATCAGAACCGGAACGCCAAACAGACCCTAAGACCACTTTGGAATGGACGCAATGTTGATGCACAGTGGGAGTGGGAGTCGAACCCACGACCTTTTGATCCGAAGTCAAACGCGCTAATCCACTGCGCTATGCCGTCAGAATGTATTTTTACTTTCCTTTTCCATATTATAACCTCTTTCCGGAAATATTTTTATGCTCCCAGTAACAGCAACAAACGCGTGGTACTAATTAAGAGCTCTAGTATGCTACTGTTCACCACGTACGTCTCTGTCAAAACATGGTCCAAACATACTTCATTAGGCACTCTCTCTCTTAGTTAAGGACAGGGACAAAAAAATTGATGTATAGTTATTTCTTCATTATTGCTTTGTTTGCCCATAAATTGAAATGGAAATGGAAACGGAAAAGGGATTCCGATCCATGACAACATAATTATTGAAAAATATAGAGTTGTTTGTCAATCAACAAGACCAGGAAATATTTTTACTAATATGAACAATGCTGATGAAAGAGTAGGAAAATTCATTTCAAGAATTCAATATTTTATTATAAAATTTCTAATTAATTTAATCTCAGTGGTTTATTCAAAATAGATGATTCATGCTGAATGAACTTATTAAGGGGAAATGGAGAGGAGCCAAATTCCATACCCATAACGTTACTTTAATCTTAATTTGCACCCAGAAAAAGCTCTATTTTAATCGGGTATATTTTATTTACTTTTTATTTTTTTCATAATAGCCAAATTATGTATTCTTCTTAAAAGAAGAAAACTATGTGTTTGGTGTTGCTACCGATGACATATTTTATGTAGAGATTCTATTCTATAACTGGGACTTGACCTCATCAAGGTCAAACCTGATTAAATCACATTTGAAATCAACAAAACAAGAATGAATTATATGGGGGGCATTAAAAAACGATGGGCCGAAAACGGGAAGGGCTATCAAATTCAATTCGCAAAGTTAAAACATGTGGGTTATCAACGCGTTAATCCACTGCGCTATGCGGTCATACCATGCTTATTATGTTCTCAGTTGTTACTATTCGACAGAGTAAAACTTAAAAATGCCCACTTAACTGAATGAAAATGTTAAGCACTGTGGCTTAATTAGAAAATTAATTGCTCCAGCTGGTCCCCAGTAATTTTGTCAATTCTATAATTTCATTTCTACAATTGAAACAAACGCGTTACTAATCAAGGGCGACGCAACTCTATATAGTATATATACTGTCAAACATACCATGTAATAGACACACTCGAAACAGAATTGGTCATCGAATATATTTTTTTTTAATTTTATCAAAAATCGAACACATAACTTGACATTATAAATACGACATGCACTAATCGGTTAAACTATAACTTCAATACTATAAAACTTAATCCATAAAATAACTTCAATAATACAAACCACGGTGCTTAACATTTTCACTCAGTATAAAATATTGTTGTTATTTTATGAATAATTCTTCATAAAAACATTAATAATACAAACTACAAAGGTAAAGTGTAAAAAACAATGTACTATATTTTAGAAAGAAGTTATTATTTTAAAACATTGTGTTAACGAACTTGAAGATAAAAAGTAAAAGAAGCTTCTAGTTTAATAGTTTTGGTAATTGTTTCAATATTGTATCAAAGAAATAAGAAAAAATCTTATTTTTGGACTTAATTTTTTTAAGTATAGTTTTTAGGTTACATAAACACCTGATCACACGCTGTTATTTGAGTAAAAAATTCGAGTACATGGGTAAGGAGCAAAAGACTACTATTAAAAAATTACATAATTTCGACTTCATTATATACTGCCAGCAAAGCGACCGTGATGTATCTTATCATTAATTTAATTTAATTGATTAAATTTCAATTATTTTATTAACAGGAAAAACAAAATCAAGAAATGGTCATAATACTCATTTCTTATTGGAATTTTAGCTGTCTCGGTGTTTTACTCAACGCATAAGAAGTAGACAACCTGAGAATTTTCAAAAATATAATTAATTTGAAAATAATATCATGCATTTATTAAATCTCGAATTCTATCTTTAATTTGCTACAAAATCATTCCTATTTCTAATTTTTATTCAAATGGAAATTAGAAAAGTAAGATTAATTTTGTTAGATGGACTTAATTGAGATTAATGCCCCCAATTAAAAATATAATTAATTTAAGATTTAGTAAATGTACGGTAAATGCCAAACCATTAAAATAATAACTTAGATAAATTGTAAAGCTGAGAATTTGAGCATATGATTTCCATGGAACGGGTCTTAATTTGGATTGATATACATATCAAGAACGGGTCTTCTCCTATGATGAATAATTAATTTAATTAGTGTACAGATGCTCAGACGACATGGCGCGGGTTTGTCAAGAATATAAAAGAAGAAGAGTGATTCAGAGAATTAAGATGAAATATTATAACATTCAACATTTGAAATTATTCCCTAAAAACAAACATCAATTATGAATTTAAGTTAAATGTTATTTCTGGGTTTAGAAAGTTAAGCAGCTGCATTTAAAAGTCAAATCTTGACCGATTAGCGAATCAGTCTCTTGTAGGTTGAAAAGCATAAAAGAAATGATCTGACGAAGGTAGGGGTGGCAATATGGGACGGACGGACGTCCATGAAGCAATCCCATTTGTTTAACAAATAAACTGGACGGACTTGTCCAAATCCATTTAATAAACGGACGGACCAGACCCGTCCAACTAAATTAGCCGAATTTGGACGAATTCCCGTCTAACAATAATTTTTTTCTGAAATTTGATTTTTTTTTTTTGAAAAATTAAATAATAAACGGACGGATGAGAATCCGTTGGATTTGTCCCATCCAGACGGATTTAACCCAACCCATTTATTAAATGGTACATGGATGGACGGATAGGGTATATGGACGGACGGGTCGGGCATATGAACAGTTGTTCATATTGCCACCGGGTGATACCGGTTAAGTTTGAAGAGTGTAAACTTTGAGAGGTCAAACGGTCGACCAAATTAATATCCCAAAGTCGCATATGTACTGGAAAATTCGAGATTGAAAATGAAAATGAAAATATAAACAACAATGTACAAACGTGAAAGACCCAAGAGTTGACAAAAGAGCTTCGTGGCATGTTCCTTTACCTTTACGACGGCAATCCCAAATCCCATTAGTTTCACCGTAACCTCCCTAAACCATTTTAGAAAAGCTAACCATAAACTAACAAAACCAATGACGAATAAACCGCGTTTTTATGTAAATAGTCATTTCCCACCTCTACTGTGTCAAAACCCAACCTCTATAAATATCCCATTCCCATATCACATCACCCCCCCAATTCCCTGCTCCACAATCAACAACAAACAAACACAACTTTCTCTTCTTCACTCTCTACCTCTCCTTTAACTCTCCTTCTCTCCCAATCACAACTTTACTTCTTCCTGATGCCCCAAAAAGGAATGCGGACCATCTTCTTCAAGTCATCCCCTTCTCCTCCCATGTCTCCTCTCAATTCACCGCTTCACCACTACCAACACCACACCTTCTCCGATACAATCATGGATGAAAACATCGAAAACGCAGAATTACTCATCTCCAAATGGGACACTCCTTCCAATCACGGCCACAACTACTGCGACACCACCTCCCTCTTCGCCGCCGACCGTCAAGAAGCCAAACAGTACCTCACCTCCATCAAACAGCTCCAATCCGCCATGCAGTACTACATCCACGACCCTTCCAGCTCTGATAAGCTCATCCACGCTCAGCGCCTCATGCAAACCGCCATGAAACGCCTCGAGAAAGAATTCTACCAAATCCTCAAATCCAACCGCCAAAATCTCGATCCGGAGTCCGTTTCGACTCACTCCTCATCCAGAGCGTCGAGATCCAGCGCCAACTCGGAGCTCGACTTTTACGAGTCGGAGGATGAGTCATCACGCGCCGGCGACGATTCTGTCTCGGAAGTTGAGCGTGTGTCGATCAATGCCATGGATGATTTGAAGGCGATTGCGGATTGTATGATCGGAGCGGGTTATGCGAAAGAGTGCGCCAAGATTTATAAGATTATTCGGAAGTCGATTGTGGACGAGGCGCTGTATCATCTAGGTGTGGAGCGCGTGACCCTCGCGCAGATGCAGAAGATGGAGTGGGAGGTGATGGAGCTCAAAATCAAGATCTGGTTGAACGCTGTCAAAGTGGCGGTTAAGACGCTCTTCTATGGGGAGCGGATATTGTGTGATCACGTGTTTACTGTTTCGCGTACGATTAGTGAATCTTGTTTCACTGAAATCGCCAAAGAAGGCGCGTTAACCTTGTTTGGATTCGCAGAAAATGTTTCCAAATGTAAAAAATCTCCCGAGAAAATGTTC
Source organism: Viola odorata (assembly GCA_963691705.1). Classification (NCBI taxonomy): domain Eukaryota; kingdom Viridiplantae; phylum Streptophyta; class Magnoliopsida; order Malpighiales; family Violaceae; genus Viola; species Viola odorata. Next base: position 45,728,590 of record OY829539.1, on the reverse strand, counting down.
CGCACACTCGATCTATACGAAGCCATGTCTGACCTCTGGCCTGAAATCGCCGAAATTTTCAGCTACGAGTCGACATCGCCGGTTCGCGGCCAGGCGGTCACCTCCTTACTCAGGCTCGGTGAGGCAGTGCGTGTGATTCTAACCGACTTCGAATCTGCAATTTCAAAAGACAATTCCAAGACAGCCGTCCCCGGCGGTGGGGTTCACCCCGTCACGCGCTATGTCATGAACTACCTCACCTTCCTCTCCGACTACAGCGGTGTACTCACCGATATAGTCGCGGACTGGCCACTTACGGTGCCGTCTCCGTTGCCGGAGGGTTTCGGAAGCCCCGTTGCAGATGACACCATGTCGGGGGTTTCAATCAGGATGGCATGGCTTGTGCTGGTTTTACTGTGCAAACTTGACGGGAAAGCTGAGCTGTACAAGGACGTGTCGCTTTCCTATTTGTTCTTAGCTAATAATCTCCAGTATGTGGTGAACAAAGTGCGGAAATCGAATCTAAGGTTCCTCCTCGGCGATGATTGGACATCGAAACACGTGACCAAGGTTAGACAATACGCCGCGAATTATGAACGGATGGGATGGAGCAAAGTCATCTCGACGGTGCAGCAGGATCCAACGGCTGAGAAAACAGCTCAGGAGGCGACGGAGTGTTTCAAGAGATTCAACGCCGCTTTTGATGAGGTGTATAAGAAGCAGAGCTCTTGGGTGGTGCCGGATTCGGAGTTGCGAGACGAGATTAAGATATCAGTGGCGAGAAAGCTGGTGCCGGCGTATCGGGAGTTTTACGATAGATATCGGTCGTTGGTGCTGAGTGGGTGGAGGGGAGACGGAATTGTCAGATTCGCCCCTGATGATTTGGAGAATTACTTATCAGATTTGCTACATGGGACTGGCGGGCCAGGGAGTGTTTCTTCATCCTCGTCTACTACGTCGTCGTTTTCTAGAGGTGGGCGGAGTCGTTAAGCGAATTGCCGGCCAATGAAAGGAGCATACGTTTTGGACTTTGATTTTTTGATTTTGGAAGAATTAAAAAAGGCGAGTACTATATAGAATTCCAGATAAGGACAAAGAAGCGTGGGTGTATATGGAATTGAATGCCAATCATATTGACCGTTGTAAATAACTATTTCATTTTTTTTAATTTAATGAACAGAATATTCCAGACTTTTGGGTCCCAAACTGGAGGAAGCATGAGCCCAAAAACAATAAAAAATGATTATAATAAAGAACAAGCATGATCTATGAGATTCTTCATAGCAATAATTTTGTTTTTGCATGGTTGTTCAATCAATGAACCGAACCGTATTTTTCAAAGAACAAAATGATCTCTAACGAAATCCATCATTTTTTAAAACAAAAGAAATTGCTGTTTAATACTTAATTAAGATGCCTATTCCAAACATGTTTAACACACGGATGGCCTTTTTAATTTGTGATGATGAAGTAGGATCCTTTTTTCCCTCCTAATATCATTTCTATAACCTAGGCCCATTTATTGGCCCATCTGAGGAAAGGCAGGCCAATCCAGAGCACAAAAGACCATAAAGCATCAATTATTTTCAAGCTTGTTAAATTGAAATAGATGGAGCGCTTACGTGTAAGGTTTAGGCTTGAAAAAATCAATAAGGTAGCGGTATTTCATGTAAAATAAAAGAAGATTATGTATCAAATTCAATCTTCTAATTTGCTGGTTGTTTCGCCTAAGATATGAATTTCAGAACATTCTTTTCACCTGTCCATGTGCGAGCTTGAACCTTTTGTTTTGAGGACCAACCCTAATTTGTAAGTATTAAACAATGTTGGAAAATATAACTTTGCTATATTTTTCTAAATTGTTTTGTGTTTACATGATGTTTATTACGTCTGGAATGATTAATTTCAAAAAAGAAATAAATTTTATACTTTTTGTATGGGCTGGGCTTTTATTTCATTTTTATTATAAATTTCCCTGGACTGCTTTAATGGGCTTCAGCTGGACTGTATGTAGCACGTGTTCTTCAAATTGGGCTCAATTGCATATGTTTTTTTTTTTGTAATTGTAACTCTTGTATATTAATGGAAATCATGCTATTTGGTAATAAATAAATAATAATGATAATCCACTGGATATTGAGAGTTTCTTTTTTCTTTTTCTTTTGTCACACATTTAAACTTAAAACTTATCCCTTACTAGAGTTTGCTAAATGGTTAATGCCATATATTTACTATTATTACTCAATTGTTTGTATTTTACTACTTATATTTGCTATTTTGTCTGTGTTAGTTTGCTTCATATTTTTCACTAGTTTATTTTAATTTACTTTTTATACACATGTCATTTTTATCTGTCCATATAGTAATATAATTAGATGGCACAAATGTAAAAAATACTAAATTAATACTATTAATATTATGTAGTAGCTTGACCTAATCTAGTGTTGAATATTCAAACAACACGTCCATTCCAACCGTTGTATCCATTCCAACTGTTACATCTATTCCAACTGTTGCATCCATTAATAGATAGGTGCAATACTTCTTATAAATAGGTGTTGATACCTCTGTTGTAAAATATGGAAATATATATGTAAAAAGTAAAGCATCAACAATGTAGTCTTTGTATTCGGCTCCTAGAGCCCAACTTTCTATTTCTGCATTCTACTATTCATATCTGAATTCTACTATTTATAAATCCATTTTACTATTCATTAAATATCGAGTTTCTACTTGGTATCACAAACATCATTATTATTTTCTACATGGTAGCGGAGCCTCTTGATCTTAAGGGGCCTGTGGCAGCAAACTCACGAAGATGTTGGTTTTGAGGGGGAGTGGTGACAGTCAACACCAACCTCATCTGTGTATTGTTCTACCATGAATGGAACACAAACAAAAGCGGAGTCGATCAATTGAAATCATCATGAGCAAATCTGAATCTAAAAGCTTTGGTGCAAAATCTGCTCTGATTATTTTACAACCGACAATCCCGGGATCATCCTTGATGAAGTAAACTACAATGTCTGGTCCCAGATGGTCGAAATGTTAATTGTTGAAAATGAGAAATTTTTCTTCATCTGTGGTAATTCTCCGTTACCTACTAAAAATGATGATGTATACTTAATGATTTGGGTGGTGGATTCGAACAGGTGTATGGCGATATCCTAAGAAAGGATCCCGTTCCTGAAGGTCTAATAAATTAATTGAAAATAGTTTGGATGGTGGATTTGAACAGGTGCGTGGTGATATCCTAAGAAAGGATCCGGTTCCTGAAGGTCCAACAAATTAATTGAAAAATTGTTTGGATGGTGGATTCGAACATGTGCGTGGCGATATCCGAAGAAAGGATTCAGTTCCTGATGATCCACCTTTCTCCTTGATCCGTCGTGAGGCTGCTCGAAAAATAGTTTGGATGGTGGATTCGAACAGGTGCGTGGCGATATCCTAAGAAAGGATCCAGTTCCTGATGATCCACCTTTCGACTTGATTCATCGTGAGGCTGCTCGAAAAAATAACGATGAATAGAGAACCCGAGAAAGGTGAAGCTTCTGCTGTTATCAGTCGCAATCCTCAAGACAAGGTTCAAGGAAGGTCTAACAAATTAATTGAAAGAAGCAAACCAAAGCTGCAGAACTTCAAGGGGAGCAACATCAACTGGAAGTTCTGAACATGAAAATATGATTGAAATATAATGATGAATATGATGACACTCACATATTGGTGCGAAACCAAGCTGAAGACGGTTACAATGAAGAGAGCAGTGTTTTAAAAACCGACCCGACTGACCCGTTGAACCGGATTCAACCGGGTTCAACCAGGGTTCAACCGAGGTTCGACCGGATTGACCCATTGGTACAGTGTGTACCGTTCACTCAGCGAATCGTTCGAGCTTAGATGATTGAACCGGATTGAACCGGATGATTTTCTATCTAGCATTTTATAATACATCAAAATCAAATACCAAGTAAATCAAACGTTAAAAATAAAGAAACAATCCAACATTCATATGAAATGATATTCAAAGTTCAAACACACTTAAATATCCAAATTACAAAATAAAGAAACAATCCAACATTCAAATTAAATGATATTCAAAGTTCAAACACACTTAAATATCCAAATTACAAAATAAATAAAAACAATCCAACATTCAAATTAAATAATAACAAAAGTTCCAAACACACTTAAGTATCCACAATCCATGGATCGGCAACATCATGAGAGGTTGAGCCACTAGCATGATCGAAAATGTCTTCATAACGATGCCCACTTTCATCTTCATCATTCCCATCATTAAGCACATCTTGAAGGTTCAACTCTAGTATTATCAAATAAAACATAAAAATAATCAATCAATAAATTAACAACAATAGTTTCATATCAACAACTTTTATAATAAGTAAGTAGTTACCAACTTACCATCATTAGGGGCTTCTTGAATATTACATGCTTCCATATCATTTCGGAAAATCTCCAATTCTAAACTTGTTAGACTTGGTGGTTCATCTTCTAATATCCAAGTATCATTACCTTGAAGCTCCTCAAAACTTATAGGGTCATAATTCCTACCCTTTAAAGTCCTAGATTAATTAACCAAAATATCAGCAAGTTGTCCAAACGCAACTAAAGTTAAAATCCAAAATTATAGATTGTTAATAAATAAAAAGATCAACGGTAAAAAGTATAGAAACGTATTTTTGTTGTAGCCTTAAATTGTAATGAACATATACCAAATCATTGAGTCTTTGATGCTCCAATCTGTTTCTTTTCTTTGAATGAACATGCTCAAATATGCTCCAATTTCGCTCACAACCAGAAGCACTGCATGTTTGGCTTAAAACTCGGATAGCTAACCTTTGCAACTCACATGCATCATTCCCATAGTTCATCCACCATTCATCTACACATAAATATATGAATTTTCTATATTTTTAGTAAACCTTAGTAAAATTAATGAAAAAAATTAACATTATTTAAAATAAAAAATACCTGGAGCCATCACAAAACGATCATCTATTGCAGTACGACGACCAAAGTCCCCCTCTGCACCTCGGAATAACCTCATTTGACTTGTCAACTTACTTCTCAAAGTGAAGTTTCCATGAGCATACCTCTCTATGACGTCAAGCATCCCAGAAGTAGTGCGTCTACACTTTTCCGTCTCACTAGGTTTGTACTGGAATTGAGGATTGAGCCAAAACCCAGCTGCATGAAGGTTTTTATGCAATTGACGGTCCCATCGATCATCTAGAATCCTAATATAAGGATCAACCCTTGTTTTCCTTCTCTGAAATCTTCTCAACATCTCGTTTCTAGCTGTGTTCATAGCCTCATATAGGTATGGCATTGCTGGTCGATCATCACTATCAACAAGTCGCAAAACACGAACTAGTGGCTCAGTGAGCTTAACAATGACAGCACATTCCTTCCAAAAACAAGGATCCAAGACATCATTCTCAAACCTTTTCCCCTTCAATTCCTTAGCATAAGAGGAAGTAACCCACTCTCTAGATGTAGCCATGGCTCTCAAATCATCCTTTTGACTTAATATACTTTGCAAAGCAATAAAATTAGTGGCAAATCGAGTAGGTGCAGGACGTAATATCTCCCTTCCTCCAGTGAATTGTCGCATCAAATGCAATGGAAAACAATGATTGTAGATGTATTTAGTTATCCTAGAAGCATGAGCTACAATATCACCAACTTCATCTAACTTTCCATAATCTTGCAGTATTAAATTAATGCAATGAGCAGCACATGGAGACCAAAATAATGTCTTAAATTCATCTTCTAATTTCCTTCCCGCTGCCACATAATTTGCAGCATTGTCCGTGACAATGTGCATAACATTTTCAGTCCCAACAAATTGTACAACTTCTCTAAATAAACCATGCAACATATCAGCAGTTTTGGAAGCATCAGAGGCATCTACAGATTTGAGAAAAACAGTACCTTTGGGAGAATAAACCAAGAAGTTGATGAGAGTCCTTCTACATTGATCTGTCCACCCATCAGCCATTATGGTGCATCCAGTTTCTCTCCATAACCTATGAAAGCCGTCAATATAATTCCGCACATCCTCAACATTTCTCTTCAATAAGAAACCGCGAAGGCTATGCATATTTGGACCTTTATAACCAGCACCATACCCAGTAATGTCATCAATCATATGCTGAAAATAGATAGATTTGACAGCATTGAAAGGAATGGATGCATCAATCATCCATTTTGAAACAGCTAAATCACATTTTTCTGTAGCCTCCTGACTTTTGATACGGTCCAAGCCCGTTGTGAGGCTCGGATGCTTGTAGGAGCTTCGGATCTAGTCTCGTGGCTCGGTTGGCTTTGTCATTCTTGAAGGTTTCGGATGATCAGTCATAAGAGGGAGTAAATAAAGTGCAGCGGATATTTGGCAAAGGAAAGGAAGTGTTTATATATATATATATGGCCCAAAGGCTTTAATCCTCCCTAGAGCTAATCTTAGAGATAGATTAATACGATTGAGGGTTTTCCTAATACAACCGTCCCTTGGCTAGAGCTAGTCTTAGCAAGAGATGCGGCTTCAAGAAAGATGAAGTGGTTCTAAGATCCTTTCCTAGAGCTAATCGTAGGAGTTGGCTTAAGGCTTAAGAGAGAAAGTCTCAACAAAATCAAAAGCAAGCAAAATAGAAGGCTAAGCCCTTCTATTTATAGAGTAGATATTTACAAGGGAAAAACCCATACTACCCTTGGACAAAGGGCTCTCAAACTTGAAGAGCATGTCCTTGGAAATGGGCTCGGCCTTGATGGGCCTAAGTGCTGGCCGTAGGACGAAGCGAGGCCTTGAGGTTGGCCGAAGGCGCGGCCTTCCTGCTAGGCTTGGGCGCGGCCTTCAGGCTGGCCAAAGGTGCGGCCTGCATGTCGGGCTGAGGCGCGGGCTTCGTGCGGGACTTGGGCTTGGGCGTGAGGCTGCGAGCCGAGGCCAAGGCGCTGGGTGCGGCCTTGGGCTTGCGATCGGACTCAGACTCGGGCGTGAGGCTGCGAGTCCAGTCATTGGCGTAGAGGCAAAGGCTCCAACGGTCCGTGGCCTTGACATGGCTTTCCTCGGTCCTTAGGGCTTTCAAGAGCAACGCAGTTACGGCTTGGCTCCGTGTGATCGGTCCGTGCTTGGGTGCTACTGGGCTCGTATCACTTTGCATCACACTTCTGATCGTTGGTTGATCTCCAGGTTCTGTTTTTGGGACAAAATAAGCTCCAATTGCTCTTCCACGTTTTCTTCCTCCCTGAACTTGTACACCACCACCACTACCCGATGGTCTAGTATGCACTTGTGGTGTAATAAATGGATTTTGTTGTGCAATTACGTCCTGTTCTGTCCTTTTCTTTGCAACATATTCATCCAAATGTGTCCTTATAGCTACTCTAACTTCTTCAGGAGCTTCCTTACAAGCCACCGCATCACCTTTTATACCGGCTAAATGTTGTTTGAATCGGTTGATACCCCCACCCAAAAATACTTTGTTGCAATAATTGCAACTAAGCTTCTTCCTCTTACTCCCTGGAGGATCAGCTTCTTCTACACAATACCTCCACGCAATATCTATTTTTCCTCTTACAGAGGCACTTGAAATTAAAGGAGAGGACGTTGAATCAGACCTAGAAGTAGAAGATGATTGCATTGAAGCCATGTAAAGGAAACCTGAAATTTATAAAATCAAGCCATTACGATAAATAAATAGAATTTACCAAAACAGTAGCAATAAATTATTACATCCGCAAGTAATTATCAAAAATATAAATGTAATTATGTATTACATCCGCAAATAGCAATAGCATCAAGCATATGTAAATTTCCATTAATCAAAAATATATATGTAATTATGTATTACATCCGCAATAGCAATAGCAAGAAATGATAAATTGCAAGCATTTTCCATCTAATTCTAATTTTGTGCACGTTACTCTTTGGGGATTTTTATCAAACAGTTGGTGTGTGGTACAAAATCAAGTTTAAAACTAATGTTAAATTTTCTTATCAAGCACCAGCAGTAGCATTACTGCCATCAAGCATGTCAATTTCCATTTATAAAAAATATAAATATAATTATGTATTACATAATTTACATCCGCAAGCAATTATCAAGCATATATCAATTTCCATTTATGAAAAATATATATGTAATTATTCATTACATCCGCAAGCAATTATCAAGCAATCAAGTGTCCCATTTGAAATATCTACCACTCCAATAATTACCTAACAAATATTGAAATGGGCTAGGCTAGCAATTTTGAAACGGAAAGAATTAGAGGAAAACATAAATAATTACCCGAGGATGAGACGACAAGAGTGGGCGAAGAAGGCGAGGCGAGGCTGGCTGCTGCTATTTCAGATTTTCAGTATTTCTTTTCTTGCGAAGAAGAAAGACAATGCGAGATGGCGAAGACGAGAGAGAGAGCACGACGATTTAGGGTTCTTTTATGTTGTTTTTCATTGGAGAAGAAAGATAGTGAAGATTGAAGAATGATTGAAAGAAAGAGAGAAATTACAAACGTAGCGTAGGAATTAAATTCAATAAACGGTGTGTCGGTGGAAGCTAAAACTAAACGACGTGCCGCTGGCAGTGGCATCAAAACGGCGTCATTTTGGCGAATAGCATCGAACCAGTCGGTTGGATAGCGGGTCGATCGGTTTTTTCCGGGTCGATTGCAGGTCCGGTCCAAAGGCTGAACCAACCCGAAATCCTCCTTGGGTCACCGGTTTACCGGTCCGACTGTCAGGTCGGGCCGGTTTTTAAAACACTGGAAGAGAGTCATAATGAACACTCAGATGGGTTATAATGAAGACTCAGAGGGAAGTCACAATGACAGTGAAAGGAGTCATAATAAACACTCAGAGGGTTATAATGAAGACTTAGAGGGAAGTCACAATGACAATGCTGATCCCTTGCAATAATTTAATGTAAAAAATGCATTTCTTCATGGTGATATGACAGAAGAAGTATAATCTCTGAACATCAATAACAAAAAGTGTACAGGTTGAAGAAATCATTGTATGGGCTTAAATAGTCCCCAAGAGCTTGGTTTGGGAGATTTACAAAACCCATGAAAATTTTTGGCTACTGTCAAAGCAATATAGATCATACGTTGTTCCTAAAGAAAGTACAAGACAAGATAACTGCACTCATCGTATACGTTGATGACATGGTGGTGACTGAAAATGATCCTGAAGAAAGAAGAGAATTGCAAAACTACCTGTCTATTCAATTTCAAATGAAAGATCTTGGTCTACTGAAGTACTTCGTTGGAATTGAAGTGTCCAGATCCTCTAAAGGTATATCTCTATCACAACGGAAATATACTTTGAATTTACTACATGAAACCAGTATGTCATCATGTCAGCTAGCTGAAACACCCATGGAAGAGGGCTTGAAGTTGTCACTTGAATCTGACCAAATCCCTATAAATAAAGGGCAATACCAGAGACTGGTTGGAAAATTGATGTACTTAGCTCACACTCAGCAACATCTCGCCTATGCATTGAGTATTGTCAGTCAGTTTATGCACAATCCTGGAGAATAACACATGAAAGCAGTCATGTGTATACTAAGATTGGGCTGAATCGATTGATGATAGACGATCCACCTCAGGCTACTTTACCTTTGTAGGAGGTAACCTCATGACATGGAGAAACAAGAAGAAAAATGTGGTTGTCCGATCCAATGCAGAAGTCGAATACAGAGGATCAGTTAGTTGACATCCTTACGAAAGCAATTTCAAGCCAACTATTCTCGAAGATCATTTGCAAGTTGGGCATATGAGATATCTACACACCAACTTGAGGGGGAGTGTTGAATATTCAAACAACACGTTCATTCTAACCGTTGCGTCCATTAATAGATAGGTGTAATACTTCTTATAAATAGGTGTTGATACCTTTGTTGTAAAATATGGAAATATATATGTAGAAAAGCAAAGCATCAACAATGTAGTCTCTGTATCCGGCTCTTAGAGGCCAACTTTCTATTTCTGTATTCTACTATTCATATATGAATTCAACTATTTATAAATCCATTTTACTATTTATTAAATATCGAGTTTCTACTTGGTACCACAAACATCATTATTATTTTATACATCTAGTCCATATATATACCTAAACAGATAAGCTACAAATCCTTCTCGCAATTGTATAATTATTCGTACGTCGGTCTCCCTCAAGCTATTATACGACGGTCTCATTTAAGTTATTGTACACCGATTTTTCACCAAATATGTACGCCGATCTCACTCACCACATTGTACGTACCTTGGTCTCCCACTAAGTATGTAGGCTGGTCTTCTCCTCTACGTGTGCTCTTTTTACAGCTTTTCAATGTGCTTGAAGGCACCCCTTTCAACGAAACGTTACCTCCACTTCTCTAGTAACTGCCTTCATATTTTTTTTTTTAATAAGTAGTGGAAAATTATATTAGAAAAGATGTCATGAGAATATGACAAGAAGTCTCGAGAGGACCAGGATACAAGTTAGAGTGTGATAGAAGCAAAAACTAAGTCAACGTGATAAATATGAAAGATACTAGATAACTAACTAACTCGTCCCTCCCTACGAATGAAGCCACGAAGAGGATATCATCATCTGAACTGAATTGTAGGCTAATAGTGGGTCTCTGCTTTTCAGCCAATTCTGCCAATAGGAAAAAATCAGGTTTAAGGTACGGAACGCATTGAAGGCCTCTTGTTGAAAAACTACTTTATTACGCTAAATCCAAATTATCCACAGCACTGCAGACAACAACATTATCCACATCTCTTGTACCTGAGTGTTAGTCGAAGTATCCAACCCGCTCCAACATTGCCATAAATCCACTACGGTTCTCGGTGGCACCCATGCAATGCCTGCCCAGCGCATGATGTGATCCCAAATAGGATTTATGTGCCGACAATGGAGTAAGAGGTGTGAGAAACTTTCCTCCTCTTCAGCGCATAATAGGCAATTGCTATCTTCGGAAGCAGCATGTTACGCTGCCGAAGGAACTGTCTTGAAACGATACGATCCTGCAGAGCAAGCCAAATAAAGAATTCGACACGATGTGGAACCAAACGGCTCCAACACGAGGCCAAAATAGCGTTCCTCATCCCCCCATGACGATGAACCTCAACCCCCCTACTGAACGACTGAACTGAGAATCTACCCATAGCCACTAGGTTCCATGAGGTGACGTCTCCGTTATCCCCCAAACTAGGATTTGGAAGCAGATCTTTAAGGTTACTCATTTCATCAACCTCCCATTCAAATAGATCTCGTCTCTACTCCCACTTCCAAGCCCAAGACTCTCTCTGCCATTCCTCGAATTCAGAGACAACGCCAAGTTGGTTACGAGATATAGAGTACAGATAGGGGTATTGAAGAGTAAGGGGAACCCGGGAAGCCCATAAATCCCACCAGAATTTCGTATTAGTTCCGCTTCCTAGCTTTACTCTGATATTTGAGGTCCAGAATCCGAAGAGAGAACTAGTTCGACCACTTGCTCGGATGATGTCACCCCAAATCGGTGAGAAATTGCTTCTATCCATGAGCCAGAAATCCCCCACAATACTAAAATTATACTATTTTCGGATGGGATTGCGCACCCGGAGGTCCCTCCACTTATTATTTTCATTTTAGTCAGTCCCTAACGTTTTTTTTGTTCGATTTGGTCCCACACGTTACCTCCGTTAGCACCACAGAGTCCCTCCTCCGATAACGGGCCAAACGGCTGTTAGTCTCTATTATTTTAATATTAAAATTGAAAAGGTACTGCAAGCGGGTCCCATGTGTCGGGACATATTATTATTTTTTCTTTTCTTCTCCGTTTTTCTCCCATTTTTTTCCTTTCTTTCCTAATTAATTTAAATTAACAAAATTGAAAACGAAAGAAATGAAGATTTTGAAAATAAAACAAAACTCTCTCTAAAAAGCTAATAAAAACTCATCGTCTTCTTCAATATCTTTTTTATCAGAAGCCACCCACCATTCCTTCTGTCGTTAATCCCTTCTTCCATCAAATTTAATTTCAAATTTGTAACGCGATGAAAAAAAGAATGCAACAAAAGGAAAAAATAACAAAAGAGAAAGAAAGAAATTGAAATGGCAGTGATGATGAATATACAGGAGGTGAGAAATTACTTTTTCTTTTTCTTGCGTAGATGTGGTGGTTGATTGGGTGAGGTTAATTTCGGCAGTGGTTGATGGTTAATCTTTGATTGAAATTTGGAGGAGGGTGAGGCGCGGTGTTTGGTGCGGTGGTGATGCGGCTGTGGCTGGGCGGTTTGGACAGAATTAATTTGCAAGTGGCTAATTAATTGATTTGGCAGAGCAGAGGATGGATCGAGATTGAGGATGGACAATTGAAGACAACAATTGAATCAATTGGAAACGAGCAATTGAATTAATTAAACCCAAAACAATTGAATTAATCGAAAGCAACCCGTATCCGTTCATACAAATCCGTACCCATTCATACATTCATACAAACCCGTACCTGTTCATACAAATCCAAACCAAAACTCACCAAACCCATCACTCATTTTCTCTCCCTCCAAATCCAAACCGCCATCACCATCGGCAATCATCACCGCTACACCAACACTTTCTTGATTTCTTCACTTGATTTCTCCACACACATCAATCTCTTGATCAATAAATTACAAATCTCAGAAGCAAGAACCTGATTTTCTTGTTGGGATTTTTCTGGAAATCCTGGATTTGTTTGCCGACTTGCACATCAAGGATCGACTTAGCCGTGACCGGAAGCGACTTGAGCAAACACAATAAATCAACACATCTGTTATCCTCGGCCGATGTTTTTGCTTTCCTCATCTTCTGCAGCAAAACCAAGAGATCTTGACTGGCTCTCTCTTCCGTCATTCTACGTCGCTGCTAAGTGAGAGTAATCAATTAAAACAAAATGTTGGGTTGTTCTTGATTTTGAAATTTGTTGATGACAGGTGGATAATTGAAGAGAAAGGGAAGTAGATACAGAAGGATACAGAGAGGGTGTCGGGTTGTTAACAAAAGAGGAATAATTATTTTTAATTTATTTAGTTAAATTAGTTTTAATTTTGTTAGTTTAAATTAGTTAGGAAAGGAAAAAAAAAAGGGGAGAAAAACAGAGAAGAAAATGGAGAAGGTGTTGGTTGGATCCGGAAAGAAAAAGAAAAAAGTAGGAATAATTATTTTTAATTTGTTTAGTTAAATTAGTTTTAATTTTGTTAGTTTAAATTAGTTAGGAAAGGAAAAAAAAGGGGAGAAAAACAGAGAAGAAAAGAAAAGAAAATAATTTTTCTAATATTTTTCTTTTAATTTTTCTAATTTTTCCTTATTTTTTTAATATTTTTAAAATTTAAATTAATTTTCCCGACATGTGGGTCTCGCGGTCAGTTACTTTTATCAGATTTAATAATAAAAAAATTAAAACTAACGGTCGTTTACCTCGTTATCGGAGGAGGGACTCCGCGGGTCTAACAGAGGTAACGTGTGGGACCAAATCGAACAAAAACAAACGTTAGGGATTGACTAAAATGAAAATAATAAGTGGAGGGACCCCCGGGTGCGCAATCCCATTTTTGGATCATCTCAGCCCACAATTTCTTTTCCCCTGACAACAACCCCCAAACCCATTTCATCAGAAGCCCCTCATTACGGGTTTGCAAACTGCCAATACCTAGGCCACCAAGCTCCGTCGGACGAACCGCAACCTCCCACTTAACCTTAGCTAAACCTCTCTTCTGCTCATCTCCACTCCAGAGGAACCTTCTCATAATTCCCTCGCATTGTCGGACTATACTATTAGGCATGCGAAATATAGACATGTTATACACAGGAATGCTAGCCAACACATACTTGATGAGTGTCACCCTCCCCCCCACCGATAGCAGTGAGCCTTTCCACGTCGCCAACCTCTTCCTCATAGCCTGAATCAAGAAATTCCAGCTGGAAATTCTCTTCGAGTTAAGCCCAACGTAGAACCCTAAGTACTTAAATGGCAAGGCTTCGAATTTACAGCCTGCTCGACGAGCTACCATCTCTCTTGACTGTCGGAAAATATTAATCCCAACCAGGGAGCTTTTATGGTAGTTAACTTTCAATCCCGAGAAAGCATCAAACCACCGCAAAAACCTTTTCACACACTATATCTCTGTCTCCTCATTGTTGACAAACACTATGGTATCATACGCAAATTGAAGGTGAGTAATATTCCACCCTACTGCTTCATTGCCAATTCCCCTTAATAGCCCATGTCCTTTCGCCCTGAGAAATAACTGATGTAGCCCCTCCACTGCAATATTTAACAAGAACGGAGACATAGAACACCCTTGTCTTAGGCCCCCCAAACTCTGTTGTCGAAGATCCATTTATTAAAACAGAGACCTTAGCCGTACTCAAGCATTGCCTGACCCAACCCCGCCACTTTTGACTGAAACCCATGTGTCCCATAATGTCATCTAAGTAGCTCCATTATACTGAATCGTAAGCTTTCTCAAAATCAAGTTTGAATAAAAACCTTGTTGTTGAGTTACCTTTAGATGATGAACAACCTCATTCGCTGTCATGACGCAGTCTATTGTCTGGCTCCCTTTTAAAAATCCGTGCTGGACATCACTCACCACGGATGAGATCACAGATCCTAGACGGTTCGCTAGGACTTTAGATATAACCTTGTAATAACTGCTTACAAGGCTGATAGGACGGAACTCACTGAACCTCTTCGCTGATGGCACTTTCAGAATAAGAGTAAGAAAAGAAGAGTTTGCACCATGTGGAAATTTGCCCGTGCTGAAAACCCTCCCACCATCCGACAAAAATCTGCTCCTATAAAATCCCAGGCGTTCTGTATGGACCTGGGGATTTGTCGCCGCTGCAACTCTTTACTGCTTCCCAAATCTCCACTTCAGAGACCACTTTATCAAGACGTTCCACCTCGTCTGCATCCAACCTGGCAAATCCTAAGTCCTACATCCTCGGTCTGTCCCAGCTAACTGCCTTGAAGAAATTAGAAAAATAGCCAACCGCAACTACCTTGATATTGCTGGGATTTGATAATATGCCATTATTAGTAACTATCGCCGAGATATTATTTCGTCTGCAAGCAACTTTCACAATTTGGTGAAAATACTTCATGTTTCGGTCACCCTGAGAGCACCATTTTACCCGAGCTTTATGGTGCCAGAAGTGATACGCACACCCCTGCTGTTCCCACAAAGCAGCGTTAACATTCGCTTTCTCTAGCTGTTCCGCAGGAGTTAGAATTCTCTCATTTGCTAACCTGTCGGTATTTTCAGATTTGTCCTACAACTCTTGTAAACGTACCTCTATCTTTCCAAAAACCTCTCGGTTCCAAACCCGTAGTTTATCCTTTAACCACCGGAGTTTCCTTATCACCTGATGTTGGCCCGGATATTTCCTCCCAACTTCAGATCAGAAGCTAGAAACCGTCTCTTTAAACCCAACAACTTCCCACCACGCTGTGAGATCCCTAAAAGGCTTTGACCCCCAATCAACATTATCGTTACTCAACAATAAAGGTACATGATCAGAATTATTCCTACCCAGTGCTGTGAGCTTCAGCTCAGGAAAACGAACGAGCCATTCAGGGTGAATAAAGATCCGATCAATTCTACTCCTGCTAATGGCATTAGCCCAAGTAAAGCGTCTCCCCGTCAACGGCAGATCCTGTAGCCCACAAGAATCCACCCAATTCTGGAAATCAGCCATCCCCCTTGTATATTCTCCCCCATTAAGACGCTCCGACGGGGTAAGAACTTCATTAAAATCTCCCGCAGCTAAGACCGGGACATTGCAGTTCATAATTAGAACTGCTAATTGGTTCCACAACTGAGCCCTGTGTTGAATTTCTGTATTCACATAAATATTAAGAATAACACAACATAAATTAGATTCAATTAACCGACCTTCAAGTCAAATGAAGCATTCTCCAATTTCTGTCCTGTTAACCTCAAGGATCCCAGAGTCCCATAGAGCAATCAACCCGCCTGACCTACCCGTTGCTGGAGCACACAACCATTTCACATCTCTGCTCCTCCACAACGAGCTGATAAAATACTCATTAATAGAAGAGCGTTTGGTTTCCTGAAGAAAACATACATCTAGCTTCTCCTGCTGAATACACCGCTTAACAAATCTACGTTTTACCGTCGATAAAAGACCCCTACAATTCCACAAAAAAAGTCTAATCATTTTTATTCGCAACACTCGATCGCCAACCCCTTCAAGACTTGAAGTTTCCCACCTCTCCCTCCAATTGCTCTCTATCAAAGGCTCCCATAGCCTCTTCATTAGCATGTTCAGTTAGGGCCAAAGAGCGTCCCAACTCCCAAACATCTCCCTACTCCCAAACATCTCCCTCCAACATCGTAGTATCAAACAAACGGTTCATATTGCTGATGTCTTCATCCTCTACTCGAGCTAATGCAGATGTAGATACTACTCCCGAATTAGCGGTTTCCAAACTTCCTGTACTGCCTACAAATTTCTTGATCTTACCCGTTTTCCGTCTCGACGTAATTAATGAGTGATGTTGTTCACCAATCAACGCTACTCCACCTATAGATTTAGACAAAGGTTGTCCCTGTGTTACAGACATAAGCTCCTCTCCATAGTGTTCCTTATCCGCTGGTACCTCAACTGAACCAATCGTCTCGTCACTATCTGTTGTTGCTTCCCTCTCCTCCTCGTCCTCTTGTTCTTCCTCCTCAGCCCATTCGTCCTCCTTCATGTCTACTCCTATCATCCAATCAAGATTAGAAATAGCACCCCGCATTGGTTCCTCAAAACAATGAACCGTGTACAAGCTTCCATCCAACCTAACACAAAACTTTTTATCAATTTTAGGGCACGAAGTTGAGATCAGGAATCGAGCCACATCCAACCTACTTCTACTTTGGGTTTAACACCAACACCCCTACTACCGAAGCTGTTGGGAAAATGCTTCCACATGTTGTGAAGATTTTCTGGCTGCTACATCGTGGAGCAGGAGCGAAATCATGTGGTCTTTCTATGGAAAGGAGTTTAATCTAATCTCCTTGATGTCATCATACTTGGTATATGCTCCCGAGTTTCGACTTCTAATAAGATAGTTGCTTCCTGCGATTGTATTCATTATTGAATGAACCGATGATTCATTCGCTAGGGGTCTGTTGGCGTGTAGCCCTTTATTTACCAAAGTTGTCTCTAAATTTCCTTTGGTAATACACCCCACTTTAAAAATATTCTCTCAAACTATCAGAGAGAGAGCACTGAAAAATACAGACTGCCAAATACATGCATGTAGTAAATTAACACCGTTGCCACAATCGAATTAATATAAGTAGGAATAATTCATTGTCAAGAGTCGTCAAATTTGACTTCGTCTTGTATGACTGTACGTTGAAGTCATATTTGACATGCAAATTCGAAAAGACAACGATGATGGTTAGAATTTAGATAAGAGTTTGTCATAGTTGAATCACGTGTAGGCAGGTAAGTGCTGTACGACCCGATGGGGCCTGGACATGAAATCATTGTCTCTTTCCTAGTTTTGTTTATCCATTTCTTTCAACAATTATATCTTTTATTTTATTTTAGACCTGTCATTGTTATATATATATATATATATATATATATATATATATATATATATATATATATATATATATATATATATATTAAAACATAAAAGAAATGATTGATCATTTAAATTAACTGCAGAAAAAACAAGTGGTCTGCCTAAGAAAAATAGTTGATGTGATAAAAGATTAACCAATTTTTAAAATAAATTAATGTGCCACTTTATAGTATATCAATAAATTAATAATATCATTTAATTAACCCTGTCGACCCAGCTACGACGTTTTCGTTGTACGCTCTTCTTCTTTTTATACTCACAATTTGATAAATTATAAATGTTATCTATAAATTTATTATGTTTGGTATGGGACATTACGTTTCTTCTAATAAATATTGAACATGACCAATCATTTTAAATAAATCTGAACCGTTCAATAAAATTAGACGGATGGAATTAAAAATTTAAGTAATTAATGAATTGACCATTTGTTGAATTTTATTGACTGGTCAACTCATTAATAACTTGAATTTTTAATCTCATCCGTCTAATTTTATTGAACGGTTCAGATTCTTCTAACATGACTGGTCATGTTCAAGGAAAAATTAAAAGAACCAGATCCATAAATATTAATTCACCAAAAAGAATTGGTCATATTTATTATTCAATTTTTGTGGTAGCATTACTTTGTGCATGGTTCATACTTTGAAAGAATCGGTCGGATAGGAAACTAAGTGATCCACCTCAAATCAATTCATTCAAATAAGAAAAGTGGCCGAATTGAAAGATTTAGTTAAAACTGATCGATTGAAATATTCAACTTGGATGGCTTAACGAGTTTGACACGAGATTTTTTTGTTTTGACTTTTTAACTTATAAATATTTAGTTTTACACTCTATTAATTTGGTCGTCAAACCGAATGAATCTACTTTAATCTAAAACATTCAATTTTTCTTAAAAACCTGAATAGTGTTATCTCTCTCTAATTTGGTTTTGATAACTTAAGATATGTATATTTAGTTAACTAGACTATCCTACTACGTGCAAAGTTTATATAATGAATATTTCCCATGAGTTTTGTATACGAAGTATTTAGAAATAAAAATATAGTTGAAAAGAAACACTAAGTATTTATAAAATATTTAATTACTAATAATATGAAATATAAATACAAATAACTCTTTGTGTTTATTTCTCTTCCAAATATTAATTAATTGTGAAATAATTTGAAAATATTTTATTTGAAAAAAAAACATAAACATAGTATGTTTAAAAAAAAAGAGAAATGCTAATAATTGACACTCACTAATTAATTGGTCCACATATGTAAATGTGGGTTTTTAAATTATTATTTTTTCTTTATCGACCAACATTTGGTGAGTGTTAATAAAAAATTGCCCAATTTGACTATTCATAATATTCCTCTTTTAAAGAAATGGATTTTATTACATTGAAAAACTCTTAACATGAATAAATTAGATACCCAAATCACTTTAAATACAAAAAATCGGATAGGCAGGTTGATCCACCTAGAGTAAAAGTGGAACTAATTTTTTTTTCGAGAGATATCCATCTTTTGGGGAAAATAAATAAAACATCTAGATATAGTTCAACATGTAATTATATATGAAATACCGGACGATATAAATTTAGAATCACTTTTCTACTCGGATTTAATAAGAGAATTTGAAACTTCTAATTTGTCAATTATATTCTCTATGGTTATAGAAATGGTAAATTAATTCTGTCTAGAAATAACAATAACTAAATTTATCTTTTTCAATTACTTTCACATTTTTTTTATGTTGTTAACTTTTTTATCGATTCGATTGTAGGTACTGCATCTCCTATTTATGAAGTATATTATGTATTCGATTTATAATATTATAATGATAATTAATAATGTATTTATTTTTTTAAAATATGAATAAATTGTTGATAAGAATTTCCTTACTAAAAACCAATATGTATAGTAATTCTTTATTAAAAAATATATATATAATAAAATAAGACTCCCTTTATGAAATAGTTTTATTTAAAAGTTAACATTAAGTTTCTAATAATTTTTTTCAAAAGTTTTATATTTATTATTTTTAATTGTGATCCTATATCACCAATTATTGTTATTGTTCATATATAAGTGGCTTTGGTTGTTTCACCGATAAAAAAGTGGTTTGTGTATATAAATTGTAGAAAATTAAGATGCAATAATTTAAATAGAACTGTAGATCTAAACCTGAGTCTCTGCTTGTAACTTTATTGTTTCTTTTTAGTTCTTATTTTCCATTTCAAAAGGAAGAGGCATCACATCGAAATAAGAAAGTATTTACCTCTCCGCACATAAAAAATTAACGCATAACAATTAGTTGGGATTTATCCTTACAATATTAAGTTATATTTAATTATTAAGTGAAATATAATTCATTTATTACCGCATGTTAACTTTTTGTACAGAGTGATGAGGTACTCTTGATGTATCTAAAATTTTCTGCACCAATTTTAATAATCTTAGTTATTTTAGTAAAATACCTTCTTCATTCGGTAAAATAATAAACTCAAAAGTCTCACACTTTCATTCGTACTTTTAAGAATAAAATTATTAATATTAAAATATATATTTTTTGGTCACAATATCCGATAATCAGGTTGCTATATTGGGTGCTGACTGCTCTGAATATGAGTCGAGCAAGACTCAAGTTTTTTTTAATGAAATCATATTATCTGCTTTAGGCCTGAGTCGATACGGTTTTCACAAAATGCATCATTTTATTAAGAGTTTCACTACTTTTATATTTAGTCTTTATTTCTTTTTTCTTTTCAATGTGGGACTGTGGTTTACACATCTTAACACATATTCAGAGTTCAAACGAAAGACCTCTAGTTAAGCTAAAATAACTCTTTATCAGTAATAAATAAACGTAATACCGTTGCCATATTTATATTTAATTTGTCTAATTTAATATTTTTTTGTTGTCAGCATTACTGTGATAACTACCTGCTCGGCTATTAATAGCTACAAGTGCAAGGTTAGGTATGAGATTGCGAAAAAATATTTCAAGGACAATATACATAACTTGAGAAACGAAATATCAATTAATTGCTATAATGAGGATTGCTACACAACCTTCTCGGCTCGTCGGACACCACATTGTACATGTATATGACTATGAACATGACAAGTGATTTCACTCCCCTCGTAAAGTAAGCATCGATTCTCTATAGCATTAGGAAAGATGATTTGGTTTTGCTATTTTAAACAATATCAAATTAACAAGAGAAATAAGTTATTTTCATCGAGTAAAATGTAATTCTTTCTTTTATGTTACGTGAGAGTTTATACGCAGAAATTAATGTATAGCTAATTAATACATATTTTTGTTATAAAATAGGTCGTAAGTTCGATTTAAAGTGGAATAAGAAATGAGATTGTTATAAATTTGGAGGAAATTAGTAAAAAGAAGAATTAAATGATGAGATTGACAAGAAAACAAAGTTAAGGATCAGAATTAAGAAGTCTAATGTATAATTTTGCACTAAAAATGGAGTAGAAAGAAACAAAGATGGTTTTCCAGCCATTGGATGAGAGGATGTACCAAGTGGACCCTTGATAGTTACCAATTTGCATAGTTGACCCATTTCACATTATTCTTTTCAACCAACTCACAAATATAGGAGGCTTTGTGTCCCAATTTAATGCCTGAAACTACAAAACCTCGCAGATACTCCCATCAAGATCTTAAAGAAGTAAAAATAGAAACTCCCAAGATATATCCAATATTAGAGATGCTGTTACTCTCATATTTTCCTTTTCATTGATGGGTATTTTTTTAAAATTTTAGTACACACTCTCAACTATCGGTTACATTTAAAAAACTTTCATACCCCTGAACTCTACGAAACCCGCATATTTTTTATCCACAAACAAACGACCATGTGACGCGAAGGAATCATATTATTTATTTAACGGAAGGAAGTGCATATGGTGAAAATGAGATTAAAAAGAGAAAAATATTAGTACATGATTTTTTTTTTCATTCTCAATTATTAATGATTTATTGTAGTATTTTTTTTTTTTTTTGAAAGCATATTAATACACATTTTGGTGCCGCAACATTTTGACGGTTCTTACCAGTGTTTTAAAAACCGGACCAACTTAACGGTTGGATCGGAAAAATCGTGACCCGAATTTTTCCCCGATTTGGTTCAAGTATTTGATCGGATCTGCAATCGAACTGAAAAAAACCAGTCGATTCGGCTAATTTTTACAAAATTGACGACCCGATCGACCCGACTAGGTTGATGTCAAACCAAAACGGCGTCATTCTGCCAAACCAAAACGACGTCGTTTTGTGTTTTTTTTTTCAATATGGAAAATTTGATGGGTTAGCCCATTATAGACATTTAACTTTTGATCTACTTGATATTTTATTTTGATGTATTATAAAATGCTACATCCATTAGATAGAAAACCAATCGGTTCAATCTGGTTCAATTATCTAAGATTAAACGGTTCGATATGTGAACGACTCGAAACGATCCAACGGGTCACTCCGGGTTGGTTTTTAAAACATTGGTTCTTCTTACACTATTTAAATGGAGATGTCACGTGCAAAACACATGACCTTTAAGCCCTTGTAAAATAAAATATTTATTTTTTTAGTGTATATTAAAATTACCTCTTTATTGATTTGACAAATTTGTTTATTCTAACTATCAATAAAACCAATTAAATTCTATAAATTTGACCCAACACGTGTAATTACTTGGAGTACTTTCTTTCCCCAAAGGATCACTTTTCAACCACTCACATCAGCTTGATTACTGTTCAA
Organism: Viola odorata; assembly: GCA_963691705.1. Classification (NCBI taxonomy): domain Eukaryota; kingdom Viridiplantae; phylum Streptophyta; class Magnoliopsida; order Malpighiales; family Violaceae; genus Viola; species Viola odorata. The sequence continues at coordinate 45,706,193 of OY829539.1, read as the reverse complement.
GTTCTCGCTGTTTACTTGGTTGACTTACTTCTACCACAGTTGACTTTCGGAAGAAATAATTTGGAACTAGTAGTAGTTATTAAAACCTGATCAGAGTAGATCTTTGATTTGGGCCCAAGCTTGGCCCCTCTACTACTTACTACTAGCCACAAATGCAAAATGAAAACAAGACCATTACCTAACCGTTACACACCCATTTAATGATAATCAAAGTCAAGCCACAAATACCAACTTGTTGTCAAAGTCCAGCCCATTAAGCAGTCTCCAAGTTAATTAGGAGACAAGCATACAATAATCTGTCGTTATTGCCTTATGGATAATGACAGTATCTAATTGGACTTCAATTGGCTTTTTATTATGGATAATGATAAATACCAATTGGGCTTCCGTTAACTTAACTTCATTTCTCTCCAAATCAATTAGTTCATAAAACGAGGTACACAAATATCATTCGCTCACAATATAAAATAAACATTACGTATAAATATAATTATCAAAATTGAACCATATATCAAACTAGTGGCCCATAAATCAATGATTCAACTGAGGTCAATCAGATTTAACTCTTAAGTTAATAGAATTGGAGAAAACTGGTTCAACTAGCGAGTTTAGTCAGTTGACTAATTCAACCGAACGTTTACTGTTGAGTAATGAAAGTGTACCCTCACTCTAAGGGACTTTTGGGTTCGAGGTATAATGGAGAAAGCTTGAGGTTGGTTATACATTGATTGGAAAGAAGATAGACCATTGGACTGACTACTAGCCCCCGTCTTCAATGTCTTCCCCTTCAATATCCTGATCTACTTAAACATTCCATACAAGTAAGTACACAAATAATCAACAACGTTTGAAAAGAAGTATGTTTTTTTCCAACACAAATCTAACCCCAAAACTTCTGCTGGTAGAAGAATCAAAATATATGCCTCTACCATAAACAATTATAAAATAGAAAGCAATCACAAACAAACCCTTATAAAAATTAATTGTATTTATTGCAGTATTCACAAAAACCAATAATAACCGGGCCAGCTAAGCCGGTTCAATCTGATAATTTTGAGCTAGATACACACTACTGACATCTGAAAGCTCAGCCAACTCAGAACCGATCGGACAGAAACTTTTACTTTAATATTTTAGTAGCAGTTTGACATGTATAAATATAAATAAAGCATTCTAGAAAGGCAAAAATCATACCGAGTATCAATAGTATCTCGAGTTTGAGACTCACATTCTCCACTAGAAAAACTAAAAAGAAAAACTATCCTCGTGTATATATATTAAAAAGACATCAAAAACCATAAAAAAAAACTGTGGAACGAACATTAAGTATTATAAATGCAAATAAGTTTTATTATCAACGTCAGGCCAGGGGAGATGATAAGATCTTGTTCGCAGCAATTATAGTGTGAGGTGGAAATGGAATGGAGGAGAGAAAAGAAGCATCCCACGAGCCTAGTTTCTAAGGCCGTTGCTTAATTAAGGCCCCCTAGTTGCCCCCCCCCCCCCCCCCAAAAAAAAAGTAGTAGTAACTCAGTACAACAATTTATTTACTCCAACGTATGCAAGCTCTAACATTAGAAATTTGACTCCAAATTTAGAGCTCCCTGTATTAACGAAATGAAGGAGAGCAGGAAAATGCAACAACTACCACTGAACTACGAATCGGTTCTCTTGTTCGCGGATACAGACCAATCGATGTGAAGAATACTTGTCAGGAGCAAGTGTGTATACCACATCGAGTGACTTTAGTAGCTGAAATTCTCCAAATTTTGCAGTATTTTTTCTACAATAACACCGTCAGATGCATAGATCACCTTAGTTTCCAGCTACCACCTTACCCTCTCTTAAATGTGGTTAACAGCATCGGGTAAGCTACTAACTGTAAACTATAATGTCATTTCTAACTTACCCATCCATATACCTCAACACCCCGACTGAAGTCAAGAACCCAGCAAACAAAAAGATAAAATAAGAGAATGTAAAGATAACGGAAACCAATTTTGCTGACGAAAATTTAACAGGAATAGTAGGCGGAGAGGATTAGGGAGAGGGGTGCGCATTGTACACCCTTTTGGTGCACCATCAATATCATCATCACCACCATCATGATTATTATTATTATCATTATTACTATTATTATTACTATTATCATTATTGTATTTGTGGTAACAGTTGTAAAATGGAGGTGCCCTTTTGCTCTATCCTTCACACATACCTAATTTCTAAAGGTGTGACTAGTAAAGAGTTGAACTTGCAATAAAAGATGGGTACGAAACCTACACACATTAATCAGAACTTGGTGGGAGTTGAGCGATGGCAAATATAATCTTTTTTTTAATCATTTTCACATGTCCTACTCTTCTTCACAAAGCACACCACACCCTCCTCCTCTAACCCCTTAACTCTTATTTATAAGGCCGCTTGCTTTTCTAGTTGATTTCCCATCCAACAATTTGTACACATTAGTGGTACCACACCAAAGAAACTAGAACAAATAGAAATACACACACAACAAAATAAACACAAATCTCAACAAGAAGTTGAACTTTCTCTTCTTCTCCCTCCCTTTACTTTCCTATTCTTTCCCTATTCCAACATTTTTTCTAAAGAAATTTTCTCAAATGGATGTTCTCATTCTATTCTGTGCTCTCTTCCTCTTGTACGCTCTCTTGGTGTTGTGGAGGTGGGTTGATGGGAAAAGAGACAAAGAATGCTACATTCTTGACTATGAAAGCTACAAGCCAACCGATGATAGGATGCTCGACACTGAGTTCAGCGGCGAGATCATCACAAGGAGCACTAATCTCGGCCTCAACGAGTACAAATTCCTACTGAAAGCCATTGTCAGCGCTGGCATTGGGGAGCAAACCTACGCCCCAAGAATTATGTTTGAAGGCAGAGAACAGAACCCCACAATAGATGATGGAATTTCTGAAATGGAAGAGTTCTTCCATGACAGCATAGGAAAAGTCTTGGCCAGAACAGCCATTTCCCCTCAAGAAATCGATGTCCTAATTGTTAACGTATCGATGCTCGCTGCTGTACCTTCTCTAGCTTCAAGAATCATAAATCACTACAAAATGAGGGATGACATTAAAGTCTTTAACCTTACCGGGATGGGCTGCAGCGCGAGCTTGGTTTCCATCAACATTGCTCAAAACATCTTCAAGACGTACAAGAATCAGTACGCACTTGTGGTGACATCGGAATCTTTAAGCCCCAATTGGTACGCCGGAAACGACAGATCAATGATCCTGGCCAATTGTTTGTTCCGGTCAGGTGGTTGTGCAATGGTTTTAACCAACAAAAGGAGCTTACAGCACAAAACAATGTTCAAATTGAAATGTCTAGTGAGAACCCATCACGGAGCAAAAGATGAATCTTACTCTTGTTGCATACAGAGAGAAGATGAGCAGGGCCGCATCGGATTCCATCTCGGGAAAACCCTCCCAAAAGCCGCCACGCGTGTCTTCGTCGACAACCTCCGCGAACTCTCCCCACAAATCCTCCCGATCAGAGAGCTCCTCCGCTACGCCGCCGTCTTATTCATCCGCAAATGGTGGACCCAAACCACCACCACCAAGGGCGGCGCACCGCCACCCCCACGCCCAGTCATCAACCTCAAAACCGGCGTCGAACACTTCTGCATCCACACCGGCGGGAAGGCGGTGATCGACGGGATAGGGGTGAATCTGGACCTGAGCGAGTACGATTTGGAGCCGGCGAGGATGACTCTGCACAGATTCGGGAACACGTCGGCGAGCAGCCTCTGGTATGTGCTGGGGTACATGGAGGCGAAGAAGAGGTTGAAGAAAGGGGACAGGGTTTTGATGATCAGCTTCGGAGCAGGGTTTAAGTGTAACAGCTGTGTTTGGGAGGTGGTTAGGGATTTAGGGGACGGAAATGTGTGGAAAGATTGCATTGGCAACTACCCGCCAAAATCGCTGGCGAATCCATTCATGGAGAAATATGGATGGATCAATGGAGAAGAAGAAAGCACTTTTGTCTCTCCTCTCATCCAGTAAACAAATTGCGAGGTCAGAGTTTAGTTGTTTTTGCTCTGAGCTTGTTTTATTTAAACTTTTTAACTTTTTTTTCTTCTGAAATTTCTATTATCTCTGAATTTGTTAATTAATTACTGTAGTTCATATATTTTTTTAATTTTTTTTTTAGTTTGGCAAAAGAATATATGTAAGTTGTACACTTGTCGAATTTTTTTTAAACCTGCAATAATAATAAAATATGTTGTTTCCAACTCGTCCCTCTACTTTTCAAAGTTGTTTAATGTTATCCCTCCCCTATTAGAACTGATAATGTGGACAAACGGTGGCGCAACTTGAGGTATATTATATGATAAGATGCTGTGATGTGATTAGTATAAAAAAAGTTCTAAATTATATTTATTAAAATATTTTTTTACAATCAAATTAACAAAAGAAGACATGGTTTAATTAACTAAAATCAGATGAGTATAGATTTTGTGAAACAGGGAGCGTGATGCAGTATAGTATCAATTAAGCACTCTCAGGGTGGATTTGGTTGCAGAACCAGGGAGGAAAGTGATTCAAAAATTTGAGATTTTGAGGTTTATTGCGTTTTGTTACGACAAGGAATCACTCTCTCTCAGAATTTAACTTTCTTTAACCCTTTACTTACAAAAAATGGAGAAGAGTGATTCTTTAGGTAAGGGTGGAGAGACTAAACAAATATATAAAATGATAAAGTAGTTATTTTTTTTTTTAAAAAGGAAAGTAGTTATTTTTCTTATTAAGGATTTCCAAGTATAAAATAAACACAATAATGTTACTTTTTTCGAGAATCTTAAATCTCAACTAAACACAAAAAATTAACATTCTCATTGATCATTCTCCCGGAAGAGTAATTTCAAAAAAAAAACTAATATTTCGTGGACCAAACGTTATTTTAAGGTGCATTTGGGGGAACACAAACATAGATAGGCATGTGTCTATTTGCCTGTCCATTGTCCACTCTGTCAGTACAGGAAAATCATAAAATGCAATAAAGTTTGTATAATTAAGAAAAAATAAAATGAAGAGTTGAATGGAGTAAAGGGAGCACACTTTGGGATTCGAGTAACTGTAATGCATCATGACAATGATAGAACATAGTTACTCTAACACTGTTACACACCAAATGAAGAAAGAGTATGAACTTGAGAAGAAAAGAATAAAGCAAAACTCTATCTTTTTAATTAGAAGGGTACAATTTAACTCTTTGTGTAAAAAATAAATTGTACAGATAACGCATCCCGTTATATCAAATTGCCCTAATTAATGAATTTAACTTTAATTGAAAAATACAAAATATATCATGTAATTTGCATATTTTTTTTACACAAGTAGACCAAAAAAAAAAGGTTTTGTTACTCAAACACATCATGCATTCTTCCAATTATTTATAGTTTATGACTCTTTTGTTAAGATAATCATGGTAATTAATAAGATAATACGGTATAATTGGAAAAAAAAATTCATCAATTATTAATCTTAGAGAAAATAGGGGGTTGGTGTGAATTTTTTGCGTAATTCTCATCATCGCCCGCTAGCAAGTATAAATTTTTTTAGACGCAACACAAGTTACTATGAGTTATTGTGCTACTCTGAATTGCTCTTTTAATTAGTCATTGTCTAATGAGATTGAGTCTCTAAAATTTAATCGTTATAAGCATGATAATTTTGGGTCGTTCTATATAAGGTTATCAAATACTAATGAGAGCTACTAGCTCATTCTCTCGTGTCCTACCTTACCTGTCCCCAACACATGGTATTGTACCATGCGCAGTTATTGCTCTTTGAAGCACACCTCATTCCTCATCACCTAGCTTGAGGAGAGAAGCCCAAGGGAGGGAAAGACCTAAAGGAAACTTTTGAAAGACCAAGATATCAGAACCCAAATCTTGGCTAATTCTTGTTTTTTCTTTTGTTTTTCTATTTAGCCAAGTCAGAACAATCACTCGCTTTGTGTCAGTAAAAGGTGCAGGTATTTTTCGAGTATTGGTGAAAACGTTCATATAGGCAGAGGAATTATTAAGTCAAGAAATTGAAGTAAGGAACCGCAAAAAACAATTTGAAAATATTGAAGTACACAATTCTCCGATTATAGATGACCTTTCCCCTATATTAATGCTCAAGTACACAATTATCTAAAAAAAAAACTCAAACAATGCTCAATCAAATAAGTAATCAACAATTATTGATTGTTGGTTACTAATTGTTGAATTTAAAAAAGAAGAAGAAGAAGCAATCAACAAGACATTATGGTCACCATCAAGAAAGCCATTGTTCCTTTCCTCATCATAACATTAATGGTAATGGCATTGGCAAACATGACTGAAGGAAAAAAAACGCAAGGTTGTAAAGAGTCAGATTCCGTAGTGCGTCAGGGATTGCTCACCTATGTGCTTGAGGAGCCGAGGGGCAACTACAGCGTCGTGCACGGAGTTGTGTTCTATATGACTGTGGACTTCGTAAAAAAATTCCTTATAAGAGAGACATTAAAATTCCACACATATTTAGATTATTCCTGAATCTTTTCTTTGTTTAATCAACCTATATGACGGAAGAAAAAACCGACTTCAAAATAATATTATTTTTGAAACATTTTCTTTGAATTTCGCCTTCATCACAAGTGTGAATAGTAAATCAAACTTATAAAATTAATAAGATGAACAATGCATATATTATAGGCAATATAATATCATTTGTTCAAGCATTTAGATATTCAATTTCAGCTTATAATATATGCTCGTGAATGGTCCATAGAATTAAAGCACAATAGCAATTGTTATAATCTACCAACGGAAAATAATTTTTTTATGCCTTTTTTCATATAAACAATTAAATAAAGAAGGAGGAAAATAGAAGAGTAGAAGTACAAGTCTATACATTTATCTTATGATTACTTTTAATATCAACGATTGTTAAAAAAGGATTAATTAAATTTAAAGTTTAAAAACTCCATTCTTAAAGTATTCGCGCTTGAGACCATTAAACTAATTACAAATGCAGCCCATGAAGATCCCACAACTCTTGTGACAGGCTGCCATGCTCAAATTACATCTGATCTGACAGCGATACAAAGCAATGGCAGCCAGCCACCGTGTAACTGTAATGTTGTATAACCGGCTCCTCTGGATCGCAGCCCCACTAGCTATAGGTGCCTTTTGCAAATAAATGCCATAACTCAGCCTATTCCTCTCCTTCCATTCATCGATCTTAAAATAACTATCAACCCTTCTCTCCTCTCATCGATCTGTTTATTAATAAATGTTAGAATGTATAGGTATTTATACATGTATATATATTGATATAACTAGAGTAATAAGTCTAGAGTATATATAGGTGTATATACTCATTGTAATCCAGGGACGGATCTATTCAATAGAGGGGGTGGGCTAAAATACTAAAAAAAAATTAGGCTGAAGCCCAAGTCCTTAATCCTTCACCATTTCACATCAGTTTTCACCCAATCCCTAACCCAATCTTCCCCATCTCCTCATCCAACGCCGCAACACCCCCATCTTCCTCATCCAACGCCGCACCCGGCACCTCAAAGGTAACTTCTCCTCTCTTGAACTGTTTAATAATTAGACCGAATTTAATTAATATGCTTAATATTACTTTATAAACAAAAGAAATTAAAATGAAGCTGAACGGGTAGCGGGTTTGACAATTCTTGACTGGATCGTTTTCCTGCTGATCCAGGTATGCGACCACAAATTTTAGCATACCATCCTAATGATCGGGATCAAATTCGTAGAGCATATATGTTGAAAGGTCCTTGTCAACCACGAGACATAGAGTTTCCTAAAACATTAATTGGAAGTATTCAACGACGTTTTAATTCTAAATGGTATGATGAATTTAGTAATTGGTTGGAGTATAGTTCGTCCAAAGATGCAGTTTTTTGTTCAACTTTTCGTTCAGCTTGCTTGCTTTCTCTTTAAAATACTAAAAAAAAATCCGGGGGCGCTGCCCCCGAACCCCCGCCCCCCCCGGAAATAATTCCTGGATCCGTCCCTGTTTTAATCTATATCTATATCTATACTATATAAAAAGTACGAAGAGGTTTATTTCCTTAAATTACTATGATAGCCTTTAATTATTAAAAAATTTAAAGGTGTAATAGTCTTTTAATTTTTAAAATTACCTACCTATTAAAATTGAATAAATCTATTATTCAACTACTTATTTAATTAATTAACTTACCTATTAAAGTATTAAAGTTCGTATAAGCTTCTTCCACCTTCCAATCGTACAAGCTTCTGCATCCATCGATATTGATGACTCTTGGTGAGCAAGAGTAATCGGCTGAAGCAGTTTCCTAGCTAGAAACCCAAGGGGCTAAAAGGTAAAAAGTAAAAACGTCTTCCCAAAACATTTAACTGTAACTGATGGATATTAGAAGGAAAGGTTTCATCAAGTGTTGATAGGATTGGGCAGTTCCAGGTCTACAATTTTGAAGGTAAAGTGTAACAGACATGGCAAGGGCCTTAGATTATGGAACTTTCATGGACAAGTTTGTTTGTTAGCTATTAGTTCTGTGCAGAATATGTTAGTGATTTATTTATATGATTTGGAGCTGGGAAGCAAACTAGGAATTTATCCCTTCCATCGAAAGGAAAGGACTGATATTTTTGCGTTTTGGGCTTAATTTAGTGATTTATTTATATGATTTGGAGCTGGGAAGCAAACTAGGAATTTATCCCTTCCATCGAAAGGAAAGGACTGATATTTTTACTTTCATCGTTCTTATATAATTGATGACATCACCAGCTTACTTTGAATGACACGACATTTGATGAAATTCTATAATAACTTCTACCAGCTTGGATGGAAATCAAGAAATATGCCGAAAGGGGGTGTGTGATCAAAAGAAGCGAAGCATCAATTTTACAAGTTCATAAGGTACGAACTTTAATACTACCGGGTCCCTTATCATAAACTGATGTCATCTTCCCAAATAAAGACATGATTTGTCACTATGTTAAGTGAAAAAGACTTGATGCAAGGACATGAGTCACATGACGCAAGCGGGCAAGTATGTGCTACGAGCCTCGGGTGACCCAGGATCGTACCAATATTCCCCAGCATTATGCTTTTGACTTCTGAAACTTGAGCCTTCACCTTTATTAGCTTCTCTATCTCCTCCGTATGGTCAATAATATACTTCATGTGCTCTTTCATAATTGGCCTGCAATTAGATTCATGCTACCTTAGTTCCAATTTCAAAGAACAAAAATTGTGGTTAAACTCAAGACACAAGTTTTTGTTCTGGCACCATATATACACTCTGCCTGCTTTACCACCCCCATATTTTTTCTTGAAGTCTGCTTTCATGCGTTCCAAAAATGCGATGGAGATCTGCTTGCTAACATATTCTTTTGCGACAGCACAATAAGTTGCAAGTAGGAGAAATCACTGTGTCAAAAAGGTAAACCATTAGTTGACACCAGATTCCATTACACACCACAAGATTCTAGATTAAAAAATGCTGCCGCACTTTGACATTCACCAAAAGCGAAAAGCATATGCAACCATGGTTACAGCCACAATTGATGAATGTATTAGAACATTGATTTCCCTCACATTACCATTTATCACACACAACATATAATTTATAGTTGATGCCTTAGACCATCCAAAAACCAATTTTCAAGAGAGCTGCAAATACGAACCAAAATAGATTTTTGAGGGCAATGCCATTGTAAGATACTAAATCCTGAGCCTGAATGTTGTTTAACATGGCATCATTGAACAAAAAAGAGTTGTTTTTTTATTATTATTATTGAAATAGATTTATATGTCACGAATAGCTTTTTAGTAGTATATTTAACATGCAAATTGTGTTTTCGTCTTCACAGATCCGTCGTATTTTTGGTAGCAACTTGCTTGGCAATTCCTCCAATTACCAATCGAGTTGTGGTATGAATTATATATTTATTATATAAATCTTATATTTAATTAATTTGAGTACTTATTAAAGTCACAAAGAATGAGCTTGATACATTCTCATCTTTGTCAATGGTCGACAACTATGCAGCTATGTAAAGGTTGAGTCATCTATTCAGCCCAAGGTTTTGTTCGATTTCAAGGTTAGTAACTTATTTTGCTGTCAACACTTAACCTTCTTCTTTTTTATGTTTCAAATGCGCATGTTATGGGTAATGATTGCATCGTTTGGATTCATTTTTATTGTCAAAATTTAGGGATTGCTTTCAACTTTTTTCCTTTAAGCACAATAGATCCTATGGTATGAATTATATATTTATTATATAAATCTTATATTTAATTAATTTGAGTATTATATATATGTATTTATTTAGCTCGGTCCATATGTGTATGTATTTATGATTGCCGAAATTGTTTAAACCATCATCATTATTTTTTTCTGATTTATCTTATAATAAAGGTGGAACCTGCCATCTAACTTAAATTAGTTATTTGCAATTTTCATGTTTTGAACATCTTTCGTTAAATGATAACATCATTCCACCAGATTTTATATTTTCGTGCTATTTCAACTTTTTCCTTTAAACATAATAGATCCATATTGTATTTATTTAATTCGATCCATATATGTATATTTACACAATTTCATACACTATTTAATAAATTACTTAAATTACCATTTACTTGCAAATTCATGTTTTAAATTTATTTCAATTGTAGGAAAATGTCTACAAACAAAAGAAAAGCGACCAATGGTTTGATGGTACCACATGCCAAAAGAAGAGAACGAAATTGGTTGCTTAAAGCTCAATCATTTCTTTATGAATATCAAGGTATGTGATTATTTAATATTTTAAAATTAATAATTTGATTCAATGTTTGATTTGATGGTGTCAAATATTTTATGTGATTAATTAATAATTTGATTCAATGTTTAAAATTATTCTCAGTGACTAATACTAAACTATATAATAAATCTTTTATTTGTTTTAATTCGGAGTGACTAATACTAAACTATATAATAAATCTTTTATTTGTTTTAATATGTAGGACATATAGAAGTTGAACCATCTATTTCACCTCTACATACTTTAAAGGATGTTCCCAGTTGTAACTATTGTGGTGCAAAAAGATTTCAATTCGAGCCACCAACATTTTGTTGTCAAAATGGACAAGTTAAATTGGCGCATACACATTATGATGATGATTTGCTGGAACTTTATACGTCACAATCGGAAGAAGCGAAAGAGTTTCATAGAAAGATTAGAAAATATAATAGTATATTTGGGTTTACATCATTTGGTGTAAAGTATGACAAAGAACTTGCTTCATCGAGGAAAGGAGTTTATACCTTTAAAGCTCAAGGTCAGGCATACCACAACCTTCCTGGATTGGTGCCTGCAGAGAATAATCCAGTCTATTTTCAACTTTATTTTTATGATACTGATAATGAGCTACACAATAGGATGAGAATTATGGAGAATGCTAACTTGGATGAAAGCATTATGAAGAAATTGATGAAGATTTTGGAAAACAACCCATATGCTAAATTTTTGAAAGGCTTCAAAGATATTTCCTCACTTGACGATTTACAAATCCATATCAACACAAGTGTTAATATTGATCAAAGAGTTTATAACTCACCTTCTGTTAATCAAGTTGCTGCTATATGGATTGAAGGAAATAATTCTAATGTTCCATTTGAAAGAGATATAGTTGTTCATGCACATTCGGGACAGAGCCACATAATTAAACATTACTTTAGTTGTTATGATCCTCTCCAATACCCACTTTTATGCCCTAAAGGAGAAGTTGGTTGGCATCAGAATATTTACAAATAATGCAGAAGGTCTTCCATTACTAAAACAACTACAGAAGACTTTTCAACTATTCTGACATTTACCTCTGCAGAAAATATTTTTGATCAAGAAACAGAAGGTAAGCTTTTAATTAATACGATATTATTTCAATTTTTAGCTCTATTTTTTTCCATATGTCTTTTAGAATTTTCACATGATTTTTTTAACATATAGGTGTGCATAGACCTACAATATCAAAAGTATCGTGTAGAGAGTACTATTGTTACAAGCTTCAAATTAGAGCTTTCATACAATCGATACTTTTACTATCTGGTAGACTATTCCAACAATATGTTGTAGACATGTACATTAAATTGGAGACAACCAGACTTGATTTCTTCCGTCATCAGCAAGCAAAAATCCGATCTGAATTGTACCAAGGTATTGCTGATAGTGTCATGTCAGGAGAAACTAGAGGAAGTGAAGTGGGAAAAAGGTTAATCCTTCCCGCCTCTTTTGTTGGAGGGCCACGAGATATGCGACGACGATATCTTGATTCGATATCATTGGTCCAGTATTTTGGGAAGCCTGATTTGTTTATTACTATGACATGTAATCCAGATTGGAAAGAAATTCAAGATCAGCTTATAGAAGGGGAACTTGCACAATACCGTCCTGATTTAGTTGCAAGGGTCTTTCGAGCAAAAGTTCAAGATCTCAAAGATCAGGTTATCAAGAAACAAGTATTTGGAAAAGTAGCTGCGCATGTTCATGTTATTGAATTTCAAAAAAGGAGAATGTCACACGTTCATATGTTAGTCATACTCGAAGAAGGTTTCAAAATTGTTTATTCTGATCAGTTTGAAAAATTTGTTTATGCTGAAATACCAGATGAGGATGAAGAACCTTTACTTTTTCAATTAGTGACCAAACATATGATGCATGGTCCATGTGGAGAAAGTAATAAAAGATGTGGTTGTATGGAAAATGGAAAATGCAGATTTCACTATCCACGAGGTTTTTCTTCTACAACTGTGGCTGGAAAAGATGGTTATCCAATATATCAAAGAAGAGACAATGGGCGAAAAACAATTAAGAAGAACAAAGAGCTTGATAACCGATGGGTAGTGCCGTATAACTCTTACTTGCTTACAAGATATGGTTGCCACATAAATGTTGAGATCTGCTCCAACATTAAATCAGTGAAATATCTTTATAAGTATGTATACAAAGGGCATGACAAAATATCTGTATACATTGCATCAAATGATGGGAATAATTTGGTTGATGAGATAGAACAATTTCAAGATGGGAGATTTGTCTCTCTACAAGAAGCTGCATGGAGGATATATGAATTCAATTTAAATGAGATGAATCCTCCGGTGATAAATTTGCAAATACATTTGCCTAATAAACAGGCTGTCTATTATTGGGAGAATCAAAATTTGCAAGAAGTGGTACTTTGGGAGCATGTATCGAAGACAATGCTTACAGAATTCTTTACAACATGTTCTGAGAATCCAAATGCAAGACAATATTTATACAGACAAGAAGAAAACTTTATTCTTAAAATTTTATTTCTTTGCTTATTTGTTTTCCAATGTCACTATTAGTGTGTGTATATATATATATATATATATATATATATATATATATATTATATTATTTATTTATATGTGTAGATATAATACATTAATTAATGTTTCAATATGATATCTTTCACATAATTATTTCTTATATTTTTACTACAGGGAATTTCCTGTGCATTTTGTCTGGCAATCTAAAGAAAAAACATGGAAAAAAAAGAGAATCAACGAGGGGTGTGATTGGCCGTGTAAATACTGCAAATTCAAAAGAAGGAGAAAGGTATTTTCTAAGGTTATTATTGAATCATGTTAGAGGGTCAAAATCTTTTGAAGATTTATTGACAGTAAATGAAGTTATATGCAAAACATTCAAACAATCAGCACAAAAGAGAGGACTTCTTGAATCTGACGAGAGTATATCAGCGTGTCTAAGTGAAGCAGTTATGTTTAAAATGCCATTGGAGTTACGCAGACTATTCGCTACTATTTTGGTGTATTGTCAGGTAATTTTCAAATTAAGTCACTAAAAACTAAATTTAGTAGAATTTACTATCCTCACTTTTACATCTTTTAAATCCATTTTTTCCGTATAGCTTATATTTTGTCAAATGCCTTTTTAATTTATAAATATTAAGATTAAGATTCAGCAAGAGTTCTAAACCAACTGTGTTGTTCCCCGAATATTTTTATTTATGTTTATATTAATTTAAGCCATTTTTTATTAACGTTTATATTTTTTTATTTAATTTATTATCAGCCTGAAGATGTAAGGAAGTTATGGGATCTCTATTGTGATGCATTATGCGAAGACTATAAAAGAACCAATCGAAATTCAAGCGTAGATGAGGTATTAGCATTAACACTCAAGAGTATTAATTTTATTTAGAAAGTATGGGGAAAAGTGTTAAGGACTATGATTTACCTACATTAAAGGAGATAAGTTTGGAACATGATTCAACATTGCCAAAGGAGATTGCAGATGAATTGTCCATTAAAGTCACATTGGAAGATATAGAGACACAATCAAAGTTAAATCCAGAACAAGAAGAGGCTTATAAGGCAATTATAGAAAAAGTTGATTCAAATTCCAGTGGGGTATTTTTTGTCGATGGACCAAGAGGAACAGGAAAAACATATTTATACAAAGCATTGCTTGCTAATGTTCGATCACGTGGGATCATTGGACTTGCAACTGCGACATGTGGGGTTGCTGCTGCAATCATGTCAGGAGGTTGTACTGCTCATTCACGATTTGGTATCCCTATAGATGTTCATGAATCAAGTGAAAGCAACTATTCAAAACAAGAACCCAAGGCTCAATTAATAAAAAGGGCAAGACTTATTCTGTGGGATGAAGCTATGGTTGATCGATTCTTAAGGGATATAATGAACAACAATGAACTATTTGGTTGTAAAGTTGTAGTTTTTGGAGGTGATTTCAGACAAGTACTACCTGTAGTACCACGAGGGACAAGATCAGAAACTATGGGAGCAAGTTTGGTAAGATCATACTTATGGCACCATATGAGAAGACTGAAATTATCTAGAAATATGAGGGCTAGCTCAGATTTAGAATTCAGCAAACTTTTACTCAGAATAGGAAATGGAGAAGAGCCAACAACAGATGATGACATGATATCTTTACCAGAAGAGATGATAATTAAGTATGACAACTGTGAATCTTCCATTAACCGTTTGATTGACAATGTCTATCCCTCACTTCGAGAAAATGCAACATCACCTGAGTACATAACAAATCGTGCTATACTGGCTACCAAGAATGAATATGTTGATGAGTTGAATAATAGAATGATATCATTGTTCCCCGAAAATGGCACAATATTTAAGAGTTTTGATATCGCATCTGATGATGAAAACAATTGTTACCAAGAAGAATTCCTAAATACATTGATGCCAAATGGATTGCCTCCACATATACTAGAACTCAAGAAGAATTGCCCTATAATGTTGCTGCGGAATCTAGATCCACCAAATGGATTATGCAATGGGACTAGAATGGTTTGTCGAGGATTTGAACGCAATGTCATACATGCAGAAATAACAGTTGGCCAACATGCAGGTAAACGTGTTTTTTTGCCAAGAATACCTTTGTCACCGGCAGAAGCTGGAACATATCCATTTAAATTTGTTCTAAAGCAATTTCCTGTGCGACTTTGTTTCTCCATGACGATAAATAAAGCTCAAGTGCAGACAATACCAAATGTAGGAGTTTACTTGCCTGAAGATGTCTTCTCGCATGGACAGTTATATGTGGCGCTATCAAGAGGAGTTTCAATGTCAACTACTAAGCTTTTAGTCAAGACAGACAACCTTAAAAAAAAAAAACGAGCTTATGTTAAAAATGTGGTGTATAAAGAAGTACTAACAAGCTAAGTTGTTTCTAAAGTTGTTTCCAGTCCTTTCTAATAATTAAACTTCCTGTCTATTTATCCTTTTGATTAATGTTCTTAATTCTCCAAACAACATCAGCTCTTGGAACAATGCCACATCAGCTTGCCACGTCTGATTTCTTTAATACAATCAAAACGACATCCTGGATTCTAATCTTATGGATTGTGTTGAATCACATATTTAATCACATATATTTAATTAGTTTGATCCATGTATGGATGTTTAACGATAGGAAAAAATATAATATGAATGATTTTGTTAGAATAGGAGACTAAAATTCTAAGAAAAAAATGAGATCATATTTATGCGAAAAATTGGAGGAAGAATAAAATCGGCAATCCCTATCCCCCTTGATGTTATTAACTATGAATTCATGGACTTTCAGGATCTTCGTCATTGTGACCAAAGCAAACGAATCGGTAAGCAACTAAATTTATAAAACATTGTAATCATTATTTTAAATTGATGTTTTTTTTAATACTCATATTCTAATTTCAATTATTTTAATGATAGATATTATTGGTTTCGTCATTAGCGCAAAACCATTCAATGGCAAATTTCGAGAAATTCTATTAATGAACAAAAGGTAATATATTTATTTTTTAATGTTCAATTACAATTTTTTCTATATATAAAATCAAATAATTGCAATTTTGTTTAACAATATTTAAACTTTTAAAATTAGAGGTGAAGAGTTGAAATTGATCTTGTGGGGAGACTTAGCTGAAAAGGAAGGAGAAACCCTTTATGAAATAAAAGATGAAAAGCCTATCATTGCCTTATCAAACGGAATGATATCAAAATATCAAGGTAAGTCTATAAAATATAGTTCTGAGTCAATTTTTATCTAATATCTAATAATAATAAAAATGCACATAACATGACCTATATACAATTACTCAAATCAGGAATTTTACAAGTATCAAGTACAAGAACGACAATAGTGATGATCAATCCCATAACATATGAGACAGATGAAATCTAGCAATGGTAAGTATATATGTATATATGTGAAATATAATATAAGATTATTTTATCATTATCTATTGTTTAAGTTATTATTTTTTTCATGTAACCTTACAAATATTTATACATTACAGCTTGACCTATACTCAACAAGAAGACACCCAGAAGATAATCAAATCACCTTCAAAGAGAATGGACAATGCGACCAAAGCAACTGTAGAACAAATTGCGAACGAAATTGCATCATCAAAACAACAGGTACCAACCACAAAGCAAAAAAATTAGTTATGAGTATAAATCAAAAAACTAACATTAACTTCTATTATTACTTTGCAGTCTTTCTATGTCCTAACAACAACTATTACCATTACAAGAACGACAAAAAAATTAGTTATGAGTATAAATCAAAAAACTAACATTAACTTCTATTATTACTTTGCAGTCTTTCTATGTCCTAACAACAACTATTACCGAAGTGATTAATAAAAGACAACCTTGGTATGAATCATGTAAAAAGTGCTGGAAGAAAGTATTTTACATGGGTGAGGGTCAAGCAACATGCGACAGGTGTAACAATTACGTTGAGACAATTCCAAGGTAATTCCAAACAAATTACAAATTGTATTATGTTAAACATAAAATAAGATGACTAAGATTCAACTAACAATTTCAGGTACATGCTGAGATTACAAGTTAATGATGGTGAGAATGAAGCAACAATTGTTCTTTTTGATGAGACAAAAACACTAATAGGTTGTGACATCAAGGAATACAAAAAATCAGTTGACGATAAGGTAATTTTTTTAGAATAGTGATAGTAAATTAATTTTATTACATAAAAAATACTAATATTATTCTCAATGTAACAGGAAAAAGAGAAGTCGCCACACTATAGAAAAATGATATCTTGCAAAGACAAGGAATTTGATTTCTTAGTCAAGGTTAACGAAAAAAATGAGAGCGAACGACAGAAAAATATATTTATCGCTGAAGAGGTTCGTGCAACTAAAAAGACGACAACAACTGAAGGACAAAATAATGAAGATGAGGAGTCATTGGCGGTAGTTTGGAAAAGGAGCCAGAAAAATAAACTTCAGTTGAATACTGCAACAGAAAAAAAAGATGAACAATACGAAAAGGATGAAAGCAAGAATAACAAGATGAAAAAAAAGGGAGGCTAATCAAGAAGATCAAAGAAGAAGATGATCAACAACAAGCTAAAAAATCAGCCAAGCCGAAAAAGAAAAGAGACAAAAAACAAGATGAGGAAGTAATTATTTTGCCCACACCGATACTCATTGACGAAGAAGCTGAAGGCAAAAAAGAGATAAGGAAGGGAACAAGACTCAAGAACAAGAACAAGAAATTTGATGAATTATATGAGTATGAGCCCATAATCAAAAAAATCAAGCAAGAAAAATTGTAAAATTGCTTTATAATTAATAATTATTATTAGTTTGCTTAACAATTTATATGGTTGGTTATAATACTTTAGAAAAATATTTAAATACTATTAGGCTATATCTTCTATTAATACTTATTATTAGTATGTTTAATAATTTATATGTTCGATTATATGACCTTAGAACAATATTTAAATACTATTAAGCTATATCTTCTATTAATACTTATTATTAATATGCTTACTTTAGAAAAATATTTAAATAGTGGCTTTATATATTTCAAATGACCAAAATTAATTTATAAATAATATATATATATTAAATAATTTAATTTCATATAAAAAATTACCGCACGTGCAACGCACGTGCCCAACTACCTAGTTATATAAAAAGCACGAAGAGCCTTGTTCTTTGAAAATCTATTATACTCTTAAGTTATTATTTAAAAATCTATTACACTTTTAATTTTCTTTTAAGTTTTTATAAATCCCTTAAGTTATTATTTAAAAGTCTATTACTCCCTTAATTTTTTTTAATTTTTATAAATCTATTAAAAATAAAAACTTTATCCAAGGTAGCCAATAATTATAAGATCCTTAGTTTAATTTGGACTTGCTAAAAAATAAAACAGAAATAAAAGTAATACACTAAAATAAAAGTTATGGAGCAACATATATAAAAAGTAAGAATCCTTATTTTATTTTCATTTATTTTATACAGTGTCATGAACAATTTTGGGAATAAGTGATTAATCTGGCCAGAGTCGATCGATAATTCTGATTGTAGACAATGTAAGCCATGCATAGACATTCATTTATAAGTAACCTCATCTGGTACTATTGCTACTTGATTTTTAATTTTTCATCACAACTTTTCCGCATTTTTATCGTCAACTTTTCAAAATCATATCTCTACTTATTTTCATACATCTATTGTTTATTTTTTTGCCTCACGCCATTTAAATTTTATTCCGTAATTTTCTCACATTTTGATCATTTTTTTCGTTCAAACTCATCGGTTCAGAGTAAATTTCTCGAAACCAATGATCGAATATTTTCGTTTATTAGCTACCTATTTTTTATTATTATTTTAATTCGCATCATTTTCGTTTTATTTCGCTCAATTTATATTTTAGCAATTTTTACGTTTGAACTTTTATCGCTTACAAGCGAATTTTTATCGAACTATATAGCGAACTTTTCGTCGCTCACTGTGTGCTAATTATTTTATTTTATTTTATTCTACATTTTAACGATTTCGGTTCGAGTTTTTATTCATTTTCAGGCGAGATTGCTCGTGCCATCGGCTCTATCCGAATAATCAAAGGGAGAGTCAACAATCTCATCTCAATCATTGATCTGGTTGACCAAGGAAGTCAAACCAGATCAAACGGTTCACATAATTAACACGTAAGCCTCCCTCTTCTACCACCTTTGGTTCATGCACAGAGACAAGAACCAGACGCGATCATCCTCAGCCAACCACCCTCTGCAAATCTCTCGAAGCTTCCATTCTCCCTCAGCCACACAATCGATACCAGTCATCACTCGTCATCGTTCCGACGTCATCGCGTCGACGACACCGCCTCAAACACCTATAAATATCAAGCAACCTCAAGCATTTATCTTCACCAATTCACGAAAAAAAACACTCTCTCTAAAGCTCTCTCTCACTAGCAACTTGCTCAACGAAAGGTTGAGGCTCATTCTCAATCTTTTTAAATCATTTTTCAACATTTTTTTCTGCAAATCTTTCAAAAATTATTTGTTCGTATTTTGATGAAAACAATGGACGTTTTGATTTCAAATAATTTCTATTTAATCTCTATTTTAATTAAGTTGCTTCGTTTCAACGAATCGCTGGACGATTTGGACAAATTTCAGATTTTTCGTTAATTAAGTTTAATTTCATTTTTCAATTAATTAGCACTGTTTTGTTTGAATTTATTTGTTGTGATTGTATATATAAGTTACTTTACCCATAACGAATTTTTTTGGCCTAATTCGGGCCATGAGCGTGGCTGTTTATTCCTTGGTCCCCAGCAATGACGCCGGTGACGCAAGGAAGAAGAAGATGAACAGGAGGGAAAGTGACGGGCTCAGCATTTAATTTTTGTCATTGGGCCAAGCCAATGCTTTGTCCCATACAGAGAAGAGAAGGGTTGCGACGCAAGCCCAAGCGGAGGAGGGAGTGGCCTGTTCTGAGGCCCACGCGGAAGTGAGCAGCCAGCCCAGTGGGCTGGCCTATCTCGGGCCCAGCTGTGGGCCCAGGTGGTTGGCCCATTTTCGGGCCCAGTGGTTCGAGCCCATTTTTTTGGCCCATTGCATTTATTTTTCGTACCAATTGATTGTATGCTTGTATTGTTTATTTATTTTCGTATGCTTGTATTGTTTATTTAATTATTTTCGTACGCTTTGCATATTTAAATAATTATTCTACTCACGTTTTGATTGTTTAAGTTAATCATTTTTGCTCGCGTACTACAATCGTCAAGTATTTAATCATTTATCCTCTTCTCGTACTGATAACCTCGATCAAAAGGGTAAATCAACCTGTATCCCTTCAACAAGTACACATTTGTCACCCTTTTATTTATTTCACGCTTTTTTCGCATATACGCTCGTATGCATGAATATTTAGAATTGTTAGAATTTAATTCGTTTATTGGGCATGATCACTAAATTAGGATTTTTTCCATTTTTCAAACATGATTTAAACACCTCTTTTATCCGGTAACCTTTTTTTGGATGTGACTCGGGTGCCTAACACTTTCTCGAGTCCATAATACGACCCCGAACCACTGTTCTTGGGTTTAGACCCTTTTTGTGCCTTAGCTTTTTATTTTTTTATGCTATGACTGTAGGTTCCCCAAACCTTAGCAAAATAGAGTGGCGATTTTATTGCATTATGTGAGATGAGTCCGATTTCGTCTCACATCTCGTCTCACGACCGTCCGAACTGCGTCGTGTAAAACATTCAAAAGGGGGTGCGACAGGTACACTCTCAATTGGAGCTCCAAGATCTTCTTTGCAAGCAAGTTGAAATTCCAAGGCTGAGCGCACATCATGATTAGCATGATCATAGTCACCACTCTTCAACGAAGAAAAAGCTTTGGTCAATTCGTTGAAGAAATAATTTTTAAAAAAATTGTGAGAGCATTGAAATTCTTAACAATAACGGGAGTACTAATATTAATTCAGTTGGTAGTTAAGTTAGATAATATATATATAATATATATAGATAATAAAATACCTATATACCCGGTCAGGTGCGAATAGAATTAGTATTGATCCATAAATTTAAGGATACCAAAATAAAATACATAATTAGTTTTCCAAGCATGTAATAATATAAGTAACTAAAATTAAAAACATAATTAGTTAATTTATTTAAAATTAATTTTTTTTATTGTTTGTGTTTAATAATTAATATCAATTGGTTATTTTTATTTACATTAAGTAATTTCTCAATCATAAACCAAGATTATTCAACTTCTCCATTATATTTCTTAGTGGTAATTAGATTTGGTATTGTTTAATTTTTAATTTTTCTCCATAACTAGCCTAACCTAATTAGCATATAGTCATATACAACGTTTTATTCAATTTATTTTTAAATTACATAGCATGTACAACTCCTTGAGGGAATCCATGTTCGGGTTAATTTTTATGAATTAATTTTGCATATCCAGATTGATTTTAAGGTTTTCCCCCTATTCAAAACATATGCAATTTTCTAGAAAAAATCCATATATATGATACTCAATTGAGTCAAAATTGGGAATATAAACTTAACAATTTTATGTCATGATTATTTTGTATAGTGTTTCAATGATATGTTAGTTTTTTTTTAAGATATAGGTACTAAGAATCTCATAAAAAAAAATGAAAACTAAATTGCAATTTACGTGAACCAATTAGAAAAGAAGACCCCGAGTTACTTCGTTGCTTACGGCTCTGAATGTTGTACATGGATATCCAAGTTCTTATTTGTGAGAATTTGGAAGAAGGAGCGATCAATCTTTATAATTAATGTTTTGCACTTGGCTATGCATTTTCAACTAATATCAAATAAGTTCATGTATTTTTAATTAGCTCAAATCAACCACTATATTTATTTAGATGGACAAAATAAGTTACACTTATCGAAAATAATTTGAAGTTCATTTCCATGTTTATAATGTGTTATTAAATTATTTTGACATGTATTTATTTTTTCTTAAAAATAAGAGGGTAATACATAATCAATAATGTCATTTATTAATAAATCTATTAATTAAATTAAATTCATTTTAGAATAGTTTAAGCTCACGTTATCGACAACAAAGAAAATTTTAGTTTATTTGATGGCATGAATGACTTTGTTAGAATAAGAGACTAAAATTCTAAAAAACAAAATGAGATCATATTTATGCGAAAAATTGGAGGAAGAATAGAGAGAAAATAATTAGTGATTGATAAAATAATTAAATAACTTAATAATATTTTTTACCATTTTTTAATTTTCTAACTATTAGAAAGACCAAAATTGCAACTTTATTGGAGGCTTATATTGCAAATTTTAAGAGTATTGGGTTCAAAGTGGGAGATTTTGTAAACTTTAGGGTTTCTTTATATAGTTTACCTAAAAATATATTTAATTTTTTAATCAATAAAGTTAATAATTTTATTATTATTATATAATAAATAAATAAAATATTACAAAATAAATATTTTGAGTATATTTTTAATGATTATGTAAATGTGTTTTCTTGACATTTTTAAATATTGTTTTAGATAAAAACTAGATGGTGTTTTAAATTTCAAGCTAAACAACAACAACAACACAAACTTTAAAAATAAAATAAAATAATTTCTTATATGGCAAAATTGGAAAGAAAATCGGGCGTGCTACATTCGTTAGCCTCTTAGAAAATCACATAAGAATACTTATAATAATATTTTAAAATAATACTAATAATACTACCTCCGTCCACAATTAGATATCGCCCGCACTATAGATACGCATATCGAGGAGGTCGGATGACACACTATTTGACCCCAAAAAAATTCCGTACTTTTTTTCGAACGTACGTTAATAATTTTCCTATGTCCGAGAAAAAAATCAAAATTTTTGGGGGTCAAATAGTGCGTCATCCGGCCTCCTCGATATGCGTATCTACAGTGCGGGCGACATCTAATTGTGGACAGAGGGAGTAGTAAATTAGAAAGTGAACAAACTTATAAATTAATTTTTCAATTAAGTAATGCATTTTTATTTCTATTATTAAATGACCATTTATTTAATTAATAAAAAATTATTATATACTTAACTTTTAGTAAGAATTTGAAATTAGTAAATAATTTATCATAGAAAAATTACTTAGTATTATGAGTTAATAAAGTTAGCAAAAATAAATTATATTTGTATAAACTATATTTTTTTAATTTAAAAATGACTTAATATTAAAATTATGAATAATGAGTGTATATTAAATTAATTCTTTAGAATTTAAATTTATATTAAATATTTTTTTGATAGTTTGAAAAATGAAAAAAAGGTGATTTTCTATTATGAAATATTCACATAATAATATTAAATTATAATTAAAATAAATTATTTAAATAATTTAATAATTGAAATGCTAAAATACAAAAGAGAAATTTAATTTATTGAAGAACCAAAACATGTTAAATACCGAAACTATCTTCCTATGAAATTATTATTGTGAAGTTTTACTTTTATATATTTTTAAAATTTATCATTATTTGTGAAATTGACATGCGTGATAAAAATATTTCATTGGTTGATTACCAACAAATGCCTCACCATATTAAAAGAGGTTGTGGGAGATCAATCTATGTAATGTACTGGTGGAGCTACAATGTGAGAAATATCTTTAAAAGTAGGAATTGGAAAACAGTCACAATGAGTAGAATATAAGTTAATATATCTTATTCTATTTTTAAATGTAAATTATTTGTTAAATATAAAAAATATATCTTATTCTATTTTTAAATGAAAATTATTTTAAATATTATTATATTATTTTAAAAATAATATTCTTTATTAGAGTTAAATTTTTTTTTATTTAATTATTTTAATTTAGTGAAGAGATTGATTTTAAGAGAGTTAAAGAAACACAAACTAGATAAAAGTGACAAATAAATGGTAATATTTATAATTTTTCTAACATAAATTATGTGGTAAAATAAAGAACAATCTTTATGAGAATAATTGAGAAGTTTATTTACAAGTATTGACAATATTATTCATATATTATCAAAATAATTTAGATTAATTTTATTTTTATGAAAGAAATATTATATATTGCACATAAAATATTTTCTACATGGGTTAATAGTTTTTATTTTATTTTAATTATTCAATTATAATTTCAAGGCAGTACATGGTTTATTTTTTCAGAGAAAATTATTTTTAAAGTTAAGAAAATCATAAAACAACTATAAGTGACAAATAAAAAGAGAATTTATAATTTTTCCTAAAATTTATTCAGTGACAAAAGTTTATTAATGAGTTTTAACAATATAAAAGGATTAAGTTAGATAATTAAAAAGAGATACTGAAAATTAATATTTTATAATCTAATCATCAAATAGTTATGGTTATACATTTCCTCCAATATTTATAAGTTTTTTTTCAAATTTTTACCATTTATTTTTATTTTTTAACCACTTATAATGTTTATATTAAAACGTTTTAGGATATTATAGGGTTTCTAATGTAAGTCTTAAAACTATAGTGTCCGTAGTGAAAGATTTTTGAAACTATAAAAAAAATTATGTAGTTTACCCTAAAACATGTGCTAGGTAAAGTAATAAGATTTTTTTTATAAAAAATTTGGTTATATTATTAGTTATCATTATAATGTCATGGGTCGAACACATGATCTATGTCATCAAGATAACATGCGATAGGTACATAAAATATATTAAATAAATATTTATTTAAACTTAAAGTCGTTAGAACCCTGGTTATCAGAACCGGACCGCATCGGCCGGTTCAATAGAGATTTTTTACCTCTCCGGTCCGATTCAGCTATCGTACCGGATTTGCCATTGACCCGGGTCGGACCGGTCTACCCGACCGGTTTTTAGCGAACCGTCGAACCAGCCGGTTTTCTATCAAACCGGCTGGTTTGATGACGTGTCAAAACGACGGCCCATGGGCCAAAAACGACGTCGTTTTGACACGGCCCACGAGCCCATATCAGAGCCAAAGCAAAACGGACACGGCCCAAAACGGCACTGTTTTGACATGACCCAAAACGACGTCATTTTACTTCTTTTTCAATTTTAATAATAAATTTTGATATATTAAATAATGCTACAGTAAAAACCAGTCAGTTCAATCCGGTTTAATCCGGTTCAATTATCTAAGATTTAATGGTTCAATGTGTGAACGGTTCAAAACGGACCAGCATCTACAATCCGGTTGAACCACCAAATTTTTATTTCCGGTTCGTTGTCCAGTCCGGTTCTGATAACACTGGTTAGAACGTTAAAGTTAAATTAACTTTGATATAAGATATCGTTACAATAAGTAACCTTTTGAATCTTTAAATTAAAAATTAAAATTAAACGACACAAGTCTGATCACACCTCTGTTTATAAAAAAAAGCGTGCAACTCAATATGCACGTGTCATATATAAAACCAACAATAAAATAAATTGATTAATAGGTAGTTACTAATTTATAAGTTATCATTATACCTAAAATAATTAAATAAATATTTATGGTAAACTTAAAGTACTTCAAACCTTAAAGTTAAATTAGTTTTTCAATTAATAACAAATGGATGAGAGTAAATTTGTTTAACCTAATAGAATGTTGTAAAAGTACACAAAAAATTTCACTCATGGATCCTTAGTGCAAATGACGAATGTTGATAAAGTTGATATAATTAAGAAAATTAAATAAGAAATCATTCTTTAAAGTCTAAACTATAAGTTATTGAGAAACAAAAGTCAAAAGTTATGGATTAGATGAGATACATAAATATCCTAAAATTATTATCACCCTAATCTAATAAAAAAGTATTTTAAAATTGAAATAGTTTATTTATTTATAATAGTAATAATAGTTAATAACTAATAACTATTACTACTATTATTATTCTAATCCAACAGATTAAGAAAGCATATTTTTTCTTACAAAAGATAACAAAATATGATATTATTACGAAAAGAAGAAAAAAATAAAGGACAAATACAATAACAAAATTCTCCCTTTTATTAAATTATAATCACAATTATTTTTAGACTATTTTTTAAAATTATTATTATTGTTGTTGTTGTTATTTTTTATTTCATGTGCTGCCATTGTTAGAATAAGAACTAGAAAGAAAAAAATATGAGAAAGAAAAAACAAACAAAGTGGAAAGTGATAATTCTTTTTAGTTAAAAATAAAAAATCTATAAAAAAATATATAAAATAAATAAGAAATTATCTTGCCTCAATAAACTATATTTTAATAAAAAATAATAAAACTATGAAAATCTTTTTATAACGTATTATTCTTAAAAAACTATAAATACAAATATTAAATTATTTAAGTTTGATTTCATAAAATTTGTAATGATAAGGAACTAGTTTTTTCTTAGCTAGTTATGTGATTTTTTTCATACATAAACATGAAGAAAAATAGTTTGTACATTTATTTAAATCATAATTTTGAATTAAATATTACACTCAATTTTTTTATTGAGTTTCAATCTTTAAAGAAAAATTCATTAGTGGTTGTTTTTAAATAATTCCATAATTATTTACAATATTTGGGGAATTGAAATAAAAATAATATGAAAAATCATTTTAAATATTTTAATTTTAATTTATAAAAGTAATTTACTTAATTGATTGAAAATTGTTTTAATTATAAGAGCTTAAAACTAATTATTTCAGAATTAATACAAGACTTTTCTGTCGACACTTGTATTAGAACATCAATAACAATACTAATATATTGCCTATAATATAGCTTAAGCACTATAGTAAAAATTTATGTTATCCTATTTTTTGAGACACTATTAAAACTTTTATATTATACTAAAAATATATTTGTGTGAAATACTTTTTTGTACATAAATATTATATTTTAATATTTTTAAATAAATTCTGCACGTGCAAAGCCACATGCCAAAATAACCTAGTTAATAAGAAATACACTTTCTTCATTTGCTGAAAATACATGGTAGCAGAGCAAAATTAAGCTCCTTTGTCACCTTTGCTGTCTTTGCTCGTCGGAGTCATCTATTCCCACCGCCCCCACAGAAAGAAGGGGATGGTCGTTGCGAGTCGGGAGCAGGTGGAATCGTCCAATTCCGACCAGCCATGCGCCGCCACACACGACGGAAGTATCCACGCCACTTCTCCAAGGTTCGGCGCGTAGAGGCGCGTCCGGCCGCTGGTGGTCCCACCGTCACCTGGGTTCTTCTCGCCTCGACATTTCTGGCAGGTATCTGGGGTCGTTTTGCTGTTTTGGTTACGTTTGTTGTGCATTATTTAGTAATTTTGAAATTGCGCTCCGTGCACTATTCAATTTGCGTTACTGTTTGCTGCGTATTTATTACATATTTGGCTACGTATTGGGTACTGGTTTTTGCTACTTATTTGGCTACATATTGGGCACTCTTTGCTTCGAATTTGCTGCGTATTTGCTTAGTTTGAGTACTGTTTACGGGTACTCTTTGCTTCGAATTTGCTGGACTCGTTGGGGTCTGTTTGCTTGGTTGACTAACTTGTGTTTAGTCACTCCGTATTTACTCTGTATTCAGTTGGTATTCTCTTGTATTCATTGCTGGAATTGTGTCACTTGGTGTGAAAAATCACAATCTCAAGATGAATTCTGTCAATCTTGTCGAAATACCTAGTTCCTTTTCTAAAAAGACTGTAACTATCTCTGCAGATGAGTATGCTAAATTCTCTCAGTATCTAAAATGTGTGAAGGCAGACTCTATTACTAGGTCAGCTGAGACAGGTAAAAGTTGTCTTGTTACTGCTTCCAAACGATGGTAGTTGATTCTGGTGTGACTGATCACATAACATGTAATCCCAATGTCTTCTCGAGCATCGAGAAACTCACAATACCAACACCTGTTACTATTGCAGATGACACCACTTATATAGTTGTGGGTTCCGATACTGTCAAACCTACATCTGCGATTACCATGTCATCTGTGCTTAGTCTACCAGAGTTTACATTTAATTTGATGTTTGTTAGCAAACTAACTAGAGACCTGAATTGTTTCATCTCTTTCTTCCCTGCTTATTGTGTATTTCAAAATATTGTGACAAAACAGGTCATTGGTAGAGGATATGTATCTGGTGGTCTCTACATTCTTTATCCCTAGGTACCAAGGTCAATTGCGTGTTTCAATTCTACCTCCTTATTTGAAGCTCATTGTCATTTGGGACATCTGTGTCTATAGAACCTCAAACAAATGTGTCCACAATTCAAGTCTGCTGCTTCTCTTGATTATGAATCTTGTCATTTTACGAAGCACCATCGCACTTCTTTGGGTCTATGAACTAATAAACGTGCGGATTCAGTGTTTGAATTAGTTTATTTTGATGTTTGAGGTTCATGCTTTGTAACCTCTAAGCTAGGATTTTGATATTTTGTCACATTTATGGATGATCACTCCTGAATGACTTGGATATATTTTATGAAGAGCCGCTTTGAGGTATTTCTCATTTTTGTGCCTTTTGTACTGAAATTAAGACTCAATTTGGTATGTCTGTTCGCATTCTCAGGAGTGATAATGCTAAGGAATACATGTCAGAATCTTTTCACCAGTATATGACTCAGCATGGTATCTTACACCAGTCTTCTTGTGTTGATACACCGGCTTAAAATGGTGTGGCAGAGAGAAAGAACAGACAACTTTTGGAAATTACTCGTGCTCTCTTATTCCAGAACAAGGTTCCTAAGTAATTTTGGGCTGACGCTGTTTCTACAACATGTTTCTTGATTAATCGGATGCCTTCTGCAGTTCTAGATAATGGTATTCCGTATACAGTACCACTTGCTCCAGGTCAACCAATATTTCCCATTGAGCCGAAGATTTTTGGTAGCACCTACTATGTTCGTGATATTCATCCTCACATCACAAAGTTGGATCCTAAGGCTTTAAAGTGTGTCTTCTTGGGGTATTCTCGACTTCAGAAGGGGTACCAATGCTACTCTCTAGACCTTCAAAAATATCTAGTGTCCATTGATGTTGCCTTATCAGAATAGATACCGTTCTTCTCATCTCATCCTACTCTCACTCAAGAGGATAAGGATGATGATGGTGATAATAACTGGCTTGTCTATCCCACGATCTCTTCTGCTATCTTTGTGCAGTCTTCTAGAGATGTTTTCCTACATCAGCCTAATTTCTAGAGATACTGCTCTGGATCATGCTACTTCTTCAAGTACTTCTGAGCATCCACCTGCAGATATTGTTATGATTCAGTCTCCTGATCTCTCGGTTATGGAAGACCCACCTTGCAGGGATCAGCCAGAGCCCTCGGTACCTGCTCCCTCTACTGATCTGGATCTACCCATCAGTTTTCGCAAAGGTAAATGACAATGCAAATCTGTTAAACTCAATTGCCAACTTTGTCTCTTATGATGGTTTGTCTACATAGACATGTGCTTTGATTTCTTCTCTAGACTATGTTGTTGTTCCTAAAATAGTGAAGGAAGCATTGAGTCATTCTGGTTGGACGAATGCAATGCTTGAGGAGATTACAGATTTGGATGATAATCAGACTTGGGATTTAGTGAATTTACCAAAGGAGAAGAAAACTGTGGGGTGTAAATGGGTGTTTGCAGTCAAAGTCAATCCAGATGGTTCTATGGTCAGCCTTAAGGCACGACTTGTTGCCAAAGGATATGCTCAAACATATGGGGTGGATTACTCTGACACTTTTTCTCCTGTGGCCAAATTATCCTCTGTGAGGTTATTCATTTCTTTGGCCACTTCCAGAAATTGGCCCCTACATCAGTTGGACATCAAGAATGCCTTCCTTCATGGTGACCTACAGGAGGAAGTCTATATGGAGCAACCACCTAGGTTTGTCATTTGAAGAAGGCTTTGTATGGTCTAAAATAGAGTCCTCGTGCTTGGTTTGGAAAATTCAGTGAGGTAGTTTTAGAGTTTGGTATGCAAAAGAATCAGTGTGATCATTCAGTCTTTTATAGACAATATGCTGCTGGTATTATTTTGCTCGTTGTGTATGTGGATGACATTATTATTACAGGAGATGATAACGTTGGGATCTCTTCGCTCAAAAATTTTCCTGCATACCAAGTTAAGTAAAAAAGACTTGGGCCAGCTGAAATACTTTTTAGGGATAGAAGTTTTCAGGAGCAACAAAAGTATCTTCTTATCTCAAAGAAAGTATGTCCTTGATCTTCTTGCAGAAATAGGAAAGTTGGGAGCCAAGCCCTGTAGTTCACATATGGCTTCAAATTCTCATCTCACCAAAGATGATGGTGACCCATTTAATGATCCCGGGAAGTATAGGAGATTAGTTGGGAAACTAAACTATCTCACAGTGACACGTCCTGACATCACCTTCGCGGTTAGTGTTGTCAGCCAGTTCATATCTGCTCCAATAGATAAGCATTGGGAAACTCTGAAGCATATCTTGTGTTATCTAAAAGGGGCACCTGGTCTCGGGATCCTATATAGTAACCATGGTCACAACCAAATTGAGTGTTTTACAGATACAGATTGGGCCGGGTCGAAGATTGATAGAAGATCAGTAACTGGCTACTGTGTCTTTGTTGGTGGGAATCTGATTTTATGGAGGAGCAAGAAGCAAAATATGGTGTAGCAATCTAGTGCAGAGTTTGAATGTAGAGCAATGACACAATGCTCCTGTGAGATTTTATGGATGCGACAACTTCTAGCTGAAATTGGTATAGAACATTCTTCACCTTCAAAGCTCTAGTGTGATAATCAAGCTGCTCTGCACATTGCTGCAAATCCTGTTTATCATGAGAGGACTAAACACATTGAAGTAGATTGCCATTTCATTCATGAGAAAATTCAAGAAAATTTCATTTATGAGAAAATTCAAGAAAATTTCATTTCTACTCATTACGTAAAGACATGAGAACAATTGGGTGATCTCTTTACGAAAGCTCTTCTAGGTCCTCGAGTGGATTACCTTTGTAACAAGCTGAGCATGATTAATATCTATGCTATAGCTTGAGGGAGAGTGTTAGAATGTATAGGTATTTATATATGTATATGTATTGGTATAACTAGAGTAGTAAGTATAAAGTATATATAGGGGTGTAGGGGTGTCAATTGGACCCGGGACCTGAAGACTCGGACCCGGGGTTTCGAGTTGGGACCGGGTCTGGTCCCGACCCGGACCTGGAAAAATTTGATTACTAAAAAAAAAAACCCTAAACACTAACTAAACCAGCAGCAACAACTTCGTTCTTCTCTTCTTCTGAATAGCGCAAAATATTTTCCTTCTTGACCCAACCGTATTAATGCCCATGTCTAGGGGTGTCAATACGGGTCTGCGGGCTAGACCCCGACCAGACCCGAGACACACGGGTCGGGACCAATCCCGGCCCCGACAAAAAATGGGACCAAAAATTGGTCCCGATCCCGACCCGGACCCGATTTTATTTTTTTATAAAATTATTTACTTTGTTACTTAACTTATGGAAAGAATATCACGAGCCATTGCAGCAACTCCAGGATATCGATATTGACTAGACTTCCAAAAGTCTAGAATATCTAACGAAGCTCTCATATCAATCCTAGGATCATCTAAATATTGCTCAAGCTCCGATTTTTGAGGCATAACATCCGATTGAATCGCAACAAATTCCTATAAAAAAACCAAATTTATCAAACACATATTCAAACTAAACTAAACTAAATTAAAGCATACATTTGTAATAAATTTATACATAACATACCATTATCCTAGAAGTAGTTTATCTAGAAAGGAATTCCATTGGTTGTAACGCGTTTTGACTTCTACGAGACACTGAAGTGGATGATGAAGGAAGATCAAATGATGAGGTGGTCGGTGCACCTTGAGATGAACTTGTAGGTGTAGGTTGTGTAGTAGCATTAGTATACTCCATGAAAAGTAGTACCAGCTTTTCCATTAGAGACTTAGCTTTAGAAGGTCCAACATACTCACCATAAACCTTTGTAAAGCACCACTCAACAAAAGCAAATTTATATCGGGGATCTAAAATCACAGCAAAATCTAAAATCTTGCTAAAATCCCCCCAATACTTATCAAATTTTGCATACATAGGTGTTGCTATGGTTCTCATAAACTCATCAACGCTACCCATTGCTTCTGTCAAAGTCATATAGGCTGAAAATACACTTGTGAAGTACAGATTTGCAGTCGGATATTTACTTCCCGAGAAAAGAACAGTCATATCATAAAAGACGCCCAAGAACTTAGACACCTTCTCTACAATATCCCATTAAATGCTGGATGGACAACAAGATGTAAAGTTTGTATCAACTAACGCTAAAGTTGCCAAAACCCGACGGTAGTAAATAACACTCTCAAGCATTAGATACGTTGAATTCCACCTAGTTGGAACATCTTGTTTCAGATTTCTTTTACCATCAATTAAATAATCAACAACACATTCTAAGAATTTTTTCTTCCTAGCTTGAGATCCTTTCACATACTTGACACTTTCTCTAACTTTCTTTATAGCAGGATCCACTACTTTTTCTTTCAAACCATCTTGAACATAAAGATTAATTATATGTGCACAACATCGAATGTGAACACAATCTTCATTAAAAAATATCACTCCTCTATTCCTCAAATTTTCAACCAACAAATCAATACAAGAGTCATTAGCAGTAGCATTATCCAAAGTAATTGTCATAACTCTTTTGTCTACCCCCCAAGCAGTCAAACATGTTAAGAGTTTTTAAGACAAACATATACCATTATGAGGAGGTGACATATAGCTAATGTTCAAGATTCTTTTATGCATATTCCACTCTCTATCAATAAAGTAATATATCATTCGGTGGTAATAGAAGTCCAACAGTTAAAAGTGAAGCTAATCTTACCCGGTGCTCGTTGTAACATGGCTACAATTTTAGACCTCTCCCTCTTATACATTTTAACCACGTCAACTCTACAAGTATTTCTACTAACAACACTCAAATCATGTCCCTGGAGATAACGAAAAATGGGCCTTATACCCTCCCACTCAGTAAATTGAAATGGAAGATCATGCTTGATAACACATTGTGACATTAAATCTCTAAAAATAACACTATCAAAATCAGGCCTAGCGAGATGGCTCAATTGTACACATGGTCCTACTATATGAGACTGACCTGATTCGTGTTGCCCAACCTTTTGACAAACTCAAAAATGCTTCTTCATATTGTTAGTTCCATTGCTAGACTTGTACTCGTACTTTGCTCCACACTTCTTGCATTTTGACCAGCTACGATTGTCCCCTTCAATAGCCGACATGTAATCAAAAAATTGCCACCATTTTGAAGTGAGAGTTTTCTTCCTTTTATTACTTGCTGCAGTTGTTGTAGTTTCACTTCATTTGGACAATCACTGTTTCCTTCTTCTGTAGGTGGAAGTGGAACATCATCTAATCGGCTATCTTCTATGTCATCCCTTTCCTCCTCTGTTAGTATATTGCCCCAATTAGGTTCCAAGTCACTGTGATTTTCCATCTACATTTGGAAAAAAATTGTATATTAGAAGTTTATAACAAAAAAAATAGAGGACACATTTCTATTTCTATTTCCTAGCCAGCCACACCAAACACAAGCAAAACCAGTTACCATGAGAAGAATCAACAATAAATCAGTGATATCTAATGAGAAGAATCAAAACTCTAATCAGAAATATGTGAAGAATCAAAACTCTAATCTCTAATCAGAAATGTGTGAATAATAAATCAGTAATAAATGAGTTACGTGTATAGGGATCATCAACAAGCAAAATCAGTTACCATGAGAAGAATCAAAACTCTAATCTAACAGACATCTAATATCAATTATCAAGATTGCAATTAGATAACGGATTAATTAACAAACAATTAGATAACGGATTAATGATCAAGTTAGGATGGGTATTTGGGTAGTAACCTTGAAGAAGAGGTAGAAATCGGCGTTGCTACTGTACGAGGAGGTCAATGAAATCGGCGTTGTTGCTGGACAAGGAGGTAGAAATAGGCACGACGCTGCTGCTGGACGAGGAGGAGGGACGGTGATGGTGATAGTGTGGCAGCGTCGCTGCTGGAGGAGGAGGTCAGAGAGAGGTGGTGTGTCGGTGTGTGGCTGGCTGCGCTGAGAAGAAGTGAAGAACGAAAGAAACGAAAGGGAAAAAAAATTAGGGCATTGAAATTAGCCGGGTCTCGGGTCAGACCCGGATAGACCCGGCAACACCCGGGTCGAGACCAGACCTGGTCCCGACCCAAAACGGGACCAAAAATTGGTCTCGGACCCGACCCGAAACCCTGGATCCGGGACCGGATCTCAGGTCTCGGGTCTGGTTGACAGGCCTACCCATGTCCTTCAAATCCTCCAAAGTTAACATTGGCAGCACCTCATCATCTACCTCATGAATTTCAAACACAGGGGCGTACCTCCCTAACCCTAATCCATTCAACCATATCCTCACCCCCATCCTCTCCCACTCCCCCTCCATTATTATCCCTATACTCCCTCACTCCATCATCGCCATCCTCATCATCTGATGGCCCCGTTAATTCCACATCACGATGGTCTTGATCATGGTTATAACTTTCTTTTCCCCCAATTACCCTTCTCTTACTGTTACTATTATAGTAACACATTTCCCTCTCACTTCTTTCAATTCTCTCATTTCCATCCCCTAAATTCATTGGGCTTTGCTCTTTCAATTCACTTATTAAGTCGGGTCCGGGTCTGGACCCGGGACCCGGATAATTTTGCCGGGCCTAGATCGGGTTCCAGATTTGGGCCCATTTTTGGTCGGGACCGGGTTTGTCCCGACTGCTTATCTTCAGGTCTAGTCGGGTCTGAACCTATAGACCCGAATTGACACCCCTATAGGTGTGTACCCATTGTAATTAATAAGAAATACACTTTCTTCGTTTACTGAAAATCCAATACACAATAACGACTGCATTGATCTTGACAAGACTTACTACTTGGACAAGTTCCATGCATCCTCTTTAATGATTTAAAACTCTATCGTAATTTAATATTTTGTTTAATTAGCTTCTGTACTTTATTTGTTTAATAATTACCCGTACTGAGCTTTTTATATTTAATTATCCCTGTCATATAACAGTTTTAGTTCTTTAGCAGCTAAAAGTTACTACATGCACATCATAGAAGGGTGCGCTTGTTTCATGAATCCTTTACCATGCTCTTAAGTTCCTCTGCTGATTGTTATACTCCCGCTTTTCTTTTGTTGAACATTGGAATTGGGAATGATGTGTGACATGCATAGTAACTCTTACGAAAGTGGTTTCATTGACAATTTCACCACAATGCTTTTTTCATGAATGCTGGATGGTATCTTTGCCGGCCAACTTGGATTTCATCACATTCAACCATCGTGGCAAAGCTTTTCCGGCACAAAGCGACATGAAACTGAAACGTTAAGTTGTGTATCAGATCATCTTCCCGGGGTATTTTGGAGGAGAGAAGATCAAGACTACATTTAGAGAGTTGACAATGAAAATTAGTGCTATTAACATGCAGGACAACATTTTCACTATTTGCCATTAGATTCTGCACTACTAGTCTTTTGTTTCTCTTCTGCTGTTTTTATCACCATCACTCAACTCATAATTTTATAAAAAAAAATTCTTTTATTTTATGGGTAAGTTTTAATTTAAGAGTATAATAGTTAAATAAATAAAATGAAATCATTTTTTAGTCATATCAAACAATGTGTTTATTTAATTCAATTGAATCTTTCAATTTTATATTATTATACCAATCACTAGAGTTTATTCATTAATAGAATTCAATTTCTATTAATGAAATGAATTGAATTCATACATGATTTGATACCAAATACCCCCTAAAAGAAAACGAGACAAATGAGCATTTTGTAACGGCAAAAAATACTTTAAAAAAAACTAAGTATAGGGATATTAAACAAATAATTAATAAAGGAGATAATTAAACAAAATATTAAAGTGAGTTTTAAGTCATTAAACCTTTAATAAATGTATAATGTATGTATATTTTGACCTAAGAAAATGTATGTATATATAGGCGCGATGATTAATTCGTTACCATACCTTATACTTTTTCTGCTAATCATCATGCCATTTAAAGGCTACCTTAACCTCCCAGACTTTCCCTCCTAAATTATTAGGTTCTGAAATACCTACAGATCGATACCCGTTCCCTTTGTATATATTCTTCATACATAAACGGTTAAATCTACTTTTCTAAGACCGTATATTGTAAGCCTTTGCAACTATTATTATGGTTCAACATTGCACATTTTTAAATTAGAGGGGCCAAAATAGAACAATTTTAGAAATTATGGGGGTTTTATGCATTGTCCTTAAAAATATATATACCAATTAATGATTTTTTTGCACTTTGAGGATGAAATGAAGAGAGATGAAAGGTA
This sequence comes from Viola odorata, assembly GCA_963691705.1. NCBI lineage: Eukaryota > Viridiplantae > Streptophyta > Magnoliopsida > Malpighiales > Violaceae > Viola > Viola odorata. Next base: position 45,669,444 of record OY829539.1, on the reverse strand, counting down.
TCTTGTTTGTTGACAAAATATTAATTGCCCAACTTAACTAGCTAGCTATTTATTGCACATATTAATTCTTTGCTCTTTTTGTTTGTTTGCCTGCTAAAAACAAGCCAGGAGAAGGAGTTCTAGTTAATAGTTATGACATGCCTAAATAAAAGATTTTTTTAATTATATTTATTAATTAAAATGTAATAAATATCACATCAAAATAATTAAAATAAAATCAATAAAATAAGATTAATCCCCTAAAAAAATAAGATTAATAAAAAATATTACTATTTTAAATAAAAATATATACATAAAATTAGTTTTACTATGTTGGATTAACTCTGGCCGGCCTTCTTATGGAGGTCAAGTGAAGGCCTGAACCCGCCTCGATTTTTTTTTGTTGTTGACGAAAACAGAAATTCCATTTAAGAATGAAAAGGAATTGAATACTTGTCTTATGGGCCAAAGGATGATAGGAGTGCACTTTATTATGGCAAGGGCGTTACGTGTGCGTATACCCTTGATTTACCTCTCTTTTTAATTAGGCCCATTCTGTCGAAGACGCCCAAAAATATTACGTACGCGCGACGCTCATATGGTTTCGTTACATGAATCAATCTTTCAATTTCATCTTAAATTTGCATCCACAAAGAAGCATATATTTTAATAGCCAATTTATAAGTATTTCATAAACATAACATCACATAAGCACATAACCGTATAGACACGACAAGATTAACACCAAGGCATGAGAAATAATGAAATGCATCTCTGATTGGTTGTCGAAGACGTAAAAAATAATAATACAAATCTACTAACAAATACACAATAAATTGTATACAGTGGCAATAGGGTCGATCCATAGGGACTAAGGATAGACGCTGACTTTTGTGTGTGACAAGGGCAAACAGACCGAAATAGTAGCAAATATGGGGTTTTGAAGAGTTGTTTGTTTAATTACTAAGAATGCAATAATTAACAGAATTAAAATAAGTAGGAAATCAGTGGAGAAAGGGTACTCGGTAGGAATCCATCTCCGGTTGCATTTGTAGTAAGCCGGTCATCGGTGTAAGGATCTTCTACCCATGGCTAGTAGATGTGCTATGGGGACCAGGTACGTTTAGGTCCCCTGCTTTCCTTCGTACAAGAAACTACCCCAAGGTACGTTTATGGAGTAGTCTTGACACTTCGCCGTCCTCCAAGGTACGTTTATGGAGACAATACTAAAAGGCCCATTAAGAAGAGGAAAGACACATCTAGGGCGAGACACTCAGTACGTTCGAGGCACTACCCTAATTACTTGTTTAACCCAACTGAATGAGAACAGTTGTCGCACCCCCTTTTTGGATATTTTCCTAATGCGACGCGGGTTTGGGACTGGATGTGAGACGAAATCGGACTCATCTCACATGATGCATATGAAGTCGCTACCCTAATTTGTTTCTAGGTTTAGGGAACCTAAAGTCATGGCTTAAAAAAATAAAAAGCTAAGGCAATGTGGGTCTGAACCTGAGAACAGTGGTTCGGGGTCGTGTTATGGACTCGGGAAGGTGTTAGGCACCCGAGTCACATTCTAAAAAGGTTACCGGAGAAGTGTTTAATCATGATTGAAAATAAAAAATTTATGTGATCATGCCCAACAGATAAATAATTCACACGAATATAGATGTGAAAAACGTGAAATAAATAAAAAGGTAAGAAACGTTTACTTGAGAAGAGTATGGGCGGTTTTACCCTTTTGGATCGAGGGTATGAGGCGTACTTATGAAGGGTACGGGTTGATTTACCCTATAGAGACGAGATTATTAGTTCGGGAAAAGAATAGTCAAAAAATAGGTAAATATTTAATGACTTATCGCGAGTGGAATAATTAATTTTAGCGATTGAATGGGAGTGGAATATTTATTTAGGCATGCAAAAATTATTAATTAAAAAGGTACGAGCATACGAATAATCAGAATCAAAATTATCGCAAGCGAAATAATTATTTTTGACGATTATGCGTAAGCAGAATAATTAAACATGCAAAAGCATAAGAAATTAATAATAAAACATGCAAGCATACGAAAATTAATAGTACAAGCATACGAAAATTAAACACGCAGGCATACGGAAATTAAACACTACAAGTGCAGAAAATAAATAAATAGGCATACAAAAATTAAATAGTACAAGTGCAGAAAATAAATAAACAGTACAAGCATACGGAAAATTAAATAAAGAATACAAGCATACGGAAATTGGTCCGAAAAAATAAATACGACGGGCCAAAATTAGGTTCGGCCCACGGCTGGGCCCATCATACCAGCCTATCTTCTCTTCTCTCCTTTCCCGTTTGGGCTTGGCTCACCCTTCTTTTTATTCCAATTTGGGCTTGGTACAAGCCAAGCCCATCAACCAAATTAAAAACATCCCTTCACTATTCATCATCTTCTTCTCTCGTCTGCGTCTTCTCCAACTACAAAGACAGCAAGCAACGAAGGAGATCAGCCCCGAGTTCAGCACGGCAGCGGCAAGGAGAGGCACGACAACGATCAGGCGAGGCTCAGCAGCAGCAGCAAGGCTCAGCGACGACGAGGAGCTAGGCCACAACAGCTGGTCGGGGCGAGGCACAACAGTACGACGACGAAGTACAGCGACTCGGCAGCTTGGCAGCACAACAGTGGCGAGCAGCTTGACAGCACAACAGCTCGGTGGGGGCGAGGCACCAACCCAGCAGCGGCGAGGCGCGGCACGGCAGTACGGCGGAGAGGCACATCGGCTCGGCAGTGGTGACGCAGCGGTGGCGAGCAGCTTGGCAGCACAGCAGCTCGGTGGTAGCTCTTTGGTGGTGACGGAAAGAAAATGGCAGTGCTGCGGCGGTGGAGGATGGAGGGCAGTGGATGATGTTGGCGAATGTGTGCTCCCCCCTATGCTTGTGGCTTCGGCCTCTATTTATAGAAGCTTGAGGCGGTGGAGGAGATGAGGTGGCCGAGGAGAACAGTGGAAAAGACATCGTGTTGATCTTGGCCGGGGAAGGATCAAGAAGGCCGAACAGTAAGGCGGTTTGAGGAAAAGATGTGGCTGAGAATTGGGTTCGTGCATGAACCAAAAGAAAAATGCATGCCTACGTGTTAATTACTCCAACCATTTGATTTTGGTTGACTTTCAAAAGTCAACTAGATCAATGGTGGAGATGAGGTTTGATTTATTATTTAATTATTCGGTTCAAGCTGACTGTACTAGCAATTTTGCGAGAAAATGAATATAAACTCGAACCGAAACTGTTAAAATGTACAATAAAATAAACTAAGATAAATAGTATATAGTAAGTGATGAAAACTTCGCTATATGGCTCGATAAAAAAATATTCGCTTGTAAGCAATAAAAGTCTGAGCGTAACAAAACGGTAAAATAAAAACTGAATGAAACGCAAAGAGATAGCGCGAGTTAGAAAAATAATAAAAAATAAGTAGCTAATAAGCGACATTGTTCGACCCTTGGTTTCGAGAATTTGACTCGGGAACCGATACGGGTTCGAACGGAAAAAATGATAAAGATGCAAAAAAAATACGAAATAAAATTTAAAAGACATAAGGCGTGAAAATAAACATCAGATTGACAACAATAAATGAGAGTATGACTTTAGAAAATTGCTGACAAGAAATGCAAAAATATTTTTGACAAAAAATTTAAAATCCAAAATCGGGTAGCAACAGTTGCCCCCTCTTTACTGTCTTATCAAAAATCTGGTGTAGCCGAGATTTTTGATGAGCAGTAAAGATGGTTGCTCTCGAACCAGCAATGGTTTGAAAAATGCAAAATGTAAATGCAGACTTCGCTGATAATGGGATGAAAAGTAGATGCAGAAATATAAATGACGTGTCCCTCATAGTGGGGTAAAATGTAGATGATGACTTCCCTGATAATGGGGTGAAATGCAAATTGCAGAACTGTAAATGACGACTTCCCTGATAGTGGGGTAAAATGTAGATGATGAAATGTAAATCAGGTAGGGCGAGGGTAGCACTCGCAGTCCATACCTTTGTGCAGAAAAGTAAATGGTGATGTAGCTTTGCTTGGGCGTTGTTGCCCCTGCTTGGAAAACTCCAGTCAGACGTTGTTGCCTGTTGGAGGCTGATGCGAAATCCTTCCGGACGCTGCTGCCCGTTGGATGTCAGTGCTGAATTCCTCTCGGACGCTGCTGCCCGTTGGATGTCAGTGCTGAATTCCTCTCGGATACTGTTGCCCGTCAGAGGTTGATGCTGAAGATGTAAATGCATGATAGAACGCTAAAAAGTCATCTTTTCATCATCCTTTTACTTCTGTTTTGGGATGATGATACTGCTAATTGTTGCTCTTTAACTCCTTTTCTACAGAGACACTGCCGAGAAGCAGAAATTACCAATTGGAGCCAAAAGAGCCTCTATCAGAGCTGTTTTGCTTAGCAAAGAAATATAGGATCCCAGACCTGGGATAAGACGAGGATTTGGAAGCGTTGACCATAGTCAACCGACTTAAAAGCTATCTGGGCCGCAAGATTGATTCATGGGCCGTGAGCGGATTTGAAGAATCTAGCTGGAGTCTCCCGAAAGAAAAGAAGTTCATCTGTAACTAGAACTCCTTCATCTATTAGAATTACCAATCCCCTCTTTTTGTATTTAAATAAACAATCTCGCAAGAGTAGATATCAATCTTCTCTTCGTCTTTTGAATTTTGAATCAGAGATAGGTTTTGTTATTTAAAGCTGCCGCTGTGTAGAAGAGAGGTATCTCTTCTCTCCCGAATTTTCTACCATTGTTACGGCTTAATTTATTCTCTTAGCTTTAATATAATTCGGATTCAGTTTATGCTTGTCTCTTTATTATTATTATTATTGTTATGTCTATTATAGGCTAAACGCCTTCTTCTTAGTAAGGATTCAAAGCCATGATTCTTAGGTTGTGAGATCAAATAGCACTTCACACACACTATACTTGTATTCTTGTTCTTCTTGTTTGCATGACAGTTTGTCCATGTTCTTAGTAAAGTCTGATCAGCTTCACATAAGGTTTGGGCGATTACAGTCTTTTTTGGCGGCTTTGGAGTCTACATTGCCAAGAGAAATACGAAGGCAACTAGCTAGTGACAGCTAGAAGAAGGATCAGACCTGGTTTATAGGATAGACACGAATCTCTATCCCAGGCCTGGGATTAGGTCTTTCCCTGCGTCTATCAATTGCCCTGATTAAATCCTATAGAGTGTCTCTTAGGATTGTTAGGGTGATTAGGGACTTCCAATAGAGTCTCTTTGGAAGTCTTGTATAGGAGGAAAGTAGGAGATCTAGGTGACCAATACCTGGTCTCTATAGCCTTCCTATAAGTTTAGTGTTTACCACTCCTGCATCTATGATCAACTTATTTGAATCATGAGCTATAAGAAATCCTTACTGGGAAGTCATCATCCGCTAATTAATATCATCCACTACATCTTTTGTTTTGTTTAATTCTGTTAATCTAAATTACTTGCACCAACCAACAACTCATATTGGTATTTACCACCCTTTTAATTTTATACAAAGACTTGATTTTAATCCACCGAGTCTCTGAGGAACGATCCTTTTACCACATACTGCAATTAAATTATATACGTGCATGGTAAATTGTAACTTAATTTATTTTGACGGTCTCGGCACCCATCAAATTTTGGCACCGTTGCCGGGGACTCAACGGTATTAAATAATTTTCTTTGTTTGTTTATGACCAGGTCTTCAGGTGAGCCATTAATCCAATACAACCCAAAAATTACACGTGAGGAAACGCAATATCGGAAGCGCACCAAGAGACAGGGGTCTGAGCCAGAAGTAAGCTCTGAGCAATCGCACTCGTTCAACCATATCCCAGACCAGGGAGAAGGTTCATCCTTTGCACCTAGAAACAACCCTGTCCCAGACCAACCAGAAATGGAAAACCCCAATCCAGATCAAGAGGACAATATTCCACCGCTACCACCACCACCTGAGCAGACTCTTAGGCAGTATCACAATGATGGACCACCACCAGATACCTATTTCTGTATCCAGTACCCACCAGCTGAAAATGATTGGAATTTAAAACCCAATACTATTCACAACCTGAAGAAATTCTATGGCCTGCCAAGTGAGAACCCGTTTAAACACCTTCAAAGCCTCCATTGGGAGTGTGAAACCCTCAAACCACCTAGGGTGGATATCAACAGAGCCAAACTTAGAGCTTTTCCTTGGACTCTTGAGGACAAGGCTAGGAACTGGTTTCTAAGTCTGCAACACAACTCTATCACAACATGGCCCCAAATGTTGACGGTGTTCCTAAATAAATATTGGTCTTCCACCAAGGCTGGAAATGCCAGAAATAACATCGTATCCATTCACCAGGATCCGAGCGAAGATTTTGGAGAGTACTACCAACGTTATAAAGACCTATAAGAGATCTGTCCGAATCATGGAGTCTCGGATCAAAATCTGATCCAGTACTTCTACGATGGTATGATCCATAGGGACAAGGTGATGCTAGATGGAGCAGCAGGAGGTGCCCTCCAGGATTGCACTTTGACAAAAGCCAACAATCTACTCCAGACACTGGCAGAAAATTGCTACCAAAATGGACCAGCTGACAGAGGCACGAGTACAGGTAATGTATCTTTCTTTGAGCAGAAATTTACTGAGATTTCTAACCGTTTAGATAATCTCCAAGCAGGTCAACAGGTTCAGGTACAACAAATTCAACCCTTCTCATGCGGCTTATGCTGCCAGCAAGGACATTCTTCGGATCAATGCTTGCTAGTTACTGGAACACCCGAAGAAGTCAGTGCAGCAAATCAATACAATCAACAATATGGAAGGTTCCCACCTCACAAGCCAAGATTTAATCCTAATCAATATAATAACAACCCAGGTTGGAAGGAAAATACGAATTCCAACACCATAGTTCAGCCAAACTATAGCCAGAACCAATCCTACCCAAATCAAATGCCTCCTCCTCCCATGAACTTACAAAACTTCGTGCCCAGACCCAATGCTCCCCAAAACCCCATTCCCCAACAGCCACTTGCAACAACAGTGGATGGAATAAAGGAAACTCTTAGCCAGTTTATGAAAGCAACTCAAGCGTCTCTTTCGAACGTTGAGAAACAGATTACACAACTGAATATAAACAGCAATGAGCAGGGAGCCAAGTTACCAGCATCAACAGTAGATAACCCAAAGCACAACGTCTCAGCTATGACGTTGAGGAGTGGCATAGAGACCCCAGGGATGGGAACGAAGAAATCTGATACACCTATATCAGACCAAATTGAAGCAGAAGTCGAGGTAATTCCAGAAACTCCATTACATACAACCCCTACTCCTGAAGTAGCTACCACCAAGAAGGACCAGGTAATTCGCCTTCCTTTCCCTGACAGGTCTGAAAAGACCAAGAAGGTTAAGGAAGAAAAAGCAATTTTGGATCTATTTCGAAAGGTAGCAGTTAACGTTCCTTTATTAGATATGATAGCACAGGTTCCAAAATATGCAAAATTCTTAAAGGAGCTATGTACTAATAAGAAGAGACTTGCAGGGGTAGAGAGGATAAACATGAACGAGAATGTTTCAGCCGTCTTCCAAAAGAAGCTACCAAACAAATGTAAAGACGGAGGGACATTCGTGATACCTTGCCAAATTGGAGAACAGAAGATCGAGAAGGCTTTATGTGATTTGGGAGCAGGCATAAATGTGTTATCTTTGACAATTTTTAATAGCTTGAACATTGGAGAATTGAAAGAAACAAGGCTGGTTATTCAATTAGCAGATCGATCTATAATTTACCCTGTAGGTGTTGTAGAAGATGTGTTAGTACAAGTCAATGACTTTGTTTTCCCTGCAGATTTCTATATAGTTGACATGGGTAACGAACAGACTACTAAATCTACTGAGATATTATTGGGCAGACCTTTCTTAAGGACTGCTTGAGCTAAAATTGATGTCTTTGGTGGCTGTTTAACTTTAGAATTCATGGGAGAAATAATTTCTTTTAACATGTACGATGCTATGCGATATCCAGAGGATTTACATTGTCTAAATTTTATTAATGTCGTTGATCTGGATGATGAAGATATTTATGAAATTGACAATGCAGATCCCCTTGAGTATGTTCTCACAAGAAGCATTGATTACTTTAAACTCGAGGAACTAGAAAGCAAAGTGGAAGTCAGGGAAGAGATTAAGGAAGCAGTATATGAGCTGGATGCGGCCAAATTAATAGAAGTAAATCTGAAAGTTATAGATTTACCTGTGACTAATAATTCTTTAGTCCCTTCTGTTTTACAGGCCCCAGACCTGATATTGAAGCCACTTCCCAGTCACTTGAAGTACTGTTTCTTAGGCCAGGGAGAAGGCCTGCCAGTGATAGTCTCAAACAAGCTATCTCGGTTAGAAGAGGAAAGACTCCTGAGAGTCTTGAAGGACAACAGAGAAGCTATAGGATGGACTATAGCTGACATAAAAGGAATTTCACCTGCTATATGCACACACAAGATCCACCTGGAAGAAGACTGCAAAACAGTGAGGCAACCACAAAGGAGACTTAATCCTCCTATGATGGACGTCGTCAAACAGGAAGTATTAAAACTTTTAAGTGCTGGAGTGATATATCCCATATCTGATAGCACTTGGGTTAGTCCAGTACAGGTAGTCCCAAAGAAGACGGGAATGACGGTAGTGGAAAATGCTGAAGGACAATTAGTGCCAACTCGAGTACAAAATGGATGACGAGTATGCATCGATTATAGGAGACTCAATTCAGCGACAAGGAAAGATCATTTTCCTATCCCTTTCATCGATCAAATGCTTGAACGACTGTCAGGTAAGTCTCACTATTGTTGCCTTGACGGGTATTCTGGTTTTCACCAAATACCCGTCGCTTCTGAGGATCAAGACAAAACTACTTTTACATGTCCATTTGGAAATTTTGCGTATAAACGCATGCCCTTTGGATTGTGCAATACACCTGCAACTTTCCAAAGGTGTATGATGAGTATTTTCTCTGAATTCATAGAAAAAGGAATAGAAGTTTTTATGGATGATTTTACTGTTTATGGCGACTCTTTTGATGAATGTCTAGAAAATCTTGAGAAAATTCTAAAACGCTGCCTAGAAACAAACCTTGTTTTAAACTATGAGAAGTGTCATTTCATGGTTAATCAGGGTCTAATTTTAGGCCACATAGTTTCTCAAAAAGGAATAGAAGTAGATAAGGCTAAAATAGATGTTATTGACTCCTTGCCATATCCTACTAACGTGCGTGAAGTTCGTTCCTTCTTAGGGCATGCAGACTTTTATAGAAGATTTATTAAAGATTTTTTGAAAGTTGCTGCCCCACTTTGCAGGGCCCTACAGAAGGAAACAGAGTTTAAATTTGACTCTGATTGTGAGGCTGCTTTTGACACATTGCAGAAGAAGTTAACAACAACCCCCATCATTAAAGCTCCAAACTGGAATTTACCATTTGAAATTATGTGCGATGCTTCTAATAATTCTGTTGGTGCTGTTTTAGGACAAAAAGAAGGACGTGATCCACACGTTATCTATTATGCGTCTCGCATGCTTGACGATGCACAAAAAAATTATACAACAACAGAGAAAGAATTATTTGCCATAATTTTTGCTTTAGATAAATTCCGTGCATACTTATTAGGAACTAAAGTTGTTGTTTACTCAGATCATGCAGCGTTACGCTATTTGCTAGTCAAAAAGGAAGCCAAACCGAGGTTGATCAGATGGATTTTACTGCTCCAGGAGTTCCACCTAGAGATTAAAGATAAAAGTGGCAAGGAGATCTAGTAGCAGATCACTTAAGCAGATTACTCGTGAAACCAGACCATGAACCAGTAAAAGAGGAATTTCCAGATGAAGCCCTTTTCTTTGCCCTGGGGGAAGGACCAGATGAAAGCCTTATCCTTGCCCTGGTGGAAAGACCATGGTATGCAGATATAGCCAATTTCCTGCATTCAGGTAAGTTCGATCAGGACATGACATACAGAGAAAGGGAAAAGGTAAGAAGAGATTCCAAATTTTATGTATGGGATGAACCCTACATGTGGAACATCGGAAAAGATCAAATTTTGAGGAGATGTGTTCTCCAAAATGAATTTGAATCTATTTTAAGATTCTGCCATACAGAGGCATGTGGAGGTCATTACGGACCTAAAAGAACAGCATTAAAAATTCTTGAATGTGGCTTCTATTGGCCAACACTCTTTAAAGATTGCCATCTTTTCTGTATGAACTGTCCTAGCTGCCAAAAAGTTGGCAATATATCTGCTAGAAATGAAATGCCTTTGAACCCCATCTTTTCTTGTGAAGTATTTGACGTCTGGGGAATCAACTTTATGGGTCCTTTTCCCAGGCCTGGGGGAAACCAGTATATTATACTTGTTGTTGATTACTTATCTAAGTGGGTTGAGGCCAAAGCTACTGCAGCCGATGATGCCAAAACTGTGGTTTCTTTTCTAAAGTCTCACATTCTTAACAGGTTTGGAGTACCCAAGGTATTAATCAGCGACAGAGGGACCCACTTTTGCAATAAGGTAGTTACTGCCTTACTTGCAAAATATCAGGTCAATCATAGGGTGTCCACAACATACCACCCCCAGACCAATGGGCAGGTAGAAGTCTCAAACAGAGACGTGAAGGCCATCCTAGCAAAGACAGTTAATCCAAACAGAAAAGACTGGAGTCAAAGATTAGACGACGCTCTTTGGGCATACAGGACGACATTTAAGACTCTCATAGGCACAACTCCTTACAACCTAGTATATGGAAAATCTTGCCACCTTCCTGTCGAACTAGAACACAACAAGTCCTTTTGGGCGATAAAGCAGTGTAACTTGGAGCTAAAAAGAGATGCAGCAGCAAGGAAACTACAACTCCAAGAATTGGAAGAGAAGCGCAGAGATGCATATGAAAACTCCCAACTCGTAAAAGCTAAAACCAAGAAATACCATGACAGTATCATTAAGGATAAAAACTTTCATGTGGGCCAGAAAGTGTTACTATTTAATTCTAGATTTAGACTCTTCGCAGGGAAATTAAAATCTAGATGGATGGGTCCATATATTGTTGTTAACATTTACCCTTATGGTGCTATTGATATACAGGATACGAAGAAGGGAATGACGTTCAAAGTTAATGGCCAGAGGCTTAAACCTTACCATGAAGGATTTCAGAGTCACACGGTGGAGCAAGTTCAAGTCCACCCTTGTTTGGATAAATGATTAATTCCATGTCTAGTCCAAGACATAAAAGAAGGACGCTACATGGGAGGCAACCCATGCTTTTGCACCATTTTAAAACTTATCATTTATTTAGCTTGAATAAAAGATTAAGGACCTGATGGAATTTCGTTTGATTTCTTTTATCAGGAAAATCAGGAGGCAGTTACAGTTGACGTTGATCTTATCCCAGGTCGGGGATAAGAGATTTTTAGGAAGCAGATTTTGAGTGGGTAGAAGTACTCTTATCCCAGGGCTGGGAGAAGAGTCCTAGAAAGATAAGTCTGGGAATTCGCAAAATAAAGTAAAAAGCAGACCAAGAAAGAGAAAAATATCCCATCATTATTTTTCCAACGGTAATATTATTTGATTAATATGACCGTTGTCCACCGAAACCAAAACTCTTCCTCTATCCTAAATCCGATCATTATTCCCAACTAAACTAAAACTCCTCCCTAATTTTTTCATAAAGCAAAACCCTAATCAAGCAGATCCACCATCATCATCCTTCTTCTTCTCTACTTCTTCATCAATCCCAGACCTAAAATCCAGAATCTAACCATGGTTCTCACCAGAGCTGGCAAAGATTCCAAACCCAATTCAAGAAAGGCTACAAAGCAAGCAGCCAAATCAAAACCCAAAAGCAAGCCAAAGGCCGTGATCATAAGCACTCCTCCACCTTCACCACTGAACGAAAGATCAGGCACACCAGTGGTGGGTGAAACCCAGATTTCACCCCCTCCAGCCGCACCGCCCTCTCCTCCTCCGGCCAGAGATGCAACACCACCACCACAGCCCGAAAACCCAACGCATATTGCCTCGCCTGGTCCTCAAGAACAGTCGCCACCGCCGTCGTCCCCAGTGATCGACGAAGCCCCAGCAACGCAAGAGCAAGAACAAATACCAGAGCAGGTTCCTGAGATTCTTCTACCAGAGCCATCAGGTCAGGTCAAAAAATCGGTTCAAGAGGGAGCAGAGCAAGCTAAAGCTGCCATTGATCAGACGGTTGAGTCGCCAGAGCATAACTCCACTAGCTCTGGTGAAGAAACCGCCTCTGATCCCACATATAAAATCAAGCCGACGGAGACTGTAGATGATAGCGAGGAGGACCAGGAGGAGATTCCCTTGTCTCGCCTCAGAAAGGGAAAGCAACATCAATTGCCTCCAGTAAAAGCCAGTGTGGGGGAAAAGAGAAAAGAGCCAGAAAGAAGGACCCCAGGTGCCCCAAAAACAAAAGCTTCCATCAGGCCTGATGATGAAGCTAGTGGCAGCCAAGCCAAACAAAAGAGGACAAAAACAAAGGCCAATGCAGCCAACACCAGGCCTGAACAGAAAAGCCCCCATTTGCCTCTCAACAAGGCACAAAGACCAGGGATGCCTTCTCAACAGCCAGCCCAGATGGAACAGAAGGGCTACGTCAGAATAAAGTCCAGAGCAAAAGGAGGACGATCTTCAAAACAGGTACCAGCCCTTGAGAATCTCAAGGGTTGGCTTAATTTTGATGATTTTGAGTATATGGAACGTCTAACTGTTAGAGTTAAGGATGAAGCTATTGCATGTGCACGATGTGATTACCAATTGCTTGATGACCTTGACCTGATAGACCCCATTACTAAATATATCCAGAATATAGGATGGGAGCCCTTGTTTTTCCTTGAGCACCCTACTTTCTTTGATCTCACACTAGAATTTTATACATCCTTTTGGATGAATACTAAGAAGAAAGTAGGTGTTAAAGAGGTTAACTTCAGATTAATGAACAAATATGCCCACTATACCATGGATGAATTTAATGAGTTTATTGGTTTTGTGTCTAAGGAAGAATTGACTGCTGACTGGTATGTTAATTGCTTGACTGATTATCCTGATTTTCCACTGTTTGATAAGCAAGATGCATGGAAACAAATCACTAAGGATCCTACTGCACGTTTTGATGATAGCCATGCCAAGGCACATGCCATTCCAGATTTATCTCTTAGGATCATTCACAGATTTTTAGCTATTAATTTTTCTGGAAAATCTGGTATTACTGGTGTGATTTCTAAGCAGGAATTGTTCTTTCTCTGGTGTATGGTCAATGAGCATAAATTGAACTTAGGATTTTAGCTTTGCAAGCAATTTAAATCTGTTAAGAATAAGATGCCAATGGGATCCTTAATCACTGCCTTTGCTGTCAAACATAGGGGTCTAGATGTGTCTACTTGCGATCTATTTAAATCATCTAATTTGTGCATTTTAGATTTAAAATCTTTGGATGCCATGGGATACTTTCACCTTGATGAGAATCGTGTGCTGCGCAGTAACACAGGTTTCACTCCCGTTGAAGACCACGTCTATTCAAAGAAGAACCAAGGGATCTTCATTTTTGAAAAAGACTTTTGCAGCACAGAAAATGGCCTCTACATCAGACCAGGGATCGCAGCCACCACAAAACCAGATTCCCAGGGCTGGGGGAGAGACACAAAGCATGGCAACAATGATGACCACAATGATGGCCCACCAAGAGCTTTTGCAGAAGACCGTTGAGCAGCTAGGATCCCAGGTCCAGAAGCTGATTGAAGACCAAAAGCATTCAACTGCTATTCAACAGCAGCTCCTGGAGAAATTCATGCAAAGCACCTTCCCACCCAACCCATGATTGCCCCGGGTATTTCTTTTCCTTGTTATTTATTTTATTTTAGTTAAACGTCGAGTCTTCTTACTCTCTCACACTTCGAGGACAAAGTGTCATCTAGTGTGGGGGAGACTTTTTGTGTTGATGATCTGTTTTGATTGTTTGAAAGAGTCAGTATAAAGAGTCTATTTTCAAATTAGTGTCGTGTCTGTTTGTCTTGAGCATGCTTTATTTTGATTTTATTGCATGTTTGTAGATAAATTTTGTGTGTCCGAACAAAGATCATGAAAATCAGTTTCAGAGCATGCAATTCATCACTTAGGAAACAAAAGATGCTTGAGTTCATAAGTCCATGTTTTATTACCAAGGTATAATTTTTCCAATACTTGTGAAACTCACTTAATCTACATAGGGTCATGATACTTGGGCTTGATGATTGAATTTTGCGAGAGAAAGCATGTAGAACTGGCATTCTTTACCCTGCTGCCTTCAACACATTGACTATCTCTATAGGCCTACCCCTGAAATCATTTTTAGAAGTTTAGCAGCTATGAAAAAGAAAAAAAATATCGAATAAAAATATTATGTTGCTGCTTTGGTATTCATGCCTCAATTAAGCAAGAATATCCAAGGAACTACAATCAGCTCTAAAAAAAGGAAAATTTGCATGTCTTGGTACCCAGGCCTAATTTAAGCGAGGGTAACTAAGAAACTTCAGCTGATCAAATTTAAGAAAGAAATTAGGAAATGCCTAGGGGGTAGGCTGAAAATCTATCCAGTCAATGTGAAGGGGGTGGTAGAAGGAAATGAGAATTGTTCTATGTGTTTTCAACTGCAGGGATCGATTGCTAAGCACTCGATTATGGGACTATATCAGATCAGGTGAGTTTCGAGTCTTGGTCAAGCCTTGGTAATATTGGATTGAGCTATGTGCTTAAGTATCTGTGGATCTTATGTGATGAACTGGGTGCTCTGAAGTAGATACTGATTGATCTTTGTTTATATGTGTTTTGTTTTGTTGAGTCTTATGTTAGGTTAGAAATGCTTGGGGGCAAGCATAAGATAGTATGGGGGATTTGATAGAACGCTAAAAAGTCATCTTTTCATCATCCTTTTACTTCTGTTTTGGGATGATGATACTGCTAATTGTTGCTCTTTAACTCCTTTTCTACAGAGACACTGCCGAGAAGCAGAAATTACCAATTGGAGCCAAAAGAGCCTCTATCAGAGCTGTTTTGCTTAGCAAAGAAATATATGATCCCAGACCTGGGATAAGACGAGGATTTGGAAGCGTTGACCAGAGTCAACCGACTTAAAAGCTATATGGGCCGCAAGATTGATTCATGGGCCGTGAGCGGATTTGAAGAATCTAGCTGGAGTCTCCCGAAAGAAAAGAAGTTCATCTGTAACTAGAACTCCTTCATCTATTAGAATTACCAATCCCCTCTTTTTGTATTTAAATAAACAATCCCGCAAGAGTAGATATCAATCTTCTCTTCGTCTTTTGAATTTTGAACCAGAGATAGGTTTTGTTATTTAAAGTTGCCGCTGTGTAGAAGAGAGGTATCTCTTCTCTCCCGAATTTTCTACCATTGTTACGGCTTAATTTATTCTCTTAGCTTTAATATAATTCGGATTCAGTTTATGCTTGTCTCTTTATTATTATTATTATTGTTATGTCTATTATAGGCTAAACGCCTTATTCTTAGTAAGGATTCAAAGCCATGATTCTTAGGTTGTGAGATCAAATAGCACTTCACACACACTATACTTGTATTCTTGTTCTTCTTGTTTGCATGACAATTTGTCCATGTTCTTAGTAAAGTCTGATCAGCTTCACATAAGGTTTGGGCGATTACAGTCTTTTCTGGCGGCTTTGGAGTCTACATTGCCAAGAGAAATACGAAGGCAACTAGCTGGTGACAGCAAGAAGAAGGATCAGACCTGGTTTATAGGATAGACACGAATCTCTATCCCAGGCCTGGGATTAGGTCTTTCCCTGCGTCTATCAATTGCCCTGATTAAATCCTATAGAGTGTCTCTTAGGATTGTTAGGGTGATTAGGGACTTCCAATAGAGTGTCTCTTTGGAAGTCTTGTATAGGAGGAAAGTAGGAGATCTAGGTGACTAATACCTGGTCTCTATAGCCTTCCTATAAGTTTAGTGTTTACCACTCCTGCATCTATGATCAACTTATTTGAATCATGAGCTATAAGAAATCCTTACTGGGAAGTCATCATCCGCTGATTAATATCATCCACTACATCTTTTGTTTTGTTTAATTCTGTTAATCTAAATTACTTGCGACCAACCAACAACTCATATTGGTATTTACCACCCTTTTAATTTTATACAAAGACTTGATTTTAATCCACCGAGTCTCTGAGGAACGATCCTTTTACCACATACTGCAATTAAATTATATACGTGCATGGTAAATTGTAACTTAATTTATTTTGACGGTCTCGGCACCCATCAATGCAAGTCTATGTGAACTGCCACACAAAACTTGGAAGGTGGGGTTTTGAACCGCCACGAACTTTGAAGAGGTGGGGTGAACCGCCACACGAAATTTTGAAAGGTGGGGTCTTGAACCGCCACACTAAATTTTGAAAGGTGGGGTTTTGAACTGCTACACAAAATTTTGAAGAGTGGGGTTTTGAACCACCACACGAAAGTTTGGAAGGTGGGGTCTTGAACCGCCACACTAAATTTTGAAAGGTGGGGTTTTGAACCGCCACACAAAATTTTGAAGAGTGGAGTTTTGAACCACCACACGAAATTTTGAAAGGTGGGGTCTTGAACCGGCACACTAAATTTTGAAGAGTGGGGTTTTGAACCACCACACGAAATTTTGAAAGGTGGGGTCTTGAACCGCCACACTAATCTTGAAAGGTGGAGTTTTAAACCACCACACGAAATTTTGAAAGGTGGGGCCTTGAACCGCCATACGAAATTTTGAAAGGTGGAGTTTTGAACCACCACACGAAATTTTAAAAGGTGGGGTCTTAAACCACCACACGAAACTTTGAAAGGTGGGGTCTTGAACCGCCACACTAAATTTTGAAGAGTGGGGTTTTGAACCACCACACGAAATTTTAAAACGTGGGGTTTTGAACCACCACACGAATCTTGAAAGGTGGAGTTTTGAACTGCCATGCTAAATTTTGAAAGGTGGGGTTTTGAACCGCCACACAAATCTTGAAAGGTGGGGTTTTGAACCGCCACACGAAATTTTTGAAAGGTGGGTGGTGTGGGAAGCATGATCCGCCGCACGAAGTTGATTGTGGAGTGGTAACGTGCTCCATTCAGATGTTTGCTTGGTAGATGGTGTAGGGAGCGTGATCCGTCGCACGAAGTTGATTGTGGAGTGGTAACATGTTCCATTCGGATGTTTGCTTGGTGGATGGTGTAGGGAGCGTGATCCGCCGCACGAAGTTGATTGTGGAGTGGTAACATGCTCCATTCGGATGTTTGCTTGGTGGATGGTGTAGGGAGCGTGATCCGCCGCACGAAGTTGATTGTGGAGTGGTAACATGCTCCATTCGGATGTTTGCTTGGTGGATGGTGTGGGGAGCGTGATCCGCCGCACGAAGTTGATTGTGGAGTGGTAACGTGCTCCATTCGGATGTTTGCTTGGTAGATGGTGTGGGGATTCCACTGAAGCATATCTGTATCCTGCAAATAGGGAGGAAACAAATACGGAGCAGCAACATGGATGGAAAAAGAGAAAGCAATTGATAAATGGAAACAATGAAATCAAATCATATATGATGTCTATGAGGGTATTCCCACACTACCCTAAGGTTTTCCCCCAGTATTTTATAAAAACAACTTTATCATAGAAGGTTCAACAAGTTTATGCATTTCTGGAGAACATGTCATCCAGTTTCTATCATATAAGCATGCTTGATACAGGCCTAGAAAAGCATCTGCATCTTGCCCAGGAGATAACGACCTCAAGGACACGAGTTTCCCATAACATGTAGACGTAGGCAATCCTCACCGGATACTGGTGTTTGCGCTCACACTCAGAAACAAGGCTACGTGTTTACACTCATCAAAATGCAACAACATAGCACAAAGTCAGATTTGCAATGTCAATCCGATTGAATAAACTTCACATGAAGATGCACATGCATGGGCATTCATATAATCGAAAGGACTTTGCTGGGGAGGAGAAGTGAATATTTTTATCAATGAACAGGGCCTGTTGATTGGCCGCGGTGAGGGCAAGGTGCATAAGTTCTTCAGTCTTTGCTGGGGATGCTTCTTCCCGCAATCACTTTGAGGGTGTAATGCCTAGATTCTTGAATCCTTCCTGGAGATGCTTTTCTTTTTGATCTTTCCGAGTACAATGTGCTCTAGGTCTTTGATCTTCATTGAGGATGCCCCTTCTTGATTGCTTTGAGGGCACTGTGCTCAAGTTTTTTGAATTGGGTGATTTTCTTCTTGGTCGCCTTGGGGGGTACTGTGCTTAATTTTTTGATTTTCATCGGGGATGCCCCTTTTCCTTTGGAGATCACTCTGTTGTGGACTAAGTGCATTAGACCTTAGACCTTCGCGGGGGATTCTCATTCTTGATTTCTTTGAGGGCACTGTGCCCAAGTTTTTGGATCTTCACGGGAGTGATTTTTCGATGGAATTTTTAAGAGTTGACCCTGGGGCCCCTTTAGCACTTGCTTCTGCTTTTGCTTTGTTGTGTTCTTTGAACGCTTTTGATTTTTGATTTTTCCTCTTTTTTCCTTTCTTTTTTTCCTTTTTTTCCCTTTTTTCTTTTTTTTCTCTTTTTTTTTTCTTTTTTCTTCTTTTTTCGAACACAAAACACATCAGCAAGCAAAGCAAGAACAGTTTTCGTGCCGACTTTCTTCGGTTCTGGTTTAAGGCTGAGGCCTCTGTCTCTTGTTTTTGTTCGGCCTTCTTCCAGCGCTGGCCATCAATAATTCTTAGAGCTTTCGTATTCCTTCTTACGCGAGCCAAGTTCGCTGTGCACCCTTCCTCTAGTGAGCCCTCTCAGTCAGGCACTGCTCATTGTCTTATTGAAAAAATAAAAAAAATGGAAGAAAGAGCAAAGTCCAATGTCATTTTACTGCTATCCCATGTCTAATGGTGCATGTACCCTAGATATTATGCAAATCCGACTAGCACCTAGTTTGACATTTGCACACATGAAAGAAGTATGGCATGAAGGCCCAAAATACTCACAGGGATGTGTTTATGACTGCTTATGCCTAAACATGCTGCAGATATAAGAGCTAGCAGGCGAGATCATGCATGTCATATAATTTTGAATGGATGTACGAGTTATCCATAATGCAATAACATGTTGAACATGTTCAATCTGCGGAAGGTTTGAAAATTTTGAGGGTAGTGTGGATTTTATGCAAAGAATTTTACGCACAATTATAACAAATCTTAATAGTTTTAGCAATTTTATAGGCAAAACGTGAGGGTATGACTGATCATAAGAATTTTATGAATAATTAAAAAGAATTTCCCCCAATACGGGAATGAATGATTGTACAAAAATTAAAGTGGTAGAGAGGTAAGTGGACTTTTTTGGATGTGTGCAGTAAGTGACCACGAGGTTGGAGCAAGGATGCTGCCACGAAAAAGTAAGTGTAGACCCCACTCGAACGCTGCTGTCCACTAGGAGGTTGACGGGGAGTTTAAAATGGAAACTCCAATTGGACGTTGTTGTCCGATGGGCGGCTGATGGCTAGGATTTTAGGATTTTCAGATCCAAGAATCCGTCCTTGAGATGGGTCGCTTGCGGGATGTGGTGGTCTATTTTGTGAAGAGACCCATTCTCTGTAGATTACATAGCAAGGGAGAAACGACCTTTTCTGTTTTGCTTTTATACTGTCCTGGGGCGGGGAGGAGGATCATTCGAGAGCTGATAGGAGGAAGATTTGTTTCCTAACATGACATGATGCAGGCAACCATGGCATGATTCAAATTCCCTTGTATAGCGAGGCTTATCGGCAGGCACGTCATGATTCTGATTGGATGTCGAAACCCATTTATGCTTTGCGGAATTATGTTTGGATGTTGCCGACCGTTGAGATTTTGATGGGGAACAAAATGAAAGTTCCATTTGGGGGTTGCTTCCCGCAGGAAGGTTGATGCGGAAAGAGAAATCCGTTCAGGCACCGCTGCCTCCTGGGATGAAGAATCTACTCAGGCACTGCTGCCCACTAGGATATTGGTGCTAAAATCTTCATATCCAGACGAGAGTAGCACTCGCGATCCTGGATAAGACAAGCAAAAGGACGTTGATGGCTTTAGTTGGACACTTTGCGGAAATGCAGATTGGTGTTCCGGACTTAGTGTGACCGATCTTTTCTTAGCTTATTTAATTGTGTGGGTTACTTCTAGGAATGCATCGGTTCAGGCCTAACTTTTGATGTCATCCTCGGGGAAAGACATTGCTTCACCTTTTGAAGGGACGGGAAATTCCTTTAATGAGGGTTCGCGACTGTTGTGGTGGATCCAGAAAATGAAGTCCATGCACCACATTTCGGAGAATGCTCTTTTGAAGATTTGGCGCTTGAATTGGGCCTTTGCGTGGATCAACGTCACAATGATAGACTTTGAATGACGCTCATTTAGTACGTGTCATAATCAAGGTGTGAGGTGGACAAACGAGATGGCTTCTCCGAAGGCTCCCTCATCCGATTTGCTTGCCCCTAGGTATAGAGGATTGAAAATGTGATGCAGTGTCAATGACTCAAGGCCTTCTGATTCTGCTCATGATGAATTTTGATACCCACAATCTTGTTTGGCTCTGTAGCTTCAACTTTGTGGCACCTTCTTATGTGATGATCATGACGAGATCAACATGTTATCTTGAGGCTTCTGCTCGTTTAGTCGTCGTTGGACTTTTGCTGGACATTGTGATGGCTGAGGAGATGACAACCCTTTTGAACCACCAGGTTGGTGAGCTTGACTAAGATACAAAGGGAAGCTTTTATTCATTCCCCACAGTGATGATGAAGAGAAGGTCATTCGATCATGGGTGATAGTCATCCCTGAAAAGCTACCCACTCATGAAAGGATTAATACTCATTCGATCATGATTAACTGCTCGGGAAGAGAGACACCGGTGATTGCTTCGGAACAAGATCAAATTCGACACATGAAAGATTTGACCATGATTGAATTTGAGTCCGTAGTTTACAGCATAACGGGGCATGAATGTCTTTACGCCACGAAGCATAACTGATTTAAGCATGTTGATCGGGACCCTAGGGGAACACCTATTCGTCATATTTCTGTAAGGTCAAGGGTTTCCGCTTGTGAAAGGCACCTAGCGACGGTAGTGTATTGATGGTGGAATTTTTCGAGAGGGCAGATGGAGAGAAAAGCTTCGGCAACTTACACCCCCAAATAGGCTTGTTAGCGCGGAAATAGGTTTTGTGACTTTGATCCCACATCTTTTGTATTCAAACTGGATAATAGTATTGCTATCAACATAGCCAATCACAGCATTCCGAAGAACGACCATTAAGTTCTAGAATGGTGTCATGAGCTTAGATAGTTTTCTGGATAATCAGATGATAGCTCCTTGCTCGGGATTGCATGCGTAGTCTTCTCATATGGATTCAGCCTTTGAAATAGCTAAATCGCTCTTGAACTTGGTCAGATTGCCAAGAAAAGATTAGCTCATGATAATCCTTGAGACTGGTTGTTTGTAAATGTAAGATGTTCTACAAGGAAACCAGCTCATTATGGTGACTGAAGGATCATCTTGAAATTTTCTGATTTTCTCCTTAACTGTCTAGGCGAGGAGAAATATTCCATGTTGAGGATGGCCAATTGCTGATGATTTGTTCAAGGGGTATGGCTTGAACATCCTTTAGAGTGATAAAAGAGAATCCTTGGTCAGCTGGAGATTCAGGTGCCCTTGGGGAATCTAGCTAGTTGATTCTTTTCCGAGAAGTTCCAACATTCCAGATTTTGAAGGAAGGGATTGCGGCCGAAACAAGTGAATGCCATCCCATCGATTTCGGGGCCCATTGGTCCACAAAGTAGAGGGTCGTTCTTCTCCGTATGTTCCCTGTGCGCGAGGACGCCTTGTTGAGGATGATCGTGATGACCAAATTCAAAACACGAAAGATTTTTATCGTGGTTGAATTTCAAATTCATAGTCAGGAGCCGGGTAAGGCGTGAATGTCGTTATAGAATAGGATCGCCTTATGTTGCTTGGGGTCTCTGAAGAGCACACATCTATCATTGCTATGTTTCTTTCCCCAAGATGAGAAACTGTTGGCAAAGGGCATTTGGTGACAGTAAATTTTTTGGTAGAGATCTTTCTAGCGCTGGTAGGAAGACATCTCCTATGTTCTGCTGAATAGCGATGATCTGAATGCAAGGGGAGGATAGACGCACAAAGCTCATCGTTGCGAATTAACGCTCTCTTCGCTTTGCCCCCCGGTAAAAATGTGCTCAACCTTTGGCGTTCCTTGACGCCTTCTTCTGGTCGCCATTTCAACTGCTTGCCCCCCAGTGCATAAGTCGCATTGCACCTGAAATAAAAGGGGGAATTAAATAGTAAATATGGAGGGAAGGATATCCCAAAATTAAAAATTAAAATTGACAAAAATTGAAATATTTGAGAAGAACATGTGGGTTGCCTCCCACGGAGCGCTCTTATTTATAGTCGTAGGCTCGACTGATACACAAGAATATCAGAAATATTCCTGCTAAAGGAATAAGCTGAATGGGTCCGTCGTGGGCCTGGAGAGCATTTATTCAAGAGTTGTAGGGTCTTTCGGCTAACCCTTCGAAAGAGATGCATCCGCTCTTGATCAAATGATTGACCTTTCCTTCAAGGGCGGAACAGTTTCCTTTTGTGTGGCCCTGAGCTTCAGCATGGTACTCGCATCTTGCATGAAGACCATACCATTTTGAATAAGGAGGTCGTATAGGTTAGAGTGGGCGCGATTTGCTCCGCTACCCATAGATGCTTGTAAATCTCTCCCAAAGGAACAGGAAGAGGTGGCGGTTAAGGCGATGGAAAAGGTTGCCTGCATCCTGGTCGGTGGGTGGCAAAGCTGACATCTCTCTCTGTGAAAGGCGATCTCTTGAGTGTTTCCTTTGGCGTGGAAATAATGATACTTCCGGATTTGATTCCTCGTTCCACTCTTTCTGCCACTAGGACCATGTCAGGGAAACTGGTGGACGGATTGTAGATGAGGTGAGTGTTGTAAGGAGCTTGGAAGGTGCTTACAGAAAATGAATTCTTTGTCGCTCAAAGGAGGAGAGATTCCAGCGGCTAACTCTCTCCATTTCAGAGCCTAAGTCGTCACCGATTCACCGGTCCTCTTCTCCAGGTTATGATCTTGATCTTATCCAGCCCCATATACCCAGTCAAGGCGTGCTTGGCCAGACTCTCCCTGAATAAATAGATCAACAAAGGTTCATTATGTATCACCTCCGACATCTCATTGCAGTAATTGTTGAGGTGAGTATTGGGGCACACAATCTTAGTGTACTTCTCAAATTCTAAAATCTTAAATTTCTGAGGTATGGTAATCCCTGGTACCATACACATATCCGCAGGAGCTGTTGGGTCGAAGGGAACCCTCCTTCTCTTCTAACAGACTCAACCTGTCGATACTTGGCCCTTCTATTTTATTGGTGCCAAAACCAGTAGCTGATGAATACCCAAACGATGCATGTGGTTGTATCTGATTGCCCCCAGGAGCTTAGAAAAATATTGGGGTTCTGAGTAGATCTTCTGCTTCCCAAGATTAAGAGTGGGTTCAACCAGCAAAGGATTAAGAGGTGCGCCATCTGGAGTGTTTGCACTTTGTCTGATCACAGTGCCTGAGGTGAGCGTGGAACTACCGGAAGGATCCTGCCACTGCCATAGAATTCCTTGTCTTGTTCTTTTTTAGCTGGTGTGGTGCTTTCCGTGGCTACCTGAATATATTCTTCGAGTTTCTCCACCCTTGCCTCTAATGCCTAAACCTTTTCGACCATCTTTCGTATTTGAAGTCTAGTTATAGGGAGCCTGTGGGGAGCCATTTGCTTTTCAGGAGCCATTTTTAACCTGAAACAAATGAAAGGAAATAATCATGAGTCTTAGTCGTGATATGTATGTGAAATGGTATCCCGAGGTCTCCATGCTGCGAGAGAAAAAGAGACGTAAGTACAATAATAGCAATAATGTAGGCACCATAAAAAAATCGCAGGCGTGGAGAATTACGAAAATAATTAAGACAAAATTATAAACATGGAAAAATCCTGAAAGAATTTGCATGTGAAAAATTGCGAATTTTTTTTGTATACATGGAAAAATTGCGGAAGAATTTACACACATGGAAAAACTTTCAGAAAATTTTATCAGTGTGAAAAATTGCGGAAATGCTTGCATACGTGAAAAAATTTGACACGTGTGAAAAAATTGTACACGTGGAAAAATTTGACACGTGAACAAATTGTAGAGAAAGCGTGAAAAATTGCGAAAAATTGTACATGTAAAAGATTGCGGAAAAATTTACAAATATTGAGAAATCGTGGAAAAAATTTGCAAATATAGAGACGTTGCAAAAAACTTGCAAATATGGAGAAATTGCGAAAAAATTGCAAATGTGACAAATTTGCCAATATGGAAAATTTTGCGGAAAAAATTGCCAACGTGGAAAGTTTGCAGAAAAAGATTTCCAATGTGGAAAATTTTGCAAAATATTTATAAATGTGGAAAAAATTGCGAAATCAGTTTGTAAAACGTGAAAAATTTGTGAAATCATTGGTAAAACGTGGAATTTTTTTTGAGAAATTGTTTGTGGAAAATTTTGAGACATCAACTGTAAATGAATTTTTGGAAAAAGTGAAACAAAGTCACAATATACGCATTTCAACATGATGCATATGCTGGGGTGACGCCAACTATTTCTAAATTAGCTGGAAGGCTCCCGGATGATACCATAAAATTGGTCCCTCAGTAAATGGATACGTGATTGCCTGTCGAACCATCAAAAGTTCTAGGCGTTCACCCATTTAGGGGTCGAATCCGAGTTTGGGGTTCATGAAAACTACCCAGGACACGTGCCCCAGGGCCTCACTTGTACCCACCTACTTCTATTTGGAAAAAGGCCCGGCGGTAAGGCATTATGCGTGAAATGCATATGAATGACAGTTTATCAAAGCAATTAACAAATCATGTGAACAATTTATTAATAAATACATGAAAAATAATAATCACACATAAAGAATCATATGACAATACAATAATTTATCATATCAATGAAAAATAATTAATCATGTATGAAAATCATACGAAACAAATTCAACAATTTGAAAAACACCTCAAAAAAAAATCCAGCTTTGACCCTATTGGTCCCCAGTGAACTCGCCAAACTGTCGCACCCCCTTTTTGGATATTTTCCTAATGCGACGCGAGTTTGGGACTGGATGTGAGACGAAATCGGACTCATCTCACATGATGCATATGCAGTCGCCACCCTAATTTGTTTCTAGGTTTAGGGAACTTAAAGTCATGGCATAAAAAAAATAAAAAGCTAAGGCAATGTGGGTCTGAACCCGAGAACAGTGGTTCGGGGTCGTGTTATGGACTCCGGAAGGTGTTAGGCACCCGAGTCACATCCTAAAAAGGTTACCGGAGAAAGAGGTGTTTAATCATGATTGAAAAATAAAAATTTTATGTGATCATGCCCAACAGATAAATAATTCACACGAATATAGATGCGAAAAGCGTGAAATAAATAAAAAGGTAAGAAACATTTACTTGAGAAGAGTATGGGCGGTTTTACCCTTTTGGATCGAGGGTATGAGGCGTACTTGTGAAGGGTACGGGTTGATTTACCCTAAAGAAGACGAGATTATTAGTTCGGGAAAATAATAGTCGAAAAATAGGTAAATATTTAATGACTTATCGCGAGTGGAATAATTAATTTTAGCGATTGAATGCGAGTGGAATATTTATTTAGGCATGCAAAAATAATTAATTAAAAAGGTACGAGCATACGAATAATTGAAATCAAAATTAACGCAAGCGAAATAATTATTTTTGACGATTATGCGTAAGCAGAATAATTAAACATGCAAAAGCATAAGAAATTAATAATTAAACATGCAAGCATACGAAAATTAACAGTACAAGCATACGAAAATTAAACACGCAGGCATACGGAAATGAAATAGTACAAGTGCAGAAAATAAATAAACAGTACAAGCATACGGAAAATTAAATAAACAATACAAGCATATGGAAATTGGTCCAAAAAAATAAATACGACGGGCCAAAATTAGGTTCGGCCCACTGGGCCGAGGAATGGGCCCACGGCTGGGCCCATCAGACCAGCCCATCTTCTCTTCTCTTCTTTCCCGTTTGCCAAGCCCACCCTTCTTTTTATTCCAATTTGGGCTTGGTACAAGCTAAGCCCATCAACCAAATTAAAAACATCCCTTCACTATTCATCATCTCCCTCTCTCGTCTGCGTTTTCTCCAACTACCAAGATAGCAAGCAACGAAGGAGATCAGCCTCGAGTGTAGCACGGCAGCGGCAAGGCGAGGCACGACAGCGATCAAGCGAGGCTCAGCAGCAGCGGCAAGGCTTAGCGACGACGAGGAGCTAGGCCATAGCAGCTGGTCGGGGTGAGGCACAGTAGTACGGCGGCGAAGCACAACGACTCGGCAACTTGGCAGCACAGTAGTGGCGAGCAGTTTGACAGCACAGCAGCTCGGTGGGGGCGAAGCACCAACCCAGCAGCGGCGAGGCACGGCACGGCAGTACGGCGGCGAGGCACAACGGCACAACAGCTCGGTGGTAGCTCTTTGGTGGTGACGGAAAGAAAATGGCACTGCTGCGACGGTGGAGGATGGAGGGCAGTGGATGATATTGGCGAATGTGTGCTCCTCCTCCCTTATGCTTGTGGCTTCAGCCTCTATTTATAGAAGCTTGAGGCGGTGGAGGAGATGAGGTGGCCGAGGAGAACAGTGGACAAGACATCGTGTTGATCTTGGCCGGGGAAGGATCGAGAAGGCCGAACAGTAAGGCGGTTTGAGGAAAAGATGTGGCTGAGAATTGGGTTCATGCATGAACCAAAAGAAAAATGCATGCCTACGTGTTAATTACTCCAACCATTTGATTTTGGTTGACTTTCAAAAGTCAACTAGATCAATGGTGGAGATGAGGTTTGATTTATTATTTAATTATGGGGAAATAGCTTAAAGCACCCCTGTACTAAGCGCGAAAACCAGAAACCACCCTGACCTTCAAAACGTCCATTACACCTCCCCTGAGCTATTGTTTCCGAGCAAAAAGGCCCTTCAATGCACATTTTTACAATTTTAAAAAAATTGTAAAAATACTAAAAAAAATGTAAAAATTCACAAAAAAATGTAATTAACCTAAAAATCAAGAAACATTGTAAAAAATTCCAAGAATTCACAAAAAAATGTAATTAATTATGGACAGAAGGGCCTTTTTGCCCGAAAACAATAGCTCAGGGGAGGTGTAATGGACGTTTTGAAGGTCAGGGGTGGTTTCTGGTTTTCGCGCTTAGTACAGGGGTGTTTTAAGCTATTTCCCCTTTAATTATTCGGTTCTAGCTGACTGTACTAGCAATTTTGCGAGAAAATGAATATAAACTCGAACCGAAAATGTTAAGACGTAGAATAAAATAAACTAAGATAAATAGCATACAGTAAGTGATGAAAACTTCGCTATATGGTTCGATAAAAAAATATTCGCTTGCCTCCGCACCCCGTGCCTGGGAGGATGACGCAGTGTCAAGGCTACCTCATATGTGAAAACGGAGGGTAACTTCTCTTACGAAGGAAAGCAGGGGGGCTAA
Organism: Viola odorata; assembly: GCA_963691705.1. NCBI lineage: Eukaryota > Viridiplantae > Streptophyta > Magnoliopsida > Malpighiales > Violaceae > Viola > Viola odorata. Next base: position 45,641,777 of record OY829539.1, on the reverse strand, counting down.
ACATACCTGGCCCCTATAGCACGTCTATGGCATAGGAATAGAATATTTGTGCGCCGATGACTGACTAGGCCTCGACGCAACCCAAGAAAATCCCTTGCTAAGATTTCTCCTTAATTGATTTTATCTCATTTATTTTCCTATTTATTTTGTTTATGATTGTTATTGCTGTTAATTTTATTATTCCTATTCTTGTTAGCTATCTTGCCCTCATCCTCTTTTTGTTAACTAGTTTAACCAACAAAAACCCCCCTTGTGTTACTTTTTGATTACATTTATCTTTGTCATACATCTAGGGAAAGTTGTCATCTTTTAATCCCTGTGGTTCGACCCTGTTACCGCTATACGATAATATTATTTTTGACTCGTTTCGACGGCGCGGTCAAATTTTGGCACCGTTGCCGGGGATTGAACGAAATTGATTTCTTTCTTTTATTTGTATGACCGGGAGATCTGTACCTAATCTACTACCCCTTGATCACGAGCTCACTAGAACAGAAAGAGGACTCCGTAGACAGGCTAGAGGACCATCAATCAATAGTAGAAGATTCCCTACCCATATTCTCAAAATAAATCTCTCCGATCCGGATAATTTCGGTAATCTCTCCCACGAAGATCTTGCTTTCTTACATCGAGACCTCGATGACCCTGAGTTCGTCTACCCCGAGATACCCAATATGGTAGATCCACTGCAACTACCGAACGACCAGACTATTGATGACCTCAATGTTGCTCCCAAGTCACCAAGCAGTTGCATCATCTGGCTAGTTGTTCAGCATGATTGGACGCTTAAGTCCACCGTCATGTACCATCTCCCTTCCTTCCATAGATTACCCAAGGAGAACCCTTATCGACATCTCCAACATCTTCACTCTGTTTGCGAGGCCATGAAGCCGACTAATATCGCCATCGACCAAGCCAAATTGAGGGCCTTTATGTGGTCTCTAAAAGATGCTACCAAGGACTGGTTCTATGACCTTCCTCCTAGATCTATTGCTTCTTGGGCCGAGATGTCTAAGACCTTCACTGATAAGTATTATCCAGCGTCTACGGCAAGTGTCATCCGCAAGCAGTTGGTTTTCATTGTTGAAAGAGATGACGAGAGTCTAGGGCAGTATCATGAGCGCTTCAAGAAAATGCAAGCCTTGTGTCCTTCGCACAATCTGACAGATCATGCTCTTATCCAGTATTTTTATGAGGGCTTGAAGCCAAATGACAAGGCCATGTTAGATGCTGCCACCAGTGGTTCACTTTGCGCTCGTACCCCAGCTGCTGCCAAAGCTATCATTGAGCTTATGGCCAAGACTATCATTGCATCTGACAAGGTGGCAAATCACACTCAAGATGTCCGCATAGCTGCTATGGAAAATCAGTTGACAACCATCACGGGCATGCTGCAAAATATGGCTTTAGGGCAACCTGTCCAGATCAAGGTCTCTCAGATTTGCAACTTTGTTGATCATCCTACAAACGCCTGTCCTTATATTCCTGAGGAAATTTCAGTTAACGTTGTTGGAGGTTACAATGCCCTATATGGCCAGCACTACAACTAGGGCTGGAAGCATCCCAATTTTAGTTGGTCTCACAACCCCCAATCATCTAGCCCCAGTCAACCACCTCAGCATCAACATCAATATGGGAATCCATCTCAGCCACCCTTTAATATGCAGAACTTCAGGCCTAGACCTCCATACCAGCACAACCAGCAATACCAGTATCCGCCCCCTAAGGACCAGACTTTTGTCCCTTCACTAGTTGATGAGGTAGCCAATTATAAAAGTGTTATTTCAAATCTCCAAAAGTAAATGAACGTCATGGTTGCTGAGATGAAGGAGTTGAAAAATAGAGGCAGACATCCTAGGCAAACAGAGATAAACCCAAAGCACGAAGCGTATGCTGTGATCCTACAAAGTGGTCTTGAATTACCCCTAGTACGTCCTGCCCTCGACGTTGAACAATCACCAGAATCTGAGCTCAAGCCCAAGAAGAAGAAGAAGGAACCAAAGATTCCAGAAGTGATGGAAGACTGAATCCGCTCTTCTAGAGGTTCCCCAAGAAATGAAAAGAATCCACTCGAGTTCACCCAAGAGTATATCCACAAGATCCTTGAGCCACCTTTCCCTCAATGTCTAGTCAAGTCCAAGAAGGATAAGGAGGAGCATGAGATCTTCGATATTTTTAGTAAAGTCGTCATCAACATCCCTTTATTGCAAGCAATCAAGAATGTCCCCCAATACGCTAGGTTCTTGAAGACATTGTGTATCAACAAACGTAATATAGCCGGGGTAAACAAGATAAGTGTGGGAGCAAACATTTCTGCCCATATTTAGCGAAAGATCCCTCCTAAGTGCAAAGATCAGGCATGTTTATCATTCCGTGCAAGATTGGAACGATTGATGTCGACAAGGCTATGTGTGATTTGGGTGCTGGCATCAATGTCATGCCCTTGATGATCTATAACAGTCTAAGCCTTGGTCCACTCAAGAGTACCAGACTTGCGATCCAACTAGTCGACAGATTTGTTATCTACCTCGAGGATGTTGTTGAAGATGTCTTTGTCCGAGTGGGCGACTTCATATTCCTTGGCGGAACTACATCACTATGGAGAAAGAGCTTTTGGCGGTCGTCTATGCCCTAGACAAGTTCAGACAATACCTCTTGGGCACACATGTCATAGTCTATTCGGATCATTCAGCTCTTAGTTGTCTATTGACGAAGGATGACACTAAGCCCCGCCTCATACGATGGATCTTATTACTTCAAGAGTTTGATATTCTGGTCAAGGATAAGAAAGGTAGAGAGAATTTGGTTGCAGACCATCTAAGCAGGCTACCAACCCAAGATGATGATTCACAGGTACCTATCCGTGATACATTCTCTGATAAGTATCTTTGTCTTGCCCATGCTGTTCATTTTCCCTAGTTCTCTGACATAGCCAACTACCTTGCGACCGACTCTTTCCCCGTTGATGCCCCGAAATCAGAACTTTAACGCATCAAGAAACAATCAAAGTACTACGTCTGGGACAATCCATACCTATAAAAGCATTATTCAAACCAGATTATATGGAGATGCGTGACAATGGATGAAGTGCCTTTGATCGTCACTCAAATGTAATAATATTTCCTGATGGCTAATTGCACAGTTAAAATGTGTAAAGGGCAAGACAGGGTCGAACCACAGAGATTGAGGGATAAAAACTCACTTTATATGTATGACAATAGAAAATGCATCCAATTGAAACAGTAACTCAGGGGGGTTTTGTCGATTGATCTAATTAATCAATCACATAATTGGTGACTAACAAAATAATTAATTAAAAGCATATAGCAGGGGCATGAAATTAAATAATAATTAAGGGCAAGATAATAAAGGAAGACGGGACTATAAATAAAGGTATTAAATCAGATGAGACGGGATCTTAACAAGGGCCGTTCGCAGGTTGCATGCATAACTAGCTAATCATTGGCTCAAATATATTCCATCCTAATGCCATAGACATGCTATAGGGGCCACGTTTCCCCGTAAACCCCCTACTTACCTTCTTCAGAGGCTCAAATATATTCCATCCTAAATCAGCAGAAAAGCATAAGTGTGGGGAAGCAGAAGAAGCTAAGGCTCAGACGCAGAAAGCGAAGCTACGGAAAATCAACAAAAAAATCATCTTGCCCTAGCGGAATCATCAAGGAAAGAGCCCCCCCTAAAAGCCTAAGTGTGGGGAAGCCGAGAGGTAAAACACTAGTGCTGGAAGTAGAGCTAGAGCAAGCTACAAAAGAAAATTCAGAAGTAAATGGGCCTGATGTGGGAAAGTCTCATCTTTAGGGTCGTTATCCTTCTGATTTGATGCAGGTGCTCATCTAGGTAGGGTGTGTCTTGACGAAGTCTAGTTTGATGTCTGGTTTGCTCTTGTGCTTTGATTAAGTACGTATGTTCATATTTTGGGGTGGTTTTCAGTTTTGTGGATGCTCGAGAGCGAGCATCGGGCAGTGTGGGGATGTTTGATAGCCTGTATTTTGTGCACATTTTCATCTTCATTTTCTCTCTTTATTCTAGCATGATACTGCTGATTTGCCCTTGTTTTCATCATTTTTGCAGTTCTGGGCTAGGAGAAAGATGCAAAAAGACACGCTATTTGGATGAAATCTTGTGGAACTTAAAGCGTCAAGGCCTAGTTGTTCTCCCTGTTGTCGAGCCTTGGATGCGAGCCATGCCGTCTAGCCCTGGACCAGCATTGGAGTCATCTAGAGCCGCATTTTACCTGAGACTCACTGCCACACGTGCAGATATTTCCCAAGGATGCGGGAAGAAAAGATCCACAGGGGATTCCTTCCAGATCCCTTTTTGGCTACCCTAAGAATATTCCCTTAGGACACATGCTCTCTTGTACCTCCCTCTTAGTTGTCTTTGTCTTTTTGTGAGCTAAGAGGGTATTTAAATCTTAGTTTTAGGGTTTTCTAGGACATCTTACACTATTATCATCATATCTTTTTAGGGGCAGCCGCTCACCTACTTTCTCCTTTAGTCTTCTTGGGATTTGTCACTCCCTTTTGTAGTCGCCGCCGGCATCAACTCTTCAAACCAGAGCTTTAGCTCCGACCAATATTTATTGAGTTTTCATTTCCTTTATCACATTCTTTCCCTTTATGCTTTATATTAAATCTGTCTTTTTATTTATGAGCATGAGAAGCTAAGCTCATACTCTTAGCAAGGGTGTTTTAAGGGTTGCAAAAGGGTAGTCAAGAGGCCAAATTGTACTTTACATATTCTTATTGTTGCATTTGTTTGCTTGCCATTTTTATTGTTAGATCTAGATGGTTTTATTAGGGGCTTAATCACCTGCTAGTTTACCTTCTTAGATTTCTGTCATTTCTTTGGTTATAACTAACGCGAAGCCTTGGAATAGAGTAGACACTAGATGGATTGTCATTAGCTTGGTCCGTTCTGTCTAAGGCAAGTGACTGATTAGGGTGGTACCGCGAGTCTAACAAGCTGAGAGGTATTTCGCCCTAGACGTGTCTTTTCTCCTCTTAATGGGCCTGTGAGTATTGCCTCCCCGCCCCGTGCCTGGGAGGACGACGCAGTGTCAAGGCTACCTCATATGTGAAAACGGGGGGTAGCTTCTCTTACAAAGGAAAGTAGGGGGGCTAAACGTACCTGGCCCCTATAACACGTCTATGGCATAGGAATATAATATTTGTGCGTCGATGACTGACTAGGCCTCGACGCAACCCAAGAAAATTCCTTGCTAAGATTTCTCCTTAATTGATTTTATCTCATTTATTTTCCTATTTATTTTGTTTATGATTGTTATTACTGTTAATTTTCTTATTCCTATCCTTGTTAGTTGTCTTGCCCTCAACCTCTTTTGGTTAACTAGTTTAACCAATAAAACCCCTCATTGTGTTACTTTTTTATTACATTTGTCTTTGTCATACATCTAGGGCAAGTTGTCATCTTTTAATCCATGTGGTTCGACCCTGTTACTGCTATACACAAATTAATTTGTGCATCTAGGCTTCAGGATAATATTATTTTTGACCCGTTTCGACGATGCGGTCAGAGCCTAAGACGAGAATTGTAAAGTAAAACTTTCTGTCCAGTATCAAAGGTCTTAGGAGAGAGCAACTTATCATGATGAGCTACTGTCTTGGCCATGTCGTTGGCAGTCCGAGGGGCTAGGTGAGCATTGGACGTCATGCCCTTACAGGTCGCGGCAGTGGCGACAGTAGTGAGAGCAGGAACCATTGTGGCCTCGGTATTGGTCATGGAGATGGTTGGGGTTACTGTCCTGATTTTGGGGACAACAGGAGTGGGTGCGAAAGCTGCCGGAGCTAGTTGAGGAGCGCCTAGGGTTGGTGAGAGTGTCTTGACGTCAATGTCCGTCCACCTAAGGGCCTCGCGGTATCCTTTGAGTGTGGACACCAGTTTGCGCTCCGCAGTAAGATCGAGCTCGCTAGAGATGATCACCGGGAATGTATCATGCTTGCCAAGGTAGGCATACTTGAGGTGCGAGGGCAAGCTCTTCAACTCTGACTTTAAGTCCTGCAAAAGAGGGGTGTTTAGTGTGATCAGCGGGAATATGAGAAATAACAGGAGGAGAAGGGATAACAGAATGCTCTTCCAAAGTAGCGACGACTTCAGGCAACTTAGGTGGGGTCGCAAACGTCAAGGCCAAGGTGTCCAGTGCTGCGGGCGGGATACTCCTATCTAGGGCAATTTGTAGAGAATCATTAGTAGCAAGTTTAGAAATATTAGTAACAAAAGGGGCAACAATATCAACAAATTTTACGCTAGAAAACTCAGTGGGGTGTTTCATATCGTCAAGCATATTGAACTTGATGGTCTCGTCATCGAATTCAAGAGTAATGGAGGCGTCATGGACATCAATCTTGGCTCTTGCGGTCCGAAGAAAGGGTCGTCTGAGTAGCATATCGGAGGCCTTGACAAAATGCCCATCCTCCGTAGAAGTCAACTGGGTAGATGAAATCTCTAACTTGGACCAAGACATATTCAATAACCCCCTCGGGCTGGATGACAGATCCGTCAACTAGTTGTATAGTAACCTGGGTGTTCTTAAGGGGTCCAAGGCCTAGACTGTTGTATATCGTCAAGGGCAAGACGTTGATACTTGCACTAGAATCGCACATAGCTCTACCAATGTTAGCAATACCGATTTTACATGGGAGGTAGAACATGCCTTTGTCCTTGCACTTGGGTGGTAGCTTCCGTTGGATCACGGCAGAGACGTTCACACCTACGCTAATATTTTGCACACCTATCATGTTACATTTATTAGCGCACCAATTTTTTAAAAATTTAGCATAACGAGGAACATTTTTAATAGCCTGCAACAAAGGAATGTTGACTTGAACTTTGCTAAACATGTCATAAATCTCACGGTCCTCCTTGTCCTTTTTGGTTTTGATCAACCGTTGAGGAAATAGGGGTTCAAGAACCTTCATAATGAACTCCTCGGTGAATTCCGGATCTACATCGGTCTTTCTTGGTGAGTCGTGTTGTCTGGCATGGTAAACACTCTTCTCTTTCTCTACTTCTGTTTTGGCTTCCTTTAGGTCGGGCACGGGCTCAGGCAACTCAACGTCTAGGCCTTACTGCTCACGGGACGGTATTTGTGTACCACTATAGAGTGACATAGCGCAGACAACATGTTGCGGGTTAAGTTCTGATTGAGGTGGCAGGCATCATTGGTTCTGTATGTCCTTCATCTCTGCAGTCAAAACACTCAACTATTTTTGTATATCGAGAATAATATTAGTAAGATTCGTTACCTCAACAGCCAAGGGTGCGGGAGGAATTGGTTCTTAAGGGGCCTGGTACTGGTGTTGCTGGTTATAGAGATGATCTGGCCATGGCTAACAGTGTTGAAGACTGTACGGCGAGTGAGATTGATCTTGGTAATGGTGCTGCTGCGATGACTGACTAAGTCCTGACGGTGGCAGATTGTTGTACCAACTTTGGTTAGGATGGTGTCAACCCTGGTCATAGTTGTTGGTATAAGGATCAAACTGCAATGGGGCTCTGCTATAATTACCAACCGTATTAACTTGGAATTCATTAGGAATGTAGCAGCACGCGTCGATCGGATGGTTAGAAAAGTTGCAAAATTTGTGTGTCTTGCCCTGGACAGGTTGTCTTGCGGTTAAAATATGAATCATACCAGTGATGGTAGCGAGCTGTATTTCTATAGAAGTAGAATGAACGTCTTAGGCGTTGGCCATGTTGGGAAATTCAGAGGGGGGTAAGTGATGTTTATTGTAGGATTTGGTCTAGATGTCCTGTCACACAAACAAAAGAAAGAAATCAGTACCATTAGTCCCCGGCAATGGCGCCAAAATTTGATCGGTTGTCGAAGCTGTCAAAAATAATAATAAAAACCTACTAAAAAATACACAATAAATTGTATATAGTGGCAACAGGGTTGATCCACAGGGACTGGGGATAGACGCTGACTTTTGTGTATGGCAAGGGCAAACAGACCAAAATAGTAGCAAATGGGGGGTTTTGAAGAGTTGTTTGTTTAATAACTAAGAATGCAATAATTAACAAAATTAAAATAAGTAGGAAATTAGTAGATAAAGGGTCCTCGGTAGGAATCCATCTTCGGTTGCATTTGTAGTCAGCCAGTCATCGGTGCAAGGATCTTCTACCCTGACTGGTAGATGTGCTATGGGGACCAGGTACGTTTAGGTCCCCTGCTTTTCTTCGTACGAGAAACTACCCCAAGGTACATTTATAGAGTAGTCTTGACACTTCGCCCGCCTCCAAGGTACGTTTATGGAGACAATACTCAAAGGCCCATTAAGAAGAGGAAAGACACATCTAGGGCGAGACACTCAGTACGTTCGAGGCACTACCCTAATTACTTGTTTAACCCAGCTGGATGAGACCAGCGACCCTATTACTTCCAACTAGTTGTCTACTTTACCCTGCAACCTCATGTTAGTTATTACTACAAAGATGACTTTAATCGCCTAGGCCTAGTTACAAGTTGGTCGGACTCCTAACCAACCCTAGGTGAATTGACAAGTATTTGTTAAACAAATAAATACAAACCAGAGATGTTTTAAACTCAATTAGACCTCACGGCTTCCCTTAGCAACTTTTGATGATTCCTACCAAGAATAAGGGATTTAGCTACTCATGTTCAAAGTAAAATAAACAAAATAAATAAAAAGAGATTGCATAAAAGAGGGAGAAGAAACGCTGCAAAAGTGCAGCTTAATACCGGCCGGAGCTAAAGCTTCGGTTCATTACAAAGCGGAAAAAGTCTTAATCGTCGTCTCAAAGAGGAGGGGAGGAAGAAGAGATGAAAGAATGGGAGAAACCCTAGAAGGAGCACGTCCCCCAAAAGTGGTAGTCGAAGAAGTTTTGAAACCCTAATTAACTAAAAGTATTTATAGAAAATAGAAAATAGAAATCCTAAGTCTAATAGGAGTAATTTCCTAAAATATAAAAATGAAGTCCTAAGTCTAATAGAACTAGAAATGGAAATATATCTTCTACTGAGCTGAGGGAATCATGGGAATAAAGGACTGAATCCACCGAATTTCTTCTTTTGAAAGTTTCCTTTTTCGTGTCAATCTGCGAACATCCAGCTGCAAGGCCTAGACGCTCGAAATTCTCCAAAATTCAGTAAATTATGCATCTTTCTGGGATTTCCCCTCCAAAAGCCTGAATCTACAATAAGTAAAGAAATAGAGGTTAATCAGTAGCATCAAGATCCAAAAATGGCTAGAAAAGGAAGGGAAAATGTGCACAAAATACATCATAACAATCTCACATTTAATAATGGCAAGGCCATAAAGATAGCAGATAAGGGGGTCGGCCGCAAGGCCAACTCAAAATTTCGAATAACCAAGCCTATGACACAAGAGACTGATTACTCAATCCCCCAATCTGATTTCAAGGATTATAATATAAGCTCTTGTTAAGGTTAAACAACTATAGATTAGAATAATGCCCTGGACAATTCGCACGTACGATACATCTACAAATTATGAGTTTTTTTTTTTATAAGAAAAACGGGTCGGGGTTTAACACCTCTCGAAAGTAATTTACTCCATTGGTCTGATTATCGTATCAATTGAGAAAATGCGAAGGAAATTGGAATGGAGGTTAGCCAAAACTAAAAGAACACGATTTGGTTTTCGACAATGATTTAAAAAAAGAAAGGTTTGCACACCAATATGGTAGCATTTTAGTGTGTTGTTATTAAGTGATGGCTTGATGGGTGTAAAAATGAATTGAAATACAATGTTTAATTTACAAAATACCAATTAATAACTTATGGAGGAAAGGTAAATTGTATGCAGTTTAATTTGCCATGTCACGAAAAGAAAAGGTGATACGAGAAAGAAAAGATGTTTCCGACATTCCTGAAGTTTTAATTCACGTGCTTTGAAATTTCAATTTACTTGTTGGGTTTTGGACAACGGGACTAGTGTATTAGTACCGTTCGTACACGTTATGGACATATGGACCCATATGTTAATGGTGTACCGTCATATAATATATAGTTAACATAAGGTTAATTGGACTAATTGTTGATCTAATAAAGTTAAGGTGTCCAATCGTCTAATTGAAATAGTGTGTGGGGGTTAATACGGTTATTGTGCAGATTCCGGATTGATTCCGAATTGTTGATGGACCGATTCGGAATTAATGAAAAACTCTAAGGACGGAATTGATCCCTAGTGGAATTGCTTTATATAAATAAGGTACTCTCCATTGTTTCTGATTAAGGAAAAACTATGGAATGAAAACAGAGAAACCGAAAAGAGAGAGTGAGGGAGATCCATTGAACCCAAAGCAATCATCCACTAGAAGATCAAAACTCCGGATTTCTACATCAGATCATGGCATCATCGGCATCAGGTACGCTTCCGCTGCTCGATCTAATTAATTCATGCAATTTACTGAGATTGATTCGTTCCTTGGGATGTAATCTCCCATACGGTTCCAACAATTGGTAGCGGAGCAAATCAATTTCTGTTATGCATGGATTATAAGTTTATGATGCATGATTTGAAATCAATTGGAAATTTTGGATTTTTCTGGGAATTGCTTGAATTCCGTTTGATTTGGATTCCGTTTGGTTTTGGGAATTGATTAATTTTTGGTTGATCAATTCCATGGAATTGCTATTGAACGGATGATGCTTGTTTGATTGAATTCAATTTTGATTAATTGATTTTGGGTGATTTGGATTATTGGGTTTTCTGCAATTTTTTCCCGTTTGGTTTTGGGAAGAAAGAACTCCATGATTGAATGGTTGACTTGTATGTGGCTTGAATGTGGCTTGCATGTGGGTTGTATTTGGCTTGAATGTGGCTTGCATGTGGCTTGAATGTGGCTCGTATGTGGCTTGCATGTGGGTTGTATTTGGCTTGAATGTGGCTTGCATATGGCTCGTATGTGGCTTGTATTAGGCTCGTATTTAGTACGTATTCAGGGCGTATTCAAATACGTATTCATTGCGTATTCAGTACGCATTCAGTGCGTATTTTAGTACGTATTCAGGGCGTATTTAATACGTATTCATTGCGTATTCAGTACGCATTCAGTGCGTATTTTAGTACGTATTCAGGGCGTATTTAAGTACGTATTCAGGGCGTATTTAGTACGTATTCAGGGCGTATTTAATACGTATTCATTGCGTATTCAGTACGCATTCAGTGCGTATTTTAGTACGTATTCAGGGCGTATTTAATACGTATTCATTGCGTATTCAGTACGCATTCAGTGCGTATTTTAGTACGTATTCAGGGCGTATTTAAGTACGTATTCAGGGCGTATTTAGTACGTATTCAGGGCGTATTTAATACGTATTCAGTGCGTATTTAGTACGCATTCAGGGCGTATTTAATACGTATTCAGTACGCATTCAGTGCGTATTTAATACGTATTCATTGCGTATTCAGTACACATTCAGTGCGTATTTTAGTACGTATTCAGGGTGTATTTAGTACGTATTCAGGGCGTATTTAAATACGTATTCAGAAATACTGTTTAGGTACTGTTCATCAGTACAGTTTCGGGTTGCCGAACCTAAAGTCAATTCGATTGTTTAAACATGAACATCATAAGTGTTGTGTTAATAATTTCATGCGGATAGTTGTCGGCCCAACGGAAGGTGACTATTTGGCGGAAATTATAAACATGATAGTGATGAATCTCAAGTTTTATAGCTATCAAGAGATTTATTGCGAATATTTGATCGGCCCAACGGAAGGTTAAATATTTGGCAAAATCATGCTATATGATTCACACTAAACAGAATAAAGGAAGCTTTTAAACTTAGCTTGTTTTGTTTTACTCGATTAATGGAAGTAGTATAGTCACCAACGTGACCTCTGCCACGGACATTACCGGGTTGGATATTTCAAGTGTAGTACTTATAACTTCATGCAGATAGTTGTCGGCCCAACGGAAGATGACTGTTTGGCAGAAATTATAAATACGGTAGTAATGAATTTCAAGTTTTATAGCTATCAAGAGATTTATTGCGAATATTTGATCGGCCCAACGGAAGGTTAAATATTTGGCAAAATCAAGCTATAAAAATTCATGCTATGACAGGTTAATTAACTGTGAGTTGTGTTTTTAGTCCAACGATTAGGCACAATGTCATATAATTGATCTTTTTTAATGTGTTATTCATTGAGTTTATTGACTTCAAAAAGTTTTGCTAAAGTGAGCTGACTGAATGCTGGGTTTTTTCAGATATGAACTCAGCAAGCTCGGTATCTGCCAATTTGAACAGTGTGCCACTGTTATCTTCCAGTAACTTCAAGTTATGGAAGAGAAAGGTAGAGACAGCACTGTGTTGTATGGATAAGGATCTGGCACTCTATAAGGATTGCCCTGAGGAACCAGGCATTGAAAGTTCTGATAAGGAACTCCAGACTTTCAATGAATGGCAACAATCAAATAGAGCTAGCCGTTTGGTCATACTCAGTGCTGTTCCTGTGTCCATGCAGAGTTCACTGGAAAAGGAACAAAGTGCCAGTAAGATCTTAGAGATCTTAGCTAGCCGCTATACCCATACAGAGAAGGCTGAGATTAGCGATAACATTTGCAAATTCTCGACCATAAAGTTCAAGGGTGATAGCGACATACGGGAGCATGATACATTGGACAGTGCTCAACTGGCAACTGCCTCTTCATCTGATTTTAAGAAGAGGAAAGGCAAAGAGACTGCAGGGTCTGATTTTCAGAAGAAACATAAAGGCTCAAATACTGAGCATAAGGGAATAAAGTGTTTCTTCTGTAATAAGGCAGGCCACTTAAAGAAGGACTGCGCTAAGTATAAAGCTTGGTGTATAAAGAAAGGTATGTCCTTGTCTCTTGTTAGTACGGAATCCCTATTAGTTTCTGTGCCTAAGAACACTTGGTGGTTAGATACAGGAGCCACTAAACACATAAGTGTTTCTTTGCAAGGGTGCAGAACATACCGGAAGCCCATGGAAAGTGAGAGGTTTCTCTATATGGGTGCAGGTGATCCGGTACCAGTTGAGGGCATTGCTACGCTGGAATTAATTTTATGTACTGGTTTCATATTAGAGTTAAAGAAGACTTTATATGTACCGTCTTTTAGACGGAATCTGATTTCGGTTTCTTTGTTGGACAAAGAATGTTATTCATTCAGATTTGGGGATTATAAAAGTCTGCTTTATTTTAACTCTACCTTGGTTGGAACTGGTGCATTAATTGATTCTGATAACTTATATTTATTGCATACAGTTGATAGCAATAATGAATGTTATGTTAGCGATTCTCGTGGGATAAAGCGTAAATTGCCAAAAGAGGATTCATTCAAGTTATGGCACAGACGGTTAGGTCATATCTCCGAAAGGAGAATAGACCGACTTGTGTCAGATGGAATTCTTGATGAACTCGATCGTACAGACCAGCAGGTTTGCATCGAGTGCATAAAGGGCAAAACAACTAACAAAAGACGGTTTAAGGCCGAGAGAAGTTCGGAAACTCTAAAACTGGTACATACAGACATTTGTGGTCCATTCCCTACGGCATCCTGGAATGGTCAACGATACTTTATCAGTTTTATAGATGATTTCTCTCGATACGGATATCTATACCTCTTAAAGGAAAAATCCGAGGCAATGGACGCTTTCAAGTCTTTCAAGACCGAAGTTGAGAATCAACTCGGCAAGACTATTAAAGCTGTCAGATCGGATCGTGGTGGTGAATACTACGGTCGATATGACGGATCAGGTGAACAACGTCCTGGGCCATTTGCCAAATTTCTCGATGAGTGTGGAATAGTTCCACAGTACACCATGCCGGGGTCTCCGACCATGAATGGTGTATCTGAAAGGAGGAACCGTACCCTTAAGGACATGGTAAGGAGTATGATTGCCAATACTACCTTACCTATATCACTCTGGGGAGATGCCTTGAAAACTGCAGTCTACATTCTCAATAGGGTACCAACTAAAGTGACTAACAGAACCCCATATGAGTTATGGACTGGCCGAAAGCCTGTCTTAAATTTTTTTAAGGTTTGGGGATGTCCAGCAGAGGCAAGGCCTTATAGGCCTGATGAAAGAAAACTGGACCTAAGGACTGTTAGTTGTTATTTTGTTGGATATCCGGAAAGGTCACGGGGGTATAAGTTCTACAACCCTACTACTCGAACATTTTTTGAGACGGGAAATGCTAAGTTCCTTGAGGATGTTGATTTTGGAGGGGAAGATAGAAGGTCTGATATCGTTTTTGAGGAGGACTTAGATATTTCTTCTCATAAAGTTTCTGAGGGACAAGATGAACTTATTGTTCCGATTTCTATTTTTATCCCTCAGAGAGCAAGAAACGATGTAGGATCAGGACAAGATCCACAGGTTATACCTCCACAGGTTATACCTGAGGATCATCAGGATGTCCATGAGGATCCACAACCTGATCAAATTCAACAACCTCAAATAGTTGAGGAACAAGTAGAGGCAGATATGCCATTAAGGAGATCCACTAGAGTGAGAAGAAATGCGATTTCGGATGATTATATCGTATTTCTGCAAGAACATGAGGATACTATTGACTCTTTTGAGGATGACCCAGTCACTTTTAAAGAGGCTAATAGTCGTTCTGATACTCAAGAGTGGATAAGGGCCATAGGGGATGAACTCAAATCCATGAAGGACAATGACGTTTGGGAACTTGTATCATTGCCTGAGAAAAAGAAGCCAATAGGTTGCAAATGGGTTTTCAAAACCAAAAGGGATTCTCAGGGCAATATTGAGAGGTACAAGGCACGTCTTGTTGCGAAAGGGTTCACCCAGAAGGAAGGAATAGACTATAAAGAGACCTTCTCTCCAGTTTCATCGAAGGACTCTTTTAGGACTATTATGGCTCTGGTGGCATATTTTGATCTTGAGCTACATCAGATGGATGTAAAGACTGCTTTTCTCAATGGGGATCTTGAGGAAGAAATCTACATGAGGCGACCAGAAGGACTATTCTCCAACGAGAGTAGTGAATTGGTTTGTAGGTTAAAAAAATCCATCTATGGGCTCAAACAAGCTTCTCGTCAATGGTACTTAAAGTTCCATCGCGTTATTACTTCATACGGTTTCGAAGTAAACGTTGTGGAGGATTGTCTGTACCATAAGTTCAGTGGGAGTAGGTTTGTTTTTCTATTGCTGTATGTGGATGACATTTTGCTTGCTACGAATGATGTAAAACTTCTTCAGGATACCAAGGTTTTTCTTTCAGATAACTTTGAAATGAAAGACCTTGGGGAAGCATCTTTTGTGTTGGGGATTCAGATACACCGTGATCGTTCACGGAGTACCCTTGGATTATCACAAAAGGGTTATATCGATAAGATATTAAAGAGATTTAGCATGCAAAATTGTAAACCACATGATACTCCTGTCTCCAAAGGTGAGAAATTTTGCCTTGACCAGTGTCCTAAGACAGACTTGGATCGCAAGTTCATGGAGGGTATTCCATATGCTTCGGCTGTGGGAAGCATCATGTATGCACAGGTTTGCACCCGTCCGGATCTTGCATTTATAGTTGGCATGTTGGGAAGATACCAGAGCGATCCCGGAAGGGATCATTGGGTTGCAGCCAAAAGAGTCTTTCGATACCTGCAGAAAACGAAAGACTATATGCTCACATACAGGAGATCAGATCAGCTTGAGATCATTGGGTATTCTGATTCTGATTTCGCTGGATGCCAGGATAGCCGGAGATCGACTTCAGGTTATGTCTTTCTTCTGGCTGAAGGAGCCATTTCATGGAAGAGTGCAAAACAATCACTTGTTGCATCTTCCACTATGGAGGCTGAGTTCGTAGCTTGCTACGGGGCATCCAGTCATGCTATATGGCTGCGAAACATGGTTAAGGAACTGCGAGTTGTCACTGGTATTGAGAGACCATTGAGGATCTTTTGTGACAACCGGGCATCAGTGTTGTACTCCAACAGTAATCGGAGTACATCCAAGTCTAAGCACATTGATATAAAGTTCCTTGCTGTAAAGGAAAGGGTCCAGAGCAATCAAGTTAGCATAGAGTTACTGGGTACAAACGATATGATTGCGGATCCGCTCACTAAGGCATTGACACCAAGATCATTTCATGGCCATGTATCAAGTATGGGTGTTATAAAGTTAGATGCCTGAGATTAGTGGGAGTTCCGTTTGTACTATTGTAACTTGTATATGTGATGACTGTGTATTATGTTATTTCACAGTTTATGGATATTGATTTACAGTTTATTCAATATATGCTCTGATTTTTGATCTCATAAAGAAAAGAGGATCAGTTGGAAATAGACATGTATAGATCATTTTACATGTAATTTCCATGCTGTACATGCACATTGGATCCATGTCATTAATCAGTCAGTACACGTAATCATCATGAGTTTAGCCGCTTGAACTGCGACGACTGCTCTTTTGGTTCTTATATTGATAAAGTTAATGGACCGGATTGAATTAGACAGATATATGCTAGCATTCGGGAGTTAACATATGATTCTATGACAAAAGGTGGTACTACAAGGATTGCACATTGTCGAGTTGTCCAAGTGGGAGATTGTTGGGTTTTGGACAACGGGACTAGTGTATTAGTACCGTTCGTACACGTTATGGACATATGGACCCATATGTTAATAGTGTACCGTCATATAATATATAGTTAACATAAGGTTAATTGGACTAATTGTTGATCTAATAAAGTTAAGGTGTCCAATCGTCTAATTGAAATAGTGTGTGGGGGTTAATACGGTTATTGTGCAGATTCCGGATTGATTCCGAATTGTTGATGGACCGATTCGGAATTAATGAAAAACTCTAAGGACGGAATTGATCCCTAGTGGAATTGCTTTATATAAATAAGGTACTCTCCATTGTTTCTGATTAAGGAAAAACTATGGAATGAAAACAGAGAAACCGAAAAGAGAGAGTGAGGGAGATCCATTGAACCCAAAGCAATCATCCACTAGAAGATCAAAACTCCGGATTTCTACATCAGATCATGGCATCATCGGCATCAGGTACGCTTCCGCTGCTCGATCTAATTAATTCATGCAATTTACTGAGATTGATTCGTTCCTTGGGATGTAATCTCCCATACGGTTCCAACATTACTCTCTTCCAATTCCAAACCAAAAAAAGAAGAAGAAAAGGAATTGAAGGTTTCAAAACCTCGAACAGTTGGTGAGCGTGCTCTCTAATTCCAATGGATCAAGCAACATACCAGCTTCTTCTCTCGTGCCCCTCCGGCCTCTCACCTTCCCAGGTTCTCATCCTTCTCCTCATGCTTCACATCCATCCATCTTTTATCCCTGATTTGATCTTGATTTACTTATTGTTTTGGTTAAGGTATCAGTGATTTTTGACAAATCATACGACAGAATCCCCCATCCTGACATTGAATTAGAGAATCCATTGCTCAGGTAAGTTAACTGATTCTGCATCATTTGGTGTTCAGTTTGTGGAAGTTCAGTTTTACTGCATGAAGTATATGATGAGTTTTGTTTCTTTCCTTGAAAAAGATATGGGATCAGAGGGTAGAGAAGAATGCATTGTTATTCAACGGGACGAAGTTCCGGGTAATGCTGGTTTCTTTTGGCTATCAAGTTTGTTTCAATAATTACTTGAAGAATATAACTACATTATAGACGATTTATTCTCGTTCTAGGTTGTTTATTTAGGAAACTGCTTGCCAACTTTGTACTGAGCATAAGAGAGTTTAAAATGCTGTTAGTCACTAATGATCTGATAGTTTACTCTATGAATCTATTCCCAACCATTACGTAGTCATTTATTGTTGAATTATTTTCTATATTAGAGTATCGGGTTCCAAGA
This sequence comes from Viola odorata, assembly GCA_963691705.1. Taxonomy (NCBI): domain Eukaryota; kingdom Viridiplantae; phylum Streptophyta; class Magnoliopsida; order Malpighiales; family Violaceae; genus Viola; species Viola odorata. The sequence continues at coordinate 45,623,925 of OY829539.1, read as the reverse complement.
CTTTTGAGCTGGCTTCGTATTGGATTACTATGATGCAAGTGGTAGGAATGACACTTAATCATTGGACTGATGTTTCTATGGAAAACAGAGAGACAACGTTGGAGAATTTGCTGCTATAGAACATAGCAAATGCGTTATTGGCCGCAATTAAGCAATTGCATTGATGTTGCCTATGGGCTGTTTGCTGATAACTTCACAGTATGGAGGGTACAGTGTGCATGGTGGAAGTGGATCAAGCCAAGATTCTCATGCATGTCTCCACCTTGGTTTGACAGATTATAGGTCTCTCATCTCTCTTTCTTGTTTCTGGTGTTGGTATCATTTCAAGAATTTTAAATCGTTCTCTATTGTTTTTGTTGATAAACTTCTTATACATTAGAATACTTTTTATTTACGGTAGTGATCCCAGCATCGTTGGATCTTATTAATGTGCTATAACTCCTCATTTTGTTAAGTTAGCTTATTCAATTTAATGGTTGGACATTGGGGTTATTCCTACAATTGCATATCTTACTCATAGGCCACTTGTAATGATACTGTAAGTTCTCTTCTACAAAGAAATGGTAGATATAGCATATCATAAATCCCACTCCTACGATGATTGCTGAGGATGTTCTTTTTTCTCTTCTTCAATTAGTTGAGCAATTTTTGTGAACCTGGTCTGTAACATGGACAGCACGACCTAGCACCACCAGCTTGTTTCGTGTTTGATTGAATTTCCAAAATTAATTGTGGCTCGCACTTCCTTTTGCTCTGCTTTGTCGTCTTTTTGTTGTTTTTTGACCAGAGTAAGTTGGATTCCATCTTCAAAATTAATTGCATCCAGACTCCATTCACTACTCCTTTTCATTTTTCTGTTTTTCTATCCGAGCTCCTTAATTATTCTTGAAAGTTAATGGAGCATTGTTTTGGTTATGATTCATGGATTAATGTATCAATTTCATCCCATTGCGACAAAACATAATCTTTTATGTTTGTAGTCATTGTTTTGCTCCACCAAGGTGAGGAATTAATTTCATTTATTTGTTCTTGGGACTTTTGTGGGTACAAACTTAAATCCTCTCTGCGGAAGGTTTCTTGTTCCATCCAAAGGTATTTCTTATGCTACAAAATATCACAAATATTGTTTCTCCTTTACTTTTTAATTTGATTTTATACCTCATCCTTGCGTACTACCTATCATATCCATAATTCAAATGAGCTCATAAATCTGTATCTTCCCTCCTTCTCTTAGATTTTTATACCTGATAATCCAAAGATGGATGAGGAGGGCTTTTCCGTCAAATGGCATGCCGGGGAGTGTGGTTGGAGCTCCTTGAGCGACCTGCAAAACCACCGGAGGCTTGCTCCGGCGGAGAATCTCCGATGCCAAAGTCAGTGCTTGGATTAAGATGCAGAGAAAATGTATATCGGAACAGTGTCTGTCTCTTTTTGGGAGCTCTAGATCTGTCCTTCCTCTCTTTCCCTCTAGTCCTTATGTAGGACTAGAGTGGTTAGAATGGTTAGATCTGCTGACACCTTTCCTCTTTTTTCCACAAAGTGGTTTAAAAGTAAGAGTTAATAATTATAAAGTAGAGACCATGCCTTTGGGAGGAAAACTATTCCTTATGGGTAATAGTTTTATAATGGTTGAGTGGGAGCAGGAAATGTTGTCTCCCATGTGTGGCTTTGACCACTGATTTAATAGAAATAGTATACAGTGTACCTTTATTGTAGGCTTTAAGCCGTTTATACCAAATCGGCAAGGTGTCGTTTGTAGCGAATCGACACACTGCCGTTGTGTGGAATCGGCATGCTGCCGTTTGGAGACCATTGACCTGGTCAATGTTTGCAGAGGTGTCGATCTGTTTCCTCACAGCTTAGCGAGTGGATCGGCTTCGTGCCGTTTTGAGGCGATCGGGCTAGACTTGTCCTTTGGTCACTTATTCCCGTTGACTTGATCAATCGGTCACGATGCCGTTTCATATGTTTGACTTGGTCAAACCGGTCATGTGCCGTTTTGACTGGTCAACGGTACTTTGTGAAGGTACAATGTCCGTTATGCCCTTGTGATATACTTTTGTATTATCAGAGGCCCAACAACAAACGAGCCCGAGTGTTTACCAAGGGCTTGCCGTTTCTGGCTTGATATTTGATAATCAGCATGCTACCGTTTCAGGCTTGACGCTTGGCAATCGGCATGCTGCCGTTTGTTTTAATTTGATGCAGTTATTGAGTTTTTTCTCTCAATCCTGCAAATAAATAATAAATGTCAATAAAGAAGGATTAATGCATTTAAATGCATACCTATTGACGTGGCATTTTCCCATAAAATGATGATTGCTGGTTGAACTTTCTAGGAGAAACGTCTCTTCGTTCTATGACAAGGTTTGAATTTCGAAATTCAAAACTTGTCAGAAACGCATGCGCCGTTTTCTCATTTAATGCTCTGCAGCTTTAGTGACGTGTGTCAGTCTGATCATAATCGGTCCTGCCACTTGTTATCGTTTCGCTGGAACGGATGTGAGTTGAAGAGTTTTCTCCTTTCAAAAGTGGTTTCTCTTGGAAACCCTAACTCATTTTCTTTCACAACGCCGCTCTCACTTTCTTCTTCCTCACAAATTTTCTCTTATTTTCTCTCTCATTTCTGCAACTTCCTCCCGCACTTCTGGGTTCCGTTCTTCAAGATCTCTGCATTTTTAGGTATTTACCCACTCCTTTTCCCTCTTCGATTTATCGCTTGAGATTTAGGAATGGCACCCAAACGCCCTCTTGTTACTGATGAGATCATTGATAGAACTCCCACTAAGTTAGATAGTGAAGACAAGTTGTATGCTGAGATGGAGGCTTTAGAAATTGAGTTGACTGATGAGTATTCTGCCATTGTTGCTTCTCCCGATGTTAGGTTGAACAGTTGTTTTGATGATAATACTAGGGTCTTGTATTCTAGGATGTTTGCCTTTGGTTTTAGGCTTCCCCTGGATTCTATGATCAAGCAGATGTTCACTCAGCATCTGTTGAGCCCAGCCCAGATTACTCCCAATTCCTGGGCTGGAATTTATGCTTTTTTGAAGGTCTGTGAATTGAATGGGATTAAATCGCCTTCACTGACTCTGTTTAAGTATTTCTTTAATCTGACAAATCGTGGGAGCTTGATGATGATCCGCCCCTGACGGGATTCTCATTTCAATGATATTTTCCAAAGATACGACTCTTCTGTCAAAGACTGGAAGGAGCGTTTCTTTTTGGTTACAACATCTTCTTCGGCCGAATGGCCTTCTGGGTTTAATCGGGAAATGAATGAGAAACACTGGCTCAAGCCAGATAACCTTGGTGAGCCTCTTCAATCCCAGGTTGACCTGTTGCTGTCGGTTAACACGCCGTTCCACACAAAGTACCTTGCAATCGGTATGCCGTTGTCCGACTGTGTTCTTGGTGAGTTTTTCTTACTCTGGCCAATTTCCGTTTTGTCTTTATTGCCTTCTTAAACAAGTTCCGCTTTGCAGGGAAAGCTAAGAAAGATAAAAGGGTTGCCCCTGCTTCCGTTTCTTCAATTAGGCTGATCTCTGCAAAGGGCAAAGCGCATGTTGAAGATAGAATGCGGGCTGATGATGAATCGGCTGAAGACCGATCTGAGGACGAAGGTCCCTTAGTTGATGAGCCGATTGATGAAGAACCGGTTGCCGATGAGACTGTTGTTGAGGGAAGTGAGCAGTGGGCAAGGAAAGACACAACGGTGAACTTTTCCTTTGAAGAAGAAGAAGAAGAAGAAGATTCCCCTCTTATCATCAAACGGCGACGGGTCAGCAAGACGGTTGAGACCTCCGATCTGGCAGATCCTGATCCCCAAGTCATGAAAGCTGCCAAAAGAATTCTCAGAAAGAGAAGGAAAGCTTAAGCAAAACGGGCTGCCGATGAAGCACAACGGGCATCCGCCGTTTCCGAACCAGAGAATATCGAAACGGCTGAAACCGTTTCAACGCCTGCTCCAAACATTCCTTTTTCTGCTTGCACTGCTGGCTCAGGGGCTTCGGCTCCCCCTTTGGAGACGCCGTTACAGCATCACTCTCCCGTTTTCGCGGGCACATCGGTCGCTTCCGAGAGCATTCCTGATCCAGTTCAGCCTGGTCCTTCATCGCCGATGCCGATTAACCTGCACTGGGTTGCCGGTCAACCTTTGCCTGAGCCGTTTACTTCTGATGATCATGCAGTCGCTCCTCCTTCCGTTCATAGAGGTTATCTCTCAAGTCATGGTCCTGACGGGGAGATTACTCACACGGTTAGCTTAAACAATTTTGGAGAAAGCTGCCGCCGATCTCTCGGATTGAAGAGTCCTGGCAGCAAAGATTATAGGACCGGTCAACTGATTGGTGAGATGTTTGCCAACGATGCCGACAGGAAACATTATCACCGTTTGGAGTTGAGTTGTCATTTCTCCCATATGCAAAGTATTTTCTACAGCGGCTTGTGCGCTACCCGTTATGCAGCTGAGGCCGTTGAGTTAAAGCTTGAAAAGGGCAGAGAGGCACTTCGGCAATCAACCGCTGAAGTCGCTTCCCTTCAGAAAGAGAATGAGACTTTGAAGGCCGCTCATGAGACGGACAAGAAAGCCGTTATGGATGCTCGAAGCAAACTGGCTGACAGCCTAAAAGAAAGAGATGGTCTTTCTGCCATGGTCAGGGATGAGCAGAGGAGAAACAGTGAGCTGCTAGAGGAGAAGACTGCTCTATCCGATTCCGTCGCCTTGCTCTCGGGAGAGAAAGCTTCTCTTGCCGATTCCGTTGCCAAGCTAACTGAGGAACTTAGCGCAGCCCGATCCGATTTGCAAGCTGCCCGAAATGACATTGCCGTTAAGGAAGCAGAGCTGCTGAAAGTTCCTGAGAAGATCGGTTGGTGGAGAGAGAGGATGAAGAACATCATGTTGGAGAGCTATGTCTCCTATTATGGCGAGAAGAATTTCCACCCTGACAATCTCTCGCGATATGTTGCTGCTGGAGAAAGGATTGCCGAAGCTAAGGAGTATGAACCTTTCTCCGATTCAGATGTAGACGAAGATGATGATGATGTTCCTGTTGGCCCTAACACCGCTTCTGGATCTGGGCCGTTAGTATGAACATTTAGCAATGTTTTGATTAATGTCGATTTGGCTCATTTTGTAATGAACAATTATCATTCGGAATATATATAATTTTGCAATTTTTAGTAATTGCTAATGTTTAATGATTTCTGTTATATATATCATACTCCAGAAAAAATAAACAAAGATAGAACAATTGAAATTGAACTTATCTCTTTTGTTTAGCAGAATCGGGTGCTTGCCGTTCTGTTATGGCCGTTTTGAGGTTTGCAACCGTTTTGACTTGGCCTTTTTGTCGATTTGGCACTGGGCCGTTTTGACAATATTGCCGATTGATAAGGCAGAAGATGTCTTTGAAAACTTGCCGCTTGAAACGGACCTTGTAGCTTTGCCGTTTTGGAGCGGACTTTGTAATTTTGCTGTCTGTCTGATCAGCAGGACCAAAATGGTCTTTAAGAAAGTATGATGACAATATGTGCCTCAATAACGATATATGCATCAATAGCGATATATGCATCAATAGCGATATATGCCTCAATAGCGATATATGCCTCAATAACGATATATGCCTTGGTGGCAATATATGTATCGTTGGCAATATATGCATCGTTGGCCATATATGTATCGTTTGCAATATATGTATCGTTTACAATATACGTATTGTCAATTCTTGGATTTTGGTGACGTGGTTCAGCTTGAAATGACTTACGTCCACGGTTGTTTTAATATTTGCTTTCTCAAGATCTGCAGTCATATGAGAAACAATACTTGCGAATATATATTTTTCATTGTTTTGAAATATTTGATAATTCATGTTATACATAATATTTCAGAAACAATTAACAAAGACAAAACAAATTGGACTTATCTCTGTTTTGACCGTTTGGCCAGATGCCGTTTTGAGATTACCGTTTGAGGTATGCACTCAATCGGCAATAGGCCGTTTTGCAAATATTGCCGTTTTGCCCTCTGATCTGGACGACGGTATTGCAGAGAAATCGGTTGACCGATTTGCATATCGGCTTCATGCCGTTTGCTTCTTTCCTAAACTTTGGAGATCGGGTTCCTCCCGTTTCCTCCTTCGGTAGTCTGCTTCTTCCATTCTGGAGTATTTTTCTACCTCAATCCGCAAAAGATCCAAGGTTTTAGGAGTGTTTGCAATCAGAGCATTCTCCAACTCTCTGTATTTACAATTTCTTTTCAGCGCCTCTGCTGCAAGATTGGGTGCTACATCAGGAAGAGTTGCTAGTTCTGTGTTAAATCTAGCCACGTATGCAGCCAACGATTCTCCTGACTGTCGCATCATGTCAAACAGAACGGCTGAAGATTTCTCCGTCGGTATACATGAGCTGAATCGGCTTCTGAATGCTTTTTCTAGTTGCTCGAAACAGTCAATGGATCCGGCCGGTAATTTTTCAAACCAAGTGTTGGCTATCCCTTTAAGGGTTATTACAAATATTTGGCACAAAGCCTCATCCTTTCTAGTAAAAAACTTAACATGTTTCTTTACTATACTCACATGAACCGTCGGATCTGTTGTCCCATGGTAGTGATCGGATGGTAGCTTGACATGCCTGCTCACTTGATGTTTCCGAACCCGAAGGGTTAACGGATTTCTTGGATCATCGTCCTGTTCTTCGCGATCTGGTTGCTGAACAGACCGTTTAAACAGATCTGGATTATCTCTGTCACGATCTCTCCTGGTTTGATGTGGAGTCACCGATCTCTCTCTGCTTCTCCTTTTCTCGGATCTACTTCGAGGTGATTGTTCGTGACTCCTTCTTGCGCTGTGTTGAGCTATTTGATTGACGAATTCTTCTATGTCTTCCCTTCTGGGTAGATCTGCACTTTGATGGCCTGGTGGTGGCTCAAAAGATGGTTCCACCGCCTGTTGATTGTAGATCTGTTGGGGAACAACTGGCTGGTTGACTGGCGGAGGAACTCCTCCTATGAACGTTTGCATCATCACGTTCATCCTTTGGTGCAGGGCAGCAAACTCGAGCCTGATGGCTGATTTAATGACCTCTGAGGTTGGGCCTGGAAATGGGTTTTCTGGAAAATTTAGCCGACGGGCTGCAGCATTTAATTCCACACGAGAAGATGAAGCTTGGGCTGGTGGTGTTTCACGTTGACCCGTAGCAACACCAGTGGGTTGGTTTGATTGAAGATCTTGATGGGATACCATTTTTGGAAGTGAAAAAACCCAAATTATTAAGAAAGAAAAGCTTTGAAGCTCAAGGCTTGCTCACTTGAAACTTCAAAAGCTCTCAATGAAAGCACCATTTGATAATCCAAAGATGGATGAGGAGGGCTTTTCCGTCAAATGGCATGCCGGGGAGTGTGGTTGGAGCTCCTTGAGCGACCTGCAAAACCACCGGAGGCTTGCTCCGGCGGAGAATCTCCGATGCCAAAGTCAGTGCTTGGATTAAGATGCAGAGAAAATGTATATCGGAACAGTGTCTGTCTCTTTTTGGGAGCTCTAGATCTGTCCTTCCTCTCTTTCCCTCTAGTCCTTATGTAGGACTAGAGTGGTTAGAGTGGTTAGATCTGCTGACACCTTTCCTCTTTTTTTCCACAAAGTGGTTTAAAAGTAAGAGTTAATAATTATAAAGTAGAGACCATGCCTTTGGGAGGAAAACTATTCCTTATGGGTAATAGTTTTATAATGGTTGAGTGGGAGCAGGAAATGTTGTCTCCCATGTGTGGCTTTGACCACTGATTTAATAGAAATAGTATACAGTGTACCTTTATTGTAGGCTTTAAGCCGTTTATACCAAATCGGCAAGGTGCCGTTTGTAGCGAATCGGCACACTGCCGTTGTGTGGAATCGGCATGCTGCCGTTTGGAGACCATTGACCTGGTCAATGTTTGCAGAGGTGTCGATCCGTTTCCTCACAGCTTAGCGAGTGGATCGGCTTCGTGCCGTTTTGAGGCGATCGGGCTAGACTTGTCCTTTGGCCACTTATTCCCGTTGACTTGATCAATCGGTCACGATGCCGTTTCATATGTTTGACTTGGTCAAACCGGTCATGTGCCGTTTTGACTGGTCAACGGTACTTTGTGAAGGTACAATGTCCGTTATGCCCTTCTGATATACTTTTGTATTATCAATACCCCTCCTGAAATCGTCTGTTTGTTTTTGGTGAGTTTTACTAAAAAGCATGTCTGCTGCTTGGCATTTGTATGCTATGATACAGTCATACAATAATTGAGAATAGACATGGGTTGTTGTATTTACTAACTTCTAAACGCTGGCCTAAATTTTACTAAAAGAATGTAAGCTTGGACTCGTGATTGATGGGAAACTAACTTGGATACTCATCGTTGCTATAGTTTCTAAGATCCTGGCTTTACTTTTGTAGATGACTATACAATGTCAACACACCTCAAATCCATTAGGTAATGGGGCAATTTTGGAGACATCTGACCAGAAAATTGTTGTATTGCAAAGAAGTTATAATGTTGGGGAATTTCCTGGGTACTTTGTCTTCCCTGGCGGCCACCCAGAGGTACAGTTTTTATAGAAAGAAAATTTTGGTGGTCACTTTATTTTTGCTGTAATGCATTCTGATTAGTAGCTGAGACTCTGCTTCTATAACTATTTTCATCTATTTATTGATTTTGGTGTATGATATAGTGCCTGAACTTTTGTTATCCATCCACTTGCTTGAATTGTTAATTGACTGTTTCCAAATGGCAAGACAGTTTCTTGTTATCATCTTATCATTTTGCTGGCAATTTATTCTTAGGTTATCTTGAGTTACTGGTACAAATCTATTTTTCCATTGGTTGCCCAGCCTGAAGAAGTTGGAGTAGCATCTCAACAGAGCAGCAGAAATAATATTGAAGCTAAGCTTATCAACAAGAAGGTTTCTCAAGAGATGTTCGACAGTATTATACGTGAAGTGGTTGAAGAAATTGGAGTACCCGCAGCATCTCTTGTGAGTTGTTGTTTTTTTAACTGGAAGCACTACTTTTAGCTGACCCATTGTGGGTTTGATGTTCATCGTTTTCCATTTCTACCACTTATTGCTATAGCTGAGCCAAGGTCAAATGTAAAATTCTTAGACTTGGGAAAGTTCACTAGCAGAGTTGGTCACTGAAGTTGTTCATCGCCAACTCAGGATCACAGTCTTCCTTATTAAACACGCAAGTTAGAATCATACCAATTTTAAGTCTTAATGGAGGCCTTACAAACAATTTTACTAAGACAACATGTTATATAAATTTTAAGTTTACTTTGTGGAATGAATTGTTAAGTAAACATCTAAAGTTGCCTACAATATCATTGCAGGGGAATCCACTTTTTATTGGTATATCTCTTAGGCAGTTGAATGTTCGACCAGCTGCTTTTTTCTTTGTCAAATGCAGAATTCGGTCAGTACTCTAGTGCATGATAACTTCTCGGTTTCTCTTGGAAGATGAAGTCGTGAGTTGCTTGATGGAAGGATCTACTCTCCTTTAGGAGGTGGTAAACGCACGGATTGAAGGTGTTTAGATGGATGATTGTTGGTGTTTAATGGAGTATTATGGAGTAAATGCACTGGCAAAAGATGAAGAAAATGTAGAGATGTTTTAGGGAAAACTATGTATATAACTTGTATTCAAATGATTACAAGGATCTCTAAGCCGAAACCTTCCCTTAATTGATCAAGAGATGATTAAGCCGAAAGGTGTTAGCTAGAGGAAAGAAGACCGGTTCTAAGAACCCTAATGTGCTAGGCTAACTAATGGTCTTGATGGAGATAACTCACAAAAATCAAAAACAAGCTATAAAGAGGCTAAGCCCTTCTATTTATAGCTGGGGATTATTACATGTGGAAAACCACTACTACCCTTAACAAAGGGGTCTTGACCGCGGGCTTGGAGAGATGGGCTTGGCTTGGCCTTTGGAAGGCTATAGCAAGGCCTCGGATGGCTAGTGCTTGGGCCTTCAAGGGACGTTAAGGTTGGCGCGCCTTGCGCGCTCGGCCTTGTACGGAGATCCTCATGGCTTGCGAGGGTTTGGCGCGTGCTTCTTCATAGCTGGCGCGGCCTACCCGTGAAGTCACTTCACGGATACGAGTTAGAGCCCTCGAGCTCGTATCATCCCCTCCCTCTTCAAATAGATTCGACCTCGAATCTGCACGCTCATTTCCTTTGTGATTGCTATCCATAGTAACTACAAAGGAGAGACACGAATCAGCAACATTGAAAATGGGGGGGAAATAACTAAAAGGAAACTCAATGCGAAAGTGTGAAGACATGTCCGTAGATTCCAAAAGGAAAGGATCCTTCTCCCATGGGCGAAGAATAGCCTCTTGGATTGCTGGAGTTGTTGGCGTTCCCGTTGGCAGCAACTTGGCACCTAGCAAAAGAGAGGAAACAATTCTAGAGGAAGAGGTGTTAGGGTTAGTGAAATAAAGGAAAGGATCCTTAAATCGCCCAAGGTGGCACGGTTTAAGGAAAGATCTCTCAAGTCTCGCCACACTCCTTATGGCACATAAACTCACTTTTTTCTTTGTCAATGGCTCACACTTTTCACTCTTAAGCTCTCCACTCTCAATCTTCACTCCTCTCGGCGCATGCTCACTGTTTTCATGCCCGATCTTTATCTCACTCGCACACCTCACATTTTTCTCTCCTCTGCGCATGCTCACTTATTTCATGCTCGTTCTTTCCCTCACTCACACGCCTCACCTTTTTCACTCCACACCACTCAAGTTGATTTTCCATCACCGTGGGGAGCACAAGTGCAACGCAAGCTTTGGAAAGCTTGGTTTGGTCTTTGTGGACTTGCGAAGGAGGCAAGGGGGGATAAGGAACTTGCTGCCCAAGTGTTCCAACTTGTACGTGTTGAGGAAGCCATCATGGACAGCCCGCTTGTCAAACTGCCACAGTCTCCTAAGAAGTAAGTGGCTGGAATTCATTGGAGCCACGTCACAAGTCCGTTCATCTTCGTATGTGCCAATGGAAAAAGGAATGTGCACTTGCCGAGTCACACTAATGAAGCTCCCATCATTGAACCAATTCAGCACATAAGGGTGAGGGTGCCTTAGGGTAGACAGCCCCAAAGAATGGACAAGGAGCTCGCTTGCCACATCGGTACAACTACCATTGTCAACGAGAATGGAGATAACCAATCTGTGAGCTAGGCCACGGGTGAGAAAGAGGTTGTCCCGTTGCTCAAGATCCTTCTCATGAACCTTGGCATGGATGCTCAAATTTCTCCTCACTACCAAACACTTAGGGACCTCCACCCGAGCATACTCATCATCATCAACCTCACCCGAGTCAACTACACTCTCGGTAACCATGACTTGGGTACCCTCGGGTTCATCATCATCACTCACCACTTCACCACTCTCACGTATGACCATTACCCTCCTATTAGGACATTCCGCCCTCATATGGCCTTTGCCCCCACATTTAAAGTATGTAATGTTCCTAGAAGGGGTTTAGAGTAGGGTCGGTGTTTAGTGTTTGTTTGGGTATCAAAGCCGAGGACTGGTTGGTGTTTGGGTATGTGTTTGGCTTGGGCGGGGGTGTGGGTTGTGTGGTCTCTTGGCTGACTTTAGAAGGTAAAGAAGGAGCATTCCAAGTAGGCTTATAAAAAGATGAAGAAATGAAAGGAGTTTTAGGTTTAGCACTTACTTGGCGTTCTATCTTGAGGGCAAGATGGAACATGTCTTCCAAGGTGTCATAGGAGTGGAAATCCAGCTGGTATGATATCTGCTTGTGTAGGCCTCCTAAGAACCGAGCCATGGTGGCCTCATCATTCTCGTGCACACCCGCTCGCATCAAACACGTGAGGCCCTTGTGTCAATCTTTGAAGGTGTTGGTGGAGGTCACGGAGATAGTAGGAAGGCACAAACCGGCGCCTCATCTCATATTTCAACTCATCCCAAGTCTCTACCGAAGGCAGCCTCTCAAGTCGCCTAGTGACCACAAGTCTATCCCACCAATGTATGACCATTGCCGTGAACTCCACAATGGCAAGGCGCACCTTCTTAGTCTCCGAGTAATTGTAACACCCAAAGACACACTCCACTTTGCTTTCCCAATCATAGTAGGTGTCGGGGTCATCCTTACCTTCAAAGATAAGCATGGATAACTTAATACTAGAGAGGTTGTTATCCACTCTATCCTCTTACTGCCTACAACCTCTTTTCTCAAATTGCTCGTCATAGTCAAAGCGTCGTGTGCCGTGAGCATTTTCATAATATGGAGGTTGAGGAGGTGGTTGTCTAGGTCTCTCTCGAATCGCTAAAGGCACCTCCGGCCGAAGGGGGGAACATAGGCGTTGGCTTGGTGTAAGGGTATGTCAATGTGTGCATTGGATGTGTGTGTGGGATGGCACGGTTGTCTAAGGTTTAGGTATGGGTCGTGGCTTTGGAAAGTGGGGTAGGAACGACTACGGCCTTGAACACGGGCCAAGGGGGGGCTTTGCCATAGGGGCATACCAAATTACTCCTCATCGTTACTATGGTCACTATGAGCTACCACACCTTCGGCATTGTCATACTGAGGTGGAGCAGCATACAAATTGGCATTGGAAGGGTCATTTACGTGTGTTCTTTGGTGGTAATGTGTGGCTGGTTGGGTAGGGTTTGGTGGAAGTGGATGTGTGGTTGTCCTTGGCTTCAATGTGGAAAGCGCATCCAAAATGGCCTTATTGGTGAGCTCTTGGGATTCCCATTGACGTTGCAATTCAGCCATTTGGACCGTGAGGGCAGCCATGGCCGGATTGAGGGTGGAAGACTCCTCGGACTCATTTCCCTTTGGAGAATTATCACTAGGCATAACGAAATGTACCTACAAAAAGAAACAAACGCAATTTATATTGAAAAAGTTAGTCACTCCCTTATGTGTTTGGGCTCTCGTGTTTCACACAACACTCTAATAAACTCACTAACTCACCCACTCTTATCTCCAACGCAAACCAATTAATTAAGCTTAGCACAAAACTCTAAGACTCAAATAAGCACATGGAATGCAAAGAAAACAAGTGTAGAAAGAAAGGTAGAGAAGGCCGAATTGGTGTTCAAGAATTGATTAGTTTGAACACCAATAAGAACACCAATAAGACCTATAGTAGATAGATGTATGAAACAATCAAAGAAAACTCAAGACACTAAAAGAAGGCTAGCTCAAACGGACAACTCAAGATTTAAGGAAAAGGAGCAAAAATTGAATTTGCAAATTTGAAAATATTTGGAGGGAAAGATTGCCGAACTTGTGTTCTTCACAAAAATTGACACTTTGAAATGATTTAATTCACTTCAAATGCACACACACAACTAGTCTCTTGCTTGTGACTCAATTGTTATTTTTTTTTTCTTTTTAATTTTAGGAACTTGAGCTCTTTTTTTTTTTTTGAATTGATCTTTGTTTTAGTTCATCTCTTTTCTTTTTTGCTTTTTTTTTTTAAAATTGAGTGCAAGAGAGCTCACCTATATGACATGTATTTTAGAAGAAAAAGTGAAAGACAAGTAGTTTTGCAAGTGAAAAAATTTCTCACTAAATGCCAAAATGTATGATGTGGCAAGTCAAAGTGAGGTGTCAAGTTTTGTGTGGATGACAATGCAAATGATGTGTCAAGTGATGTGGTTGTGTATGACAAGCAAATGGTGTGTAAGGATGCAGCCCTAGGGCCAGCTATGTGAGGCTAAGTGGAGTAGTGAGCAAGCTGAAATGCTTGGCTCACAATGAGAGATGTGGTCGGCTAGGAGGTGAGCACAAAAATGAGATAACTAGCTAGCAAACAAGCAAGTCCACATGGCTCTCATGGCTCATCATTGGAAGCTCCAACACAGCAAGTAATCACACTTAAAGAAGATGAATATTTCGGCCACTTAGATGCAAATAAACACACAAAATTGCAGCAATTGTGTTTCTTCAAGATCAAACCACTAAAAGACAAACTTTTGACTTAAATCGGAAAAGTTCCCAAATGAAATATAATTGAAGTCGACGGTAGGAAATAATGTTTCAACCGTAGAAATGGTGAGGGAGGAGTTTTCAACCATAGAAACGGTGAGAAAATGAAGTTTAGCAATTTAGAGGAATGGTCACAAAATGAAAAACATTTAAGCACAAAATGTTAGATGTCTACGGTAGAGGAGATGATTCTAACCGTAGAAATGGTGTCAAAGTGAGGTTTACCAACCTAGAAGACAGCCTTGAAGCTCTACTACCACATGATAACTTCTCGGTTTCTCTTGGAAGATGAAGTCGTGAGTTGCTTGATGGAAGGATCTAGTCTCCTTTGGGAGGTGGTAAACGCACGGATTGAAGGTGTTTAGATGGATGATTGTTGGTGTTTAATGGAGTATTATGGAGTAAATGCAGTGGCAATAGATGAAGGAAATGTAGAGATGTTTTAGGAAAAACTATGTATATAACTTGTATTCAAATGATTACAAGGATCTCTAAGCCGAAACCTTCCCTTAATTGATCAAAAGATGATCAAGCCGAAAGGTGTCAGCTAGAGGAAAGAAGACCGGTTCTAAAAACCCTAATGTGCTAGGCTAACTAATGGTCTTGATGGAAATAACTCACAAAAATCAAAGACAAGCTTTAAAAGAGGCTAAGCCCTTCCATTTATAGCTAGGGATTATTACATGTAGAAAACCACTACTACCCTTAACAAAGGGGTCTTGACCACGGGCTTGGAGAGATGAGCTTGGCTTGGCCTTTGGAAGGCTATAGCAAGGCCTCGGATGGCTAGCACTTGGGCCTTCAAGGGACGCTAGGGTTGGCGCGCCTTGCCCGCTCGGCCTTGTGCGGAGATCCTCATGGCTTGCGAGGGTTTGGCGCGCGCTTCTTCATGGCTGGCGCGGCCTACCCGTGAAGTCACTTCGCTGATACGAATTAGAGCCTTCGAGCTCGCATCAGTGCACAAGATGGTTTTGAATCAACCCAGCTCTATACTGTTTCAATGGTCAGTTTTACAAAAAAACTGCTAGTTTTGTGTTTGCATGAGTAACCAGAAATTTACCAAATTTAATTCGGTCTGAATGATTGAGTATGGAAGCTGACAGAGTGAACAGTGTGGTAATGGTGGTGTAGTGGAAAAACTGGAGCAGTATGGAATGCAGTAGTAAATTGTTGTACTGTTTTAATGCTTTTAGCAGTAACAGAATTGGTAGTGGGCCTTCTTACTTTCTTTTATCAAAGTTTCTGTTTCTATTTTTGGGATAGGGTTCTTGTTGTGGATAGGTTTGCTCCTTTCAAAGTCAAATACATCTCAAGTGTGATTACCAACGGGATCTGTCACAGATGGGGCTTTACTAGTAGTTAAACTGTCAGCCATTTTTCTGATGAAATATATCATGACAAATAAACTTATATTAACGATTCCTTTCATGGCTTGGATTACTCCCTTGGTAGTATTAATAATCAATAAATTCATCAATGGATTCCTTTCGACTATTATAAGTTCATATCAAGTGCAAATACAAACTTATAGTACTAACTATGTGTTTCATGTTTCTATGTATCAGATTGATTTAGAAAAAATGGCATCTAAAATGCCTGGGTGTCATCAAGGTGGACTTGCACTTTGTAAGCTGATGAAAGATGCTTCGAGGAACATCTGACAGTTCACACTGTTGATCAATCAAAGTTCTTGGCCTGTTTTTCCTCACTATTCCTGAGCAGATACGTTCATCACCTCTGACTCTTCTGAACTTGGTATCTGATAGAATAGCAGGAAACGATTCTTCCCTTTCATACACTCATTCATTATCATACAATTACGAAGCTGCTTTTGGTTAAAACCACGGTATGTTGAACATTAAAATGGAATTAGAGACCAATAAATATTACTAGTTAAAGAGTGTCTTTCTTTCCCACATGCTCAAGTTGTGGTTCCTTTAGGCCTTAACATAGATGATAGATGCGTGTATAAGTTAGCTATACTGCTTCTCTCTCAAATCTGTTTGTCTATGATTCTTTGCTGCAATACAATGCATTTGCCTTGAAGATGTGCTTTTTTCTGAGTTTTGGAAAGTTTGAGACCGGTAGGCTTTATGCGGCCTCACTAGGCTTGGCCTTCTTTTTCCTTAGGGCAAGCCTTTTTAGGGATTCATGTTTTTTCGTGGGATCATTTCAAAGGAGGGGAGGAAAAAACGGCTATTATGTTCAATTAATTGATCTATTGAGAAAGCTTGACTTTGATGTTTTTCAGCATTGTTTTCTTTGATTTCAAAATAGGGAAAAGAAATCAACTTAATTAAGAAAGGTTGATTTTTTTGTCCCATTAATCCAACATTCCCTCGATGCACCATGATAAGCCCTGTTAACTTTTGATTATACTCATCTGTATTGATGCTGAAATTCCTGATAATTTTTACTTGTTTCTAAGTCTGAACTGTTTTTGCAAATCCGTGCACAAGGATGAAGCAAGGATCTCTAACTTGAGAATATGAAGCTTCAAGCGTTGACAATGTAAAAGATAATGTTGGGACGACCATCCACCTTCAGGCTTCAGGGAAGCACATCACGAATAGTTTCATCCTGGAGAGGAAAGTATAGAGAGGATACTTGGTGACAAAAGAAAGAAAGCACAAGACACTTAATTTTAAGCAACTGGGTTATCTATGCTTGATTTTAGTCCTGATTAGAAATAATCCCTTCTCATAATCAATCCCCGATTTTCTTTAATTCAACACTTTTTTATTCAACTTTCCAAATTCAAGTGGCATTTGTTTATTAAAATTGCAAAGCAGTTAGCTAGCTCATGCCATTTTTTATCACCCATCTTATTAGAAGCCCTAGTAATAATTTTTTTGATAAATAAACAACATGATTATCCCTCCTTTAGCTAAAACAAAACGGCCCAATTAGATTCCATCTTGGGAACATGGTAGGTTAAATTCCAGGGAATGATTATATTCTCTGCAACAAATAAAAATTGAAGCCAATCACGCATGTTTAGGTCTGTTTTGTTGGTTATCAAAATCTCTGTTAATCTGGATAAATCGCATGTGCCAATATCAGTATTTGTCGAGGGATCATTTTCTTCGAAAGAGAGCAGATTATTATATTGTATATACAAATTATATACTCGCAGGATCTTATAGTTATTGTGGTGGACTGTCTGAGTATAACAATAAAATAAAGATCTCGCAAATTGCTCTTAATTAATTGATACCTGGGGGATAATTTTTAAAGCGCGTGATACTGTGACCTACAACTGCGCGTGGGATTTTAAAGTATAACTTGCATTTTGTCGGTTATCGGATGAACAAAAGTAGGAGGATATGAAGGTATATTTTGATCGCGGAAAGAAAGAAAAAAGAAACAATAGTGAATTGTGAAAATAATTCTCTTTTCGTTTCGTATTTTAGTTTGGTGGGCCTCGCAAAAAATATGTAGACAAAAGTAAAAGCGTTAGGTGGGTCCGTTGAACCTCATCAACGGATTCCATACAATTCTTACGTCAGCTCTGCTTTTTTTTTCTTTTTAAAAAAGAGCTCATTTTATTCCATAAATCATTCTTAATACTCCCTCTGGACCACTTTAATTAATTTTGTGAAACAGTAATATTTAGTAAAATAAACACTAAAAAATCAAATGAAGTGTATAGTAATATTTCATAAAAAAATGACAATTATTATAATTCTGAGGGAGTAATATTTAATTCCTATTTTTAAAAAAATTAATTAATTTGTATTGCATAATATAAAAAAAAAATCTCTCTTTTAAATTTTACCAAAATGGAAACTTCTAAGCAGTGTTTTAAAAACCGGACTGACCCGACGGTCGGACTGGTAAACCGGTGACCCAAGGATGATTTCGAGTTGGTTCAGCCTTTGGACCGGACCTACAAGACCCAGAAAAAACCGATCGATCCGACCGGTTTTTACAAAATCGGTGACCTGGTCGACCCGCTATCCAACCGGCTGGTTCGATGCTATTCGCCAAAACGACGCTGTTTTGATGCCACTACCAGCGGCACGTCGTTTAGTTTTAGCTTCCAACGACATGCCGTTTATTGAATTTAATTCCTACGTTTGTAATTTCTCTCTTTCTTTCAATCTTCACTGTCTTTCTTCTCCAATGAAAAACAACATAAAAGAACCCTAAATCGCCGTGCTCTCTCTCTCGTCTTCGCCATCTCGCATTGTCTTTCTTCTTCGCAAGAAAAGAAATACTGAAAATCTGAAATAGCAGCCAGCCTCGCCTCGCCTTCTTCGTCGACTCTTGTCGTCTCATCCTCGGGTAATTATTTATGTTTTCCTCTAATTCTTTCCGTTTCAAAATTGCTAGCCTAGCCCTTTTCAATATTTGTTAGGTAATTATTGGAGTGGTAGATATTTCAAATGGGACACTTGATTGCTTGATAATTGCTTGATAATTGCTTGCGGATGTAATGAATAATTACATATATATTTTTGATAAATGGAAATTGATATATGCTTGCGGATGTAAATTATGTAATACATAATTATATTTATATTTTTTATAAATGGAAATTGACATGCTTGATGGCAGTAATGCTACTACTGGTGCTTGATAAGAAAATTTAACATTAGTTTTAAACTTGATTTTGTACCACACACCAACTGTTTGATAAAAATCCCCAAAGAGTAACGTGCACAAAATTAGAATTAGATGGAAAATGCTTGCAATTTATCATTTCTTGCTACTGTTACCAATTTCAATTGCTAGCCTATATATATTTTTTGTGCACGTTCTTGCTACTGTTACTAGGGATGTACATGGGTCGGGTTGGGCCGGTTATGGCTCATAACCAGCACCAACCCGCCAAATATTTAGTGGGCCGGGTTGGGTCGGTTATTTGCCTATAACCGCCGGTTAACAGGTTGAGCGGTTATAGGCGGTTAACCGTGGGTATACGGTTATGGCGGTTATGGGCTGTAAAATTGGGCCAAACCAAAAATTTCAAATCACAAGCATCCTGCTGCTGAAAACCAAACATTCAAAAAATCCAAACAAATCCGCAAACAAAACATTCAAAAAATCCAAACAAGAACATTCAAAATCCAAAGTAACTCTTGACCAAATTCTCATTCTTGACGTAAATCCAGCAGGAGCCATAACTTCTATCCAACAGCATCCTCATTCATCCTCCTCTAAATGTCTAAACATGCATGAAGAATAGATAAAAAAATCAGAAAAATATCTCAATAATAATGATGAAAAAAATTTAAAAGTTAGTGAAGTGAATTTACTCTTCAATGTCTTCATCAACATCAAGATCCAAAGTAACTCTTGACGCAAATTCTGCAAAATTAGAAAACATGATCAGATTCATTAATATTAAAAAAAACAGAAACTTTTGAAACATTTATTGTTACCTGATTCAATTTCATCATAATTTTCTATATCTTCCAATGCATCCTTCAAGTCAATTTGTTCTTGAGAGCAACGCAACCAATTTTGGCAGCAAAGTAAAGCTTCCACCATTGTTGGAGCTAAATTACTTCGAAATGGATCAAGTACACGCCCACCGGTACTGAAAGCAGATTCTGATGCGACCGTTGACACAGGGATAGCCAACACCTCTCGAGCTACCATTGCAAGAACTCGATATTTATACCCATTGGTTTTCCACCAATCCAAGATATTAAATCTTTCATCACCGATCTCCTCACACCCATCTAAAAGATACCTCTCAACCTCATCCTTACTCTCTTCATTATCCTCCTCCATCAAATGCATTTTAAATTTAGAAGTCAACTCATTATGCTCATCTTCAGCCATTACATCATCCTCTGACAATTGAGCAGTATTTGATTTTGGACTAGCACTCCCCACACTAATCACTTGAGCAGAAAAGTATTCATACAACCTCACTAAAGTTGCCCTCACTTTAGTTGTCAACTCAAAAGCTGTCATTGAATCATAAACTTCGGCAAAACAAAATTTGACATATCTCAACTTGTAACGTGGATCCAACACAACAGCCACATATAACAAGAAATTAATTTTGTCAAACTTTCCCCAATATTTATCAAACTTTAAGATCATACCAGCTGCCATCCCACTCAACAAAGGATCCCTACCCTTAGACAATTGAACTATCTTGGATTGCATGTTCACAAGCTCATGAAAAAAACTATTACATGTAACAAACAAAGAACCTGAAAATCTCAAAGTGACAACATAAAACAGCTTAAGGAACTTGATAAAAACTCTTGAATTATTCCAATCAAGTGATGTAGGAACCCCACTAGTCTTCCCCCCTTCCTCAAAGTATTTAGAAAACCTAACATCTTCCCTTTTCATTCTATCAAATACCTTTTCAAACTTTTCAGCAGCTAGCAACATCTTATAAGTGGAATTCCATCTCGTTGCAATATCCAAACATACAAGATTTTGAGATGAAACCTTCAATTTTTCAGCAAACCTTTTAAAAGAATGAAGCCTAGAAGGTGAAGACCTCACATATCTAATTGCATTCCTAATCCTAACAATTGACTCATTCACTTCTTTTAAACCTTCAGTAACAATTAAATTAACAATATGTGCACAACACCTAACATGTAAAAATTCATGTTCAAAGATCACATTTTTCCACTCTCTAGCCATACCCTTTAAGTGCCTAATAACTCCATCATTAGAGCTTGCATTGTCTACCGTCAATGTTAAAATTTTATCTATCCCCTAATCCAATAGACAATTCTCAACAACCTTACCCAAGACCTCACCCTTGTGACTTGCAACTTGACAGAAATTAATTATCCGTTTGTTTAACTTCCAATCATCATCAATCCAATGGGCTGTGAGACACATATAATTGATGTTTTGGATAGATGTCCAAGTGTCCGTTGTCAAACAAATGCGCTGACCCTTAATTTTTTCTATCAACTTTGTTTTTTCTTCAAAATACAATTTCATACAATCTCTTGCAACAGTCACCCTTGAAGGTACTTTAAACAAAGGTTGCATAACTTGACAAAAATTCAGAAAACCAGCACCCTCCACGACCCTAAAAGCCATCTCATCCATAATAACCATACTAGCTAGTGCCTTCCTACAAGCATCAGTTGAATAACCTATGGCTTTCAATGTACCCGTTTTAACCCCATCAACAACACTCCCTTCTTTTTTAGGTTGATATACTAATGTTTTCTGATTTTTATCTTTAACAACTCTATAAGAGTATTTTTTACACCTTCCATCTAAATGTGACCACAAATTAGTAGTCCCAATATTTTTATTCCCACTACCACAAGCATAACTTGAACCACAATAATTGCAGGAAGCTCTACGAGTAATACCTGATGTCCCTGTCACAACTTTGAAATGATCCCACACTTTAGATTGCTCGCGATTCCTTTTCTGTCCTACAACTTGTTGTGTTTGAGATTGATCCTCAGTATTTGAACCAGCAACAACATTTGTAGGATTTTGATCCTCGCCATTTGAACCAGTAGCAATATTTGCAGGACTTTGATTCTCACGATTTGAACCAGCATCTGACGTGGTTGAAATTTCAACGTCAACCATCTGTTATTAACAAAACAATTAGGATATTTCAACCACTTGTTAATAACATAATCCTAATTCAACCCACAACTAAATTCATAACATTAGACCATAAGAAGTTAAGAACAACCAAAAAAATTAATAACATGTAAATAATTATCAAACCAGAAAAGCCAAAAAATTAATAACATGTAAGTGACCTTGAAAGCAGATCGGGAGCAGCGAAGAGAGCAGCTGCTGGAACCAGCGACGCCGGCGAAGGGAGCAGCGACGGGAACCTGCGGAACCAGCGAAGGGAGCAGCGACGGGAGAAGGGAGCAGCGACGGGAGAAGGGAGCAGCGCAGCGACGGGAGAAGGGAGCAGCGACGGGAGAAGGGAGCAACGCAGCGACGGGAGAAGGGAGCAGAGCAGCGACGGGAGAAGAAAGCAGAGCAACTCCGGCGAGAGAGGGAGTGGCAACGCCGGCGAGAGAGGGAGATGGAGCGGCGGTGAGAGAGGGAGAGTGAGAGGGAACGACGAGAAATGATGAAGAATGAGAGGGAGCGGGCCGAGCAGCTATAGATTTAGGGTTGGATTAATTGGATGTATAATGTGTATATATACCTAGGGTCAATAGGTTGGGTCGGGTCGGTTATACGGTTATTTCAAAATTTTGACCCACTATCTGACCCAACCCAACTATAATGGGTCGGTTATATAACCGTTACCTGCGGTTATGGCGGTTATTCTATTTTGACGGGTTGGGTCGGGTCGGTTATATGGGTCGGGTCGGTTATGGCGGTTATTTGTACATCCCTAACTGTTACTGCCACTGGTTTCAATTTCAATTGCTACCAATTTCAATTTATCATAATTATATATATATATATATATATATATATATATATATATATATATATATATATATATATATATATATATATATATTTTATAAATGGAAATTGACATATGCTTGATGCTATTGCTATTGCGGATGTAATACATAATTACATATATATTTTTGATTAATGGAAATTGACATATGCTTGATGCTATTGCTATTTGCGGATGTAATGCATAATTACATTTATATTTTTGATAATTGCTTGCGGATGTAATAATTTATTGCTACTGTTTTGGTAAATTCATTTAATTTGAATGTTGGATTGTTTCTTTATTTTGTAATTTGGATATTTAAGTGTGTTTGAACTTTGAATATCATTTCATATGAATGTTGGATTGTTTCTTTATTTTTAACGTTTGATTTACTTGGTATTTGATTTTGATGTATTATAAAATGCTAGATAGAAAATCAGCCGATTCAATCCGGTTCAATCATCTAAGCTCGAACGGTTCGCTGAGTGAACGGTTCACACTGTACCAATGGATCAATCCGGTTGAACCCCGGTTAAACCCCGGTTGAATCCGGTTCAACGGGTCAGCCGGGTCGGTTTTTAAAACACTTCTTCTAAGTATATGAAATTTGATGAGATGATAAAAGATGGAAAAACTAGTGGGTGTTCAATTATACGCGATTAGTTTTAGTTGCGAACTTGGATCTAGGGTGTCGTATCAAACTCTTATTGGAGCTGAACCATTAGGCGTATATATCGAGAAACTAATGCCGCAGCAAATAAATTGGCCTGTTTAACCTTTCCACGTAAATAAGCCTTTTTATCCTATAGTAATATTTCAATCAGTATCATACATATTCTAAATGACAATAAAATATAAAATTTCTATTCTAATTAAGTTAGAGTTTAACTCTAATGTTTTTCTTTCTCCAAGAAAAAGTAAATAGATAAAACATGCATTTATCGAATATGCTACAACTACTTATTGTTAAATTATTCTTTAAATTAAGAAACAAATTATTAAAAATACTGTAATTCTGGATCCACACCTCTTTTGTAATTTTGTTATCAATTTAAAAAAAAATAATCAACCCCCCCAAAAAAAAAGACATATCAAGACATTTTGCCAGGTGAATTACAATTTTATTAAATAAAAATCAAGTTTTGTAATTAAACTTTTGCAATTTTAATGTTCTGTTCAGTCAGTCTTACAATTGATTGATTGTGATATGTGATTTGCTGCTATCACCTATTAAAACTGATGGTGCTTTTGCCACCATAATTTCATCTCATTAAATAATAATAACATTTACTTTTCAATACTAACTAAATATACATTATTAAAGTATTTATTTACGCTATAATAATTAAATATTTATTTAATCTTTTTCTAAAATATTATTTTATTAATTATCACTACCGTACCATAAATCAAATCTATAAGTTATGTCATAAAAATGATACTATACATTAACAATAGGTAAAATCTCATGTATTATTTATTTAATTTTTAATGTTGATGTAGTATATTAGTTACGTTGTGAATAATTATAACTGACATATGTGATAATTGCGCTAATTTAATCCATTTATATTAGTTAATTAACGTAATAAATCTACACTATTTTTATGAGATAGATTATAGGTACGTTCATAAAATGTTCTCTAGTCAAAAATAATTACTCCCTCTGTCCTCAATAAATGTTGTTTACTATTTCAGCTGATTTTTTAAAATAATTATTTATTATATGATTATGGTTAAAAAATAATTAATTATTCATTAATAAATGAAAATAATAAAAACTTGAAAGGAAAAAAAAGGAGGAGTTAAAAGTGAAAACAGTTGCCTCGCGGGTCGCCAACTCGCCACCCCGTCACAGGCTACGCGCGTGGTTCTGTTAATACCGTTGGTGTCCATTACCAAACACCCGCACCTCTGATTTTGTCTTTCTGTTTGCTGTTTCTCTCCACTCTCGTTTCTGTTTCTTCTTTTCTTTTCTTTCCTGACTCTTAAAAAAACTAAAAAAAACATCAATGTTGTCATCATCACCACCTTTACAAAAGCTTGCCCCTTTCTTATGTGCGAGGTTAATTGGTGTCACATAACACCGTATCTAGTACCAATTTCTCTAAGATTTATCTTTATTTATAAACATTATAAAAAGGTATTTGTTGCATTTGCATACATGTGGGTTTCATGTTTCGTGCCCTGAGCTGCTTTTTGTCGTTAACATTCCCTTCTTTCTTGCTGCATTATACTCCCTGCTCAAAATAAATGAAGTTTTGAAATAGTAAAAATTTATAAAATAATAATTTTTGTTTTATTCCACGTTATTTTATTTTTATTCATAATTTCCACTCAAATTATCACATCATCATCAAATTGGGTTGATACATAAAAAAATTATCATTTGCACAAAATATATGATTCGAAAAAAATAAAATGACAAATATTATGAATAGTAAGAATCCGTAAAAAAAAAGTAATTTATTGTACACTAGCGGGAGTATATAATTAAAGTCACTGAATTTCTATTTTTTCGCCTGTTCTATTTCAGATAAAAAAAAAAAGGCATTACATTACAGGGTGTAATTTTAATTTTATTGTTCAGAATCTGATCTTGAAGCTATATGGGTCTTTTGGTTTTTGATGGAGGAGTGCAACAGGAGCTCTTTCCTTCAAGCCAAGGTAAACATCATCTTTCCAATTTATAATCTTCATTTTCTGTTTATTTTTCCAATTTCATTTTTCTTGTATTGTGATTCAATAATGGATAAGGAACCAAAGAAGTTGTAATTTATTCATTGTGGGGGTTTCCTTTGTTGCTATGGACAGGCCTATAATTTGGGATGCAAGAGAGTGCAGAATCGGACATGGGAAGTGGGAATCGAGCTCCATAAAGTTGGGATTCTTGGTTTTAGGTTGTCTTTAATCGGTGTTTCTCTTGATAGAAATGAGTTTTGATGACAAAAGATGCAATCTTTGATCTGTCGCTGTAAGGAAGAGAAAGACCTGAGTTAGTGACAACAATAAGCGTTTAGTTTTTTCTTTTCTTACAATTGATAAAATGGAGTCGCCGGCAGCTATGCAACCCAGTACTCCCCTGCCCAGGAAAAAGATGACCAAACAGTTGACGGGAAAAAGAGATGATACTGCATTACATGCTGCAGCTAGAGCAGGAAATCTGGGTACTTTAATGGAGATACTAACTGGTACTGAAGAGGGAAAATTGAAAGAATTTTTGCAGAAGCAAAACCAGTCTGGGGAAACTGCTCTTTATGTTGCTGCAGAATATGGGTATCCTGATGTGGTTAGGGAGATGATTAATTACTATGATCTTGCCGATGCTAGTATCAAAGCGAGAAATGGGTTCGATGCATTCCACATTGCTGCAAAGCAAGGAGATTTAGGTAATGTCTCGAAAGTATAAATTAGCCTTCTTTTCCTTTTTTTCATTTGAACGATTGTTTTTGAGGGAGATCGTTGAGTTCTTGTGGTTGTTGCTGCAGAGATTTTGCATATCCTATTGGAGGCACATCCGGAGCTGGCTATGACTGTTGATTTATCAAACACTACAGCATTGCACACAGCTGCAACCCAAGGCCATATTGAGATTGTGAATTTTTTGTTGGACTCGGGAAGTAGCTTGGCCACGATAGCGAGGAGCAATGGGAAGACTGCTTTGCATTCTGCAGCAAGAAATGGGCATTTGGAAGTTGTTCGAGCACTTTTGACTGTGGATCCTGCAATAGCAACAAGGACAGATAAGAAGGGCCAGACGGCCCTTCACATGGCAGTCAAAGGGCAGAATGTTGACGTTGTGGAGGAGCTGATCAATGCCGAACCTGCAACTGTAAATATGGTTGACTCCAAGGGAAACACAGCTCTACATATAGCTACGCGAAAAGGGAGAAATCAGGTAAATTTCCATTCCCCTGCCTTACTAATCAATAAGAATTACACGAACATAAGAATAGCTTTTTGAACTGCTTCACTATTTTACTGCTACCTTGTATAGTTGTGATCTAGTTTGAACTTTGTAGCCTCGTAGGAACAAACTGAAACATAATAACGAAATAATGGATACTGCGAAACTGTGAAACCTTTATTTTCTAGATTCTGTAGACCCCTCACTGTATGAGAGGGGCTGCTGGGAATATTTCTGTCTGCAGTTGAAATGCCTAATTAATAAGTGGTCAAACCCATATGAAAGGTAAACTCTCCAGGCAATGCTTTAGGAAATGCAGATGCTTTTTTCTACAATTATTTTTGTCAAGGTGTCTTCTATGTAACAAGGATTACATTTATATTTATATTTTTCATCATGATTTCTCTCACAGTATGTTCTTTATTATAATTTGATTTTTAAGAAACTCCCTAAAATATCTGATAACTTGTAGAAAATCAATTGGTTGTTGGCCGGACTATGAAAAACATTTTGGGGAATCACATTTTTGCTTCGCTCCTGAAGGCTGGCTGCGTCCTGTAGTGAAAATGACCGTGCTTGTGTTGTGATTAGTGAAGGACACAGAGGCCTAAGAGATTGATGAATTATGTGGTTTCTAGGTGCAAGGCTAAAAGTCTTGTCTCCTAGGGCATCAAGAGGACATCATTGAATCCTGAAACAAAGCTAATTATAGTACCAGTTATCACATATAGATGGCATAGCATTGCTTTGCAGTCAAACAAATGAAAAAAGCCAAAACTTGTTACAATTTGGATGCCTTAGTTGATGTTTTTAGGCTACAGAAGTGCCAACTCTGAATTTTACATACTTAGTTCTCTAGTAGACTACTCATTCTAGGTACGTTTGAACAACAACCCACTCAAAATGATTTCTTAGCCATTGCCATAGTTTTCTGGTCTTTTACTGATATGTTATAAGGATGCAAGAATTCTTCTTGATTGACAATTATGTTCTGTGCTGTGCAGATTGTTTTGTTATTACTCGGACACAACGAGACTGACTCGAAAGTTGTTAATAGGAGTTGTGAAACTGCCTTAGATACTGCTGAGAAAACGGGACACCCTGATATTGCCGCCATCTTGCAAGAGCATGGGGTTCCAAGTGCCAAAACGATGAAGCCACAGGCAGCAAGTCGAGCTCGTGAGTTGAAACAAACTGTTAGTGACATAAAACATGAAGTCCATTACCAGCTGGAACACACCCGTCAAACCAGAAGGCGCGTGCAAGGCATTGCTAAACGCCTCAACAAAATGCACACAGAAGGTCTTAACAACGCCATCAATTCCACAACTGTAGTGGCAGTCCTCATTGCCACAGTTGCCTTTGCAGCAGTCTTCACGGTCCCCGGCCAGTATGTTGATGACCCGAAAGATATTCCGCCTGGACAGTCTCTTGGGGAAGCACACATCGCTCTGAAAGCTGCCTTCATCATATTCTTTATCTTTGATTCTATAGCCCTCTTCATTTCGCTAGCTGTTGTCGTGGTGCAAACCTCAGTCGTGGTCATCGAGAGCAAGGCAAAGAAGCAGATGATGGCAGTCATTAACAAGTTGATGTGGCTTGCTTGCGCGCTCATCTCAGTTGCTTTCTTAGCTCTGTCATTCATCGTGGTGGGAGAGCGCGAGAAATGGTTAGCTATCGGTGTGACCATTATAGGCACGAGTATTATGGTTACGACACTGGGTACAATGTGTTATTGGGTTGTAAAACATCGAATCGAGGCGTCAAATTTTAGGAGCATACGAAGATCATCACTAGGAAGCAGGTCAAGATCATTTACAGCCTCTATGGTGTCAGATAGTGAGATATTACAGAATGAGTTCAAGAAAATGTATGCAATTTAAAATGACAGGAATCATTTTTCCACACTTGTATACCTTAACTCCTACAATGTATATTTCTCATTTAGCAAATAGCTTCTCTTTCTTTTTATTTTCTAGAGAGGGATTCTTGTAACTTCAAATGGGGGACATTATGCTGTACTCGTGGTCTTCATTGCTTAGCTGCTCGAACTCTCGAAAGCATAATTTAGTTAGGATGCATGAATTTGGACAAGCTACTATAGTCAGCTTACACAAAAACAGGTTACACATGTGGAATGTCTAGGCAGCCATTATTGGTGATTATGGAGTCATGCGTCCATGAAGTGAGTGATTGCTCTTTAGAGTTGAATCATTTCACCATTTAAATATACAGACAAAGAGAGACAAATTCAAATTATCAAAAAAAAATAGATCATAATATTTTTTTTATATACTCACTCCGTTTGTATATAACTATCGTTTTTTCAAGAAATATGTTTACTTATTTAATTGTCATTTTTTATTTTCAAGATAATTTTTTTATTTTCAATGTCATTTTTATAGTCAATGACAAAATTAACTCTAAATAATTTTATAATAAAGAAAATGGGTTCATAATTAATAAGGGTATTTTAGTCAAAAATTATAATAAATAATTATTATCTAATTATTTTATTCGTCATCGTGAAAACTTGAAAAATGACAGTTATATAAAAACGGAGTAAGTATATCACAAAAATAGAACACTATTGGAACTATAATTTTTTTTGTCAACAATTCTAATTATTGTGTTTTTTTATTTAAATGATCATTATTAATTATCATTATAATACGATAGATTGTAACACGCTGATGTGGTTAATGCTTAATTTTTTTTTAGATGCATACATTAATATTAATATTAATATATCAAATGAATTTTATTTGAACGATGCCATTTACTCCAATGGGCTGGGCGTAAATATTTGATTATCAGTTGAGGCTTAATGCAAGTAATGGGCTCCGACATAAGTGGGCCTTACAAGGCCCAAAACCTGCGCATTCTGTCACTGCAAATGGTCAGTTTTGAAGGTACTACTATTTCAGTTTTTGATCAAAGGCAAAGCTGCTTACACTCGCAGAGTTGTTGCGTAATCAATCCATCCAAGAAAAGAGAAGAAGCGAGAAAAGGAGAATGGATGCGGAGCTGTTGGAACTGCAGAAACAATTCGAGTTCGCGCAGCAGGCGAAATCGAGCATTCGACTATCAGAGCGAAACGTCGTCGAGTTGGTCCAAAAGCTTCAGGAGCTCCACATCCTCGATTTCGACCTCCTCCACACCGTCTCCGGAAAAGAATACATTACTCCGGTAAGCACTCCTCTTTTCCAGATTATCTAATAACGAATTTTCATTTCTGCTATAAGTATATATGCTCTGAACTTTTCTTTTCGTTTAATTCTTTTCATATTCGTGCTTCATTGTCGAGAAAATGCGTGAGAAGTGATAAACTAAACTTGTTGCCTGCAAAGTCCATTTAGCTCACCTAGTCGCGATCATGGATTTTTCGCTTGTTTTTTTTGGTCATTTTTTTTCTGTTTTGTGCATGAATAAGTAAATGAGAAAATATGAGTGGAGGGAATAGTAAGTTTGAGTTGGTCAACTGTAGTTTTAGGCTTAGCGCATTTGAGTTGTGATTTGTGAGGCTTTGTGAGCTTCCATGTAATTGTTTACTGTAATGTGATTTTGATGTTATGTTTGTGGTTCATATAGGATCAATTGAGGAGTGAAATAGCAGCAGAGATAAAGAAATTAGGGCGTGTTTCTGTGATAGATCTTGCGGACATTATCGGGGTTGATTTTTACCATGTTGAGAAGCAAGCTCAATGCGTGGTTTCTGATGATCCAGGGCTGATGTTAGTTCAAGGTGAAATTATATCACAGTCTTATTGGGATGGTGTTGCTGAAGAGATTAATGAACGGCTTCAAGAATGCAGTCAAATTGCACTGGCAGATATCGCTGGCCAATTGAATGTTGGCTCAGAATATGTGGCTTCAATGCTGGATGCTCGAATTGGAACTCTGGTAATCTTCTTATTTTTTACCTCAATGTTCTCTTTATTTTTTTGAACTGGATGAGATTGAAAGAGAGATGATGTGAGTTGCGTTGGTGTTTATTTAGGTGAAAGGTAGGCTTGAAGGTGGTCAATTGTATACGCCAGCTTATGTTGCTCGTGTTAGTGCCATGGTTCGTGGGGCTGCAAGAGGCATTACTGTTCCAATGAATCTGTCAGCTCTGTGGGCTACACTACAGCATCTGTTGCAGGAAATGAATGGAGCCACTGGTGTGACTACTGAAAGTTCATTTTTTCAATCCCAGTTTAATGGTGTGGTGAAGGATGGCGAGGTTCTCGGATCACTTCGTGCAGGAGTTCATTGGACTCCAACGGTATGCTATTAAAGTGTTATTTCTGGGTACTGTTTTCTGCTGAGTGCGCTAAGGTCCTTCTATGAAGAAATTAGCTGATTCAGCCTTTTGTTATTTTTGATCTCTTCATCAGTCCTGCAAAGCTTTGAACGAAAAGAAAGTATTTTCCATCCTATGATACCTTTGATTGTACTAAACAGATAACCTTAATATGCATATGCTTGTAACGAGTCTTGGAATTGCATTGTCATATCCATTAGCTGTTGTATACATTGCATTTACTTGATATATGTAGCTGGTGGCACTATAAACATATAAAATCTCATCTGTGTCATCTGTAGTTTTCTGTAGTTTGTAATGTATCAATTGAAGTATAAGAAGATATGAAGTTTCGAACATGATTGTGTTCAGGTCACAATAGATTCCAAGTATTCATTCTTACATTACATTCTTTTCTTTTTTCAATAGGTGTTTGCCATTGCTCAAAGGGAGTGTGTAGACTCTTTCTTTTCACAGGTTTGGTGCCCAATTCATCTAGCTTTATCTGGTTTTGTTTCATCTAGACTCATATATTGATTCATTACACTGTTCTATTATTATGCATCTCATATTGTGGTAAAAATATCTTAGCTACCAGATTATCTTGATAGTTTTTTTTAAAAAAAATCTGTTTGCCTCATTGCTGCAGAATTCTTGTATCACCTATGATGCTCTGCACAAGCTTGGAATTTCCCAGCCTGTTCAGTTCTTGCAGGTGTTTAAGCTTATTGATTTTTGTTGATTGTCGAGTCATATTCCTAAGCTTTATTTTGTTTTTTACTACTACAGTGCTTGGAATACTTGTGAAACAAGTTCTGTGTACTTGAGAATATCCCTCTCATTCTCTGGATTTCTAATTAACAAATTGGTCCTTTGTTCCAATTTAGTCTAGATATCCTGAAGGCATACCTCTAGCGGATACATTTGTTCACCCTTCTATGATAGAGATGTTAGATGCTGCTGTTGAGGATGCTGTTGACCGTGGTAGCTGGTGAGTGCGTTAATCATTTGATGTCATTAATATGCGTTCTAATTGATGTCATTTTCTATTTTTAAAGAGGGTAAGCAGTATTTAGACACTAGCTTTTGCTTTAGTTTTTATGCTACTGATTTATTATTTAGTATTCCTACATTTGCTTGTCTAATTCTCTTTTGCATTTTAGTCCCACTGAGTAGATTGTTGTTACCTCTGGTGATTTCAATTTTTATTTTCTCACAAGTTAGGAGAAAAAATACTTATCATTTTTATGCATTGTAAGTCATGTGATCTAGACACTCTTCTTATGGATTCTTAGTTGGTATGTGTGGGAGATTTTGTTCATGCGCTTGATGGATGTAATCTGTTTGAGCTGTGTGTATCAAGGAATCATTTTCCCAATTTTCTTACCTTGTATATCTGGATGGACAATTGCAGGATTGATTCTCTTTCTGTATTACCTTCATCTTTTGGATCCCAAGATGCATCTAAGATTTTGCCTCTTTGTCCTTCAGTTCAGTCAGCTCTGAAGGTTACAGTTTGTCATCTCAATTATTGTTTATGCATTTGATTCGCTGAATTATTTATTCATTTGTTTAGTGTGTTTTTTTTTTCAGAGTGGGAAAGGTCTCGTCATGGGGGATTCATATGTATTTAGTAATGGCTTCATCAAGGTAACTCTCTTGAATGATTTCTTGTGTTTATTTCTTTTTGGGAAAATGACTGTTTCCATCCTGCTGATATTTTGTTGGAATTTCGCAGTTACTTGCATTATGTGTGACTGAGTGTGTGTGTTTGCACGTGCACTTTTGTGAGTGCCAGTAACTGTTGACTGTTTATGCACCATGCTAAAAATGTGTTTTATCAGCTGGCTGTTTGATCTTAAGCTCTGTCAAGAATTAGAATTTGAATTCAAAGATATGTCATCGATTTATCTTCAAGGTCCTTTTTCCTTTTGCTTGATATTTTCCCCTTATTTTGAAAACTTTTTTGTGCTGGGTTTTGTGAAGTGAAATGAATAAAGAACTTATCTTTCTGACTTTCTTCTTGCTTTTATCTGCCATTTGTTCTGGTTGGATGCACAGTAATTAGTGAACCAAGTCTGGCAATGTATTTGTCATTTAGTTGTCTCGTATCTGAATTCTGATTCCTGAAAACTGGTCTTTTCTCATTAGTATTTTTTGCTGCACTTCTGTGTGCTTACTCTAGCTGCATGCTGTGGGTATTGAAGAAATTTGACATGTTTATTTGCCCCTCAATTTTCTAATTTGCACTCTGGTGCGCGACCTTGCGCTTGTGGCCAGGATGTCTACAATCGCATGGAGAAAGATATAGAGGCGTTTACTCTCTCAGGTTCTTCAATTATGACGCTGAGTGATAATGTACACTTGGTAAAGGAATCCAAAATTAGAATTGATTCCAGCAAGTCCAGTGAGTCAAACGAATCTGGTAATGAAAGAAAGAAGAAGAAGGGAAAATCCTCTGGGTCAAAAGTGGCTGAAAGCCTTCCAGATGATGAGGACTATGTCCCTACGAAATCCAAGAAAACCCCAAGGAAAGGGAAGGATGCATCTTCGGCTAAGGTGTCAGATGCAAAAACAGGAGCCAAGAAAATTCAAGAGGACAATCTTAATGTTCCTTCAGAAGAATGGGTAATGCAAAAGATCCTGGCTCTGGTTCCCGATTTTGAAGAACAAGGTATGTCCATGTTGGTTCTAATTCCTTTCTGTTGCTATAGTTCAGTTGTTCAGAAACTCGCTTTGCCTTGTTTTGACAAGTACAATGATCTCTTTCAGCAGGTTTAGAAGATATCGAGACAGTCCTTAGACCTTTGGCTAATCACATCAGACCAATGCTTATTAATTCTTTGAAAGAAAAAAGAAAAACATTGTTAACAGAAAATGCTGACAAAATAAGGCGGGTGCTTGATAATTTACAAAAGAAACTTGATGAGGTATACTTACTTGTGGTTGCTAATTTCTGCACTGTACTTTCTGGCATACACTCAGGCTGGTGCCCATGGTTAGATTTCTAGCACATCTATACTAAACCGTGTACTATGTCCTTCTCATTATTTGCAGTCTTTCTTAAATATGCAACTATATGAGAAAGCACTAGAATTGTTTGAAGATGACCAATCAACTTCTGTAAGTTTGTCCTAGTTAAGTTAATACAACAGTTACTCCCTGATAGATTCATCAAGAGAGGTAACTATTGGTGTTGAACGCATGACTAGAACTATCTATGATGTGCAGGCTATTTTGCACAGGCATTTGTTAAGAACAGTGGCTTCTCCTATTGCAGATATGCTTCTTCGTAACTTGGTAGGTGTTTGCTGTGCTCTTTCTTCACCATTGATTATTAGTGAAGAAAATACCGAACTAAAGAAGGCTCTGATGTTTGGAATTCATACTTAATGCAGGACACACACAACAAATTGAAGAATGGAATCGAAGTTGAAGAGGCTCAGAATCCAGAATCTATCACACTTGCATCTGTAGAAAGAACTGCTATTGTATAACTAGTCTATTACCTTCTTCATAAGTTTCCGGAACAAGAGAGTGATCTGAACATTGATGTTTCTTTTATGGCTCCTTTTCTTGAGCAGGCAAAAGGTTTTCCAGGATCACTTTCAAAGAAAGCTCTCGCTGTAGTGGAAGCTTTGGAAGGCAAGGTCAGTACTTCTTTCTGAGAAACGTGATGGTTCTATTCAAAACTATGTTTCCTTTTCTGGGTGAAGGTGAAGGTGGTGGGGAGGCATGCTGTGGTACAGTAGGTCTGGACTTGGAAAACTGCTTCATGCTTGGTTGTTCATCTGACTTCAAATAATCATATTTCCCTTCCAAGTCAATCTCACATTCCACTTTTCAAGTAATTTAACTGAGTTCCTTCTCAGACACTTCTACTTTCCCTTCATATCCTCACCTAGTTTGAACACAAAATAAACTGTTGTACAACATCAAATCACTGTCTCAACCATGGTGCTGCATCCTTTAGCAAGATATAGACTGGTTCATTTAATCCTTTTCTTGGAAGAAATCATTTGTTTGCTCAAAACAACAACTATCTTTAGTCTTTTTGTCTTGACTTTTCATTTGTGTTTGGTCTAGTAAAAAAATGCACTCTTTCCTGAATTTCCTAATTTCAGGCGTTAACAGGATTGGGTCTTGTTCGCTTTCTCTTAACATTCAAAAGAGGCCACATCCAATCTAATTAGCTCAAGCTCCCCCTCCTTTAATTTCACAACTTGTACAAGAGAAGTGTGATGTCATTTATTATAGGGTAAACTACATAAAAAACCTTGTGGTTTATACAATGTTCCACTTAACCCCCTATAATTTAAAAGTTTGCAATATAAACCCTATAGTTCTCTGCAAGTTGCAATCTTAACCTGTCTAGTGATTAAAAAATTCAAACTAAATGGTAAAATAATTCAAAAAATTATGCAAATTTGAGGGAAAAATGTAACAAATATGGAAGAGTTCACTCCACTAAAAATTTGAAAAAAAATAATGAGAACATGTTTAAAAAAATATTGCAAAAGGAATAAACTAAATAATAAATTATAAATAATTTTTTTTTCTTCATTGTGTTAAGTTCTACCATATTAGTTACATTTTTTGTCCAAATTTCCTTTTTTAGCACTTTTTTACTATTTGTTTTGGATTTTTTAAGTATTTAGAAGGTTAAGATTGCAACTTTTAGGAAACTATAGGTTTGTAGTGCACGCTTTTAAACTATAGGGGTTAAGTGGAACATTTTGCAAACTATAGGGTTTTTTATGTAGCTTACCCTTTATTATATGTTACAAATTATGTCTATCTATGGTTAATTTTGATTCTTCTGCGTCACAGCGGGTAGAAGCATTCATGACTTCTTTAAGAGAAATGGCTGAGGATAGGTAGCTTTCCTATTTTGTGCCTTGTTTTCCTTTACGTTGTGGTTTAATGTGGCCGTGCAGCCTTTTCTTCTTCCGTTTTCTTGGTGTTAATATTTTACTTGTGGACACCTTTCCAGTGGGTTACTCTTGAAAAAGCTTGACAAGAAATTGGAAAGAACTCTCCTGCATTCGTATCGTAAGGTATGCAATAATTAGTATTTAAGAATTTAAGAGTATTCATGTTTGTAGACAGGTTTAACTCAGACCACTTGCATTATTTAATATTTGAAATTAGTGTTACCTCATTATTCTCTTGTCCATTATGTAAGTTGTTTTGAACATTGAAATCACATGTAAGCTCAGTTGCTTACGGCACTGACTCCAACTACGCTTCATCTCAAATACAAAACTGTGGTTTCTCAGATTGTTATTTGTCTGATGGATAGCTATATCTTTTTGTGGACATTTTCTTTTCTTTTTCAAATTGCAAGCAAGTTATATTCACTGTATGGTGGGAATATGACAAATCAAACTCGTGTCAACTGGCAGGATTTGACAGCTCAAGTATCTGCTGAAACTGATCCTGTTACTCTTTTGCCTAAAGTTGTTTCCCTACTTTACTTACAGGTTAGGCGTCTAATTCAGTTTTTACATGCTGACTTTTCTTTTCATGCGAGTCCTAAACATGCATTTTGCTTGTTTGTAGATTCACAATAAGGCTCTCCAAGCCCCCGGAAGGGCCATTTCTATTGCTGTTTCCAGGTTGAAGGTATGGAAATGAAAGAATTTCTCTTTTTGGAAATGACATGCTAGATAAATGAAAGAATTTTATCTTTTCAAAACTTAAAATACACACTTTCTAACTGATTTTGGTAGTAGTCTCCCCTTGGCTCAAAACAGAAGAAGAAGAAGGAAGTCGCAGTCTCACCTGTTTGGAATTGTTTCATTATAAGTAGAAAACCAGAAAGTTGCACTGCAAGCAATTTGATTCTTCTTAACATTCAATGCCGCTCAAGATGTGATAATGAGTTATTCAATGTCTTTGATTCTCACACCTATTTACCTTATGCAGGGATTATTTTAACTGTGTATACTGATAGTAGTCTAAAACTGAACTGCCTTTTCATGACACCGTAATTTCTCTACTACTTGTTTACCCATGTGCTTGTATTTTCAGGATAAGCTAGATGAGTCAGCCCACAAGATCCTGACAGATTACCATGCTGCTACGGTGACACTTTTATCGCTTGTATCTGCATCAACCGGTGATGTAAGTTAATGCATCTTGCCTTTCATTCTAGCTCATTGGCTTAGTGAATATGTTCTTGTACTTGTCTTCCTTTCACTAGATGATACTTAGCTTATTAAGTAGTTAATTGATATTTGTCCCTTCTAAGTGTTCAGATTTAAATATACTCTAGATATCATTTGTTGGAACGTATTTCATATCTGTGAAACTCTGTAAGTAGGTTATGGACATATATTACCGCATACATGGCCAACAAGGTTCTTTCCCTTGGCACTACTGTGAATTTGTTTTCCAAGGTGTCTTGTACCAGTTTATCTTGATAGTTAGTCACGTTTCTAAAAGCTCTTGGTTTTCTTCACCATGTAACACCTGATGATGATTGCTACATCATACTCATACTGTCTTGTTTTTTCTGTTTTGTTCAGGAAGAAGACTGTACATCTGATAGGATTTTGACTAAAAGGGAACAAGTGGAGAACTTGATGCCGACATTGAAGGGTCTGATTTTGAGTGCCTTGCAATCTTAACATTTGGCAGTCCGTAATGTGGCCACATTTTCCCTTTTTGGTGGTTGTGGTATCAATCTGGACAATCCCCCTTGTGTTCATCATCGTTTTGCACTTATAGTGGGGGAGAGCGAGAGATAGCTATACAGACCTGAAATGGTTGCTAGATGTCATCATGTAAGAATTGCACTAGTATGCTAGTTCAAAACTTGTCAATGTACACTTGTAGTCTTGTAGACGTTTAATCTGTGCAGTTCAGCATTAGCTGTTACCAAAACTTCAGTTCACTTAGTGTGTCTATTCTGAGGCAAGGATTTTCCCAACAGGACTTGAATTGACTTGAATTGGAAAATGCCCTTCCTCGAACAGGGACCACTTATCTAGGAGATCAGCTGAAAAATAAAGTTCCTAAAATCAAGATTGCGTGATGGCCCGATATCAACTTGCAGGAGGCCAGAAGGGCCCTTAAACTGGGATGAGATGTCGTTGAGGCCGAAAACATGAATAAGCACAGAACCGTTCTTCCTGGCAAATTAGATCCCTTTGTAGCCGGTGGTCAGTGTAGAACAGCTACCAAACCATGTCATATGAAAGATAACTGACAGCAGAGAGAGACTCTGCAGCCGAAACCCCTCTAAATCTCCGCATCTGTTGTAGTCGTAAGAGCGTATGACAGTGGCATGAACAGGGAAATGAATGGACGCAGATGAGATTCAAGACAATGCTAGAGTGCATGGGGGCTTATGAGCCAATGAGCATAAAATAAACCAGTTTTTACACCCTCAATAGGTGGGAAGAAACCATATGATGTTCACTCATTGCTCTCATGTGCATAAGCTCCAAATACTAAACCAACAACTAATGAATCACACTAATCGAGTCTATAGCAAACACAAGTGCAAAGAGAAGGTTTTATCCAACGCAAATAGATAACAATTGCCATAGACTACGTCCTATTTAAAGGAAAATAAAAACGAGAAACTGCTTAGTGCATTCAATCAATTCATATAACCACAACTCTGTAACAGCCAAAAAGCTGCCAGAAATTTAAGATTCAAACTGTGTGCAGCATGAAAAACACTGCAAGATTATGAAATCCATTTTTCAAGAAATACCTTAAAAATTCCTAATCCCAGCGTGTGGCAATCTAATGACAAAACAGGTATACAAAATTCCTAGCTACCTATTCTAATCGTGGGCAATTAATCTTGAATACGGCTCAAGACATGAGGTGCAAAGGGAATAGAACCTTTCATTAAAATATGGGGAGGAAAGGTAGTATCCAATAAAGGAGCATATAGCACAACTTGTGTGTGCCATATAAGTTACTGCTCTATTGAAAAGGACAACTATTTTACGGACAACAGCCACCAGACCTAGTTTCTCAATGAAAATGCCTAAGTTGACTCATTTGCACATTTACAGGAAAGTGAAATAAGGTAAAACAACTGATCTCTGCAATAAGACTCAATAGATTGCTGAAAATTGCCATATCCAAGAAAACACTGATGCTGCAAACTGACTTACGTTCTAATGAATGAGTCGCAACTGAAATTTACAATGTAAGATTGAAAACTTGTCAATGTTGAGGTAGAGTCGGTCTCTTTTCCACTGTATCATAATGGACAACAAAATTATCCTGCACCCATGTCAACAAGAGAAAATTAACAAAAGTTGCACTATGCCCACACTAAATAACTACTCCGAAATATATATATTTTCTTAAAACCAATAAATCAATCAAAGACCTTTCGGACTATCTCAAATGAGTTCGGATCAAAACAGTGGTAAGATCCCCTTTCGTATGTGTTTGTCTTGACAAGTGGCTCCACGTTGGGCACTCTTATGAACCACAATCGATGCTCCTTATGATAAAACCACCCTCTATTATAACTGTCAACAACAGATTTCACACACCATTAGAAACATAATAGTCACTAGAGTTGAACATTTGCATACAATGTTGCACAGCATCCTTTAGGTTCACAGATTGTAGGTTGAATAATTTCCAAGCATGATTGTTAAAAAAAAACCATTATAGCTATTTCCCCAAATACGCTTATGCATTACTCCAAAACAAACAAACAAAAAGTACAAGGAAAGTTAGATTGGTTTCAAACTAAAGAAATCTAGAAAAACACCAACTATGGATTTAAGTATTTCCGACTTGTAAAATAATTCTGTTGGGAATGTTAAATTCTGGGATATTTTAAATCCTCTCTGAACCAAACAAGTGGAAGCTCAGAATCCAGAATCTAGGAGTTGGGTATCTTAGAATCATTAGAAGAAAATAATAACAGTTATAAGTTCAATACAAACAAGGTAATCCAACCACAGAAGGCAGCAAGAGGCAAGGGATGGAGGAAGTATGAATATGGGGGGAAAAACGCGGTTCATGACGGTATGAGCTTACAGTTCATTCGCAGCAAACAACTGAGCTTCATCTTTTGGCATGCTGAAAATACAAGAATTAAATTGCTGGTTACAAAATGTAAAACCAAAAACTAGGGAAATAATAATTATACATATACATAACAAAAACAAATCCAAGGAAAGAAATGCACCTATAAAAGATATAAAACAAAGTCTCCACCGTAAACTTTGAGAAGTAGCCTAGCTGCATAACCAAAATGAATTAAAGCATGGGAATAAAATCAACAAACACTGACTAACACTAAGAAAAGTGACAAATAAGTAAATAGGTCTCTCACACTTAAGGAAGGTGGTTGTTTGGCATAATAACATTGGGGCACACTGAACTCTGGGTCACCCTTGGCTGGCTCATCAGACCACGGGGAGCCAAATGTCTTGTGGAGATTTTCGGTTGAGTTCAAATTTAGTCCAAGAGTCGTTAAATCAATTCCAAGGGCAAGGGAGGTCAGATCAGGGTCACTCATCCTTATAACACTTAATAATCCCAGTAGACCAAATGGGTCAGTTTGGGCAGCTGGCATGGATTTAATGCCCTGATCCCTAAATGACTGATTAACAGCCGACATCTGTTGAAGTCGAAACTGAGATGGATTCTGGTGTTGATACTGCTGGATGAGCTGGTCGTAAGATCCAATACCAGAAACCGTATTGGTAGAATTAAGTGGTCTCAATCCCATACCTGGTGGCCCACTGGTCTGAAAAATAGGGAAAAGGGGAAGTTAGCAACTGCCAAGGAAGACGCAGACAACGTTAAAAAATGGACTAAGAAGATGTTAACCCTTTTGAGGGGAAAGTACTGAAATTTTGATCATGTGTCAGAAAGTGGCAACCTCCGAGAAAGCATTAGCAATAAACCATTTAGAGCACCAAATTCACCTGTGAATGATATGTAGAATGTGAAGCCGGAAATATATCTGAACCATGAAGATCTTGATTGTTTGCAGGTGCATAGGAGACACCACCACTACTGACTGCTGTAGCATGCTGCTGTTGCTGTTGTGGACGGTAAGATGAATATGTTCCCCCTAAATTGAATCCAGCAGATCTCCCCAACTGAAAAGTACAGTGTTGCAGTATTAGAGAGAGGGAAAACACAAGAAGATTTATAGCTCAACTTGGTTCAAGATAGGGCTCACAGAG
Organism: Viola odorata; assembly: GCA_963691705.1. Classification (NCBI taxonomy): domain Eukaryota; kingdom Viridiplantae; phylum Streptophyta; class Magnoliopsida; order Malpighiales; family Violaceae; genus Viola; species Viola odorata. The sequence continues at coordinate 45,583,197 of OY829539.1, read as the reverse complement.
AAGTGCTGTGATTGCATCATTGACATAGTGTTCTCATGTAGTTGTTCTTTCTGGTGTAAATCCATTGAGTAATCAGCATTACCACCTGAACAAAATCTAATACAATGGTCAACATGATTGAAAGATATAGAAATATTAGAGCAACCATCAATCCTTTCAACAACAAGAGCATTTCACCATTTACATGCTTTGCTGATTAAAAAACGAAAGAAAACCAGTCACCAACCTTAAAATAAGGTACTCCATCAATGGAATAAAATCACAAAAATACAGCCAACAAGCAAAGAAGCTGAAAAGATATGAGGCCTTGCTTTGCTTATGTTATGGGCTTATATCAAGCTCATCAGTCAATAAACCATAGTCACAAAAATATAATGTTGAAATTCTTTATTTATTTACTTTTTAATGTAACTCATGGTACTTAACCGGGATACATTTGGATTGGGGATAGAAAATTGAGCTCTAAGTGTTAAAGGGTTAGGTTTTAAGGATGAAGTGCACAAATGAAAAAGAAGTTAGCATTAAGAATGCTTGGTAAAAGCTTTAAGCATCATATCTGAATCCCATTGACAAGGTGCAAGAAAAAGTGATGATTGGTGCATAGTAAAAGAGAGAAACAAAAGGAGTCACTATAATATTTAAGTTTAAACAGTCTGTGTAGGGCCCAGGTTTCAAGACCCATCAGTTTATTGCCCTTATGTAACAATCATAACATGAACATGTTATACCAATGCTAGATTAATCAGTTCAGTGATAAGGAGCTTGATTCAACAATACTAACTGTCAACGTTCGTTGCCACCAACAAGAGAGCATCAAGTATCAGAGTACACAATAAGTAAAAAAGAAAAAAGAAAACGAACCTTTGTATCCTGGCAAGGCTGGAAAATCTTCATTTTGAATGCTGAACTCTTGGTTTTGTTGAACAATGGGACTTAATCCTTGTTTTCGTAGAGAACCTGAAATTATTTTCTTTGTATTTTATCCCAATTACAGGCGACAGCATATTAACAGAGGTAACCACAAGTCCAAAAAAGAATATTTAATTACCCAATTGACCTTGAGGGCCACCAGCAGAACTAGGACGACTAGTCAACTGGGGGAAATCATTGTTTATGTCAAATGGGGAACTGTCGTTGGTGTTTACATCATTCAACATTCCCATAGAAGTAAGGTTGTTCACTGCTTGGACATGGCCTTGTGAGAGCGGACCCCCAGCACCGGGATAGGAATTTCCAAGCATAGAAATTACCTGCGGAGATCCTGAACCCAGAAAACGTCACAAACACATAACTAAACTCAAATTAAGCACTTGCATCATAATTTATGATCATTAAACAAAAAAGAATGAACACAATACAGCAAACAAAAAACACAATGTGTTAATATGTTGTGCCATGGAATTCAATAGCATTATTATCACAGAACCTTGGTTGAGTAAGAAGAAACAAGAACACTATAGAAAGCCAACAATAAATGAATTGAAGGGATACTAAAATGTTATCAGATACACAGCTCCATTAAACATTCAGACCAAGAAACACAGAAGTAGATGTAAATGCTGTGAACTAAATGACCCATCACACTATAATCACTACAAACCACCCCCGATGGTTAGTTTAGGTGGCAAAACCATGCACTGATTAAGCATCTTTTTTGACAAACAACTTGAAGGTCTATTGCATATACACATGATAACAAAACTATGGCATTATTTTTGAAAGAACAAAATCAAAACTATGGCATTCATTAGTAGTAGCACTGTAAAGCAAACAGACTATCGCATAAAAATAAAACCATAAATTACTGTCAAAACTTGATTTTCCAGTCAAAAGAAACCTCTAATATCTGGCAGGAGGACCATAATGTCAAGGGAAACCCAACTGTTGATGCAGAATTTTCTCAAAATGAAGCATCAACTCATAGTTTAAAAAAAAAATACTACATGACCTATCTGTAATCACAAATCATAGTAAGGATTTTTGCAGTCACACCTTGGGGAAGCATTCCACCCATCAACCGATTTTGTCCCTGCATACTTAAGCTTCCTGATCCGCTATTGCCACTTAAATTTAGACGAGATGTTAGACCAGGCACAGATAGTCCGCCACCTGAACCTATGCTCCGTCCGATGTTACCCCCACCAACCATGTTTCCAACAGAACTTGTAATCCTAGGACCTGCATTGCCCAAAATTGGGGATACACCCAATCCTGGAACAGCATTCCGGTTACCAATTGCAGCAGAAGTTGGGAGAATCCCAGGAATTGAACTGCCAACTCCATTTGAGTTGCTACTAAATCCAGGGTTTCCTACAACACTTATACCTCCTCTATTTGTAACTCCAGAATGTCCATGGGAGCCGCCATGTGATAACTGCAGCATATAGTATAAATTTAAGAAAATGAATGAGAAGAATATTTTCTTAGTGGCAATCAAGGAAATAAAGGCACATTGCTAGTCTATGAACATACTATAAATACCTGAGAAAGAGCAACAGGAAGATTATTGGATGTAAACCTTCCACTGGCAATGCTACCTGTAGGCTGTTGAACCCCACTGGAGGGAACACTGTTTAGTGTTGAGTTTCTTGATGTAAGTGTACCCTGGATATTTGGAACATTAAAGCTCCCATGAATATTATGCAGCCCTTGAATAGTTCCTGCAGAAATAAACTTCAAAATCACACCCCTCTGATAAAAAAATATGAAGAGAACACAAGCTAACTCAAAACAAACTACACCCACCAGTGTGGTGAAAAACAGGTGAAGCTGCGCCAGACTGGCCAGAGAAAGATGCAGTGAAAGATCGTCCAGTACTGTCTGGAAGATTTGAAGCTGAGCCGTTTAGAGAAGACTGCAACCCAAAGCAAGACAAATTTACAAAGAACATATAAAAAATGAACTAAGGAAACACACATAAGCAAAGATCCTGATCATAGGCTCATGATTTTCCAACTCCAAAACAATAATAAAAAGCAGTGCAACGGACTGTAATTAGAGAAGGCAGCTACACACTTTTTTGGGTAGCCTCACTTTTATATTTATATTGCACAAAGAAAACAATGACAAAAAAATTAAAGTGGAAAAAGTTGTCATTATGAACAGCACAAATCAAACACTACATTCCAACCCATTCCAATATCCCAGAGTTCAATACAACCGAGGCACATTCTCTGACTATTAGATATTCAGTCATAAAAAATCTGCTAACGGAAAAAAAAGATGGAGATGTAACATATGAACCAAAAAATATTGCAAGATGACCGAAGACTGGATAAAGGCATGCATTAACCAGACTCATATAAAGCCACGGAAAACAACTGGCCAATACAAAGATTAAAAAGACGTTCACATCACAAAAAGTTCAAAAAGAAGTAGATCGGGATAAGAACACATGAGAAGTTATTTACAATTGACCATAGGCTAAATGAGAAGATGAAAGTCCAAAATCTAGCTAGTTAGAAAAGGTGAAGTAGTAAAGAGACAATACATTAAGTAGCCCCGACATTGCAAAAGCTCAACAGGTCATATGCAAAATCATTCCTTGTTGAAACCAAACAGGTCCTTGTCTCGAGTGAATTTACAAAGGCAGATATCACTGTAGAACTTTTCCTTGCAAATAGCCTGGAAATGACACTATAATCATCAGAAATCCACCACAATCCAAAAAGTTCAAAACGTTTCAATTATACTAAGAGGGAAAAACCAACACTGCAACTCTCTCTGGATTTCAAAATCAGACATCGAGTAAACTTATAAATAATCTACAACTACGACGAATGGGATACTCCACACCAACTACTGGTAATGCATTTAAATACACATCGCATGCTAAGCTACCTTCTTTTTCTACTCGGTTATGATCTCAAGAGTTCCATCAAACAACTACATTTCAAATTATCAAATTCAAAACCATATCCACCGTTTAAAAACAATCGTCAACCTAAGACAAGTAAACCAATCTTTCCAAAAGCACAGAGAGTCCATCCGCTCTTCACACTAAAATACACTACCACGGATTAACTATTTCAGTTCTGTCAACACACAAAAAGCTCAATGAGCCTGCACTGTTTGCTTAGACTCGAGCTAAATCACAGATGCGAATAGCAGTACATCAGAGCCAGATTGCATTTCAAAAATGGAAAAATTCAAATAAATGCGAGGATCGAACTAGGCGCGAATCGGGATGGACTCGGGCGAGTGAGAGGTAGATGAAGAGTACCTGAGAAGTAGAGATCAGCGATGGGGTTAGGGGTTTTATGAGTCAAGGAGCGAGTTTCGAGTTTCGAGTTTTTGAGTTTGGGTTTGCCCTAAGCAAATCGAAGCAGCGACAAAATGTTTGAGAGAGAGAAGGAGCGAAGAAGTGGAGAAAGGAAGAGAATTGATTGATAAGTGTAGGAAGGTAGGGTTCACCTGCGGTGATGTGTACGTGTTTCCTTAGGACCTGTTTGGCGTTCCGGTTCTGGTCCGAAACGTGCCGTGGGCAAAAGTGCTGTGGGAAAAGCACTTTTGCGCAAAGCAGTGTGCTGTTTGGTAAACATTTCTTAAAAGTGCTGTGGGAAACGAGAAGTTGTTTTAGGTGTTTGGTAAACACTGCTTTTAGAACTATGGTTTGAGTGTAAAAAGACTATAAAGGGCATCAGTCATTTTTAGTGTTATTTATTTACATTATTTAATTCAATTTTTATTTCTAAACAAATAATTTAACTATAATTTTCTAAAAATTGCAATTTTATCCTTTTAAGTATAAAGGATACAATTTATTTCAAGTATTAAAATTAATATATTTTAATATATATATAGACTATTTAAATCAATCAATTTCTTTAAACAAATAATTAACATTTTATTAAATAAAGTTAAATATTGAGCACTATTTTAAAATTTTACATATATAAAATCACAATTATCTATTCATCATTAATCTATTATCTATTGAGTTACTTTTTTTATGTGAACACATTAATAATATCTTTTAAATTTTTTAAGAAATTAATGTAACATATGAATTTCTACTTTCACTCCATCATATTATTCAAATAAACATAAAAGTTGGTAAGTAACCTTACAACATGTACCATATAGTTCAATTATTAAAATACTCCACTAAACATTTAAAATATTAGGATCTTATTTTTTATTTTAGTACTGTCACTAACTAATTGATATCCAATCTTACATTAAATGATATAATTCGTATTTCTATTTTAGATTTATCAAAATATACAATATTTTTGAAATATGTAATGACACATATAATAAATAAAAAACTTGATGAATAATCACATTTTTTAGTGAGTTTGTTACATTTTTTGTGATAAATCGTCAATTTATAAATATTTTAATTAACAAAAAAATTAATGGTAACCTAAAGAAAATGTAAAGAATTGTTTATTAAATAATACAAGTATTATATATATATATATATATATATATATATATATATATATATATTTAAGGTAATATGAACATCAAAATAGGATTATATATTTGCTACTGCTACTGCCAAGCGCCAAACTATTATTATTCATGATTGAACTTTATGGTCACTTATTTCTCTTCCTTTCTAGCATTCAAATAATTCAATGGTAGCCCCAGATCCAGCTAGTCGTCGCCTTGAGGCATTTGAAATGGACACCTGACCAAGCCTATCAGTGTCAGTTGGCGCCATTCTTTCTTTAAGTGGCATATAATGTCGTAGCCATTCCCCAACGTAAACCTGAGCAACAAAATCACGTGGTTAGGTCACCGTATCCCAATTCAAAAATCAACCGTGACTTTCTGATTGGCACATGACAAACAACTCTAAATCTCTAAATCCCTATTATTTGATACTCATACTAAAGAAAAATAATGCGTTGTAACAGAATTCACTACGAAAAATGTTTCAAATAGCACAGACCAGAAACCAGAAGAAACATTAGACAATTCTGTTCAACTCAAATACGCCTTAGTTTCTATGCACAAGATGGAAAGGAACAAAAATCATAACCAGGTTTCATGGGATACAGTTTCCTCTTAAGAAAATACTCATCAGAAAGTGCAGCCTTCTCCAAAGCAATTGCTACCTGCAATCAACACAAATTCATGCATGAACAACAATTTAATGTAGCTGTGCCATCAGAGTGTACTGCATAAACTCACAAGAACTAAACCAAATGATATCTGAAGTTTCTAATCAAGCTACAAAGAAAGAAAGGCTCATGCTCCCATGTAAACCACTTACACAGTTTGCAATGCCATCAAACAAAAGATTATTAACAGATAAGTCAAGGCATTATCAACATTCACAATAAATACTCGTCATTTGCGTTAAATAGTACTGCTACTGCCAAGCGCCAACACAACATGTTGCTGCCTGCAACTGTTGTTCCTCTGTTTGCTCCACATACACACTCAACTTCCACATAACAGATAAGTCAAGGCCTCTGTTTCCTCTGTTGTTCCTATAACCCTCTTAAGATATCACATGCTATTTAAGAAGCAAACAACAATAAGACATCAGATACACACTCAACTTTCACTTTATGTTCCTAGATACTTATTCAAGATTCAACTAACTATAACACAGAAACATCCCATGAGGATAACACCATTCATTTACTCCATTCATTTACTCTTGATGCTATTGAAAATACAACTTTTAAGCAGCAGAGAGTAAGAAAAAAAGCACAACTATATCCAAGCATATCAGGGTCCTGCATCTTTCAAAAGACTCAGCCCACTTGTAAACAACCAGTGACTGCTCCGCTATAGCTAGAGTTCAGAATTTGTGGTGCATCATGGTCTACTCAATAATTGGGCCGGAAATAGTTCAGTTTTACATATTTAAGGTTCTGTGTTTCTATAAACAAGTAGAAAGCAAAAACTGAAAAATGAGTTAAAGAGGATTTAAACCGCAAACCAAGCTGAGACTTCAATTTGTCACTTAAGGATACACAAGTTCAGAAAACTACAAATTCATCAGTGCATCCCAAGAAATTCTCTCCTCAGTTTCACAAAATTGTTCACCATCAAAATATCCAATTCCAATCCTGGACATTGGACATACATAATATAATCATCTGCACATAATTATCTTAACATGCTTATTCTATTACAGCACTAAACAAACAGCAATAAGGCAGTGGCACCAAGAACTGAAAACCCAAAAAGCTATTACAATGTGCAGCTCACAGTGCTAGCCATACCTTACACCAAAAAATCACAATTTTCGTCTAATAAACAGAAATAAACCATTCCATACACAGACTCAAACATACCATAAGCAATCTATAATTTGATAATAATACAATTTTCACCAAAAAATACGAAGAGAAGAAAGAAGCAATACCTTTGAGAAGGAAAAGAGATGCGGCCAGAGCAGAGATCGAGGCGGAACGGACGGCAAGGAGAGAGGGTAGCGAGAGCGGAAGTGCTTCCCGTGTAGTTGATAACGTCGTGGATGTGCACGATCTGTGGGTCGATGACGAGGACGGAGGCGGAGGCCGTCCTGCGGCGGGAGTAGATGAAGAGGGAAGCAACGACGACGAGGACGGTGGCGGCCAAGAGGAAGGAACGGCAGCGGAGATGGTAAGGATGAGGTTCCGGTGAGAAGAGGAGAGCGAGGTGAGAAGGGAGGGTGAGAGGAGAATGAGGAACCCTAGATGTCCAGGGAGAGGGTGAGAGGAGAGCGTGAGAGGAGAGCGAGGTGAGAGGAGGATGAGAGGAGAATGAGGAGTTTTTTGTTTATTTATACCTGGTATTTTTGTAAATAAAATGAACTCACCTCAATATTTTTGTCCAAGTGGAAATTCAACCCAGCTTCCCGTGTCCAGCCCAGACACACTTGTGGCCACTGCTCTATTTTCCACCAGTGAGAAATAGAGGCAAATTGTAAAGGAAACCAATAGAGCTTTTGAAGAAGCTCTATTGGCAAGGTATTTACCAAACACCTTTCCTAGCTTCTTGGTTGAAGAAAGCTGGGTTGGCCACCCAAACCTTAATGCCAAACAGGCACTTAGTGGGTCGCTTACTCTGGGTTGTTGACTTTGGATCAAGATCAAGGCGTCACAGGGCGAGAGTTATTGAGAAGAGGAAAAAAGATTAAACTGCATTTCTAAATAGCCAGGAAGGCTCACATTAAATAGAAAAACTCTTTTCGGTTTAATTACAAATTTTAAGTTAGAATTTAAAAAACGTAGTAGGTAAAAAATAAACTTTTTTGAAAAAGGTGGGCTGCTGCAAGAGTTTCACAAATTTCGAATTCGAATAAATATGAGAATTTAATTAGGCGCGAATCGGGATGTTAATATTAAAAATGAGTTGAGTTAAATTTTGAAGTGGTAGTGTTTATTTTACTGAGCCGGGCTAGGTTTACTTGGGTTTTTATTTAAGACACAATCAGTTAACTATTTAAATTCATTGTTTAGGCTGATTTTATTTTTATTCCATATAATTTAAACTCCCAGTGAAAAAAATTAGAAAATCATAAGTTACTTTTCTTTTCTTTTCTCCTTGAGAAGTGTGTGTTCTTTGATGGAGGGAGCTTCGGATTCTAAGATTTAATTTGTAGTCACCGTAATTGTATCTTGGAGGGAACAAATCATTTATTTATTTTTGCTACATTTAGAGGCGGTGCCTCCTTTAATTTTTTTTTTACTAGGTTATTTTAGTACGTGGCTTTGCGCGTACGAAATTTATTTTAAAATATAAAAATATAATATTTATATAAAAAAAGTATTTCAAATTTTCATACAAATATATTTTTGGTATAATATAAAAGTTTTAATCAAAAAACAGGATAACATAAATTTTTACTATGGTGCTTAAGCTATATTGTAGGCAGTATATTAGTATTGTTATTGATGTTCTATTGCACGTGTCGATATAAAAATTTTATATTAATTCTGAAATAATTAATTTTAAACTCTTAGAAATAAAACAATTTTAACTCAATTAAGTAAATTACTTTTATAAATTAAAATTTAAATATTTAAAATGATTTTTCATATTATTTTTATTTCAGTTCTCCAAATATTGTAAATAATTATGTAATTATTTAAAAACAACAACTAATGAATTTTTCTTTAAAGATTCAAACTCAATAAAAAATTGAGTTTAATATTTAATTAAAAATTATGATTTAAGTAAATGTACAAACTATTTTTCTTCATGTTTATGTATGAAAAAAATCACATAATTAGCTAAGGAAAAATAATTCCTTATCATTACAAATTTTATAAAATCAAACTTAAGTAATTTAATATCTGTATATATATTTTTTACGAATAATACGTTTTTTTAATAAGCAGAGATTATATTAGAAACCAGTCATGAAGATTATGACGAACATAACAAAAGTCAGCTGTCCAAGCTAGGCAGCACAAGCAGAAAACGAAACCAACAAACTAAGAAAGCAAGAAAGATAAACCTTCGGGCTCAGGAAACAACAACCTGACTACTAAAAAGCCAAGCCGGAGTCTGCATCATATCAGCTAGACTGAAAGCAAATGAATGATCCTTACTCTTCAGCCACCAATGCCATAAGGAGAATATCATATTCACACACTGCCATTCCGTTACCTCTTTCTGCCCAAAGACCTTCGCATTCCGGCGTTTCTATAGGGACCAAATCACCGCGTAGAACAGAGTTGCCCATTGCCTGCCAGAGAGCTTGTCGTGGCTTGGAAGATAATGTCCCCAAGATCTCCAAAGACCCGCGAGATCGCGAGGTTGGCACCACACCACCTGAAGCCAACGCATGACTAACTCCCAAACCCTCCTGGCCACCGCACATCCTAGGAAGAGATGAGTAGCATCTTCCGAGCTGTTATTACACATTGGACAGCTATTCTGATCTTCCGTGATCATGTTACGTCTCTCTAACGTCCTGGTCACTATTCTTCCCCTCAAAGATAGCCACAAGAAAAACTCAACCCGAAACGGAACCAGCCCCGTCCAACAGGACCGAAGCAGGGGTATGGAATCGTACCTTGTTGCCTCCCATTTCTTATACCCCGAATGCACCGAGTATTTCCCGATTTGTTCGAGATCTCAACGGAGCACATCCTGGTGGCCCCCCCTACGCGGAGCTGGCAACCGATCACGTAAGCTCTCCCACTCCTCATTCTCCCACTCAAACAGCCCGCGCCTCCACTCTCTATGCCACTCCCAGACCGTCCCTTCCCAATGGCCGAAATCCTTGAAAGTCCCCTGCTGAGCTTTCGATAAATGGTACAGCCTCAGATGAAGCAAGGCCAACGACTGTTTAGCAGCCCACGGATCCCACCAAAAGCTTTGCCCTCTCCAAGCTTAAGCGTCAAGTGTTCAGTCCATAGGTCAAAAAAATCACTACCCCGCCCACATAGTTGAATGATATCCCTCCAAATAGGAGACATATGCTTCTCCCGCTCCTTCCATAGGTCGCCAATAGACCTCAAATTATATTGCTTGCGAACTATCTCGGCCCATAACTTACCGTTGCCCTGAACCACCTCCCAGGCCCATTTGAAGAGTAAGGTCACGTTCCTGTCTTGCAATCTCCCTATTCCCAGCCCCCCGTGTGTCGTAGATCTCGTCACTTCCTCCCACTTCACCTTGCTCAACCCTCTTTTATCGTCCTTCCCACTCCATAAAAATCGCCGCATCACACCCTCACATTGCTTGACCACCGTTCTAGGCATCCTGTAAATCGACATGTTATAGATGGGAATGCTAGCTAACGCCGATTTGATCAAAGTCACCCGCCCCCCCACAGACAGAAGATGACCCTTCCAAGTGGACAACTTTTTCCTAAGCTTCTGAACCAAGAACTGCCACCCTTCTATCCTAGGCGGCTTAAAGCCAACCAAAGAACCCAAGTACTTGAAAGGGAGGGCTTCATACTTACATCCTGCCCGCGAAGCTAGAATCCCACCAATTTGATCACTCAAATTCACCCCCACTAGGGTACTTTTGTGGAAATTAACCCGAAGGCCAGAAAAAGCATCAAACCACCTCAATGTTCCTTTCACCCCCTGAATTTCAGCCTCACTATTATTCACGAAAACCAAGGTGTCATCAGCAAACTGAAGGTGGCTCAGCTGCCACCCAACCTCCACATTACCTACCCCACGCAGAATCCCTACTCCTCTGCTCTAACGAATAACCGATGTAACCCCTCAGCCGCAATGTTAAAGAGAATTGGGGACATAGAACACCCCTGCCGAAGACCTCTCGCCACCCCAAATTGGCCCGACGGCGATCCATTCACTAGCACAGAGACCCTGTTAGTGCTAATACACTGCCGAACCCAACCCCTCCACTTCTCTCCGAACCCCATGTGTCTCATCACATCCTCCATGTACTCCCATTCAACGGAGTCATAAGCCTTTTCGAAGTCTAGCTTAGCAGCCCCTGCTGCTTGGTCACCTGCAAATGATGGACCACCTCACTCGCTGTCATGACACAATCCAAGGTTTGGCGCCCTTTAATGAAGCCGTGTTGAACCTCGCTGACGACTGATGTAATGACCTCATTGAGCCGCTTAGCCATAATCTTGGAGACAATCTTGTAGTAGCTGCTAACCAGACTAATCGGCCTGAACTCACAGAACTGTTTAGCTTCAGGTATCTTCGGAATAAGGGTCAAAAACGATGAGTTTGCCCCGGCCGGTAGCTTCCTTGTTCTGCAATGATTCCCCACGCCTTTTGCAGTAATCTCCTCCAATGATTCCCCACGCCTTTTGCAGAAAGCGCAAGGAGAATCCATCCGGTCCTGGGGATTTCCGCCCGTCACACCCTTTAACCGCCTCCCAAATTTCAGCCGGCGTGACCTCCTTTTCTAACCCTGTTGCTTCCTCCTCACTTAACTTGGAGAACCCCAAATCCTGGATCCTAGGCCTGTCCCAGCTAACTGACCGGAAAAAAGTCTTGTAGTACTGCGAAGCAGCACTCTTGATCTCCGCCGGGGTCTTAAGAGTAGAGGTAGGAGTCACAATCTCTCTAATGACATTTCTCCTCATATCTATCTTTGCTATCCTATGAAAGTATCCTGTATTCCTATCCCCGTGGACATTCCATTTAACTCTGTTCTTTTGCTGCCAGAATCTATCCACCCGATCCTGTTGTTCCCATAACTTACTGCGAATGGTGGAAAACTCTTCCTGTTCCGCTTGATTCATGGGGCGGTCATCCGCCCTGCGATCCATTGCCTCATAACTCGCTTGAAGATCTCTCAGGCTAGTCTCAACGTTGCCAAACATTTTCCTATTCCAAAAACGAATTCTCTTCTTCAAGAATCGCATTTTACGGACCACACTGAAGTTCCCAGGAAATTCAGCTCCTGCCTCCAACCACCATCCCTCAACCAATTTTCTGAACTCATTGTCTTCCCACCAGACCGCTTGGTCTCGGAATGGCTTCGGCCCCCAATCCATCTTATCCTGACGAAGGATCAGAGGCGCATGATCTGACCCATTCTTGTCAAGGGCCGAAAGCTCGCAATGCTGAATACAACCGAGCCAACCAGCCTGCACGAACACTCTATCTATCTTGCTCCTGCTAATGGTATTCGACCAAGTAAATCGCCTACCAACCAGCGGTATGTCTTGCAGCCTACAACGGTCTACCCAACTCTGGAAATCCATCATACCCTTCGAGTAACCTCCTCCATGTAAGCGGTCGGACGGGGTCAAGATCTCATTAAAGTCACCTGCAACCAACACAGGGTGACTCGAACTCTCTATTTTCGAACCCAACGACTCCCACAGCTGCTCACGGAGCGCAGCAGTGTTAGGAGCATATACATTCAAAACAACACACCTCAAATGATTCTCTGCGAGCTCACCCTCAAGCCAGATATACCTGTTCCCCACCTCCGAATGATCCAACTGAAAAGCTTTAGAATCCCACATCGAAATCAACCCCTCTGATCTACCTACCGCCGGTGCAGAAGCCCATTTAGTATCATTGTCCCCCCTAACCCATGTATAAGGAAGTCATCCACCACGTCTCTTTTACTCTCTTGCAGGAGGCAAAATGGCACCTGATCACCCCGAAACATTTTTTTGATGAAGCGTTGCTTCCTACTCGACAAAAGACCCCTACAGTTCCACGAAAAGATGTGCACCATTGGACTACTGTAGAACCCGCCCCTCCCACAACCTAACTTCGAACATTTCCCACTTCCTCTCCAACCCTCTCTTGATCAAAAATACGTAGGGCGTCCTCATTTACCTGATTAGTGATTGACATAATGCGTCCAATTCCCCATGTATCTGTTTCCACCATAATCGCCTCGCGCAACCTGTTCATACTAAGAACCTCACTATCCTCTACCTGAAATACTCCTGTGTCCGAGTTCCCCGATGTGTTGGCCGAATGTAGGTTGCCCGTCTCTGCCATAATCTGCTTGGTCTTCCTCTCTTTTTTTCTCATTGTAACCAAAGGAAAAACATCCAATTCTCTCTCAACCGGCGCCCGAGATTCCATCTCCGTTCGGGGCGTTTCCTTAACCTCACTCTGCTGGTCTTTTTCCCTCGGATCAGCCCCCTCCTTCTCCTCAAAGCCCTCGGCGTACATTTCCTCATCTGAGTCCTCCTCCGCTAACTCTACTCCTAGTTTCCAATCAGCATTGGAGATCATCCCCTGCATTGGTTCCTCATGACAATCAATTAAATGGACTTTGTTCTCTAATCTTGCCCGAATCGTACCTTTTATATGTGGCTGATCCGTCGATATGCGGATCCTTGCCACGTCAAACCTCTTCCGAGCTAGAGTGCAATCGTCCACTGCCACTACTTTCCCCCACTGCGCTCCTAACTTCTCAAAGGTCTCTAGGCCCCAACTTTGTACCAGGATCCCCGAGCATTGAACCCAGCACAATCTGCCCACCTTAGATAGACCCTCGGTCCAAGGAACCACCTTGGAAAACACACGGCTAAATTCCTCTGAAGTGTTCGCGAGTGCTTTCTCCACGTCCTCCTGTTTTTCAAACTCTATCCAAATCAATCCCCTCCCTAGGATTTTGGTCTCACAAAACCAACCCAACTCAAGCAAAAGTTCCCTAACATCTGGGATATCCTCTATCTTACGAAGAACTCCAACCACGCTCCTCGCTAACCAATCTCTATTTTCTGCCGGAACTGAAATCTCAATCAATTCCCCTTCCTGAGCATCAACTTCCACGTCCTTGGCTAGCGGTTGGACCTTCTCTACCTTCTCTACTGTCTCCTGCACTTGATCCCGACTTGGTACCTGACCAACTTCCGGTCGAGCCTGAACGTCCGTGTCCCGTTTGAACTGTCGGCGCTTCCCAGGGTCTTCCTGGCTGCGACGCGCTGTCCTCCCTACCTCCGACCTCAAAACTTGTGAGGCTGGCCTAGCTATGTTTGCCTTGATGGCTGAAGCACCTATATATTGACGATCCAGCGTCAATTCTATTCACTACCCGGTCGAAACGAATGAACCCAAACCGTTTCCCACTTCTATTTTTCCTTGGCGGGATGAACACGTCCATAACCCTACCACATGGAGGCAATCTCCACCATTGCGAGGCTAAGTATCGAAGAGCCCGATGATCCACGTGCAACGGAAGATTCTCCACGTAATACGTCACTGCCGACGACGACTCCCTCTTCGTGCCCAACGGCTCCCTACCTGGCGCCATTACCGACTAAATGATGCAGACAGGTGGATATTTTACGCCAACTGCAGTGGGCAGCTGGTATTTTGGGGGCTCCGACAGCAGTGGGCTGGCCGGAGGGGGTGAGGCTAGCAACGGTGGCTAGGGTATCCTATTTTTGCAGTTGAGAGCTTTTATCGTATGTTATGTTGATGATGTAGATGTTTACGAATAATACGTTATAAAAAGAATGTCATAGTTTTTTTTATTTTTATTAAAAAATATTTTATTGAGGCAAGATAATTTCTTGTTTATTTTACATATTTTTTTATAGATTTTTTATTTTTAACAAAAAAGAATTATCACTTTCCACTTTGTTTTTTTTTTCTTTCTCATATTTCTTTCTTTCTAGTTCTTATTCTAACAATGGCAACGCATGAAATAAAAAATAGCTACAACAACAATAATAATAATTTAAAAAATAGTCTAAAAATAATTATGGTTATAATTTAATAAAAGGGAGAATTTTGTTACTATATTTGTCCTTTATTTATTTATTTTTTTCGTAATAATATCATATTTTGTTATCTTTTGTAAGAAAAAATATGCTTTCTTAATCTGTTGGATTATAATAATAGTAGTAGTAACATTTATTAGTTATGAAACTACTATTACTATTATAAATAAATAAACTATTTCAATTTTAAAATATTTTTTATTAGATTAGGATGATAATAACGTTAGGATATTTATGTATCTCATATAATCCATAACTTTTGGCTTTTTTCTCTCTATAACTTATGGTTTAAAACATGATTTCTTATTTAATTTTCTTAATTATATCAACTTTATCAATATTCGTCATTCGCATTAAGAATCCATGAGTGAAATTTTTTGTGTACTTTTACAGTATTCTATTAGGTTACACAAATTTACTCTCATCCATTTGTTATTAATTAAAAAACTAATTTAACTTTAAAGTTTTAAGTACTTTAAGTTTACCATAAATATTTATTTAATTATTTTAGGTATAATGATAACTTATAAATTAGTAACTACCTATTAATCAATTTATTTTATTGTTGTTTTTTATATATGACTCGTGCATATTGAGTTGCACGTTTTTTTATAGACAGAGGTGGGATCAGACTTGTGTCGTTTAATTTTAATTTTTAATTTAAAGATTCAAAAGGTTATTTATTGTAACGATATCTTATTTCAAAGTTAATTTAACTTTAAAGTTCTAACGACTTTAAGTTTACAATAAATAAATATTTATTTAATATATATTTTATGTACCTATCGCATGTTATCTTGATGACGTAGATCATGTGTTCGACCCATGATATTATAATGATAACTAATAATATAACCAATTGTTTTTATAAAAAAAAATCTTATTACTTTACCTTGGTAAACTACATAAATTTTTTTATAGTTTCAAAAATCTTTCACTTCGGACACTATAGTTTTAAGACTTACATTAGAAACCCAATAATATCCTAAAACGTTTTAATATAAACATTATAAGTGGTTAAAAAATAAAAATAAATGGTAAAATGTTGAAAAAAACTTATAAATATTGGAGGAAAATATATAACCATAACTATTTGATGATTAGATTATAAAATATTAATTTTTAGTATCTCTTTTTAATTATCTAACTTAATCCTTTTATATTGGTCAAACTCATTAATCAACTTTTGTCAATGAATAAATTTTAGGAAAAGTTATAAATTCTCTTTTTATTTGTCACTTATAGTTGTTTTATGATTTTCGTAACTTTAAAAATAATTTTTTTCTGAAAAAATAAACCATGTACTGCCTTCAAATTATAGTTAAATAATTAAAATAAAATAAATACTATTAACCCCTGCAGAAAATATTTTATGTACAATATATAATATTTCTTTCATAAAAATAAAATTAATCTAAATTATTTTGATAATATATGAATAATATCGTCAATACTTGTAAATAAACTTCTCAATTATTCTCATAAAGATTGTTCTTTATTTTACCATATAATTTATGTTAGAATTTTTTTTAAATATTACCATTTATTTGTCATTTTTATCTAGTTTATGTCTCTTTAACTCTCTTAAAATCAATCCCTTTATTAAATTAAAATAATTAAATTAAATAAAAAATATTAACTAGAATAAAATAATTTACATTTAAAAATAGAATAAGATATATTAATTTATATTTTACTCATTGTGACTGTTTTCCAATTCTTACTTTTAAAGATATTTCTCACATTGTAGCTCCACCAGTACATTACATAGATTGATCTCCCACAACCTCTTTGAATATAGTGAGGAACTTGTTGGTAATCAACCAATGAAATCTTTTTTTCACCCATGCCAATTTCACAAATAATGATAAATTTTAAAAATATATAAAAGTAAAAGTTCACAAGAATAATTTCATAGAAAAATAGTTTCGGTATTTAGCATGTTTTGGTTATTCAATAAATTATCTTTCTCTTTTGTATTTTAGTATTTCAATTATTAAATTATTTAAATAATTATTTTTGTTAATTATAATTTAATATTATTATGTGAATATTTCATAATAGAAAATTACTTTTTTTAATTTTTCAAACTATAAATTTTTTTTAATATAAATTTAAATTCTAAAGAATTAATTTAATATACACTCATTATTCATAATTTTAATATTAAGTTCTTTTTAAATTAAAAAAATATAGTTTAAACAAATATGATTTATTTTTGCTAACCTTCTTAACTCACAATACTAAGTAATTTTTCTATGATAAATTATTTACTAATTTTAAATTCTTACTAAAAGTTACGTATATAATAATTCTTTATTAATTAAATAAATGGTCATTTAATAATAGAAAGAAAAATGCATTACTTAATTGAAAATTTAATTTATAAGTTTGTTCACTTTCTAATTTACTATTACTAGTATTATTTTAAAATATTATTATAAGCTATTCTCCTGTGATTTTCTAAGAAGCTAACGAATGTAGAAGACCCGATTTTCTTTCCACTTTTGCCATATAAGAAATATATTATTTTTTTATTTTAAATTTTGTGTTGTTGTTGTTGTTTAGCTTGAAATTCAAAACATCATCTAGTTTTTATCTAACAAATATTTAAAAATGTCAAAAAAATACATTTACGTAATCATTAAAAATATACTCGAAATATTTATTTTGTAATATTTTATTTATTTATTATATAATAATAATAAATTATTGATTAAAAAATTAAATATATTTTTAGGTAAACTATATAAAGAAATCCTAAAGTTTACAAAATCTCCCACCTTGAATCCAATAATTTTAAAATTTGTAATATAAACCTGCAATAAAGTTGCAATTTTGGTCTTTCTAATAGTTAGAAAATAAAAAAATGGTAAAAAAATTATTAAGTTATTTAATTATTTTATTAATCACTAATTATTTTAATTTGTTAAAATAAAATATACTGATTAATTTTTTAAGGGTGATGTTGATTCGAACCAATTAAAAATATAGGGAATTTACTATGACATTTATTATACAAATTTAGAACATTTAATTACAAATTATATTAATTTCTCTCTATTCTTCATCCAATTTTTCGCATAATTATGATCTCAGTTTTTTCTTAGAATTTTAGTTTCCTATTCTAACAAAGTCATTCATGTCATCAAATAAACTAAAATTTTCTTTGTTGTCAATAACGTGAGCTTAAACTATTCTAAAATGAATTTAATTTAATTAATAGATTTATTAATAAATGACATTAGTGATTATGTATTATCCTCTTATTTTTAAGAAAAAATAAACACATGTCAAAATAATTTAATAGCACATTATAAACATGCAAATGAACTTCAAATCATTTTCGATAAGCGTAACTTATTTTGTCCATCTAAATAAATATAGTGGTTGATTTGAGCTACTCCCTCCGTGAATCTTTACATGTCGTTTTTTGTTTTTTTTCTTGAAATTCAATAGGCGTCGTTCTCGTATTCCCAAGCCCAAAATTTCATTTCCTGACCTCAATACCCCTTCCTCATTTCTTTCTCAAAAACACGCCAGATGTTCCCTCTCTTTCTTCCTTGATCTCTGTGCTGGAGGGGCAAAATTGGTTTTGCACAACCCATTGAAGCCCGACCTTGATCTCTGTGCTGGAGGCTAAAACGACATGTAAAGATTTACGGAGTGAATAATTAAAAATACATGAACTTATTTGATACTAGTTGAAAATGCATAGCCAAGTGCAAAACATTAATTATAAAAATTGATCATTCCTTCTTCCAAATTCTCACAAATAAGAACTTGAATATCCATGTATAGCATTCAGAGCCGTAAGCAACGACATAACTCGGGGTCTTCTTTTCTAATTGATTCACTTAAATTGCTATTTACTTTTCATTTCTGTTTATGAGATTCTTAGTACCTATATCTTTAAAAAAAAACTAGCATACCATTGAAACACTATACAAAATAATCAGGACATAAAATTGTTAAGTTTATATTCCCAATTTTGACTCAATTGAGTATCATATATATGGATTTCTCTAGAAAATTGCATATGTTGTGAATATGGGGGAAAACCTTAAAATCAATATGGACATGCAAAATTAATTCATAAAAATTAACCCGAACATGGATTCCCTCAAGGAGTTGTACATGCTATGTCTTTTAAAAATGAATTGAATAAAACGTTGTATATGACTATATACTAATTAGGTTAGGTTAGTTATGGAGAAAAATTAAAAATTAAACAATACCAAATCTAATTACCACTAAGAAATATAATGGAGAAGTTGAATATATATTGGTTTATGATCGAGGAATTACTTAATGTAAATAAAAAAACCAATTGATATTAATTACTCCCTCCGTTCCTAATTACTTGACTTTTTAGAATAGTAGAAAAGCGTAAACCGTTGATTTACGAACTTATTTTATTCCTCATTGTAATTTTTACTAAAATTACCACACCATCATCAAATTGGGTTGATTTAAAAAAAAAATTATCATTTGCACAAAATATATACTTCGAAAAAGATAAAATGACAATTACCCCAAATAGTAACAATCCGCAGAAGTGACAGTTATATTGGAACGGAGGGAGTATTAAACACAAACAATAAAATAAAATAATTTAAAAAAACTAACTAATTATATTTTTAATTTTAGTTACTTATATTATTACATGCTTGGAAAACTAATTATGTATTTTATTTTGGTATCCTTAAATTTTATGGATCAATACTAATTCTATTCGCACCTGACCGGGTATATAGGTATTTTATTATTTATATATATTATCTAACTTAACTACCAATTGAATTAATATTAGTACTCTCATTATTGTTAAAAATTTCAATGCTCTCATAATTTTTTTTAAATTGTTTTTTTAACGAATTGATCAAAGCTTTTTCTTTGTTGAAGAGTGGTGACTATGATCATGCCAATCATGCTGTGCGCTCAGCCTTGGAATTTCAACTTGCTTGCAAAGAAGATCTTGGAGCTTCAATTGAAAGTGTACCAGATGGGGTTACTTATGAAATAAATATCAATGCATGGCTTACATTGTCTGCACTCATAATTATTGATTTACTCTGACCAGATTAATCATTTATTCTCAACAAATTTCATAACACTATATAAAATAAATGAAAATAAAATAAGGATTCTTACTTTTTATATATGTTGCTCCATAACTTTTATTTTTGTGTATTACTTTTATTTTTGTTTTATTTTTTAGTGAGTCCAAATTAAACTAAGGATTTTATAATTATTGGCTACCTTAAATAAAGTTTTTATTTTTAATAGATTTGTAAAAATTTAAAATAAAATTAAAGGTGTAATAGTTTTTAAATAATAACTTAAGGGATTTATAAAAATTTAAAAGAAAATTAGGAGTGTAATAATTTTTTAAATAATAACTTAAGAGTATAATAGACTTTTAAAGAATAAAACCCTTCGTGCTTTTTATATAATATAAATTTATTAATTTAGTCTATTACGTAAGATAATAAATAAAGAGCGTATTTGTTGTAATGTAAAAAATATTCAGCTTCAATTATAGGTAGAGACAACTGTATCATCTGACTTGTGGTCGACAAAAACTTGGAAAGATCTCTTTTGAGTGGTGTCATTTCGGAGAAGTACATGTTGACACAGATGGAAGTTTCTACAGCTGGAAAATTAGAGGATAGTGTGATAGATTCTGCTGTGTTTGAGGTAGTAATTGCTAATTTGTCAAAAACATTTCTTGGCGGCTCATCTACACTAACGTCTATAAACATTGTATCTGCAGAATTTTGTACGACTAGTAGCCCACTCCGAAGTCTGGCCGCTTTACATAACCTATCGTAAGTATCATCTTGGTACCTGAAAAGACAAAAAGGAAATTTTAAAATGATGTGAAATATATACATATATATAGCTCAGTAGTTTCTGTGACAAGTTTAATTAGGCAGGAACTAACTAGTGCGCTTGGATCGTGTCCAAATTTGATTATGAAAGGTCTTAAAATTGATTTTTAAGTTTGTCATTAGTTTCGCATTTAATTAGACATTAAAGATGTTCAAACCTAGCTTAAAAATACTAAATTTTTGTTATTAATTTAAAAAGCTATTATGAGGCCGAAATGGACTCTTTAAACACAAGGCTAAAACTTAACTTTTCTTCACTTTCTAATTGAAGTTTAGTTGCATACCTTATGGTTTGATTTGCACCATATGCAACCCTTCTTTTTGTAAGCAAAGCGTAACTAGAATCAAGCACGTTGGTGTCCAAAGTTCTAAGTTCGAGCGCTAAGATGAACAGAAACTGATCCAGGTTCGGTCTGAACAAGGTAAATGTTTGTGACGTCGTTTTTAATAACATTAAGAAATTTCACTAGAGATGACTTGGTCAAGTGAGGTTTGGACGGTGACCCAATGGTTGCTATCAAACAGTAGATCAAATGTAGGAGGGAATGATTTCTTGTCATAGTTCCCATAATAGAAACTTGCACGGACAAGAACCCTGCCACCTTTGGTTGCGTCGAAGGTGTAACAATTTTGCCTTAGAGAAGTGAACACCCTAAGAGTGAGTGGTCATGACATGAGCTACTCCATTTGTGGTTTGGCATGAGATTCTCCCATGTTCATGGAATTCTCATCTCCGGTCCACACCATCATACTCTTGTCGGTATAAACACTGGTGCTTCCGCAGTCAATGATAATTAAAAATATACATTAAATTCATCAGCGTATAATTAACTATTTAGTCATGAGATACCTAAAAATCTCTTCAAATGATCATGAGTTCAAATCAACTTACTAAAATATATAGAAAAGTATAACTAGCCATTATAGCATCACTCAAAAATATGAAAAAAAAAAAACAGGATAAAACTTAAAAAGGGATTAATTACCATTTACATATGCTGAGGAGGAGTAGCACAATGCACGTCGACCTAGCCATGGAGATCGACGAGAAATAGCACAAATGAAATTAAGTGAGCTAATTAGCCTATCTAATTGTAATTATGGAGACTAAGCAAGAATGTTTAAAGTTTAAATAAGGAGCGATAATGTTCCTTTCATTTGTAAGTACATGATAAGTCAACTTATTGAAAAAGAAGAAAAAGAAAATGTACACGATAAGTAGTAAGGTTTTAAGTATATATATATATATATAATGTGCTGGATTTCTATTCTTAAAATTAATTATGTGGTCCGATCCGAACCAGCTTCTTTGCACCTAAATTTTTCTTTTCATTTAAAATTCATCCATGTTCCATAGTATGTCACAATAAATTACTTTATTTTCTACGTGGTTGTTTATTCAAAAATAAATTACATCGTCGATATAATTATGCTCAAAATGGCAAGAAATTTATTATTTATTAACTTGTTGAATTCGAACTTCGAAAATAAAAAAATTACACTGAAGAATCATTTACTTCCAGAATTGAATATATTCAAACGAAAAATTTCATGGTGGGAACTTTTATTTTTCCTTCATGTATCAGCAGCACTATACGATGAAGACTTCTTTTTCTTTCTTTTATACGATGAAAGACTTAATGCCGACATAAAATACTCCAATAAAATAATGCATCGGAACAAGTGTTGACAGAGGATCTGCAAAAAAAAAAAAAAAACCGGGAGTTATGATTTATTAATAATTAATAAAAAAAAATTCAAAATTTGAATTCCATAATTTCCATTGACTGAATGAAAGAAGTACAAATAGGCTCATTACAGATTAAATAGAAAGTTGCGGCCCAAAATGAGTAGAGAGCCCAAAGCACTACCAGGCCCAACTAGTTCTATACAAAATCCTAGCATACTATCATCACGTGGGAGCCAAACAGTTGGAGAGGCGCCGCCGCCAACGGCGGGAAGACCACCTAACCCTACTCCTGCAGGATCCACATCCAAAGAGCGTGTGAGAGGTCTGTCTCGGATCTCAGTTTGAGCACCAGTAGAATCAACCATAGAGATAAGCTTAGAGAATGTTTGATATCAAATCATGTATGAGTTCAATTCATTTCATTACCAAATTTTGTGTTCATTTTAATTCAATTGAACTCTATTAATAAATGAACTCTAGTGATTGGTATAACAATATAAAATTGAAAGAATTCAATTGAATTGAAATGAACGCGTTGTTTGTTATGATTAAGAAATGATTTCGTTTTACTTATTTAACCATTATACTCCTAAATTAAATTTTATCCATAAAATAAAAGAAAAAAATGGTAAGAAATGCTTTTTACCATTTTGGCTCGTTTTTCATCATTTTTGTTCATTTTTTTACCATTTTTGCTCATTTTGTGCCATTTTGGTTTGTTTTTTTACCATTTATGCTCGTTCCTTACTTTTTTGCTCATTTTTTACAATTTTAGCTTTTTTTTCACTGTTTTGGCTTGTTTAATTTCTCGAAAGGAAGACCTGGAGGGTCCCCCTCTCGGAAACAAGCGGATCCGCCAAAAGGCCGGATATATGATCCTGACCTTCCATCTCTTATACTCCCACGGGCTGAAATCCTAGCGATAGTCCAACAGCGAAATTTGCCCATTAGATATCCGGCTCCTGTGAAGCCAGGAATGATCATGGGAGGAAGGGAAAACGCATATTGCAAGTTCCACAAGGTCAAGGGACATTCGACAGATGTATGCAGAGAACTGAAATTGGCCATAGAGCGATTGGTCGATGAGGGCTACCTAGGAGAATTTGCCACCAAGGCAAGAGAAGAGGCCAGGAACAACCCAACGGGAATGACAACTGATCAGAGGCAAGCGCCTTCACGCGCCACGGGGGCTAACGCAATCCCCCTTGGATAAAATAGAGAAGCTCTCGTTGTCCATAGCGATCAGATGCCTATGATTAATATTATTGCCGGGGGAACACCCTACTTCGAGGAGGCCATACCACAAACGCCCAGTCCTGGGGAAAAGCGCAAGCGAGAAAGCGCCCAGGTAAAAATTGAGGCGATAAACGCCTTAGATAGAATGATATTGTCCTTCTCAGAAGAAGACGAAAAGGGTATTGTTTTCCCACACAACGACGCGTTGGTAGTCACACCTGTCATAGGAAGTCACGGGGTGAGAAGAACCCTTGTTGACAACGGGAGCGCAGTAAATCTATTTTCGCTGGAAGCATATAACTTGATGAAACGCCCTGATGGGGAGCTAGCGCCATGCGTGAGGCCAATTATCGGGATTGATGGCGTACCGATACCGGTAGCCGGAATAACATCCTTGCCAGTATACTTTCGAGAAGACACATCCAAACGCTCAGAAGAGCTATTATTCCTGGTTGTAGACCTAACGTTACCATACAACGCTATACTGGGACGACCGTTCCTCAATCGTTTCGGGGTAGCGATATCCCAAAAACACCTGCGAATGAAATACCCCTCGTGGGATGGAGTGGTCTCAATCAAAGGAGACCAGAAACTGGCAGCCGAATGTTATTTGCTCATGACTCAGAGGAGTTGCGACCGCTATGTTTGCGTGGCAGACGACCCTTTTGACGATAAAGAAGAAAAACGCACTCAGCCGTTAGATCAGATGATGTCAATACCTATCGCTGAGGACAATGAGGCGAATCTCTTGGTCAGTGAGAAACTGAGCCCTGAAGAGAGCGTGCAACTAACCCGACTATTAAGAAAATGCAAGGGAGAATTCGCATGGAAACCAGCGGACATGCCTGGAATCTCGCGAGAAGTCGCGGAGCATCGACTAAACGTCAGCCCTGAGGCCAAACCTATTCAGCAGAAACGACGGGCCTTTTCATCAGAAAAAGTAGCGGCTATCGAGAAGGAGTTACTAAAGCTCATGGACGCGGGGTTCATTCGAGAAGTTCAGTACCCAACTTGGCTGGCTAACCCGGTGCTAGTTCCAAAGCCTAACGGAGATTGGCGCATGTGCATTGATTTCACTAACCTAAATAATGCTTGTCCCAAAGATTGCTATCCCCTTCCTCGAATTGACCAGCTGGTCGACCAAACTGCGGGGTACGCTTATTTAAGCTCTCTGGATGCCAACTCCGGGTATCACCAAATCCCAATGGCTGCAGAAGACGAAGAAAAAACTGGCTTCATCACCCCTAGGGCCGCATATTGCTACATCGCAATGCCGTTTGGGCTGAAGAATGCCGGGGCAACGTTTTAGCGCATGGCGAATAAGATTTTCAAAAAACAAATAGGGAAAAACGTAGAGGCCTACGTGGACGATATCCTGATTAAAAGTCGAAGCTTCGGAGACCATCTGGCCGATTTGGAAGAAGTTTTCAATGTGATGAAAAAATACAAAATGAAGCTGAACCCACGAAAGTGCATGTTCGCGTTCCAAACGGGAAAATTCTTGGGCCACGTGGTTAGCCGAAAGGGTATTCAGCCCAACCCTTCAAAGGTAAAGGCCATTCAGGACATGATATCCCCGCGAACCGTCAAGGAAATACAAAAGCTCACTGGCCGCATCATCGCGTTAGGACGGTTTATATCTAAGAAAGGAGAGAGATGCCTCCCCTTTTTCAAGATCATTCGAAACAAGGCCCCATTCGGGTGGACAGAGGAATGTGAAAACGCGTTTGCAGGACTGAAAGCCTACTTGTCATCCGATCTAGTGCTAACGAGGCCTGAGTTCGGCGATGAGCTATACCTATACCTGGGAGTAGCTGACGAAGTAGTTAGTGCCGTCCTCGTACGAAGTGAAGGGCATGTACATCGACCTGTATTTTTCGTGAGTCACATATTAAAAGACGCGGAGCTACGATACGCCCGCATCGAGAAGATAGCGCTTGCTCTAATACAGGCAACGCGAAAGATGGACCGATATTTCCAAGCCCACCCTGTTACCGTTCTAACTGATCAGCCGCTGAGATTTGTTTTTAGAAAGCCTGAGTCCTCAGGGAGAATGTTGATTTGGGCAATCGAGCTCGAACAATACGGGCTGCAATACAAAGCCAGGCCGGCAATAAAAGCCCAGGCGTTAGCTGACTTCATAGCGGAGTGCACATTCACCAAGGAGGTGTTGAAAAAACTGTCAGAGGAAGAACCAGAACACTCATGCCTACCGTTCCCGGAAACGCACGCAGACTCATGGGTTATCAACGTGGACGGCGCAAAAAATCAAGAGCTAGCAGGAGCAGGCGTTTTCCTGGTGGGGCCAAACGGCATAGAAATGCGATATGCCATTAGAATCCTGCAGCCGTTATCCAACAACGCCGCTGAATATGAAGCGATGCTGGCAGGACTCAGAATTGGAAACACCTTCTCCGTCGAAGCCTCTACCGTGACGGAAGAGCAATACGGCTTACGCCTAAAGATACGAGGAGACTCTAAATTGATAATGGATCAAGTCCTTGGAAACTCCCAAGCCCGAGAACCCGTCATGATTCAATACTTGGCCAAAGTAAAGCGTGAGCTGTCGGAGATGCAGAAAAAAAGGCACTCGGGTCATCTTCGAGCACATCCCTAGAGAAAGTAACGAAGAGGCTGATAGCCTCGCCAAGATGGCAGCCAACGCAGACGCCTCCATACCCAGCGAGGTACATTACAAGGAGCTATCCATACCCTCTTTCATGGAGGAGCAAGCATCGTTGTGTGTGGAAGAAATAGAAAGTGACTGGAGGATCCCAGTGGTAGAGTATCTAAAGCATGATAGGCTACCAGATGAAATTGCGGAAAGAAGGAAAATCCTAAAACGGGTGGCGCGATGTACATATTACAATGTAGAGTTAATACGGAGGTGCTTCTCCCACCCAACTGCTAAATGCATAACGGAACAAGAAGGCCTACATGTGCTAAGAGAAATTCACGAAGGGATATGCGGCATGCACATCGCGAGCGATACTCTGGCAGCTCAAGTCTTTCGGTCGGGATTCTATTGGCCCACCATACGAAGAGATTGCCATAACTTCGTGAAAACCTGTTAGAAATGTCAGGAATACGCTAAGATCCCTCGAAAACCGGCCACGCCAATCTCAGAAATAATTGCTCCATGCCCGTTTGCCAAATGGGGCATTGACATATTAGGCCCGTTTCCAATGGCTAGATCTCAGCTAAAATTCGTGGTCGTGGCGGTAGACTACTTCACAAAATGGGCAGAAGCCGAGGCGTTAGCCACCATCACCACTGAAAAAATTTGGCATTTTTTCAAACACCAAGTCATTATGCGATTCGGGGTTCCGCACATACTGATTAGCGATAATGGAGCACAGTTCACAAGTCAATTCTTCAGGGATCAGTGTGCGGAATTCCAGATCGAACAAAGGTTCTCTTCCGTGGCACACCCTTAAACCAATGGCCAAGCAGAGGTAACCAACCGCAGCATCCTTAGTGGCATCAAAAGAAACCTGGAAGGTTCCAAAAAGAAATGGCCAGACGAACTGCCATACGTACTGTGGGCCTATCGCATGACTGTTAAGACGGGCACTGGGGAGACCCCGTTTGCGTTAGCATTCGGAACCGAAGCTGTCACACCGGTTGAGATCGGGATGATGAGCCTTCGGGTGGCTCATTTCAGAGAAGAAAATAATGAGGAAAGGTTACGTGCTAACCTTGACGCCCTACCAGAAACACATGAGGAAACATTGCTGAAAACTCTACACTACAAAAGAAAAATGGCGCAATACCACAACCGGCAAGTGAGAGAGCGATTGCTCAAAGCTAGAGATGTCAATACGGGTCCGGACCCGTAGACCCGGCCCGGTCCCGGCAATTCGGGCCGGGGCCGGGTCCAATTTTCAGTCCCATATTTAGTCGGGTCGGGTCTGGTCCCGACCCGAAATTTTTCGGGTCCATCCGGGCCAGACCCGGCGGGTCTCGGGTCTGTCCCGAGACCCGTGAATTGGCAATCTAATTGATTCTAACCTAAATTTTTTTCCACATCGTTTTCTTCTCTTCTTTCTTCACTGCGCAGCAGCCACACCCACACAGAATCAGTACTGTACTATTAATTAATTTGCAAAGAAAAAAGCAAAAAAAGAAAAGAACACAGAAAAATAAATACATTTTAATTTTTTTTTTAAAAAAAAAAAACAAATTTCGGGTCCGGGTCTGGTCCCGGACCCGGACGATTTAGCCGGGCCGGGACCGGGACCGAAAATTGGTCCCGTTTTTTCACGGGACCGGTCGGGTCCAGACCCGGAAATTTCGGGTCCGTCCGGGTCCGGGTCGGGTCCGGACCCGCGGACCCGTATTGACATCTCTACTCAAAGCTGGAGACTTAGTGCTCAGAGATAGACGAGCGGCAGGGCAACGCATGGGCAAAATTAGTCCAAACTGGGACGGACCATATCGCGTCACCCGTATTGTGGGAAGAGGAGCTTACCACTTGGAAACACTCGATGGAATGCCCCTACAGAACTCGTGGAATATAGCCCGGCTGAAGCTATACCGCACCAGGAACTAGCTCACCCTATCTGGTAACATCAATACTATTCTAACAAGATATATCTTTCTGTGCGTTTGTTGTTGAATAAAATACAGATAGTGAAGCATGCCAGGAGTGAAAATCCTATCCTTGTGATGGCTGGTCCTGATCAGACAGCTCACTAAGACGAGGCACGCCCTGGCATGGCTAAGTGTTGGGAGTGAAAATCCTATCCTTGTGGCAACCGTGCTCATATAGACGGCCCATTAAGACGAGGCACGACCCCAAACGCTCCCGGGAGTGAAAATCCTATCCTTGTGGCAACCGTGCTCATATAGACGACCCATTAAGACGAGACACGCCCCGGTATCCTTGGGAGTGAAAATCCTATCCTTGTGGCAACCGTGCTCATATAGACGACCCATTAAGACGAGGCATGACCCCAAGGAGAGACCAACTCCGTCCTGGAAGTGAAAATCCTATCCTTGTGGCAACCGTGCTCACATAGACGGCCCATTGAGACGAGGCACGTTCCAGGGACGCGAGGTTTCAACGCTTAGGAGTAAAAATCCTATCCTTGCGATGGCTGGTCCTGATGAGACAGCTCGCTAAGATGAGGCACTCCCCAAGCCAATCTCCAGCGGAAGAAAGGAGGGGACACTCCAGCTAGAAATTGAGCGGTCGATACCCGGCAAAGTAAGGTCGGAAAGACATCCCTACTGCAACAACAACATCGCAGCAGGCCTAACGGGGCAAGAAAGCTCCCCTGACAACAAAGGGTGATTTGAATCTGAGCAATGCTGAGTCATTCGTGGAAATGCTATCGGAAAGCAACAATAAGGCCATCGAAAAGGCAGTTGAGGAACCTGAATGAAGTTCATATGAGAGCAAAGTGGGCATATCCATAGAGGCGCGACAGCAAACACCACGGACGAATAATTGCGCAAGCAGTATTATGAAACAGAGCAGACAAAGAAGTTCCATTCAAAAAGGGTAGCCCAACCAAGGCAAGAAGTGATATCGTTAACGTTACAAAACAAGGAATGGCTCGTCGGCCGCAAAAATCAGAATTTATCTATAAAAAAACTAAGGAGCGGGTGGTGCGTTGACTCCTCATTGCTGCCTCGATTTCCATAAATAGAAGCCGTCATCAGTAATAGTGGAGACCCTCCTATCAAAATACGCAGCCAACTCATCAATACGGAGTTTTTCTACCCTATGATGATGCATCAACGCCTCCGACATGAGCCCTCTGCCTTCCCTCAAGTACCATTGATTCTTCTCAACGTTTAAAGCCAGATCGGCAGTCAGCTCGGCATTCCTCTGCCTCTCCTGGCGCAACTCATTCTCCTCACGAGAAAGGCGTTCGGTCAGAATCCGTTTCTCCTCCTCCAAAGCATGCTTGACAGCCTCCAGCTCTTGCTTGACAGTCGTCACTTCCTGACGGGCAGACTCTGTTTCTTGATTGGCAATGTTAAGCGCGTCCACAAAACTCTGACGCTCGTTCTGCAACCTGGTCACCTCCCCCTGCCCATTTGCGGCAATCCTAGCATTCTCCTCATCCAGGTAATGGAGGTGGCAGAAAAAAGAAAGCGCTTGGGAGCGAAGAAAGTTTATACGCTCCTGCTCACTCCTAGCCGCAAAGGCATCCCTCTCCCTTGGAAGAGACATAATCTCGGCTACCAGGTAAGAGGTAGACGCGAGAATGGAATCATGATCAGTCCCGGTAGGAAATTACAGAATGTTGTCCCTGAAGGAACGCAAACCAATATGATGAGTGGGCATGAGGGGAGGATTATAAGTAGAGGCACCGGCTATCAAAGCAGGGGCTGGGCCACCTCTCGCGATACTGGGAGGAGACATCGGAACAAAAAACAGAGCGGCAGGAGAAGAGGGTCGACTGCCGGAACCTCCCGCGTTGGGCACTGGGGACCCATCTCCACCAAGTACTTCAAGGTTAAGGGCACTTGAGTTATAGCCTGTCGCGGTGGAGGAATCACCTAAGATGTGAGGATTACCACCGAAATCAATACCTTGCGATTGCTCGGCAGGAAGGCCACCGCCCTCAGAGACGTTCAGAGGAGGATTCGCAGCAGAAGAGGTAGGGCTGTGCTGAAGCTCATAGCGGGCCTTCTTCTGACGCTCTCGAAGGACCTCGGCAATAGACATATCACCCGCAGAGGTTGACTGAGCAGAAACAGTGGAAGCCTCCTAGAAAACGTAGTGTACGCATGATAAGAAAAGTATACAGAAGAAAAGAAAACCTTAGAAAAAAAGGAACGCATACCTGGGTGACTGTGGAAACCGGAGGTATCGCGGTAGGAATGGGATCAACTGTCGCCTCCGAAGAAACAACGGTGTGAAGGGAAACGGGTTGCGTGGCGCGTGTTTTCCTCACTCTCTTCTTCCTTGCGACAGGGGTGCGAGGAGGTGGCGATGAGGTAGTACCCGTAGCGGTAGCAGTGCCTTCCTCTTCCGCAGCAGCAGCAACAGCATCCCTGGCGTCGGCGGCAGCTTTCTTCCTTTGTTCCTGTTTCCTCTTCCTCCGGAAATACTCGGGCTCCCAACCAGGTGGAGGCACTGCACAGTTAAAGAAACGTTAGCGTTAGTACCTCTTGGCAGCACAAAAGGAAAAAGGGCAAACGCTCACCCTTTTTGCACTGTTCTATTTCCAGACCGTTAGCCAATTTTCGGGCATCAACGCTGAAATCTAGTTGAAGTAGCGTCTTCAACCAGCCATCTTCTGGATCAGAAAGGGGTTTCCGATGGCCCCAAGCTCCATCTTTAATTTTCTCATTGAAGCCGGCCCTCCATAACGGCTCAGGCAAATCAATAATAAAAAATTCCTCTTTCCAATGAGGAACAAAAGACTCGATACCCATAAGCTTCCAGGTAAAGGGCTTCAATTCATAACGAGGGGATATTGATATCACCCCCTTAAGAGAATACAACTGAAAAATGTCATGAAGCAGGGCCAGAGTGGGAGACTCGATTCCCTTGAAACGGCACAGTGCGACAAAGGCACTGACAACGCAAATCGCGTTAGGGCTCAATTGAGCCGGAGCCAAATCAGAATCAGCCAATAACAACTCAACAAGCGGGACAAGAGGAAGACAAAACCCATGGTCAAATAACTTAGCATATAATATTCTACTGTTACCGGGCAGAACGCTGTTTAGGCGAAGTGATTCGGAAGCAGCGCGCACGGGATATTCTCTGGGAAATCGCGCATTACACACGGCAAGCCTACGATTAACTAAAGGCAGAGTATAGAGAGAAGTAGGGGTAATGTTGATTTTTTCTTCTCCGACGGACCCTTGAGGATCCTCCTCATCGGAAGATCTCTTAGTCTTAGCCATAACCAATAAAGGAGAAGTGACGAGCAAAGAAAGGGTGTGTACCTTCGCAAAGAGAACACCAGGAGTCTCAGACCAAAAAGAAGAGAGCGGCGCGAGTTGTTTGTCCAGAAAGCAGCAGCGTGCGAGAGAGGAGATTAAAAAAGAAAAAGGAGGAAGGAAAAACATTATATATAACACTGAAAGGGCATGACCAATCAGCGGGGGACACATGGCAAAGCAGCGCGTCGGGAAATAAGGCACGCGCGAGGAGATACAAGTTTAAAAAATGATGACGAAACGCTTCGGCGATTCACGTCTCCCTAGGAGACGCTTGCTTCAAACGCCTCTTCATAGAAAGACGCGTGTCCTTTTCCATCATTGCTTTTTAGATCGCATTAAATGGAAGGACTGCAGCATTTAAATGGCCTAAAAAGCAGCGCTGACTTAGCCAAACGGAGCGGCAACACAAAGAAGATAATGAAGAGATGGCGGTAGCATCACAATGATTCACGCGAATGCGATAAAGGTCATGTAGCGTCAGCATTATTACAAGAGGAATAATGACAAATGGTTTTCGGAAAAAATAATAATAAAAGCAGACAACAATAAGAATAACAAGGGAGGGTCCAGAAACCCGTTGTGACACTTTTCGAAAAGCAAAACGGCGCCCCTATCTTTGGCGTTAGCCCTTTTCCCCTTCTGAGACAGAAGAACCAATCCCACCTTTGCTAACCTCATCCATCACGGCAGAAATATAGTCAGCAACCTGGGCAGGGTCGGAAGAGTTACCCTTGAAACGGGTTGCAAATCCAGAAGTAAAGACTTCCAGGATTTTCTTCTTCCACCATTCCTCCTTTAATGATGTCCTAGCGGATTCCTCGTCTCGAGCAGACATCTCTTCGTGAAGAAGGAGATTTTTCTTCCTCTCCAACGCTAACTCTGCCTCCAGAACCTCCACCTTTGCTTTCCCGACAGACCTCTCTCTGTTTAATTCCTTTTGCGACTCATCGCAAAGACGCGTTAGCAACCCCATTTGCTCCACTGCTTTCTCAAGCTGCACTTGCTTAACGCACAGCGCGTTGGAAAAATTGCGTGACTCGCGATCATGAATCTCGAACAGATAGTTCAGGTGACGGAAGAAATCTAGAGAATCATTCATCATATGTCGAAGACGAGCCGGTGGAGGAAGCTGAAGAAACTCTTCCTTCTCCTTCTGGGAGCCCAGCATCTCTCCTATCAAAGGTGCAGTAAACTCATCTCTGGAAAAAGGTTGGGGAACCCCGACAGCACGAAGACCATCAAAGAAGAATCCCTTCAGGCCCATACGGTAGGAGGGGGTCTCGGTAGGACTGCCATAAGAAAGATTGATTGACGGAGCGGGAGAGGAATTCCCGAAAAAAACTTCCGTGATAGGAGAAAAGAACAGTTGAGGAAGGACTTTAGGCGGTAGCCCAGCAGTCAAATCCATAGTAGAAGGCGTAGCAACTACGTCAGGAATGCAATGAGAAATTGGAGAATCTGGAGCGTCAACTGTAGGAAGAGGACACGCTGTCAAGGGAACCTCCACCTCGGCAGAACACGTAGCAGCCGACGCCTCAGTAACTCCCACCGGTTGGGAGACACTCGTCCCAGCCAAAATGGCAGAGATAGGAGCAGTCGTTGCATCCACAGAAGAAGCCCCGGTGGCCTGCTCACCCGTGGTAAATCGAAGTTTTTTCCGACGCAAGGAAGAGGCATGGCAAAGGTCCGACACGACATCCACATCCTCATCATCACTAGCAATCACCGTCCTTGCGGCTGGGCTGGAGTCCGTCCTCTTGCGACGCTCCGGCAGCCAATTTTCCACAAACTGAGAAACTCGGCCAGGGCTAACGGGCCTTCGCCCTCCCCGGGCAACAGTCTTGGTTCTTCTCCTTGGGGGATGAGCGCTACCCTGATTAGAGCCATCGGCAGGGGGGGAAGCTGGTAAAGTTTGAAGTGGCGTAACATTCAAAGGAGCGCCAGCGTCACCTGGGAATTAACCGTTAGCCTCCTATAACAAAAGAAACGCGCAAAGACAAAGGCAAAGAAAAAACGAAAAGAGGCAGACTCACCCATAGCACACTCCTCCAGAGGTTTGAACAAGGCAAAGCTACGGATGCGGTAGTGAGCACCTTTGTCTAACAGAACGTTAGCTTGCTCCAACTCAGTCCTGGTCAATATCGAGGGATTCGACCAAATGGGGCCTATCAGCTCCTGGTTGAAATTAATACGCCACAAACGTGACGGTAGCTCCAGAACAAAGAAACTACTTTTCCAATCAGCTACACCCTTCTTAAAGCCGTGAAAACGCTGCCAGAACGACTGCACGAGTGCGTCATTCCACCGAGGAGTAATTTCGATTAAACAATTATGGCAATTCATACTAAAGAATTTGCGAAATAAATTGAGAGATGGGGTAGAAATGTTCTTCAACTCGCAAGCGCGAAGAAAAGCATAAACCGCATACCAGGAGGAGGGAGTTATCTGGGCAGGATTAAGGTTATACTCCCGTAGCAGCGTTAGTATCGATTCATGAACAGGAAAGCGGAAACTGTAAAGGAACATCTTGAAGTAAAAAAGCCTACTATAACCCCACGCCGGATTATGGAGCCGCATATCACTTCCAGGGATAAAAGGGCTCATACCCGGGAGGAAAAGTAATACCGTGTTCCTCCAGTTCGGCTTTCAGAACCACATCGCATGTAAAAATACTAGGTGATTGCGCGACCTCTGGATCCATGGGTTTCCAGATAACCTGGCGAGGTCTATTTCTAGCCATAACAAACCAGCAAAAAGGAAATCGGAGAAGGATTGAATTGATACCTTGAAAGGGGAGAGTTACAGAGGAGTCGGCGGACGACGACGGATGGCCGGTAAGATATTCGGGGAAGAAGACGAAGGAAGATAAGAGAAAAAATTCGAAGCAAGGGCAAAAGTTCTGAAAAAAGAAAAATGGCCCCTCTTAAAGGATTAAAACGCCACCGCATTAATTAAGCCACCAATCGCACGGAGACGCGTGTAAAAAGAGGTTGGCCACGTGGAAGCACATTAAAGAAATTAGAAAAAGAGAAGTTATTCAGCGTGATTCCCCAAAAGGGCGACAGAGTTGACCCAGTCAAGATAACTGCGAAGCGACTGCCTCGGCCAAGCCAACCGTTTACGTTGGCTATCACCAAGGACCAGTAGGCTAACGGAAATAACGACAAAAGAAAAAGGCAGAAAATATCATCTTATTTATAAAATGCCAATAGGCATATACAACACAGAGGCGTTAATCCTCATCAGCCCAATCCATGTCATAACAGTACTCGTAGTCCTCCGGGGACGACGACAATCCACTGTTGTAGGAAAAGAAATGTTCGACAGGTTTGGGCACAAGATTTGTCGCATGAGCTACCGCCTTGTCATAACGGGCACGAGAACTCTCCCCAACGGTAGAAGCTGCTAGCTTTAAATCAGTGCCGCGAGAAAGAGCCTTATTCTCAAAAGAAGGAGAAGGAGGGGCAGACGGTGACGCCTCATCACTTTTGGGTAGCGTCGCGTAGTGGGGCACAAAGCCGGTAAAGAAGGACTCAAAGGTCTGCTTCTTCACTTTCACTGGTTTCTTGCGACCCTGGCGTCTAGCAGGACATTTTGTAGGTCTCCACGGAGGAGTCGAAGGAGGATTATCCGAATCCGGCGAAGTCGGAGGTGTTGGCAAGGAATCACGCCCGCAAAAATCTGTCATGCCGACCTACAAGAAAGCAAAGAGAAGGAAAAGATGAAGATGAACAGGGGAAGGGAAAGCATTTCCCTTAAATAACCCAGGAAGCGCTCCGATCCTCGCACAGATCCTGAAAAAATCAATTAAGATGTCTGGGAAAAATAACCGCAATGGCAGAAGCTGATCCGGCACCAATATACCTGCTCGTTAAACGCGCCAACCAAAAGGCACCAAATAACTACCCAATCACTCACCCCTGGAACGACGGCTTTGGAAACAGTTGAGTCAAAGCATTCATTGCTCATTTAGGGGACGCAACCACTGAAATAATACATCCAGAGGAAGACTCATTTTCAGTTGGGCTTGCCACCAACACATTTAGCCAATGCAGCAAGAAATAAACAAAATGACTGGAAAAAACAAAACAAAAGCAACCATTTATTTATGGCCTGAGCGGCCTCAGCGTTCAGATATATACATAAAAGCATAAGAGAAAGGCAACAAGAGGAAACAAAGGCAGCCGTCAGGCATTGGATCCTGCATCATCCTCCCCTGGTACGACCAGGATATCCCTCAGCGCGTCAGCAACGGAGGTCAGCTCAGCGGAGCAGGCCCTCATCCCCTTCAAGCAGCAGACCAGCAAATCCTTCCGCTGCTGCAGCATCGAGGCAACCACGTCAAGGTGGGCAGTAGTAGTGGCCAGCTTCGCCAAGCTCTCCAAAGGACGGAAGTCCTCCAAAGATATTCCCAGCTGTTTGGACAAAATAGGAGTAAGTATCCCCTGCAACTCCAGGACATCATCCGAGGTCTTGGTGATCATCCTCTCCAGGAAGCCGATGTCACCTTCAGTAAGGTTCTTCAAGGTCAAAGTTTTGGAGATCAGGAAATTTCGGGTCAGTTCATCCATGGCGAAATATGGAAAAGAAAGGGACGTGCAAGTGCGAGGAAACTTGCGCAGAAGAAACTTCAATTTATAAGCCCTGACAAAAATCATCTAAACCACTTTCTGACGAGGAAACGCTCTGGTACCTCACGGAGAAGGGGCATTAGCCCTTGGTGAACACTCGGGCTCATTTTCAGTTGGGCTTATGATAACAATCCACCTAAGGAAAAGGGTATTTCCGTCTATTGCCCTGAACTGAAAGAAGAAATCACTGTTCCCACCGCCGCGGTGGATAGAGGGCCATCGCCTACCCCAGAGGTTGATGCCACGAGGGCAAAACAGTGCTCAGGAGTCTCCCCAAACAAACCTTCTAGATGGCTCGAGGAGCTGTCTCATTCTGAGGAATACCACGCGTCAAGGGGACAACTCAGTCACTACCCTATCGTGGTAACATTTATCCCATGGCTATCGCCACGGTAACATATCATCCGAGGGGCGAACCACGATCCCTAACGGTAGGGATAGCTCTCCAGCTATTCCCAAACGTGGAAATGCTCAATTCTTCTATATATACACCTCTCCCTCAAAGGAGGTGGGTAAGTATACTCTAACTGGCCCAAGCTCTGCCAAATTCAGTACACATACTGACTTAAGCATCGGAGTGTTTCCACCGGAGACCCCCTCCGGCGCCTTGCAGGTACCGCGGACCGTCGTGAGCACTGATCTGAGAGGAGCCGTTTCGCCATACATCCTTCGGCAGAAAACAAAATCTTATCAGGCGTTATCTAGGAAAGATAATGCTTAGAGTGACATCATAGCTGACCTGGGATGGGATAACGCTGTGCGTGTGGGTTGATGACGCGTGAGACCCCCCTCCCCTCCCCTCCCCCCCCACGCTGATGTCGACCATCCCAGGGTTCCTCGCTGGATAAGGGGCGGCAACCTTGGCGGCAGACACACAATAAGGGCTATAGTGTTCCGGCCTTAATGCTGAGGTAGGGACGGAAATACCCCTAGAATTGCCTCTATTGTTATCATAAGCCCAACTGAAAATGAGCCCGAGTGTTTACCAAGTGCTATCACTTCAGCTTGCCTCCATGTCGTGCTTGCCGGTCCTCGAGATAACGGGTGGCTCAGTAATCGAGGAACATGTCTTTTCACTGCCTTTTCTCGAGGCTTATAAATTTGAACTTCCCCCGCGTAAATTTCACATCTTTTTAGCACTTCTTAGCATTTTCATCATAGACAGTCTCACCAAGAACTTCTTGATTTCCAAAACCCACACTCTAAAAAACCTCAACGACGGTGACGTCGGCTTTCTGGAAAATGTGCTGATCAACACTTCTGAGGATGTCCTAGAGCTTCAAGGGATGCTGACTCCTCTTCGGTCCAGGCTTGGTGCAGCTTCTCTGGAGGATTTCAGTCTTCTAGAGAATGTGTCAAAGTTGGTTGCTACTGTCTCCCGCATCGAGGTGGTGATTACCATGCTGCAGCAGAGGAAGGATCTGCTGAACTGCTGTTTGAAGGGCATGAGGATCTCCTCCTCCGAGCTGACCTCTGTGGCGGATGCTTTGAGGGCGGTCCCTACTTTGCCAGAGGATGATGATGCTGGGTCCCAGTCTTGACCGTCGGTTGTCGCCATCCTATATTTTCTTTTCTTTTCTTTGTATGGATGTATGCCCGG
Source organism: Viola odorata (assembly GCA_963691705.1). Lineage (NCBI taxonomy): Eukaryota > Viridiplantae > Streptophyta > Magnoliopsida > Malpighiales > Violaceae > Viola > Viola odorata. The sequence goes on along the minus strand of OY829539.1, from coordinate 45,545,135 downwards.
GCCGTTAGGCCCTAAATAAAGTATCTTTTCGTTATCTTGCGTTTTTCTTCTTTCTTTTCGCAACGTGCCACTTGACGTTTTAGTTGAGTGCCACATCAGCCCAACTGAAAATGAGTCTGCCATTGGTTGGACTTCTGTAGCACTTGTTTTTCCTTGTTCGCCAGGTGGTGAAGGTTACTCTCGCGAACCATTCTTCTTTAGTTTCGCGTCGCCTCCTCAGTATCAACTGATTGGGCGCTTTTTTGGTGTCTCTTGATCAGTGAGAAATTCTGACATGCGTGATCACAGGATCCGATTCTATAATTAAGATCGTTCTTCTTGAAGTGCATTGATTTCTCTCAAAGGTTGTGCGAGAAGAAGGGAAGGTCTCTTCGCTTCAACTATTTAATGGGGTTTTTTCTTCTTTTTCTTGTTCATCTTCTTCTTCACATTTCTCCATTGAGATTGCTTAAGATTCCATGGCTGATTCGTATTTCATAGATGTCATTGAGCGCGAGTCTCCACTGACTCCTCCGACTTCGCTAGATTCTGACGATCCTCCTTCACCGTGTCTGAAAAGGCGACCTGCCCGGTGCAAGGGTCGTAAGAGGCCGAAGAGGAAGGCCTTCGAGGCAGCCAGCGTACCTTTTGACCCCTATGTCCCTACTGTTCATAGGGGCGATGAACTGTTTCCTCACATCAGTCATTTCATGGAAGGGGGTTCCTCCAGCGACATCGGCGTCAAGGTAGCGGCTCCTGCCACTAAGAGGGAGTCAAGTCCGTCAAAGCCCGGTCGAGAGAAAAGGGGTGACGAGCCTTTCCCTTTTGCTGACGAGGAGTTTCCGCCTTCGGATAGAGATAACTCTTACTGGCCTTCTTACTGGTCTGACGAGGATTAATCTTTACGCACCATGCACATTGTAGATGCCGTATGGCTTATCATGAATAAAATAACATTTTTGGTTCTTGTTTTCTTGCTATTATACTTCGCGTTAACTTCTACAGTCCTTAGACAGTTAATGCTGAGCGATGAATTATCGCTCGAGGCAACCGTTCTTCACTTTCCAATCACTAACCACCTTCCTTCAAGGATCTAAATGCTTAGCCATAAGTATTCCTCTGAGCCCGTTCCACGTATCGTTTTCTACTTTGCGCGTGTTTTGTTCTCACAGGTCGCTCAGTCACTGAGTTTTGACCTTTAAAAGGAAATAACTGCTTTCTTCTTACACTTTTACTCGCGCTTCGAATTTTTCTCTGTTATTCTTTCTTTCTGCTTCTTCTTTTGCTCGAGGGAAATTCCTTCAACCGTTCATCGGCGCCAGCGGTCTATTCATCAGTTTCTTCCTCAAGGTATTTTGCTCCTCTTACGCTCTGGTTTTTCTTTTACTGGTTCGATATGCATCATACTAGAGCTACCAAGGGTTTTCAGAGACCCTTAGATCCAGAAATCGAAATAACACCTAGTATTTTCTCATGCTCAACGGTTCTGAAGGCCGAATTAGAGGGTTACGGTGTCTTCTTTCCCCCTAACTATTCCCCTTTCATTCTCGAGGACGGTCAGCGGCTTCACGATCCGTTGTGGGGAAAGTATAGAATGGTTTACTTTAAGATGTTCCTTTATGGATTTCGTCTCCCAATTCATACCTCTGTAGAGAAATTGCTACGCCTATATGATCTTAATCCCGCTCAGATAACCCCTTCTTATTGGTGTGGCCTTTACGCCTTTCTTCGCGCTTGCGAGATGAAGAGTATCTTTGTTCCATCCGTCAATTTAATATGCAAATTCTTTAGCTTGAATTACCACAACTGTTTAGTTGATATCGCCCCAAGGTGGAATGACGCGTTTGTGCAATCGTTCTGGCAGAAGTTCCAGGGCTTTGAGGAGACTGTGACTAACTAGAAGAGCGGTTTCTTCGCTCTCGAACTGCCTTCTCGTTTGTAGCATGGGGGTTTCAATCGAGAGATTACTAGTGCTGCCTGGGTAAACCCAGTGGTGTTGTCTAGAGATGAGTTAGCTCATGCTAACGCCTTGTTAGAGATAAACACCTCTTTCCGAATTTGAGAATTCGCTTTGTACAGGCGTTTGGAAGAGTGCATCATAGGTGAGTTTTCCTCTTCCTACGTTATTGCTTCGATTCGCTTGTTGTTCTAACACCTTTCCTTGGCAGAAAACACTGAGGGTCAGTCGTCTGGGGGAAATGACGCTCCTTTGAACGTGGTACCGCTCCAAACGCTGCCAGCTTCTCCACCACCCGAGGGTCCCAGCAATCAGAGTGCCCAAAGTGCTCCGCCGAAGAAGAGGAGAACTAAGACAGTCGCAGGGGGAGGGCGCGGTATCTCTGCTCGAGCCTCTCGTTTCCTTGACAATTGGCTACCAGTTCGAGGCAGAGGAGTAAATTTGAGTCGACCCGTTACCAGGATAACTGATAGCGATAGCGAGGATATGGATATCGAGATAGAGCTTCATCATGCTTCCGCTACTCAACGAAAGAAACTCAGAGTAAAGACAATCTGGCCGCTGGGATTTCTTCAAAAAAGGTTGATGAGGTCCCTATCATGGGGGTTGATGTGTCTACGGTGGCGAGCACATCTCAAACAACAAGAGTGACTGAGGTGTCAACAAGAATTACTGAGGCGTCAACTGTCTTCCCTCCTAAGGTTACTGAAGCTCCAGTAGGGGTAGATTCGCTTCCGCCAACTGACATCCCTGACTCTCCTATTTCTTCTTGCATTCCTGACGTGGTAATGCCAGCTCCTGGCCCAAACGCACTTCCTGACCCACCGACTGGGGGTCCACAACCATTATTCTTTACTTCTATTTCAGGCGTCGACGATTCTGTCAAGGGTTCCACTCCCTCATTTATCGCCAACCTTTCTCCTCAGGGCCCTCAAAGGGTTCCTTCTTATCGATTGGATTTATCAACCTTTGGCACTAGCGGGCTTCGTGCCTTGGGGGTGTCGGACCCGTTATCGCGAGACTAGCCGTCGGCCTTCCTGGTAGGTGAAATATTTGGCTCACCTAAGGATAAAGAAGAGTTGTTGCGGCTTCCCCCTGATATTCAGCACGCACGTGTTCTGAATGACGCACTGGGCGGCTTCCGCCAAGTGCATTACTTTCTTGAGGCTCATGGTGACAGGCTTCGAGGTTCGCCTGACTCGAAGGGGCGGTTGGATGCCGCCTTGACTAAAGTGAAGGAGTTGACACGACTTTAGACTCGTACCCTGGTAGAGCTGAATGATTGTCGCACCGAGCTTGCAAGGGAGAAGTCTAAGGGGAAAGCCAAAGTTGAGTTGCTAGAGGCAGAGCTGGTTAAGGGGAAGGCCAAAGTTGGGTTGTTGGAGGCAGAGCTGGTGTCGGCTGACAAGAGAAATTCTTTTCTTCGTGAAGAGATATTGGCTTGTGACGCGGATCTGGCGAAGGTGCCCTCAAAGATAAACTGGTGGAAGAAGGTTTTCTTTCTTCATGAGAGGAAGAGGGAGGCGACGGGGGCTATGTCGGGGCGCTCCCGTAATCGGACGATGCTGATGCCGTGGAGGACATCAAGAGCTCCTCTCATCCCCGTTACTATTTCTTTCTTATTCCGAACATTGATCCCATTTGGTTTGTAATAACTAATAACGCATGCCTGGTAACAGCATTTAGGATTCTCCTTTGAATAATGATTGATCTTCGTAGCGTTATCTCTTTCTTTTGCATTATCTCAACAGCTGCCCGTGGAGTTAACATTGCGCCGCATTATCTGGGTTTTCGCATTATTGCGCTTGTCTTGATTTGAAAATTGATTCCACTTTTCAGAGCATTTAATGCTCGAGATTCCCTCATTAATGCGAGAGAGAAGTCATGATGCCCAGAATACACGTGTCTGTTCGTGGAGGCACTAGGGGTTGGCGTGCCCTAGGAATTGGCGAGATCGAAGCGTCTTCTCGCTTCTCTAGAATCATACTCATTACTTGTGTCTTTTCCTCGTAACGTGTCACACACGCGACGACTGTTACGATAGTCATTTTGTCTAACTGCTAGGGTTATAAAACCCAAAACATGTTTCTTTTTCCCTCTTTTGTCATTCTATTTTCGCTTCATCCTCTCAAGATGACTTACGTTTCTTCCTTCCATTGTTTGGGCATTCCAAGTTTTCTTCCAAAAAGGTATTTCTATCCTCATCTGTCATCTTCTTCATCTTTTCTTTGTTTTTTACCATGGCTAAAACTCATTCCAAGTCTGTTGATGAGGAAAAAATTGAAAACACTGTCACCACCATCACCTCTCCAACCATACTTCAAGACCATTTAACCAACTACAATGCCCATATTCCTGAGGATTGTAAGGTTTCTGTTGCTTCTTATTCACTCCGCCTCAATAGTGTGATGCCTGGCAATAGTAGGCTTTTATATGCCAAGATGTTTGGCTATGGTTTCAAATTTCCTCTTAATTCTTTCGTTGAAAGTCTGCTTGTTGCTCTGGATGTGAATCCCGTCTAGTTAACTCCCAACGCGTACTGTTGCGTTTACGCATTTCTAGAACTCTGTAAATATAAAGGGATTGACTCTCCTTCCCTTTTATTACTTAAATCATTTTTCTAATTGTATAGCCGTAGAGGTGTGATAGCAATATCACCCCGTTGTGATGATGACTCTCTTAAACCCTTCACCTGGAAACTCCTGCACCTTGAGTCTTCTATTGAAGATTGGAAAAAAGAATTCTTTGTCATCGAACTGCCTAGCCCCCGGTGGCAAACCGGTTTTAACCATAATATCAGAGATAGTGCCTGGGGTCGACGACCGACTCTTCTCCAACCTGAGCTAGGTTGGTTCAACACACTGCTCGAGTTGGACATTAGCGTTCACACTCGCAATTTGGCATGCGGGACTGATATTAAAGCCTGTGTTGAGAGTGAGTGTTGTGTCATTTTCTTCGTTGTTTCAAGCGATACTAACGCTAACGTTATGTCGTAATTGTGCAGTTCCCGATCCCAGTTGGAAGCCAGAGACCGTTAGGAGATGAGAGAAGAGGGCTCTAAGGAGGAAGGAAAAAGAGGAAGTTGCCGCTGCCGCTGCTGCTGCCGCTGTTAACCCAGTTGTGTCATCTACTGTAATTGTAAATCCTGTGCAAATGGCTCTTTCCGTGGTTGGTGAGGGAACCGCCACCGTTCCTATTTCTATTCCCGTCATATCTGTTGTCGTTGCTCCAGTTCGGGCGTCCTCTTCCCAAGCACCCGTGAAAAGGAAAAAGAAGAAGAGAACAAGGCGCGTTGCCGCCCTTACTTCACCTTGAAACGCGGAAAATTCTTCTGAGGTCTCCACTGTACGCGTTTCTTTTCATGACTGTGTTATCCAGTGCGTTGCCTCTTGACGCTCATTAATGTTTTCTTTTCTTTCTTACGCTTCTCGCTGTTCTTTCTGCAGGACACCACTATTGCCTCTGCTCCATTGCCGCAATCAGGCGATATGGACTTGTCCCACGTCTTTGCCGCCCTGAGAAGAGGCCACGACTTGGTGGGGAAAGCGTAAGCTTTCCCACGGGTCCTGCTATCCTTGAGGGGGAGACCACTACTATTTTTGCTTCGACGGTGCCATCTAGCGGTCAGTCTTTTGACTTTTTGGGCACTATGGGCGTTTCTGGGCCCTTTGACACTTCGCCCAACTCCTTCGAATCACCGCTTCCTACTTCTTTGTCCCAGGTCATGGGATTTCACGAGGACTTAACGGGAGCTGACTTGTCAGCTTTTCAACCTCACATTTCTTTTGGGCTTCCTGGAGGTACTTCTTCTAATCAGCCTCCATCCCCAACTACTCTATTCTTCGTTCCCTCCAATGCCTTGATGTACCGACCTTCCGAGGATGAGGTTACTACTCCTCATCTCATGGCTGATCTGAGCCTGATGGAGTCTGGGCCCGTTACTCATCAACTTGACTTGAGTAACTTGCGCAGTTTGGGATTCGCGGCTGTTAGGGGCGATAGCTCTGTCGGGATTTCCTCCTTCTTATCTGCTTATGCATTAACATCCCCTGAGGAGAGGGAGGAATTTCTTATTCGAACTGTTGACGAGCAGATGGGTATGCTACGCTCCACCTTGTTTTCTTCCTTCTCTCAGTTCCACTATTGGTCATTGCACATGTCGCAAAAGGTTAGCTCCCTTATTCTACCACGGATAAGCTTTCCGCTGCCCATTACCAACTTTCTGAGGAGCTTGCTAAGGAGTAGGAAGACAGGAAGAAACTGTCAGGAGAATGTCAAAGGTTGGTGATAGCCTTGGCGATGACCAAGAAAGATTTTAAGGTAGCCAGGGGAATGTCAGAGGCCACTAAGGTGTCTGATCTTGAGGCTGCTCTGACGACAGAGAGAGTTGCAAAGGCGGGCATTACAAGAGGAAAAAGCCGTGTTAGAGAAAGAGTCATCCGAGGAGGGCAAGTGGTACATTGAGAATACGACCCGTATCATGTCTGACTGCTTCGTGGATATTCACGGGGAGGATGTGTACGACGCTGAGGCCCTCATTGAAGCTTTTCGGAAAGGATCAGGGGATCTTACAGATGACCGTTTTCGCCGAGAGAGGATGGGGGGTAACGAAGGGCAAGGGGACAGCGAGGCTGCCACGCAATAGGCACTTTTGTCTCCCTTTTTGGATATCGGGTACCACTCGTTTTTGTTTTTCACTCTTGAGGGTTTTTTGCTTTCCGTAGCCCCTTGAGGGTTTTTTGAACAGTTATCGCATATATGTATTATTTCTTTTCGTAACTGATCCCTTTCCCACCATCTCCTTTTCTCTGAGCTCCTATGATAAGATAGTTGCCGAGGCGGGATAACACAATTCCGCCAGAAAATGGGATAACCATGGTATCGCCATATAATCTGTAGGATCACAAACGCTGATAACGAATACCACGCCAGACAACGTGACATGACTTAGTCATGCGCATTTCAATGTCGGTGTAGAATAAAGCTGCTTAGTAGATAGCTTCAGAAGTAGAACTCATAGGAATGACTTATAATCAATATTATCCATGACGCGTGGCGTATACCCGTGCTCGCCTTCGAAGCGGCAGTATCCTTCCGAAGGCGTTACACCGCTGAAGAGATAACTCAATCGATAAGACTTCATCTAGGATGAGCATTTTTATAATGACATCGTGCTGACGCAGATGTTCTCGACCAGCAACGAACAATTCCATATAGATAAAGAATTCTATATAGATAAGCGCGGACTTATCCCTTTCCGCAAGAATAGATATCCAAGGGGGGACCAAACGCGTGCGTTCCTCTGACTGTAATTCCCGAACCGAGGCGACAAGAACATTGGCCATTGATCATGTACCCGTCGCAATGACAGGCCACATGACGTTATCGCTTGCGTGGACGTCAATCTCCCCCTCGTTTCCATAATGTCCTGCACATTCTCAGTCGATGCTTTAGGGCATTAGTCAAAATATTGTGCGATAATTAAACATTAATTACTGTTTAGGAGTCGTCGCGCCTCCGTATCCAAGTGTCGTTAGCATTATCCGTGTCGCTTTCTCAACCAGCCATCTTCACCAGGCATTTCCCATCTGGTTACTCGCTGGGATTTCGCGACATATCGCTTTCTCAACCAGTCATCTTCACCATGGATTTCCCATCTAGTTACTCGTTGGGATTTCGCGATTTCTTTCCGCATTTCTAAATTTCCACCGTCGGCCCGGACAATGCCTCGTCTTAGTGAGCTGTCTGATCAAGACCAACCACCACAAGGATAGGACTTTTCACATCCAGGAGTTGACCTCGTATCCCGGAGTCATGCCTCGTCTCAGTGAGTCGTCTGTATTAGCCCGGTCATCACAAGGATAAGACTTTTCACTTCCAGGATGGAGTTACTATCTCTCTGGGGCGTGCCACGTCTTTGTGAACCATCTGTGTTAGCCCGGTTACAAGGATAAGACTTTTCACTCCCAGAGAAGCTGGGACTAGCCTATGTTAGCACGGTTGCCATAGGATAGGACTTTTCACTCCCGGGGGTGTCGGAACATGCCTCGTCTTAGCGGCTCACCCGTGTTAGCGCGGCTGCCCCCAAGGATAGGACTTTTCACTTCCGACACTTATTTTTAGGTATGCCAGGGCGTGCCCTCAACTTAGTGAGTCGTCTAATCAAGACCGATCGTCACAAGGATAAGACTTTTCACTCCTGGCACCCTTCTTCATTTATCATCTGCACATAGTCAACAACCACAAAACAGACAAGAATATTCTCTATTCAAGTGTTAGCGCACGTTAGGGTTGGCGTTCGCAAAAAGGTGCAAAGATATATCAAAATCTAGCATGGTATAATTTCAAACGAGCAATATTCCAAGAGTTAGGTAAGGGAGTATCGTCAAGTGTTTCCAGGTGGTATGCTCCCTTTCCGATAACGCGGGTAACGCGGTATGGGCCATCCCAGTTCGGACTGAGTTTCCTCATGCGCTATCCGGCGGCTCGTTTGTCTCTGAGTACCAAATCGCCTATTTTTAGCAGTCGTTCTTTGACGCGCCTGTTGTGATAACACGTCATTTTTTGTTTATAATGGAGCGTTTTCAGAAGAGCTTCCTCATGCCATTCTGGTAACGCGTCGAGATTTGCTCGCAACCTCTCCTCGTTCAGTTCCTCCCTGAAGTATGCCACTCGTAGGCTCATAGTACAAATCTCCACCGGTGTGACGACCTCAGTGCCGAAGGCCAATGCGAAAGGCGTTTCTCCAGTGCTGGTTTTAACGGTCATGCGGTATGCCCAAATCACATACGGTAGCTCGTCTGCCCATTTCTTTTTAGATCCTTCCAAGTTTTTCTTAATGCCGCTGAGAATACTTCGATTTGTCACCTCCGCTTAACCGTTGGTCTGCGGATGAGCCACGGAAGAGAACCTTTGTTCGATCTGGAATTTCGCGCATTGGTCTCTAAAGAATTGGCTGGTGAATTGCGTCCCGTTGTCGCTGACTAACACACGGGGTACACCAAACTGCATGATAACTTGGTGTTTAAAGAAACGCCAAATTTACTCCATTGTGATGTTGGCAACCGCTTCCGCTTCTGCCCATTTTGTGAAGTAATTTACCGCCACGACTACAAATTTTAGTTGAGACCTTGCCTTCGGAAATGGACCTAGGATATCGATCCCCCATTTCGCGAAAGGACAAGAGGCCACAATTTCAGAGATTTCCATGGTGGGCTGTCGAGGAATCTTAGAGAACTCCTGACATTTCTGACAAGTCCGTACATAATCGTGGCAATCTCTTCGAATAGTAGGCTAGTAGAATCCTGACCTGAAAACTTGCGCGGCTAAGGTGTCACCTGATGCGTGCATGCCGCATATTCCTTCATGGATTTCTCGCAAGGTATGAAGACCTTCTTGTTCTATTATACACTTGGCGGCTGGGTGAGAAAAGCATCACCGAACCAGTTCCCCATCATAGTATGTACACCGTGCCGCTTGTTTCAGCACTTTCTTTTTCTCGGCGTTATCCACAGGTAACTCCTTATGTTTCAAGTATTTTATTATGGGGATTCACTAGTCGTGTTCGATTTCTTCAACACAAAGCGACGCTTGCTCTTACATGAAGGAAGGTACCGATATTTCTCGGTAGTATACGCCCTTAGGTATGGACGCTTCCGGATTTGCAGCGAGTTTGGCCAAGTTGTCTGCCTCAGCATTATCCTCTCGAGGGATGTGCTCATAGTTGACCTGCATGCCACTTTTCTTTATTTCTAGCAACTCACGTTTCACTTTAGCGAGGTACTGAACCATGATGGGCTCTCTGGCCTAAGAGTGTCCCAAGACTTGGTCTATTATCAATTTGGAATCTCCACAGATCTTTAGACGTAAGTCTCCCATCATTCCCGTATCGTGTATGGCCTTGGTGGAAAAGCTTCTTCCTATCCTGAGTCCAGCTAGTAAAGCCTCATACTCCGCTACGTTATTGGATAACGGCTACAGTATTCTAATGGCGTATCGTATCTGTATGTCGTGAGGCCCAATGAAGAATTATATCCAGATTTAAAATAAAATAAAAATACATGTCTCTCCAGAGATAAAAAAAAAAGGTAATACTATTGATTGGAATATTATTTCTTGTATCGGAGAAGAAGCCAATTTGGGTGCTTGGTCAACCAGTAAATCCGTTGGTCAGCCCACAGGAAGGATGGTCCTGGTGGTGGTCCAAACCAAAAAGGTGTAATCTCGGAAGCAAGGCATAATATTACTAATTAATATTGTTATCTCTATTTCCCTGTAAAATACCTAAATAAATCGTTTTACCATGAAGCGTATCGCAAAATTCCTTGTAGGATCCAATAATCATTTTAAAGAAAATATATTGGACCACAATTTAGAAGAATATAACAGACAAGAATATCACATAGCAAAAATTGAACAACAATTGCAAAATTGGACCATACCTAAGGAACCAAAAAAGAAAATATATCAAATAGGAACACTAGATTTATTTCAAGATTATTTAATAGAAACCACCGAACAAACCATACCAATAAATCCCCAAATTGAAACTCTTCAATTAATCGAATCCAATCAGATAGAAACTGCTAAACAAAAATATAAATTTTTGCATATTGGATTAATACAAATAGCCGTAAAACCTTTACATCGACAAGGTTTAGATTCCCCGATATTAATGTGCCTAAGGGACGCAAGATTTCAAAAATTTAATGATTCTCTATTAGTTGTTTTTCAATCAAACTTGGTTAAAGGACCAGTCTATTTTAATTGTTATCCAAACTTTTCAATATCTCTATTTGATCCAAACATTTTAAAAACTTTAACTTTAAATATTAAAACTCCAGATAACATGATTAAAGATTCTAGAAATATAGCATTAATATACAGAATATATTACAAGGTAATGACAACTAATATAAACCCTAAAGCTATAAAACATTCTCCAAAAAATGAAACACTTTTAATCGAAGCTAATACGGAACATGCTATGATACAAACGCCAAAATTATTACAATGGAACCAAGTTACTTTACCTAATGAATATGAAAATATACGATTAATATTTGAATCACATCCTGAATCTTTAAACACAACTAGTTTTAGAAGATCAGTAAGTAATATCGAAAGACCAATTTTATCCAGATCTTTATCAGGATCGATACTAAGAGGTGTTGATTTTAACAAAAATATTCCACGAGCATATTATCAAAATATAGATCAAAATAGCGAACAAGAGAATTATAAGATCACCATCTCCTACGCATAGTGACATGAGATATTTAAATCAACTAAATATGATTAAGACTGATAAATATAAAATAGATAAAGAAAGATTAAGAAAAGAATTTTATGATCCTTCAAAAATTGGACTAAGAACACAATTTTTTAAAACCTTTACTAAAGAAGAAAAAGATTATATTCAGGAAATATTTTATAAAGATCTAGAAGAATTACAAATTCATATTCCATTTTTTACCTGGTTTCAAAAACAATCAGATTTACATGACATAAAAAACATCAACGTAATAAAATCTGCAAAACAGATATGGAAAACCGCCTTAGATACAAAAGTAGAATCTGTATATCCTCCATTAGAAGAAGTACATATAACACATCATAATAACATCATCGCAGCCTCACCATTTAAACATATTCCTGAAGAAACCAGAGATATAAATCTAAAAGATATTAAAAACATTCAAAATCAAAATAATTATACAAACCTCATGCTAAATACTTTAGCAACACAAATAACTACTGTAGAAGCAAATCTTCCTCCACCTATTCAATTTAAAAGTACTACTGTAGGAGCAGAAACCAGTAAGAAACAAGAAAAAATGAACATTCTTACTCAACCTTTATTCAAACCAATTGAAATGACTAATTCTGAAATAATGAATTTTAAATTTAAAAAAGAAGATGAATATTTAGATATAATAAATAAAAAATTAGATAAAATAAATATAAAATCTAAAAATCAAATTTCAGTATTAACAGAAGAAATTGAAGAAAAAGATATAAAAGATATCTCAGAACAATTTTAGGAATTAGAAATTAATAAACTAAGAACTAAAAATTACCAAAAACCTAGAATAAAACACTTTTATCCTAGACCAACCTTTCCTGATGTACAAACAGAGGATATAAATACCAGAACTCAATATAACTACGATGGTCAAAGTATTTTAGAATGGAATTTAGATGGACAAAGTGATCATAATATAATAACCATGTTAGAAATTATGATGATGGCAGCTACCGCATATAAAACAAGAGGAAATTCAGATAAATATGTAGCCCAGATAATTATTTCAGGATTTACAGGACAACTTAAAAGTTGGTGGGATAACTATCTAACTCTAGAAGAAAAATTAGAAATAATAAATGCGGTAAAAACAGAAAATGATGAATCCAAGTAGGACGCCACTAATGTATTAGCATACACTATACTAAAATATTTTGTGGGAGAACCAAGTCAATTTCAGGAAAAAATAACAGAAATACTGGTTAATTTAACCTGTCCAAAACTACAAGATTTTCGATGGTATAAGGATATGTTTCTAACAAAAATATTCATGAAAGAAGATTGTAATCATTCCTTCTGGAAAGAAAATTTTATCTCAGGACTACCAAAACTATTCGCAGAAAAAGTAAAAACTAGAATTAAAAATATCTATAGTGGAATAATTCCTTATTCAATATTAACCTATGGTGAAATTATAGCACATATTAATAACGAAGGACTAGCACTCTGCACTGATTTAAAACTAAAAGCTAAAATGAAAAATGAACTTCATCAAAGTAGAAAAGAATTAGGATCATTCTGTGCTCAATATGGATATGAAACAATAATACCTCCTTCAAGAAAATATAAAAAACAAAGAAAATCAATAAGGAAAAATTATAAAACACCTAAATATCAGGAAAGACCTAATAAAAGTTACCAAAGAAAATATTATAAAAAATGATTTAATAAATTTAGACCCAATAATCAAAATAAAATCCCTACCTGTTTTAAGTGTGGACAAAAAGGACATTATAAAAATAATTGCAGAATGAAACAGAAAATTCAAGAACTTCAAATTGATGAAGAACTTAAAAATCAAATGATACAACTATTAAATTCTAGCACTGATGAAGATGACTTAAACCTAGAAAATACTAGTAGTGAAGAATTGGAAATTGACCCGATTCAAGATAACTCTTCCGAAAGTAACGAACAATCTGAAGAAGAAAATACTAATATTTGCTCTTGTGTATATAAACAAATAAACACAATTACTAAAGAAAAGGAAATGTTGATAGAAATATTAGGAAAAATTGAAGATCCCGAAATACAAAGAGACTATCTAAATAAACTAAAAGATTTAATAATAATAAAAAAAAAAGTAAAGAAATAGAACCCTATAATTTAAAAACAATTATTAATAGATTTTCCCCTAAAGAATCTAAAATATCAACTCAAGATTTAAAAGAAGAAATAAAACAAATAAAAATAGATATAAAAAATTTACAAGTAGAAAATACTAAATTAAACATAAAATTTATGATGCTAGAACAAAACGAAAATCAACCCAAAAATTTAGAAGAACTAAATCAAGAAATAACAAATGAACAAAGAATTATTAGAATACTATAAACAAGAAATAGATACTCTATTAAAGAAAAAACTCATCAGACCAAGTAAATCTCCATGGTCTTGTGCTGCTTTTTATGTTCAAAATCAAGCGGAAATAGAAAGAGGAGCTCCAAGACTAGTAATTAATTATAAACCTTTAAATAAAACATTACAATGGATAAGATACCCTATACCTAATAAAAGAGATTTAATCAAAAGACTTAATGGGGCAATTATATTTTCAAAATTTGATATGAAATCAGGATTTTGGCAAATCCAAATCACTGAAAAAGACAGATGTAAAACTGCATTCACAGTACCATTTGGTCATTATGAATGGAATGTAATGCCATTTGGATTGAAAAATGCACCCTCAGAATTTCAAAATATAATGAACGATATACTAAATCCATCTACAAAATTCACTATTGTATACATAGATGATGTACTAGTATTCTCAAAATCTATAACAGAACATTTTAATCATTTAAACAAATTCTTAAAAATACTAAAAGAAAACGGATTGGTAGTCTCAGCTACTAAATTAAAACTATGTCAAACAAAGATTAGATTCTTAGGATTTGATATTTACCAAGAAACAATTAAACCAATAAGCAGATCAATAGAATTCACCGATAAATTTCCTGATGAAATCAAAGATAAAAAATAATTACAACGATTTTTAGGATGCCTGAATTATGTATCAGACTTTATTAAAAATCTAAGAACTACTTGTTTACCCTTATATCAAAGACTCAGGAAAAATCCTCCAGCATGGAATGAAAATATGACACTTATTGTTAAAAATATTAAAGAAAAAATTAAAAATCTTCCCTGTTTGGGAATCCCTAACCCTTCAGCTGATTTAATAGTAGAAAAAAACGCATCTGATATAGGTTATGGAGGAATATTAAAACAAAAGGAACATGAAAAAGAACAATTAATCAGATATTGTTCAGGAATATGGATTGCTTCACAAAAGAATTACTCAACAATTAAAAAAGAAATTTTATCAATAGTATTATGCATATTTAATTTTCAAGATGACTTATTCAATAAAAAATTCTTATTAAGAATTGATTGTAAAAGTGCAAAATATAGTTTAGAAAAAGATGTTCAAAATATAGTTTCTAAACAAATCTTTGCCCGATGGCAAGCTTTACTATCAAACTTTGATTTTGAAATTGAATTTATAAAAGGAGAAAATAACTCTTTACCTAATTTCTTATCTCGAGAATTTTTATAGGGAAAGATTTGATGGCATCATAAAAAGGAAAAGAAGTGATGGCAACACAAAAAGAATGCAATAGAAAAACCAAATCATCCTATGCCATGAATATACCAACTACTCCTAACAAATATGAACCACTCAGATCCAGTTCATCCAAAACTGTTACAAATCCCTTTCTATTACCACAACCACCACAAAATCAAAGATTTACTCCAAATTACCTCCAAGCATTACAAGTTCAACCTCAAAAATCCCTGCTTCAGTAACTAGTAGACCTTCTTTTACACAACTTGGAACTCTTCCTATTAAACCATCCCAAACAAAATCACCACAAGGCCCAATAACTAAACCATTCGTCAAAAGTGTCAGTTATATTGAGCCAGAACACGGAAATGAACTTAAAACCATTGTATCCAATATATTTCCAAAAGACTTTCTATTCATCCCAGACTCTCTAGAAAAAACCAAAATATTCTACGAGTTTATTCTTGTAGACATAGATTCGGTTGAAATAGTTCATGTTGAAGATCCAAGATATCCTGGCAAATACTCTTATTCAAAATGCAAAATCCTAAAAGTGTTAACCTTATCTGACTGGGACTTAAATCCCTACACTGAAAAAACCTTTTCCTATCCCTTTCGGCTAACAGGATTTAATTATCATGACTACCAAAAAGCATGGCAACACGCCTTCTTATATTCAAACTACCATCACTCCTGGTTCTTTCATTTCCATAATGATATACCACGAAAATTCCCTCATTGGTTTTACCAATGGTGGAAATACTTCGGAGCATCAGAACTTGCATATCCTCCAACAGTCAGTGAAGGATTTGAAACCTTTCAAAAAAATTATCACCCTCAAACTATACCTAAATTGATGTCATTCACTCTTATGTTCAAAATACCTTGGATCATTTACTGGGATTTTGACATTATTGACCACACTGCCACAGAACCCCCCATATTGACAAAACGATGGAAAGTAAAATGGTGGAAAAGTTTTCCTCAAGAACAAGCATGTAAAAACACTGTATTGCACAAACTAGCAGAAACCACAATTACCAACCCTACTCTTGTACCACCATCTATATTCCTCTCATCCAAAAAATAGCTACAAGCAAACCTAGCAACTGCTTCATCCAAAGATGAATACAAACAAAAACTAAAAGAAACACTTTCTCAACTAGATGCAGATGACGTAGCATCATCAGCGACTCCTCAAAACTCTGATCCAGACTATGATCCAGACATGATGGCAGAATTATATCCAGATTTAAAATAAAATAAAAATACATGTCTCTCCAGTCGACAACAAACAAGCATCTCAGCACAAAGACATATCAACCAGAGAAGACAGCAATTCAAAAAATCAAACAGGTGGTATGACACATGATAAAAACACACCTCTTTGATTGCGTGTCGAGGGCATCAAATTTAGTTGTAAAAAGATATAGAAAATGGGGTAGGAATACAACTTATCACTCGTCCACAAGGGACTCGTAGATTGCGATAAGAGGTTCGTCCACAGAGATCTTGGTGGTGTATTGTAGTCTTGACTCGACTTCCTCGTCACTGGAGTTGAGGGTATTTTTGTTCCTGGTATTTAGATAAACAAAGCGTAAAAGAGAATAAGCAAAAATATAATAAAGAAGCAATCTTGAGCAGATGTGAATCTTAGCTAAGATTGCTGGCTGAGATTGGTTGGAACTTTCGGGAGGTAAATTCCTGGCAAGGGTGAATCCGTGAGCACTTTACTTGTTTAATCGATCATTGACTTTAGATTTTCTCCTTCCCTTTTGTAACTCTGCTATAGATTGAGAGGAACCCCTTTCCAATCCTACTTTCCTCCTATTCAAATCACTTGGAGGGTACCCCCTTTCCTAGTGATCCTGGCCAGTGGACACCTTGCTGGCTAAAGGGTTTATCCAATTGGTTGCTGGCTTGAGGCACATGCGTTATCTGAATGGCATAGGGAAAGATAGAGTCTAAGCCAAGCTACTCCCAATTCGGAGCCCTAGGTTGTCAATCTGGTTAGGCCTATATCGATTCAAGTTCACTAACCCCCGTGAGGTTAGCTACCTACTTCGTCACTTCGGTTTCGCTCGTCCACTTAGTGACTGGCTGTAAATCCGTCGTCTTGCCTAAGATCGATCAAGTCTTAGCCTAGACGGGAACCGATTTGTTAAAACAGAACTTTAATTGAATACAAACGGAAGGATGATTAAGAACGATTCAGTCTCACAATCCACAAGTATGCTCACTCGACCCTTACCGAGAGTTAGGTGTTTTAGCTACTAGACATATTAATCAAAGAAGTAAAAGAATAATTGAAGAACATGAAATAGAATTAAATGCGATATTTCCAAAGGAATTACCACAGCAATTGTTTACAAAAACCAGAAGAAAGGAAGATGGAAGATACCGTAATTGACAGCCTTCCCTAACCTTTAACAAGGTTAGAGTCCCCACCAATCACGTTCCTTTCCAAACTCCTTCTTCAAATTAACTAAAAGATAGGGATAAAAATCCCAATTGTTTTTAAATCCTAAAGCGATAATAATAATAAGATAATAACAAAGTGTTTTTGTTCAAATAGGATTACATCCAAGAAATCTTCAAGTGGATGTAACAGCCAGCTGGTCCTCTGATCTGATTCCGCTTCCCATGAGTCCAGGTTCAGCACGCTTCTACCCTACAGTCTTAGCCAAGATATGCGGCTAAGACTGTCAGTCTTTCGCTCCAGCACTAGATTCTTCCAGAACCAGTCTTGCCTAAGATTCCTCCAAAGGAAGCTAGATTGACGTAAAAAGGATTGTTTCTGCCACAAACAAGGAGTTTTGAAGTGGTAAAAACACGTGAAATAAAGCGTCAATCAAACCTCACCACACTTAAACAATGCTTGCCCCCAAGCATACTAGACTCTTAACTAAGACAAAAAGAAAGACTCAAAACAGACAGACTCGACAAGACAGTGACAAAGTTTCTAGACAGACTACCCTTAGCCCATTTCCTTTAATATCCTTAGCCTATGATAGTTGGCATACTTCTCAATGGATCCCAACCCTTATGAATACAGCCTAATCAGCACCCTAGACATCCGAATTCCACATGACCATGACATCTTTGCATTCCACAACAGACTCAACAAGGCAAGACATCCACCTACTTGGATTTTCCCTATTTAATTCAATTGCTCAATATCATCATCTAATTACCTTGCCTGAAGTTTTATTTTACTATGCCAGAATTGCTAAAAGTTTCTTGATTGTTAATGCTTAGTGAGGCAGAAACATCATATATATATATATATATATATATATATATATATATATATATTTTTTTTTCGTTGCTCTTTTAAAAGTTTCTTGAATATTTCCACTTGGTGAGGTAGAAACATCAAGACATTTTTATTCATATTTTTTTCTAGAGCTGCAATATACTAGGCATAGCAGTAGTTCTCTATATTAGAGCAATTCAGCATAATTACAAGGCATTAAACTCCATTGTCCACTAACAATTTTCCTTAAGGGGGTATTAGGTATTTTCGGTGGAAGTTTGCCTATGTGTCAAGTCGGTTACACAATGCTAGACCCTATGATTATGTACAATAAGGATGTCTCTAGGCTGAGCATGTTGTGTTCATAAGCTATGGGGTCACAAGGTGAAGGATGCTAAAGGTCAAGGCTAAGATACTCGAGAAAATAGGCTTTAGGCATAGTCCAGATATTTCGCTGACACACAAACAAAACAGAGAACACACATTCCTAAAAATTCATGCATCGGACTCTGTTTCAGACGATCTAGGCCAACTAACTTAGCCTAGATTCACAAAAAATTTCATGTGATCAAAGAAATCACACCAAAAACACTTCAGAACATGTATATCCAGACAAACTTCCTAAAAACACCCCTCACCACACTTAGAGAACACATTGTCCTCAATGTGTAATTGAGGGAAAAAGACACAAAAAATTTAAAAAATAAAGAAAGAAAGACACGACCTGGGGATATTCACTGAGATGTGGAAGGTGGAGGCTTCGGGTCTTGCACAGAAGGTGTTGGTTCCTCTTCTTCATCTGAGGCATCACTAGAGTCGCGCGTGGTGCTGAAGTGGTCATTCACTTTATTGCGAATGTGCACAACAACTCTGTCTATGGACTTGATGTAAGTGAAAGTTCCTTCTAAGTGTGCCTGGATGAACTTGTACTTGGCGTCCTGTTGCTCCATGAACTTATCCAGCCGTTCCTTCTATGCCAATTCAACGCTCGCAAACAGAGATTGCTGCTGATCCACAATCTGTTGTATCTATTTTTGAGAGGAGTCTTGAAAGTCGTGAAACAACTTCTGATTTGTCGTGAAAGCTTGAAGCTGGATCTGCACAAGCTCAAGGAATCTGTTGGCCCATTATGGAAGTCCAGGGTGGTCAGGATCAATGCCGAGGCTATTGGTCTGCTCAGGCATCTGGTCATCTTGCCCAAGATTGGGCTCCTCTATTGCACCGTCAATCTGAATTGGCTTAACTTTGAAGTTCCCGTTGATCCTCTTCCCATAGAGGTGATCTGCTACTGGGGTAAATCCTGTATTAAAATAGAGATAGCCTTTTTCCTCGTGGAAATGACCCATTTGGTCAAAAGCCTTAAGATCCATGATCTTAATGGCACCGGATTTATATAAATTCAAAGTAGATAAATCTATACCCCTAGCAGTAGTAGTCAAATGGGAAATTAGAGTTCCTAAAATCATCCTAGGAAGAGAATCACATGCTTTTATCTGCCTAGTAATCCAATAGCCAAGATTGACTCTTTTTTCATGCAGCATGCACCAAAGCAAAAATGTCTCAAGTTTTGAAATATTACCCGAGACTGTGGTCTTGGCCGAGAGATTGATTGAAAGGATCCTTTGGAGAATCCTCAAAGTAGGATCTCGGATCTGGTGAGCCTTTGAATTTTTATTTAACTTAGCAGCATGGTCACTAATCAATTCTCCATAGGCCGCTGCCTTATCCCAATCTGGGGGATAATCAGTCGGGGCATTCACATATTCATCAGACTTGAGGCCATCCTCAGTCACAAAACCAAGCAAAAGGTTAAAATCATCAATGGAAAAGTGACACCATTTATCAAGCAAACGAAAGTGCACAACATCAGTGGCACTCAGATCAGGAAAAGCTCTACCATTAGCATACAATCTCTCCTGATCTATCCAGAAAGAGGAATGAAACTCTAAACACAGTTCAGCATAAGCGGGCATATGAAGATAGAAAAAACAATCCCACCCAAGATTAGATATAAACTGCCTAACTCTGTTACCCACCCCCAATTCATCAAGAAATGAAAAATCAAGGACAACAAAAGAAGTGATTTCACAGGTATGCTTTTCAGTCAGTTTAGTCCTAAAATCAGGAGTATCAGGCCTCAAACAACCTTTCAAAGAGTTTAAGGGCGGAAGGGTTACCTTGGCAGTCTTGGCCGCAGGCTTGGCCAAGACTGCAACCGCATCAGCATCAGAGTCTGAGCCAAGATCGGCCCCATCTACTTTCTTCTTGCCCTTGGCAGCCGCAGATCACGTCCTCTTGGCTGGGGCAGATTCAACACTCATGTTTGCCTTCCTCTTCCCTGATTTCTTTGATTTGGTTGAGCCTTCTTCACACCTAGGCTCGGAATCTGAAATCTCTTGAACCTCAGAGTCAGCCGGCTTGCTAACCCTAGATTGGGTTTTGGGTAGGGAGACTGTAGTAGGAGTGGAGAGAATTTGTTTCGGAGAATCAGAGGCGGCTACTTCCATGGACATGATTGTCCTTGCGATATCGAGTGCCTCGTTTAGGTTTTGTGGCAAATCCTCCTCTGGATTCGTTAGAGAAGGAGATTGCGAGGGGGTAGGAGATTCTTGCCTAATCGGGGTGGATTTCACTTTCTTTGTGGATGATCTCTTGGATTTTCCCATGTTAAATGCTGATTGAATCATGGGTTGGAAGTAGGAGAGTGGAGCGATTTTAGCTGAGGTGATTTTGAGAGATAAGAGAGAGAGGGCGAGATTTTAGGGATTTAGTGTTTGTGGGAGGTAAGGAGAATGATTCTTCAAAGATAACTATTAATTAAAATTTGGAAAAATTAATTTCCAAATCATGATTAATAATTTTAAAAATATGACCGTTATCCCTTCTTTTTCTCCTCCCTTGAACACGCTACCTTTTTCTTTTCTTCCTTTTTCTCCGCGTGTCAATCAGCCCAAGGCTGAACAAAAAGTGGCCAAGATCAAATGTACTCCTCACCACACTTAGATCCTCAAAATCACTCCTGAAAAAAAAAAAACTTTCACAAACTCCCTGAAAATTTCAGCAAGAGAAAATCAATTAGTGGTACTGGCAAAATTTGAACAATAAATTTATTCAAGAGGACTGAAAATAAAAGGTATGGGTTGCCTCCCATGTAGCGCCCTAGTTATAGTCCTAGGCATGACTTTACTGTTCTTTTAATGAATCTCAGGTGGGGCGTTAATCGCCTGATTTTCCTAAAACGTTGGAAATCCTTCTAGGAATGGTTTGAGTCGCTGTCCATTGACCTTGAACACAATCCCTGTCTTTTCATTCTTAATATCCACTGCACCATGAGGGTAGATATTAGTGATAACATATGGACCCTCCCATTTGGTTTTAAGCTTACTTGGGAAGAGCTTAAATCGTGAATTGTAAAGAAGGACTTTTCCCCCAAGTTGGAGATTCTTCTCAACAATCTTACTGTCATGATATGTTTTCATCCTGATCTTAGCTAAGAGCTGGTTATCATATGCTTGATTCCTTAATTCTTCTATTTCGTGGATTTGGAGTTTCCTTTCCTCACCTGCTTGGTCGTACCTTAGATTGCATTTCCGAATTACCCAATAAGCTCTATGTTGCATACCTACTAGCAGGTGACAGGCTTTCCCATACACCAATTTGTAAGGAGTCATTCCTATGGGGGATTTGTAAGCAGTTCTATACGCCCATAGCGCATCATCCAACCTTTGGCTCCAATCTCGTCGATCTAAGCCAACAGTCTTAGCTAAGATCGATTTGACTTCTCTGTTTGACACCTCCGCTTGGCCATTTAACTGAGGGTGGTATGCAGTGGAGACTTTGTAGGTTACACCATACTTCCTGAAAAGAGAAACAATAATACTATGGGTCAATAGTGTAAAATCCCCCTGAACTTAGGCCCAAAAACAGACTCCTCCCCTGGACTAAAAAAATTCAAATGGAGGTCTCTGAACTAAAGTTTAACAAAATTGGGGTCCCTGCCATCAGTCAAACTAACAGACGGTCAAGGATGACCCCATTACAGCCAGTTACAAAAAAAAAAGAAACCGGTTGTTCCGGTTTCAAAATTCTTTTTTTCTTTTTTCATTTCTTATTTTCTTATAAATTAAAAAAAATCAAAATAAAATTCAGAAAAAATCTTTTCTTTATATATACTACGTTGTTATATTTTTCTTCTTTTTCTTCTTTTAATTTTCCTACAAATTAAATGATGAATCCATCTCCCCTGCGTTGTTCATCTTCTTTTCTTTTTTTAATTTTTAATCTTTTCATCTTCTTCCTCCTCACTTCCCTCTCTCTAATAGATCCAGATCTACAAAAAGAAGCATGCTGTTGTGCTTTTAAGCGAATCTACAACAATAAGGTTAGATCCAGATCTGGAAAGAAGGAAGTTGTTGTACTTTCAAGCTTAGAATTTGGGAGATGGGGTTGTTCTTGGAAGCACCATATCCAACTCCTTTCTTTTTTTACACAGCAACAACATCAATCAATGGGCATGCTCTCTTTTTTATTTCCTTTTATTTTCTTTCTTTTCTTCTCTTACCTTTTGTTTCGGTATAAATTGAAGATTAGGATTGGATTTGATTGATGGATTGATGGATTGATTTGGGTTTGTGGTGTTTGGCAGTGTTTAGCAGTGGGTGTTTGTGATGGTGGTGGCGTTGTGGAGGTGCGGCGGTGGTGGGAGGCCGGCTGTGGTGGTGAGGAAATTCGGGTTTGATGATTTGTTGTGATGGTGGTGGCGTTGGGGAGGCTGGCTGTGGCTGCTGTATTTGGTTGGTGCTGTGTGGGTTAACTGGTTTAGGGTTTGCGTTTGGTTGGTGCTGTTCTAGTGGAAATGGAGTGAACTTCAGCATCCATTAATCATTATTATTATTATGGCACTACTACACCTAAAAAGAGGTATTCTAAAATACCTTCTTTTTTATAAAAAAAAATAATTCTGGAGGAGCATTTTAATAAATAAATAATAAAAATAGAGTGTTAAGTTAATTATATTAAAATGATGAATTAAAAGGATGTAATTTATTTTAATAAATAAATAATAAAATAGTTGAGGCATTAATTGATAATATTAAAAGTTAAAGATGCTGAAAATAAATTGAAAACTTTTAGATTTAAAAAGAAAAAGAAAGGAAGGAATTATATTATTTTTATATATTTTAAAAATTAATTATAGTATTTTTTGAATTTTTTAAATGAAATATATTAATTTTCTGTATTTTTAAAATTAATTACAGTATTTTTTGGGATTTTTTAAATTAATACATTATTTTTCTGAATTTTTAAAATTAATTATATTATTTTTCTGAATTTTAAAATTAATTATATTATTTTTCAGATTTTTTAAAATTAATTATATTATTTTTCAAAAAATGAAAATAAAAACAAATTTTTTTTTTTTTTGCAACTGCCTAGCGTCAGTCACATTTAACGATCCG
Organism: Viola odorata; assembly: GCA_963691705.1. Taxonomy (NCBI): domain Eukaryota; kingdom Viridiplantae; phylum Streptophyta; class Magnoliopsida; order Malpighiales; family Violaceae; genus Viola; species Viola odorata. The sequence continues at coordinate 45,521,612 of OY829539.1, read as the reverse complement.
TTAGTCAAACTAACGGAATGGACTGATTTATGGTTTATTTACTATGTTTTATTACCTTTTTCCCTATGAATTTAGGTAATATTATTGCTACTTTGAGCTTGTTTCCTTCCTATTTTGCTTTGCAGGCTTAATGATCGTTAAATGAGGAAAAGGAACAAAAAGCTTGAAGGTTGGAGCTAAATCAATCAGTCTTGGTTTGAAGTTTTCTGCTGGGAGCATTTCGGATCCATCCCTAGGCCTTGGGATGGACTCGCCTGTCAGAGTTCCAGCCTGGACAGCACTGAGCATACTTTTGTATTTTATTTGTTAGTGCTGGTTCAGCCAGCTTGGAACTTGGAGGACATTAGCACGAGTATTAGTGCCTGGATTCCCTCTTCCACCTTGCAGAAGAGCCAAGGGGACATCAATGGAAGAATGTAAGAAGCACTTCCCCTTGTATTATTCAAGAATATTCTCTCCAAAAGCGAAGAAGTGCTCAGCTCTAGCCTGGTTTGGCAGCACATGTTCATGAGTGCTGCAATTAATTTATGTAGAGGCTGGACCCTTGGGAATGATAGAAATAGCCCAGCAACGTAGAGAGAAAAGAAAAAGAAGGAACGGGAGAGAAATCAAAAGGAGAAAGCTCAATATCACTTCATCCATTTTTTTCAGAATTTCGGTTTTTCATTTTTAAACATTTATTTTGTATTTTCATTATGAGCAGCAGCTAAACCTCTAGATTCCTGGTAGGGATCTAGAGGGAGACAATCTATGTTTGTTGAGAGACTTGTTGATCTTTAAATATAAATGTGTTTTATATCTCTTTTTCTCTTGATTTAATGCCAATTTATTCTTGTTAAGATTAGGCTTGATCAACTTAATTCTTGTCTTGAATGATTACTGTCATTATCTAACAATTTTTGGATTGAATGATTTTAAGTAGACACATACCAGCAGGGTTATGGGATCCTAGACCCGTTTTGCTGGAAGAGAAGAGAGTTAGATTGTTTTCCCACCCTAGGCCTTGGGATGGACCTTCCTGGGTGGTGAGGCAGGAATGTTGTCATTAGACCAGCCTTTTGGGTTGAAGTATTCGTCCCATTTTCTAGAGGAATATCTCATAGATTTTATCAATCTCTTCACGGTTCTTTAAGTATTTAGTTCCCTTATTAGGATTGCTTGTGTGACAGCCAATGAATCCAACAAGGTGGTGGATTAAAACCTTATAGAATTAGTTGTAGATGATTAGGGCCATTAATTGTATTTTCTTTTTAAGTGAGATTTGGTACGGTGAATAGCTGTCCCCAAGTTCCTCTATAAAACCATTTTGAAAATATTTTTGTCAATGATCAACAACATAAGATTGTCCCTTCACAATGATCTCTACCGGGAGTTGCTCACTCTTTTGATTTTCTCTCATTTACAAACATCCTACTGCATGATTAATTTGTCTACTTGCTTACATTCAACCCTTTACTTCGATTTGTTTTGCAACCTCATCCCAAGACATTGACTGCATCTGTTCATTTTCAGGAAGCTTGGAAATTAGACTAGCTTGTCCCTGCGGATCGATCCTCTCTCCACTGTGCACATTATATTTTGTACCAGCATAGAGTTGTAATTCACATTATTTATGCAGGGCATGCGACGGCCCTGCCATATTTTGGCGCCGTTGCCGGGGACAACGTGTACTAATTTTTGTTTTTCTTGTTCATGACCAGGTCTACCAGTTCACAACCATTACCATACATTTCAGAAATCTCAAGAACCGAAACAGCAATCAGACTCTCGAAGAGAAAGTTTAGCGAGTATTCATCACTTGGGTCAGATTCAGAAGCGGAGGGGAGTCCATCCCTAGGCCTTGGGATAGACTCACGATCAGAACCAGAAGCTGAAGCTGAATCAGAAATGGCGAATCCACTTGAACCTACCCTTCGGGAGCTCAATCAAGGAGCTGAACAGGAGACTTTCCTGTGTATCAACTACCGCCCAGTCCCAAATGACTGGGCCGTGAAGTCAAATGTCATGCACAACCTCAGTAAATTTAGAGGACATGCATCCGAAAATCCTTACAAACATCTCCAGAAATTCCAGTTTGAGTGTGATGCTCTAAAACCGACTGGAGTGAGTGTTGAAAGAGCCAAGTTGAGAGCTTTTCCATGGTCTTTAGAAGACTCCGCCAAGAGTTGGTTCTTCAGCCTACCTCACAATTCCATTAACACTTGGGCAGACATGGCTACTACCTTTCTCAAGAAGTATTGGTCAGCTACTAAGGCCGGTGCAGCTAGGAAAAATTTGGTTTCCATTCAACAACGTAGTGATGAATCTTTTGGGGAGTATCATCAAAGATTCAAGGATCTTCAAGAGATTTTCCCAACTCACGGTGTGGCTGAACAGTCTCTCATTCAATTTTTCTATGATGGAATGAGCATCAAAGATAAGAAAAACCTTGATTCGGCATTCGGAGGTGCTTTGTTGGATTTAACTCCAAGCAGAGCAAGGGCTCTCATTCAAACATTGGCTGACAATTGTGAACAGAATGACACCGATGAACGCTCAACACCAACCAACAACATGAACGTGGCTGCCATAAAGAGACATATGGAAGAAGTCTCTGCTTTTATGAAGAATTTTCCAGCCACCATCGCCCAGATTCAGCAAATTCCACCTCAGCAGGTTATTCCTTGTGGAGTTTGTTGTCAAATAGGGCATATGACACACGAGTGTCCGCTCATTGCAGACCCTACTGAGCAAGTCAATTCCGCCATGCCACAACAAGGAAATTCATACTCCAACACCAGTAACCAAGGCTGGAAGAATTACCCTCACTATGGGTGGGGTCAAAATCAACAACAACCTCCGTTTGAGTGGAGGAATTTCAAGCCTAGACCCCAGCAAAATTACCAAAATAATCAAGGCAACCACCTGCCTACTCAACCTCAATTACCAGCACCTCAACAACCACTGCAATTACCGGCACCACCTCAACCACCCATTGAAGAAACACTCAAGCAAATCCTACAACCATTTATACAATCTACACAATCCACCATTGCTGACCTCCAAAGACAGATGGCACAACTAGCTATGAACCAACAAAACACCTCTGGACAGTTGCCATCGAACACGGTTGATAACCCCAAGCACGGGATAAATGCTATAACTTTGAGGAGCGGGAGAGATTTACCCCCCAGAGACGGTCCATCCCTAGGCCTTGGGATGGACGCACCAGAGCAACAATCTAAACCTGAGGCAGAAGTCCTACAAGACATTCCCATTCAATCTGAAGAAGCTCCAGTAGGCCAGAATAGTGTTCCAGAACCGCAGGTAATTCTTCCACCCTTTCCAGAAAGGTCTTTAAAAACCAAGAAGGAAAGGGATGAGAAGAAAATCCTTGAGATTTTTCAAAAAGTTGCTATTAATGTGCCTTTGTTAGATATGATTTCTCAGGTTCCCAAGTATGCCAAATTCTTGAAGGACCTCTGTACTAACAAGCAGAAGATAGCAAACATAGAAAGGGTAAGCTTTAGCGAGAATGTGTCGGCAATGTTTCAAAAGAGTCTTCCTACAAAATGCAAAGATCAAGGTACGTTTGTAATACCTTGTACAATAGGAAACAAAGATATAGAAAAAGCTTTGTGTGATCTTGGTGCAGGAATAAATGTTATGTCTTTGTCCATGTTTGAAACATTGAATATTGGTTCTTTGAAGGAGACAAGGGTTGTTGTTCAACTTGCGGATAGATCTGTTATCTATCCAGTAGGAGTTGTGGAAGATGTCTTAGTAAAAGTGAGTGAATTTGTATTTCCTGTAGATTTTTATGTGCTTGATATGAATAATGAAGATGTTACCAAGACTACTGATGTAATTCTTGGAAGACCCTTTCTAAGAACAGCACGTGCTAAGATTGATGTGTTTGATGGATGTTTAACTCTTGAATTTTGTGGTGAATTGATTAAATTCAATATGTATGATGCGATTAAATATCCAAATGATGTGCACTCTGTTAATTTTCTAGATATTATTGATCATGTGAGTGATGATGTTTTTGAAGTGAATGACATGGAACCTCTTGAGTTTGTTCTAAGTAAAGGTTTAGCTAAAGAAGAGCTACAAAAATTGAAAAAGGAGTTTCCAATCAAATCGGAAATTCAGGACCTTGTAGAGGAATTGGATGCACCAGCAGACCATATAGGTGAGGTTCAAGCTATGGATTTATCAGACCAAGTCACTAAACTCAAGCCCTCAATTTTGCAGGCACCCACCTTGAATCTGAAAAAGCTGCCAGACCATCTGAAATATTCATTCCTAGGCTTAGGGATGAGTCTGCCGGTGATAATTTCCAGCAAACTATCTAGGCCAGAGGAAGAAAAACTTGTGCAGGTTTTGAAGGAATTCAAAGGAGCTATCGGTTGGACCATAGCAGACATAAAAGGAATATCACCAGCAATTTGTACACACAAAATTCACCTTGAAGAGAGCGCTAAAACAGTAAGGCAACCCCAAAGGAGGCTCAATCCTCCAATGATGGAAGTTGTGAAGAAAGAAATTCTCAAACTTTTAGCAGCTGGTGTTATTTATCCTATATCTGATTCTTCTTGGGTAAGCCCTGTGCAGGTGGTTCCTAAAAAATCCGGGATAACAGTGACAGAAAATAAGGAAGGGCAAATGGTGCCCAAAAGAGAGCAAGATGCGTGGAGAGTTTGCATTGATTATAGAAGATTGAATAATGCAACCCGAAAAGACCATTTCCCGCTCCCATTTATTGATCAAATGTTAGAAAGATTGGCAAATAAATCTCACTACTATTTTCTTGATGGATTTTCAGGTTTTCACCAAATTCCGGTAGCCAAAGAGGACCAAGATAAGACAACATTCACCTGTCCTTTTGGAACATTTGCATATAAACGAATGCCCTTTGGTTTGTGCAATGCACCAGATACTTTTCAGCGTTGCATGCTAAGCATTTTTTCGGATTATGTTGAGAAAAGTATAGAAGTTTTTATGGATGATTTTACTGTTCATGGAAACTCTTTTGATGAATGCTTAGAAAATCTGAAAAAAATCTTGCAAAGATGCATTGAAACTGATTTGATTTTAAACTACGAAAAGTGCCATTTTATGGTGAAACAAGGAATTGTTTTAGGACATGTGATTTCTGAAAAAGGCATAGAAGTGGATAAAGCTAAAATTGATATTATGGAAAATCTATCTTACCCATCCTGTGTTAGAGATGTGCGTTCATTCCTAGGCCTTGCAGGATTCTATCGAAGGTTCATCAAAGATTTCTCAAAAATTGCGGAGCCTATGTGTAGGCTGCTGCAAAAGGATGTCAAATTCGACTTTGATGAGGCATGTAAGAGGTCATTCAACCTCTTAAAACACAAGCTTGTGACTGCACCTGTGATTCAACCACCGGATTGGACGAAGCCATTTGAAATCATGTGTGACGCGAGTGATGCAGCTGTAGGGGCTGTTCTTGGGCAGAAATTTGACAAGGATCCTCATGTGATTTACTATGCATCCAAGATGCTTGATGAAGCCCAAAGAAATTACACTACCACGGAAAAAGAATTGTTTGCAATTGTTTTTGCTTTAGACAAATTTCGCTCATATCTCCTTGGCACTAAAGTAGTCATTTTCTCTGATCATGCAGCTTTGAGGTACCTTATGATGAAGAAAGAAGCCAAGCCCAGACTCATTCGATGGATCCTCCTTCTCCAGGAGTTTGACATTGAGATCAGGGACAAAAAGGGCAAGGAAAACCTCGTGGCAGATCACCTGAGCAGACTCTTACTGCCCAACGAAAGTAGCCCAGTGAAGGAAATTTTTCCAGATGAGCATCTATTCCTAGGCCTTGGGATGAGGCCGTGGTTCTCAGATATTGCCAACTACCTTGCCACGGGTAAATTCCATGGACAATACTCTGCGTCTGAGAAAGAAAAGATCAGAAGGGACTCCAGAAGTTACATATGGGATGACCTATACCTTTGGAGCATTGGGAAGGATCAAATGCTTCGCAAATGTGCCCTTGAGGAGGAGATTCCATCGATCCTCAAATTTTGCCATTCCTATGCTTGTGGAGGACACTTCGACCAAAGAGGACAACTTTTAAGGTGCTGGAGTCAGGTTTTTTCTGGCCTACCTTGTTTAAAGATTTGTATATTTTTTGTAAGACTTGTCCCAATTGTCAAAAGACCGGCAATATTACTGCCAAAAATCAAATGCCATTAACTCCTATTCTTGTTTGTGAGATTTTTGATGTTTGGGGGATAGACTTTATGGGTCCATTCCCCAATTCAGCAGGGAACACTTACATTATCTTGGCAGTAGATTACTTGTCTAAGTGGGTAGAAGCAAAAGCAACAAGAGCGGATGATGCTAAGACCGTGGTTTCTTTCTTGAAATCACACATTCTTCATAGATTTGGGGTGCCGAGAGCCATTATCAGTGACAGAGGGAGTCATTTCTGTAACCGTGTAGTAGCAGCTCTCTTCGCCAAATACAACATCACACATCGTGTTTCTACTGCTTACCACCCTCAAACAAACGGGATGGCCGAATTGTCTAATAGAGAAGTCAAGTCTATCTTGAGTAAAACGGTTGGACCCGAAAGAAAGGACTGGAGTCAAAGGCTTGATAATGCCTTGTGGGCATACAGGACAACATTCAAAACCCCTATTGGAACTACTCTTTACAAGATGGTTTACGGCAAGTCATGCCATTTACCCGTAGAAATGCAACATCGGGCATTTTGGGGCATTAAACAATGTAACATGAACCTCATAACAGCTGGTTCTCATAGGAAACTACAAATACAGGAGTTAGAAGAGCTGAGAAATGAAGCTTATGAGAATTCAGCCATCATCAAAGCCAAGGCTAAGATTTACCATGACAAGCGCATCCATTCCAAGGCCTTGACAGTTGGCCAACAAGTTCTTCTCTTCAGCTCCAGATTTCACCTTCTCACCAGCAAGTTAAAATCAAGATGGACAGGTCCTTTCCTGGTCACTGAAGTTCACCCAAATGGAGCCATAGAAATTCAAGACTCACAGACCAAGAACACATTCAAGGTCAATGGCCAACGCCTTAAGCCCTTCTATGAAGGATTCAAAGAGCACAATGTGGAGAGCACCACACTTCACCTACCTCAATAATGATACAACCTCAGATCATACCATATAGTCGAGTCCAAGACTGTAATCAAGGACGCTACATGGGAGGCAACCCACGCCATTTCAAGCCATTCCATTGCAGCGAACCGAACAACCCTCAGAATTTCCAGTCCGCTTCATCCCTAGGCCTTGGGATGGGTGCGATTTCGAATTTCAGGCACAAAACCAGATTTCATGCCTTGACCATGGAACGTCCATTACCAACTCCAGCTGCACCACCCCGGTTTAATTTACCCTTTCCCTTCTTTTATTAATTATGTTTTTATTGTTTTGTGTTTTTGTTTGTTTGGTCTTACTCACATTGAGGACAATGTGTCCAATAAGTGTGGGGGAGACACTTTCGTGTTTGTTTGTGTGATTTTATCCCTTTGCTGCATGTTTTAATTGTGTGTGCACAACTGCTTGTTTTTATTTTTATTTATTGCATGAGTAGTTTTTCTTTTTGTTGTTTTCCACCCCTTTGTATGGTTTGAAATCCTAAAAACTGAACTTATGTGAATACTTGATCAATCAACTCTTTTTTTTGCAATGCTCAAACAATTCTGACATTATGATTGTGCATTTATTCACATAAATGTATGATGAGTATTGCTGTCCTAGGAAATACTTTGCTAGAATTGCACTGTCTTCTCATCCCTAGGTCTTGGGATGAGGATCCTATCCTCTATACTGCTGCTAGTTTTTAATTTTCGTTTGCATGAGTACCATTTAATTTTCTTGTGTGTTGGTCTCTCACCATGCCCTCCTGGATTGCACGATGTTGGTGGTTCGGCACCATCATCCCTACTTGGAGAAACTTCCGGTCGGTTGTGTGCTAACTCCTTATTTTTGGACCGATCATAGCACCCTTGGTGAGAGATCCTGTCTGTATGCGCCTTCTGTGTGGAATGGGAATGTGGAAAGAAGCAAAAACTCATGGGAAAAGAAGAGACGTTGCAATATTTATATATAAAAAAAACAGAAGAAAAAGAAAAATAAAGGAGGTATAAGAGGCCGAAGGCCTAAATAAAAGAAGGTTGGTGGAGGAATAATTAAAAGAGGAACGATTGGTGGTGTCCTTTAATTTTGTTGTATGTGTTTTAATTAATTTTTATATTTATGCATGAGTGTCGCAACTAGTGTTTGGATTGACTCGAAGGAAGAGAAGTCAGAGGTTCCAAGGTTGTATTTCCTGAATGAACAACATGCTATCATACCGCTATATGAATATTTGTGCATTTGTTGTGTTTGGAGTGCTTGACTATTGCTTAAATGAGTTGATTTTTGAAGTTTTTGTATGAGTCCAGTCTAGGGATTGATCTTCTGTACAGGGGGTGTATTTTGGACTGTGTTCTTAGTTCATGCTTGAGGGCAAGCATGGATTAAGTGTGGGGGAATTTGATTGATGGTTTATTTACTATGTTTTATTACCTTTTTCCCTATGAATTTAGGTAATATTATTGCTACTTTGAGCTTGTTTCCTTCCTATTTTGCTTTGCAGGCTTAATGATCGTTAAATGAGGAAAAGGAACAAAAAGCTTGAAGGTTGGAGCTAAATCAATCAGTCTTGGTTTGAAGTTTTCTGCTGGGAGCATTTCGGATCCATCCCTAGGCCTTGGGATGGACTCGCCTGTCAGAGTTCCAGCCTGGACAGCATTGAGCATACTTTTGTATTTTATTTGTTAGTGCTGGTTCAGCCAACTTGGAACTTGGAGGACATTAGCACGAGTATTAGTGCCTGGATTCCCTCTTCCACCTTGCAGAAGAGCCAAGGGGACATCAATGGAAGAATGTAAGAAGCACTTCCCCTTGTATTATTCAAGAATATTCTCTCCAAAAGCGAAGAAGTGCTCAGCTCCAGCCTGGTTTGGCAGCACATGTTCATGAGTGCTGCAATTAATTTATGTAGAGGCTGGACCCTTGGGAATGATAGAAATAGCCCAGCAACGTAGAGAGAAAAGAAAAAGAAGGAACGGGAGAGAAATCAAAAGGAGAAAGCTCAATATCACTTCATCCATTTTTTTCAGAATTTCGGTTTTTCATTTTTAAACATTTATTTTGTATTTTCATTATGAGCAGCAACTAAACCTCTAGATTCCTGGTAGGGATCTAGAGGGAGACAATCTATGTTTGTTGAGAGACTTGTTGATCTTTAAATATAAATGTGTTTTATATCTCTTTTTCTCTTGATTTAATGCCAATTTATTCTTGTTAAGATTAGGCTTGATCAACTTAATTCTTGTCTTGAATGATTACTGTCATTATCTAACAATTTTTGGATTGAATGATTTTAAGTAGACACATACCAGCAGGGTTATGGGATCCTAGACCCGTTTTGCTGGAAGAGAAGAGAGTTAGATTGTTTTCCCATCCTTAGGCCTTGGGATGGACCTTCCTGGGTGGTGAGGTAGGAATGTTGTCATTAGACCAGCCTTTTGGGTTGAAGTATTCGTCCCATTTTCTAGAGGAATATCTCATAGATTTTATCAATCTCTTCACGGTTCTTTAAGTATTTAGTTCCCTTGTTAGGATTGCTTGTGTGACAGCCAATGAATCCAACAAGGTGGTGGATTAAAACCTTATAGAATTAGTTGTAGATGATTAGGGCCATTAATTGTATTTTTGATGACTTTTTAAGTGAGATTTGGTACGGTGAATAGCTGTCCCCATGTTCCTCTATAAAACCATTTTGAAAATATTTTTGTCAATGATCAACAACATAAGATTGTCCCTTCGCAATGATCTCTACCGGGAGTTGCTCACTCTTTTGATTTTCTCTCATTTACAAACATCTTACTGCATGATTAATTTGTCTACTTGCTTACATTCAGCCCTTTACTTCGATTTGTTTTGCAACCTCATCCCAAGACATTGACTGCATCTGTTCATTTTCAGGAAGCTTGGAAATTAGACTAGCTTGTCCCTGCAGATCGATCCTCTCTCCACTGTGCACATTATATTTTGTACCAACATAGAGTTGTAATTCACATTATTTATGCAGGGCATGCGACGGCCCTGCCATGGACCTACAATGGGTTGACTTTAAGTCCCAGGGAGGTCGAATAAAAAGTTGATAGTCCAGGGGAGGTATTTGTTTTTCGCGATAGTTCAGGGGGGTTTTATACTATTGACCCTAATACTATTGCAAAAATGTGTGCCTCGGTCACTAATGTCCCCCTAGGCACGCCAAATCTGTTCAAAATGTTAGTTTTCAAAAATGAAACAACAGTTCTAACATCATTGGTCCTAGTTGCCTTAGCTTCTATCCATTTAGACACGTAATTAGGGTTGGCAATGGAGCGGGTATGGAGCGGGTAAGGCACTATCCATACCCGCACCCGCAAATTTGCGGGTAATCCATACCCGCACCCGCACCCGCACCCGCGCGGAGCGGGTAAAAGGAGACAAATTATACCCGCGGATTACCCGCGGGTACCCGCAAATTTCTTAACACAAATTCTTCTACGCGCCGAATGAATAAAAGTTTGCACAATCGCAATCCCCAATCCATTACAGAGAAAAAGTAGTTGTCTCACATTCACGATTCAGGTACTTGTTTCTTGTCAGTCATTTAATAAGAGAGAAAAAGTAAAGAACATAAAGAAAGCGTGCTTACAGCCTCAATAAACATTTGAACATCAGCCTCTGCAAACTGGGAGCCAAAATTTCGGAGACCAGCTTTCAGTTCCTCCATTGAAACAACCCCATCATTATCAGTGTCCATCTTCTTGAACATTACTTTAATGTCTTCAACCTCTTCATTGGATAAGAAATCAGCAATAACCTAATAAAGAATTGCCAGTATAATTAATTTTGGCGTAAAAAAGCTGTCAAATAAAGAGAAGAGAATGGTAAATTCATGTGAATGGTGAACTTACCCTCAAGGCTTTTCTTTTGAATCTGTTCATCATTACCAATCCGCAATCCATTACATCACCAATAACTTCATAACTCATTGTCTTCAGTGTCAGTATCTTGATAATCTAGACATTCGGCAGATCCGGCACCACAACCTTCGAATGTAAACACATAAATAAATAAGATGCTTAAATGCTTATGTATAAGTTCAAAACTGAATAAATAAAATTATATTTATTATTATACCTGTAGTCATTTTGTCATACTCTTGAAATTGACACTGGTTTGATTCTCATCCTCTTTCTCTGCATGTATTCCATCACTGCAATCATTTTGTCATACTCTCCAGCTTTTCCATATGAATCTAGAAGGACATTGAAGGTCTTAATGTTGGCTTCGATCCCAACCCTCTGAAACTTCTCGTAACACTTCTCCATCATTACTAATTGCCCACTACCACCAAAGGCTTGGAGTGTGGAGTTCATTGTTCATACGTCAGGCTCATAATTCTCAACACCCAGCATCTCCACAAATGTTGCTTCCATCTCTGCAAACCTTTAAAGAAATATAAACGTGAGTACCGTTCAAAATTGAATAGCAATGTCATGCTCCATCTAGTTCTCAGATACATGGAAGATTATCTTTTCTCATTACCAAGTATCAGCTACGTGGATAAAATGAAGACGAAGCAAAACTGGAGTCTTCTTCAGCGGGTGTTGAGTGTTGTGTGGATGATTGAGTATGATCAATTGGATTGGAACTTCCCACTTGTGTAGCACTATGTGAACCCAATTGGATTGCTTCATACGGGTGTTCTTGATTTTCCATTATATTTATATCTACAAACAAGATAATACTGAATGAAATAACAGGAAAATCTTGGAGATTTTGATCAAAGTATCAACCCAGGCGTCATGTCGCCTGGGACCATCCCATTCAAGGCGTCATGACGCCTGGATATATATGGTAAGGCAAAAGCCTTTCTTTTTCCTAGCTCCTACGGTTCTTCCTAGCTCAAACACAGTTTACCCATAAAATTTAAATCACATTATCAACACATAAGTAATTAAACCTGTTTGACCCAATGCAAGAGCAAGATGAGGGGAATGATTGGTCATTTGAGAGAGTTAGAGAGACGAAGACAAGATGGACGAACGTCGATTTGAGGAGACTAGAGAGTAGAGAGGAGGACGACTGGTTGTTGCCTGCTGCTATGCTTATTTTTAGGGTTAGACTTGTGTTAATATTTTTAGGCTGTTAATATTTGTAGAGAGGAGACCAAAATGACGTGTTTAACATCAAAACGACGCCGTTTTGGTGTTAAACACACCGTTTTGATAATATTAGAATATTCAAGTGTAAGGAGTACGTTAAACAAATATGACTTACGACTTACGAGCCTAACATATTTTAGCGATATTTCATATTTTAGTATGATAAATCTTTACATTTTATGATACAAAACATATAAAGATTAAAATGACTATATATTTTTAAAAATAGAAGTATTAGAATATTCAAATGTAAGAAGTACGTTAAACAAATATGACTTACGTCTTACGAGCCTAACATATTCTAGTGATAATGCGATATTTCATATTTTAGTATGATAAATCTTTACATTTTATGATACAAAACATATAAAGATTAAAATGACTATATTTTTAAAAATAGAAGTATTAGAATATTCAAATGTAAGAAGTACGTTAAACAAATATGACTTACGTCTTACGAGCCTAACATATTCTAGCGATAATGCGATATTTCATATTTTAGTATGATAAATCTTTACATTTTATTGATACAAAACATAAAAAGATTAAAATGACTATATATTTTTAAAAATAGAAGTATTAGAATATTCAAATGTAAGAAGTACGTTAAACAAATATGACTTACGCCTTACGAGCCTAACATATTCTAGCGATATTTCATATTTTAGTATGATAAATCTTTACATTTTATGATACAAAACATATAAAGATTAAAATGACTATATATTTTTAAAAATAGAAGTATTAGAATATTCAAATACTAGAATGAGGGCATTTTAATTTTTTTTCAATGATAAATCTTTAACATTTTATGATACAAAACATATAAAATATTAAAATGATTATATATAATTTAAAATGATATTCATATAATTTTAGGATCCAAAAATCGTGTAAAAAATTGGAATGTAGTGAGAAAATGAGGGCATTTTAATTTTTTACAATGATAAATCTTTACATTTTATGATACAAAACATATAAAGTATTAAAATGATTATATATAATTTAAAATGATATTCATATAATTTTAGGATCCAAAAATCGTGTAAAAAATTGGAATGTAGTGAGAAAATGAGGGCATTTTAATTTTTTACAATGATAAATCTTTACATTTTATGATACAAAACATATAAAGTATTAAAATGATTATATATAATTTAAAATGATATTCATATAATTTTAGGATCCAAAAATCGTGTAAAAAATTGGAATGTAGTGAGAAAATGAGGACATTTTAATTTTTTACAATGATAAATCTTTACATTTTATGATACAAAACATATAAAATATTAAACTAATTATATATAATTTAAAATGATATTCATATAATTTTAGGATCCAAAAATCATGTAAAAAATTAGAATGTAGTGAGAAAATGATGGCATTTTAATTTTTTACAATGATAAATCTTTACATTTTATGATACAAAACATATAAAGTATTAAAATGATTATATATAATTTAAAATGATATTCATATAATTTTAGGATCCAAAAATCGTGTAAAAAATTGGAATGTAGTGAAAAATTGAGGGCATCTTAATTTTTTACAATGATAAATCTTTACATTTTATGATACAAAACATATAAAATATTAAAATGATTATATATAATTTAAAATGATATTCATATAATTTTAGGATCCAAAAATTGTGTAAAAAATCGAAATGTAATTCATTTTTTCATCCAGAGCGAGGCGTCATGACGCCACATGAAAAGCCATGGCGTCTTGACGCCTCGCGGGTATAAAGGGGCTGCAAGGCGCAAGCCTTCATTTTTTCTTCAGCATTGCCCCGCGTCTTCTCTCTTTTAGTCCCTCTCTCCTCAAACTCCAAATCACCCAATCCATAAAAAACCACCCAAATCACCTCCAAATCATCCCAAAATTTAGGAAATCACTCCTTACACATCCATAACCAAAACCCATCAATCAATTTAAATTCTTAACCACTACATGTCCACCCAATCCGAAATTCCCAATTCCGGAACCCTAACTTACTCTTCCGTATTTTTACCCTCAAATCTCCAAGCTTTTCACTAAATATGGTAGGAGACTCCTCTTCCAAACGTACTCGAGGTGGATACATGGAGAAAAGGGCTCAACGCGAAAGTCCACGTCTGCTACTCGGGTCGTCGTCTTCAAATCCTCTTCCTCCCGCAGCTGAAGAAGATGAATTCGTTGTCCTAGCTGCCACAAATTCCCGATTCTATGTTCCACCTCCCACCTTTGATCCAATCTTTTTCACAAGTAAGCGTACATTCTTATACTATAAGAATTATTTTGCTACTGCTCAGATTATCATACCACGTGTGTTTGATATGGAAAATATGATTAAATGTGCTCTACATGGATTATTGGATGTCCAAGGATGGACTAGGGCTGTAGAAATTTGTCAAGATTTTAGTCTTGTGCTTGTCAGAACTTTCTATGTGAATTTGGAATCAAGCATGAAAGAAGATCCAGCTAGTTGTAGTATAACTTCTAAGATTTTTGGAAAACCTGTTATGGTTGATATTGAGATGATATGCAGAATTTTAGGTGTACCAAATGCTGGTTTGTGTTATTTTAAAGGACGTGGAGCTATTATTGCTCGAATTGATCAAATTGAGTCAAATCTCAATGCGCGGTTGGATAGATATGAAGATTATCAACGAGGAATAATTGATCATGTCCTTTAGCTTTGAAAATTCTTGTTAGCTATGCATTCTTTCTTGCTTGATGTTGTTCTTTAATGGATTCAAGATGTTGTTCTTTAATGGATTCAAGTTTCATTTTTATGGAGGGTTTTGGCAGACCAATATGCTAGAGGTTGGATTGTTCATCAATGACTTTTATTTTTAAGTTTTGTGGTGTTAGATGGAAACAAGGTTAGACTGCACAATGTGCATATGCAAGTAATGGTACAAATTTATGATATGTATATATATTTTGCGGGTATTATTGGGGGTATCCATACCCGCATTTTGCGGGTATTTAGTGCGGGTATTGGAGCGGGTAAGCATTATCCATACCCGCATCCATACCCGCACTTTGCTGGCGTGGGTAAATCCATACCCGCAAAATACCCACAAATTGCGGGTAATACACACCCGCAATTGCGGGTATCCGATGGGTATCCATGCCCGCGGGCGGAAATTGCCAACCCTACACGTAATCCACAACAAGCAATATATATTGTTTTCCATCCGACATAGGAAATGGCCCCATAGATCAAAAATCTCACAATTTAATATAACATTCATGGTCATTTGATTTCTAGCGCTTATGTTTCCTATCTTTTGGCATTCAGGACATGTCTTACAAAATATATAACTATCATGGAATAGGGTGGGCCAATAAAATCCTGACTCTAGGACTTTTAAGGCTGTCCTCTTAGCTCCAAAATGTCCACCACATGCATAAGAATGACAAAATCTCAAAACCGATGGGATTTCAGTTTCAGGAATGCATCTTCTAATCAACTGATCAGATCTGATTTTCCAAAGATAAGGATCATCCCAAACGAAATACTTGTTGTCGTGCTTAATCTTAACCTTTTCTTGAGCCGTTAGGTCTCCATGGTGTTTACCCGTGGCTAAGAAATTGACTAGGTCGATAAACCATGGTCTAATTACCTGGACGGCAAATAGATGTTCGTCTGGGAAATCATCTCTGATTGGTTCTGAATCGGCCTTTACAAAGCATCTACTTAGGTGGTCTGCAACTAAGTTCTTCTTTCCTGCTTTATCCTTAATCTCCAAATTATGTTCCTGCAAAAGTAAAACCCAGCGGATCAGTCTTGGCTTAGATTCGGCTTTTGTCAAGAGGTACCTTAAGGCTGCATGGTCAGAAAAGACTATGACTTTTGTTCCCAACAAATACGATCTGAATTTGTCCAAAGTGAAGATTATTGCGAACAATTCCTTCTCCGTTGTGGTATAGTTCTTTTGCGCATCGTCAAGCATCTTAGAGGCGTAGTAGATCACGTGTGGATCTCTACCATTACTTTGCCCTAGAACCGCACCAACAGCTGAGTTACTAGCATCACACATCAATTCGAATGGCAAGTTCCAATCCGGTGCTTGGATGATTGGGGCTGATGTGAGTTTCTCTTTGACCTTGTCAAACGCTTCTTGGCAAGATTCGTCAAAATCGAAGTCCACTTCCTTTTGCAAGAGTTTGCACATTGGTTCCGCTATCTTCGAGAAATCTTTGATAAACCTGCGGTAAAACCCTGCATGGCCTAGAAAACTTCTAACCTCACGCACGCATGAGGGGTAGGGCAAGGTTTTGATAACGTCAATCTTAGCCTGGTCAACTTCTATACCTTTCTTAGAAACTACATGACCTAAGACAATACTTTGTTCAACCATGAAATGACATTTTTCATAGTTAAGAACGAGGTTAGCGGTCACACACCTTTTCAAAATATGTTTCAGTGTCGTTAAGCATTTATCAAAATTATCACCATAGACGGTGAAGTCATCCATAAATACTTCAATACCTTTTTCCACATAGTCTGAAAAGATACTAACCATACACCTTTGAAAGGTGGCTGGTGCATTGCACAATCCGAATGGCATCCTCCTATACGCAAAGGTTCCGAAGGAACATGTAAATGTCGTCTTCTCTTGATCTTCTAATGCCACTGGGATTTGATGAAATCCCGAATATCCGTCCAAGAAACAGTAATGGGACTTCCCAGTCAATCTTTCCACCATTTGGTCAATGAATGGTAATGAAAAGTGATCTTTCCTCGTGACTTGGTTAAGTCTGTGGTAGTCTATGCAGACTCTCCATCCATTCTGAATTCTCGTGGTTCTTTTTACTCCATCTTCACCTTCAGTCACGGTAGTACCTGTCTTTTTAGGCACAACCTGCACAGGGGAAACCCATGAACTATCAGAGATTGGGTATATAATTCCAGCATCAAGTAATTTAATGATTTCTTTCTTGACAACTTCCATCATCGGAGGGTTTAGCCTCCTTTAGGGTTGTCTAATAGTTTTCTTATCCTCTTCCACATGAATTTTGTGGGTGCAAATGGTTGATGATATGCCCTTGATGTCTGCTAAGGTCCATCCAATAGCCTCTTTATGTTCCTTCAAAATGCTTGTCAATCTTGTCTCTTCTTCGTTAGAAAGCTTAGCTGAGATTATTACTGGGAGGGTTTTGTCTTGGCCCAGATAGGCATACTTAAGGTGTTCTGCTAACTCCTTAAGATCAAGCTCGGGTGCCTACACAATAGATGGTAAGGTCTCAGAGTTAGACATACTAAACAATGGGCAAGGCATGGTTTCCTTTACTGGTTCGGTCTCATGAAGATCCGTTAAGATCTCCATAAGGTCTTCTCGGTTCCCTACTCGGTCTTCCATTTGTTCCAGCGTCTTAGATGAGACACTTCTGCTTAAGACAAAATCAAGTGGGTCAGTAGCATTTAAGTCTGCAGTCTCTTCTTCAATAGGGTATAAGATATCAATAAAATTAACACTATGTGTCTCGTTATGATAATTTAATCCCTCCTTCATGTCGAACTTAATCGTGCTCCCAAAGAATTCCAAAATAATACTACCTTCATAAACGTCTATCTTTGCTCTAGCAGACCTAAGGAAAGGTCTACCTAAGAGCACATTAGTGGTACAAGAAGGTAAATCAGCATCCATTTCAACAATATAAAAATCCACAGGGTATATAAAGTTATTGACTTGGACGAGAACGTCCTCTACCAAACCCTTAGGATGGATCACGGTTCGGTCAGCTAGTTGAATCACCACCTGTGTCTCTTTCATGGGTCCTATTTGCAATGCTTCGTATTCCTTTAAGGACATTACGTTGATCCCAGCCCCTAAATCGCAAAGGGCCTTTTCCACTATTTTGTTCCCAATTTTACAAGGGTTGGTGAAGGTTCCTTGATCTCCACATTTCTCCGGTAGTTTGCTTTAAAGTACTGAAGAAACACTCTGCAAAAGATTCACTCTCTCAACACCTGCAAGTTTCCTTTTGTTAGTGCAAAGTTCTTTCAAAAACTTGCTTAAGAAGGTACTTTAGAAATTAAATCTAGCATAGGAATATTCACTGCCACTTTGCCAAAAATGCTCATGAACTCTTTAGCTTCGTCTAATTTCTTCTTTTTAGAAGACTTGGGAGGATAAGGAGGTGGAATGTCTACTGTTTCCAGAGCTTTTAAACTCTGCTCATCAGTCTTAGCCACTGGCTTAGCTAAGATCGGCTGTTGTGTTTGGACTGGAACATCAGTCTTGGTCTCCGTCTTAGCCAAGATTGGTTCCGGCTGAGCTTCTTCTTGAATTTCTTCGTCCACATCGACATCCTCATCTCCAAATGAATGATTATGTACCTCCTGGTCTGATTTCGCACCCTTTCGTTCAGGCAGAACACTTCCACTCCTAAGATGAATAGCACTTACGTTGTGCCTTGGGTTATCCTCGGTGGTGGAAGGTAATTTTCCACTTGTTCCTGGCTGCTGGATTTGTTGGGTTAGCTGGCCTATTTGTTTCTGCATCTCAACAATACTGGACTGAGTAGCTTTTTGCATTTCAGCAAGGCTAGATTGAGTTGCCTGCATGAATTTTTGCAATGTGTCTTCTATAGGGACTCCGGTAATCTTAAGCGGTTGAGGTGCAGGAGGTAACACTGGGGCATTTGATTGATTTGCTCCAGGTGGTCTGGGTACGAAGTGTTGGAAATTTATGGGAGATTGTTGTGGCTGTTGTTGGTATTGCTGTTGATTTGGTTGGCTAGGCTGAGGTGTATCTTGTCTCCACCTTAGATTTGGATGTTGTCTCCACGGGTATTGGTTACTCTCATGTGGGAATTTAGGTTGTCCATTAGATTGTCCTTGATTGTAGTCGTACGCTGCATTTACTGGGATTGGGGCTGGATCGCCGGGTTGTTCTACCATGTAACAACTATGGGTTGGGTGATCTAGCTGTTGGCAAATCCCGCAAATGGAGGGCATAGGATTGGTTGCTGCTACTGTAGTTTGTACCTGAGATGTGGTACCTGTAGAATGATTCATCAAAATGTCAGTAATCTTATCAAGCTTGTTTTCTACATTTATAGCATTCAAAGAAGAAGGTGTAGAATTTCTCTCGGATGAGGCGTTGTTTTGGTTGTTGTCAGCCATTGTTTGGAGAAGTAATTTTGCTCTTGTTGGTGTAAGATCTTGAAGCGCCCCTCCAACAGCTGAATCTAGGCTCTCCCTATCCTTTACACACATTCCATCATAGAAGTATTGGATTAGAAGATGATCTGCCACTCCGTGGGTAGGGCAAATGTCTTGAAGGTCTCTAAACCTTTGATGATACTCGCTCAAACTCTCTCCCCCCCTCTGCTGAACGGAAACTAAACTTTTTTCTTGCTGCCCCTGCCTTAGTCACGTTCCAATATTTATTTAGGAAGGCAGCGGACATGTCCCCCCACGTTGCAATGGTGTTATAGGGCAAGCTATAGAACCAATTCTTAGCTGAGTCTTCGAGAGACCAAGGAAATGACTTCAGTTTGGCCCTCTCGATTGTTACTCCTACTGGTTTGAGGGTATCACATTGGAGGTGAAGGTTCCTCAAATGGTTATACGGATTCTCGTTTGAGTGGCCATGAAACTTGGTTAAGTTGGCAATGATGTTTGTCTTGATGGACCAATCATTAGCCATCGGGGGTAGGTTAATACAGGAGTAGGTCACTCGTTCTGCCCCCCTGTTTTGCTCCCTCATCGTCTATTCTTCTTGGTTTTCCTCCATGGTTGGTATTGGGTTTTCAGCTTGGCTTGAATCTTGGCCTAGATTGTTACTGGGACCAGATTCTGTTTGCGTCCCTGAAAATTCACCGTTAGTCATTCTCTTGGATTTCTTTCTGTTTTGTACTTCAACTTTTGTAAGTTCCGGATTCAAAGGTAGTAAATCTTCCTTTGAGGACCTGGTCATCAACTGCAAAAGACAAAAATAAAAACAAAACTACAAGAAACACCGTCAAAAGATCCCCGGCAACGGTGCCAAAATTTGATTGCGTGTCGAGGGCATCAAATTTAGTTGTAAAAAGATATAGAAAATGGGGTAGGAATACAACTTATCACTCGTCCACAAGGGACTCATAGATTGCGATAAGAGGTTCGTCCACAGAGATCTTGGTGGTGTATTGTAGTCTTGACTCGACTTCCTCGTCACTAGAGTTGAGGGTATTTTTGTTCCTGGTATTTAGATAAACAAAGCGTAAAAGAGAATAAGCAAAAATAGAATAAAGAAGCAATCTTGAGCAGATGTGAATCTTAGCTAAGATTGCTGGCTGAGATTGGTTGGAACTTTCGGGAGGTAAACTTCTGGCAAGGGTGAATCCGTGAGCACTTTACTTGTTTAATCGATCATTGACTTTAGATTTTCTCCTTCCCCTTTGTAACTCTGCTATAGATTGGGAGGAACCCCTTTCCAATCCTACTTTCCTCCTATTCAAATCACTTGGAGGGTACCCCTTTTCCTAGTGATCCTGGCCAGTGGACACCTTGCTGGCTAAAGGGTTTATCCAATTGGCTACTGACTTGAGGCACATGCGTTATCTGAATGGCATAGGGAAAGACAGAGTCTAGGCCAAGCTATTCCCAACTCGGAGCCCTAGGTTGTCAATCTGGTTAGGCCTATATTGATTCAAGTTCACTAACCCCCGCGAGGTTAGCTACCTACTTCGTCACTTCGGTTTCGCTCGTCCCCTTAGTGACTGGCTGCAAATCCGTCGTCTTGCCTAAGATCGATCAAGTCTTAGCCTAGACGGGAACCGGTTTGTTAAAAATAGAACTTGAATTGAATACAAACGGAAGGATGATTAAGAACGATTCAGTCTCACAATCCACAAGTATGCTCACTCGACCCTTACCAAGAATTAGGTGTTTTAGCTACTAGACATATTAATCAAAGAAGTAAAAGAATAATTGAAGAACATGAAATAGAATTAAATACGATATTTCCAAAGGAATTATCACAGCAATTGTTTACAAAAACTAAAAGAAAGGAAGATGGAAGATACCGTAATTAACAGCCTTCCCTAACCTTTAACAAGGTTAGAGTCCCCACCAATCACGTTCCTTTCCAAACTCCTTCTTCAAATTAACTAAAAGATAGGGATAAAAATCCCAATTGTTTTTAAATCCTAAAGCGATAATAATAATAAGATAATAACAAAGTGTTTTTGTTCAAATAGGATTACATCCAAGAAATCTTCAAGTGGATGTAACAGCCAGCTGGTCCTCTGATCTGATTCTGCTTCCCATGAGTCCAGGTTCAGCACGCTTCTACCCTACAGTCTTAGCCAAGACATGCTGCTAAGACTGCCAGTCTTTCGCTCCAGCACTAGATTCTTCCAGAACCAGTCTTGCCCAAAATTCCTCCAAAGGAAGCTAGATTGACGTAAAAAGGATTGTTTCTACCACAAACAAGGAGTTTTGAAGTGGTAAAAACACGTGAAATAAACGTCAATCACTCTTCAAAATCAAGCTTTATCACCAACGACGAAAACAAGACACGTGGAAAAACCTACATCGATCGGCCAAATCTTGCCTACACCTCAGCAATCAAGAATACAGAAGAAGCACAGCTGCAACGCAACATCAGAAAAGGACGAACTTTGAAAAATGTAAAATCTGTAAAATTCTATCTTTAGATTTTCTAAAATTAGTATTAAACTCTCCCCATAAATAGAGGGGTTTCCCTCAGTTGTATGCAAGCAACAATCTCCTGTACAAGAATCTCTCAACGCAATAAAGCATAAAAGTTTCTCTTCATAAGTTTTCTCTTTCAAAATGTCTTTCATTTTCAAAGAATTATCTTACTGTTTTTCTGAACTAAAAACTAACAAACTTTCTGATTTGTATGAATTAAGAACAGAACTATCTTCTAAATGTAATGATATTCAAAAATCTTATATTGAAAATCTGTATAATGAAATAATGAGTGAAAGTATAATTCCAATCACTAATTCTGAAACTCCTTTATGGAATGAAGATTTGATAAAAATTGAGCTTTTCACAAATATGATAGAAGCTACTAATAAAACTATTCAAATTATTATGCGTACAATTAATCAATATGAAGAAAACATTGAGAGTCAGAAAAAGAAACAGAAGATAGAAAAGTATAAAAAATTAAAAGAAATTACCACTCATCCAACTCTCAGTACTATGAATCCAACCACCCTCACTTCAACTTCGCATGATCTACCTCCAAATCTGATCTTCCCTGTACGAGCAGGGTCCAACAGACAAATGATCGAAGAAACTAATAAAGTTATAAACACTCATATCTCTCCACTTAATCAACATGAACATGAACAACTACTTCCCTCATCCTCAACTCTGCCAGCTCCCTCGTCTACTTACAAGGCTCACCTGATGGATCTATTTACCTGATGCATTTATTGGTAGCGGAGCCACTTCCCTTCACTTCCGGAGGCAGTAGAGGTAAGACTATTGATTGGAATATTATTTCTTGTATCAGAGAAGAAGCCAATTTGGGTGCTTGGTCAGCCAGTAAATCCGTTGGTCAGCCCACAGGAAGGGTGGTCCCGGTGGTGGTCCTAACCAAAAAGGTGTAATCTCGAAAGCAAGGCATAATATTACTAATTAATATTGTTATCTCTATGGTTGAAAGCCAGAGACCGTTAGGAGACGAGAGAAGAGGGCTCTAAGGAGGAAGGAAAAAGAGGAAGTTGCCGCTGTCACTGCCATTGTTAACCCAGTTGTGTCATCTACTGTAACCGTAAATCCTGTGCAAATGTCTCTTTCCGCGGTTGGTGAGGGAACCGCCATCATTCCTGTTTCTATTCCCATCATATCTGTTGTCGTTGCTCCTGTTCGGGCGTCCTCTTCCCAAGCACCCGCGAAAAGGAAAAAGAAGAAGAGAACAAGGCGCGTTGCCGCCCTTACTTCACCTTCAAATGAGGTAACTTCTTCTGAGGTCTCCACTGTACGCGTTTCTTTTCATGACTGTGTTATCCAGTGCGTTACCTCTTGACGCTCATTAACGTTTTCTTTTCTTTCTTACGTTTCTCGCTATTCTTTCTGCAGGACACCACTATTGCCTCTACTCCATTGCCGCAATCAGGCGATATGGACTTGTCCCACGTGCTTTGCCGCCCTGAGAAGAGGCCACGACTTGGTGGGGAAAGCGTAAGCTTACCCACGGGTCCTGCCATCCCTGAGGGGGAGACCACTACTATTTTTGCTTCGACGGTGCCGTCTGGCGGTCAGTCTTTTGACTTTTTGGGCACTATGGGCGTTTCTGGGCCCTTTGACACTTCGCCCAACTCCTTCGAATCGCCGCTTCCTACTTCTTTCTCCCAGGTCATGGGATTTCATGAGGACTTAACGGGAGCTGGCTTGTCAGCTTTTCATCCTCACATTTCTTTTGGGATTCCTGGACGTACTTCTTCTAATCAGCCTCCATCCCCAACTACTCTATTCTTCGTTCCCTCCAATGCCTCGATGTACCGACCTTCCAGGGATGGGGTTACTACTCCTCATCTCATGGCTGATCTGAGCCCGATGGAGTCTGGGCCCGTTACTCATCAACTTCACTTGAGTAACTTGCGCAGTTTGGGATTCGCGGCTGTTGGGGGCGATAGCTCTGTAGGAATTTCCTCCTTCTTGTCTGCTTATGCGTTAACGTCCCCTGAGGAGAGGGAGGCATTTCTTATTCGGACTGTTGACGAGCAGATGGGTATGCTACGCTCCACCTTATTTTCTTCCTTCTCCCAGTTCCACTATTGGTCATTGCACATGTCGCAAAAGGTTAGCTTCCTTATTCTACCACGGATAAGCTTTCCGCCGCCCATTACCAAATTTCTGAGGAGCTTGCTAAGGAGTAGGAAGACAGGAAGAAACTGTCAGGGGAATGTCAAAGGTTGGTGATAGCCTTGGCGATGGCCAAGAAAGATTTGAAGGTAGCTAGGGAGCAAGAGGCCACTAAGGTGTCTGATCTTGAGGCTGCTCTGACGGCAGAGAGAGCTGCAAAGGTGACATTACAAGAGGAAAAAGTCGTGTTAGAGAAAGAGTTATCCGAGAAGGGCAAGTGGTACATTGAGAATACGGCCCCCATCATGTCCGACTGCTTCGTGGATATTCACGGAGAGCATGTGTATGACGCTGAGGCCCTCATTGACGATTTTCGGAAAGGATCAGGGGATCTTACAGATGATCATTTTCGCCGAGAGAGGATGGGGGGTAACGAAGGGCAAGGGGACAGCGAGGCTGCCGCGCAATAGGCGTTTTTGTCGCCCTTTTTGGATATCGGGTACCACCCGTTTTTATTTTTCACTCTTGAGGTTTTTTTGCCTTTCGTAGCCCCTTGAGGGTTTTTTGAACAGTTATCGCATATATGTATTATTTCTTTTCGTAACTGATCCCTTTCCCACCATCTCTTTTTCTTTGAGCTCTTATGATAAGATAGTTGCCGAGGCGGGATAACACAATTCCGCCAGAAAATGGGATAACCATGGTATCGCCATATAATCTGTAGGATCACAAACGCTGATAACGAATACCACGCCAGACAACATGACATGACATAGTCATGCGCATTTCAATGTCGGTGTAGAATAAAGCTGCTTAGTAGATAGCTTCAGAAGTAGAACTCATAGGAATGCCTTATAATCAATATTATCCATGACGCGTGGCGTATACCCGTGCTCGCCTTCGAAGCGGCAGTATCCTTCCGAAGGCGTTACACCGCTGAAGAGATAACTCAATCGATAAGACTTCGTCTAGGATGAAAATTTTTATAACGACATCGTGCTGACGCAGATATTCTCGACCAGCGACGAATAATTCCATATAGATGAAGAATTCTATATAGATAAGCGCGGACTTATCCCTTTCCGCAAGAATAGATATCCAAGGGGGGACCAAACGCGTGCGTTCCTCTGACTGTATTTCCCGAACCGAGGTGACAAGAACGTTGGCCATTGATCATGTACCCGCCGCAATGACAGGCCACATGACGCTATTGCTTGCGTGGACGTCAATCTCCCCCTCGTTTCCACAATGTCCTGCACATTCTCAGTCGATGCTTTAGGGCATTAGTCAAAATATTGTGCGATAATTAAACGTTAATTACTGTTTAGGAGCCGTCGCGCCTCCGTATCCAAGTGTCGTTAGCATTATCCGTGTCGCTTTCTCAACCAGCCATCTTTACCAGGCATTTCCCATCTGGTTACTCGCTGGGATTTCGCGACATATCACTTTCTCAACCAGCCATCTTCACCAGGGATTTCCCATCTGGTTACTCACTGGGATTTCACAATTTCTTTCCGCATTTCCAAATTTCCACCGTCGGCCCGAACAGTGCCTCGTCTTAGTGAGCTGTCTGATCAAGACCAACCATCACAAGGATAGGACTTTTCACATCCAGGGGTTGGCCTCGCATCCCGGAGTCGTGCCTCGTCTCAGTGAGTCATCTGTATTAGCCCGGTCATCACAAGGATAGGACTTTTCACTTCCAGGATGGAGTTACTATCTCTCTGGGGCATGCCACGTCTTTGTGAACCATATGTGTTAGCCCGGTTACAAAGATAGGACTTTTCACTCCTAGAGAAGCTGGGGCGTGCCTCATCTTGATGGGCCGCCTGTGTTAGCACGGTTGCCACAAGGATAGGACTTTGCACTCCCAGGGGTGTCGGAACGTGCCTCATCTTAGCGGCTCGCCCGTGTTAGCGCGGTTGCCCCCAAGGATAGGACTTTTCACTTCCGACACTTATTTTTAGGTATGCCAGGGCGTGCCCTCAACTTAGTGAGCCATCTGATCAAGACCGATCGTCACAAGGATAAGACTTTTCACTCCTGGCACCCTTCTTCATTTATCATCTGCACATAATCAACAACCACAAAACAGACAAGAATATACTCTATTCAAGTGTTAGCGCACGTTAGGGCTAGCGTTAGCAAAAAGGTGCAGAGATATATCAAAATCTAGCATGGTATAATTTCAAACGAGCAATATTCTAAGAGTTAGGTAAGGGAGTACCGTCAAGTGTTTCCAGGTGGTACGCTCCCTTTCTGATAATGCGGGTAACGCGGTATGGGCCATCCCAGTTCGGACTGAGTTTCCTCATGCGCTGTCCGGCGGCTCGTTTGTCTCTGAGTACCAAATCGCCTATTTTTAGCAGTCGTTCTTTGACGCGCCTGTTGTGATAACACGCCATTTTTTGTTTATAATGGAGCGTTTTCAGAAGAGCTTCCTCATGCCATTCTGGTAACGCGTCGAGGTTTGCTCGCAACCTCTCCTCGTTCAATTCCTCCCTAAAGTACGCCACTCGCAGGCTCATAGTACCGATCTCTACCGGTGTTACGACCTTAGTGCCGAAGGCCAATGCGAAAGGCGTTTCTCCAGTGCTGGTTTTAACGGTCATGCGGTACGCCCAAATCACATACGGTAGCTCGTCTGCCCATTTCTTTTTAGATCCTTCCAAGTTTTTCTTAATGCCGCTGAGAATGCTTCGATTTGTCACCTCCGCTTAACCGTTAGTCTGCGGATGAGCCACGGAAGAGAACCTCTGTTAGATCTGGAATTTTACGCATTGGTCTCTAAAGAATTGGCTGGTGAATTACGTCCCGTTGTCGCTGACTAACACACGGGGTACACTAAATTGCATGATAACTTGGTGTTTAAAGAAACGCCAAATTTGCTCCGTTGTGATGTTGGCAACCGCTTCCGCTTCTGCCCATTTTGTGAAGTAATTTACCGCCACGACTACAAATTTTAGTTGAGACCTTGCCTTCGGAAACGGACCTAGGATATCGATCCCCCATTTCGCGAAAGGACAAGAGGCCACAATTTCAGAGATTTCTGTGGCGGGCTGTCGAGGAATCTTAGAGAACTCCTGACATTTCTGACAAGTCCGTACATAATTGTGGCAATCTCTTCGAATAGTAGGCCAGTAGAATCCTGACCTGAAAACTTGCGCGGCCAAGGTGCCACCTGATGCGTGTATGCCGCATATTCCTTCATGGATTTCTCGCAAGGTATGAAGACCTTGTTCTGTTATACACTTGGCGGCTGGGTGAGAAAAGCATCACCGAACCAGTTCCTCGTCATAGTATGTACACTGTGCCGCTTGTTTCAGCACGTTCTTTTTCTCGGCGTTATCCACAGGTAACTCCTCATGTTTCAAGTATTTTATTACGGGGATTCGCTAGTCGTGTTCGATTTCTTCAACACAAAGCGACGGTTGCTCTTCCATGAAGGAAGGTACCGATATTTCTCGGTAGTATACGCCCTTAGGTATGGACGCTTCCAGATTTGCAGCGAGTTTGGCCAGGTTGTTTGCCTCAGCATTATCCTCTCGAGGGATGTGCTCAAAGTTGACCTGCATGCCACTTTTCTTTATTTCTAGCAACTCGCGTTTCACTTTAGCGAGGTACTGAACCATGATGGGCTCTCTGGCCTAAGAGTGTCCCAAGACTTGGTCTATTATCAATTTGGAATCTCCACAGATCTTTAGACGTAAGTCTCCCATCATTCCCGTATCGTGTATGGCCTTGGTGGAAAAGCTTCTTCCTATCCTGAGTCCAGCTAGTAACGCCTCATACTCCACTGTGTTATTGGATAACGGCTGCAGTATTCTAATGGCGTATCGTATCTGTATGTCATGCAGCCCAATGATGAAGATTCCGGCTCCGACTAGTTCCTGATTCTTTGCTCCATCCACATGAATGACCCACAAGTCAGTGTAGGTTTCAGGGAACGGGAGATCCAAGTTATCTTTTTCCTCTTCCGGTAGGTCCGTTAACGGGTCCTCTGTGAAGGTGCACTCGGCTATAAAGTCTGCTAGGACTTGGGCTTTCACGGAGGGCCAGTTTTTATACCACAACCCGTATTGCTCAAGTTCGATGACCCAAATCAACATTCTTCCCGAAGACTCAGGTTTTCAAAATATCCTTTTCAAAGGCTGGTCAGTAAGTACGATGACGGGATGGGCTTGGAAGTATCTGTCCATTTTTCGCGTGGCTTGTACTAGCGCAAATGCTATTTTCTTAATGCGAACATATCGCAACACGACATTTTTCAAAACATGACTTACGAAGTAGACAGGGCGGTGCAGATGGTTGTCGCCACGAACGAGGACGACACTAACCACTTCGTCGGCAACGCCGAGGTATAAGCATAGGGTGTCGCCTGGTTCTGGCCTTGTCAACACCAGGTCGGATGATAAATAGGCTTTTAGGCTCGTAAAAGCCTCTTCACATTCCGTTGTCCACCTAGAAGGGGCTTTCTTGCGTATGACCTTGAAAAAAAGAAGGCATCTCTCGCCCTGCTTGGAGATAAACCGCCCTAGGGCGATAACACGCCCTGTTAATTTTTGTACCTCCTTGATAGTTCGAGGAGATATCATGTCCTGGATAGCTTTGACTTTCGAGGGGTTGGGCTGGATACCTTTCTGACTGACAACGTAACCCAAAAATTTACCCGTTTGGAATGCGAACATGCATTTACGGGGGTTCAGCTTCATCTGGTATTCTCTCATTACGTCGTAAACTTCTTTCAAGTTGAGCAAGTGGTCCTTGAAGCTTCAGATTTTGACCAATATATCATCAACGTAGGCTTCCATATTCTTTCTAATTTGTTTTTTAAATATTTTATTCGCCATACGTTAGAAGGTTGCTCCAGTGTTCTTCAGTCTAAACGGCATCGCCGTGTAGCAGTAAGTGGCTTTTGGAGTGATGAAGGCGGTCTTTTCTTCATCCTCGACAGCCATAGGGATTTGATGATATCCAGAGTTGGCGTCTAACGAGCTCAGATACGCGTACCCGGCGGTCTGATCGACTCAAGGGAGCGGGAAGCAATCTTTGGGACAAGCATCGTTCAAGTCAGTGAAGTCGATGCACATACGCCAGTCCCCATTGGGCTTCAGAATAAGAACTGGGTTAGCTAACCAGGTTGGATATTGGACTTCACGAATGAAGCTTGCGTCTAGGAGTTTCGTCACCTCCTTGTCAACAGCTAACGCCTTCTCTGTGGAGAACACTCTTCGCTTCTATTGGACCGACTTGACACATGGGTCGACATTAAGTCGGTGTTCTGCCACTTCTCGCGAAATACCAGGTATATCTGCAGGCTTCCACGCGAACTCTCCTTTACATTTGTTCAATAGTCGAGCTAATTGGAGGTTTTCCTCTAGACTTAGCTTTTCGCTAACCAGGAAATTCACTTCGCTGATCCCGTTAATTGGTACGGGCACCATCTTATCCATAGGCTGAGTGCGTTTCTCATCGTTCTGCTCATATGGATCCACCGTGACACACATATCTATCACAACTCTTCTGAGTCATGAGCAGGTAACATTCAACTGCCAATTTTTGATCGCCTTTGATTGAGACCACTCCATCCCAGGAGGGATACTTCATCCTCAAATATTTTTGAGATATCGCTGCCCCGAAACGGTTGAGGAACGGTCGCCCAAGTATGGCGTTATAGGGCAGGGTTAGGTCAATGACTAAGAATAACAGCTCCTCTGACCGTTTAGACGTGTCTTCTCTAGAGCGCACTAGCAGTGTTGTGACTCCAGTCACAGGGATTGGGATTCTATCTACCCCAATTATCGGCTTCTTGCACGGTGTCAGCTCGTTATCAGGGTGTTTCATAAGGTTATAAGCCTCTAACGAAAATAGATTAACCGCGCTTCCGTTATCAACAAGAGTTCTTCTAACCCCATGGTTGCTGATAACGGGCGTGACTACTAACGCATCATTATGTGGAAACACGACGCCTTTCTCGTCTTCCTTGGAGAAGGATAACACCATTCGATCCAACGCACTTATCGCTTCACTTTTTATTAACGCGCCCCCTCACTTCCGCTTGTCTCCGACTGTGGGCGTCAACTGTACGGGATCGTCAAGGTATGGTGTACCCCCCGCGATAATGTTGATGATGGGGAAATTATCTTCGTCAATCGCAAGCGTTTCCCTACCTCTCCCAGTGAGTGTGTTATCATTTCCCGGAGCGCGAGGAGGTGGCTATCTGTTGTCAGGTGTCCTGTTTGTTGGGTTGTTCCTGACGTCTTCTTTTGCCTTAGTGGCAAATTCCCCAAGGTATCATTCTTCTACCAAGCGCTCTATTGCCAGCTTTAATTCTCTGCACGCATCTGTAGAGTGCCCTTTGACTTTATGAAATTTGCAGAAAGCATTTTCTCTTCCTCCCATGACTACTCCTGGCTTTACGGGAGTTGGATAACGGATGGGGAGATTCCGCTGTTCCACAATTGCTAAGATTTCCGCCCTTGGCAATATAAGGGAAGGAAGGTCTGGGTTGTAAATCCGACCCTTGGGAGGATCTGTCTGCCGCCGAGTAGGGGAGTTACCAGATCTTCCCCTTGAAGAGTTGCCTCTTCGTCTGTTGGAGGTTTTTGGGATATGATCTTTTCGTTGGGCGTAATCGTCTACAAAATGACCGCCAGGGATCACGTTACTAGGAACGTTAGGAGCCTGAGGTACATTTTGTGACACGTTTCGGGTTTTGTCTCTGTTTTCTTCTTCCTCCATTCTTGCGTATTTATGAGCTTTCAGTCTCAACGCGTCCAAAGTTACCGGGGGGTCCACCATTAACGTGTCTCGCAATTTCTCATAATGACAGTTCCGCTTCAAGGCTTCCATAGCGAAATCGATGGTAACGTCTGGCGTTAACGACATCTCCAGGTCGAAACGACTGAGAAAATCTCTCAAAGACTCCTGAGGTTTCCTGTGTATGTCGAATAATGCTGCAGCGAATTTTCTGATGGGGACAACGGTACTGAACCGACTTCGAAACTTAGACTCCAGCTGCGAGAAGCTGCTAATGGATTTTGCTGGAAGACCCTCGAACCAGAGGCGTTCAACTCCTGTCAATGTCATGACAAATATTTGGCACAAAGCCGCATCACTGTGGGTTTGGAATTGCACGAAGTCTTTCACCTTGTTAAGGTGAGAAATGGGATCTTTGGTGCCATCATAGGACTCCGTGAGGAGCTTCACATATCGACTGACCCTGTAGCGCTTTATGCGATGACTGAAGGGGTGGCCCGAGGTGTCATCTAGGATTTCACGAGTGTTGCAAGACGGTGACGCCTATGGTTCTGCGGATCGGGAGTATGATGATGCCTTGGAGATCGGCTACGACTTCTTGGCGAACGAGTTCGGTATCTTCGACTATTCGATCTCTCACTGCGCTCGGGGGATACGTCTCTATCCATTTCCTCCCGTCAACCGTCCTAACGATCTCTATACTCGTCAAGCCGTCGCTCCTCTTGAGAGAAGGGAATTTGTAGCGCGTGCGGCACGTAAGGCTCTACTCGCCCATGAGCGAGTTGCACAAAGCTGGTTGGTGTAGTTGTCACGGGCAAGGTCAACGGAATGCTTCTGCGTTGCGGAGGCGATAAGGGTCGTTCGGTGATAATAGATGATGTAAAAATAGCCTGGGAAGGAACACTCGACCCAGGAACATCAGGCGTGATTCTTGCAGCCAGCTCGGTCAAGTAATCCAGCCGAGAACGAAGGGTAGATATTTCACTCGTGAGGGAGTTCTTTACGGTATCCAACATAAATCCCCTCGGAGGAGGAGTGGAGAAACTGGATCCGGCCATCTGGGATAGAGGGATGTTCATCTGGGAGGAGGGCGTTCCTCCTATTGGTCTAAAAGAGAGATCTGAAGATCCCGGAGTAATCTCCTGTATCGCAGTAGAAACTTCAGTAGTGGCGAAAGGAAAAAGTTGTCGGCGAATCGCAAAAGGAATGCCAGAGGATAGAGGTTGTGTGGACTCCGAATCAGAAGCCATGATCCTTTCGATCTTCCAAGAAAGACAGAGCTTGGCTATTAAGGACGCTTACTTAATAAACCAAAGCTCTCAATGAAAGCACCAGTTTGATAAGATTCAGACTTTTGGAGAATCGAGGGTGAGGATTATGGCCGCTCGGAGTTACTGTAATCGCCGTCGGGTATACCTGCAAAGCGCCGGAGGGGGGCTCCGGCGTAGACACTCCGATGCTTAAGTTAGTAAGGTTGTTCCAAAATGGCAGAGGTTCGAATAGCGATCTTAGGCTTACCTCTCAACTTGAATGATGGGGTATTTATAGGCGCCGAAGAGGGCGTTACCTCTAGGGGGTAGGCGTTATCTAGGAAAGATAACGCATAGAGTGACGTCATAGCTGACCTGTGATGGGATAACGCCGTGCGTATGGGTTGATGACGCGTGAGACCCCCCCCCCCCCCGGCTGATGTCGACCATCCTAGGGTCCTCGCTGGATAAGGGGCGGCAGACGCCTGATAGGGGCTATAGTATTCCGGCCTTAATGCTAAGGTAGGGACGAAAATACCACTGGAATTGCCTCTATTGTTATCACATTTTATCAATAGACATGTAGCTCATTAGTTGTTCACTAGTGATAAAGTATTAATAGAGATTTGAGTGTGTCGCACCCCATTTTTTGTTTGAAAAACGAGTTTAAAGGTTCGCGGCGGATGCTAAGCATAAATGGATGCTTCGCATAATACAATGAAGTCGCCACCCTATTTCTTAAGGTTTAGGGAACCTAAGCGTCATGGCATAAAATAAAAAACTAAGGCTTGGTCTAAACCATTGAACAACGGTTCGAGGTCGTATTGTGGACTTGGGAAGGTGTTAGGCACCCAAGTCACACCCTTAAAAAGGTTACCGGTAAAAAGGTGTTTGAATACAGTTTTGATATACAAAGATTTGTTTAAATGACCGAAGCATGTCAACCTCCTCTTCCCACGAACTCAAGTCACTTTCCAATCATTTACATCGGCCAATGATTGGATCGTGCCAACAAAGTCCGCTTATCGAATTGGGTCACTTTCCGATTATCTAAACATTTTTGAAGCAATTTGGCCCTCAAAGGTGACGTTACATCTTAGCATTTTCGTAGGGACATGTTATTTCCGATAGGGTCACGAAGGACGGGGTTACCGTTTGTTCGTTATGCTAGAGCGGGCGTTTCCCCCCTTTATATCATTGGGTCATGCATGGTTAATTAATTAATTATTAAGTGATCCTAACATGGATAATACTAACATCGTACGTTTTCATGAATGTCAATAATTGCGTGGGATTTGAAGCCACCATGCTCACATATCAATATAGCAATTAATTTCATGGTACAAAACGAGTGATCTAAACATATAAGCATGTGAGTTTATTTTATCATGCATACGATTATAAGCTTTTTAGCATTTTTAAGTAACATTCATGCGAATAATATTTACGAAAAGACATTGAATAAATAAAAAGAGACTTAGAGAGCTTACTTGCGTTGCGTGCTCTTGATCTTCCTTGCAAAGTGAGAATGTTAGCAACGTCTTTCGGAAATAATAAATAAGAAAAGCGCATGCAAACATTTATTTAATTTATGACGAATAGACAATTAATTAAATAAACATGGCATAAACAAATTGATTAAAGCATGCAAGCATTTAATTAAATAAAACATGGCATAAACAAATTAATTACAACATGTATTTAATTAAATAAACATGGCATAAACAAATTAATTACAACATGTATTTAATTAAATAAACATGGCATAAACAAATTAATTAAATCATGCAAGCATTTAATTAAGTAAAACATGGTATAAATAAATTATTTACAACGTGTAAGCAATTTAATTAAACACACAAGCATACGAATATTTCATACGAAAATTGACATGGCATAAAGCATACGAAAATTGACATGGCATAAAGCATACGAACATGTGAACAATTCATGCGATATTAATACTTAAATAAATAAACAATTTATACGCATGCAAAAATTACGAGAAATTAAACACGAAAGTTGTATGAAAAATTAATAACACGTATACAAAACTCTTGTACGAAAATTAAATGGGTCGGGCTCAATAGTGGTCCAAAACAGTGGCTGGGCTTGTGATGAAATCAAGCCCAGCACTCATTTAATCAAGATGGGCTTGTGATAAAATCAAGCCCATCACCTTTGCCTTTCTCCTTTTCCCGCCAGCAGCAACCTTCTTCTTCCCTTTCTTCCTTACAACGCCGGCCACCATGGCCGGCTATAAAGGAACCCCAACTTGTTTCTTTCAACCCAAATCCAACTCAGATAAATCAATCAATATGCCAATGACTCAATCAAGCAAAAACAGCAAGTAAAATGAGGCAAAACAGTGGCCGATCTTAAAGGAAAAGAAACATGCTAATTAAATGGTTTTTGAGCAATTAATTAGCTAAAGCAATGTTCAATCAAATTGAGGCAAGGAAAGTGAACTTAACATGTAAACTAAGCATTTTAGGCAAGTTATAGCAATTTATTTCCACACTACATGCAAAAACGAAATTTAAAGAGAGTTTAGAGAGAGAGAGCTTACCTCTCCGGGAGAGCAATTTTAGCCAAGAATGATGAGCAAGCAATGGAGATTAAGAGGTGATTTTTGGTGCCCTTAATTTGGTGCTTGAAGGTTGCTATTTATAGGGGAAAGGAAGAGTTGGAGTCGGTTGGTTGTGTGGGTGAAAATGGACGGGAGATATTTTGGGAGGGTGATGATGAGCTAGGGTAGGGAAGCTTGTGGCCAAGTGATGAACAAGTTTGATTGTGTGGCTAGGTGGTGAGCAAGGCAAGCTGGAGCTGTGCTGGAGGGTAAGAACGAAGAGGTGGAGGATTTACATGCATTTATGTAGAGTTTATCCCATTTTTGGACACGAACGGGATATTTTGTGTACGAGCGAAATCGTACGAAAGCGAAAATAAATCCTAGTCGATGGTACAACTATGTGTAGAAAAATAAGGCAAGAAAACTAATATACAGTGA
Organism: Viola odorata; assembly: GCA_963691705.1. Classification (NCBI taxonomy): domain Eukaryota; kingdom Viridiplantae; phylum Streptophyta; class Magnoliopsida; order Malpighiales; family Violaceae; genus Viola; species Viola odorata. Next base: position 45,486,558 of record OY829539.1, on the reverse strand, counting down.
AGAAATGCGAAAGTTGATTTAACGTATTTATTTTCTCGTTCGGAAGTGTCAAAACGTTCGCGCGTAAAATAAATGTCCTTACGACATAAATTGAACGAAACTGAACGCGGTGGCGTGAATGAGAAAAATAGTACGTAATTATCAAACAAAGAAATAGCGCGTTCGACCCTCGGTCCCGGGAAACTTACTCGGGACCGATAAAAGTTCGCAAAAAGACAGTTAAAAGTACGAAAAAAATAAAAAGGCATGAGATGACACGAAATATTAAACAAACTAGCCTAGGACCAAGAATCGACAGAAATTTGATCTAGACGAGCTATTAGACGTGATAAGCGTAAAATTATGTAAAATGTGAAAAAAAGTGGTCAAAAATCGGGTAGCAACAGTTGCCCCCTCTTTATTGTCTGATCAAAAATACAGTGTAACTGAAATTTTTGATTAGCAGTAAAGACAGTTGCCCCTAAGTGGTATCACGGTTTTGTGAAAGGTATTGCAAAAATGTAAACGATGTCGCTCAAGGAGGAGATTTTGGTTGGCAAAAAGGTAGTCGCTCAAGGAGGAGATTTTTTTTTTAGATAGACAGGAATGTAAGACAGGAAAGTAGTCGCTCAAGGAGGGGTATTTAGATAGACAGGAATGTAAGAATGTAGTTGGGAATTTTCATAAACAATGTCAATTGCGGGAAAATAAATGCAGACTACTCAGATATTGAGGGAGAATGCAGAAATGCAGAAATGTAAATGATAACTTCTCTGATAGTGAGGAAAAATGTAAATTGCATAATTGTAAATGAGAAGTAGAATGTACCTTTGGTCTGATGTTGGTTGATAGTAACATACCTTTGAGGGAAATGTCTCTGATAGTGAGGAAGATGGTCTTCTCGGATAATGAGGATGGTTGTCTCCGATATTGAGGACGTTGATGATCTCTGATAGTGAAATCGGTTGTTTCTGATAGTGAGGACGTTGATGATCTTCTCTGATAATGAGGAGATGGTTGTCTGATATCGAGGAAATGATGATCTCTGATAGTGAAATCGATTGTTGATGATCTTCTCTGATAATGAGGAGATGGTTGTCTTTGATAGTGAGGACGTTGATGATCTCTGATAGTGAAATCGGTTGTTGATGATCTTCTCTGATAATGAGGAGATGGTCATCTCTGATAGTGAGGATGTTGATTGGATTTGTTTGATGTCGAGGAAATGATGATCTCTGATAGTGAAATCGATGGTTTGATGATCTTCTCTGATAATGAGGAGATGGTTATCTCTGATAGTGAGGATGTTGATGATCTCTGATAGTGAAATCGGTTGTTGATGATCTTCTCTGATAATGAGGAGATGGTTGTCTCTGATAGTGAGGATGTTGATGATCTCTGATAGTGAAATCGGTTGTTGATGATCTTCTCTGATAATGAGGAGATGGTTGTCTCTGATAGTGAGGACGTTGATGATCTCTGATAGTGAAATCGGTTGTTGATGATCTTCTCTGATAATGAGGAGATGGTTGTCTCTGATAGTGAGGATGTTGATGATCTCTGATAGTGAAATCGATGGTTTGATGATCTTCTCTGATAATGAGGAGATGGTTGTCTCTGATAGTGAGGATGTTGATGATCTCTGATAGTGAAATCGGTTGTTGATGATCTTCTCTGATAATGAGGAGATGGTTGTCTCTGATAGTGAGGATGTTGATTGGATTTGTTTGATGTCGAGGAAATGATGATCTCTGATAGTGAAATCGATGGTTTGATGATCTTCTCTGATAATGAGGAGATGGTTATCTCTAATAGTGAGGATGTTGATGATCTTCTCTGATAATGAGGAAAGTTGATCTGGTAGGATGTTTGATTGGATTTTGATGAAAATCCATGATGAGGGCTTTACAATGATTCCAATGAAGTGTATCTGTGTCCTGCAAATAGGAAGGAAACAAACACGAAGCAGCAACAGAGGGAAACAAAGAGAGCAAATGATAATGTGAGAAACATCAAATATTCCTATATTCAACTCATGACCTGCCCCCAAGTTTTTGTTTTGTAATGAAAATGACCTCTTTGTTTAAGAGGAAATAAACTCAAGTATACATTTTTGAAAAGATGCGTTCAATTTTTATTATACAAACATGATTGATACAAGTCTAGATAACGTCTACGTCTTGTTCAGGAAATAACGACCTCAAGAACAAGACTTTCCCATGACATGTAAACATAAGCAATCCTCACTAGATAATTAGTGTTTGCGCTCCCGCTCAGAAAACAAGGTTATGTGTTTACACTCCTAAAAATGCAATAAACATAGCACAAAAGTTAAATTTGCAATGTCAATCCGAGTGAATGGACTTCGAATGAAGATGCACATGCATGGGTATTCTAGTAATCGAGAGGACTTCGCGAGAGATTGGAAAATGAGAGATTTTTTGCGAAAAAGAAATGGTGTTGTGTGGTGCGTGTTTGTTGTCTTGCCCTTTTTTTTTTTGGATGACTTTAATGAGTTTGTGTTCAACAATCGACTGTGATGAGGGCAAACCACGGTAAAAGATTTTTGGGTGATTTGACTGTGGCGAGGAGCCAAGTTTGTGAGTTTCTTCTTTCATTTGGGGAGAAAGGGGTGTTCTTCTCCGTGTTTATTTTCGATGGACTTTGTTTAATGATGGTTTTTTCTTTTCTCTTTTTTTTTGCACTCACTTCCTTGTGTTTTTTTTCCTTTTTCTTCTCTTCCTTTTTCTTTTTCTTCCCTTTTTTTTTCTTTTTGTTTCTTTTTTGTTTGTTTTTTTTTTTTTCTCTTTTCTTTCCCTCTTTTATAGGTATAAGAAAATGAAAGAAGCAAGTGCAATTCCCTTTGTCTAGACTTCCCTCTTTGGGTAACGACCTTTGGTTGGTTCTTTTCGCTTTTGTATTAGCGAGGATTGTCACCTTTGGGTGGGGGTTTCCTTTTTGTTTTACTGATTTGTTTGTGATGAGCCTAACACGCGCATGGTGCCTTGGTCGATCATTCTAGTCGAGTGTTTATTCGTTTGTGATGAGAGTTTCATTTTGACGAGTTTTTGAGGTGGTAACAGGTATGCGGGGTGATGTAGGTTTAGTTGGAAAAACAAATTAAAAAGGGGAAGAAAACGCAAAGTGCACTGTCATCTTACTGTTATCCCATGTCTGATGGTTCATGTACCCTGGATATTATGCAAATCTAACTAGTACCTAGTTTAGCATTTACGCTCATGAAAGAAACAAGGCGCGAAGGCCCAAAATACTCACAGGGATATGTATGTGATTGCTTACGTCTAAACATGTCATGGACATAAGAGTTAACAGACAAGATCATGCATGTTTATATAATTTCTAAAGAACGCTCAAGTTCTCCGTGAATTAATAAAATGATGAATATGCTTGATCTAAGGAATGTAAAAAAAGAACATAGGATTTTCATCAAGTGAAGTTTTATTTATAATCACAAGGACCAAAAGACTTTTTAAAGATATCAAAAGTTGCCCCCTAAAAGGACTTACATAAGGATCGTACAATAGTTAAAATAGAAAGCAAAAGAAAGGAAACAGACTTCCTTTGATAACATGCAGCAGGGGCCGCCAAAGAGGATTATTCAAAAGTTTGTAGGAGCGGCCGTGCTAGATCCTTTGGCTAGTTCTTCGAAAGCGAACCGTCCGCATTTGATCAATTGCCTAACCTTCCCTTTAAATGCCAAACAGTCTTCTAGAGTGTGTCCCTGAGCCCCAGCATGGTGTTCACACGTAGCACTAGGATTGTACGGAGGTTGTGCTGGTGGAGTGGGGATGGGCGTAATTTGCCCAACCGCTAATAGATGCTCGTAAACCTCCCTTGCAGGGACGGAAAAGAATGGTTGCGACCCTTGGTCCTCACGGTCACCTCGTTTATCTTAATTGCTTGGGTTATTTGGCGGGCTGCCTGGTGGTGTGAAAGGTTGTTTGTGACCAGGTCGGTGTGAGACCGAGTTGACATCTTCCTTTAAATGAGGCGCTTTCTTAGGTGTCACTTCTGGTGCAGAAACAATGATCCTCCCAGACTTGATTCCTTGTTCTACCCTTTCGGCCACTAGAACCATGTCGGAAAAGTTACTCGATGGATTGGAGATAAGATAGGTGTAGTAAGGAATTTCGTAGGTGTCCACAAAAATTGACAAGAGCTCTTTGTCATGCAAATGAGGAGACATCCTGGAAGCTAGTTCTTTCCACCTCTGAGCATAAGTTTTCACCGACTCTTCCATTTTTTCTCAAGATTTTGGAGATCAGAGCGGTCTGGGGCTACCTCTATGTTGAATTTGTATTGCTTGAAAAAAGCATCGGATAAATCCCTCCAACTCTTGATCTTGGCTCGGTCTAGGCCCATGTACCAAGTCAAGGCATGCTTGACCAAGCTCTCTCTAAACAAATGGATCAACAGAGGTTCATTATGTATCACATCGGCCATTTTGTTGCAATAGGCCTTGAGGTGAGTCTTTGGGCACTCGACCCCTGTGTACTTTTCGAAATCCGGAACCTTATATTTTGGAGGCATTACGATTCCTGGGACCATACACATGTCGGCGGGACCCGTAGGGTCAAAGGGGTCTGTTCCTTCAATGGCTATGAGCCTTTCTTCTAGTAAGCTCAATCTATCTGTGTTTGGTCTCTCTGCGACGACCGTGTTAGGACCAAGGGGTGGTAAGGATTTTGAAGTAAGTGGTGGTGGCGTCGGATTGACGAAAGGAGGCCAAAATCCCGTGGGGTTGGGAACCATGATTTGAGTAGAGTGGCCTTTAGGAGGGCGAAAGCCTTGGGATTCCTGATGAATCGGGTTTTGGTCTGGGTCCAAAGTAAGGTTGACCAAAGAGTGCTGCAGAGCCGTGGGAGCTTCTCCCCCCGCGTTAACTACCGAGTTTGCGGAGATGGGTACAGTGAAAGGATTTTCCCATTTCCATTGCCCCCCAGGAACAGAAAATGATTGGGGTCCTAACGATCTAGTGATGGCGGATGAGGAATGTCCTATCATTTGATTTGGATCAAAACCAGGCGGGAATTCAGAGGTTGCTTCATCTCGCTCTTTTTCGGCTTGAGCGGCCCTTTGGGTAGCAATTTTGACCTATTCCTCCAACTCGGCTATCCTACCGGCCATCTTTCCGTCTATTTTAGCTTGTTCGGCCATTCTCCTTGCTTGAAATCTAGTTATGGGGAGGCTAGGCGAAGCGATTTGCTTGCGAGGAGCTATGGTTAATCTGAAAAAAGTGAGAGAAAAACATAGTGGTAAGTTTAAGTCCTTACATACGTATGGGGTGTAATTTGAGGCCTCCATGCTGCTTTGATCAATTTCCCGGCCACTCTTTCACTCGATACTTTAGGGGGAGCGAGAAAATGGGCGCATCTTGGGTTGGTGTTCTTGACGGAGATACGAAGGAAGATTTTATTCATTCCAATGATGTAACGTGATCTTGAATGCTATCAACGAAACCCTTGTAGTGACCCAGAGTGAGTAGCTAAAGTCATCCTACTTGGAAAATCTCTAAATTGTTTGTGAGAGATCCGTTGCCCCGAACAATTTGATTTTTGGCATGAGCATACTTCAATCTGTTATCAACATTTTTTGTATTTTGGTCGAACGGAAATTCCGAGAAAATCATGTCTATTTTGGCCGAGGCAAACGATTGCGCAGCTGAGACCGAGGAGAGAAGCTATCCTCCCGTCTAAATTATTTTCGAGAGATTTTTTGCTCAGAAGGTTCTGAAATTTGGTGTGGGAATATTACAATGTGTTGCTAACATCTTTCGTGTTTTGGCCAAACAGAAATTCAGAGAAAATCGTGTCTATTTTGGCCGAGGCAAAAGATTGCGCAGCTGAGACCGAGGAGAGAAGCTATCCTCACGTCTAAATTATTTTCGAGAGATTTGTTGCTCAGAAGGTTCTGAAATTTGGTGTGGGCATACTTCAATGTGTTACGAACATCTTTTGTGTTTTGGCCGAATGGAAATTCCGAGCCCATCATATTGATATTAGCCAAAACAAATGAGCGTGCGGCTGAACGAATGATTTTGGAGGTGAAAAATTGATTTTGGAGCCAAGGCTAGCGGTATACCGCCAGGGGCCAGGCGGTATGCTGCCAGAGATGGCCTTTCGCGGGCCTTGCTTTTGGCTAAGGTACGCTGCTCCGAAAAATCCAAAATTTGGCAGGGACATACTTCAATGTGTCATGAACATCTTTCATGTTTTGGCCGAACGGAAATTCTGAGCTGAACACATTGATATTGGCCGAGATAAAAGATCGTGCGGTTTGAGACCGAAAAAACTGTCCTCCTTACGTCCAAATTATTTGCGAGTGACGGGCTGCTCGGAAGAATCCCATTTTTGGTGAGGGGAATCTTCAATGTTCCGTGAACATCTTTCATGTTTTGGCCGAGAGGAAATTCTGAATAAATCATATTAATATTGGCCAAAACAAAAGAACGCGCGGCTGAGACCGAGTAGAGCAGCTGTCCTTGAGTTTAGAATTTTTTGCAAGAGATTGGCTGCTCAGAAATTTCTAACATTTGGCATGGGTGAACTTCAGCATGTTGGGAACATCTTTCATGTTTTGGCCGAGTGGAAATTCCTAGTAAATCGCGTTGATATCGCTCAAAATAAAAGATCGCGTAGCTGAGCGGATGGTTTTGGGGGTGAAAAACTGATTTCGGAGCCGAAGCTAGCGGTATACCGCCAGAGACAGGTCTGGGAGTCCATCGCGACTTTTATCGGTCTATGCTACTCTGAAAGCTCTGATATTTTGTAGGGATATATTTCAATGTGTTATGGACATTTTTTATGTTTTGACCGAGCTGAAAATCCAAGCAAATCATCTCCATTTTGGTCAAGGAAAAAGATCGCGCAGATGAAACCGAGAAGCAGCTGCCCCTGCGTTCTAAATTTTTTGTGAGAGATTTTCTGTTCCGAAAATTCTGAAATTTTGTGGGGGTATATTTATATGTGTGATGAACATCTTTCGTGCTTTGGTTGAGTGAAAATTTGGAGCCAAACGTATTCGTATTGGCCGAGACAAAAGATTGCGCAGCTGAGGCCGAGAAAGTGTGAACTTCCCTTGCGTTCCGAATTTTTGTTGTGAAATATTGGCTGCCCAGAACTTTATGAAATTTTGTATGGTTAAATTTTGGCCTATTTTAAACATCTTTCATGTTTTGGTCTAGTGTAAATTCGGTGCCAATCATCTTTATTTTGGCCAAGACAAAAGATTGCGCAGCTGAGGCGGAGAAATGGAGCTGTCTTTGTGTTCCGAATTCGTTTGGAAAAAATGGCCTGTTCCGAAGATTATGAAATTTGGTAAGGATGGAGTTCTATGTGTTACGAATGTTTTTTGTGTTTTGGTAAAGTGAAAATTCCTAGCCAGTTGCATTCATATTGGCCAAGATAAAAGAGTGTGCAGCTGAACCCAAAACAACTACTTCTTGCGTTCTGAATTTTTTGTGAGCGTGTATTTTTTTTTTCAAGGTCAGTCCTTCGTGTGTTTTTTTTTTTGGTGGGCTTTATATATGGTTCATTTTGGTGGGGAAGGTTGATTTGATTGTAGGCGATGGCCGTTCGATGTCTTTTGGATATGCGAGAGAGAGAAAAATGCATTTCGTAATTATCCAAATAACTACGAATTTTGTCATTGATATTTTTTCGTCCAAAAGGGGTCACAACCATTAACTATCTAGATTTATCTAAAGGCTAGTAGATAAAGTCTAGGAACATTGTTACATGGGGTAAAAGAGAAAAATCTAAGCAACAGATGCTCGATTCTGAAGGCGTCAATCTTGGAAGTCGGGATCTATTTGCTCATCAAACATATTCTAATGACGCCATCTCACCTTTTTGCATCACCACTTCCTCTATCCCAATCTTGGCCGCAATATCGGAAATGAAAATCGGATTTCAACATATCCCCTCGTGCAAATTGATTCCCGAAACTTCTTCCCCCAAAAAGTATCAAGTGAAAGTAGCGCAGGCACTGTCATTTGAACAAGCGGGATGGGTCTTGGGGAAAGTAAAACAGAGTTTCAGTATTAGTGATTCGCAAAAAATGTGTTACTAGTCTCTTTACATGCATTACTAAAAATAGCGCGGAAGGGAGAAAAAAACGTAGAAAACGTGGTAAACCAAGCCACGACAAAACAAGTATGATGCACGTGATGGGGGCTTTTGACGTTGACTAAAGTTCTAACGGCCTGAAGGTTCCCGACGATACCATAGAATGGTCCAAAAAGTCTCGTAAGGCGACCACCTATTCCTTCCTACGAATTCAGGCCACTTTCCAACCATTTACATAGGCAAATGATTGAATCATGTCGGCTGAATCCGCATACTAGAATGGAGGCCAACCGTCCGGCTAGCTTTAAGGGTTTGAGCGGGTTGGGTTTCGAGAACATTACCCAGGACTCGTGTCCCGAGGTGTCCTTACTCCCCGTCCTAAACTTATTTGGTAAGGCGACCCCTGGGTGTAGGGCCTATGCATGCAATGCATATGACAGTTGATCAAAGCAATAACAAATAGTCACGAAAATAGTTTATTAAAGCAAGTAAAAAATAAAAAAAACAAACACCTTAAAAAAAACCGGCTTCGACCCTACTAGTCCCCAGTGAAGTCGCCAAACTGTCGCACCCCCTTTTTCGTTTGAAAAATGAGTTTAAAGGTTCGCGGCGGATGCTAAGCATAAATGGATGCTTCGCATAATACAATGAAGTCGCCACCCTATTTTCTAAGGTTTAGGGAACCTAAGCGTCATGGCATAAAATAAAAAACTAAGGCTTGGTCTAAACCATTGAACAACGGTTCGAGGTCGTATTGTGGACTTGGGAAGGTGTTAGGCACTCAAGTCACACCCTTAAAAAGGTTACCGGTAAAAAGGTGTTTGAATACAGTTTTGATATACAAAGATTTGTTTAAATGACCGAAGCATGTCAACCTCCTCTTCCCACGAACTCAAGTCACTTTCCAATCATTTACATCGGCCAATGATTGGATCGTGCCAACAAAGTCCGCTTATCGAATTGGGTCACTTTCCGATTATCTAAACATTTTTGACGCAATTTGGCCCTCAAAGGTGACGTTACATCTTAGCATTTTCGTAGGGACATGTTATTTCTGATAGGGTCACGAAGGACGGGGTTACAGTTTGTTCGTTATGCTAGAGCGGACGTTTCCCCCCTTTATATCATTGGGTCATGCATGGTTAATTAATTAATTATTAAGTGATCCTAACATGGATAATACTAACATCGTACGTTTTCATGAATGTCAATAATTGCGTGGGATTTGAAGCCACCATGCTCACATATCAATATAGCAATTAATTTCATGGTACAAAACGAGTGATCTAAACATATAAGCATGTGAGTTTATTTTATCATGCATACGATTATAAGCTTTTTAGCATTTTTAAGTAACATTCATGTGAATAATATTTACGAAAAGACATTGAATAAATAAAAAGAGACTTAGAGAGCTTACTTGCGTTGCGTGCTCTTGATCTTCCTTGCAAAGTGAGAATGTTAGCAACGTCTTTCGGAAATAATAAATAAGAAAAGCGCATGCAAACATTTATTTAATTTATGACGAATAGACAATTAATTAAATAAGCATGGCATAAACAAATTGATTAAAGCATGCAAGCATTTAATTAAATAAAACATGGCATAAACAAATTAATTACAACATGTATTTAATTAAATAAACATGGCATAAACAAATTAATTACAACATGTATTTAATTAAATAAACATGGCATAAACAAATTAATTAAATCATGCAAGCATTTAATTAAGTAAAACATGGTATAAATAAATTATTTACAACGTGTAAGCAATTTAATTAAACACACAAGCATACGAATATTTCATACGAAAATTGACATGGCATAAAGCATACGAACATGTGAACAATTCATGCGATATTAATACTTAAATAAATAAACAATTTATACGCATGCAAAAATTACGAGAAATTAAACACGAAAGTTGTACGAAAAATTAATAACACGTATACGAAACTCTTGTACGAAAATTAAATGGGTCGGGCTCAATATTGGTCCAAAACAGTGGCTGGGCTTGTGATGAAATCAAGCCCAGCACTCATTTAATCAAGATGGGCTTGTGATAAAATCAAGCCCATCACCTTTGCCTTTCTCCTTTTCCCGCCAGCAGCAACCTTCTTCTTCCCTTTCTTCCTTACAACGCCAGCCACCATGGCCGGCTATAAAGGAACCCCAACTTGTTTCTTTCAACCCAAATCCAACTCAGATAAATCAATCAATATGCCAATGACTCAATCAAGCAAAAACAGCAAGTAAAATGAGGCAAAACAGTGGCCGATCTTAAAGGAAAAGAAACATGCTAATTAAATGGTTTTTGAGCAATTAATTAGCTAAAGCAATGTTCAATCAAATTGAGGCAAGGGAAGTGAACTTAACATGTAAACTAAGCATTTTAGGCAAGTTATAGCAATTTATTTCCACACTACATGCAAAAACGAAATTTAAAGAGAGTTTAGAGAGAGAGAGCTTACCTCTCCGGGAGAGCAATTTTAGCCAAGAAGGATGAGCAAGCAATGGAGATTAAGAGGTGATTTTTGGTGCCCTTAATTTGGTGCTTGAAGGTTGCTATTTATAGGGGAAAGGAAGAGTTGGAGTCGGTTGGTTGTGTGGGTGAAAATGGACGGGAGATATTTTGGGAGGGTGATGATGAGCTAGGGTAGGGAAGCTTGTGGCCAAGTGATGAGCAAGTTTGATTGTGTGGCTAGGTGGTGAGCAAGGCAAGCTGGAGCTGTGCTGGAGGGTAAGAACGAAGAGGTGGAGGATTTACATGCATTTATGTAGAGTTTATCCCATTTTTGGACACGAACGGGATATTTTGTGTACGAGCGAAATCGTACGAAAGCGAAAATAAATCCGAGTCGATGGTACAACTATGTGTAGAAAAATAAGGCAAGAAAACTAATATACAGTGAAGAAATGCGAAAGTTGATTTAACGTATTTATTTTCTCGTTCGGAAGTGTCAAAACGTTCGCGCGTAAAATAAATGTCCTTACGACATAAATTGAACGAAACTGAACGCGGTGGCGTGAACGAGAAAAATAGTACGTAATTATCAAACAAAGAAATAGCGCGTTCGACCCTCGGTCCCGGGAAACTTACTCGGGACCGATAGAAGTTCGCAAAAAGACAGTTAAAAGTACGAAAAAAATAAAAAGGCATGAGATGACACGAAATATTAAACAAACTAGCCTAGGACCAAGAATCGACAGAAATTTGATCTAGACGAGCTATTAGACGTGATAAGCGTAAAATTATGTAAAATGTGAAAAAAAGTGGTCAAAAATCGGGTAGCAACAGAGTGCAAGTCTCATCTCCGTCTATAAAAGAAAGAATTTTTTCCCCTTTTGACATGGAAACAAAAAGATTTTCCTATAAAAAAAAGCTTATAAATACATGTGTTCTAGGCTTTTTGATTTGTGTGAAATGTGAATTGAAAATTGTGTGCATCTGCATCGTGGGTTCGAATTCGAGTATATAGATATACAGGGTTGAATTTACTCTTTTTCCTAATTTTCTCATTTGCTATAGTCTGAAGTTGGTTTTGGGCTTGGCCTTGGGCTTTGTACGTAAGGAAGGATGGAGAAGAAAGAAAAAGTGAAGGAAGACCGGAGGAGCATAGTTTTAAAAACCGAACCGGACAACGAATTAGAAACAAAAAATTTATGGTTCAACCGGGTTCGATCGAATTAAACAATTAGATCGTTTTGAATTGTTCACATATCGAACCGTTCAATTTTAAATAATTGAACCGGATTGAACCAGATTTAACCAACTGGTTCAATATATATAATGGGCCGGCTCATGCCTGTAATGGGTCAGCCCATCAAACTTTCCATATTTAAAAAAAAACACACACACACAAAACGATGCTGTTTTGGTTTGGCAAAACGACGCCGTTTTGGTTTGACATTAACTCAATCGGGTTGATAACGGATCGACCGGGTCGCCGGTTTTGTAAAAACTGATCGGGTCGATTAATTTTTTCCGGTTCATTTTTAGATCCGGTTAGATAAATGAATTAACCCGATTATTCCGATCCGACAATCAGTTTTTAAAACACCGCCGAGGAGTGAGAGAGAGGAAAAGGCAGCAGGACAGCGAAGACACAACTGGTTACTGATCTAACGCAGAAGTCAGTACTATTTTTGTTATATTTATGGCATCAAATTATTATGAAAATAATTAAAAATAATAATAATTACAATAAAAACAAACGAAACTACTTGATTTGCTTTGCTTTGCCACGCCTTGCTGTACCGGTTGGGTTGGGTTGGAATTCAACTCTATTCATCTTTCTGTTTCTATCCCTGTAAAAATTTCCAGCATCTTCTTTACAATTCGCGGCAATCCCTTCTATTCTCCCCCCCTCTCCTCTCCTCTCCTCTTTGTTTCAATCCATTGAAAGAGATCTCACTGATCAAGGAGGGAGAAACACGGATTGGATTGGATTCTTGATAATCAATCATGTCTTACGCGTATCTGTTCAAGTACATCATAATTGGGGATACAGGTCGGTGTTGTTCTTCTCTTCTGTGGGTTTTTTGTTTTTGTTTTGTTGTGATAATTTGAATGGAAGAATTGGGATTTTGATGAGATGAGATGTTAACTAAAAAGTGGTTTTTGATTTGGATGATAGGTGTGGGAAAATCTTGCCTTCTGCTGCAGTTCACGGACAAGCGGTTCCAGCCGGTGCATGACCTCACCATTGGCGTCGAGTTCGGAGCTCGCATGATCACCATTGATAACAAGCCCATCAAGCTTCAAATTTGGGACACTGTAACTTCTATTTCTCTCTTCCTTTTCCTCTTAATGTAGCTGTTTGTTTTGATCTGGGCTTGGTTTATATGGTCTTTATGCTTGGTGATGGCGGGTGTTGGTTTTGAAACATTGGGATTTTGTTAGCTTGGGATTAGATGTTGAATTGCTTGTTGTAATTTGTAAATTGGTCTTTGCCCTCAGAGTTGAGTTTAGGTTTGCTATTGTGATAATGGAGAAACTGGAATTTGGCTTGATGATGATTTATTTTTTTTCCGATTTATTCCATCCAGTGGTTTTGAGTGGTCAGTGTTTACCTTAATACTCATTGTTCTCTTAGTTTGGAGAGTTTAGTTTTTTTTTGTAGTTCACATGATCCTGGTTCACAACTTTATCATAACTTTGAAAATTATGCTTACTGTTATAAGATGATGCATGTACAAACTGCTTACGAACTGGTTCACAGATCCTAACTTAGCCAAATTTTCTCCAAGGTGTTTGTCTTGTTCTGTCAACTCAAATGGTAACTGGTCTTTATTCTTTTTCAACAACAGTTGCATGGTTGCGATGATCTGAAATTTAGTTTTGTTCTTCTCTGTAGTCTTTTGTTGCTTTTTGCCACTTCCTTCTGCTGACTATTATATAGAATACTATACCTAGTAGTTGATGTACATGTCAAGGTCTAGCTTAATATATGGAGGCTGCAATGATTAAATCATTCCTTAATTTTACACTAACCTGAAGGCTTTGATTTGTATTAGGTTGCTAAACAGTACCTTGAACTAAATTCATGCATGCACTTGATACGTATTATTCAATGTATGTGGCATAAACAAATGATTATTTGCTTTATATCTATTAAGTATATTAATTTTCAACATCTACTGTTAACAAGTACTTAATATGGTGTGCTACTGTTTCTATTATTCTTTCATGTGTGATATTTCCATATTTGATATCAATCAGTCATAGGAACAGAAAACATAGGATATTCAACCAGTCATGGTCCTGAATTGCTGGCTAGTAGGATATGGAAAGTAGTTGATCTAGACTTCTGTTTTTTTTTTCCTTTTTTTCACATTTGAGAAAAGGAAATTGAAAATTAGTAGTTGGGATCATTAAATGGTTTACTTTTAGTTTGAGGGTAAAATGGAAAAATAATCAAAACGAATTCTTTTTTAAGGCATACCAAACAATGTGTTGATTTCAATCTTTTAATTATAAGTGTTATACCGATCACTAGAATTTATATACTAATTGAATTCTATAACTGAATTCTTCCATGATTTGCATACCAAACATCTTTCTGGTGTTTTCCTTTTAATTCTTCAATTATAGTATTGTGTTCTGCAATTGCTTATTTCTCTTCTACTAGCAATTAGATTTTCAGAATTAAGATTATAATTGGGATCTGTTTCCAAAATCAATTAATGTGCAGGCTGGTCAAGAATCTTTCAGATCCATCACTCGCTCTTATTACCGAGGTGCTGCTGGTGCTTTGCTTGTCTATGATATTACCAGGTATGGTGGCCCTAACTCGTCCTTCAACTACCTCACAACCCATTTCTTCTTTCCATTCTCTTACTATCACCTAACATTCTAATTCTCATTACCAGCTCAGCCTTCCCTTAACTCATGTGTAACTTATACCTCACAATTAACTACCATGAACAGATTTTCCATCTTAATTGGCTAATCAACTTTTCGCAGGAGAGAAACCTTCAACCACTTGGCTAGCTGGCTCGAGGATGCCCGCCAGCATGCTAATGCAAACATGACAATTATGCTTATTGCTAATAAGTGTGACCTTGCTCATCGACGTGCTGTCTCCACCGAGGAAGGTGAACAATTTGCCAAGGAGAATGGCTTGATCTTCATGGAAGCCTCAGCCAAGACAGCTCAAAACGTTGAGGAGGTAACCAAAATTTGATTCCTTTGTTCTCTTCCTTATCAACATTCACATTTTTACTTATCCCAAAATCCTTCTTGTAGGCGTTTATCAAAACAGCTGCAACAATATATAAGAAGATTCAGGATGGAGTTTTTGATGTATCAAATGAGGTGACATTTTTTTCTTTTTCAACTTCGTGCACTAATTCTCATACATGCGTGCATCTTTTTTTTTCTCCCCCCGAAAGACTTCATCTTTCAGTAGAAAGACATTTTGGCTCCAGATGTTTGGCTGCTTTTATTGACTAGATGAGGTGTGTTGGGTTGAGTATATTGGCCCTTTTGTGCGTAATGTTATTTTTGTCAAAAGAATTGAGTTGCTGCAGCTAATGCCTGAGAATTATGTAACATTCTCAAATTGATGAAGTTTACTTATCTGTCCTCATATTTTCTCTATCCAAATGTTATCATCTGAACCTAAGTTGCCTAAGTTGTATTATTTACTCCTTTTGAGGCATGCTGAGTTGCTAACTGATCAACAGAAAAAAGTTTACCTGGTCTAACTGAGATTGTGTTATGTTATCTACAGTCTTATGGAATAAAAGTTGGATATGGTGGAATACCGGGACCATCCGGAGGCAGGGATGGATCTTCTTCTCAAGCTGGTGGCTGCTGCGGCTGAAACCAATACCCCATATTGCTGCATCCAATTCACATCTCTTGAATCTTACAAGTCATTCTGTTATTTGGGCCTCACTGTGGTGACTTTTTCTTTTCCTCAAATGTGTGTGAACTGTAAATTCAGGGCAGTTACAAATGTAAAATCCACTAATGCCATGAGTATTCTTTGTAAATTCGTCAGTTGCTTCATTTCGTTGTGATTGTAGTTACTTATGGATTGTTTTGTTATCGTTCTTATTATGTGTGGTGAAAGTCAGTTTGAATGATTTCATGTGCCTGTTGTAGACTTCGATTTCGGATACAATCCATGACCGCTGCCCAGTATCGAATGGGGGCGTTCAGCTGGAGTGGTTGATATGGCTGGAGTTTTGTTGCTGCAAGTTCAATTAGAACAATGTGGAGATGGTGATGTGACTTGGGAGTAGTTAAGTTTCGATTTCTAGTCTTCTAACTGACGTGCTTATGTCAAACATGATTGGTAAGGAGTGCATCAGAATTGGTTATAGATTTGATTTGGAGAAGAAGAAAAACACGCACGAGAGTCATTTCTCTTTTGAGTCCCGACGATACCCAGCTTGGTCAAAAGAAGATTGACCTACTGGGGAAGAAAAGATGCACATTGCAAAAAGGCAGAAGTGAAGCTTCTGCCATGATGCTCATGACATCAACAGAAGATGTCGATGATAATATTTGATAAAAATAGTAGTAGATCATAAAATTATAAAGATCAAATATATATCCAGGCTCAGTAAATAATACTCCCTCTGGGGCGTTACAATCGTCGTTCTACACCCCAAAAGCAGTCCCCCAACAAATGTCGTTCTCGGATCCCCAGACTGGAGAAGACGAGGGTGCCCCTGCCTGCGCGGGTGACGACGACGGCTTGGCTTGGCTTCGTTCCCTCTTTTTGTGTTTGAATCTGAAATTTGCGGGGGAACAAAAGCTTTTCCTTTTTCAATTTTCATTTTCCCTCTCTTGTGTTTGAATCCGAAATTTGCATGGGAATGGAAGCTTTTCCTTTTTCAATTTTCATCTTCAATTTTCATTTTCTCTCTCCACGGGTTTCAATTTCTGGAGAGTGCTGATTTGGTTTTGGTGTTGGAATTGGAATTGGAATTGGAATTGGAATTGGAATTGGTTTGATTTTGGTGTTGGAATTTCTGGAGGGTTCTGATTTGGTTGGGTTTGTGTGGAGGAGAGAAGGAAGAAGGTGAACAGAGGCGAGGAGGAAGAAGGTGAACAGTAAAGTTGTACCAAATTAATTATAATGGCATAATGATAAATTAGAGTTTTCTATTTATTTATTCGGTTCGAGCTAATCTGGACGAGAAATTTTGCTCAAAACTGATAAAAACTCGAACAGAAAATACCGAAATGTGAAATAAAATAGAATAAAAGAAATGATACGAAATAAAAATAGAAAAAATACTATATTATCAATAAATAAAAACTTAAAAAGAACATGAGAAATAAATTAATTATTTCGGGTTTGATCCGAATTTTTTATAAAGTAAATAAAGTAAAATTTTATAAAGTAAATAAAGAAAAATTTATAGTTTAAGCCTTTCATTCCAAGTATCAATCGCAAGACTCAACAAGAAAAGACGCAAGATAAAGGACTCAAGAAAGAAAAGAATTAAAACTAAATTATAAAAGAAAGATTAAAGAGATAGGTGTTTAGGAAGCTTGACTCTTTTAATTATAAGACTTAAGAGACTTTAGAATAAAAGACTTAACTTGTAGTTTAAACAAAGGTGGCAGCTCTCACTTGAAATATTTTAAATTCCTCACTTTTGCTCCTTGCTCCTCACGGTTTGGTGTATTTTGGGGTAAGGACTTGTTGGCAATTAGTTATTTTTCCGTTAAGGGCTTTTCTCTTTTCTTGTTTTGTTTTTTATTATTTTTTTTTGGTTCAGGACTTGGGAGATATTTCTCTTGTGAGTGGCTACAGGTAGCTGACAGGTTGTCAAAGCCGTAAAAAATAATAATACAACCTATTGCCTAATGCCCGATGATAACAATATAACTAACAACAAGGGCATTTGTGTCCTATACCCCACCGGGGGGTAAAGCTACCACTCCCACCGTTGAGATAGCCTCAAAGCCATCTGCTCCTTTGTAAGGCTGACGCTGCGATGGTCAACATCAGCGAGGAGGTCTCGCGAAACACTCCGTCATGGCCTCCCACCCCGGGACAAACCCGACACCTCTTGAGAGGCATAGGCGTTGCCTTACCTAGGTAACGTCTACCCCCATATATATGTCTAACGCCACGATACTACCCATCCCACCTAACGGGAAGACCTTGCCCCCTAACAGGAACGTCAACACTTCACAGTCCCGATCGCGCAGAAGTGCTCCACTTCGCCTATAAATACCTCCCTCACCAAGGAGAAAGGTAAGCAGAATTTACTGGCCCAAGCTCTGCCAAATTTACCACAAATACTGACTTAAGCTTCGGAGTGTTTCCGCTGGAGACCCCCTCCGGCGCGTTGCAGGTTCGACGGACCACCGCGGACACTGAACTAGAAAAGGCCCATTCCCCTCCTACCCTTCGGCAGAAGACAAATTCCTATCAAATTGGTGCTTTCATTGAGAGTTTTGGTTCTATTAAGTGAGCATCCTTAATAACCAAGCTCCATTCTTCCCGAAGCTAGAAGGAATATGGCCTCAGATTCAGATCTCACGTCGTCCCAACCCTCCAGCATCCCATTCGACAGTCGTCGACGACTCTTTGCTTTCGCTACTTCTGATGCTTCTACTGTAATGCAAGAGGTCACTGCAGGAGGATCAGATCCTTCCCCTACGTAAAGAATGAAAATACCCGCATTCCAAATTTGCTTCCCCTTTTCCCACATAGCGGGACCCAGCTATTCTACCCCCCAAGCGAGGGGATCTGTGGTCGGTAATGCAGACTTGCTAAGGAACTTCAGACAAGCCATAGGATGGACCATTGCGGACATTAAGGGCTTGTCTCCAGCATTATGCACTCATCACATCCACTTAGAAGACGCGAGCAAGACCATTCGCCAGCCCCAGAGACGACTTAATCCGCCCATGATGGAAGTGGTGAAGAAAGAGATTCTCAAGTTGTTAGATGCGGAAGTTATCTACCCCATCTCAGATAGCCCTTGGGTCAGCCCTATCCAGGTCGTGCCCAAGAAAACAGGCATAACCATCACCATCGGTCAAGATGGCGAATCCATTCCTACCCGGATCTAGAATGGGTGGAGAGTGTGTATTGACTACTGCCGGCTAAATTCTGCTACCAGGAAAGATCATTTTCCCCTGCCCTTCATCGATCAGATGCTAGAACGCCTCGCCGGTAAAACCCATTATTGCTGTCTAGACGGTTACTCCGGATTCCATCAGATCCCAGTTGCTCCTTAAGACCAGGAAAAGACCACCTTTACCTGCCCTTTCGGGACCTTCGCGTATAGACGCATGCCCTTCGGTCTGTGTAACGCCCCTGCCACTTTCCAACGTTGTATGGTCAGCATTTTCTCTGAACTAGTTGAGGATGGAATCGAAGTCTTCATGGACGACTTCACCGTCTATGGAAATTCTTTTGAAGAATGCATGAACAATCTGAAAAGGTGCCTAGAGCGCTGCATTGAGACGAATCTTGTCCTGAATTTTGAAAAATGTCACTTCATGGTGGATCGAGCCCTGGTGCTTGGTCATGTTATCTCGGCCAAGGGAATTGAGGTTGACAAAGCCAAGATAGAAGTAATAGAATCCCTGCCCTACCCATCTTGTGTCCGCGATGTGAGATCTTTTCTAGGCCATGCCGGTTTCTACCGAAGGTTCATTAAGGATTTTTCCAAGATTGCCCAACCCATGTGTCACTTGCTCCAGAAGGACGTGTCCTTTGATTTTAGCGAGGCCTGCAAAACCGCTTTTGAACTTCTCAAGAACAAACTTATCTCGGCCCCGATTATTCGAGCCCCCGACTGGACACTACCTTTCGAGGTCATGTGTGATGCCAGTAATCAAGCCCTAGGCGCCGTCTTGGGTCAGAAGAAGGATAGGGAGACCCATGTCATCTATTATGCTTCCAAGGTGCTAGACCCGTCCCAGCAGAACTACACTACCACAGAGAAAGAACTTCTGGCCGTAGTCTATGCCCTAGACAAGTTCAGACAATATCTGCTAGGAACCCATGTCCTTGTCTACTCTGACCATTCTGCCCTTCGGTGTTTGTTGACCAAAGCCGATGCCAAACCTCGGCTTATTCGTTGGATCTTGCTCCTACAAGAATTCAATATAGCTATCAAAGATAAGGTCAGAAAAGAAAACCTTGTGGCAGATCACTTGAGTAGACTTCCAGCCCAAGAAGATAATTCGCTTGAGCCAATCCGGGATATTTTTCCAGACGAACGATTATGTCTAGCCCAAGCTGTTTATTCCCCATGGTTTTCCGATATTGGAAACTTTTGTGCTACAGGCACTTACCCAGTTGATGCCACTCCCTCCGAATGCAATAGAATCAGAAGACAAGCAAAATACTACATATGGGATAGTCCCTACCTATGGAAACACTGTTCGAATCAGATCATTCGTAGATGTGTGACCATGGACGAGGTGCCCTCGATCCTTAAATTCTGCCATTCAGAAGGAGGCCATTTCGCGGCCAAGAAAACTGCCCCGAAGTTTCTGGAAGCTGGTCTGTACTGACCCACCATTTTCAAGGATAGTTACATATTTTGCGCTTCGTGCCCCCGATGTCAGGCCACTGGAAATATCGGGGCCAGGAATCAGATGCCCTTGACAAATATTATCGCTTACGAGATCTTTGATATCTGGGGTATAGACTTTATGGGCCCTTTTCCCAATTCCTTTGGCAACATCTACATCCTTCTGGCCGTCGATTATGTCTCTAAATGGGTCGAGGCCAAGGCTACTCGAATGGACGATTCCAAGGTGGTCGTGAATTTCCTCCGCACCAATATCTTCAACCGGTTCGGTACACCTAGAGCGCTGATCAGCGATAGGGGTACCCACTTTTGCAACCGTGTTGTGTCCTCTCTTTTGACAAAGTATGGAGTCCACCATAGAACATCCACTGCTTATCACCCTCAGACTAACGGTCAAGCCGAGGTCTCGAACCGTGAGATCAAATCCATTCTTGAAAAGACCGTTAACCAGTCCAGAAAGGATTGGAGTTTGAAATTGGGTGATGCTCTCTGGGCCTATCGCACAGCTTTCAAGACCCCGATAGGAATGACCCCTTACAGACTTATTTATGGGAAGCCGTGCCATCTCCCAGTGGAGATAGAGCACAAGGCTTTTTGGGCTATCAGAAAAGTGAACACAGATCTAGGCCTCGCTGACCAACATAGGCGCTTGCAAATTCAAGAGCTGGAGGAATTGAGGGATGATGCTTACGAGAATGCCCTGCTCTATAAGGGCAAGACAAAAGCTTATCACGACCGGCATCTTCATCCCAAAACATTCTTAGTCGGACAGCAAGTCTTGTTGTACAACTCACGCCTGCGACTCTTTGCTGGGAAGCTGAAATCCAAATGGTCAGGACCTTTCGTGGTCACGACAATCTACACCCATGGGGCAGTTGAAATCCAGAACCCGGTCACGGGAATCATCTTCAAAGTCAGTGGGCAGAGACTGAAGCCCTTCTATGAAGGTTTCCAGCCCTCGGTTGTTGAGGAGGCTATGATGGATGTCCCACCTGTCCAGACCTAGAGTATCAAAGCACGTCGAGGTCCCGACGAGTAAATGGACCACACTGGAGGCATTTGATATGCCGTCTGAATCATTTCTCTCTCCCTTATCCTCTTTCCACCTTTTTGGATTCTCTGATTTTATTTGATTTTATTTCCAGGTTTTGTTAATTGTATATAATATATCCCTTTCACTTATGATTTTATTCCTTTTATTTAGCATTAACTCACCTTTATTCTCTCTTTTTGTCCATATCTTATATCAACCAACTTCCTTTTTGAAATTTACAAGTTTTTCTCCTTTTCAGGCAGTTGAGATACGCATGGGTCGTCGTGCTCCACGCCCAGGACGCCACGTGGCCTGACAAGCGCAGTAAAGGCAGGCCTCATCAATACAAAAGCTGTGGCATTTATTGCCAGCTGTGATTTCCACTCTCTCTCTCACGCTCCCATATAATTTTCACTCATATGACTTTCAAACCTATCACTTTCACCTCTCTCCCTCACCAAACACGCAACCCTATCCTCTCTCCACCACAATCTCCATCCCCAAGACTGTCTTCCTTTCCTCACCATCAATGGCACCTAAGACTAAAAAGCCAGCCCGCAAGAACGCTGCTGGACCTAAACCGGTGGACACTTCGACCCCGTTCCTTCCAGATCTAGATCCCAGTCAGCTACACCAAACTCAGCCTCGTACAAAACAGTCACACTGCCGTCTGTCAAGCCACGTCCCATTCCCTCTCCTACGGCGGTCTCATCCACAACCGTGGAGCAGATCAGAGAGTTCACTCCGGTGGAAGATGACATAGAAGTCACAGGTTCCATTCCTCCGACCATGATGACCACTAGAGGCGGTCGTATGGTGAAGCTCCCTCCTGGATCGTCCACGGCCAAGTCCAAAACCAAAAAGCTCTCTACATCAGCCAAGCAGTCCCCCCTTGACGCGGCCGTCGATCGTTTCCTATCTCCTCAGCCTGCCTTAACGGTGGAGGAGGTCCTCCAGGACATCCTAGTCTCTGACAAAGAAGCCGAGGTCATGGAGGACCAAGCAGAGACTGGTATTGGCCAGGAGGATGAGGTTATGAAGGAGGGAATGGGAGAAAGTGGAGAAGTTGAGGGAGACGAAGAGGAGGAAGATCTCGAGGCCCAGAAAGCAGCCGCAGCAAGATCAGCGGCTAAGAAAGGGAAGTCCAAAGCTGAAGCCAAGCCAGCTGCAGTCGGTACACCAGTGAGTCTCAAGAGGAAACTTTCAGCCACCAGTGCCGGCAAGCCCTCGAGTTCCAAAAAGCTTCGGGCCCCCGAAACAGATGAGGATGTCGAGGTCGAGATAGCGCCTTCATCTATCCCCAGATCTGGCTCACAACAGGTGACTTCTGACCTTTCCTCACCCCATGAATGGATTGTCTTTAATGATAAACCTTCTCTTGACAAGTTAACCTTGCTGAATTCCAAGGGTGTTAGCTCATGTGTGCGCCTGGATTTTGATTTTCTTGCTAAGATGGGCATTGAGTCCAAGGTCAGGGAGTATGTGGCCAACATTGGTTGGGAGTCTCTGTTCTATTTGGAGCACCCGACCTTTGTTGAGCTTTCCCTTGAGTTTTTCACTACTTCTTGGGTAGATGGCACTTTTAGGCCCAAGGGTAAGGTCGGTCCAAACTCCTCTACCCCTGGTTTGATCAATTTTAGACTAGCCACCAAATGGGAGCATCTAACATTGGGTGAATTTAATTGCTGGTTGGGATTTATCACTAAAGATGAACTGAACACCCCTCTGTACAAGAATGCCTTAACTGTTATCCCGTCTGTTTTTGATGCCACTGCTGCTTTTCGTGAGCTAACCAATAAACCTACTGTTAAGTATGATCCTAAGGGTAGTAAAGCCCATGAAATAGTTGACCCTGCATTGCGTATCCTGCACCGGTATCTATCCCTCACCTTTTCAGCAAGATTTGGTTCCTCGGGACAGATATTTGTGCAGGAACTTTTCTTTTTATGGTGCATGAAACACAAATGTAGGGTCAATCTAGGTTTTTGGGTAGCTTCGGGTGTCTTGCATGTATTAAATGGTGGCCGTGGGCCTATTTTTGGATCCCTTATCTCCCTGTTTGCTGTAAAGATGCGTAACATTGACCTGGCTGCTAGTAACCTTTCTGAGCCCCTGGCATTCAAGGATTTGGATATCCGAACCTTGGATGCCATGGGCCATTTATGTCTCTCACGTGGTGTGTTGAGTTTTTACCCAAGTTGTGCCCCAGCAGCGGAGAAGGTTTTCGGGACCAAGAATGGCGGTATCTTTGAATATCCAGATCTTTCGGACCCCCGCTCCAATGCCATCCCTCCAGCCCCCGAAAATCAAGTGCCCCAAACGGAAGCAACTCGTCAAGGCTAGAATGCAGCATCAGGAAGCCAGCCCCCGACTCCTCTCATCATCTATGACCCGACCCAGACGAGACTTCTCCAGCTTATCCTGCGGGAACTTCAAGCTTTGACGGCTGAAGTTGCCCGCAGAAATTTGCCACCCCAGTAACCCACCCCCGAACAATTTCATCTCTCCAGCCCCGAAAGGGGCACTAAACAATTTTACTATTTTTGCTTTGTACTGTACTTATATTTCTTGAACTCCTTTTTATACTCTCCCCGCATTGAGGACAATGCGCTGCCTAAGTATGGGGAGGGAATTATTTATATGTGTTTTGCCTGTGTGATTGCATGTTTATTTTCACGTTTGCTGCATGATTGCATGATCTTCGGATTTTATTATTTTTAGCCATGAATGCTAGGAAACTTTTCCCACTATCAGTTTTCAAACCCTCATTTTTGGCATGCGTTTTTCAACTTTTGATGCATAAAAGAAGCATGACATCCATAGCACCTATGCCTGAACATGCACTTTTAGACCTGCTAGCCCTTATATCTATATCTAGGCCACGACACCAATAGTCATAATTTGATCCCGTGAGCATATTTGAGCTTTATGCCTTTTTATTTTTGAGAAAAATGCTTAGCTAGGCACAGTCTAGGCTTGCATGATATCCCTGGGTATAGTCACTGTTAGGACATGGGAAAGCTTAGAAATGACAGAAAACTTCACATCAATGTCTCTTTCCTTCTTTTCTCCCATCTCTCTCTCTTTTCTTTTCGAGCCCCCAACATTCCCCTTCTTTTCATACTCTTTCCTAACCATTCGCCTTTTCTTGATCTTTTTCCTTGGCAGGTGAGGTAGCAATTATTGAGGGTAACGTCGAGGGCTAGACACCTAAAGTAAGCAGGCGAGTTTAAGTGTGGGGAAGGAAGACAAAAGCAAAAGACTTCTGAGCAAAAAGCAGGAATCTAGGGCGAGAAAAGCAAAAGCTTGAAAGAGTTTCGAGCCCTAGGCCATTCATACAATTTGAGCCCCAGAAACATTCAAGTGTGGGGAAGCGAAAAAGAAGTCACCATCGATGCTGGAAGCAGATCAAAGGTGAGCGTTGAGCGGAAGATCAAAAGTTTCGTGCCCTGGTAGAATCATCTCGTGCCCTCTCCGGTTTACTCTTTAAAAAAAAACATTTAAATTTAAAAATAAGAGGAGAAGGGCACCGAACGTCCAAGTAAAAGCATCCGCATCTGAAGCCTCAATAAGAAGACTTTCCTGCCCCCAAAAGAAGACCTCTGTCTAGCCCCCGAATCATCTCGTGCCCTCGATGAAAGCTGCTTCGCCACTTCGCTTTTTCCCAGCCAAGGGATCCAACCAGGTTTTGCCTAGTTCCTTTTTTTTCTTTCCTTCTTTTCTCCCCTCATTTCTCTTCTGTTCATCCCCTACTCCTCTCTTCCACCTTTCTAACTCTTTCGATCCCGTTTCTTTCTTCTTGCTGATGCGATGCTTTTCCGATTGTCGATTGCCCATGCATGTGTTCTACAGTACTCGAATTGACGTGCAAACCATGTCTGTGTTGTGTTATTTGCATTCATGAGTGGTAGCCTAAACACATATTTTATTGTGAGTATGAGTGCAAATACACATCTTTGTGAGGGCTGCTGGTGACTAGGCTAGATATGGAAAAGTCTGGTTGATAGGGTCGTTATTCTATCAGCCGGATGCAGGTGTTTCCTAGGTCTGGATGTGTTCTGGTTGGTGTAGCTTGTAGGATGGCGTGCCAATTCTAGGTGTTGGAAATTTATTATGTATGTTTAGGAATGAGGTGACTTTCCAATTTTGTTTATGCTTGAGGGCGAGCATAGGGGCCGTGTGGGGATGTTTGATAGCACGTTTCATGGTCATGATTTTACCTTCTTTTCTAGCCCTTTCGGGGGCTCGAAGTCGCCATTTGACCCTCATTTCACTCTTATTTGCAGATTAGCATCAAAGGAGGGAAAAAGCCGAAAAGAAGCAATTTTAGAGCATTTCTGAGGACTTCCATTTTCCAGGTCTAGAAGAAAGAATGTTGTCAAGACCTCGACGCGAACCAGACCAGTGCGCTATCTCAAGGCCTCGACAGTTCTGAGCCTTCTTCCAAAGAAAGCATCTTCTGAGATCCGCATGGAATCCCAGGCATTTCCAGAAGGCATCAGGCATGTCAGGGATCCCAGAATATTCCTTTTGCAAGGACGTGTGCTGTTACGCCCTCATTGCCCTTAGCTGTTTTTGTCTCCTAGCTAGTTTAGGCTATATAAGCATAGTTTTAGGATTTTTGTAAGGACGGCTGTTCCAAGGATAATTTCTTACATTAGTTTCAGTATTTATTTTCTGGGGATCATCTCCTCTTCTCAATCAAGAGCAGCCATTGTCAACAACTTTCCTCTTCGATTATTAATTAATCTACCGGTTTACTCTACTCCCTTTTTACTTTCTTTAGTTTATCATTACATGATTCTATCTACCTACTGTTTATACTATAGTATGAGTAGCTAAATACCCTTTTCTTGGTGAAGGGTGTTCCACGGGTTGTAGAGTTCGGCTAAGAGGTCTAATGCATGCTTAACATATTCTTTTGTGGCATATAACTGTCTACCGATTTAATTACATGCTTGTCTAGAAATGTTAAGAGCTTGATCATCTTTTAGTATTTCTGCATGAGTAACATCATATTCCAGGGTTATAACTGACGCGAAGCCCTGGAATTAGAGCAGGCACCTAGGGGAGGCAGCGCGAGAGGCCTCACCTAGGGGTAAACAGTTATCTAGGGTATGCGATACGAGTCTGACAAGCTGAGCTATCGCGCCCTAGATCTGTCTTACCTCTCCTTCATGGGCGTTCTGAATTTAGCCTCCCTACTTCGAGCCCGTGACAGGCCGGACGGTCAAGGCTATCTTTTGATGACAAGGAAGGTAGCTGGGAGGATGGCTGAACGTCAAGGTCACCTCATATGTGGAAATGGGGGGTGACTTTTATCTACGAAGGTAAGCAGGGGATGCGGTGTGGAAACGCGGTCCCTATAGCAGATCTGCACATGAGTCTGGAAAACCTCTGCACCGATGACTAGCCGACCTAGAAAACAACCCAAGGGAACACCTTTCGCTAAGATCTCGTCCTATTTGATTAATATCATTTTCACTACTTTTCCTGCATTCGATCTGTTTACATCTCTTGCTCTGGAATACAATTTACATCTCTTGCTCTGGAATACAATTTACATCTCTTGCCCTGGATTACGATTTACTTTCGTGCCCTAGATAAGTACTTTCCAATTCTGTTTTGTTAGCTCCCCTACTCAGCGTTGATTAATTTATTAATCAAAATAAAACCCCCCCTTTATTGTTACTTTGGTTAGATCTGTTGCATATTGCCTTGTCATACTTGTTCACTAGCAATTCATTCCTTCAATCTCTGCGGTTCGACCCTGTCTTGCTCTATACACATTAATTTGTGCATTTAGGCATCAGGATAAATTTAAGTATATTTGAGTGACGATCAAGAGGATTAATCTGAATGAAAACATTTCAGCCATTTTTTAGAAAAAATGCCGAACAAGTGCGCAAGGATGGAGGAACTTTTGTAATTTCATGTAAAATTAGAGATCAGACTATTGAGAATGCATTATGCGATCTGGGTGCTGGGATAAACGTGTTGTCATTAACTATTTCAAGAGTTTAAATATTGGGGAATTAAAAGAGACTAGGGTGGTAATTCAATTAGCTGATAGATCAATTATATACCCTGTTGGTGTTATAGAGGATGTATTAGTGCAGGTTAACGATTTTTTTCCCTGCAAATTTTTATATGGTGGATATGGGTAATGAACATACCTCTAAGTCTACTGAAATATTGTTAGGCAGACCCTTTTTTAGGACTGCTCGAGCAAAAATTGATGTCTTTGGGGGATGTTTGACTTTGGAATTTATGGGTGAAATAATTTCTTTTAATATGCATGACGCGATGAGATATCTAGAGGGTTTGCATTGCCTTAATTTTGTGAATGTTATCGATATTGATGATGAAGATATTTATGAACTTAAAAATACTGAGTCACTTAAAGTACTCTTTCTTCGGTCTAGGAGAGAGCCTGCCGGTGATAATATCAAACAAGTTGTCCAGAGTCGAGGAGGAAAGACTTTTAAGAGTCTTGAATGAGAATACGGAAGTGATAGGTTGGACCATAGCAGACATAAAAGGGATCTCACCCACCATTTGCACTTACAAGATCCACTTGGAGGAGGATAGGAAAACCGTGAGACAGCCACAAAGGAGGCTTAACCCTCCTATGATGGATGTGGTAAAAAAGGAAGTTTTAAAACTTTTAGATGCTAGAGTTATATATCCTATCCTTGATAGTACTTAGGTTAGTCCAGTGCAAGTGGTACCGAAGAAGACAGGGATCACGGTTGTAGAGAACGCTGAAAGGACAGTTAGTCCCCACTCGAGTGCAAAACGGCTGGAGAGTTTGCATCGATTATCGCAGACTTAACTTGGCCACCATGAATGATCATTTCCCTATCCCTTTTATCGATCAAATGCTTGAGAGACTCTTAGGTAAGTCTCACTATTGCTGCCCCGACGGGTATTTTGGTTTTCACCAAATACCCGTTGCTTTTGAGGACCAGGACAAAACTACATTTACATACCTTTTGGGACTTTTGCATATAAACATATGCCTTTCGGACTTTGTAATGCACCTGCGAATTTTCAAAGGTGAATGATGAGCATATTTTCTAAATTTATTGAAAAAGAAATTGAAGTTTTTATGGACGATTTTACCGTTTACGGTAATTCCTTTGACGAGTGTTTAGAAAATTTAGAAAAAGTTCTTAAGCACTGTTTGTAAACCAACCTGGTCTTAAACTATGAAAAGTGTCACTTTATGGTTGACCAAGGTTTGATTCTAGGACACATAGTTTCTCAAAAGGGTATAAAGGTAGATAAGGCTAAGATAGATGTGATTGATTCTTTGCCATATCCTACTAACGTGCGTGAAGTACGCTCTTTCTTAGGCCATGCGGGTTTCTATAGAAGATTCATAAAGGACTTCTCAAAGGTTTCCGCGCCTCTTTGTAGGCTGCTACAAAAAGACGTGGAATTCCAGTTCGGGTCGGATTGCAAGGTTGTATTCGATATACTGAAATAGAAATTAACTACAACCCCTGTTATTAAAGCCTCTAACTGGGATTTACCTTTTGAAATAATGTGTGATGCCTCTAACAACTCTGTTGGTGTAGTCTTAGGGCAGAAGGAAGGACGTGACCCACATGTAATCTATTATGCATCCCGCATGTTGGATGACACACAGAAAAATTACACAACTACTGAAAAGGAGTTGTTTGCTATTATTTTTGCTTTGGATAAATTTCGTGTGTATTTACTTGGAACTAAAGTAATTGTCTATTCTGATCATGCAGCATTGCATTACTTGTTGATCAAGAAGGAAACGAAGCCAAGATTGATCAGGTGGATCCTTCTACTCCAGGAGTTCAACCTGGAAATCAAAGACAAGAGTGGCAAAGAAAATCTTGTAGTAGATCACTTGAGCAGGATCCTCGTTGAACCAGACTCGGAAGCAGTCAAGGAAGAATTTCCTGATGAGGACCTTTTCTTTGCCCTGGGAGAAGGATCTGACGGGAGTCTTATCCTTGCCCTGGTGGAAAGACCATGGTATGCGGATATAGCAAATTTTTTGGCATCAGGTATGTTCGACCAGAATATGACCTACAGAGAGAGGGAAAAGGTAAGAAGGGATTCCAAATATTTTGTGTGGGATGATCCCTATATGTGGAATATTGGGAAAGACCAAGTCTTGAGGAGATGTGTTCTACAAGGTGAGGTTGAATCTATTTTAAGGTTTTGCCATTCAGAAGCATGTGGAGGTCATTTCGGACCAAAGAGAACAACACTAAAGATTCTCGAATCTGGTTTTTATTGGCCTACACTTTTTAAAGATTGCCATTTATATTGCATGAAATGCCCTAACTGTCAAAAGGTTGGCAATGTTTCTGCTAGGAATGAGATGCCTATGAGCCCTATTTTTGCATGTGAAATATTTGATGTATGGGGAATAGACTTCATGGGTCCTTTCCCCAGGTTTGGGAGAAACCAGTACATTATACTTGCTATTGATTACTTATCAAAATGGGTTGAGGCCAAAGCTACTGCGTCCGATGATGCCAAGACTGTTGTTTCCTTTCTAAAGTCTCATATTTTGAACAAGTTTGGCATTCCTAAGGTGATAATCAGTGATAGAGGGACCCACTTCTGCAACAAGGTGGTCACAACCTTACTCGCCAAGTATCAGGTCAACTATAGAGTGTCCACAGCCTACCACCCCCAGACCAAGTTTCCAACCGGGAGGTAAAAGCCATCCTTGCCAAGACAGTGAATCCAAGCAGAAAGGACTGGAGTCAAAGGCTAGATGACGCATTGTGAGCGTACAAAACTGCATGCAAGACCCCAATCGGCACTACTCTATACAACCTTGTATACGGGAAAGCATGCCACCTTCCTGTGGAGCTAGCACACATATTGTTTTGGGAAATCAAGCAAAATAACTTAGAGCTGAGCAGAGATGGAGCAGCAAGGAAGCTCCAACTACAAGAGTTGGAAGAAATGCGCAGAGACGCATATGAGAATTTTGTGCTAATAAAAGATAAAAACAAGAAATATCACGACAGTTTAATTAAGGATAAAACTTTTTATGTAGGCCAGAAAGTGTTTTTATTTAACTCTAGATTTAGGATTTTTACTGGGAAATTAAAATCTAGGTGGATGGGTCCATATATTATTTCTAACGTTTATCCTTATGGTGCTGTAGATATTCAGGATATGAAGACAGGAACGACGTTCAAGGTGAACGGTCAGAGGCTAAAACCTTATAGTGAAGGTTTCCAGAGCTACACGGTGGAGCAAGTTCAAGTCCACCAATTTTTAGAGGAGTGAGGAGGATCACGTCTAGTCCAAGACAGTAAAGAAGAACGCTACATGGGAGGCAACCCATGCGTTTATTTTATTTTAATTCATTTTCTTTATTTTAGTGATTTTTCTTTGAATAAAAACTAAGGAGATCTTATCGGCAATTTGATTGATTTTCTTTCGCAGGAGAAAAATAGGGAAGTAGTTGAAGTTGAAATTGATCTTAACCCAGGTCTAGGAAAGAGTCCATGAGAGAAAGAATCGATGGGCAAAACACGAAACCAAAAAGCAGATTCGTGAGAGAGAAACTCACCTCATCATTATCTCTCCAACGATAATATAATTTATTCAATAATATATCCGTTACCCACTCAAATCAAAACTCCTCCTTTATCCTAAATTGCTCAATTCTCCCAATTAAACCAAAACTCTTCCTCCTTCTCTCCTAAATACAAACCTAATCTCTCAAATTAGCCATCATCATCTTCTCCTCTCATCCCTCCCAAATCAAGCAACTCATAATAAAAAATGGTGCTCACCAGAGCTAGCAAATCCACAAAACCCTCTTCAAGCAAAACTACCAAGCGAGTGCCCAAATCAAAACCCAAAACCAAAGTCGTACTCGTTACCACTCCACCACCATCACCGCCGGTTCCACAACCACTAGTGGATGACGCTGAAGAGGAGTATTACATCAACTGGTAGAACACTCTGACCAGACCCTCTCACCCAACACCGCCTTCATCTCCTCCTCGGGTTAGAGACGCCACACCACCACCATAACCAGAAAACCCAACCTCGGTTCCCTCGCTGCCACCAGTAGAGCAATCGCTACCACTGCCACCCACAACCACGGTGGCCGACGAAGCAAGGCAGGTGGATCTCAAGCCGATTGAAGAACAGGTACCAGAACCTCACATTCTAGATGCACCAGGTCTAGGGGAAGAGGAAGTTCCAAAGGTGGTGCCACCATCTGAACCGGTCATCCACCCAACACCTGATTCACCAGAGTAGTCTTCCACCAGCTCTGGTGAAGAAACCGCCTCAGACCCCACCTTCAAGGCAAAACCAACCGAGACGGTTGATGACTCAGAAGAGGACTCGACCGAGATCCCCCTTTCTCGCCTGAGAAAAGGGAAGAAGAAGGTGGATGAGGGTAAAGATATCCAATAGACTAGTGTGGGGGTGAAGAGGAAGACACCAGAGAAAGCGAAAGATGATGCTTCCATCAGGCCTGGGATAGCAACAAAGAAGGGTAGTGCTGGACAAAATAAAAGAAAGATGGCCAGAGCCAACGTGGCCTTGACCATGGAGGAAAAGAAAAATATCCACATACCTTTCGGGAAGGTCCAGACGCCTGGACTACCACCTCAGCCACCAGCGGTCCCGATGGAGCAGCAAGGACACGTGAGGGTAAAGGGCATAACCAAGGGAGGACAAGCACCGAAATAGGTAAAATCAGCACTTGAGAATCTCAAGGGCTGGTTGCGCTTTCATGATTTAGAATCTACTGAGAGATTATTTGATAAATATGATTGCAATGTGACTGCATGTGCTCAATTTGATTATCAATTGTTAGATGATTTGGATATAATTGACCCCCTTACTGAATTCATCCAAAACATAGGTTGGGAACCACTTTTCTTTCCTAAGTACCCTTATTTTTTTAGAGCTAACCCTTGAATTTTATTCATCCTTTTGGTCAAGCTCTAAAAAGAAAAAGTCAGTAGGTGCTAAGGAAGTTAATTTCAGATTAATGAATCAATATTCCCACTTAACTATGGATGAATTCAATGTGTTTATTGGCTTTGTTACTAAAAATGATTTAAGTTCTGATTGGTATGTGAGTTGCCTAAGTGAGTATCCAGAATTTCCAACTTTTGATAAACATGATGCATGGAAATAGTTGACTAAGAACCCTGCTGCAATTTTTGATGACAGTCATGCAAAGGCTCATGCCATTATAGACTTGTCACTTAGGATTATTCATAGGTTTTTAGCTATAACTTTTTCTGGTAAAACTGGAATTTCTGGTCTGATTTCAAAGCAAGAATTGTTCATTTTGTGGTGCATGGTGAACAAACATAAACTGAACTTAGGCTACTGGTTTTGCAACCAGGTAAGAACTGTTAAGAACAATTTGCCAATGGGATCATTTATCACTTCTCTTGCTGTGCAACATAGGGGCCTAGACATAGCTACTTGTGAGTTGTTTAAATCTTCAGATTTAAGAGTCTTAGATTTAAAGTATTTAGATGTTATTGGTTACTTTCACCTGGACAAAAATCGTGTAGTATGCAGCAACACAGGTTTCACTCTAGTAGTAGACCACATTTTTGGAGCCAAGAATGGAGGGATCTATAGGTTTGCAAAGGATGATGAAGCTGCAGAAAACACAAAAACTACCCAAGCACAAGAACAAGCTCTTATCCCAGATCAATAAGGGGTGCCACTCTAAATGACCAGGCAGCCAGGTCTGGGGAAGAGCTGAGGGTGATTAGAGAGATGCTGATGAAATAGGAGGATCAACAACAACTCCTGATGAAGATGGTAGCAGAGCAAGGTGCTCAACTGAAGGAGCTTATGGAAGAGCAGAAGCATACCAATGCCTCGCAAAGAGAGCTCTTAGAGAAGTTCGTGCAACAATCACCATTCCCACCCAACCCATAATTTGCCCGGGTACTTTCTTTCCTTTTTCTTTCTTCTATTTTATTTTTAGTATGCATCTTTTCCCTTTCCCACACTTTGAGGACAAAGTGTCTTCTAGTGTAGAGGAGGACTTTTTATTATTTGTGTTTGGCATGACTGTTTTGATTATGGTTTTGTTTGAGTCAGTTTTTCATTTTTTTATTTCTTTTCTTTGGTCTTATGTATGCATGAATTTTTGTTCTTATTTTTGTGCATTCTTTTAGGTAGATAGTTATGCTTTGTGTACATCAGTCCCTAGTTTTTAACTTAGGCTGTGTAGTTCACCACTGAAAATACAATCATACACTTGTTTGGTCAAATCAATGCTTTAGTACCAAGGGAGTGAATGAGCATAACATGATCAATGCTTAAGAGGCATATATCCTAATGCTCTCAGAATATTAACTATCCACATGGTTTAAAAGACATCTAGCTAGAGTCTGAAATATAATTGAGGTGATAGAACTAGCTGCTTTTGATTCGAGTATGTGCTTAGTCCCCATCTGTTGGTTTGTGTAATGTTTAAGTGCTAAATGTCAGGAAGGAAGAGCAGAAAAATTAGCAAAAGTGAAAGTTCTGGGAGTTGGAGAGCCCAAAAAGAACAAAGACTGCTATAAATTGAAAGAAATTCTGCCTACAAAATAAAAAATAAAAAGGGCAAGAAATTGACGGTGGTTAAGTCAATAAGAAATGAAAAATTCTGCCATGCAATAAGAATGACAATAAAAGCAAAGTGGTTTAATATTATGATGGAACTGCACTGTTGTATACTCGAGTCTGTAGTGATGTTTTGTCCCTTAATTATTGCTTAAGACTCAGAGCTGGACGTCTTGATACCATTTGGATGGGGTATGTTTAGGGTATTGATCGGTCCTTGATAGTCTAGCATTGATTTGGTGATTGAAGTGTCTAGGTAATTTCAGTGGTGAGGAGTGTGGCTGAATGAAGAACTCTAGGGTCTTGATGTCTGTTTGTTTTGTTTTGTTTGGATTTGTTTTATTTTGATGCTTGGGGGCAAGCATAGGTTAGTGTGGGGGATTTGGCTGGAGTGTAAAATGTCTATTATTCATCATCCTTTTATGCCTATTTTAGGATGATGATACTGCTAAATGATGAGTTTTTCACTCCTTTTTACAGAACCAGTGGTTGTGAAGCGGATTATTCAAAAGGAGCTAGAAGAACCTATTTTAGAGTTGTTTTGGTGAAAACGGAGCTATTCTATCCCAGGCCTGGGATAAGGCGAGGAATCGTTGTGCGTTGACCAGAGTCAACTGAATTAATGAAGCCGAGCTAGGCTTGGGCCGCGAGCTGAACCTTAGGCGCGAGCTGTCATCTTCCAGAAGGAAAGAAGTCCTTCAGCTCATAGAACTCCTTCTTGAACTGCACCTCTCCGATTTCTCTTTAGAAAATATTTGCAAACAATATATTTGATTTGATTTTATCCTTATCGTTTTAGAATTTTGAACAACTAGGTTTTTATTTTAAATAGTCGACAAGGAAAAGAGGTCTGTCTCTTCTTCCTCGGTTCTTCTTCTATTCGACTACCATTGTTGCAGCTTGCACTTTAGTTTTTATTTTTTTTCCTAATTCAATTCCAATTTTAGTTTATTTCTTTATTTCTTTATTGTTATTATTACTATGTCTATTCTAGGCTAAACGTCTTCTTCTTGGTAAGGATTCTCTGCCATGATTCATAGGTTGTGTTAGCACTTCACACACTCTATAATTATATTTCTACCCTTTTTGATAACACGTTAGTTTATTCCTGTTTTGTGTAAAGCCTGATCAACTTCACTTAAACTTGAATGATTACAGTCTTTTCTGGAGACTTTGGAGTCTATATTGTAAAAAGAAATATGAAGGCGACTAACTGGTTGACGGTTAGAAAAATGGTAGGATCTGGTTTATAGGAGTAGACACGTCTCTCTCCCTGGCCTGGGATAAGGCCTCTCCCCATGTCTATCAATTGCTCAATTAAATTCTATAGAGTGTCTCTTAGGGTTATTGAGTTGATTAGGAATTTCTGATAGAGTATCTCTTTGGAAGTCTTGTGTAGGAGGAGAGCAGGAGATCTAGGTGACCAATACATGATCTCTATAGTCATCCTATAAATATGGTGTCTAATACATTTGCATTAATGATTAACCTACACGAATCATGGGCTAGATAGAATCCTTACTGGGAAGTCTTTATCATTTGTTACACACATTCAATTTGTTCATTGTTTTTATTTATTTTATTTCTTTAATTATTTGCATTCAAACAACTATCATTGGTATTAACCACCCTTCGTTTTACATTATAGAGAACTGAAATTGTCCACTGAATCCCTGAGGAACGATCCTTTTACCACTTGCTACTATTTTCTATTGCAGATGCATGGTGAATTGTATTCTATTTAATTTTGACAGTTTCAGCAACCATTAGTATCCGGCACCATGATACTCCACTCACTGGAGTCCTGCACCGCCACCTCCTCCGTCGCGTCCTCCGCTGATCTCACATCAGTAATTGAATCTTTGACGATCATGTTCATGGAATCATCAAATTCTCTCCATTTGAGAGTCGTCCGAGTAGTCAACGCTCTCCATTTTCTAAATCGCAGCCGCTGTATTCCTAGATCTACTTTTTTGGTGAAAAAATTTATTTAGTAGGGAAGGAGAAGAAAATGGACAAGGGAGAGGAAAAATTACTACTTCACGATTTTCCCTAGCAAAATGCCCAAGATTTGAAATCAAACGGAAATGGGTAAAGGAATGGCAGACGAAGAGAGAGAGAGAGAGGCTTGATTTGGAGATGGACTCCGGAGCTTCTACATCGAAGACCCTCTCCAGCGCATTTCAGGAGATCGTGACAAGCAAAATAATCACCTAAGCCACATTAACAAGCATTGACCTTACAAAAAGATCCCTACCTAGGATTTATACGTATCAGGGACTATTATGATTGTCCAATGATGGCGGTGGCGGAAGCGGCCGACCTCTCCCTTTAGGATTTTGCCCTTCGTCATGTTCATAATATCTTCTCTTGTAATTCTTACCCATAACTTTGCGGTGGTCTTTCCTAGTTTTCACGCCGTACTTGCCCATGTACCTCTCCCCCATGATTCGATCAAGTGAAATGATGAGATGTTTGCATTCGTCAATCGTGTATCCACCCCCCATTGTGAAATTTACAAAACTTGTTAGAGTTTCGGAACTTGAGCCTCATCTTGGGGGCATATCGTATATGATAGTTTCTAGCTTCTACAACTGCGAGAGCCTCATCCCTTGTAATAGTTAGAGGATTTCCAATCAACATAACTTTAGGGTCATAAGCCTTTGCCCAGAAAGCCTTTGCTTGGTCATGGGTATGGTAACTAGATGGCTCGTTCGTAGGGTTGGTTCGGATATGTTTTAAATGAACAGGCATAGGACGCCAAATTTCAAGCCTAGCTCGGCTCGTCAATGTAAAAGGGTTGGGCCTGGGCTCTCCGATTTTAAGCTTGGCCCGGACCGTGTCACATAATTATTCGTTATATATACATATAAGTATATAATCTGATTTGATAACTTCTAATTTCTAAATAATTAAATAAATAAATTTTAGAAATGTGGCTTGCGTTTCTATTATCAATGTCATGCATTCCTTAGATTCTCGAATTATCTGGTTGAGATTATTACCTTTTTATTTTATTCTGTTTCATTAGTCAGTCATGAGTTGTAGAGATAATAACATCATATTTGCCTTGGTTAAGTATCAATTGGGATTGTTAGATTAAAGTATTACGTTTATTATTTTGAACTTGTGAAACTCGGTTTGTACGAATATTTTGATTTAAAATTTCTAGTTGATATACAAAAATTGTCAATTTTGTTCTAATTACATAAAATTAAACGGACATGCCCAATAAGCCAACGGGCGGCCAGTTTAGTAAGAGGGTTGGGTTTTGGCCATGCAAAAGTACGCATGCTTATTTTCGATAAAAAATTCGGTTCAAAGAGTTTAGCTCCACACTTCGAACGTAAAAAGGTTGTTTTCTATGGAACCTATTCCATCGAAAGCAGTGTGACAACCTTTTTCATCACTAAGCATTGAAATTTCATGGCTAAAAGGTTATCAATAAAAAATAAAATAGTTGGGACAAAATCTATCCAAGCTTAAAGATTAAAAAAAGAAGTTTAGAGGTCAAAATATTAATAAAAAATTAAGCCAGAAAGTATCGTCAATGGCATTTTATTTGAGAGGATTTTTTTAATTTTTAATTTTTTTTAGAGTGAAAGGGTTTTAAATTAAAGCTTACAAAAGCGAGGTTGAAAACAACCCAACACTATCTCCGGAATGATATCATAATGTCTTAAATGATATTTTATTTTAATGTTTCATTTAATCACCACTTATATTAATTTTTTATTTAGTTACCCATTATATTTATATTTATGTTATTTCATTTATGCACCTTCCTGCCATAATTGAATGATGTGACATGTGCTACATCATTAAGTGTGTTAATATGGTACGTGTGTGTTAAGGTATAGGCCTTGGTGCTCAAGCCTAGCCTTAACATAGGCCCTGAGACGCGACAAAAGCGCATGGATTTGACGGATTGTCCCTTATCGGTTATGTGAAGGGAAGTCTTTCCGGGGTGTGATAGCTCTCCACCTTTCCCTAGGTAAGATACAAGAGTATGCTTGTTTAAGTGAACTTCTCCTATGCAAATGCGACATAGATGTGCGAGCGAGTGTTCCGTGTTATGGAATGGGCGCTGCCATGATGGCCACTTCTAGCTAAGTCCGAGTTGAGAGCTAGTAGTGCACAATTAAGAAAGGGCCGATGATACGATCCTAGCCACGAGGCTAACCCTAGCGCGCACCCAACGCGCACACGCCTTGCGACCAAGGCCAATCAGCCCAAAGCATCGAGCCCAATACGTTCCAAAGCTTAAAGAGAGGTTACAACAACCTCTAGACATGGAAACTAGGTAAGGATCATTGCTGGATCAAGTCCTTAGACAAAGGATGACATGGAAGGTGGCTTGGAGGCTCTTAGGGCAAGACTTTGCATCCGACCAAGCCATGACATGGAAGCGAGGCTTCCATCAAAGATCCAACATATGTACAAGACCTATTGGGATCTTAGGAAGGCTGTGTCCAAGTTTCAGAGCATTTGGACGAGTATATCTCAAGAAGGTTCGAGATGACAATCAAGCATGCAAGTGTCCTAAGAGCAAACATGACGGACAACTTCGTCGGACCATATCTCGATCATCAGAAGTCAGAATCATGCGATCTTTATCAATTATGAAACCTCATGATGTCTTCTTAATTTTGTCCAAAATTCAGATCAAAATTAAGAGCGGTTTGTTTGTTATGGGTCGTTACATTTTTGCTGACAGCAATCCTACGCGGATGAGGACTTCAAAACGCGTCCGTCAACGCCAACGACCATTCTTCATACCATTCAGGCCCGGAACGGGAAGAGGAGCACCCTCCTACTATTTTTGGGTCTTAGCTATCGAATGAGACAAGTTTCAGCCCAATTGGACAAGCCAATCAACAGTTAGGGCGGGGAGACATTTTGGAGCGCAGTGTGAACGCGAGCAGCCCGCAACTTGGAGAATTCGGCCCAAACCTTGGCCTGATGATGCGAATGCTTCTACGAAGTTCTAGAAGGCTTTATTTGTATTTATTAATTAGTTTTTACAGTTATTAGACTAGTAGAAGTTCTATTTCGAAGTTACTTAGGAGTTCTAGTTAAAATAGGTTTTCTAGTCTTAGTTAAACTTGTATTGTTTATGCCTATTTAAAGGCAGCCGCTTGGCTTAATAAAATAAGATCTTTTTCAGCCAAACACTTGCGTTAATTGATCTCACTAAGAACCTTGAATCCTTTGAGTCCGAACACTCGAAGAACAACTCAAGTAAATCGAAAGTTCATTCTATTGTTCGCCTATCTAGGTTGCTAACCTCACCAAGGGTTAGAGGGTTAGAAGTTCGAGCAAGATGCTTGATTGTGTAGCTGGGTTGGTTGGATAATCACGTCCAGCAGGGTCAGCGCAAGATTGAGTTACTATTCCGCACGAATCCACTCTTGGACAACGATCGCTTAAGGAGAAACGATTCACGCCTAGTGAGGATCGTATCAGTTGGTAGCGGAGCGAAGGCCGTTCAAGTTTGGTACGTTATCTGTTTTCATTAAATCATTGTGTCAATTTACTCTAGTCCGGAGTCAATCACCCTTCACCCATTTAGTTATTTTCGTTTTTAGTTGAGTCGGTTTAGAAATCAATTTTCTAAATCAAGTTTTCCTTTGCGTTTGTGTTTTTATTTCGACAAATCTAGTCCGATTTGTTTGTCTTATGTCTACCAAATAGAGTCACAAAATAGTCCCCCAAAGTGTCAAAATAGAGTCACAAAAATCAGTCCCCAAAGTGTCAAAATAGAGTCACAAAAAATTAGTCCCCCAAAGTGTCATCAAAGTGTCACCAAAAATAGTCCACCAAAAGTGTCAGTGTAGAAATCGTATTTCAATACATACTTGTTGAAGTCGGATTTCAGTAAAAGAGAGTCCGTTGGAAAGCTGTGTCTGTTAGGAATCTGAATAAAAAAATAATCAAGTGATTTGGACACCGGAGTCAAAAGTTACAGCCAAAGTCCCAAGACGTGTTCCTTTAGTCGTTGTTTCTTAGAGTCAGAAAATTCTGGAACCGAAACACAAAATCAATATATAGGAGGCCAGTCCAGAAAATTCTGAAATTTTTATACAACATACTTGGAGCTGTTACGGATCTATTGCAAAAAGAATCGCGCAATTCGGAGATCAGACGTGGAAGATATTGATTTTACAAGTTGCAGACACAAGTTGTGACCGAAAAACGCAATTTTTAAGTCATGTCAATATCATCTATGGAGAGAGCGAGGTATGAGGCAGTGGACAGGAGGAGAAGGGGCCAACATGAGTTTGATATGTCTAGCCCAAGACATGAGCCAAGGATACACAAGCGTGAGACATCATGGCACGCAAGCGAGCAAGGGCATGCACTACCATGGTTCAAAGAGAGAGCAGAACGCAAGCCCTATTGGCACACAGACAGATTGGAACGCGAACCACCTTGGCATGTAAGTAGACCCAAACGCCAGTCACAAAGTAAGCGTTTATGAGGAGGTTACGCATGAGAGAGCCTATGAGAGGCTAGGGCAGAATGTTAGGTATGAGAGGATGGAGACACCACCAGCATTCATTCCAAGGAAGCCCCCGGTTAGCTTAAAGGCCAATGACGGAACCTCGAAGGAGATGTCATGGAAAGAATTGGTTAATCGCCTCAGAGAGAAAGTTGAAGAGATGGGTAAGGCACTGGAACAAAAAGGAAGAGAGGACTGTGAGTTGGCTATGTCGAGACCAAGTCATGATCCGGAGGTAGTCAAGGGAACAAATCCATCACCGAGCGCCCCATGTTTAGAAGAGAAAATAAATAAACAAAACAGCCCCCATGAAAAGAGTGAGCATGGGTTGAAAGAAGAGAATTGTACTCATAAAAAGGACGAGTTGAGTGAGAGTACCGAAGGGAGAGAAAGTGGAAACGCATTAGTAGTGCAAGAGATTGTTCTTGGCAAAAAGAGTGAAGCTTTGCCGAAGCAATTGAATTTTACTAACCCTTATCCAATTGTTTTCTCTTCTTCTATTTCATATTCTTTAGGGAAGATAAAGAAAGAAGTTATTAAGGAGGATGAGTCCCCTAAGCTACTGCAATTAGAGGGAAGTAATGAGAGAGCTTGGAGAGCGAAGTGTTATTCGTTGGTTTGCAAGTTTGAGTTGTTTAGTGAATTTTCACTTATGTTTACTTGCAACCAATGCGGCTTTGATTTTTTATTTATGGGTTCATAGAATCCTTGGTGTTTGGAGTACTTGGGAAGTATAAGAGTTCACAAGGAGTTGATGATAGCACAAGGGCAAGCCGTGGTACACATGAAAGGTTTGAGTGTTCCTTATGAGACTAAGGGATACTTAGAAAGATTGAAGCGGTTCTTGAAGGTTGTTGATAGAGGAAGGATGTTCTTACACCAGCCTTGGTTGCCTACTCAAGTCAACAAGTCAGCTGCCATAAGAGACGTTGGTTTAGCCCAAACCACCGCCACACACATAGACACCACCGCCGAGTTGGATGCCTTGGGTATTTCCTATCATTCTTATGTCTCCTTTGCTGTTTCTAATTTTGAGAGTGTTGCTTCCATTGAGAGAACAGATTCGAGGGCGAATCTTTTCGAAGGGAAAGGGAATGATACGATCCTAGCCACGAGGCTAACCCTAGCCGCACCCAACGCGCACACGCCTTGCAACCAAGGCCAATCAACCCAAAGCATCGCGCCCAAGACGTTCCAAAGCTTAAAGAGAGGTTACAACAACCTCTAGACATGGAAACTAGGCAAGGATCATTGCTGGATCAAGTCCTTAGACAAAGGATGACATGGAAGGTGGCTTGGAGGCTCTTAGGGCAAGACTTTGCATCCGACCAAGCCATGACATGGAAGCGAGGCTTCCATCAAAGATACAACACATATACAAGACCTATTGGGATCTTAGGAAGGCTTTGTCCAAGTTTCAGAGCATTTGGACGAGTATATCTCAAGAAGGTTCGAGATGACAATCAAGCATGCAAGTGTCCTAAGCGCAAACGTGACGGACAACTTCGTCGGACCATATCTCGATCATCAGAAGTCAGAATCATGTGATCTTTATCAATTATGAAACCTCATGATGTCTTATTCATTTTGTCCAAAATTCCGATCAAAATTAAGAGCGGTTTGTTTGTTATGGGTCGTTACATTTTTGCTGACAGCAATCCTACGCGGACGAGGACTTCAAAACGCGTCCGTCAACGCCAACGACCATTCGTCATACCATTCAGGCCCGGAACGGGAAGAGGAGCACCCTCCTACTATTTTTGGGTCTTAGCTATCGAATGGGACAAGTTTCAGCCCAATTGGACAAGCCAATCAACAGTTAGGGCGGGGAGACATTTTGGAGCGCAGTGTGAACGCGAGCAGCCCGCAACTTGGAGAATTCGGCCCAAACCTTGGCCTGATGATGCGAATGCTTCTACGAAGTTCTAGAAGGCTTTATTTGTATTTATTAATTAGTTTTTACAGTTATTAGACTAGTAGAAGTTCTATTTCGAAGTTACTTAGGAGTTCTAGTTAAAATAGGTTTTCTAGTCTTAGTTAAACTTGTATTGTTTATGCCTATTTAAAGGCAGACGCTTGGCTTAATAAAATAAGATCTTTTTCAGCCAAACACTTGCATTAATTGATCTCACTAAGAACCTTGAATCCTTTGAGTCCGAACACTCGAAGAACAACTCAAGTAAATCGAAAGTTCATTCTATTGTTCGCCTATCTAGGTTGCTAACCTCACTAAGGGTTAGAGGGTTAGAAGTTCGAGCAAGATCCTTGATTGCGTAGCTGGGTTGGTTGGATAATCACGTCCAGCAGGGTCAGCGCAAGATTGAGTTACTATTCCGCACGAATCCACTCTTGGACAACGATCGCTTAAGGAGAAACGATTCACGCCTAGTGAGGATCGTATCAGTCGAGGTTGGTTTCGGGTTGCGAGCGTTGCTAAGAAAGTTCTATCTAAAGGTTCGAGATCGGATGAAGGCCTTGCCCTAGGCGAAGGGCAAGCATATCTCAGCCTATGATATGGTCAAGCGTTGCCGAGAGGCGTGAGCGAGCATGGCCGAGAGGCACGAGAGGGCGTGACCTCAAGACGTGGAATGTGGTTGAGAGTTACATGCGAGCTTGGGAGAGACTAAGCCAGTGTGTCTCCAAGGATTGCAGAAGTCTTGCTTGTCATGCATGTAAGTGATGGTCGAGGACAAGAGAAGCTTTACTACGAGATGTGCACGAGCGACCTTGGTGATGGTCGTGAGTATCGAGGCCTAGCCTTAGTCGGGCGTGTGCGCGAGAGTAGAGAATGGCTTGGGCGTTAGTCTTGGATTCGACTAAGCCTTAAGTGACATGCATGAGACGAAGTTATATGACGATTCTTGAAGATTACTGTCAAGGACTAAGAAAAGGCTGACCTAGATGCGGGATCTAGGCGCCGCACGGGCCTGGAAAAAGGTAGGGTTGTGACAGTGTGGCAACAATCGATGATGTAGCATGACACATGTAAGCTTTCTGTCATGACAATAGGGTAATTAAACAAAGAGCTATAAGTATAGGAGGGTATTAAACAAAAAGCCACAATTGTAGAGGATATGTTAGAAAAAATAATATAGGGGTTGATTAAATAAAACATTCAAATCAAAGATGGCCTATTATGATTATTCACGCGTGTTGATTATTTATCAAATAAAAACTCGTTTGGAAATGTAAAAGTAGAAGCAACTATATATGGAATTGCATTGATGCTCAAATCTGCTAGGCCAAGCCCGTGACCTAACCAAGCTGAGTCTCCGTCTTCCATCTCCCTAAGCCATCAACTTGCATCAACCCAGCCGGTTTCAAACCATTAACATGCATTAACCTAGCCGGTTTCAAGCCAGCAACTCTCAGAATTGAGCCAACCATCAGTTGTAAATAGCTAGGGAGGCTGGGGTAGTATGGTCAAAAAATCCTCGTTTTCTCCCCACCAATCATTTTCTTAAGCCACGTACAAGGAGCCAGAACGACGTTTATTAGGAACCGGAGGGAGTATAAATAAATACTAAGATGACAAGAAAGTTGGTAATTATTTTTATTTTTTTGGGTTTCTGCCCACTCTCTGCGTCTGTCTGTACTGGAGTTAATCTGCAAATCTCTGGAATTAAAAAAGTCATTAATATTTTCTAGATTTAGTAGTATAAAATAAAATAATTAAACAATAAATAAATGGATTACTATTTCTTTTTTTCAATTGTTTAGCGCTTCTTCAACTCGCACTCGTCTCTCACTTTAGGGCTCAACCCACTAGACGGAAGCCATACACAGAGAAATAGAAAAACAAGATTTATTAGGTTTTTAGAGTGTGGTTTCGGGGTTTTGGTTTTGGATTGGATTTCTCTGATCCCGAAAAACCATCTCAATCTCTGGATCCGTCCCATCTGTCCATCCAAATCTCTCTCAGGCTCTTCCATTTCCATATCTTGGATCACTTCTTCTTGTTCTTGTTTAATCGATGGCGTCGCCTGGTAATCCGAATCAACAGCAAGGGCTAGGACCAGCACCAGGAGGCGGTGGTGGTTTTGATATGAATAAACTCTTCAAACCTTCTTCAGGTCCACCTCTCAATTTGAT
The DNA here is from genome assembly GCA_963691705.1 of Viola odorata. Lineage (NCBI taxonomy): Eukaryota > Viridiplantae > Streptophyta > Magnoliopsida > Malpighiales > Violaceae > Viola > Viola odorata. Next base: position 45,442,227 of record OY829539.1, on the reverse strand, counting down.
TCAACCCCAACCTCAAACTCCTCAAGGAGTTTCCCCTTCTGCTCCGTCCCCTCCTCCTCCTTCTTCCGCTCCCTCCACCGCCGCTGCTAATCTCACCACCTCCCCGTCTTTCCCTCTACCCTCATCTTCTCCGCCTTATATAACCCCTTCTTCCTCTTATCCACCTCCCTCCGCCCCTTTCCACCACCCTTTCCACCCTCACTACCTTCCCCCTTACCCTTCCCCGCCTCCTCCCCAACTTCAGCCTCACCATCCCAATCATTACTTCCCCAACATCCAGCACCAGAATCGCCCTCAGTCCCCCATCTCCACTTACCCTTCTCCTCCTACTCCTCCACCGCTCTCCCCTGTTAATTCCGGTGGAGCTGTCCTCATGGACATCTTGACTAACCAAAATCAGAACCAGAACCAGAACCAGCACCAACAGCAACAGCAGCAGTCTCCTTTCTCCACCACTCTCAGCGGGCCTTCATCTGCAACTTCTTCCACCATGCCTTCCGCTCCGCCTGTTAGTTTGGCATCTCCAACACAGCAGTCTAGCCCTACCCCTATCAGGATGCTCAGCACCAAGCTCCCCAGGGGCCGCCATTTGATTGGAAACAACGTTACCTATGATATTGATGTCAGATTGCAAGGTGAGGTGCAGCCCCAGCTCGAAGTCACTCCCATTACTAAGTATGTTTCTGATCCTGGCCTTGCACTCGGCCGCCAGATTGCTGTCAATAGAAATTACATATGTTATGGACTCAAGCCTGGAGCTATTCGTATCCTCAATATCAATACTGCCCTAAGATCCTTGCTTCGTGGCCACAACCAGGTTAGTTATCAATACTGCTTATACAAATGCTATTCCACTCTTGTTTTGTGTTGTCCACTTCAACTGCCATTGGTGATGTGCAAGACCGCAATATCTGAAAGATATTTAACTATGACATTGTATGTTACTCTAATATAGTGATATTCAAGTCCTTTGGGATGAACTCTCTATTTTGACAAGGATTTTTCTTTTTGTTCTCAATTTATGTCAACCAGTTATAGCAGTTGTATAGGCTCTTTATATTAGTTTCCCAAAACCAAGTGCAGCAGGTGCTCAATTAAACAAATCAGGGGAGAAGAATTCCAACTCCATACAATGTGGCAGTTGATGACTCCCATGTTTGCTCCATTATGCATTTCACCTTATACATGATTCTCTCCATAGTGTTTGGTTGCTGTTTGAGTTATTTTTCATTTTCTCTTTGTTTCTTTTAGATGAGGTTCATTCATGTCTGCTACCTATAGTTGGTTGGTTGATTGCTTAAAAGAACAAAAAAGTTCCCATGATTTACACGCAATAAGATTGTATTTTCCTAAACACATTTAACTGTTTTCATTCAATTTCATTTGTTTATTTATGCAAGATAGATCCTGACTTGTTATTTGGCATGATGAGAATTTACCATTTGGTCTTCGTTATGGTGATAATTAATTATCTGTATATATGAGAAGTTTACTTTTAGGCTTGCTGAAGTTATTTCGTTGCATTTTCTGACTTAATATGTTCAAGTTTTCTTTGTTACCTTCTGCTCTTTGCTGCTGTTTGAAATTTTTAATAGTCGATAAGTTTGCTTTGGTTTCTTTGAAAGAGAGTTCAATTCCTACTGCTTGTGTTTGACAACTCCACTGGTTTGGGTATTTTCTTGCCATGTGCATATTTTGTTTTGCATTGCGATGAATCTTGGTAATTTGTTCAAATAATAAGTCATTACTTTGTAAGTTTATGCTTCGCCAACCCTCTTTAAGACAGCACTCTTTCTTGTTGTTTGATGCTGGTTATTCAGAGTTCATTTACATTAACAACGCACTTGAAAATCAGATATTCATGTCTCCCTTCCTTAGTCATCCAATTTTTTTTTTTATTGTGTAGAAAGTATCAGATATGGCTTTCTTTGCTGAGGATGTTCACCTCCTGGCCAGGTAAAATTTCTGCAGTGTGATTTTATTTTTTTGATTTTAAGTTTATAAAAATCCTGCTAAATCATTTTCTTACAGTGCATGTATTGAAGGACGCCTTTTTGTTCGGAAGGTCAATGAGGGCCCTGATGAGGATGATAAACCTCAAATTTTTGAAAGGATTATTCTGGCTCTTCAGATAAATTCAGAAAGAGAATCAGTCCATCCACGAGTGTGTTGGCATCCTCACAAGCAGGTAAGATTAGATTCTGGTGTAATCTAAGTTTTGCAGCGGCTGCATTGACACATTTTTTAGGGGTTTGATCTATGATTGTTAGTTAAGTCTCTGCAATGCCCAAAATATGTTGCAGGAAATATTGATGCTTGCTCTTGGAAATCATATCCTGAAAATAGATACCAACAGATGTGGAAAGGGGGGAGGATTTTCAGCAGAGCAACCTCTTAAGGTTTCCATTGACAAGCTGATTGATGGGCTTCAGCTTGTTGGTAAACATGATGGTGAAGTTACAGAGTTGTCAATGTGTCAATGGATGACAACCCGTTTGGCTTCAGCATCAACAGATGGCACGGTTTGTTGTTTCCTTTTTGCCCACTTTGTTGCTTGTTTTTTTAGTTTATGTTTTCATCTCCACTTGTATCTTCTCTTGTATTCAGCTTGTAAAGTCTTGAACAAAACCTGCAGCTTCCCCAGCTCTAAGTCTATGTAGTATTTTTTTAAGTCCAAGGAAAGAGTCTTCTGTCTAGGAAAAATGTTTTCTTAGCTCATGTATTAGTGTGAAGTGATTTGTTCTTTAATTTTCATTTTATGTTGTTACACACCAAGTATTTTGTGTCTGCTGCAGGTTAAAGTCTGGGAAGATCGAAAGGCAATACCACTTGCGATACTGAGACCGCATGATGGTAACCCTGTAAACTCTGTGGCATTCTTGACCGGACCTCACCGCCCTGATCACATTGTTCTTATAACTGGGGTAGGCCTTTAATCTTTTCCTTCATGTGGAAGGTTGTTCGTAGTTGTTTTGCATGTGACTTAGCAAGTTGTCAAAATGGATGCTGTCAAAGCTCATATTGGAATCTAGTCCATTGGTGTGTCTTTCATTATGTTGGTTCTCCATGTACTTGTGATTAAAAGTTAATTATAATCTTATTTACAGGGACCACGAAATCAGGAAGTGAAGATATGGGCATCTGAAAGTGAGGAGGGATGGTTGTTGCCCAGCGATGCTGAATCATGGCAGTGTACTCAGACATTGACCTTAAAGAGTTCTTCTGAATCTAGCGTTGGAGATGTGTTCTTTAATCAAGCTGTAGCACTTCCCCGTGCCGGCTTATTTCTTTTAGCAAATGCAAAGAAGAATGCTATATATGCTGTACACATTGAGTATGGCCCTTATCCGGCTGCAACCCGCATGGATTACATTGCCGAGTTTACAGTTACAATGCCTATTTTGAGCCTTACTGGTACGAGTGATAGTTTACCAAATGGAGAGCATGTTGTCCAGGTTTACTGTGTGCAAACACAGGCCATTCAACAATATGCATTGGATTTGTCACAATGCCTGCCACCACCTCTGGAGAACACAGAGTTGGAGAGAACAGAATCCAATGTTTCCCGTGCTCTTGATGCTGCTTATTCTGATAGTTCTGTCCCAGAATCATCTATTGGAAGTAAGTCTGTTGAGATGCCTGCAGGTAATATGAGTTCCACACCACCCATGATTTTGAGCAGTTCTGACACTGCTCCCATAGCTAGTCATCCAGAAAGCTTGACTTATTCTGAGGTTGTTAGCTTGCCAGATGTTACTTCTTCAGGTATGCAAGGCAAGGGTAGTTCTGTGCCTCTGGATAATAATGATGAGAATGCGAATGCTGCCTCTCTTCTGCTTCCTATGGGTCCAACCTTGTCTCGTAAATTGTCAGGTCTCCAGAGCTCATCAAATAGCCCAGAGCCCAATACACAACTTAGTGATCAGCGGGTTCAAGATTATTCGGTTGACCAAAGAGTTGAGTCTGAGAAAGAAAATGTGATTGATTCCCCTTCAACAGTTGACACTTCAAGGAAGGGTGAGAAAAAGATCACACAAGGTGACATCACAACTGCTCCTGAACCCCCCATAATGTTTAAACACCCAACCCATCTTGTAACTCCATCTGAGATATTATCTAGGGCTGTTTCGTCTTCGGAAAATTCTCAAATCAACCAAGGCATGAATGTGGCAGACACAAAGGTCCAAGATGTGGTCGTTAACAATGAAGCAGAAAATGTTGAGGTAGAGGTTAAAGTTGTTGGAGAGGCAGGAACCAATGAACAAAATGACTTTGACTTGCCTACAGAGTCCCATTTAACTGTTGCAGAGAGGAAGGAAAAATCTTTCTACTCTCAGGCCTCTGATCTTGGCATTCAAATGGCCAGAGATACTTGTGTGGAAGGTTATGGTGTTGGGGGAATTCGAGAGGGTAATGAAGGCAGTGCTACGATGCTACCAGATAGGCCTTCTAATAGTGCTGAAGATAAAGATCAAGATATGACCAAAGTCGTGTCTTCAAAAATTGGTGAGCAAGAAGTTCCTGTGGCTATCCCACAGCCCTCGTTCCCAGCTACAAAGAAAAAGCAGAAGGGCAAAAATTCTCAAGTATCTGGTGTCTCTTCACCATCCCAAAGTCCGTTTAACTCGACAGATTCATCAGCCGAACCAGGTTGCAGTGCTGGTGCCACATTGAGTGATGCTGCTTCATCACAATTATCGGCCTTGCATGACGTGGTTGATCAGGTGACCAACATTTTAGAGTGGAGTTTTTTTGGTTTATATTTTGCAACTATGTGTATACGCTTCAAATAAAACATGCAATTTTCCAACCTCTGTTCACTACTTTGATCTAAAATTTACTGATATGGGATATTGTTCACTAGGCACTTATGTGGTGATATCCAGAATGACACTGTTTTTTGTCTATGTTCTGAGATTTAGATTTGAAAAGTCAACTTTTAGACTGTGTTGGCTGGCTAATGGTGGAAGTAGCAATGGTGAACAGGACTGACAGTAAATGTTGGTGGTATATGTTGGTGGTATTAAGAAGTCTCATAATGAAGCTATGAAAATGAGTTCATTACACCTCGTTCTTTGATATTATAGATTTATATTTTTCAGCTGTGTTACTTCTACAGTTTGCATTGAAATTCTCTATCAATTCTGATTTTTTGGGCACCGCAGTTTTTTCGCTGTCAGCATCTAGTTGCAGTTCTTCTAATCAAATCACATGAATTGTATTTGATGCAAGTTTCCGTATCCTCTCTGCAGTTGTTTTCCGTGGCCAGTATATGAAGCTTGGATATCTCGTTTGCATGTATTCTTCATCCATGAATAACTACTAATCATTTTCTCTGTTATTGCAGTTATTTAGCATGCAGAAAGAAATGCAGAAGCAGATGAGTGCAATGATTTCCGTTCCAGCCAAGGAGGGTAAGAGGCTAGAGACAGCCTTGGGGCGAAATATGGAGAGAACTATTAAGGCTAATACAGATGCTCTGTGGGCTCGTTTCCAAGAAGAAAACACAAAGCGTGACAAATTAGAACGAGATCGTATGCAACAACTAACAAATGCAATAACTAATTGTATAAACAAAGATTTGCCCGCTGCTTTAGAGAAAACGTTGAAGAAGGAAATAGCTGCAATTGGACCAGCAGTTGGTCGTGCAATTACTCCCACTCTGGAAAAAGCAATATCATCTGCTATTACTGAGTCTTTCCAGGTTATATTTCAATCTAAATTCATTATTGAACTTTTGCTCCACTACCCTATTGAATTCCAGCAGTCTATTCTATTTTTATCGTCCATTAATAAGTTTATCTGAAACCAAATACTTCTGTTACATTTCCATTTGACAACTGCTTTGCTGAATGATTTGCCGGCTACATTATTAAATTAGTACTAGAAGCATTGCTACCATCTGACCCCCCTTGAATCATTGAAATACTATTTTATTTTATTTTTCATATTGTTCTTTCTTCCCTCTTTTTGCTGATTGCTGACTACCTTTTGCAGAAGGGGGTTGGAGAGAAGGCAGTGAATCTACTGGAGAAATCAGTTAGTTCAAAATTAGAAGCTACTGTGGCCAGGCAAATCCAATCTCAATTCCAAACTTCTGGCAAGCAAGCCCTTCAGGTTATTTAAGAATCAATATGAGGCCATATCTTTTAAACAAATTCTTTTTTAGCCATCTGAAGCATTAGTTGATGTACGATATGCATAGGCCTTAAGGATGACTGTTTACATGAAAATGTTGGATCCTAGAAGACCTTTTGCTTTGATGTTCCGATATTTCAGATCTTCTAGGATTTGATTGGACTTTTTCATCTGCATCTGAGTGTTGGGATTTTCCTTAACTTAATATCATTTGTGCTTACAGGATGTATTGAGGTCTAGTTTGGAGGGTTCGGTTATTCCTGCATTTGAGATGTCATGCAAAGCCATGTTTGATCAAGTTGATGCCACATTTCAGAGAGGGCTTACTAATCACGTAACTTCCGCTCAGCAGCAGCTTGACTCCTTGCATTCCCCGCTGGCAATTGCGCTGAGGGTACGAGTAATTTGACTCTTTCCCTTTTGAGAAGTAGGCCGTTGGTAATTTTTGGATGTTATAGGAATAGTTCGTCTTCTTTCTTGTTTCATAGTATGGCTGTAAATTTTTTGCTAAAATGCCACTTGGATTTGACAAATACACCCTTTTTATTTCACGATCCTTTAAACTTGACCAAGCACGCATGTCAAATTGATGACATCTGCTTGACGTGATGAAATTAACCCATGAATTGTTATAAAAAAAACTTCCAAGAGAGGGGAATAAGTGATCACTGTAGCAACCAGCTACAGTACTCCCCCCTCTACAGTTACAACAAAGGTACATGGAAATCTTGTGCACCTATGTTTTTTTTTTTTTTTTTTACAACTATGCATTAAAATATATATATATTCTAGTTAGTGGGAATGAATGGAGCAAAACCATGATGAGAGCACCTGTCTTTAGAGACCCAGTATTAGTCTCAATTGAGATTATATCGGGGGAGGCCTTAAAATATCTATATATACATATATATTGTGCAACTCTTGCCACGTGCAATCCCCTTCTTCCATGTTCCTTTTTTGACAACAAATTAATATTATATAGATGTGAATATAAGCAAATAATTTTTCTTTTAAACTTAGATTATTTTTTAAACTCTATTGGAATTTAAAAATATGAGACGAAAACACATTTAACAAAACACCTGCATTGCAGGTGCAGTCACCTAGTTCAATCAATAATGGCATATTGTGTTTAATGTATTTTGGAGAAGAGTTGTGCTAAATACCTTTGTTCTTGATACAGTATGAGATTCCTAGGTTGCTATCTTTATGGGTTTAAGGACAATGTACTGGGTTTGCAATAACTTATGCATTTTGCATTTGCAACCATTCCACATTGTAATTGATTCATGATCATTTAAATTTGCAGGATGCTATCAACTCGGCATCATCTATCACTCAGACCTTAAGTGGAGAACTTGCTGATGGCCAACGCAAGCTCTTAGCCATTGCAGCTGCTGGTGCAAACTCAAACTTGGGAAATCCCTTGGCAGCATTGAGTAATGGACCCCTGTCCGCTTTACATGAGACGGTATACTCTAGTATTTTTAGAAATTTACCAGCATCTTTTGAACGTGGTTTTTTCATGGGTGAATTTGCAATGGTTTTTTCATGTGTTCCTCTCTGACTAGACTGATATAACTTTATAGTTTACAGCAATTACAAATTTTGTAGAATCTTAGCTGCATCTGACTTGAATCTTATGTTAATAGGCTGAGCCACCTTTGGATCCAACTAAAGAATTATCGAGATTGATAGCTGAGCATAAATATGAGGAAGCATTTACAGCAGCTCTCCACAGAAGTGATGTGTCAATAGTTTCCTGGTTGTGTTCGCAGGTATGTTTTCCCTTACTTCAATTTGTTATGCTCCAACCTCCAGTTAAAACGGATTATATCCCATCCTAGTAGTACTGGAAATTTTGGAATTTTGATTTTTAAGTTTGAGTTGAGTCTTTTATGAAGAAAGTGCCTTACCTTTGGTTCAAGTCTTCAGTTCTTTAGTTTTTCTGTTAGGGATCCTAATCCTGGCCAGTATTTGTTAGTCTCCATATTGGCATAGTTGGTTTCAAGACTATGGAGATTTAAGAGACCTCAGGGGTTCAGATTCAGAATATTGGGAGGATTTGGCTTTATTGGATTGTGATGCAATCAAATCAACCCTTAGATATGTCTCTTGAGACCCCTAGGTGTGGTGCTTAGGTTATCTTTCTTAATTCCTTAGTTTTCTATCCAAGATACTGTTCAGAATAAGTTTCATCAGTTAAACAAAGCCTAAAACCACTAGATTTAGTGTCTTCAGGGCGGTTAAACATACCCTAGCCTAAAACACTCTAAATTCATCCTTAAATGTGTCCATGATAACTTGAAAGCTTGTCCATGTCACTCAATCAAAAATCTGGCTTGGGACACTGAGTAATAAATTTAGAATAGAAAGCACAAACCTATCTACAGATTTGTAGCAAATATGAAAACCGCATAAATACTACCATTGACTTTCTATCCATCCTTTTGTTACTTGTACCATTTTGGCCCCCTTATTGGAGTTGGAGAGAAGTTGTGTTATAGTTTTGAAATTGCATGGGAGCAACTGATATTCATTGTGGTGTCAATGGCTCTTTTATCTTTATTCGTGATATGTTTCGGTTGTAGAGATTATAATGTCTGCTAACTGTGCTATGATGTGCTAAGTTGATTAATTCGTATCAACCTGCTCGTGATTCACCAGGTTGATCTGCAAGGGATTTTGTGCATGTCACCGCTACCTTTAAGCCAAGGAGTTCTGCTGGCGCTTCTGCAGCAATTGGCTTGTGATATTAGTACGGAAACCCTTCGAAAGATGGAATGGATGAGGGACGTGGCTACTGCCATAAACCCAACAGATCCCATGATTGCAGTGCATGTGAAGCCCATCTCTGAGCAGGTCTGCCAGATACTTAACCATCACAGGAGTTTACCGACAACAACTAGTGCAGAGCATGGTGGGATACGCACTCTAATGTTCATCATAAACCAAGTACTTAAGAGCTGTAGATGATGATGATGATTCTTTCGGTTCCAACTTTCTTCCTTCTGCAAATATGTAAGATATCTGTTTTGGTCTGTTCAGGAACCGTAGGAACTTCCGGTGTTACTGTATTGTTACGTTTTGTTTGAATTAGTTGATATTTTGTGCTTGTAGAACGAACTCTTAACCAAAAGCAAGGATTTCAAGTTAAAATTGTAAGGTTGCTCTCAGCTGGCTTAGTTAAACATTTTGAATGTCATGTATTTTTCAACGTATTTTTAAGGGATATCACTTCCCATTATGAGAGAAATCCAGCCTCACAACATCTTTGCTGTATTTTATATAGATATAACTAGTCTCCAATATATTAATAATAAAATACTAAAATAAGAATAGTACTATAATGTATCAAATTAATTTTTTCTTTTTAATTTGCATAAGGAGACTACATTAAATTTTATAAACTTATAAATGAATGGTTAAACAAATACAAAATTAATAACCAAAATAACCAGGAATCATAGCAAAATCGGTTTGCTCTAATCATTTGGACATGAAATGAAAAAGATCGGATTCAACTAGTTTCCGGTTTTTAATCAAACCATAAAGTTGCTTATTATTAAGAGAGTTTAAAATATTTTACCATTTTTCTTTTCATAAAATCAAAATGACAGTTGTTTTGGTTGCATAATTCAAAATAAATAAAGAAGAAAAGAACTGATGAGCTCGAGAACATCGTTGCGCCTCGAGTTGTCGAAAAAATTGCATTGTGTTAAGATTCAACACAACGCATTGTTATCTTGACTTCTCAAAATAAGTTTAACATAAAATTTCAGCTCACAATGTTCCATCAATTAAAATCATTCCATATATAATTTATTTAATTTATACTAATCAAAGGAAACGAAATTAATTTTTACTAATTATAATTAAAAAAATGATTTAGTTTAAAAAGGTAACGTTTTCAATGCTAATTTGTTCTAATTAAGTAAAAGTTTAAATAAATAAGTGAAGCAAACCAACTAAATATAGAAAAAAAAATAAAGGTAAAAACTATTAAATGTAATTAAATAAAATATAAAAAAAACTATATATTTATAGAGATTTTTTATTTTAAAAAATTGTATGTATATTATATTTTTAATAAAGTTTAATCCGTTCATTCTAATTTAACGAATCATTGACTCATGAACTAAATTTATATAAATGATTTAAAAATACCCTCCGGTTAAACCAATGAATAATTTACCCAAGGTCTAGAATGGTTTACTACCTGGGTTTTGTTAAATAATATAAATGGTGAGAAACTAAAAAGTTTTTAACCGGTTACATTATATAGTATGCATAATGAAATTTTATTAACAACTAAAATTAGTTAACCCATTAAATGAAAATATGTTAATTTTTTTCATTAGGTTATTTGTTTTAAAAAGTCACGTGACGAATGAACTTAAGTGAAACCTTCTCATTACATTAGCTTTACATATTATATAAATAAGATGTAGATTAAGAATGTATGCATGTTTGAAAATAAGAGATAAAATTAATATTTTACTAGGAAAAAGTTACTAATCTTATTAACATTAATTTTTAAATTTGTGGAAAATAGGAGAAAAAAATAGTCATTGATTTTGAAATCTTTAGCTTTCATTCAAATAAGATTTTTATGAGAATTAACTCGAAATTTTAACAACATACAACTTAAAATGTGGATTGAATGCACCTCCAGGTTTGTGGTTTCTGGCCGATGCTAGCAGATCATATGTGCTCTAAAAATAGTCATTGATTTTGAAATCTTTAGCTTTCATTCAAATAAGATTTTTATGAGAATTAACTCGAAATTTTAACAACATACAACTTAAAATGTGGATTGAATGCACCTCCAGGTTTGTGGTTTCTGGCCGATGCTAGCAGATCATATGTGCTCTAATATTCTTTTTTTACGTTATTTCCAAGTCTCATCCTCGAATCATTAAAACAAAACAATAAAAAGAGGAAAAATGACGATTTATGAACATTTCCTTTAGAATGAATTAGCAATCCCACTCTCGTATAAGTACTAGTTTTCAACTACTAAACTATCAACTGGGAAATCATCTCTCCATCACCCTGCCCCAACAACCAAAAATGTTTGGAAGCCTATTATCATTCTGATCCACTCTCTGCCCGAACTAACTTTCCATGCACATTTTCAAGAAACAAGTAGTAAAGACTAGCCAACACACGCGCGAGTCTCACTTGCTGTCCGTGAAGTCTGCATCAATGACATCTCCCCCATCAGCTCCCTTGCTTGATGATGAATCTGCAGGCCCGGCTTCACTGTCAGGTGCAGGTCCAGCGCCGGCACCACCAGGTTGGTTGTAGAGGGACTGACCAAGCTGCATCACCTCCTGATTAAGTGCAGAAATGGCATCTTTCATTCCTTGGGTTGACCCACCGCTAATTGCATCCTTGAGTTCTTGGAGCTTTGCCTCAACCTTCTCCTTAACTGGGGCTGGAACCTTCTCTCCTAATTCCTTCAACTGCTTCTCAGTTTGGTAGACAACAGAATCTGCCTGGTTCTTTGTGTCAATAGCGTCTCTCTTCTCCTTGTCCTCCTTAGCAAACTTCTCAGCTTCCCTCACCATCTTCTCAACCTGCACATATCCATTCAGGTTCAGGTAGGTTTTGTTCTATTATGAAGATGATTCATACAATACAGGAACTCAGCCAACGATATGATTCACACAACTTACCTCATCGCTGGGTAATGTGCTTGCACCAGTAATAGTAATATCTTGCTTTTTCCCTGTGCCTTTATCAACAGCAGTAACAGAGAGTATACCGTTGGCATCAATGTCAAATTTGACTTCAATTTGGGGAACTCCTCTAGGTGCTGGTGGGATACCATCAAGGCGGAAGCTTCCAAGAGATTTGTTGTCCCTCACAAACTCCCTCTCACCCTGAAGGACATTGATTTCAACACTTGTTTGTCCATCAGCAGCAGTTGAGAATACTTCTGATTTAGATGTGGGCAGGGTAGTGTTTCTGGGAATGATTTTGGTCATGACACCTCCAAGTGTCTCCAGGCCAATTGATAATGGCGTTACATCTAACAGCACAATATCACTAACATCACCCGCCAAAACACCAGCCTACAGTCAACAACAAACAAGTAAGGACAGAGATATATAACAAGTGATATCATAGGTCAAGAGAAATTGGCCTGTTGCAACCTCTATGTACTAATCTCTGCTTACCATTACTCCGACAGTGATCTTAAAAGGAAATTTAAAATTCAGCAGTTAACAATACATGCACAACTGCATGCTTTCAGGGGGAAAAGGGGTCACCTGAACCGCAGCACCTAGAGCAACAACCTCATCTGGGTTGACAGTGACATTGGGATCCTTCCCAGTCATTTTCTTCACTAGCTCCTGCACAGCAGGAATACGTGTTGATCCACCAACAAGTATAATTTCATCTAGGTCTTTGAAAGACAGTTTTGCATCCTTCAAGGAGTTCTCAACAGGTGTCCTAAGCCTACAAAAAAGACACGGCCCTAGCTTAGAGTTGAATCATCACCCATGCAAACTGTGGGTCAAACCATCAATTGCAGTTGAAAAATGACCGGCATACACATGCCATAAACCAGCTGATGAATTCAACAAATTTGATACCTGTCAAGCAGATCAGAGCATAGTTCTTCAAACTTCGCCCGTGTAAGGGTGGTCTCAATGTGCTTGGGGCCATCAGCGGTGGCAGTAATGAAAGGCAAACTACAAGAAGTTAGAAATTATCAGTCCAATTCAAACTGTTTTAGAAAGAGAGGTAAGAAGGTGCTAACTAGTATACAACAAAAACCACAAGCTATTATTAGTCACACCTGATGTTAGTCTGACTCAAGGATGATAGCTCCATCTTAGCTTTCTCAGCTGTCTCAGTAAGCCGCTGAAGTGCTTGTTTGTCCTTTAAAAGATCAATGCCTTCATCTCTCTTGAAGCTACCAGCCAGCCAATCAACAATTCTCTGTCAAAAGAACACAAAGTGTTCTTGTGATTCTTGTAGCAATAAGTTAAGAATAAATTTGTCTAGCATAAATCTAAGGAAATACCCACCTTATCAAAATCATCACCTCCCAAATGTGTGTCTCCTGAGGTAGAGAGCACTTCAAACACTCCATCACCAACCTCAAGTACTGCAGTGGAAAATTCAGGATATGAACACAAAGCAGCTGAATACTTAAGTATGAGAATACTTTTCTTTTTTCCTTCAGTCCCAAAACACCCATCTACTTGGTCCACGACTCGATACCACCTCAACTCATAATTTACAGTAAAATAACTATTTTATATAAGGGTTCTTGAAGATGGGTAATAATGATTGGACATGTCAAATGCCCTGGAAACGTGAGGAAATTTGGAAATTAAGAGCACCTCAACAATGTATAACGGATTCAAATAAAAAGTAAAATCCATTTGCCTTCCTTATAAAATCTCATCCCTTTTTGCTGATATATGCAAGTGTTGGGAAAGAAGCTAGAAATAACTTGATTAGAATCACAAAAAGACAAAGAAAATCAACAAAATGGATGGACCATCATCACTTTCACAATTGCCATCGCAAATGAAATTGACCATCTTCATTTTGAAACTATTTGAGAATTCATTATTATAGTTGTATCTTAATATTTGTGCACCTATTATTGTTCTAGATATTAATTAATGAAAATTTCATTGTTCTCAAAAGATAAACTACCAAAAAAAGGTTAATTACTCAAACAAAAATCACAATACCTGAAACATCAAAAGTACCACCACCAAGATCAAATACTAGAATGGTTTCATTATTCTTCCTCTCAAAACCATATGCCAACGAAGCAGCAGTAGGTTCATTGATGATGCGGAGTACTTCTAATCCAGCAATTCGACCAGCGTCCTTTGTGGCTGTCCTTTGGGAATCATTAAAGTAAGCAGGGACTGTCACAACAGCTTTAGTCACTTTATCATTTAAGAATTTGGATGCATCATCAGCAAGCTTTCTCAAAACCTAAGCAATCACCAATGAAGAAACTTATATCAAGTCTATGAACTTACTCAACAATCAACTTTGATATCACAACCCTTCTAATAACAACCAATGCTTATCTTTTGTTAACATGAACAATTAACTACCAATAATAGAAGCCAACAACACCAGCAATTTAAAATCAAATGATAAACAAGAACACGACTGATCAAACATTTCCTCCCTACATCAATAAATACAACAGAATTCAATTTACCTGTGCAGAAATCTCTTCAGGTGCAAACTGCTTCCCAATGGCAGGGCAGTCTAGCTTGACGTTTCCGTTTTCATCCCTAACAACCCTGTAGGATACCTGCTTGGACTCCTCATCCACCTCCGACATCTTCCTCCCAACGAACCTCTTAACAGAGAAGAATGTGTTCTCCGGGTTCACAACTGCCTGCCTCTTTGCAATCTGCCCAACCAGCCTGTCACCGTTCTTTGTATAAGCCACCACTGACGGCGTGGTCCTCTGGCCCTCAGCGTTGGTCACTATGGTGGGCTTCCCGCCTTCCATGGCAGCCACGGCGGAGTTAGTGGTCCCCAAATCAATCCCCACAACCTTCTCATTCACAACCCTCACAGGCCCATTGTACCTCCGGGTGCAAACCCTGCCGCTGTTGGTTCGGCGCAGAAACGATGCGGCCGTGCCGACGCTCTGACCGAAGAAAACAGTCTTTGGGGGGAAAGCGAAGATGGGTTTTCGAGGAGAGGAAGCGGAGATTCCAATACAGCCAGGGAAAGCGTGCATTTGCGCTGCTGAAGATGAGGATGTCATTTTTACGCAGGGAAGGGAAATTAACAGAGGAAACGAATGAACTCAACTAATATTGACAAAACCCACAACCACAGCCACCTGCTTTTCGCTTTGGGTGGGACTGAGAGTTGAGGAGAGCAAAGAAATGGAGTGTTAGCGCTGTGCGTTGTCGATATGATTTAGGAGGAAGAGGTGAAGATAAGGAAAATTTGTACTTCTACATAAAATAGGGTTTTAGGGACTACAGTACAGGGTGGGAGATGGTTAGGCGGTGACGTGGAGGTAAGGTGTCCAAAAAGAGGGTTCGACCGTAAATTGACCGGACCAAAGTCACCTAACTCTAGGGTAACGGTTATGTTTCTTTTTCTTATTAAAATTCCTCTTCTTTTTTCCTTTGATGAGATCTAGCTAGATAAAGAGACTTTTTTTTGTTCTCCATTTCCTTCTTCCAATTTTAGTTCTGGTCTAGTATTTAGGAGTTTGTCCACTTTAATTTATCCACATATAAACTAAGTCTCTTGTTGAGTCTAGAGAATAATAAAAAAATGTTAGATAGTAATTTTCATTTGAAGTATAATGATATTCGAACAAGATTAATCTCCTACTTAGAAACGGTAGAAATGACATCAATGATTCAGATTGTACCTAACTTAATAGATTGTTTAAGCACTAATGTAGATTGATTAGCAGGTTGTTTAGAAATAATGGTTTGCTGATCAAGTTGAACATTAGATAAATCAGTTAATGGTAGAGATTGCAAGCAATTAGTTCAGCTCATGTTGAAGCAGAGAGTGCAGTTAATGGTATTGGCCTAGTGAAGTTGATGGGCAGAAGCACAGGACACATAGCCCTCCACTCAACATTGAGCAGTTGTGATGTGGACTGCTGTCTAATTCCTGAAACTGACTTTTAGTTGGAAGGAAAGGGTGGCCTGTTTGAGTTTCTTGAGAAACGATTGAAAAAAAGAGGGTGAATTTGGGAATCTAGTTTTCTTAAATGTTGGTTCATGGATGAAATCAGAGTTTAAGAGTTGGTGGGACAAGGACCACTCAAATGAGTTATTCACGGTGAAGTACATTGATCCTACGTACATGATACATGCAATCCCTGCAAATGCTACATATAACTTCTACTGAACCCTTCTAGCACACTAAGCAATCCATGGGGTCATGACAGGTTATACCGGTTTCGTTCCTGGTCTTATTAATGGCAGCTATGCATATATCCCACTTGTTGGTTTTGTGTGTTGTGTTTTTTTCTGAAAATTTTGGACTTGTTTCACTGAATTTTTCTAAAATACATTACGAAAGCTCTTTATATAGAGCAATTATACGCATAACTGCTGCATTTTTCCACAGTCAATACAGCCCATACTTCTGCTTACAAAAGCAAACACCTAACACAACTTAACCACCTATATAGCTATTTTTACATATAAAATCCTTCCAAAAGTTTGTCATCTACCCAAACCAGAAATAATTTAAAATATTAGTACACATTTTAGCTTTATATTTTTGACAATATTTTTAGAGTATAAAGCAACCGTGCATGCTTCATCACTCTTCCTTGACACTTTTGCTTGATACTATAAGTTTTGTACGAGGTCTTCAAATTTATCTCTTGGTAGAGCCTTTGTCAAGATGTCAGCAACTTGCTCGTGTCTATAGCAATGCTGCAAATAAACTTCTTTTGCATTTTCAGCTTCTCTTATGAAGTGAAACTTGACTTTAATAAGTTTAGTTCTCCCATGCTGAATTGGATTTTTGGCAAAAGCTACAGTTGACTTATTGTCCACAAAGATAGGAGTTGCACCATCCTGTTTCACCTTCAGATACTCTAGGATTTTCCTCACCCAAATAACTTGATTCATTATTGTTGTAGCTGCAATGTATTCAACTTCAGTTGTAGATTGAGCAACTGCTTCTTGCTTTTTTGAGTTTCAAGTAAACATATTGGAACCAAAAGAACAAGTGTAGCATGAAGTGCTCCTCATATCTTCACACGATCTAACCCAATCACTATCCGAATAGGCCTGCAATTTGAAATCTGAACACTTCCTGAACCAAACTCCACAATCCATGGTCCCTTTAACATACCTTAGGACCCTTTTAACTGCATCAAAATGATTAGAGCTTGGAGATTGCATGAACCTTGACAAATAGTTTGTTGCAAATATTAAATCAAGTCTTGTTGTTGTCAAATACAACAAGCACCCAATGATAGTTCTATACAGCTTCCCATCAAGCTTTTCTCCATCTTCCTTTTGCAGCTTCAATTTTGTAGCAAGTAGAGTTCCAGCTGGTTTGCACTCCTCCATTCTGATTTTTTTTAGAATTTCTGTTGCATATTTGGCTTGAGAAATGAAAATTCCATCATCACTTTGGCTGATCTCCATGCTAAGAAAATAGGTCATCTCAAATTGCTCCTTCATCTCCTCTTTGAAAGTTTGAATCAAAGCAGGATTGTTTCCCGTCAGCAATAAATCATCAACATACAAAGAGACAATCGAAACATCATCCTTTTCAACTCTAACATACAAAGTACCTTCTCTAAAGCTTCTAATAAATCCTTTTTGAGCAAAGTAAGCATCAATTCTGCTATACCATGCTCTTGGTGCTTGTTTAAGTCCATAAGTAATTTTTTTCAATTTGTACACCTTGTCTTCACTCCCCTCGACTTGAAAGCCATCTAGTTGGTCAATGAACACCTCCTCCTGCAAGTATCCATTTAGAAAAGCTGACTTGACATCTAATTGGTGAACTTGCTAATGATTTTATGCAGCCAATGCTGGGAGCATTCTTATTGTGTCATGTCTTGCGATTGGGGTGAAAGTGTCACCATAATCAACTCCAGATTCTTATGCATATCCCTTCACAACCAATCTGGCCTTGAACTTATTCACACTCCCATCTGGATTCATCTTAGCTTTGAAAATCCATTTGACTCCAATGACATTCTTATCTTGTGGCTTACTCACCATCTCCCAAGTCTAATTTTTCTCTATCATTTTCAACTCCTCCTTCATTGCACTTTTCCATTCATCATGTTGCATAGCTTCTTCAACACAAGTACGTTCAATGTAGGTAAAGTTACACCTCTCATAGACATCAAAGAGATCTAACTTTCCTTGGTGGGTTGTCTGAATCATAATCTTCTTAATTGAGCTGATACGACTCACCAACTCTAGGACTCACAATCACATCATTTTTCCTTTCCACTGTATGCTCACTCCAATTCCACATAGCTTTTTCATCAAACTTCATGCCTCTGCTTGTAATCAACTTCTCGGTTTGAAGATTGAACACCCTATAGCCCTTTGATTGTAAGCTATGGCCAAGGAATACACCTTTTTTAGCTTTATCCTCCAACTTGTGCCTTTTTTCTACTGGAATGTGAATGTAACTCAAAGAACCAAACACTTTTAGGTGTTTAACACTTGGTTTCACCCCTCTCCATGCTTCAACATCTCTTGTAAGAAGTCTATTAAGCAAATATACAGTTGTAAAGACAACCTCTGCCCAGACTTTCTTCTGCATGGATTTCTACGTAGGCATGCACCTCGCTATCTCTATGATTGTCTGGTTTTTCCTCTCAAAAATGTCATTTTGTTGTGGCGTGTAGGGAGTTCTAAGCTGCCGATTAACACCATATTCTTCACAAAACTAGTTTAATTGTGATGGTGTACTCCGTGCCTTTATTAGACCTTAAAGCCTTCAATTTGCATCCACTTTGAGTTTCAACAAGAGCTTTAAACTTATTAAAGACAACAAACACATCTGATTTCTATATTAAGATGTAAACCAAAGTCATTCTAGTCAAATCATCAATAAATAGCAGAAAATACTTATTTCCACTCATTGATGGAGTTCTCATTGGTCCACAAAGATCAGTGTGAACCAATTGCAGTTTCTCACTAGCCCTCCAAGCATTTCTAGAGCCAAATAACTCCCTATGCTGCTTGCCAAGTTGACAAGGCTCTCAAATGCCTTTGCTAACATGAATGATAGGTAGATCTCTAACTATACTCTTTTTATGTGCTAGCTGCAATGCATGAAAATTAAAGTATCCACACCTCCTATGCCACAAACTTGACCCATCTATAATAGGTTTACATGCATTTGCACTAGCAAAATTACATTCAATTGGAGAGTTATTGTGTCTTATTACAACCTTAGTGACTTTTCTACCTTGTGAATCATAAATAATGCAATGATCATCTTTAAAATTCAGTGAATAACCCTTCCTCATCATTTGACCTACACTAAGCAAATTATTCTTCAAGTTTGGAACTAAAAGTACATCTTTGATTAGTTTTACACATTTTCTAGTTTGTATAGCTACCGTTCCTTTCCCTTTCGAATAGGTAATATTTCCATTTACGAGCTTTACATGAACTTTGATTGTTGGGACTATCTCGTTGAACAAGCTTGAGTCATTGGTCATATGGCTAGAGCAATCACTGTCCAAATACCAAAATTTGCTGCAACTAGAATATGTTGGAGTGTTGACTATGAACACAAACTCTTCTTCCTCCTCTTCTTCTGCGAAGTTTGCTTGCTGGTTCTGGTTCTAAGCTGCAGGTCTTCGCTATTGAGCATGTTTTTGTTGTCGTCCTTGATTTTGCTTATATCTGCAAAATCTTTCTATGTGGCCAAATCTCTTACAACCCCTATATTGGATCTTCCCTCTATGCCAACAATATTTCTCTAAATGGTTGGTCTTTTTACATATAGTATAAGGAGGAAATTTTCCTTTATGCTTGTGATTTTCAACAGCTCCTGAATTTTCTTCATCTACCTTGCAACCATTGCTACTTTCTTCACATTTTTTTTCTCAACTACCATGAATATATAGTTGTGCCTTGCTTGAAAAGCATCTTCAGTTAAGCTTTCTGACGTATGCACCAACATTTGCTCATGAGCTTGCAAGGAACCTATTAGCTTTGTAACACTAGCTTAGATAGGTCCCTAGCCTACTCAATAGGAGCAGCAACCAAATCGAATTTTTCAGTAAGAGTAATCAGCACTTTCTCAACAATTCTACTTTCTTCAAATTTCTCATTGATTGACGTTTATTTCCATATGATTTTACCTTCTTAAACTCCTTTGTTTAGGGTAAAATCAATCTCTTTCACGTCAATTTGGTCTCTTTTGGAGGAAGTCTTGGGCAAGAGAAGATTTGAAGGAAATGGGTGTTTTGAGCGATAAAGTGGCAATCTTAGCCGCAGGCTTGGCCAAGATTGCAGAGATTGAGGCGTGCTCATCTTGGATTCACGGAATGTGGATTAGGAAGACAGCTAGCTGTTACATCTCTTGGATAAAATCTCGGATGCAATCTTATTTGAACAAAAATAATCTCTTAGTATCTTATTTATCATTTAGTTTTCGAATTTGAACAATTGGGATTTTTCTTATCCCTATCTTTTAGCTTTTTGAAATTTGGAATTTGGAAAGGAACGTAATTGGTGGGGACTCTAACCTTGTTAAAGGTTAGGGAAGGCTGTCAATTACGGGATCTTCCTTCTTCCAACTTCTAGTTCTTGTAAACATTTGCTCTGTGATTATTCGGTTTTGAAAATCATAGATTTATTTTAATTCATGTTCTTCAATTATTCTCTTCTTTAATTATCATGTCTAGTAGCTAAACACCAAATTCTTGGTAAGGGTTGAGTGAGTGCTCTTGTAAATCGTGAGACCGATCTGTTCCAATTATCCTCTCGTTCATAATCAATCCAAGTTCTGCTTTAACAAACCGGTTCCCGTCTAGGCTAAGACTTGATCGATCTTAGGCAAGATGACAAATTTATAGCCAGTCACAAAGGGGACGAGCGAAACCGGAGTGACGAAGTAGGCAGCTAACCTCGCGGGGGTTAGTGAACTTGAATCGATATAGGCCTAACCAGATTGACAATCTAGGGCTCCAAGTTAGGAGTAGTTTGGCCTAGACTCTGTCTTTCCCTACGCCATTGAGAAAACGCATGTGCCTCAAGCCAGCAGCCAATTGGGTAAACCCTTTAACCAGCAAGGTGTCCACTAGCCAGGATCACTAGGAAAGGGGGTACCCTCCAAGTGATTTGAATAGGAGAAAAGTAGGATTGGAAAGGGGTTCCTCCCAATCTATAGCAGAGTTATGAGAGAGAAGGAGAAAATCTAAGGTCGATGATCAATTAAACAAGGAATGCGCTCACGAATTCACCCTTGCCAGGAGTTTACCTCAAGACAGTTCACCATCAACCTCAATCTGCAATCTTAGCTAAGATCACCTTCTGCCTAAGATTGCCTCTATTTATTTTATTATTGCTTGTTCTCTTTTATGCTTTGTTTACCTTAATTGCAGGAACAAAACCCCTCAACTCCAGTGACAAGGAAGTCGAGTCAAGACTACCAAACCCCAACAAGATCTCTATGGACGAACCTCTTATCACGATCTACGAGTCCCTAGTGGACGAGTGACAAGTTGTATTCCTACCCCAATTCTATATCTTTTTACAACTAAATTTGATGCCCTTGACACACAATCAAATTTTGGCGCCGTTGCCGGGGATCTTTTGACGGTGTTTTTGTAGTTTTGTTTTTATTTTTGTCTTTTGCAGTTGATGACCAGGTCCTCAAAGGAAGATTTATTACCTTTGAATCCAGAACTTACGAAAACTGAAGCACAAAACAGAAAGAAAGCTAAGGGAAAATTCGACGGTGAATTTTCTAGTACACGAAACAAAATCCAGTTCTGTTAGCAGTCTAGGCCAAGATTCAGGCCCAGCTGAAAACCCAATACCAAACATGGAGGAAAACCAACAAGAACAGACGATGATGGAACAAAATAGGGGAGCAGAACCAGTGACCTACTCCTGTATTAATCTACCCCCGATGGCTAATGATTGGTCTATCAAGACAAACATCATCGCCAACTTAACCAAGTTCATGGGTCACTCAAACGAGAATCCGTATAACCATTTGAGGAACCTTCACCTCCAATGTGACACCCTCAAACGAGCAGGAGTGTCAATCGAGAGGGCCAAACTGGAATCATTTCCTTAGTCTCTTGAAGACTCAGCTAAGAATTGGTTCTATAGCTTGCCCCATAACACTATTGCAACATGGGGAGACATGTCCGCTGCCTTTCTGAACAAGTATTGGAACGCGACTAAGGCATGTCTAGCTAGAAAGAATTTAGTTTCCATTCAGCTGAGGGGAGGAGAGAGTCTGAGCGAGTATCATCAAAGGTTTAGGGACCTTCAAGACATTTGTCCCACCCATGGAGTGGCTGACCATCTCCTAATCCAATATTTCTATGATGGAATGTGTATGAAGGATAAGGAGAGATTAGACACAGCCGTTGGAGGAGCACTTCAAGATCTTACACCAACAAGAGCCAAATTGCTTCTCCAGACAATGGCCGATAATTGCCAAAATAACACCTTATTTGAGAGAAATTCTGCACCTCTTCTTTGAATTCTATAAATGTTAAAAATAAGCTAGATAAGATCACTAACATGTTGTTGAAACTTTCTACAGGTGCCACATCTCAGGTATAAACTACAGTAGCAGCAACTAATCCTATGCCCTCGATCTGCGGGATTTGCCAACAATTAGATCACCCAACCTATAGTTGTTACGTGGTAGAACAACCGGGTGATCCAGCCCCAATCCCAGTGAATGCAGCATATGGTTACAATCAAGGACAACCTAGATTCCCACATGAAAGTAACCAATACCCTTGGAGACAACATCCCAATCTAAGGTGGAGGCAAGATCCGCCTCAGCTTAGCCAACAACCACAACAACAATCACAACAACAACCACAACAATCTCCCATTAATTTCCAACACTTCGTACCCAGACCATCTGGATCAAATCAGACCAATATCCCACTATTACCTCCTGCACCTCAACCGCTTAAGATTACTGGAGTTCCTATAGAAGAGACGTTGCAAAAATTCATGCTTGCAACCCAATCTAGTCTTGTCGAAATGCAGAAATAGAATGTGGAAATGCAAAAGCAAATCAACCAATTTACTCAATAGACGCAGCAACCCGAGTCAGGTGGCAAACTACCTTCCACCACTGAAAATAATCCCAGGCACAATGTAAGTGATATTCATCTAAGGAGTAGGAGTGTCCTACCTAAAAGGAAGGGAGCAAAGTCGGACCAGGAGATACGTAATCGGCTATTTGAGGATAAGGATGATGATGTGGACGAAGAAATACAAGCAGAATCTCAGCCAGAACCAATCTTGGGTAAGACTGAGACTAAGACCGACGATCCAGCCGAAACAGAAAAAAACCAGCTGATCTTAGCCAAGCCAGTGGCTAAGACTGATGAGCAGGATTCCAAACCTCTAGAACCGGTGGAAATTCCACCACCCTATCCTCAAAAGTCTTCCAAACATAAGAAGTTAGATGAGGCTAAGGAATTCATGAGCATTTTTGGCAAAGTGGCAGTGAATATTCCTATGCTAGATTTAATTTCTAAAGTACCATCTTATGCGAAGTTTTTAAAAGAGCTCTGTACTAACAAAAGAAAACTTGCAGGAATGGAGAGAGTGAATCTTACACAGAATGTTTCCTCAGTACTTCAGAGCAAACTACCAGAGAAGTGCGGAGATCAAGGAACCTTCACTATCCCTTGTAAGATGGGGAACGAAAATGTGGAAAAAGCTCTTTGCGACTTAAGGGCTGGAATCAACGTGATGTCCTTGAAAGAATATGAGACATTGCAAATGAGACCATTGAAAGAAACACAGGTGGTGATTCAATTGGCTGACCGAACCATAATTCATCCTAAGGGAGTAGTAGAGGACGTTCTTGTCCAAGTCAATAATTTTATATATCTCGTGGACTTTTTATATTGTTGAGATGGATTCTCACTTGCCTTCTTGTACTACAGATGTTCTTCTAGGGAGACCTTTCCTTAGGTCAGCTAGAGTAAAGATAGATGTTTACGAAGGAAGTATCATTTTGGAATTCTTTGGGAGCACGATTAAGTTCTATATGAAGGAGGGATTAAAATATCAAAATGAGACGCACAGTGTTAATTTTATTGATATTTTATACCCTATCGAAGAAGAAACTGCAGATTTAAGTGCTACTGACCCACTTGATTTTGTCTTAAGCAGAAGTATCTCAGCTAAGACACTTTCAGAATTGGAAGATAGAGTGGGAAACCGAGAAGATCTTAGGGAGATCTTGACAGACCTTCACGAGACTGAACCATTGAAGGAGTCATTGAATTGCCCATTGTTTAGCATGTCTGATTCTAAGGTTTTACCATCTATCGTGCAATCACCCAAGCTCGATCTTAAGGAGTTGTCAGAACACCTTAAGTATGCCTACCTAGGCCAAGACAAGACTGCCAATAATAATCTCAGTTAAGCTTTCCAGCGAGGAAGAAGCCAGATTGACAACTGTGTTGAAGGAACACAAAGAGGCTATTGGATGGACCTTGGCAGACATTAAGGGGATATCCTCAACCATTTGTACCCACAAGATTCATGTGGAAGAGGATAAGAAAACAGTTAGACAACCCAAGAGGAGGTTAAACCCTCCGATGATGGAAGTTGTCAAGAAAGAAATTATTAAATTACTTGATGCTGGAATTATATACCCGATCTCTGATAGTTCGTGGGTTTTCCCTGTACAGGTTGTACCTAAGAAGACAGGAATTACCGTGACCGAAGGGGAGGATGGAGTAAAAAGGACCACAAGAATTCAGAACGGATGGAGGGTCTGCATAGACTACCACAAACTTAACCAAGTCATGAGGAAGGATCACTTTCCATTACCATTCATTGACCAAATGGTGGAAAGATTGACTGGGAAATCCCACTACTATTTCTTGGATGGTTACTCGGGATTTCATCAAATCCCAGTGGCGCTAGAAGACCAAGAGAAGACGACATTCACATGTCCCTTTGGAACCTTTGCATATAGAAGGATACCATTCAGATTGTGCAACGCACCAGCCACCTTTCAAAGGTGTATGGTTAGTATCTTTTCAGATTATGTGGAAAAAGGTATTGAAGTGTTCATGGATGACTTCACCATTTATGGTGACGATTTTGATTAATGCTTAGCTAACCTGAAAAACATTTTTAAAAGATGCGTAGCCACTAATCTTGTGTTAAACTTTGGAAAATGCCATTTTATGGTAGAACAAGGTATTGTCTTAGGCCATATAGTTTCTAAGAAAGGTATAGAAGTAGACCAGGCTAAGATTGATGTAATAAAAAGTTTGCCTTACCCCTCATGCATGCGTGAGGTTAGAAGTTTTCTTAGCCACGCAGGTTTTTACCGCAGGTTTATTAAAGACTTTTCAAAGATAGTGGAGCCGATGTGCAAGCTTTTACAAAAAGAAGTGGACTTCAATTTTAACGAAGCTTGCCAAGTGGCGTTTGACAAGATTAAGGAGCAACTCACATCAGCCCCAATCATCCAAACACCAGATTGGAGCCTTCCATTCGAATTAATGTGTGACGCTAGCAACTCAGTCGTTGGTGCAGTTTTAGGGCAGAAAAATGGTAGAGATCCACACGTGATCTACTACGCCTCTAAGATGCTTGACGATGCACAAAAGAACTATACCACAACCGAAAAAGAATTGTTTGCAATAATCTTTGCATTGGATAAATTTAGACCATATTTGTTGGGAACAAAAGTCATAGTCTTTTCTGACAATGCGGCCTTAAGGTACCTCCTGACCAAATCAGAATCTAAGCCAAGATTGATTCGCTGGGTTTTACTTTTGCAGAAATATAATATGGAGATTAAGGACAAAGCAGGAAAGGAAAACTTCGTCGCGGACCACCTAAGCAGATGCCTCGTAAAAGGAGATCTGGGACCAATCAGAGATAATTTTCCAGACGAACACCTATTTTCTGTCCAAACGATGAGACCATGGTTCGCTGATCTAGTCAATTTCTTAGCCACAGGTAAGCATCATGGAGACTTAACGGCTCAAGAAAAGGTAAAGATTAAGTATGACAGTAGGTATTTAGTCTGGGACGACCCCTATCTATGGAAAATTGGGTCTAATCAATTGATTAGGAGATGTATTCCTGAAAGTGAGATTCCATCTGTCCTAAGATTTTGTCATTCTTATGCATGTGGTGGACATTTTGGAGCCAAGAGGGCAGCCTTAAAAGTCCTTGAGTTGGGATTTTATTGGCCTACTCTATTTTATGATAGCTATAGGTTTTGTAAGACATGTCCCGAATGCCAAAAGATAGGAAACATAAGCTCTAAAAATCAAATGCCCATGAATGTTATATTAAATTGTGAGATTTTTGATTTATGAGGTATTGATTTTATGGGGTCTTTTCCTATGTCAAATGGAAAACAATATATATTGCTTGCTGTGGATTACGTGTCTAAATGGATAGAAGCAAAAGCAACTAGGACAAACGATGCTAAAACTGTTGTTTCATTTTTGAAATCTAACATTTTGAACAGATTTGGTGTGCCTAGGAGGGTCATTAGCGACCGTGGGACACATTTTTGCAATAGTATTATTGTTTCGCTTTTCAGGAAATATGGTGTAACCCATAAAGTTTCCACTGCTTACCATCCTCAGTCAAATGGCCAAGCGGAGGTATCAAACAGAGAAGTCAAGTCGATCTTGGCTAAGACAGTTGGCTTAGATCGACGAGATTGGAGCCAAAGGCTGGATGATGCGTTATGGGCATATAGGACTACCTATAAATCTCCCATAGGAATGAATCCGTACAAATTGGTGTACGGGAAAGCATGCCACCTGCCAGTAGGTATGCAAGATAGAGCTTATTGGGCAATTTGGAAATGCAATCTAAGGTACGACCAGGCAGGTGAGGAAAGGAAACTTCAAATCCACGAGATAGAAGAATTAAGGAATCAAGCATATGACAACCAACTCTTAGCTAAGATCAAGATGAAGACATACCACGACAATAGGATTGTTGAGAAGAATCTCCAACTTGGGGGAAAAGTCCTTCTATACAACTCCAGATTTAAGCTCTTTCCTGGTAAGCTTAAGACTAAATGGGAAGGTCCATATGTTATCACTAATATCTATCCTCATGGTGCAGTGGACATTAGGAATGAAAAGACAGGAATAGTGTTCAAGGTCAATAGACAGCGGCTAAAACCATTCCTAGAAGGATTTCCATCATTTAAGGAAAATCAGGCGATTGAAGCCCCACCTGAGATTCATTAAAAGAAAAGCAAAGTCATGCCTAGGACTATAACTAGGGCGCTACATGGGAGGCAACCCATGCTTTTTATTTTTTTTAATTCTTGTGAATAAATTAATTGTTCAAACTTAGTCCAGAATCACTTACTAATTTTTTCTCCCAGGAATTTTCAGGAATTTTGTGGAGTTTTCTGGAGTGGTTGCGAGGAATTAAGTGTGGTGAGGGATCTTGGCTAAGTCTTTTTGATCTAGGCTACATTTTATCCGGCCAAGAATTGGGTGACACACGGAGAAAAATGGAAAGAAGAGTAGATTACGTGTAAAAAGGAGGAGAAAAAGCAGGAGAAACGGTTATATTTTTTGAAAATTAATTATCAGACTAGGAATTAATTTTTAAAAGATTAGAGATAGACTCCTTACCTCCCACTTACACCAAAATCCCTCAAATCCCTAAAATCTCGCCCTCATCCCGAATTTCTCTCAAATCATCCTCAGCTAAATCACTCCATTATCCTACTTTCACTCCACGATCAATCAGCTTTAAACATGGGAAAATCCAAGAGATCCGCAAAGAAATCAGCTACACCAAAATCTACCCCGATTAGGTAAGAATCTCCCATGCCTTCGTAATCTCCCTCCCTCTCAAATCCAGAGAAGGATTTGCCACAAAATCTCAGCGAGGTGCTCAGTATAGCAAGGACAATCATGTCCATGGAAGCAGCACCCTCTGGTTCCCCAAAGCAAGATCTTTCCACTCCTCCTCCAGTTCCTACCTCTGAATCTTTTCAGGGCTCCCTTCCGACCAAAAGGAAGATTGATCTCCTCGAAGAACAAAAAACCCAATCTAGGGTTAGCAAGCCACGTGACTCAGAGGTGGAGGTGATTTCGGAGGCTGATTCTGATGAGAAACCCTCTGCTAGAGCTAAGAAGGTAGCTCACAAGAAAGCTGGAAAGAAGGGAGCTGAGCTCGAACCACAATGTGAAGAAGGTTCGGCGAAAGAGAAAAGAGTAGGGAAAAGAAAGCTAGAAGCAGGCAGTGAATCAGCCCCAGCCAAGAGGACTCGTTCTGCGGCTGTGAAAGGAAAAAAGAAGGTTGAGGAGGCTGATCAAGAAGTTAGCTTAGACGATGATGTAGCTGTAGTCTTGGCCTGCGGCCAAGACTGCCAAGGTATTCATTCCCCCCTTAAACTCACTTAATGGATGTTTGAGGCCTGATACCCCTGATCTTAGGGTGAGATTAAATGAGAAGCATGCATGTGAGATTACTCAATTTTCTATCCTTGATTTCTCGTTTCTTGATGCCTTGGGAGTGGTAATCGTCACTCAAATATACTATTTTCCTAGTGCTAAAAGGGCACAATTAAATGTGTACAGGGCAAGACAAGGTCGAACCATAGGGATAAAAATGACTAATATTTCTATTTCAGCGTATGATAAGAGAGAAAAGTAACAGACACGATCTTTACACATGGGGGGGGGGTTTATACCGATTAATGGTAAGTATCGGAGCAGAGGCAAGAGCTAACAAGGCTATAATTAAAACTGTAACAATAACACAAAAGTAACCAGCTTTCGAGGGCACGAAAACAAAACAGTTGCACGGGCAAGACAATCAAAGCAATTCGAGGGCACGAAATTAAACACAACAGTGAGAGAGATATTAATATGATGAGGAGGTATCGTAGCAAAAGGTGTTCTCGGGTTGCTTTCTTGGTCAGTTAGTCATGGGCACAAAAATATTCCAAACTCATGCATAGACTTGCTATAGGGACCGCGTTTCCACACCGCATCCCCTACTTACCTTCTTAGATAAAAGCCACCCCCCGTTTCCACATATGAGGTGGCCTTGACGTTCCGCCGTCCTCCCAGGCACGAATGCGGGGAGGCACTACTCAAAATGCCCATGAAGAGGAGGCAAGACAAATCTAGGCCGTGACATCTCAGTGTGTCAGGCTCGCATCACATAACCTAATCAGCCATTTACCCCTAGACGAAAGACCTCTCGCGATGTCCCCACTAGGTGTCTACTCTAACTCAAGGATTCGCGTTAGTTATAACCAAGAGAATGACGTTACTCACACAGAAACACTAACAGTTGATCAAGCTCTTAATATTTCTCTATAAGCATGGAAAGAAAATGATAAATGGCTGAATATGACAAGAGAGTATATTAAGCATGCATTCGGCCTCCTAACTGAACCTTACAACCCTTTAACCACCCTTTACTAAGATGATGGTATTTAGCTACTCATAATAAAGTATAAACAACAAGTAATACTAATCATGCAATAAATAAATAAATGGAGAAAGGATTAGAATAAACTGAGAGTTGATTTAATTAATCAAAGGAGAATGGTTCTTCTCTTTACAAAAATGGTGACTGCTCCCCAAAAAGAGAAGAATATCCCTTGAAATTAGGGTAAGATAAAAGAATGATGTATTGATTTTGTCCTAGGACAACCGTCCTTACAAAACCCCTAAAACTAAGCTTATATAAGCTAAATCTAGCTAGGAGACAAAATACAACTAAGGGAGGAGAGCTGTCAGCACTTGGGAGGCTGGCAGCACACAAGGGGATTGCGTCCTTTGGCAGAGAATATTCCAGAAGATTCTGGAATCTTCTCGAAGGCTTGGGATTCCTTGCGGATCTTTGGATATGCTTTCCTTTGGCTTTCTGATCTCTAATCTGATATAGAGGAGTCAAGGGCACGAGGCTGCTTACTGGTCTGGTTAGCGTCACGGGCTCGATGACTTTCTACTCTTCGAGGCCTTAATCTTCAAAACTCCAGAAATCCATCCAAAAGCGCTCGATTTCGCTATTTTCTCCCTTTAGCCTCTGATCTGCAAAAAGATTGGAAAAAAGGGCAAATCAGAAGTATCTTGCCCTCGAAAAGGCCGAAAATAGAAGCGAAAAGCTAAGATAAAGACATACTATCAAGTGGGTAATAAGATTAGGTAGTACATAACCAATCTTGGGTGGGAATGCTTTATATACCTTGAATTGCCTACATATGCTGAGCTTTGCTTGGAATTTCATGCATTTTTCTGTCTTGATCAGGATAGGTTATATGATAATGGTAGAGCCAATCCTGATCTTGGCGCGTCTGATGTTGTGAATTTTAGGTTGCTTGACATGTGGTCTCATTTATCTATTGATGAATTTAATATATTACTTGGATTTGTGACTAAGGAAGGGCTAAATTCTGATGAGTATAAAAATGCCCTTATTGATTATCCCCCTGATTGGGATAAGACAGTAGCTTATGGAGAGCTGATTGGTGACCCTAATGGAAAACTGGATAAGAATGCCAAAGCCCATCAGATCCAAGATCCTACCTTGAGGATGCTCCAAAGGATCTTGTCTATTAACCTTTCTGCCAAAACTACTATTTCATGCAACATCTCTAAGTTAGAAGTTTTCTCTGCTTTGGTGTATGCTTCATAATAAGAAGGTTAATTTGGGTTATTGGGTTGTTAGAAAAATCAAGGCATGAGATTCTCTCCCTAAGCTGATCCTAGGAACCCTTATTTCCCATATTACTGCTACTGCTAGGGGAATTGATTTGTCTACTTTGAATATGCATAAATCCTATGCCGTTAAGATCATGGATCTTAAGGCTTTTGACCAAATGGGTCATTTCCACGAGGAAAAAGGCTATCTCTATTTTAATACAGGTTTTACGCAAGTAGCAGATCACCTCTATGGAAAGAGGATCAATAGCAACTTCAAGATGAGGCCAATCCAGCTTGATGGTGCAGACAAAGAGCCCAATCTTGGGCAAGATGAGAAGAAGCTGCAAACCTAATGTGACCTAGATCCAGACCATCCAAAGCTTCCAGAATGGGCTGACAACCTCCTGCACCTCATTAATGAGCAACTCGTATTCTTCACTACCAACTAGAAACTGTTCCATGAGTTCCAAGACAATGCCCAAAAACAGATGCAGCAGATTATAGACCAGTAGCAGTCTCTTTTCATGAGCATTGAAAGAAACTAGCAGGAGCGGCTCGATAAGTTTTTGGAGCAGCAGGAGGTCAAGTTCCAGCAAATCTAGACCCACCTTGATGTTACCTTCAAATTTTTCAGAGCCATAGACAAGGTTGTAGCGCACATAGTGGATGACCACTTCATCAGTAGCAGCGATGACTCCTCTGATGAAGAAGATGATGCAGCACCATTTGTGCAAGACCCAAAGCAGCCACCACCACCTCCACCTCCCACATCACAGTAAATGCCCCCAAGTCGTGTCTTTCTTTCCTTTTCTTTTTACATATTTTTGTGTCTTTTTACTCTTATTTACACATTGAGGACAATGTGTCCTTTAAGTGTGGTGAGAGTGTTTTATGTAATGTGTCTATATATACATGTTTTGATGTGCTTTTGTGTGACTTTCTATAGTTGTATGAAATTTTTTGTGAATCTTGGCCAAGATAGTTGGCCTAGATTGTCTAGATTGAGTCTGATTGCATGATTTTTGTTGTCCTTTTCATGACTGGCTTTAGTCACGTGTGTTATGTGT
Organism: Viola odorata; assembly: GCA_963691705.1. Classification (NCBI taxonomy): domain Eukaryota; kingdom Viridiplantae; phylum Streptophyta; class Magnoliopsida; order Malpighiales; family Violaceae; genus Viola; species Viola odorata. Next base: position 45,410,658 of record OY829539.1, on the reverse strand, counting down.
GTTTATGTGAGTGTCGGCAAAAATCTAGACTATACTTAAGACCTTTTCCCTAATGTCTTAACCTTGACCTTTAGCATCCTTCACTTTGTGACCCCATAACTTTTGATTAAGGCATTTCAATGGGTTAACATAGTCAACACTAGTAAGGATATGGGTCCTGGTATCCATTAAGCATCCATATTGTACATGATCATGAGGTCTAGCATTGTGTAACAGACTTAACAAGTAGGCAAGCTTCCACCAAATATGCAAGCTTCCACCAAATATTTTTAATATCCCCTTAAGGAAAATTGCTAAGTGGATAACGGGGTTTGTTGCCTTGAGTTGTGCTGAATTGCTCTAATTTAGAGAACTACTTTTATGCCCAGTAATTGCATGCCCTAGAAAAGAAAAGAAAAAGCAAAAAAAAAAAGAAAAAAAGAGAGAGAATGATGATGAAATAAATTCTCTTGATATTTCTGCCTCACCAAGTGGAAATACTCAAGAAACTTTCAGCAGAGCAATGAAAAAAATATTTGTGTATTTGTCTTGATATTTCTGCCTCATAAGCATTAATATTCAAGAAACTATTAGCAATACTGGCATAGGAAATTTTCAGACAAGGTATTCAAATGTTGATGTTGAGTAATTGAATTAAGGGGAGAATACCCAAGTAGGTGGATGTCTTGTCTTGTTGAGTCTATTGTGGAATGCAAAGATGTTATGATCAAGTGGAATTTGGATGTTTGGGGTATTGAATAGACCTTCTTCATAAGGGTTGGGATCCACTGAGAAGTATGCTGACTGTCATAGGTATGAAGGTACGAAGGAATCGGTTAAGGGTTGTCTGTCCAGAAATTTGCCATTGTTTGTTTTCTCTATTTTGAGTCTGTCTTTTATTTTTCTTAGTTAAGAGTCCAATATGCTTGGGGCAAGCATTGTTCAAGTGTGGTGAGGTTTGATTGACGTTTATTTCCATATGATTTTACCTTCTCAAACTCCTTTATTTAGGGTAAAATCAATCTATTCACGTCAATTTGGTCTCTTTTGGAGAAAGTCTTGGGCAAGAGAAGATTTGAAGGAAACGGGTGCCTTGAGCGATAAAGTGGCAATCTTGGCTGTAGGCTTGGCCAAGATTTCAGAGATAGAGGTGTGCTCATCTTGGATTCACGGAATGCGGATTAGGAAGACAGTTGGCTGTTACATCTCTTGGATAAAATCTCGGATGTAATCTTATTTGAACAAAAATAATCTCTTATTATCTTATTTATTATTTAGTTTTTGAATTTGAACAATTGGGATTTTTCTTATCCCTATCTTTTAGCTTTTTGAAGTTTGGAATTTGGAAAGGAACATAATTGGTGGGGACTCTAACCTTGTTAGAGGTTAGGGAAGGCTGTCAATTACGGGATCTTCCTTCTTCCAACTTATGGTTCTTGTAAACATTTGCTCTGTGATTATTCAGTTTTGAAAATCACAGATTTATTTTAATTCATAGTCTTCAATTATTCTCTTCTTTAATTATCATGTCTAGTAGCTAAACACCGAATTCTTGGTAAGGGTTGAGTGAGTGTTCTTGTAAATCGTGAGACCGATCTATTCCAATTATCCTCTCGTTCATAATCAATCCAAGTTCTGTTTTAACAAACCAGTTCCCGTCTAGGCTAAGACTTGATCGATCTTAGGCAAGATGACGAATTTGTAACTAGTCACAAAGGGGACGAGCGAAACTGGAGTGACGAAGTAGGCAGCTAACCTCGCGGGGGTTAGTGAACTTGAATCGATATAGGCCTAACCAAACTGACAATCTAGGGCTCCGAGTTGGGAGTAGCTTGGCCTAGACTCTGTCTTTCCCTACGCCATTGAGAAAACGCATGTGCCTCAAGCCAGCAGCCAATTGGATAAACCCTTTAATCAGCAAGGTGTCCACTGGCTAGGATCACTAGGAAAGAGGGTACCCTCCAAGTGATTTGAATAGGAGGAAAGTAGGATTGGAAAGGGGTTCCTCCCAATCTATAGCAGAGTTATGAGAGAGAAGGAGAAAATCTAAGGTCGATGATCGATTAAACAAGGAATGCGCTCACAAATTCACCCTTGCCAGGAGTTTACCTCAAGACAGTTCACCATCAACCTCAATCTGCAATCTTAGCTAAGATCACCTTCTGCCTAAGATTGCCTCTATTTATTTTATTATTGCTTGTTCTCTCTTATGCTTTGTTTACCTTAATTGCAGGAACAAAACCCCTCAACTCCATTGACGAGGAAGTCGAGTCAAGACTACGAAACCCCAACAAGATCTCTGTGGACGAACCTCTTATCACGATCTACGAGCCTCTAATGGACGAGTGATAAGTTGTATTCCTACCCCAATTCTATATCTTTTTACTCATCATGCAACTTCATTTGATTTACAATCTCAATTACTCTAGATGAGTAATCTTTTGACACTTTCTGCTTCTTTCATGTTGAGGCATTCAAACTGCCTCCTCAAATTTGCAACTTGATCGATCGCACCTTCTCTGAGCCTTGATACTATTCCTCCAAGATTTTCCAAGCTTGATGAGTTGTTATGGCACCAATAAGCCTCGAAAAAATAGACACTTACACAGTTGAATGCAAAAAGTGAGGGCCTTCATGTTCTTGGTTGACTCCTCCTTTTCTTTCTTGATCTAAGCAATTATCATCTCAATTGCATTTAATGGTACATAAGGCTTTTCTACTGCCTCACAAACATCTTGAGCCCTAAGTAAAGCTTTCATTCATATGGACCATAAAATCATAGTTTTCTCCTTTAAAAATTGGTGGTGCTGGCAAACTCAAGTTGGCTGCCCATCTGAGTTTCTTGGTTTTATCTGGGCCCTAAAAGATCAAGAGTGCTCCGCAACCAATTGTTGGTTTTGTGTGTTGGCTAGGAATCTATGCACCAGCCTTTGTTCATGAACTTGTAAGGAACCTATTAGCTCTGTAACACTGAGCTTAGACAAGTCCTCAGCCTGCTCAATTGCAGCAACAACCAAATCGAATTTTTTAGTAAGAGTAATCAATACTTTCTCGACAATTCTACTTTCTTCAAACTTCTCACCATGCAACTTTATTTGATTTACGATCTCAATTACTCTAGATGAGTAATCTTTGACACTTTCTACTTCTTTCATGTTAAGTATTTCAAGTTACCTCTTCAAAATTTGCAACTTGATCAATCGCACTTTCTCTAAGCCTTGATACTATTTCTGCAAGATTTTCCAAGCTTGATGAGCTATTATGACACCAACAAGCCTTGGAAAAATGGACTCTGATATAGTTGAATGCAGAAAAGTGAGAGCCTTTATGTTCTTGGTTGACTCCTCCTTTTCTTTCTTGATTTGAGCGACTATCATATCAACTGCATTTGTTGGTACATAGGGATTTTCTATTGCCTCCCAAAGATCTTGAGCCATAAGAAAAGTTTTCATTCATATGGATTAGAAATCATAGTTTTCTCCTTTAAAAAATTGGTAGTGCTGGAAAACTCATGTTGGCTGCCATCTGAGTTTCTTGGTTTTAACAAGGCCCTTAAAGATCAAGAGTGCTCTGCAACCAATTATCAATTTGTGTGTTGGGTAGGGACCTATGCACCAACCTTTGCTCATGAGCTTGGAAGGAACCTATTAACTCTGTAACACTGAGCTTAGACATGTCCCCAGCCTGCTCAATTGTAGCAGCAACCAAATCAAAATTTTCCGTAAGAGTAATCAATACTTTCTCGACAATTCTACTTTCTTCAAACTTCTCACCATGCAACTTCATTTGATTTACAATCTCAATTACTTGAAATGAGTAATATTTGACACTTTTTGCTTCTTTGATGTTGAGGCTTTCAAATTGCCTCCTCAAAATCTGCAACTTGATCGATCGCACCTTCCTTAAGCATTGATACTTGTCGCGCCCCCGAAAATTGACAAAGAAGTCATTTGCGAGTGTGCAACGAAATTTGGGACCTTCAGATGCTCTGCGTAAACAGACGCCTCGCAACATGCAATGAAGTCGCCACCCTAATTTGGTTGCTAGGTTTAGGGAACCTTAATCGTCATGGCATAAGAAATATAATAACTAAATAACTAAAGGCACAAAAAAGGGGTCTGGACCCCAGACAAAGGTTCGGGGTCGTATTATGGTCTCGGGAAGGTGTTAGGCACCCGAGTCACATCCGAAAACGGTTACCGGTTGATGAGAGAGGTGCTTAAAAAGGTGTTTGATAAAATGCGTTTTGAAAAAGGGGACCCTTAGAGGAATCGTCACTTTAGTCTTTTCTATGATCGTGACCGTTCAGGAATAATAAAAAGATCTTTCGGACGGGGTTACCGTTTATCAAGATCGATCGATTATCCCTGACCGTAACGTGATGGGACTGAATTTTCCGTAAGACTGAATGAGCGCCCTCTTATTTCATCATCGGACCATGCATGATTAGATTGATTGCTATGTGAACCTATCATGGATTGCTAACAAAGTACAATATTTAAATGATAGATTTTGAAGTGGAAAAACTGGTATGGGATCGAAAGTCCCCATGTACATGCAGTCAATATATGCGAGAATTAAAAATCACATGAGCATGGTATTTTAAGCAACTCTTTAAACACGTTGTTCATGTGGGTTGATTTTAGTTCTAGCAGTTCTATATATCATGCGTACGATTGATATTTACGAAAAGCGTTTGAATAAATAAAAGGGAACGAAAGGCGTACTTTCGAGCGAAGCTTGAAATTAAAACCTACAAAGTGAGAGTGTTAGCGATAGCTCGAGAAATAAATAAGCAATTTTATGAGCGCGCAAATTTAAATGACAGTTGATTGCATGCGAGAAATGATGAATTTTACGCATACGATAATTAAATGCTGAGTTTGATAAGTGCAGGAAAATAAATGATGACAGTAGATTGCATGCGAGAAATGATGGATTTGACGCATACGAAAGTTTAAATGCTGAGTTGATTGCATGCGAGAAATGATGGATTTATCGCATACGATAGTTTAAATGTTGATTTGATACATGTGAGAATTTAAATGATGACATCTGATTTGCAAGAATTTTAAATGATGACAGCAGATTTGCAAGAAATTTAAATGATGATTTGTAGAAAATTAAACAGTTGATATTTGCAAGAAAGTAAAGCAGTTTGATATTTGTGGAAAATGAAACAGTTGATAGGTACAGAAGATTAACAGTTGATATTTGCAAGAAATAAAACAGTTGGTATTTGCAGAAGATAAACAGTTGATATTTGCAGAAAATAAAACAGTTGATATTTGCGGAAGGATTTCCAGCAGTTTGCGAGAATTCTAAAACAGTTGATATTTACGAGAATTAAAATGCGACCGACCATGTAGGCGGTATTGAATTTAAATTGCCGAAAGTAAATTGCCAAAATTAAAGTGCAAAGAATTTAAACAGTTGATATTTGCAGAAAATACACAGTTGATAAATTGCGGAAGAATTTCCAGCAGTTTGCGAAAAATTAAAGCAGTTGCTATTTGCGAAAATTAAAATGCGACCGACCATGTAGGCGGTATTGAATTTAAATTGCCGAAAGTAAATTGCAAAAATTAAGGTGCGAAGAATTTAAACAGTTGATATTTGCAGAAAATAAACAGTTGATAAATTGCGGAAGAATTTCCAGCAGTTTGCGAAAAATTAAAGTAGTTGCTATTTGCGAAAATTAAAATGCGACCGACCATGTAGGCGGTATTGAATTTAAATTGCCGAAAGTAAATTGCAGAAATTAAGGTGCGAAGAATTTAAACAGTTGATGAGTACAGAAAATTAAACAGTTGATAGTACGAAAAATAATCATGCAAAATACACGAACATTTTTATGAAAAAAAACGATCCGAGATTGCGAAGAAAATGACAATGGGCTGGGCCCAAATGGAAAAATCCAAGAAATGGGCCAGGAATAGTGCCTGGCCCAAGAATCCAATTTTTAATGGTGATGAGCTTGGTCCATCACCCTTCTTTCCCTTCCCGCGTGAACAAGCCCAAGGGGGCTCTGTTCATCGTCTTCTTCATGTCGTCGGCGACGGGGAGCTCTGACTAGGCGGCCAAATCGCTTGGTTTTGAGCTCCAAGGAAAGCTCTTCCCCTTCCCACCGTGATCATGCAAGAATCAGAACTTAATATCCGTCCGAACATAGTTTAATTTCGAGAAAACGTCAAAAACTGATAATTAACAAAAACCTAAAATTCACTCTTCTTAACCAATAAATCAACGAATGAAAAGCCTGGAAATTATCTACGTCATGTATATGAATTAATAGGATAAAAAGAAGCAATTAATTGGACCAAAAATGCAAGCAAAATAATAAAGAAAGGAATGGCAGCAAAGCGGCCGGAAAATACTTACGAAGCAAAGTTTAGACTAGGGCGACTGATACTCTAAGTGAGCGATCTGTCGAGGAGGGAGGAGAAGCAAGGCTTTCTTGCCAATTTTGGTCCCCTTTTTACGTTGAAGAATGCTTGGTATTTATAGGCCGAAGTCGTGTGGCGTTTGGAGGGCGTGGCTGCGCATGGTGGCCGACTCATCGTGCTGGCGGGGCTAGGGGTAGGGTGTGATGATGGCTGAACGGGATAGGAAGCGACGGGCTCGAGCTAGGACGCGATGGGAGCAAGTAGCCCCGTGGTCGACTCTGCTGCGTGTTCTTTGGCACTGTTCATGTGCATCATGCACATTAAATTGTCAACCGTTGATCTGGTTGACTTTACTTGGTTGACCAGATCAACGGTTGAGATCAAGAGCCCTTTAAGTCTTATTTAAATGGCCTCGAACCGAGTCCTACGGGCAAACGTTCTGACTTTTCGAGCCGAAGGTACCAATGCGTAGAGAAAAATACGACGAGTTTAACCGTCTACAGCGAATGATGAGAATTTTTCATTTAAGGTGTTTATTTTCTCGTCCAAAAATGTGAAACGTTCGGACGGAAAAATAATGACGTTACGCCGAAAATTACACTAAACGATGTAGATCATTGCGAGCGGAAAGAAAAGCTAGCAACTAATTGATGGAAAACATTTCAAAGTCAAGCTATTGTCCGAGCGAACTTACTCGGGTCCAATAAAAGTTCGAACGAAAATAATAATAATAAAAAATAAAAATACTAAAAAATGCACTAAAATACTAAAAATCCTAAAAATCATGAGATGTCCTAAAACGAAGAAAAAACTAGCAAATGACTGCCGAATAGTTAAAAATGCGATTTTTAAGGATAAAAATAATAATGATAATAATAATGAAAATACGTGACAGAAAATTAAAAATGCTATGTCGAACGCTGACGATGATAATGACGATGCTAAAACGCAACAAAACACCTAGAAATGCTAGCGACAGTAAACCAACTGAAAATGACTGTAAATTAACTAAATAACAGAAATGCTAAAATTAAGTGAAAATGGCGTCAAAATTCGGGTATCAACAGTTGCCCCCTCTTTACTGTCTTATCGAATTATTTGATAAGCAGTAAAGACAGTTGCCCCTATATATCCGAATTTTGGCGACACAGCAGGTCTTACCTCCAGCTTACGGTGATGATGTCGCTCTGGGAGGAGGTAGTTGATTGATGTCGCCCTAGGAGGAGGAGATTGATTGATGCTGTCACTGGGGATTAAAGGTGTTTTTACAAAATTGATGATGTCGGCCGTGGATATCACTCTGGGAGGAGTTGATTGATGTCGCTCTGGGAGGAGGAGATCGATTGATGTCGCTCTGGAAGGAGGAGATTAATTGATGTCGCTCTGGGAGAAGATAGTTGATTGATGTCACTCGGGATTAAAAAGTGTCTACAAAATTGATGATGTTGTTCATGGATGTTACTCTGGGAGGATATAGTTGGTTGATGTCGCTCTGGGAGGAGATAGTTGATGTCACTCTGGGAGGAGGAGAACTGCTGATTCGGATGTCCTTCGCTCGGATATTGAATGACGGTAACATACCTTCGCCCTGATGTTGATTTGATATTTGGGGTGACTGTTTATGAATTTTCAAGATATGGTGTAGGGACGTGACCTGACACAATATTAACAGATGACATGTGCGGACGTGACCAGACATGACATTAACAACACGATGTGGGGACGTGACCCTTTACAACGCTTAACAGACAACATGTGCGGACGTGACCAGACACAACATTATCAGACGACACGAGCGGACGTGACCAAACATGACATTAACAACACGATGTGGGGATGTGACCTGAACACAACGCTAGACAGACAAGATGTGGGGACATGACCTGAACATAACTTTTTAAATGACACGATGTGGGGACGTGACCTGAACACAACGCTAGACAGACAAGATGTGGGGACGTGAACTGAACACAACTTTTTAAGACACGATGTGGGGACGTGACCTGAACACAACGCTAGACAGACAAGATGTGGGGATGTGACCTGAACACAACTTTTTAAGACACGATGTGGGGATGTGACCTGAACACAACGCTAGACAGACAAGATGTGGGGACGTGACCTGAACACAACTTTTTAAGACACGATGTGGGGACGTGACCTGAACACAACGCTAGACAGACAAGATGTGGGGACGTGACCTGAACACAACTTTTTAAGACACGATGACAAGATATGGTGTAGGGACATAACTTTTTAAATGACACGATGTGGGGACGTGACCTGAACACAACTTTTTACGACACGATGTGGGGACGTGACCTGAACACAACGCTAGACAGACAAGATGTGGGGACATGACCTGAACATAACTTTTTAAATGACACGATGTGGGGACGTGACCTGAACACAACGCTAGACAGACAAGATGTGGGGACGTGAACTGAACACAACTTTTTAAGACACGATGTGGGGACGTGACCTGAACACAACGCTAGACAGACAAGATGTGGGGATGTGACCTGAACACAACTTTTTAAGACACGATGTGGGGATGTGACCTGAACACAACGCTAGACAGACAAGATGTGGGGACGTGACCTGAACATAACTTTTTAAGACACAATGTGGGGACGTGACCTGAACACAACGCTAGACAGACAAGACGTGGGGACGTGACCTGAACACAACTTTTTAAGACACGATGTGGGGACGTGACCTGAACACAACGCTAGACAGACAAGATGTGGGGACGTGACCTGAACACAACTTTTTAAGACACGATGTGGGGACGTGACCTGAACACAACGCTAGACAGAGAAGATGTGGGGACGTGACCTGAACACAACTTTTTAAGACACGATGTGGGGATGTGACCTGAACACAACGCTAGACAGAGAAGATGTGGGGACGTGACCTGAACACAACTTTTTAAGACACGATGTGGGGACGTGACCTGAACACAACGCTAGACAGACAAGATGTGGGGACGTGACCTGAACACAACTTTTTAAGATACGATGTGGGGACGTGACCTGAACACAACGCTAGACAGACAAGATATGGGGACGTGACCTGAACACAACTTTTTAAATGACAAGGTGTAGAGGGAAAGCGAGTCTTACCTTGAACTTACCGTATGAATTGAAATGGAGAGTGGTCGACCGTGAGGGAGCGTGATCCGTCACGCGAAGTTGATTTGAATGTGAGGGAGCGTGATCCACCGCACGAGGTTGATTTGGGAGTGGTAACGTGCTCCGTTTGATTGGATTTTGATGAAAATCCAAGATGGTGAGGGATTTACATCGATGTTGTCATCGAAGACCCATGGTTGAGATTTTACTGGAGCATATCTGTATCCTGCAAATTGAAAGGAAGCAAATACAAAGCAGCGATAGATGGAAAAAAGGAGAGAGCAATTGACCTAAATATTCTTACATTTAACCCATGGCTTGCCCCCAAGTTTTTTGTTTGGAATGAAAATGATTTCTTCATTTAAGAACATAAATTCAAACCTTTTTTCTCCTTTTGGATAAAAATGTTCGTTCATTTTTCGTTATAGGAACATGATTGATTTAAGTCTAGATAGCGTCTACGTCTTGTTCAAGAAATAACGACCTCAAGGACAAGACTTTCCCACAATTTGCAGCCGTAAGCAATCCTCACCTGATATTAGTGTTTGCACTCATGCTCTGAAACAAGGTTAAGTGTTTTATGCTCATAAAGATGCAACTAACATGATACATAATTTTCAATTCGCAATATCAATCCGAGTGAATAGACTTCAAATGAAGATGCACATGCATGGGCGTTCTAATAATCGATAGGAGTTTTACGGAAAAGAATGAAAGGACATGCAATGTCCGGAAAGGAGCTTGTTTTGGGAAAAGATTGCTTTGTTGAGGAGTTGGAAGGCTTTTGATGAGTGATGCTTTGCTGATTGGCCTTGATGAGAGCGAGGTGTGCGAGTTCTTTCGCTTTTTGCTGGGGATGCTTTCTGGACAGAGTGCGTGAGCTCTGGGATCCTTGCTGGGGGTGCTTTTCGGTTGGCCAGGGGCCCTTTGCTCAAGTCTTCACTGGGGAGTGTCGTCACTGTTCTCTTCGCGATCTGCTGCAAGGGTTGACCTTGGGCCCTTTTTCTTCTCAGGCCCTCACTGGGGAGGCTTGTTTTGAGATTTCTCGAGTTGGCCTTGGGCCTTTTTGCTCGAGTTCACTGGGGAAATTTTTCTTCGAGATTTCTCGAATCGAGTTGTCCTCGGGTTGTGCTTGATTTGGCTCTTCGATTGTGTGTATTCTTCGAATGTCTCTGAGCATTTCTCTCTCTTTTTTTCCCTCTTTTTTTTTTTCTTTTGATTCTCTCTTTCTTCTTTTTCTTTTGATTCTTTTTTCTTTTTTCTTTTCTTCTTTTTTTTTCTCTTTTTTCTTTTTGATTTGAATGCATCAGAGCAGAGCAAGCACAACCTTCGTCTTGATCTCTTCCCCTTCTGTCTTGAGGCCTCGACCTTTGTCGTTGCTGCTTCTTTGGTGATGGTCCTTAGCGATCTCCTGGTGACCTTTTCCGTCTCCTTCATCGTGTTCTTGGACTTGACGTGCTCATGCTTCCGGCTGGCCATTTTAGCTGAAATTGCTCTTTGGCTCCCGGGGTATGAGTGATAGTGAAGGTTTGGGGAGTGATGCCATATATGGTGGAAAGAGGGAAGAAACGAAAAATAAATAAATAAATAAATGGAGAAGATCGTAAAAGTCCCACGTCATTTTATTGCTATCCCATGTCTAATTGCACATGTACCCTGGATATTATGCGAATTCAACTAGTACCTAGTTAGGCACTTACGCTCATGAAAGAAACAAGGCGTGAAGGCCCAAAATACTCACAGGGATATGTTTTGTGATTGTATACGTCGGAGCAAACCGTGGATATAAGAGCTAACAGACAAGATCATGCATGTTTCATATAATTTCTAATGAGCGCACAAGTTATCCGTGTCATGATAAAGTGATGAATATGCTAGAGAAAAAAAAAGTTCAAAACGTGGGATTTTTGTTCTCCCCTTTCCCCTTTTTTTTTTAGCCCAAGTTGCACATGTATAAAGAGAAAATTTTGAGGAAACTAAGGATTTTAGCCAACATGACGCACACACTCTTGCAACAACATAAATTGTCGAAGTTTAAAAATCGTGGAAGTGTAACTCGCGAAAACATAAATTACGGAAAGGTAAATTGCAGAAACGGAAATTGCAAAAATGTAAAAGGACAACTTCCCTGAAAAATGAGCTTTGACATTTTTCAACGCCTTCCTTTGGTCGTTACTTCACTCGCTTGCCCCTAAGTTTACAAGTCTCGTTGCACCTGAAATGTAAAATTACGGAAACATAAATTGCGAGACCATAATTTACAGAAACGTAATTTACGAAAGGGAAAATTGTAAACATAAAGGATAACTTCCTTGAAAAAAATGAGCTTTGACATTTTTCAACGCCTTCTTTTGGTCGTCACTTCATTCGCTTGCCCCCAAGTTTACAAGCCTCGTTGCACTGAAACGAAGAGATAGTTAAATAGTAAATTCATAGGGAAAAGGTATCCCGAGATGTTGAATTTTACAATTAACGAAAGATAGAATAATTGAAAAGAACGCGTGGGTTGCCTCCCACGAAGTGCCCTGGTTTAAAGTCGCAGGCTCGACTATGGCGTGCGTTTGAGTCTTGTGTTTTTGGATCAACATCCCTTTGAACTTCGTTGCTTGCCCCCAAGACTTCTCCTGATGAGGGACTATCTCCTTTTTCCGCTCTTTCTCTTAAATGGACCGATTTGCGTGGAATCCTGACCTCATTCTTAGTTGTTGTGATACTTTCTTCATCGGTAAAGACATAGGGCTTATCAAAACCAAACTGAATCGACGTTCATCCTGAAACGCGAACAGTACAAGACGCTCGAAGAGAGGGTTAAATATATTTATTTATTTTTAAACCGAAGGGGAATGCAAGTTCCTATAAAAGACAACAAAACATGCATACATATTACAAAGAGACATCAGGAAGCGTGGCGGCGGTCTAATTGCACACCGACTCCCCTGACTTCTTTACGAAAATGACTGAACCAGGCGACGATTCTTCTTCTCTCGGAGCATCATTACAGGAATCTGAAGCTATACTGACCACGGTAGGATTTATATTGACGACTCCGACCGCGAGGGAGAATGTGGCTCTGATGTGGGGATGCATTCGGCCTTCCATGTCATGCCCCCAGTATCAGCAAATTCACTTGTTACTGGCCCAACCTTCACCACCTGAGGCGCGGTTTGGGAGAGGGTCGATGGTCGTGTCAGGTCCTTTGGCTAAGCCCTCGAAGGAGACCCATCCGCTTTTGAATAGATGATTTACCTTCCTCTTAAAGGCAAAATAATCGTCCAGTGTATGGCCCGGTGTTCTAGCGTGATACTCGCATGTAGCGTTGGGATCGTACCAAATTGGGTATGGAGGTTGTTGAGGTCGGGCCGGGATTGGCACAATCTGCTCGTCTGCCAAGAGATGTTTGTAGATTTCTCCCGCGGGGAGTGGGAGTGGCGGCACTGGTTCTCGATTTGGCACCTTTGGTGGATTAGAGGGCCTAGGTTGTGCGGGTCTTTCGGCTGAATCCTCGAAAGAGATCCACCCACATATGAGTAATTGATGAACCTTTTTCTTAAAGGCGTGGCAGTCTTTTAGGGTGTGACCAAGAGCTTCAGCATGGTATTTGCATCTAGCATTAGGATCGTACCAATTTGGATAAGGAGGCTGTAAAGGTTGGATTGGGGTGGGTGCAATTTGTTTAGCTGCCACAAGGTGCTCGTAAATCTCCCCCAAAGGAATGGGAATCGGTGGTCGTGGCCTTCGATCCCAACGATTATCTTGGTTTCTGGGTTTATTTGGTGGGTTATATGGTCTAGGTTGTGTAAGTTGCGGTATTTGCGTTGGGGGTGATGGGAAATGTAGAGATGGTGTAGGGTTTTGGGGAGCCCTGTTAGCAACGAGCGTTGGTGGAAAAGAAAAAACTGTGGGTCGATATAGTGATGGGGAAGGATATGGTGGTGGTGACCAATAACGGGGAGGTGGCGGGTAAGGTCGCCTGTGATTAGGTTGGGGAGAGACAAAACCAACGTCTCTCCTTATGATAGGCAACGCCTCTGGCGTAGGAATGATGATCCTTCCGGAATTAATCTCTTGCTCTACTCTCTCAGCAATCCGGACCACGTCGAGGAAGCTACTCGACGGACCGAGGGTAAGATAAGCGTAGTAGGGAGCTTTGAAGGTATTCGCGAAAATTGACAGGAGTTCCTTGTCATCCAAAGGAGAAGAGATCCTTGCGGCTAGTTCTGTCCATCTCTGAGCATAAGCTTTTACTGATTCCTCGGACCTCTTCTCTAGATTTTTCAAATCAGAACGGTTAGGTGTGATTTCCTCATCGAGCTTGTATCGTTCAGATATTTCATCGTGGTGGATTTTGAGGTGAGTTTTGGGGCGTTCAATCCCCGGGCACCTCTCAGATTGTGGAATCTTGTACTTCCGAGACGTCGTAATTCCTAGCATTATGCTTTTATCGGCGGGATCCCTAGGGTCATATCTTTCAATAGCCCTTAGCTTTTCCTCTAGTGGGCTCAATTGATCAATACTGGCCCCTTTCGCACTAATGGTGCCAAAACCTATGGTCGGTGAATATTCAAGAGAGGATTGTGGCTGTGTCAGATCGCTTCCCGGAAGCTTAGTTTCTGGTGGTCCAAAAATTGCAACTTGGTTAGAAAGGCCCCGAGATGGGTGGGGACACTGTCTGGTTGTACCTACTGCAGCTGTAGGGTTGGGACTAATGTAGGGATCCTGCCACTTCCACTGAACAGAAGATGGTTGGGTTGATGAAGGACCCCACTCCTTTTCAGTTTGCAGAGTTCGAACTTGTTCTTCCAGTTCTGCTATTCTGGTCGTTAGTGCTTCGTTGGCCTTAGCCTGTTCCGTCATTTTCATTTTTGAAGTCTAGTTATAGGGAGCCTGTGTGGAGTAGCGTGCTTCCGAGGAGCTATCGTGAACCTGAAAAAAGGAAAAAACACAGAAAAGAGTAAGTACAAGTGAGGATACACAAGTGATGTGCAATCCCGAGGCCTCCACGTTGCTCATTCGTTTTTTTTGCTACACTTTCACTTGATATTTTCATGGCGGTCGGAGAGACGTGATCTCCTGGTTGTGGATGATATGCGAAGGAAGCCTCTATTCATTCCAACGATGTGGAGCAATCTGAGATGTTATCTGCGAAACCCAAATCAATAGGGGCAACCAATGCCGCCCTCCTAGGAAGATCTCTTTTACACTATGCTCGCAAATGACGTAGGGCCTGACGCCTGGTGAACTCAACCGAGGGGAGAGACGACAATCCTTTTATGAACTTGGAGTTTTTTGTGATAAACTAGGAAGACATGGCCATGAGTGAGCGATACTCGGATGTTTTGAATACTTGGTCTGATTTTTTGGAACTTCGGTGAGACGATTGTGTTTTATCCCGGAGGGATTTTCTCTTTTTGTTTTGCGATGGTTTTTTTGAGTTTGTATTGGAGGGGTAATGGAAAGTTGAGGCGATTTAATAAATATCCGAAAGAGTATGACTTTATTAAAAGTTTTTACAAGATGTAGTGAACTAGCCAGCTACCTAAATTCATCAAAAATGGCTAGACTAGGTGAAGTTAGGGATCTTAGTTTACATGAAAAAGAAAAGGTTTGCTGATATCCGAGTCTTCCCATGAAGGTGTCAATCCTGGACATCAGAGTTCTCCTGCCAAAGGTATTCCATCGAGGCCAACTCCCCTTTCTGTATCTCTAACTCAGCCTCTAACGCGGTAATTCGGCTTTATAGTGCCTGATCGTTGAAACTTCGTTCCCCGAAAATATCAAGTGAAAGTAGTGTAGGTGCCGACATATTGAATGAGCAAAACGGGTCCTGTGGGACAAAAATAAAGTTTTAAATGCAAAGTAACCTGTACGTGTAAGAAATCCGCAGTTCGTATAACAGAAAAAATCACGTCAATATGCCAACAAGACAAATAGAGCCACGACAAACAGGTATAATCATGATGCACGTGCTGGGGCTCTGATTCTGACACCTCTAACTGGCTTGAACGGTCCCCGGATGATACCATGAAAAGGTCCCTAAAGTGTCGTCCAGTGTCCCGATTCCTTGCGAAATCGAGTAACCTTTCGACTGGCTTTAGAGGTTCATCCGAGTTGGGGTTGGTGAACACTACCTAGGACATGTGTCCTAGGGCGTCACTACTACCCTCTCTAAAAAGACAAAACCGGCTCCGACCCTAAAGTCCCCAGTGAAGTGGCCAAACTGTCGCGCCCCCGAAAATTGACAAAGAAGTCATTTGCGAATGTGCAACGAAATTTGGGACCTTCAGATGCTCGGCATAAACAGACGCCTCGCAACATGCAATGAAGTCGCCACCCTAATTTGGTTGCTAGGTTTAGGGAACCTTAATCGTCATGGCATAAGAAATATAATAAGTAAAAAACTAAAGGCACAAAAAATGGGTCTGGACCCCAGACAAAGGTTCGGGGTCGTATTATGGTCTCGAAAAGGTGTTAGGCACCCGAGTCACATCCAAAAACGGTTACCGGTTGATGAGAGAGTTGTTTAAAAAGGTGTTTGATAAAATGCGTTTTGAAAAAGGGGACCCTCAGAGGAATCGTCACTTTAGTCTTTTCTATGATCGTGACCGTTCAGGAATAATAAAAAGATCTTTCGGACGGGGTTACTGTTTATCAAGATCGATTGATTATCCCTGACCGTAACGTGATGGGACTGAATTTTCCGTAAGACTGAATGAGCGCCCTCTTATTTCATCATCGGGTCATGCATGATTAGATTGATTGCTATGTGAACCTATCATGGATTGCTAACAGAGTACAATATTTAAATGATAGATTTTGAAGTGGAAAAACTGGTGTGGGATCGAAAGTCCCCATGTACATGCAGCCAATATATGCGAGAATTAAAAATCACATGAGCATGGTATTTTAAGCAACTCTTTAAACACGTTGTTCATGTGGGTGGATTTTAGTTCTAGCAGTTCTATATATCATGCGTACGATTGATATTTACGAAAAGCGTTTGAATAAATAAAAAGGAATGAAAGGCGTACTTTCGAGCGAAGCTTGAAATTAAAACCTACAAAGTGAGAGTGTTAGCGATAGCTCGAGAAATAAATAAGCAATTTTATGAGCGCGCAAATTTAAATGACAGTTGATTGCATGCGAGAAATGATGAATTTTACGCATACTATAATTAAATGCTGAGTTTGATAAGTGCAGGAAAATAAATGATGACAGTTGATTGCATGTGAGAAATGATGAATTTTACGCATACGATAATTAAATGCTGAGTTTGATAAGTGCAGGAAAATGAATGATGACAGTAGATTGCATGCGAGAAATGATGGATTTGACGCATACGAAAGTTTAAATGCTGAGTTGATTGCATGCGAGAAATGATGGATTTAACGCATACGATAGTTTAAATGTTGATTTGATACATGTGAGAATTTAAATGATGACATCTGATTTGCAAGAATTTTAAATGATGACAGCAGATTTGCAAGAACTTTAAATGATGATTTGCAGAAAATTAAACAGTTGATATTTGCAAGAAAGTAAAGCAGTTTGATATTTGTGGAAAATGAAACAGTTGATAGGTACAGAAGATTAACAGTTGATATTTTGGAGGAAATAAAACAGTTGGTATTTGCAGAAGATAAACAGTTGATATTTGCGGAAGGATTTCCAGCAGTTTGCGAGAATTCTAAAACAGTTGATATTTACGAGAATTAAAATACGACCGACCATGTAGGCGATATTGAATTTAAATTGCCGAAAGTAAATTGCCGAAATTAAAGTGCAAAGAATTTAAATAGTTGATATTTGCAGAAAATAAACATTTGATAAATTGCGGAAGAATTTCTAGCAGTTTGCGAAAAATTAAAGTAGTTGCTATTTGCGAAAATTAAAATGCGACCGACCATGTAGGCGGTATTGAATTTAAATTGCCTAAAGTAAATTGCAGAAATTAAAGTGCGAAGAATTTAAACAGTTGATATTTGCAGAAAATAAACAGTTGATAAATTGCGGAAGAATTTCCAGCAGTTTGCGAAAATTTAAAACAGTTGCTATTTGCGAAAATTAAAATGCGACCGACCATGTAGGCGATATTGAATTTAAATTGCCGAAAGTAAATTGCAGAAATTAAGGTGCGAAGAATTTAAATAGTTGATAAGTACAGAAAATTAAACAGTTGATAGTACGAAAAATAATCATGCAAAATACACGAACATTTTTACGAAAAAAAACGATCCGAGATTGCGAAGAAAATGACAATGGGCTGGGAACAATTGGAAAAATCCAAGAAATGGGCCAGGAATAGTGCCTGGCCCAAGAATCCAAGTTTTTAATGGTCATGGGCTTGGCCCATCACCCTTCTTTCCCTTCCCGCGTGAACAAGCCCAAGGGGGCACTGTTCATCGTCTTCTTCACGTTGCCAGCGACGGGGAGCTCTGACCAGGTGGCCAAATCGCCTGGTTTTGAGCTCTAAGGAAAGCTCTTCCCCTTCCCACCGTGATCATGCAAGAATCAGAACTTAATATCCGTCCGAACATAGTTTAATTTCGAGAAAATGTCAAAAACTGATAATTAACAAAAACCTAAAATTCACTCTTCTTAACCAATAAATAAACGAATGAAAAGCCTGGAAATTATCTACGTCATGTATATGAATTAATAGGATAAAAAAAAGCAATTAATTGGACCAAAAATGCAAGCAAAAAAATAAAGAAAGGAATGGTAGCAAAGCGGCCGGAAAATACTTACGAAGCAAAGGCTTAGACTATGGCGACTGACGCTCTAAGTGAGCGATCTGTCGAGGAGGGAGGAGAAGCAAGGCTTTCTTGCCAATTTTGGTCCCCTTTTTACGTTGAAGAATGCTTGGTATTTATAGGCCGAAGTCGCGTGGCGTTTGGAGGGCGTGGCTGCGCGTGGTGGCCGGCTCATCGTGCTGGTGGGGCTAGGGGTAGGGCGTGATGATGGCTGAACGGGATAGGAAGAGACGGGCTCGAGCTAGGACGCGATGGGAGCAGGTAGCCCCGTGGTCGGCTCTGCTGCGTGTTCTTTGGCACTGTTCATGTGCATCATGCACATTAAATTGTCAACCGTTGATCTGGTTGACTTTACTTGGTTGACCAGATCAACGGTTGAGATCAAGAGCCCTTTAAGTCTTATTTAAATGGCCTCGAACCGAGTCATGCGGGCAAACGTTCCGACTTTTCGAGCCGAAGGTACCAATGCGTAGAGAAAAATATGACGAGTTTAACCGTCTACAGGGAATGATGAGAATTTTTCGTTTAACGTGTTTATTTTCTCGTCTAAAAACGTGAAATGTTCGGACGGAAAAATAATGACGTTACGCCGAAAATTACACTAAACGTTGTAGATCGTTGCGAGCGGAAAAAAAGCTAGCAACTAATTGATGGAAAACATTTCAAAGTCAAGCTATTGTCCGAGCGAACTTACTCGGGTCCAATAAAAGTTCGAACGAAAATAATAATAATAAAAAATAAAAATACCCAAAAATGCGCTAAAATACTAAAAATCCTAAAAATCATGAGATGTCCTAAAATGAAGAAAAAACTAGCAAATGACTGCCGGATAGTTAAAAAAGCGATTTATAAGGATAAAAATAATAATGATAATAATAATGAAAATACGTGACAGAAAATTAAAAATGCTATTTCGAACGCTGACGATGATAATGACGATGCTAAAACGCAACGAAACACCTAGAAATGCTAGCGACAGTAAACCAACTGAAAATGACTGTAAATTAACTAAATAACAGAAATGCTAAAATTAAGTGAAAATGGCGTCAAAATTCGAGTATCAACAATACTATTCCTCCAAGATTTTCCAAGCTTAATGAGCTATTGTGGCACCAACAAGCCTTGAAAAAATGGACTCTAATACAACTGAATGTAGAAAAGTGAGAGCCTTTATGTTCTTGGTTGACTCCTCCTTTTCTTTCTTGATTAGAGCAACTGTTATCTTAACTGCATTTGCTAGTATATCGGGCTTTTCTACTGCCTCTCAAAGATCTTGAGCCATAAGAAAAGCGTTCATTCTTATGGAACATGATGCGAATCCACGCATCCAACTACCGTTACCACCAGCTGGTCCAATGACTCGAGCCAGAGCAAGAAAGCTTCAAGACCGATTGTCATCTCTCATTCACAAGGAGCTGGAATGTGAGATGTCAAGTGAGGAAGCTGCACTTCGAGAGAAAACCCCTAGAGTTGTGAATCTCCTTACATTCACAATAGCCGATGATGATTCTGCTAGAAACGGCACTTGACCGTTTGTCACAAAACGGCTCTTGTCCGATTCGTCCAAAACGGCTCTGACCGTTCTCACGAAATCGGCATCTACCCGTTTCACTCAGCCGTTGCCGATTCACTCATCTGTTGAGCGTGCCGATTGTTTAAAACGGCTCCTGCCCGTTTCGCGTGTCCAGAAGCTGGCGCGTTGACTGAAGATTTAAGTTGTTGACTTTAAATTACTTTAAGCTTAATTAGTTAATTAAACAGTTTAATTAGTTAAGCTATCTTCCTATTTTAGAAGTCCTACTTCTATTCCTATTAGGTTTGCTTTTAGGGTTTGTTTGTAACCTATATAAGGAACTACTTTGCCTCTTTATTAGGTTGGCTGTTATTTGATAAATTGAGATATTCTCTTCAATCTCCGCCCCTTGTTCAAGTTGGTTGAACCTTGTTCTTCTTGAGTCCGCAATACTTGAGTCGTATACAAGTAAATCTTGGAATTGTGTTATTGTGTCGTTTATCTTAGTGTGATTCTCACATTGTTGAGTCTAGTCCTAAGAACCCGATTCAAGACCCTTGACTTGAAATCGATTAGGGCTCTTAGCACAGGTTAGCTAAGTGGTCTAAGCTCGTACTTGTCGAGTTATCTATTTCCGCAGGAAATCCGTCTTTGAACAAAGATCAAAATTGGTGCTACGCATCCTAAGGAACCAGGATCGTATCAGAACATAAATCATAGTTTTATACTTTAAAAATTGGTGGTGCTGGCAAACTCATGTTGCCTACCATCTGAGTTTCTTGGTTTCAACCGACCCCTTAAAAATCAAGAGCGCTCCTTTACCAATTGTTGGTTTTGTTTGCTGTGTTTTTCTGAAAATTCTAGACTTATTTATTGATTTTTTTTACTTTACAAAAGCTCCTTATATAGAACAATTATGTAGCATGTGTTGCACTTTTCCCACTACAAAAAAATAGCTTATTTTTTATGACAAAATCCGTCAAAAAAACTGGAAATTTCGTCAAAAATTAGTGATTTTGATCGAATTTCGTCAGAAAAGCTCCATCACAATTCGGTCCGTAGAAGGCTTGGATTTTTGACCAAACAAATGGTTGAAAAAACCTTGCGATGGAATTTCTACGAAGACACTGTCGAAAAGAACATCCATCAAAAAAAATTAGATTTCTAGAACACATTTCGACAGAGTAATTCGGTCGTAAATTTGAGATTTCTTCGACTGAAACTTCCGTCGCAAAACATTCTGACCGAAAGTCCGTCGAAAATGTCAACATATTTTGAAGGTATGGTGACAATAATTTCAAGTTATCCCAATAATACATTCAATCTATTGCGGCCATAATTCTTCGTAGCTATCTAGATATTTTGAAGCTATGGTGACAATAATTTCAAGATATCCCAACAATACTTTGAATCTATTGCGCCACAGCTCTTCGTTACTACATGTTTTCGACCGAGACATCGTCGAAAATATCAAGGTAATTCGAAGCTATCATGGCTAAAATGTGCATCTATAGCGGCAAACACGTTCCGTAGCAAAAACATTTTGACCGAAATACGGTCGAAAAATGTCCTGGCTGAAAAAAAATCGGTAGGAAATATTTCCGACCGAATTTCGGTCGAAACTTTCTCCGGCTGGAAAATATTTCCGAGCGAGTTTCGGTAAAAATTACTTTAGTTTCCGACGGAAAAACAATCCGTCACAAAAAGTTTTTCGGTCGAAAAGGTTTCCAGAAAATAATTTTCTAGTGGGATATGTTTTCTACCGAGCTTTGGTAGAAAATGTTTTAATTTCTGACGAATTGATTTTCCGTCGGAACTTTCAAAATTTTAATTTTTTAATATTATCCAACACTTAGTAAAGAATTTTTATTTAATTTGATTAATTAATATTTACTGATAATAAATTATTTGAGGAGTAATTAAAATAAATGACTTTACAAGCATTCAATGTAATTCTCTTAAATAAAATAAAAAAATTATTTTACAAACAATTTCCATGAGTACATAAGAAGACTTAATAACAATTAGGATTTTTCGATCGAAAGTAGATAAGTACGTACATTACAATAAATTGGTATAAGGAACAAAATACGATTTAAACACTCATCCATTCTTCATGAACTCGGCTTGCAATTCGTGCAACTTCCTACCGCACTCCTCATCAGTTTGTTTCTGCTTATGTATGAAAACACCAAACATCAACTTTCAAATAAAAAGGAACTTCGATCGAAAGTAAAATATTATTATTCCCAAAACTAATCCTATCGGAGGGACTAATCTACAAACGCTAAATGTTTTAGGACTAAACTTCACCATCTCCATAACTCCAGGAACTAAACTATAATTAATTTCCTACAAATTTTTCTAGAATTTCCAGAATCATTTCCTACATCACCGACCTACAACAACACCTAAATTTACCATTTATTTAGTTTCACACACATATTTTGCATGAATTTCTACTATATGTATACCAATCATCAAGTTCACAACAAGAACACACACACATATATAAGAGGAAAATTAAAATCTTGATTACTTACCTCATAAGAGAGAGGTCATTGTCGCCGACTGGAGATGAAAAAGAGAGATCGTCGGAGATGAGAGCTAGAGAGAAGAGACAGAGAGAGAGAAATAAAAATAAATTCATAAGCAATTTTTCAATTTGACACCAAGAGCGTACAACCCATATAAGAGAAGAATTAGGTAGGATATCTTGATTACTTACCTCACAAGAGATCGAGGTCGTTGTCGTCGGCCGGTGATGAGAAAGAGAGGAGGCCAGAGATGAGAGTTAGAGAGGAGAGACAGAGAAAGGTAAGAAAAAATGGGTTGTGCGGTGGCCGTGTGAGCTTTAATAAGCTCAATGTTTTGACGAAACTTGCTACCGATATTCCGTCAGAAAGGTGTTGGGGGGAAATTTGATTTTCGCCAAATTTTGGCTCGTTGTCCTGGCGGTAAGTCCTAATTTTGGCTGACCATTCCGACAGAACATCGGTTGAAAAGTTCGTCGGAAACATTTTGGGTAGGAAATTTGATTTTAGACAAATTTTGGCTCGCTGCACTAGCGAGGAGTTCCAATTTTGACTCAAAATTCTGACAGAAATACGATCGAAAAATCCGTTTAAAATATTTGGAGGACAAGATTTCACATAAAAATTACTTCCTCGATATCGAAGATCAACCACCCCGCATATTCGACGAGCATATTTGAGATTATCATACCCAAAGACAATGCTTATTGGTATGCAAATAAACTGCATACCAACCACCACTGCATGAGGGTAAGACCTCGAATACACATGTCAAATATACTCGGTGGTCAGACTATGATAGCGAAGAAATAACAGATGTCCATTTTAGGGCACTCGGATGTATATAAAGGCCTCTTTTGCGCCTTTCCCAGCCGATGTGGTATTTTTGACATAATTTTCAACGACAATTCGGTAGGAACTTGATTGGGGGGAGGGGGGGGGGGGGATTGAACCTATTTTAAAATTGTATCCTCAATATCTATTTTTTCCGTGATTTCCGATGAAAATTTCGTCAAAAATATAAATACTACATAAAAATTATATTCTCGTATCAATCACGACGCATATTCGATGTGTGCCGAATATGTGGAATGATCGATATTAAATATCAAGAATATAATTTTTATTCATTGAAATTAGATTGGATGTATATAAAGGCTAGTGTGGCACTTTTCGTATGCGATGTGGTATTTTTTTCGTGATTTCTGACGGATACTTCAACCGAATATCCATCGGAAACTGTTGGCAAGTCCGTTGGGATTTTCAACTGAATATCCATCGGAAATGTCATCGGAAAGCCGTCGAAAATTCCATCAGAATTCTGTCAG
Source organism: Viola odorata (assembly GCA_963691705.1). NCBI lineage: Eukaryota > Viridiplantae > Streptophyta > Magnoliopsida > Malpighiales > Violaceae > Viola > Viola odorata. The sequence continues at coordinate 45,387,034 of OY829539.1, read as the reverse complement.
AAATTTCATCAAAATTATAGAGTGGAACAACGTCATTTTGATTACGCAATTGATGTCGTTACGTTTATTATTGTACCTGTATGTTCAGTTGCCCACAACCAACTACAAGTACACATTAAAGCTTCAATGGTTCTTGTATGAAGTTTGTTACGATGTGGGCTGATCACTCTACCACTTGTGCTAAATGAAAACTCAGATGCAACAGTAGACACTAGAATATCACGAGAAATTGCCTTTAAAGTCGGGTACTTAACTCCTTGCACCTTCCACCATACGAGAATATCAAAATTTTCTGTTCTTGGCAAGACACGCTCCTCTAAATAAAGATCCAACTAACTCATTGCTTGTGGAGTGTAATCAGTTTGGGACTCCATCACAAACATATCATATTCAATTATACTGGCTTGGGAAGAATTCAATGGCAATAAAGCTAAAGATGAATCCAATGTTGTATTTGCTCCCCTCACTATACTCTCTCACCATATCATAACAAACTCTCTTAATTTTTTCAACCTCCGCAACATAATTAACACCATAAATCTTACAATAGTAGAACTAAATCAACTTCATCTTGTGTTATGGATCAAGTATCGCAGCAACAACAATAAGAACATTAACATTATCCTAATATTTGACAAACTTGGCCATCATTTCACTAGCCATTGTTGACACAATGGGAGTAGGAGAAGTTAACTAATCTCTCAATCTCAATTTCATGTCACAAATCTTAGAAAAATACACATTTATTGTAGGATAAAGTGTGCCACTAAATAATTCTGTAACTTCATAAAAAACCTTCAATTTAGCACAAATATCCTTAGCAAATTTTCATTGTAATTCAGTGACCACAGGACATGTTCTGCACTCAGTATCTGTAACTCTAATCCTAGTGAAAACATCCTTATATAATAGTGTTGTTTCTAACATTAAAAGTGTGGAGTTCCACCTAGTTGGACAATTAAGAGAGAGACTTTTAGTAGGTTTGTTAGGACTAACAAACGTACCTTCAAACTTCTGTAATCTTTTTGTAGTAGCCGTGTAGTACGAAACACTCACGAATTGCACTAATACCTTCTTTGATAACTGCAAGTCCATCTTGTACAACCAAATTCAGGATGTGAGCACAACATCGCATGTGAAGGTAAGACTTTAACTCATCCAACACCACAACCATCATAGCATCATCAGTAGAGCAATTGTCTAAAGTAACAGTAGACAACTTTACATCTATTTCCCATTTGACAAGAGCCTTCAATAAAGCTTCAAAAAGTACTTCTTTTTTGTGCGGACATGGCACATATAAAAACCTATAGTTGACATAAACACTTAGTAAGATAAAAATAACAATATTGAATGCAAACATAAACTAGCTATTTTATATAAGTTATGAAAGTACCTTAAAAGTCGACTTTGTAATTTCCAATTGCGATCAATGAAATATGTTGTGATAGCCATAAAGACTTTCTTTTGATTAGAGGTCCACATATCAGAGATGATGGCTATTCGGCTTTCATTTTTCTCAATCAAATCCATTAAATTACTTCTCTATTTTGCATACATCCCTAGTATATCATTTTTTTAAAGTATTCCAGGAAGGAATATTAAAAAGTGGTTGAAGCAAATAAACAAACCTCTTGAAATTGATTTGATCCACCAAAGAAAGGGGATGTTCATGTATCACAACCAAGCACGCAAGCTCTTTTCTTGCAATTTTAGGATAAAATGTAGTTGAAGTCAACTCTTCCTTCCCACTTTTACTTACATTGCCAATCAAATACTTTTGATTAAAGGTGACCAAGTGTCTCCTTGGGCAACTTCTCACATGACTATGCACCTGAGATGTCCCAGAACCACGCCCACCTGCCAATGGCTTGTTGCAATACTCACATTTTACTTTCATCTTGTTACCAACCATCACCTCTATAAAATATTCCCATACATTACTTCTTTGTCTCTTTTTTCCTGATTTCAAATTGGAGTCATCTTCTTCTTCTTCTAGTGTTGTTTGTTGTGTGGATGATTGATTTGGATCAATTGGATTGGAACTTGATATGGGTGTAGGTGTACCAATACTAGAAACTAGAAGATTGGAACTTCCCACAGGTGTACCACTCTGTGAAATCAGAGGATACAGACTTGTCTCCACTGTATGCTCATTTTTTTGATTTTTCATTATATCTAGAAACAAGAAATTGCAAAGATAAGTAAAGTTCTGCTCTAATAAAATAAATTGATAAAGTGAAACAACACACAACAGTTACTGAAGTTTGTCCATGAAATAATTTCATACACCAAATGTGAATCTTACCTGTTTTTTGAGATTCAGTAGTGTCAATGTTTATTTTCTTAATTCAAGATGCTCTGCATAAACAACTTTTGTTGGTACTCTTGGTTTTAAACTAACCTGTTAAAGGAAAATTCATGGTATTATATATGATTTCTCAAAAAGAATCATAAAAGGAGCTGTAAATTAAAAATGATTTAATTAAGAACAACTATTGCACATGAAACAACCAAAAACCCTCTTTCAGCTTACATCAGAGATGCTTGTAGGAAAATAGGGTGTCAATATTTAAGGTAGATTGATTATTTTTGGGAAACGTTAATAGTCAAAAGAGGGTACTCCCTCTGTCTTTAAAAGACAGACGCCGGGCCGCAAATCACGGTATTTTATGCACCTGTGGGCTTGCTGTGGAAGCCCAGATTGGTGTCAGCCCTGTCTGTGGGCCAATACGAGAAAGGTTGTATTTTTTATTAAAAAAAACAAAACGCACCATTTTGCTTCTTCTTCTCTCCTTCTCTCCTCTCATCCTCCACCAACGCCGCTACCGGCACCATTTCGGCCATCAAGCCAAAAGCCAGCAACACATTTATACAACAATTAAGCCCATCAATTACATCCAGCAACAATTAAAATCCATACAATCGAACCAACAACAATTCAACCAAACAACAATTCCAAGCCAGCAATTCAACCAAACAAAAATTAAACCCAACAGCAATTCAATCCAGCAAATTAAACCCAAATCAAAGATTGAACCAACTAACAATTAAATTAAACCCAACTAATAATTAAATTAAACCTAGAAATCAAACCATCTTCTTCCTCCAGCACCGGCTGCAAAACAGAACCAGCAGCAGACCAACAACAGCAAAAAATGGGGATATACATCTTGTTGGAATCCTCAAAACAGAACCAACAGCAGACCAACAACAACAAATAAATTCCTTCCATTTTATTTTGATTATTGTTTGAGAGAAGGTTGAGAGAAAGATGAAGAGAAGGAGAGAAGGAGAAGATGGAGAGTGGGTGTCGGATTTTTTTCTGCTTGCAATGTCCTCGTCCTCATTTGCTAGTACGACGTCGTTCAAGGGATAATTGTGTAAAAAAAAATTAAACAGGCGCGTATGTCAAGGCATCAAGTAATTGTGAAATTGGTTTTGGGCCTAAAACGTCTGTCTTTTAAAGACAGAGGGAGTAATAAATAGAATTCAGATTGACTACTTAGTTTTAGCCTCCACTGTAGGCTCATTTTCTTGATTTTTCATTATATCTAGAAACAAGAAATTGCAAAGATAAGTAAAGTTCTGCTCTAATAAAATAAATTGACAAAGTGAGACAACACACAACAGTTACTGAAGTTTGTCCATGAAATAATTTCATACACCAAATGTGAATCTTACCTATTTTTTGAGATTCAGTAGTGTCAATATTTCTTTTCTTAATTCAAGATGCTCTGCACAAACAACTTTTGTTGGTACTCTTGGTTTTAAACTAACATGTTAAAGGAAAATTCATGGTATTATATATGATTTCTCAAAAAGAATCATAAAAGGAGTTGTAAATTAAAAATGATTTAATTAAGAACAGCTATTGCACATGAAACATCCAAAAACCCTCTTTCAGCTTACATCAGAGATGCTTGTAGGAAAATAGGGTGTCAATATTTAAGGTAGATTGATTATTTCTGGGAAACGTTAATAGTCAAAAGAGGGTAATAAATAGAATTCAGATTGACTACTTAGTTTTAGCCATGAAGACAAAAACTTAACTATGGAGGGTGGGGCTGATCACCAAGTTACAAGTTTTCCATCTTTGATATTGCTCTTGCACCAATTGCGCAATAAAACTAACCCACTATGTCCCCACACCAACAAAATATGAAGATAATAAAAGTAAAAAATAATATCAACTAGGCGTGGGTTATTTTTACAAGGAAAATGATAAAAGAAAAGTATATATTACAAACAGAGAGGAGTAGATGACGATGGTTATGAATAAGAGAATGCAGGAACGAGGGAGAAATCACTCTTCTCTTATGCTTGCGTGGCTACCGAGAGAGAGGGAATCAGTGATGGTGAAATTGAGAGCGAGAGATGGTGATTCGGTGGTGAGTAGAGAGGGATGGTACTACGGTGATGGTGAGTCGGCTGTGAGGGAAAGAGATGGTGCGGTGGTGAAGAGAGAGCGATGATGGTTGGCGGCGGTGGATGGTGGGCGAGAGGTGGTGATGCGGTGAGGGTGAGAGTTGTGGGAGATGGAGATTGAGGCGGTGGGAGATGGTGATTGAGGTGGTGATGTGGTGAGGGTGAGGGATTGAGAGTGGTGATGATTCGAGGGAAGGACTTGAAAGGATAAGGTTGAAAAGATAAGGTTAGGTGAGAATTTTAATTAAGGGAGAAAATTTTAATTTCGGATTTCGTTCTGTTCCGAAATTAATTTCGCGTATTATCTTTCCGATCCAAAATTTTCGATACCCGAAATTTTCGATCCGAAATTTAAAAAAACTCAGGATGAAAAATCAGAATTTCGGATAACGAAAATTTTGCCCACCCCTAATATATTGAATTAATTATTTATTAAAATATTATATATATATATATATTTATTGTGGGTATTTAGTGCAGGTATTGGAGCGGGTAAGCACTATCCATACCCACATCTATACCCGCACTTTACGGGTGTGGGTGTGGGTATGAGTATAAAATACCCACAATGTGCGGATATGAAATACCCACAATTGCAGGTATTGGGCGGATATTTATATCCGCGGGCGGAATTGTCATCCCTACATGTATATCGTTAAATATGGAAAATGGTATTAACATGAAGAATTGTCTCCACACTGCCTAATTACAAAAGAGCCAAGAAGGCAAGAAGGGAGGGATGATGCGGTGATATGCATAATCAGCTCAAAAGACAAACATAAGAGATGCATAACCAGCACACTTTAGCCTATTCATTTCAGCGATATATATAAATTATGTAAAAAAAATTATAGTTTATAGAATATTTCACTTATCCCTTTGAACTGCTAATTTTATAATTTGTTTTTAAATTGTAATTTTAATTTTTATAATAGTTAAAAAACTTCAACTAAAATAGTAAAAAATAGCAACATTATATGAAATTTGGTAAAAAATATAAAAAATATAGATTTTTTTTTTAAAAAGTAGTTTAAATTTCATATACAATTTATTTTAAATTTTTAAATTTTTTTTTTAGTGAAATGGACTCTCACATATTTATTACATGTTTAAATTTATATATATTTTAAATTCTTTTACCATTTTTGTTTAATTTATTAACTATTTAAAAATTTAAAGTTAAAACTATAATATTTGGGGAATTCTAAGGTTAATATTGTAAATTTCTAAACTATAAGAGTTTAGTGGAATTTATTTTATAAATTATACTCCCTCCGGTCGCGTAAGAATGTCGTTTAAGACATTCTTCCGCAGTCGGCAAACAATGTCGTTCTCCGTTTCCAAGAAATGTTTCCCCAAATTCTGACCTTTTAACCCTCGCTCTCTCTCCTCTCCATTTCGCGCTGGATGCAAGGCAAATCTTTCAACATTCCTTTTCAATTTTGGAGGGAAATTGAAATTGATTTTGGGTGGGAAATGGAAAATTCGGGCATCAATCATTTCCGACCTCCTATATATTGTGAGTATTTCAATTCAATTTCCAGTTTCTTCGTCCCCTCCTTCGAATTTAGGGTTCTTCACGACTTGAGGAGATTGGGTCATGGAAAGTCTTACTTTTTTGGAGGATTCTGAGATGGAATCCATAGCTCTGTTTGATGATTCCATGAACATGGTAGTTCCAGATTCTATTGGCGATGGTGGAGATACCGCCGATGCTGCTGTTCAGATTGTGGAGGACTCGGGCGACAAGGCAAATGCCACTGTTGAATCCATTGTTGATTTCAGGGGTTTGAAGAGGCATTTGCGTACAACACCCTTGAAGGTTATTCATGATTTTGACTTGAACGAGCCATCTGTTGAGGAGAGGTTGTTGGCAGCGAAGTATAAAGGGGAAAGGGATTTCGACCTCAACAAGCTCCCAATTGATGGTACGTTTACGTTGACTGATCCTACTTGGGATGCTTGCTTCATTGAAATGGTGAGGTTGTTACTTCCCTCTTACTATTGAAGCAACCATAGATGTTGTTAGCTTGCGTTGTTGATGACCATTAGGTTATGTGGTTGTAAATATACATTTTGGGCTTCTGTTATGGAGGTTGTAAAAAGGATCTTTGTAAATTAGCACCACAGTGGTGGTTCATTTTGGATTTTGGGATGAAGAAGTGATGTGTACTTCTCAGAAATTGAGATTCGGACTAATACGCCCATCTCTTGTGTCTGTTTGTTTCTGACTGATATAAGCAATGGATCATGCATTTGTTTGTTCTTACTCACTGTTTGTGATAGAATGGATTCTGCAATGGTGGATAACCAGGATTTTATGTGTTTTATGTTTTGCTTTCAATGATGTTAGGTCTGCCTCTGCCTTTGATCCAATCACATAGAGGTTGGAATTCATTTTTTTTTGAATTTATTTAGGCTTGGATTTCAAATGCCATTCTGTCTTGCTTTGAATGTAGTTAGGCTTGGTAATTCCTTGGATTTCAGTTTGTTTAATTGCTGGAAATATATTTTGGATCAGTTTGGTTTGAATTTATTTAGGCTTGGATTTCAAATGCCATTCTGTCTTGCTTTGAATGTAGTTAGGCTTGGTAATTCCTTGGATTTCAGTTTGTTTAATTGCTGGAAATATATTTTGGATCAGTTTGGTTTGAATTTATTTAGGCTTGGATTTCAAATGCCATTCTGTCTTGCTTTGAATGTAGTTAAGCTTGGTAATTCCTTGGATTTCAGTTTGTTTAATTGCTGGAAATATAGTTACTCTTGACACTTCCTTGGTTTGCAAATGCCATTCTGTTTTGCTTTGAATGTAGTTAGGCTTGCCACTTCGGTGGATTGCAAATGCCAACCTTTATTGGTTTTGATTTATGTTGCCTTTGCACTGCTTTGGATGTCAGTTTGTTTGGGGTTTGGATTTCAATTTGGATTTGTCTACGTTTTGCTTTCAATTTATTTAGGGTTTGGCACTGCCTTTGATTGCATTTAGGTTGGAGGTTGTAATTCAACTTTGTTTATTTTGGCTCTGACTGGCAAACTGTAAAAGAACAGGGGAATGAACTTTCAACACAAACACAAACTGCATTCTTCTTATTTATTCCATTCCAATTACATAGAGTAAGATGAGTTGGAGCACATAGAGGAAGGAAGGATGATATATTCGACACAAACCCTAACTCTAATCAGAATCAGATGCATTAGAGATGGTTGGGATTTCGGCAATGGAATTTCCAAAGTTGTTCAATTCCTGAGCAACAACCCTCACACTCCCAAGTGCCAGATTAATAACATCTCTCTTCTGCTTCAAATGAGTAATTGCCAGTGTCAGATTGTTGATAGCCCTCCCATATGACTCCATTATACTCAGCGTCAGTCCCTCGTGCTCCGGATCTTCCAGTATAGCATCCATCCTTGCCTGCAAGTCCTCAAGTGTCTCCTCAAGCTCGTCGATATCGGCTCTGGTTTGGAGACCCCTATTCTCCATCTGGACTGTGTCTGTCTCCAGGTGATTTGAGATGAGGCCTGAAAGATCTAGGATATCCTGCTTCTTGTCCCGATCCATTGTCACACACCTGCAGAGAAAGATCAACAAACCAAGAGAGATGAGCAGATAGCAGAGAGTAAGGAGGAGAGTAGAATTGTTAGTGTAATTGTTTCTGCATAGAGGGTGGTATATATAGGAATTAATTAGGGGTACCAAGGGGTTACCAAGGGTTAGGTTCAGTTAATAAAGGAAACAATGCAACGGCGCAAAGGGTTGGGAATGTAAACAGGTATTGGGAATCAACAATTAGTTGCCTTGTTGCAGTTGGAAACATATCTTCCCTTTGTGTGTTGCAGTTGCAATACAATGCCTCTTCTCAGCGGGTCAACCAAAGTCGTGTCTCTTCAATGCATCTATTACTGTTAAATGTTTCAATTCAAAGTAAACACTATATGTTTGCCTATACCTCTTCCCTATACGTCTCTATTTTTTATTTTAAATTTCAGGCATTGTGTTTGCGTTTACACAAACATAAAGGAGAGATCAAGAAGCAACCCATAATTGCCAATGCTTATACACAAAACAGAGAGGAAGCAAATAAGAATTTCAGATGCATTACACACAAACGTGAAGGAAGAATTTAAGAGTGCAAAACAGAATATCAAGGCATTGTACACAAACGTTAAGGAAGAATTCCATAATGAAACTAGAATTTCAATGCATTATACACAAAACATCCACAATGAGATCAAGGAAGGAAATCAGAATTATCAATGCATTATACACAAAACATCCACAATGAGATCAAGGAAGCAAATCAGAATTACCAATGCATTATACACAAAACATCCACAATGAGATCAAGGAAGCAAATCAGAATTACCAATGCATTACACACAAACGTGAAGGAAGAGTTAAAGAGCTTCAAACAGAGTTGCAATGTATACACAAACGTTAACTATGTAACCAAACTACACACCATTTATCACAACCAATCTCAGTCAAACAGATGTAGCCATGCATTACACACAAACATCCACAACCAATCAAAGCCTACAGTCATTGAAAGATTATAACAGCATGCAATACCCATCATTCTTCACAATTATAGTAATGTAGAGCAACATTAGTTTGCCTAATGACAGTTAGTAATGTGACATCACTAACAGTAGCAAACAGAAGCTTCTACCAAAATTTACAGTGGGTACTAACTAAATACTTCAATCAGAAGTTAGATTGCTAGAGTTACTTCCTAAAGTAACAAACTACATATCTTAATATGTCCAAAAACTAACCATAGCCAACTGCCGTCCATTGAAAAAGGCCATCAACCACCCAATTTCCTGCAAAATAATTTACAAAATTACATGTCAATATACATTTTCATCACATTTGTTGACTTGCACAAAAGCGCATCTTACTTACAAGGTAATGGTGGAAGATTTGCTTCGGCAGTTGCTAGTAGAACAGGATCACATGACAGGCTAGAAGGAAACAATCCTTGCCTAACCAACTGTTCTTTCTTTAAATGAGGGATTCTGTAGGCATTGGATCCCATAACTTTCAAAATTTCTATCATGCACGACTGTAAAGTGATGAAAATGTTGTTTGCCTTCACCTTTGAGAAATCCAAATAAGCTTTCACTGCTTCCACTAATTGGTTTAGGTTATTTGCACATTTCTTCTCTTGCAACGATTGAATAGCTCTAAAGAAACCTAAGTCAAGTGCATTTAAATCTGGAGAATTGGGTGGCTGACATAACAGTGTAATGTTCAACCCTACACTCTCAACTGCAATTAGGAAATCAACATAATCTTCTTGAATATGTGTTTTAGCATTATTTTGCTGGATGATAATCTGCTGCATGAGGCTATCCCTCGGTCATTTTTTCTTAATGGCTGGTAATATTTGTTCAATCATATATTCTCTAATCACTTGCCTATCTATCCTTTCAATGGGCTTAACTTCAAATGTTCCAGCAATCCTATTTGCGCTGGACCTAATAGCAGCAAGGGGAAACACTCCTATCTTACCATCAAAAGTACAATTCCCATCACAATCAAATCTAGTCCTAGCAACAGCAGCAAGAAACATAATTTTAGGAATGAAATTGGTACTCTTAATGACTCTTACTAGTTCATCTTCATCAGCCAATAGGTAGTAGGTCTGCACCTTCCTTGTGGTTTGAAACCATTTCTCATCAATGTGGACCACATTGTGCATCTTAGAGAAACTGTTTCCAGCTGGAGTAGAGTCTGAATCAATCATTGAAAGGCAGTGACGAACCCTTTGCATATGGTTTACCTCTGTTAATGTTGGCTTGATGGTGTTGCTGTGGCGCCTCAACTCTCCAGATTTCAACTTCGAAATCAAATAAGTCTTCGAAACACCCAACTCAGTTGCAAGAGACTTAAGTGTTGTTCTATCCCTTAAAGGGATATCTCTAATCCTTTGGAAGTCAAATTCTACCCTCTTTCTGCCACAATTCTTGACTCTCTTCATTGAAACATTGTGGTTATCGGACTCCCTGCCCCTTTTCCACAGCCGCTGGATTGAACGGATATTAACATCGAAAATTTCAGCAACCTCAGTTGTTGTGTGCTTGCGTAGCTTTCCATTCACACTCCTTTGAAGAAGCATATTGTAGGCTGCAATTCTGTCTTCTTCAGAGAGCTCTTTTCTTTTCAATTTCGCACCTACAATTGCCACAACACAAATAAATTGCAAAATCACCAAAGTTTAACAAGTTCCACATTATTCAGGAAGTTGGGAGTAGACTTAACTTGGAACCTCAACGTCAGGTGTTGGGTCTTCATTTTCCCAATTAGGATCTCCATTGCTGTCGTCCACATTTAGGAAAGCTTCGGGCCAACCTTCTTCGTCATATACGTCGGCAGCCTCTTCAATTGGAGGGTTATGCGAAACTGGTGAATCATTACTCTGATTTAGCTCTAAACTTAGCAATGGGTTTAGGCCAAACAAATGGATAGGATCGAAATCGTTAGAATCCATTTCTTTTTACGCTTCACAAATCGAAACAGAAATGTTTCAGCTTTAGAATCGGGGAGGATATGTGGGAAGCAAAACATAGGCAATTGGAGAGGCAATTGGAAAGGGAATTGACAAAACAAATGGGGTAAGAGACCATTGTGAACTGATACCAACGAAGTAAGGGGGAAATAATTTTTTTTGGACCGGATGAATTCAAATTTTAGGAGGGATTAGTGTTTAGAAATGAAATTGGGTGAAAATTTGGGAGGGAATTGGGAAATCTCCAGCGTTGCTCGCGTTGAATCTTGGAGAAAGCATAGTGCATCTTCACGCGTTAGCTGAAGGGCAGGCTGGTAATAGCACACCCAGGAACAGTGGATCCTTAATCTGTGTGCCTGATCGCGAAACGACATTGTTTCGCGACCGGAGGGAGTATGATTTTTTATGTAATTTATCCCTTTATATGTTGGAGTTATATTCTTATTTGACATCACTACATAACAGTAACACTACATTACATACATATCATTGTGTTTCTGTCTGGTGTCTCCAAGTCTCTAGTCTCTACTGCCTACCAACCGGTTCACCACTTACCTCTACCAAGTAGTACAACTGATTCGAATTTCAATCCGAATTTCAATCCAATGTGTTGAAGTGAATGGCTTCTCTTGGTCTTGGCTCGAAAACCATGTCAACAATTCTCCTTCTTTTGTGTTTGGTATTGGGCGCCTCTTTTCTGGTGGCAGAGTCGGCCGTCGGAGTGAACTGGGGTACAATCTCACTCCACAAGTTGAAGCCGTCGACAGTGGTGGATCTGCTGAAACAGAACAAGATGGAGAAGGTGAAGTTGTTTGATGCAGACCCAGCTGCGTTATCAGCTCTAATGGGGAGTGGTATTCAAGTCATGATTGGAATACCCAACGAGATGTTATCCCTTCTCAGCTCTTCAAGCGCCGCTTCTGATCTTTGGGTTAGCCAGAATCTCTCCAGATATCTTGTCAAAGGTGGTGCTGATATCAGGTCATTCTCCTCTTATATCCTACTTACCTTCTTGTTTAATACTACCTAGTATTCCTTGTTTTTCATCTGGGTCTGTTTTTTATTTTTCTTTTGTTTCGATATGGTTGTTGTCATGAATAAAGGCCGAGCCTTTATTCTTCACCGGTGATGCTTTACCTATACAGAAGCTGTGATTCTGTGAAAGCCACCACCTTTCTTTGGTTCTAATTTTTTTGCTTAATTTTTTTTGAACCTTTTGGGAGATGCGGTGGGAATTTATCTATTAATTATGAAATGTTCAGATACGAAATTCTTGGTAGAGTTACTAGCAAGGAACATAAAAGGAGCAACTAAGAGAACACTGGAATGAATATTAGATGACAATCAATATGCGCTAATGGGATAAAAACTCATTTTCCCCAACCAATGAGATCATTCGCTAGGAAAAAATCTTACATACTAGCCAGTATGTTTGTGATTAATTTGGTTAATTATGTTCTAGGGAGTTAGTTTGAGTCAGAAAGTCATGTAGTGCTAAGATTTGGTTGAGGAAAACTTGGTTCACTAGAATCTGTATTTGCTGAATTGCTTGGATTAGCTTGTATCTGTTGCTGCACGTGGCTCTTATAAAGCTTCATTTTGCTGAACTAGTTCCTCTTTATTTTTTTGTATGAACTCTGGTAGCTGGAGTTTCATTTCCTTATTGGGTCTGAAAATAATTTGGGCCCCCCCTATCAAGAACTTTATTCTTACAAAGCTTATGGTGCATCAAGTCTCTTGAATGTTACTGTTAACAAATGAGGTCTGCTATACAAAAATTGTAACATACCTTCTTCTTCTTTTTTGTTTTAAAGTTTATAATTTAATAAACTCAGTTTTGATAGCGTTATCATTAGTTTGAACATCTCTAGTCCTCTGCAGCTGATGTGAGCTACAATAAGTTGTCATGTCTGTCAATGCTGTGGATTTCTTTGCCAGACTTCTTACACCAGATAACAAGCTTCTTGCAAAACACTTCATGCTAAGATTTGGACAACGTCACTTGTGTAATGGTATATTAGTGCTTCCTTTATTTTATAATGGCAGTGATTGATATGTAAATAGCTACAATTTGAATTTCCCTTAAAAATTTCTACCTATTGAGTCTATTCGTTCCGTTTGTAGTTTTCTGGTTTCGAAGGAACTTAAGTCCTAGCGTAAGATACCTGGACATGACTGGATGCCAGTTGAGCAACCACTCAATTGGAGGTTTTCTTATTCCCATGTGTTTGAGAAAAGGTTTTTCAATCTTTGATTAGCTATTTCTTTTGTACAACATGTTAGAATTAGTAGGAACATCATCAAATATAACACTGCTTGTGTGCTTGAGTGTTACAGGTGCTTTGCTACCACTTTGGACACTTATAACCCATTTCTTAATTCATGTTGTGTGCAAAAGCCAGTGTTTCTATACTAACTCGTAGGAGCTGTTAAAGTTCTTAGGAAGCCAGTTAGCTTTGCGTGCACCATTAAGTCCTAACAACTCGTAGGAGCTGTTAAACCCATAGCTTCAAAACTAATTTTGTTTCTACGAAGTAAATCACACTCCAGATTGGTTTTTACTTGCATGTTTCAGGAAATTTAACTTAATATTTGATTAGATTTTTTCTTTCTTTTTAATGATATTATGAAGTTTATATAAGCATCAAATCTATCATTGTGTACATGAATGTGTCTGCTTGTGTGAAAGATTATTTTCTTCACTAGTTTTTCTTCTAATCCATTCCTCAAATGTGTGTGAAAGATCCTTTCTTTTGCCAGTTTTAACAGTTCTAATTATTCCATAATTCATGATGGGTATGAGGGTTGACACTTGTTCTTTGAAATGAAATGTTCATGTACCTAGAAAAGTGGTTAATTCTAAGGGTATCACAAGGGAATTACAGCCCAGCCACAAATGCTCATCCTCAGAGAGAAACTTATAGATGCTTTCTGATTTCTCTCTGTCATAACTTACGATGTATGACTGGATTAGGGGTTCTCTGATTCTCACTGATGTTCCCTTTTTATGAAATGGCAGGTATGTTGCTGTCGGAAACGAGCCTTTCCTAACTAGTTACGCAGGTCAATTCCAATCCTTGGTCATCCCTGCTTTGCTCAATCTACAGCAGTCTTTTGTTAAAGCAAACCTTGCTGGCTATGTAAAGTTGGTAGTCCCTTGCAATGCTGATGCCTATGAGTCCTCACTTCCTTCTCAAGGAGCATTCCGATCTGAACTTACTCAGATCATGACTCAACTGGTTTCCTTCCTCAACTCCAACGGTTCTCCTTTCGTTGTCAATATCTATCCATTTCTTAGCCTTTACGGGAACACAGACTTCCCACAAGACTATGCATTCTTTGATGGGACTAACCATGCTGTTACGGATGGGGCTAATGTGTACTACAATGCGTTTGATGGGAATTATGACACTTTAGTTGCAGCCCTCACCAGCTTAGGATATGGTCAGATGCCCATAATCATTGGGGAGGTGGGCTGGCCAACTGATGGGGCAATTGGCGCAAACCTCACTGCGGCAAAGGCTTTCAATCAGGGTCTTATAAGTCATGTCCTAAGTAACAAAGGGACACCTCTTAGGCCAGGTGTACCTCCAATGGATATTTATCTTTTCAGCTTACTTGACGAAGGGGCAAAGAGTGTCCTTCCAGGAAACTTTGAAAGGCACTGGGGTATATTTTCTTTTGATGGCCAGGCTAAATATGCACTGAACCTTGGTTTGGGCAACAAGCAGTTGAAGAATGCAGAGAATGTTGAGTATCTCCCATCAAGGTGGTGCGTGGCAGATCCTGCTAAAGATCTGTCTAGGGTTGAAAACCACATGAGAATCGCTTGTAGCAATGCAGATTGCACGACACTTAGTGATGGAGGGTCATGTAATGGCATCGGGGCAAAGGGAATGGTATCGTATGCGTTCAACAGTTACTACCAGCTGCAAATGCAGAATTCGCAGAGCTGTGACTTTGACGGGCTTGGCATGGTGACGTTCCTGGATCCATCGGTTGGTGATTGCCGGTTTCTTGTAGGCGTTACGGATGCTAGGTCCTCAGGGATTAGACCATATTGTGTGAGGGTCATTGCTTGGGTTTCTACCCTATGGGGGATTTGGTTATATATGGTTTGAGGGAGAAGTTTCTTATCATGGGTTCTTTTCAACCTTCCCTTGGTTTGAAAGAGACTATTATTAGTTACGTTTAGATTTAGGTGTTCAAAATGATTGAAGTGGGATTTGTTGTATGTCATACTCATACATATTAGGACCAGATGAAACTCATATATATGTATTGTAGCTTATCATTAATTAATATTGGAATTCAATTGAAACAAATCGTTTGTTTTGTTGTAAAGACCATCCTGGTTACCCAAAATGGAAATAACATCCATTTTATCCACTTTTTGTGTACTAGATTTTTTAGGGTCAGTGTAATTTTTTGTTTGATTTTTTTTAATTTGAGTATTGTGGGGATGATAAAAAGAGGTGACTTTTGATATAATTTTCTCCATTTTTAAAACTCGAATTCAAAAATTTAGTTAAATGTGGATAAGTGACAAATCATTTACTATTTAATGGTAATCAATGTCGCTTGTTCAAAATATATTCTTTCTAGAAAAGATAATTGGTTGTAGTATTATTAATTATTATTATAATATGTATCTTATAAAATCAGTATGCACTAATGTGTTTTGTCTAATAAATATTTATGAAATATTTATAATATTTATATAAATAATTTAAAAAGTACATTAAAAAAAAAACTTAGACAGATCGTAAAATAATATTCCACTTTGATTTATTAATTGTAAATTTGGAATATCAACTGTATAAAATTCACGCATTGGGTTCCTCAGCAAACCCTTCTAACCGATTTTGAATGTTGTACCCAAAGAGAGTGCCAGAAAAAGACCCTTTGGTAGAAAAAGAGAAGGACAAGAAGAATGCAGAAATCTTGTCGTAGGCATTATAATCACTGCTTTTCATATACAGTTTAAAAACAACATTGTGTTAGTTTGTCTCATCCTTTAATCAAGGCATTCTGAGTTTACTCGACAAGAACACATATCGATTGAGAAGTGGAAGCTGAAGAAATAAAGAGGAAGAGGATGTACCATTCAATATTTTCCTCATCTGATCAGATCACAATATTTTCTATAGCTAATTCTAAAGGCATCAGAAGGATGAGCTGAGCTGCTTCTGCTCGCGCGACACAGACGTATCTTTTACTCAATAGATCAGTACTCCACATGCTGTAACCTCTACAACTCCCTCATCATCGCGAAAGTTAAGGGAAACCTCACGGCCAAAATATTCACTCAACTTATCCCTTCCGTGGTAGTCGTACCATAGTATCAAGTGCTCAGTAACTTGCGAGAATTCATGAACTATGTACGGCATTGTATAACCCGTCTTCCCATAAAGAAGCATTCGCTGGACTCATTTTCCTGGATGGCAACGCAAAGCGCAAATCTATATAACTGAGCATCATCCCTGCACTTTGTGGGTGCCGGTAGCTTTAACGTCAGGGAAGATCCAACGCTTTGACTACTGCAAAACCAATGTGGAATTTTATTCCCCGGCAATATCATTCTAAATCTTGTAGACTTCTGTAGTTCCTGTAACAAACACATGCAGCTTAATTGAGAAAGGTAACAATACTTTAGCATATATGATAGTTGTTACTCCTATGCTATACTTCATTACTTTATGTACCTGAAATATTGAATAAGCAAGATCCAATGTTTCTCTACGTCCCCCCTCATACGACATGAAGCAATTTGCTAAATCCACATATAAAACATCTCTGCTTCCAGTGAAGCAACCTGAAATGGATTCAAGAGAGTCACAGCTCCGTGCATCAAGATTCAGTTGATATATGCAGTAGCCTGGAATATTTGGCTTCAGCGTAACAGGGTGATTTTTCAGGACGAGATTTTTTCAGCTTTTCGCACCCTAAATCTAATTTTCTCTTCTTGGCAGAATTGGTTGAGAAGTAGGGATCCCTTGTTCCCCTATAATGCAGTGCAGATGTTGCACTCTTCTTCTTAGTTATATTCCTGTATTGAATCGTGAACTGGGAAACGAAAGCCATAAAGAAATATTTTAAAATAAACTAGCCTACAGTTTCCCCACGCTGGATCGTGAAGTCGCATGGTATCTCCAGGAATTAAAGGCTCATGTCCAGGGGGAAAGGTAATACCATGCTCATCTAATTCGGCCTTTAAAACTATCTCGCACGTGAAAATACTGGGTGTTCGTGCGATCTCTGGATCCATCGGTCTCCAGAAAAACTGATTGGGCCTACTTCTAACCATAATAAATCGGTGAACAGAAGATCTGCAAGGATAAAGTGGTACCTTGAAAGGAAAGATTCATAGGCGAGCCAACGGAGGGAGGCGGACGAGCAAGAAGTTCTTCCAAAAGAAATAAAGAGAAGACAAGAGAGAAAATTCGAAACAAGAGCAAAAAGGGTTGGAAAGAGAAAATGGGCCCTTCTTAAAGGGCCAAATGCCACCGCATTAATTGAACTACCAATCGAGCCAAGATGCGTGTAAAGAAAATCAGCCACGTGGAGTTACATTAAAGCATTTAAGTTATTCGCCATAACTTCCCAAGTAGCGGTTAATTTTGACCAAGTCAAATGGTCATGGAGCGGTTGCCGCGACAAAGCTAACCTTTCGCGTTAGCTATCAACAAAATTAAAATGCTGACAAAAAGACAGCGGCAAAAGAAGGAAAATAGGAGATATCATTTTATTCATCAGAAGCCATACGGCATCTACAACACGCCTAACGCCTGAGCCCTAATCTTCATCAGGCCAGTACATATCATAATAATAAACTCCATCATCATCCGAGAGCGGTAACCCCCCGTTGGCAGGGAGGAAGGGCTCATCCACTCTCTTCTCCTAGTCTAGCCTTGACGAGCCTGACTTCTCCTCAATGGCTGATGCCGCCGTTTCAACACCGACGCCGCCAGAAAGAACTTTCTTCGGTGAACAGTCGCAAGGAAAAAATTGCTTATTGCTCTTTCGAGCAAAGGGGACAGGAGAGTCAAAGGACGTGTCAGACGCCTTGGAGGTCTTCTTCCTCAGCCTTTTGCGGCGCTTCCGGCGGACTGGCGGCCTCTATGGGGGCTACGGAGGAGAATGATCCGAATCCGGTGAAGTTGGAGGAGTCGGCAGGGAGTCATGCGCCGCAGTATCAAGAAAATAGGAATTTGCCATTGATTCACAAACAATCGGGGTAGAGAAATAGGAAGAAGATGATGAACAGGGAATGGAAAGAAACTTCTTTAAATAAACCGCAGCGAAGAGATGCTCTGATCTCTTCGCGTGCCCCTGGGAAGCAATTAATGCGCCTAAAAAAGAGCAACCATAATTGCATAATCCGATCCGACATAGGCACACTTGCTCAAAAAACGCACCAATCAAAAGGCACCAAAAAACCGCCCAACCACCTACCACTGGAAAGGCGGGGCCGAGAACGGTTGAGCAAAGCATTTATGGCTGATTTCCAGAATACGACCACTACAACACTACATCCCAAGAAAGACTCATTTTCGGTTGGGCTTACAATAGCCACTCCCAACTAGCACAACAAGCAACAAGACATGGAAAATGGAAGATGGCGAAATAAACTAAAACAACATTTTATTCATTCATGGCCTTAGCGGCCTAAGCACCTAGGCGCGTACACAGAAAATATAAAAACAAAGGGACGGCGGTCAGCAGTCAGGCATGAGACCCAGCATCGTCATCCTCCAGTAGGGTAGGGATCTGCACTGTTGCACTCTTCTTCTTAGTTATATTCCTGGGGAGGGGGGAATCAGTTCGTAGTTAGCTAGCTTTAGAGCCAGCTTGTTTGGCTCGTCTTCATGTCTCCTTCTGCTTTCTATCTTGTTCTTTGGGTCGTTATCCTACCAGGTCATTTTTTATGTCCTGTTAATAATATCATCTCAGTTTATTAAAAAAAAAAAATTTCGAACAGGCTAGAAAGTTGTTTCATGTTTGCAGGTAAAGAACAAAGGCTGTGGCAATATCTTAAATCAATCCGTTCCAGTTTACGAAGATTCACAATGGTTTCAGGTAAGGAACGAAGATACTTGCAACCCCTTAAACTCAGAAATTTCATTTGACAAAGCTGGTCTATGCTTTCAGGTAAGCTCTCACAATTGTTTCCATCTAGCCATAATCCGTGCAGTGAGGAGAAGCTTCCTAGAGTAGCATCTGAGATATTCAATGACTTGCAATTGCTAAGAAACAGTGTCCGGACAGCCGATGATGAACCTGCAGAATGCTGATTTAGATCCGGTGGTGGTAGTGGTAGCTCTTCAATGCCTGAATTTTCGGCATCAATTGTGATCAAGTTTTTCATACTGTGGATGCAACTTGGAAGACTTGTTAGGTTTTTGCACCTTCGGATGTACAGAGTACGAAAACAAATTAGATGTTGAAATGATGAGGGTAACTCTACGGTAGCCGTGTCATCTAATCCGAGATCTTCAAGTGATTTCAAATTATGGAAACTGTCTGGAAATCTTTTTAATGTTTTACACCCTTTCAACATGAGTCTCTCCATATGCCAATAATTTCAGGGAAGCTCTCCAAGTTTGGACAGTCATTTAAATAAAGCCCCACGAGATATTTTAACTTACTAGGTTATTTTGGCACGTGACGTTGCACCTCATAATTTATTTAGAAATATTAAAATATAATATTTATATACAAAAATGTATTTCACACAAATATATTTTTAGTATAATATAATTTTTTTAAAAATAGGATTAGCATAAATTTTGTTTCTATGGTGCTTAAATTTAATAAAGGAAAAAATATGTTTTCTTAATCTGTTGGATTAGAATAATGATAGTAGTAATAGGTATTAGTCATGAAACTATTATTACTATTATAAATAAATAAACTATTCCAATTTTAAAATATATTTTTTATTAGATTAGGATAATATTTTTTCATACTTTTATATGACTCATGCATATTAAGTTGCACATTTTTTTATAGACATGTAGGATTCAGACTTGTGTCATTTAATTTTTATTATTAATTTAAAGATTTAAAAGGTTACTTACTGTAACGATATCTTATTTCAAGATTAATTTAACTTTAACATTCTAACGACTTTAAGTTTACAATAAATATTTATTTAATATATTTTATGTATCTATCACATGTTATCTTGATGACGTAGATCATGTGTTCCATCCATGATATAACCAATTTTTTTTAAAAAAAATCTTATTACTTTACCTAACACATATTTTAGGGTAAACTACATAATTTTTTTATAGTTTTAAAAATCTTTCACTTCAGACACAATAGTTTTAAGATTTACATTAGAAACCCTATAATATCCTAAAACGTTTTAATATAAACATTACACGTGGTTAAAAAATGAAAATAAATGGTAAAAAGTTAAAAAAAACTTATAAATATTGGAGAAAAATGTATAACCATAATTATTTGATGATTAGATTATAAAATATTAATTTTCAGTATCCCTTTTTAATTATCTAACTTAATCCTTTTATATTGTTAAAACTAATTAATCAACTTTTTTCATTGAATTAATTTTAGGAAAAGTTATAAATTCTCTTTTTATTTGTCACTTATAGTTGTTTTATGATTTTATTAACTTTAAAAATAACTTTTTTTCTGAAAAAATAAACCATGTACTACCTTCAAATTATAATTAAATAATTAAAATAAAATAAATACTATTAACCCATGTAGAAAAATATTTTATGTACAATATATAATATTTATTTCATAAAAATAAAAAATGTAAATAACTTCTCAATTATTCTCATAAATATTGTTCTATATTTTACCATATAATTTATATTAGAAAAAATATAAATACTACCATTTATTTGTCACTTTTATCTAGTTTTATGTTTCTTTAAATTTCTTAAAATCAATCTCTTTACTAAATTAAAATAATAAAATATAATATAATAAAAAATATTAACTTGAATAAAAAATATTATTTTTAAAATAATATAATAATACTTACAATAATTTACATTTAAAATAGATCAAGATATATTTTTTTATATTTAACATATAATTTACATTTACAAATAGATTAACTTATATTTTACTCATTGTGACTGTTTTTCAATTCCATACTTTTAAGGATATTTCTCACATTGTAGCTCCACCAGTACATTACATATATTGATCTCCCACAACCTCATTGAATATAGTGACGAACTTGTTGGTAATCAACCAAGGAAATATTTTTATTTCTCATGCCAATTTCACAAAGACTGATAACTTTTAAAAATATATAAAAGTAAAAGTTCACAAAAATAGTTTCATAAGAAGATAGTTTCGGTATTTAACATAAATTTAAAGTCTAAGGAATTAATTTAATATACACTTATTATTCATAACTTTAATATTAAGTCATTTAAAAAAATAAGAAGATATAGTTTATACAAATATAATTTATTTTTGCTAACTTTCTTAACTCACAACACTAAATATATTTTTCTATGATAAATTATTTACTAATTTCAAATTCTTACTAAAAGTTACTTATATAATAATACTTTATTAATTGAAAAATAAAAGTGCATTACTTAATTGAAAAATTAATTTATAAGTTTGTTCACTTTCTAATTTACTATTATTAGTATTATTTTAAAATATTATTATAACCTACTCTCATGTGACTTTCTAAGAGACTAACGAATGTAGTAAACCTGATTTTTTTTCCACTTTTGTCATGTAGAAAAAATATAATATTTTTTTATTTTAAAGTTTGTGTTGTTGTTGTTTAGCTTGAAATTGAAAACATCATCAAGTTTTTATCCAGAAAAAATTTAAAAATCTCAAAAAAATACATTTACATAATTATTAAAAATATAACAAAATAAATACATTATATTTAATTATTATATAATAATAATAATTTATTAAGCTTATTGATTAAAACATTAAATATATTTTTAGGTAAACTATATAAAGAAACCCTAAAGTTTACAAAATATCCCACTTTGAACCCAATAGTCTTGCAAATTTCAAGACTATTGCAAATGAGTTGCAATTTTGGTCTTTCTAATAGTTAGAAAATTAAAAACTGGTAAAAAATATTATTAAATTATTAAATTATTTTATCAATCACCAATTATTTTAATTTGTTAAAATATACTGATTAATTTCTTAAGGGTGATGTTTATTCGAACCAATTAAAAATATAGGGAATTTACTAAGACATTTATGATACAAATTCTAAACATTTAATTACAAATTAGATTATTCCTCTCTATTCTTTCTCCAATTTTTCGCATAAATATGATCTCCTTCTTTTCTTTGAATTTCAGTCTCCTATTCTAACAAAGTCATTCATGTCATCAAATAAACCAATTTTTTCTTTGTTGTCAATAACGTGAACTTAAATTATTTTAAAATAAATTTAATTTAATTAATAGATTTATTAATAAATGATATTATTGATTATATATTATCCTCTTATTTTTAAGAAAAAATAAATACATGTCAAAAAGTTGAAATAGCGCGAAAATATATAAAGAAAATAAATCGACAAAAACACGCAACACAAATTTTTAATTAAATATTAAACTTAATTTTTTATTGAGTTTTAATCTTTAAAGAAAAATTTATTAGTGGTTATTTTTTTAAGTAATTTATAAAACTAACTTACTTAATAAAGCTAAAATTGTTTTAATTCTATGGTTGGGTCGGATGTTTTAATACTTTTTTCGTTATTTTGTTATTGGGCCAAAGTTGGATCCACAAATTGATATAGTTTTAAATATTTAATTTAAATTACAAACTGAATCTATCAAACTATACTTGTATTCATTAACTGATACATTTAATTCTATGGGATGACATGGGCTAGGTTGGAATACAGTTTTTACCATTGCACTTTTTGATAAAAGCAAAAATAGAATCCAACACTAATCTGAATGGTTGAGAATAAATTTTAATGTAACTCTCTCCGACTCTGATCATATTCGCGTCCCACCCAAATATGATTATTTTCTGATGATGATTGTTTATGTTCGAAGCAACACTTTTCAATTACTCTTTCACGAAAAAACTAATTGACAAAATCTATAATTAAATCGATAATTAATGCAGTGAAATTGAAAATACGTGGTAGCTGTTGATGTAACTCTCTCCGACTCCGATCATATTCTCATCCCATCCAAATATGATTATTTTCTGATGATGATTGTTTATGTTCGAAGCAGCACTTTTCAATTACTCTTTCACGGAAAAACTAATTGACAAAATCTATAATTAAACCGATAATTAATGCAGTGTATTTTTTCTTGGGTAGGAAAACATTGATTGATTACTCAGATGAAGTCCCGTTCTGCTAATTATTTAAATATGGCAAGTAAGAATCATCAGCAGCTGTTTGGTTGTGTTGTGGTGATCATGTGCATGGTTTTTGCGGCAGAAGGTGCCATCTCATGTGGGACGGTGGAGTTATTAATTTTGTAATTTTGTTGGTCATGCTTTAGTTTAGGGTTTAATAAGTAGGTTAATTAATTAAATAATCAATAGATTTAATAAGTAGATTAATTAATTAAATAAGTGATTTAGTAATAGATTTATTCAATTTTAATAATAAGTAGACTAATTAATTAAATAAGTGGTTGAATAATAGATATATTATAGGTAATTTTATAAAAATTAAAAGTCTATTACACCCTTAAGTTTTTTAATAATTAAAGGGTATAATAGTAATTTAAGAAAATAAACCCCTTTGTGCTTTTTATATAGTATAGATAGATATTGCTTGAGATACTTGAGAGCTTCTTGCATTTGCCTAGGTCTATTATCTAAATATATAATATTTATAATATTCTTCGAAGGTAATTGTGGGGACATTTTGATGCTTCTACATCTAAGGCTCTGTTTGGCGTTCCGGTTCTGATTGGAAAAGTGCTGTGGGAAAAAGTGTTGTGTGAAAATCAGTTGTTTATGGTATTTGGTAAAAACTGCGGTTAGAATTATGGTTGAAATGTAAAATGACTATAAATGACAATTTATTTCAAACATTATAATTAATATTTTTTTAGTATATATATAGATTATTTAAATCAATCTATTTCTAATATTTATAATGTTGCAGATTTATAATGTTTCATACGAATAATTTATAAAGGTGATTATGAGAATGTATTAATTGTAACGTCAATTAAGAAACAAATCATTAAAAGAGTGATAAATTGTCATCCAACATCCATGGTGCAGGATTTAGAAAATTTTCTCACGCAACATACATCATCTTTTAGATAAAATCAATCCTACCAATTTATGTAAGCATAAAAGAATTTTGGTTAAACTATGTCAATATCCTTAGAATTTAAGGACCCTAAAATAAACAACTAGTATATATGGACACAAATCTTTCTTAATTTCTTAGCCTCAGTGTACGAGAGTGACCCATAAAATGGACATCATAAGCTCCAATACAAGTATGATTTAGGTCTACAACAAAATCTAGAGTAAGCCTTACAGGGCAGTTGATAAGATTCAGACTCTTTGCTGAACGGTAGTGGAGGAATATGGTTCTTGGGATCGACTATCCTTGGCACCCGATGTACCTGCGAAGCGCTGGAGGAGGTCTCCGGCATAAACACTCTGATGCTTAAGTCAGTAAGAGCTATGGAAATAGCAAAACTTTGGCTAGCGATCTTAGGCTTACCTTCCTGCTTTGTTGCAGAGGTATTTATAGGCAAAAGTGGAGTATTTCTGGGTGATCTTGGTCACAAGGTGCTAACGCGCCCGTCAGGGGGGGTTAGAGTTCCCCGTTGAAGGAGTGTGTTATCGTTGCGTTAGATATATGTATGGGGGTAGGCGTTACCTAGGTAAGGCAACGTCTATGCTCCTCACGGGATGCCCAGTTTGGCCTGGGATGGGATAACGCCCTGTGCCATGACAAAGTGATGTGTGGGACCCCCTCGCTGATGTCGACCATTCACATAGAGAGAGGCGATCGCCTTGATGCTGTCGGAGCGGTAGGAACAACAGCTTTACCCCCACCGCAGGGTATAAGACGAAAATGCCCTTGTCGTTAGGAGTATTGTTATCACAAGCCCAACCGAAAATGAGCCCGAGTGTTTACCAAGGGCTACCGCTTCTTCTTTAATCTTGCCAAGTCAACTGGTTTTTCACGTGTAGAGATGATCCGTTTGTCGAGAAATATATTTCTTCCGACCGCTGGTCTTCTCTGGTCTATAAATTATCTTTTTATCGCTCTGGCTTTTTTCACAACCATTTCTGCATTTCCTCTGATTTTTTTGACTATGGATGATCTTACAAGGAAGTTTCTGATCTCGAAGGCGCACAGCCTGAAGAATCTCACCGAGTCTGACATTGGTTTCCTAGAGACCATGCTGACCAAAACCTCTGAGGATGTCCTGGAGCTTCAAGGAATGATGACCCCTTTGCTGTCCAGGCAAGGGGCTGCTTCTATGGAGGATTTCAGTCATATACAGAATGTGTCAAAGCTGGCTGTTGCGATCTCCCGCATCGAGGTGACCATCACTATGTTGCAGCATAGGAAAGACCTGCTGGTGTGCTGCTTGAAGGGCATGAAACTGTCCTTAGTGGTGGATGCTCTAAGGGAGATTCCTACTGCCCTTGAGGATGACGATGCTGGGTCCCATGTTTGACTATTGGTCGTTGTCTCTTTGTTTTTACATTTTCTCTGTACGCGCTTGGGCGCTTAGGCCGTTCAGGCCATAATTAAATAAAATGTTGTTTCCATTATTGCTCCATCTTCTACCTTTGATATCTTGCTGTTTGTTGCTCTAGTCAGGTACGGTTGCTATAAGCCCAACCGAAAATGAGTCTTTCTCGGGATATAGTACCGCAGTGCCTGCATTTTGAAAATCAGTCATAAATGTTTTGCTCAACCGTTCCTTGCGCCGCATTCTCAGTGGTGGGTGATCGTGCGGTTTTTTGGTGCCTTTTGATTGGCGCAGTTCTCAAGCAGTTGATCGCGCTGTATCAGATTCTGCAATTATGATTGTTCTTCTCCAAGCGTACTTATTGCTTTCAAGGGACACGCGAAGAGATCGGGGTACCTTTTTGCCTCAGTTATTTAATGGGGTTTTCTTTCCCTTTTCCTGTTCACCTTCTTCTTCTTATTTCTTTTCCTAGATTATTTCAATTCCACATCAGATGGAGATTGTTGAGCGCAAGCCTCCACTTACTCCCCCAACTTCCCCAGATTCCGATGATCTCCCTTCTCTTCCGTGTCTGAAGAGGCAATTCCCTTGTCGTGAAGGTCGCAAAAGGTCGAGGAGGAAGGTCTCCAAAGCGGTTAACGTTCCCTCCGCTTTCTCCGTGCGAAAGGATAATGAACGATTTCCTCCTGTCAATCCCGTCTTGGAAAAAGATTCTCCTCATGACGCAGATTCTGAAGCGACGGTTGCTAACTTTGTGGAAGGAGCTGCTAAGTCAAGAAAAAAGGGTTGATGAACCTTTTCCTCCTTACAACAGAGGTCTACCGCCCTCGAATGATGACGACATTTTTTACTATGACATATACTGGCCTGATGAGGATTAGTGCCCTAGCGTTAGGTGCACTGTAGATGTCGTATGGCCTTTAATGAATGAACTGATGTTTTTTCTTTCTTTTGCCATTGTGCTCTCTTGTTAGTGTTTTCATTTTGTTGATGACTGATACGAAGGCGTTAGCCTCCCTGAGTCAAGCGTTCTACGATTGTTTGGACTCGGCCAATCATTAACTGCTGCTTGGTAGATCGTGGCAAATAACTGCTTGTTTCTAACCCCTGAGCATGATTCCACCTG
Source organism: Viola odorata (assembly GCA_963691705.1). Classification (NCBI taxonomy): domain Eukaryota; kingdom Viridiplantae; phylum Streptophyta; class Magnoliopsida; order Malpighiales; family Violaceae; genus Viola; species Viola odorata. The sequence continues at coordinate 45,360,278 of OY829539.1, read as the reverse complement.
GCCCACTTCTTTTACACGTGTCCTCGCGCGACTGGTAGTTCAATTAATGCAGTGACATTCGGTCCTTTAAAAGGGATTATCTTTTTTTTCTGATACTTTTCGCCCTCATTTCAAATTTTCTCTCTTCTCTTTGTTTTCTCTGGAAAAGCTTCTCGTCCGTCCTCCGCCCTTCACCGATTTGCCTGCGGATCTTTCCTTTCAAGGTACCACTTCATCCTTTCAGATTTTCTGTTCATTAGCTTACTATGGTTATAACTAGAACCAGGCGATTCCTCTGGAGACCCGTGGAGCCAGAAATCATACAATCATCCAGTATTTTCTCCTGTGATGCGGTTTTAAACGCTGAACTGGAGGAAAACGGTATCACTTTCCCTCCTGGATGTGTCCCTACCGTTCCCGAGAGCGACATGCGTCTTCACGATCCCTTGTGGGGGAACTATAGATTAGTTTATTTTAAGATGTTCCTCTATGGTTTTCGTCTCCCAGTCCATGCTTCAATAACAGCACTGCTGCGGGAATACAAGCTTAATCCTGCCCAGATAACTCCTTCTTCCTGGTGTGGGGTTTATGCCTTTCTTCGAGCTTGCGAGTTGGAGAGCATTCTCACCCCATCTCTCAATTTATTTCGCAAATTCTTTAGCATGACCTGTCACGATTGCTTAATCAGTATCACTCCAAGGTGGGATGACGCATTTGTGCAGTCATTCTGGCAACGGTTTTGTGGCTTTGAGAGGGTTGTGGCTGACTAGAAAAACAGCTTCTTCATTCTTGAGCTACCGTCCCGTTAGTGGCGCCAGGGTTTTAATCAAGAGCTTATAGGTCCCCTTTGGGCAAACCCAGTGGTGCTGTCTAGAAGCGAGCTGGATCAAGCTAACGCTTTGCTGGATAAGAATACACGCTATCGCATTCGGGAGTTTGCCTCATACAAGCTTCTGAACGAGTGCGTTATGGGTAAGTTTGTCTTTTTTCGCGTTTCCCTTTTTCACTTATTTGTTGTTCTCATACATTCTCTTATCAGGAGACCCTGATGGTCAGTCATTAGGAGGAGCTAACGCTCCTTTGAATGTGATGCCGCTCAGAACTATATCGGCCTCTCCTCCTGCCGCGCATTCCAGTCATCGGGGCGTTCCACCCAAGAGGGGAAAAACTAAGACAGTCGCTGGGAGAGGACGGGGGCGCGTCATTTCTGCACGAGCTTCTCGCTTTATTGAAAATTAGCTACCGCCTTGACGCGGAGGGATAAATATAAGTTGGCCTTCGACTCGAACAATTGACAGTGACAGCAGTAGCCATAGCGAGGATATGGATGCCAAACCAGACCTTTGTCATGCCTCCTCGCTTCAATGAAAGAGACTCAGAGTAGGCATGAATGAGCAGGCTACCGGGGTCTCTTCTGATCATGCTAACGTAACGGCTGCCGTGGCGCCTGTCATTTCTTCTGTGGCAAGCACTTCTCAACCAGTGAAAGTTGCTGACGTGTCAACTGTCTGCCCTCCTACCGCTGCTAAAGTCTCGTTAGTGGCAAATTCCCCTCCGCCAGTTAACGCTCCTGACTCTCCCATTTCTCATTGTATTCCAGACGTGGTGGCGACGACTTCTCTAGTTTCTGAGCCGCCGCCCAAGGTTCCTCCCCAATTATTTTTCACTTCTATCTCAGAGGTGAGTAATAAAGGCTCTCCTTCGACTCCGATGGTCAATCTCTCTCTTGAAGGCCCCAAAGGGACTCCGTGCTATCGCATGGATTTGGCGGGATTTGGCGTCAACAGTCTTCGCTCTGCAGGGGTACAAAATCCCTTCTCAAAGGACGAATTCACGGCGCCCCTGATAGGAAAAATGATGAGCTCTTCTACAGAGAAAGAGAAATTCCTTCAGCTTTCGCCAAGGGCTCGCTGTAAGCACGTTGTGAATGACTCTCTAGATGTCTTCCGCTACTTTCATTATGCGGTAGAGGCTTTTGATAGAGAACCGCGGGATTCTGCTCACGCAATGTGTTCTCAGAAGGTGCAGCTTGACCGGTCGTTAGACCAAACGAGGTTGTTAACGCGTCTTTATGACGATTCACAGAAGGAGCTAAGCAGAGAAAAATCTAAAGGGAAAGCGAAAACTGATGTTCTGGAGGCAGAGTTAGCTTTGGAAAAGAAGAAAAATCTTCTTCTTCGCGAAGAGATGTTGGCTCGAGACGAGGAATTTTCCAGGGTTCTGCTGAGGATGGAGCGGTGGAAAAAGAAGGTTCTGAAGGCCTTCACTTCTGGGCTCACTGCCCATTTCGAGAGTGATTCCTTTGATCCAGCCAAGATTGCCGATTATGCCTCTGCCATAATAGACAAGATTAATAAAAATGGAGACGATGCATCTGCCTTAGAGGGAGAGAAGTCTGGTGACGGCGATGGCGGTAGCGCGCAACGGTCTTCCTCTTGATTATTATCTCCTTCTTATCTGCATTTATTTATTCTTCAATCAATCGCTCCCCAAAGACATTTGACATTGTTCTTCTTGTAATAAGGCTAACGCCATGAGATCATTGCTGCTTTTTCCTCAAACGTTGGGTTTTGACGTATTATACTTCGTTAACGTTTTTCTGCTATCGCACCGTTTCTTGAGACCGCATGTCAGAGCTGGTGCTGCTTTTTAGAGCATTAAATGCTATGAATCCCCTTATTAATGCGATCAAAAAGTAATGATGAGGAAGGACACGTGTTTTTCTTGTGATGAGGCGTTTGAGATAGGCACATTCTAGGGAGTAGCAAGGACTGAAGCGTCTCCATTTTAAATGTTGTTTCCTTCGCGGGTGTCGCGTCCTTCCGTTATGCTACCTCACCATGTGTCAGTTATTGTCTGGTCACGCATTTTCAACCCCCTTTAGGGTTTTTATATATAATGTTTTTCCCCGCCTTCTTTTTTCTTTTTTTATCTCCTTCTTCGCTCACTGTTTCTTTATGAAAATAACTCACGCCGCTCCTTCTTCTTTGTTCTGGGATCCCTGGTGTTTCTTCAATGAAGGTACATACATTACTTCCTTCTTTTACTCTCTTCTTCTTTTTACTGGTTATGGCGAAGACTCATTCTTCAAAATCTGCTGAGGAGGGAAGTTCCCAAAAATCTGTTGGGGAGGAGAAGATCAATAATACACCCACTTCTCTTTACACTTTGCCCCTAGTTCATTGTAGGCTGTCCGATTTCAATGTTCAACTCCCTGAGGGTTACTCTGTTAGTGTTGCTTCTGAGCCTCTCCGCCTTAATAGTGTATTGCCCGATAATAATAGGATATTGTATGCCAAGTTGTTTGATCATGGGTTTCGGCTCCCCCTTGATCCGCTTGTAAAACTGTTGTTGGCCGATTCTGACTTGAATCCGGCTTAACTGAGTCCTAACGCAATTTGCGTTGTTAGTGCTTTTGCGGCGTTATGCCGGTTCAAAGGGATCGAGTCCCCTTCGCTAGCGTTGCTTCATGATATTTTCCAATTGTATTCTCGCAAAGGGGTAATATCAATATCACCCCGCTATGATGATAACTCACTGAAGCCATTCACTTGGAAACTCATGGGTATCGAGTCTTTTGTTCCTGGCTGGAAAGAAGGATTTTTTGTTATTGACCTGCCCGAGCCCTTGTGGAGAACCGGTTTTAACGAAGAAATTAAAGATGGGGCTTGGGGTAGCAGAAAACCACTTTCCGACTCGGAGGATAGTTGGTTAAAGACGCTGCTCCAAATGGACTTTAGCGTTGACACTCGTAAAGTGGCAAACGGAGTGGAAGTTACAGAGTGTAAAATGGGTGAGTGTTTACCCTTCTTTCCTCACGTTGCTGGGAAATGCTAACGCTAACATTTTTTCATAAATATGCAGTGGTTCCGCCCGGTTGGGAGCCTGAATATATTCGGAGGAAAAAGAAAAGGGAGTAAAAGAAAAGGGAGCAAGCTGCCGCCGCTGCTGCTGCTACCGCTGAAGGTAGGGCTACCGGTGTTACTTTAGCCGCGCCATTTTCTCAAGGAGTTGTCGTCACTGTCGGCACTGTTCAAGCATCCTCCTCGCAAGCGCGTGTCGCAAGAAGGAAGAGAAGCAAAAAAGCAACTGTCGTGCCTCCCGCTCTTTCTCAGGCTACCGCTTCTTCAGAAGTGTCTGCCGGTTCAATTCCTTCTAGAATTCCCTTGGTTTCCCTTCTGCTCAGGTATCTTTATCCGTTGCCCCTACTGCTTTCTCCGTTCTTCTGTAGTTTCCTTATTACATTTCGTTTCCTTAGGAAGTTGATACCACTTCCACTCATTCTCTTCCTCACGAAGATATGTCGTTTGCAAGTGAGCTCGCCGAGCGCCAGAAGAAGGCTCGTCACGACCTTCGAAATAGACCGTCATCATCCGGCGTTAATCCTCCCTTGACAATTTCCACGGAAGGTGGCGCACCTTTCGGGTAACCTCAAGGTTCTAACCTTGTTAGCGATCTCCACGCTTTTGCTGATTCTCCGCTCCATTCTACTTCTACCGCTGCAGGTTTTAACTCAGACATGTTGGGTTTTGAGGCACTCGGCGGTGGTGAGTCTTTTGTCTCTGACGTAGGGGGTTCCGCTAACCACCCTTCTTCTCCTCCTACTCTGTCTTTTGTTCCTTTGTCTCTGCCTCCTGCCGCAAGGGGCAATTCTGCTTTTGACTTGATGGTTGGTGTTACTTCATACGTTCCTCTCAACTTTCCCACTTATCAGGTTAACCTGGGTGGCTTTTGAGAGAAAGCTTTCCAAGCCCCGGGGACTGATGGCGCTGAGGCTATTCTTGCATCTACATCTCTGTTAGCGGTTCAAATAATGTCGCATCAAGGGGAAAGGGATGTATTTTTGGCCAAGGGTCACCAAGGGCGCATAGATTTCCTTCGTTCTCAGATATTTTCTTCTTTCTGCCATGCCCATTACATGGATGAGGCTAACGCTAGGGAGGCAGCGGACAAGCAAAGGGAAATAGACAGATTGATGACTGAGCGTCAGGGACTTTTGGACGCTGCGACAACTGCCAAATAAGAGGCGGAAACGGCTAGGTAAGAGGTAAAGGTTGCTAAACAAGAGGCGGAGGCTGCTAGGTCAGAAAAATAGAAGGGTACCGTTCTAAGCACACGCCTTTCTGAGGAAGAGGCCGGGCTAGCGTCAGAAAGGCATAGAAACGCTGAATTGTCTGCCGAGCTTAGCCTTTCTGTTGAGAAATGTCGTTGGTATCTAAGGGAGGGAGCAATGATTATGTTGGAGGGCTTCATGCGTAATTATAGGGTGGACCGCCTTCGGGTTGACGTTCTTTGTTGATCTTGCCTCATGACATTACTGCCACAACCTGGTTAGTAAACTTCATTACTAAAATCACAATGATGCGGTCATCGTACCTTATGCGGTTAATCAACCGTTGCGTTTGCATGTACACACCATTCATGGGCGCCAAGGTATTTTTGTCTTTAGAGACGTAGTGTTTCTGCGATAGTCACAATGACTTGTTCTCTAAGGAAGACTTCTCTGCAGTGTCTCTGATTGCTCTTTTCTCTGTTGAGAATCAGGAAATTATTTCTTCGTGTCATATGTCTAATGCTACCTTATATCATTATTTCTTTGATGATGTTTCGAAGGACAAATCACTATTATTTCCACTCATGCTGTGTATAGCTTGATGTCGCCCTTTGTTGTTAGGGGGATCACTTAGCCTTGCTAAGTTTGTTCATGATATTATTGTTGTGATAGAGATATCTCTCCAGCCCAACTTCACCGGGTATCAACCGCTCGGTTACTGGCTGGGATATCTCTCTTTATTTCAAATGCCAACGATCAGCTTGGGGCGTGCCTCATCTTAGTGAGCCGTCTGATCAGGACCGGTCATCACAAGGATAGAATTTTCACTCCCAAGCGTTGAAACCTCGCGTCCCTGGAGCGTGCCTCGTCTTAGTGGTCCGTCTGTGTGAGCACGGTTGCCACAAGGATAGTATTTTCACTTCCAGGACGGAGTTACTATCTCCTTGGGGCGTGCCTCGTCTTAGTGGCCCGTCTGTGTGAGCACGGCTACCACAAGGATAGGATTTTCACTCCCAAGGATGCTGGGACGTGCCTCGTCTTAATGGGTCATCTATGTGAGCACGGTTGCCACAAGGATAAGATTTTCACTCCCGGGGGCGTTGGGGCATGCCTCGTCTTAATGGGTCGTCTGTGTTAGTACGGTCGCCACAAGGCTAGGATTTTCACTCCCAACGCTGTTTATGCCAGGGCGTGCCTCGTCTTAGTGAGCTGTCTGATCAGGACCAGCCATCACAAGGATAGGATTTTCACTCCTGGCATTCTTCGTTATCTGCATATTATTGGCCACAACGTGCACAAAGAATGCCTTTGATTCATGCGTTAGAGCAATGCTAACAATGTCAAACGGGAAAGATCAGCTTCTAGCATGATATAATTTCAAACGAGCTATATTCCAAGAGTTTGGTAAGGGAGTACCGTCAAGTGTTTCCAAATGATGCGCTCCCTTTCCGATGACGCGGTTGACGCGATATGGCCCGTCCTAATTTGGGCTGAGTTTTCCCATGCGTTGCCCTGCCGCTCGCTTATCTCTGAGCACTAAATCTCCCGCTTTGAGCAGCCGCACTTTGACTTGCCTGTTATGATATTGCGCCATTTTTCTTTTGTAATGCAAGGTTTTCTAGAGAGCCTCCTCTTGTACCTCTGGTAGTGCATCGAGGTTAGCACGTAACCTTTCCTCATTTATTTCTTCATTGAAATATGCCACTCGAAGGCTTAGGGTGTCAATTTCTACTGGCTGGGTGCCAATTTCTACTGGCGTGACAACCTCTGTGCCAAAGGCTAACGCAAAGGGGGTTTCTCCTGTGGTAGTTTTGACGGTTATGCGATAGGCCCACATTACATACGACAGTTCGTCTACCCATTTCTTTTTAGAACCTTCTAGGTTCCTTTTGATGCCACTGAGGATAGTGCGATTGGTCACTTCCGCCTGACCATTGGTTTGCAGGTGTGCTACAGAAGAGAATCTCTGTTCGATTTGGAATTCTACGCACTGATTTATGAAAAATTGGCTCGTGAATTGCGTTCCATTGTCGCTGACCAATATGCGAGGTACCCCAAATCGCATTATGACTTGATATTTAAAGGAACGCTAGATTTTTTCCATGGTAATGTTGGCTACCGCCTCTGCTTCTACCCATTTCGTGAAATAGTCTACCGCCACGACCACAAATTTTAGTTGAGACCTGACTTTTGGAAACGGGCCCAAAATATTGATTCCCCATTTGGCAAACGGGCAAGGAGTGACAATTTCTGAGATTTGTACAGCTGGTCTTCGAGGAATCTTAGCGTATTCCTGGCATTTTTGACAAGATTTCACAAAGTTGTGACAGCCTCTGCGAATGGTGGGCCAGTAGAATCCTGACCGAAAGACCTGTGCCGCTAGGGTGTCACCAGCCACGTGCATGCCACATATTCCTTCGTGGATTTCTCGCAAGGTGTGGAGGCCTTCCCGCTCCGTTATGCACTTTGCGACTAGATGAGAGAAACATTTTCGAATCAACTCCCCGTTGTAGTATATGCATCGTGTCGCTTGTTTCAAAATTTTCCTCTTTTCGGTGTTATCTACTGGCAACTCATCATGTTTCAAATATTTCACAACGGGGATTCTCCAATCACTCTCCGCTTCTTCCACACAAAGAGACACTTGTTCTTCCATGAAAGAAGGCACTAGTATCTCACCGTAGTGCACATCTTTGGGTATGGAGGCTTCCGGGTTGGCTGCCATTTTAGCAAGATTATCAACCTCAGCATTATCTTCTCGAGGAATATACTCAAAGCAGACTTGAATGCCTTTTTTCTGTATTTCCGTTAGCTCACATTTTACTATTGCAAGATATTGGATCATGATAGGCTCTCGGGCTTGGGAGTTTCCCAACACTTGATCTATTATCAGTTTAGAGTCCCCACGTATCTTTAGCTGTGGATCACGCACAGTTCCTGCATCGTGTGTAGTTTCAATAGAGAAACTATTGCCTATCCTGAGTCCTACCAGTAACGCTTTGTACTCAGCCGCGTTGTTGGACAGTGGTTGCAAAAGTATAATGGCATAGCGTATCTGCATGTCATTGGGTCCAATCATGAAAATTCCAGCACCGGCTAACTCTTGATTTTTGGCTCCGTCCACGTGGATGATCCATGTGTCATTATATGTGCCTGGGGACGGGAGATCTGAGTCTTCAACTTCCCCTTTCGGTGGGTCCACCGGTGGCTCTTGTGTGAATATGCATTCTGCTATGACGTCTGCTAACGCTTGGGCTTTGATGGACGGTCTGGCCTTATATTGCAACCCATATTGCTCAAGTTCGATCGCCCAAATCAGCATTCTTCCTGAAGACTCAGGTTTCCTAAAAATTTTCCTCAATGGCTGATCAGTGAGTACTACGACAGGATGAGCTTAGAAGTACCGATCCATCTTCCGCGTTGCCTGTACTAGGGCAAACGCTATTTTCTCGATGTGAGCGTACCGTAATTCAGCGTCTTTCAGTATGTGACTGACAAAGAATACGGGGCGATGAATATATCTATCGCTTCGTACGAGGACAGTACTGACCACCTCGTTGGCGACACCCAGATACAAATATAAGGCGTCGCCTAGTTCAGGTCTCGTCAGCACCAGGTCGGACGAGAGGTAGGCTTTTATGTCGGCAAACGCTTCTTCACATTCTTCTGTCCACCCAAAGGGGGCTTTCTTGCGAATGACCTTGAAGAAAGGTAGGCATCTTTCGCCTTGTTTAGAAATAAACCGCCCTAACGCAATGATGCGTCCTGTGAGTTTTTGCACTTCTTTGACGGTTCGAGGAGATATCATATCCTGAATTGCCTTTACTTTCGAAGGGTTAGGCTGGATGCCTTTCTGGCTGACCACGTAGCCTAAGAATTTGCCCGTTTGGAATGCAAACATGCATTTACGGGGGTTCAACTTCATCTTGTATTCTCTCATCACGCTGAAAACTTCTTCCAAATCAGGTAAGTGGTCCTCGAAGCTTCGACTTTTGACAAGTATATCGTCCACGTAGGCCTCTACCTTTCTCCCAATCTGCTTCTAAAAAACTTTGTTTGCCATGCACTGGAATGTTGCCCCAGCATTTTTCAATCCAAACGGCATCGCTGTATAGCAATAGGTGGCCTTTGGAGTGATGAAGGCGGTCTTTTCTTCGTCCTCCACGGCCATGGGGATTTGGTGATATCCCGAGTTAGCGTCTAACGAGCTTAGATAGGCGTACCCCGCGGTTTGGTCAACCAACTGATCGATTCGAGGAAGAGGATAGCAGTCTTTGGGACAGGCGTCGTTCAAATCAGTGAAGTCAATGCACATGCGCCAATCTCCGTTAGGTTTTGGGACTAAAACAGGATTAGCCAACAACGTCGAGTATTGGACTTCTCGGATGAAGCCGGTATCCATGAGTTTTGATATCTCTTTCTCGATGGCTACCATCTTTTCTGGAGAGAAAGCTCGCTGCTTTTGTTGAACAGGCTTGGCGTTAGGGTTAACGTTGAGTCGGTGCTCTGCTGTTTCTCACAAAATTCCAAGCATATCTACTGGTCTCCACACAAATTCTCCTTTGCATTTATTCAATAATCGAGCTAACTGTACGCTTTCCTCTGAGTTCAATTTTTTGCTAACCAGAAAATTTACTTCTTTGACTCCGTTAACGGGAATTGACCTCATATTGTCTACTGGCTGAGTGCGCTTTTCCTCTCTATCCTCAAAGGGATCATCTGCTACGCACACGTAACGATCGCAACTCTTTTGGGTCATGAGTAAGTAGCACTCGGCAGCTAACTTCTGGTCTCCTTTGATCGAGACCACCTCATCCCATGAAGGGTATTTCATCTTTAGATGTTTTTGTGATATTGCAGCTCCAAAGCGGTTGAGGTATGGCTGCCCGAGCATAGCGTTGTAAGGCAATGACAGGTCTACAACCAAGAATAACAGTTCCTCTGACCATTTGGACGTATCCTCTCTAAAGTATACTGGTAGCGATGTAACTCCTGCCACCGGGATTGGGACCCCGTCCACTCCAATTATTGGCTTTTTACAAGGCGTTAGCTCACTGTCAGGACGCTTCATTAGGTTGTATGCCTCAAGCGAGAACAGATTGACCGCACTCCCATTGTCAACAAGGGTTCTCCTGACTCCATGGTTGCCGATAATGGGTGTGACTACCAACGCATCGTTGTGTGGATAGACAGCGCCTTTCTCATCCTCTTCAGAGAACGATAACACCATTCGATCTAACGCGCTTATCGCTTCACTTTTCACTAACGCGCTTTCTCTCTTACGTTTGTCGCCAGTCGCGGGTGCTGACGCTATGGGTTCGTCGAAATATGGAGTGCCTCCCGCTATAATATTGATCATAGGAACATCATCCTCGCTAACCACAAATGTTTCTCTATTTCTTCCGATAGGGATGGCGTTGGCTCCCATGGCGTAAGAAGGTACTTGCCTATCACCAGTCGCCTTATCTGTTGGATTGGTCCTGACTTCCTCCCTTACTTTAGTGGCAAATTCCCCGAGGTAGCCCTCTTCAACTAAGTTCTCTATCGCTAATTTCAATTCTCTGCACACATCCGTGGAGTGCCATTTAACTTTATGGAACTTGCAGAATGCATTTTCCCTTCCTCCCATAATTACCCCTGGTTTCACAGGAACTGGATAGCGGATAGGCAGGCTTCGCTGCTGAACTATCGCTAAATTTTTTGCTCTTGGAAGTATGAGGGAAGGAAGGTCAGGGTCGTAAATTCGCCCCTTGGATTGATTCATTTGCCTTCTGGTAGGGGAATTCTCGGATCTTCCTCTTGAGAAGTTACCCCTCTACCGGTTGGAGGTTCTGGGAATGTGGTCTTTTCGTTGTCCATAATCATCGGTTAGCCGCGTATCAGGAGTTGCGCTAACGCGGGCGTTGGGGCTGGATGCGTATCTTGGGGTATACTCTGAATTCGTTCCCTATTTTCTTCTTCCTCCATTCTCGCATAATTGTGGGCTTTCAGCCTTAACGCATCTAAAGTCAACGGTGGGTCCACCATTAAAGTATCTCGTAATTTCCCATAACGGCAATTATGTTTCAAAGCTTCCACAGCGAAGTCAATGGTAACCCCTGGCGTTAGCGACATCTCAAGATCGAAATGACTCAGGAAATCCTTCAAGGATTCTTGTGGCTTTCGATGAATATCGAATAATGCTGCCGCAGATTTTCTAATAGGGACAGCCGTGCTGGACCGGCTCCGAAATTTAGCTTCCAGTTGGGAAAAATTATCAATGGAACCTGCCGGAAGTCCCTCAAACTAGAGACGTGCTACACCTGATAGTGTCATAACAAAAATTTGACATAACGCGGCGTCACTATGGGTTTGAAACTGTACGAAATCTTTCACCTTATTGAGGTGAGAAATAGGATCCTTTGTGTCATCATATGATTCTACAGGAAATTTTACATGCCGATTGACCCTGTGATGCCTCACGCGGTGGCTGAACGGGTGACCAACGTTATCATCAGGAATCCCCCGCGGTTGATGAGGAGGAGAAGGTTCATTAAGCTGCCTTTGAGCTTGAAAATCATACTCACGATGCCGCCTGGGAGATCGACTGCGAGTTCTTGGCGTTCGAGTTCGATGTCTCCTGCTACTCGACCTCTCACTGTGCCTAGGAGATGGGTCCCTGAACATCTCATCTCGCTTGTTATCCCAATGATCTCTATATTCACCGTCCCATCGTTCCCCTTCAGGAACAGGAACTTCCCTCCTATGTTGCTCAGACGGTTCAACGCGTCTATGCGCAAGTTGCATGGCATTGATAGGGGCTGATGTCAAAGGTAGGGATAACGGAAAACCTCTAGATTGTCGAGGTGACAATGGTCGGTCAGTGACGATGGATGGAGTAAAGACTATATGAGAAGGCACGCTAGGTCCCGAAACATGAGGCGTAAATCCTGCGGCTAATTCTGTCAGCTGGTCTAGTTGGGCTCGAAGGGCCGATATTGAATTCGCGAGAGGATTACCTGTGCTATCTACCGCAGGTGCCCTCGAATGGGGAATAGAATAACTGGGTCCCGCTATCTGGGATAAAGGAGTATATGCCTGAGATACAAATGTTCCCGCTGTTTGTTTAAAAGAAGGATCCGACATGCCTGGTGGAACTTCTTGCACCGTGGTGGAAGCGTCAGCGGTGGCAAAAGGGAAGAGTCGCCTACAAGTAGAAAACGGGAGGCTAGAAGACTGGGACAACGCGGGATCTGAGTCAGAAGCCATAATCCTCTAAATTTCAAGAAAACAGAGCTTGGCTATTAAGGATGCTCACTTAACAAAACCAAAGCTCTCAATGAAAGCACCAATTTGATAAGATTTGGACTCTTTGCTGAAGGGTAGTAGAGGAATATGGTTCTTGGGATCGGCTGTCCTTGGCGCCCGATGTACCTGCGAAGCACCGGAGGGGGTCTCCGGCGTAAACACTCTGATGCTTAAGTCAGTAAGAGCTATGGAAATAGCAGAACTTTGTCTAGCGATCTTAGGCTTACCTTCCTCCTTTGTTGCGGAGGTATTTATAGGTAAAAGTGGAGTATTTCTGAGTGATCTTGGTCACAAGGTGCTAACGCTCCCGTCGGGGGGAGGGGGGGGGGGTTAGAGTTCCCCGTTGAAGGAGTGTGCTATCGTTGCATTAGATATATGTATGGGGGTAGGCGTTACCTAGGTAAGGCAACGCCTATGCTCCTCACGGGATGCCCGGTTTGGCCTGGGATGGGATAACGCCCTGTGTCATGACGAAGTGATGTGTGGGACCCCCTCGCTGATGTCGACCATCCCAGTGTCAATCACATAGAGAGAGGCGATAGCCTCGATGCTGTCGGAGTGGTAGGAACAACAGCTTTACCCCCACCGCAGGGTATAAGACGAAAATGCCCTTGTCGTTAGGAGTATTGTTATCAGCAGTTGACTGAAGAAAAATCATATCCTATTCCCTCTGTGTGCTCTACCATAGTTGTGACCAAAATGTAGCAAAACTAGCGCGATGGAAGCCGAATAAGCTTAGAACTGGTGCTCAGTTTATGCCAATGTATGAACCCACTGCCAATTTACGGGACGTGTACAACCGAATCGTGAAATATTATTTCGCTACGATACCTCTAAAAGGATTGCAGGTTCTTCAGCTTCTATAACTTCTATCGGTAAACTTGCATCGGTTAACTCATCAACAGGCTCAGGATCTGCGGCAGAAATCAAGGATGTCGATTGAATCTTGCCTGGAACCGCATCAAAATGACTGACTCCCCTGATAACAACGATAACATCGATTTGAGAATAAACCGGAATGAAAGCCACCATAAATGTTAGGACAGCTAAATCATTATTATAACATACCTTGCAAATCGTGACTATATTGAAATGGCTCTAACTTTGATTCTATTGATTGTGCACTTTTCCAACCAGAACCGGAACGTCAAACAGCGCCTTAGAAAGCTGGTTTTGAAAGGTGGTTACCAAACACCAATTGGAGTTTTTTGGTTTTGGAAACCACATTTCCCAACTAGAACCACAACCCCAAAGCGGTACTAATTTCAAACACTTTAAATACTTCTGAATTAAAAGTGGTTGAAACACTTTTCAAACTTGCACGGCCCGGAAGGTTGAGACGTTTCAGCGCGAGAAGATGCTGAACAGAGGACGGAAGCTTAACTAATTTCTTAAAAACACAAAATTGATCTTTTGAATATTCCTATCTTCTAAAATATTTGGAAATTCCACCAAATGCTTAGAGAATGCAAAGTTGATAACTTTTAAACTCACAATATTCTGCCATAATGATAAATACATAGAAATTAATAAGGCTTTAAGTAGTGCTTGTCTTTATGTTTATTCCAAATTCTAAAAAAGTATCCTATGTTTAAAATAAATATAAAAAAAACTTTCACTAGAATAAGCACACAAGACGTCGGCGATGTACCAAAACTTCCCTAATGGTCTCATACTTAATCAAAAGTTTAAAATATAGATAATATAGGAGGGTTTTTTTAAATGACGCAAGTTAAAATATTTGCTTTAAAATAAATGACCTTTCATAATTTTTATATATTTTATAATTAATTTATTCAATACGGAGAAAAAAGATTAGTGCTTCTAAAATATAGAAAAGAGAAGTGATTGTTTAAAATTAAAAATACATTCACCAATCATTTTCCTAATCACTGTGCCCTGTTATAAAATGTCATTTATTGGAGTTGAGAGAGTGTATAATTTAATTTTGAAAATTGAACAAAAGTTAAACGCAAGATCAAAAAAATTTACTTTTTTTTACTTTGATGTACCAAATTTATTGGAGTATTTTTTATTTTTTTTAATAGAGGAGTCTAGAAAATCTTATTCCTCACCCATCGTTGATCAAATACATGACATACCTCATAAAGAAGTCGTACAATCATGCACTATTTAACTGAATTAGAACCTCGTGTGCATAAATATTTTTTATAGGTATTTATTAAAAAAATATTACTTTCGACTATGCAAAGACGAATAATATTATATAAAGTACATTTCTTATCACTAAATTAACTCTTAAAATTAAAATATCTATTCAAAATTTAATTTTTTATTTTTTTACTTTAGAAATAAAATAAATTCGGGTGAACTACATATAAAAAAAAATCCTATAATTTTCAAAACATTTTATTTTTCACTCTTAATTTTAAGGAAATAATATTCTAGGGTCCCTAAGGTATTGGGTCTCGAAATATTAGTCCTTGATATTTTTATATTTTTCAGACTTTAGTCTCTACCGTTAAAAATTCTGTCTAAAACCCTACCAGAGCATGAAAAGATGATTTTTTATATTAAAATATTATTAAAAAAATATAAAAATTCATAAAATGCAGAAAAATGGGGATTGATTTTCCTATGATAATATTTTGTTGATAATTAAAAAATAATAAAAACAAGAGAAAGTAAGAAATTATAAAAATATATATAAAAAGTTATGAGAAAATAAAAATATTAAATAAAAAATACAAATATATGGTTGTTACTAATGTGAAGGACTAATCTTTCGAGACCCTAATACGTCAAGGTACCTAGCTAGAATATTTTCACCTAATTTTAAAACATGCAATATAAACCTTATAATTTCCTAAATGTTACAATTTTGAGCTTTTTGATAGATTAAAAAATGATATATGGTAGGTACTATCACAACGAAAAGAAATTGGTTTTCTTTCTTTTTGATTTCTTTTATTTTTTATCTATGATTTTTATTGTTAAATTTTATTAATTTTTACCTTAAATTTCTATGATCACTTGTACTATGAGAATCCTAGGATTTTAACTAAAGTTTGAAATTCTACTAGTATAATTACAGCTAATAAGATAGTTAATAAACTTAATACTGATTGACTTAACTTATATTTTTTTACGTGATTTAATTGTTATATATATATATAAAAGAAAGAATAAAAAGGCCTAAATCCTTACATCATGGTGGTAGCACTAGGGGTGTCAATTGGACCCGAGTCCCGTAAACCCGACCCGGACCTGGGATTTAGGGTCGGGATCGGGTCTGGTCCCGAGCCAAAGATTATCGGGTCTAACCGGGTCAGACCTAGACCCGAGACCCGGCCAAACCCTAAAAGACCCACGATTCCCTTCTTCGTTCTTCTCCGTTCATCCCCAAATCCGTCACTGCCCATCACCAATTCACTCAAATCTATCACCACCATCACAAATCCATCACCAATTCACCCAAATTCGTCACTGTCCATCACCAATTCACCCAAATCTGTCACCTTTGCCCAAACCCACCACAAATCTAGAGAAAAGGAAAACAAATAAGAAAAGAGAGGAAAAAAGAAATAACGGAGCAGAGGATTTGAGATTTTTGGAGGTAGAAGAGAGTGCAAAGGATCACAAACCCGAGACCAACCCACCTCACCGCCGACAGCCACCCAAAATCACTGCCATCTCCTTCAGTCACCAAATCACCCAATAAAACCATCGACCACCAACCAAACCCGAAATCAACCATCAATCTAAACCATCATCACCACCGTATCTCTGTCGCAGCATCCGAGAAGAGAAGGAAAGAAAGAAATAAAAGAAAAAGAAAGAAGGAAGGAAGGTGCAGAAGAGAGGAAGAAGAAAGAAAAGAGAGAAATAGAAAAAGAAAGAAAAGAGGAGAGAAAGGAGTGAAGTCGTAGAAGCGAGGAAAAAGAAAGAAAAGAAAGAAATAAAGGGTAATTATTTTAAGCCGGTCCGGGTCTGGTCTCGGACCGGAAAGCACTTTGTCGGGCCGAGACCGGGACCAGAAATCTGGACCCGTTTTTGGTCGAGTTAGGTCTAGTCCCAGTCCCGCATACCAAGAACGAGTAAATAGACTCTAGAGGGATGAGAATCAAACCACACAAAATGATCCTGAATCGAGAATTCCATATTCGAGAGACCATCGGCAATCGAGTTGGCCTCATCATACATATGCATGATTTTGACAATCATCCCCTCCATAGCCAAGCACGCTTGGATTCGCCCAATGAGATCCATATTTGCAATCGGAAACGAGCACTCACGTGTTCTAACATTATCGACCTGAATACAAAGCTTGCACCACCCTCTTTTGATGGCTTCTTGCAATCCAAGTAGAGCACGCCCCAAAGCTCCGCTCAATAGACTCCACAAGACCCAAGGGAAGCTGCAAATCCACCCAGCCACTGTCCAGTCGCAGTCGTGAAGCAACTGTCAGCAATAGCTAGATTAGTCTCGCGCTTAACTGCCCTGTCCGTGTTTAAAACAACAAAGTCCGACCAAACACCTTCCCAGCTAACGAAAACTTGCTGCATAATTGGCATGCCAATGTGACCAGGGCCTTGTCCTCAGCAGCACGCATTGCTGCTAAAATCGAGTTGTTCAGAAGAGCAAATTTAGTGCCAATGCTTTGGTGCGTATTTGTAAAGACCGCCTCATTTCGCCATCGCCAAATCCACCAGAATATGCATGATGGATTCCAGGCTTAAACCACAAAGAGGGCAGGTGCTAAAATCAGCTAAGTGTCTCCGACACCTCCTCATTAGTCAAAAGTCTGTTTTTGCCCATCAACCACAAGAAATGTTGAACGCGATGCGGGCCTGCCCAACTCCACAAAACAGCTTGGGATGGACCAGGGCTCGTATCCGACATTAAATCATAGGCAGTAGACACCGAAAACTCCCCGCTGAAGAATGGTGCCAATAAAGAGGAGTTCCAGTTAGCATTTGGAAGAACATCCCCAACCCTCCAATCTGCAACTTCAACAGGGACATCTTGCGTGATCTGGTGAGCTAATGGCGCATATCCATGTATCAAACCAGAAAGTGGCTCGTTTACCATCCCCCAAGGACCAGGCCGCATTGGGACGGAAAAATCCCAATTCCGGCAGATATTTTTCCACAAGAGTGTCCGCAGTAAAACCATATTTTCCAGCTAAAATCTGAACCCACAACGCATTTGGAGTTGTCATTATCCTCCATCCCAACTTGGCAATGAAGGTCTGATTAAAAGTCTTGAGATTTCGGATGCCAAGTCCTCCTTTATCTTTCAGACGACACGGCGAGTTCCAGCTAACCAAGTGAACTTTGCTGCTATCTCCTGAAGGCCCCATATAAAATCACGGCATAACTTCTCGATCTTATCACAAACTCATTGAGGGAGAACGCAACATTGCAGTATATAAGAAGAAAAAGAACTTGACTAAATATTTTGTCAGATATTCTACCCTTCCTCCTCACAATGATTAACATCATCCAAGTAATAAAAACATCAATTTGGATCATACTCTCTCAAGTGCATCAGATCTGTGGATCACCTACCATTCATTAACCATTAATATACAGAGGAATCCTGTAAGACGGGTTACCGGTATGTAAAAGATCTAACAAACAAGGTTCAGAGTTCCCAGAAATGTCTCGTCACAAAGAGGACAGGAAATCAAAGGATAAAAAAGCGATGCTATTGCTAGCTACTTCAATCTACCCCCATCTGGAATGAAGAAGCTCCCTCCACCGGTCCATTTTTGCACACCATCTGCATCACCCAAAAAGCACTCTTTTCATCAAATGACACCAAAGATATATTAGCCTATAACAAACGCAAGATATAAATCAGGACATATTACCAAGGAACTCAAGGTCCGTGCTTTACACAGGCTGCTTCAACTTGCCTAGCTCACTTAAAGCATCCATCAATCGTCCTCTAAGCATCAATTCCTTCGACTGGGAAAGGAAAACAAAAACAGAAAACAAACCATCAACAACCCACTTTCCGAGGAAATATACAATCAACAGCACATTGCATTTTCTTAAGGCTGATTTCCATAATGGATAGTAGTTTTAGAAAATCAATTTGTTCCTGAATAGATAACTAGATAGCCAATTAACATCAAATTCAGTGACAAAGGAAGAGCATAATTGGAAACCATAATCCTCTAACAAGACGGTAGCAAGTGTTAAGCGATGCACAAGTCCATATGGCAAAGCAAAAGGCAATGGCCCAAAACAGATGAAAACCGGACTAGATCAACAAACATGCTAATTCAATGCCAAAGCTAACCATAAGGAGAAATGTTTCCTTAATATCTGGTTAAATTACACCAAATCTCTAAGTAATCATGAGCCGCAAATTTTATCAGCCATCTCCAACCTACTGAGATACACCTCCATCGTTTTTTATCCAAGTGCTACAGATCGTACTCTCCACTTATGAATCAATCATAAGCAGCATACAGATCACTAAGAGAGCAATAGGTTCTCAAAGAGTAACTAGCAGAAAAATTGCTACCTACAACATACCACCTGTCACCTTCACAACAAAAAATTAATGTGTGCTCATGCATATTATCAAAAAGTAAATGCCCAGCACAGTTACAGGTACAACATATTTGTGTCCTGAGAGGGACAATACGAGTCTTACCTTCAAGGATGGAACAAGGGCAAAAACTTCATCAGCAGTTTCAGGACAAAGATTAGCAATGAGGCATATCTGCGGACATAAATTTGAAGTAAAAGAGTTATATTTATTTTATCATTATTTAAAAAGAACTATCTCAAACAAAAATTGGTACCTCGTCATCCAAGACACCATGGCTTGTGAGAGCGCTGATTTTTTGAGTTAATTTCAACAATAAATAGATCACTAAGTGGATCCGGCTCCTCTCAATTTCTTAGAAAATTGAGAGGTCAATTTGAGCAAATCTTAACCATCAGCTATATCCAATGGCTATGATTCTCTAAAGAATAAATTAGTTTTAAAAGGAAATAAGGACTCTTAATGCTGATTGAAACTAACGTTAACAGTACAGAGGTTTGAGATGGAAAGGAAAAAAAAAATACCAAAAAACAAAATCTCATCCCTCTTCTCCTAATCAAACTCTTCCATTACGTAACAAGAGGACATTACAACGGATACACATTTTCTACAACACCAAAAATTAACAATCAACTGAATTTTGTTCCTACTTCCCTGAAAATTAAACACTTTCCATATCACCCTTTTCAAAACAATTAACAAGAGCAGATTATATATTTACAACACTAAAACTTGTTAGAGCATTTAATCAAACGATTTGGTGGGTATTCGCTTCTAAAGCTCAATCTACACAGGTAACAGATTTTATCAAAATTTTACAGTCACCTCCTGCATTTTTTGTGATAAAACAACGTACACTAACTTCTACTATCAGAACTACTTTATGAGACATTTTTACGAAAAACAAATTCCTGGGATTATAAAATTTACGTTCCATCATCCAATCATCTAATGACAGACATCACAGTGTAGCAATGAATCAATGATTTTATTTTTATAGTTTGAGAAATTAATTAAAAAAGAAGAAGAGAGGGAGCAGATCAACTTGGAATTTGGGATTTGGGAGTACAGGAAAGAGCATTTTTGTTTTGGTCTCAAACTTCTCTTTAACTATTAACGTTAATTTCAACTTAACAGCCCTTGTTTCCCTTTTCAAAAGGCTAAAACTAGAGAAATTGAGAGGAGCCAGATCTGATCACTAAACTACTACCACACAATCCATAAGTAGTAACGGGAGCTCAAAAATAGATTCTGAAAATAACAAAGCCAAGGATACTCAAGAACTCGTCTAACAGAGTGGGGATTCGTATAACGAGCACAAGTCTTTGCAAACTGCAGCCCCTTGTCAAATGACCTGAAAATAAGAGAATCAATTATAGCACTTTTAAAATCTTTCCACAGAAAATAAGCTACAGATGTTGTTTACTCACGCAGGAAGTTTTATAGTTGGATCTCGAGACAAGAGAACCATCTGCTCCTGAATAGCATGCAACATTTGTGCAGCCTCACAGTCCATCAGGCATTTGGCATTCTTTGGAAGTTCTGGAAAATCAAGCAAGACATGTCATTCACACATCGTTCCGCATATACTCCCCGAGCGCATTTCCCTGATTAACTGGGTGATTGTTATGGATTATTGTTAACTTTTTTCCTTCGTATTGTACTCCTTGTTAATATGTAGTATGATAAACATTTTGAGTGTTATCTTCATAGAAATATGGAGGTTGCATTTAAAGGATTGATGAGGTTTAGGGTGATACTAGATGAACGCACACATAAGAAAACATGTCCCTTATTAGACTGCTGTTAATACTCACCCATATCCTAAAAAATACTTTGTGAATTGAAGACGGGGACCGAGTTTCTTCTATTCGCAAAAGTAACGTTTTTTGCTGGATTGAATTTAAATAAATAGTACCCTGCGAGGTAGAACTAACATTGCTATCATTTTTGGGTTTGTAAGTTCATTTATTGACTCATGAGTCATTTTTAAAGGATGTATGATATTTAGGCACTTCCTTTTTCTATGTATAAAAGTTTTTCCCATGGTTCTTTCCTTGATCTTGTGCAGAAAAGAACTGAGGAGAAGACTAACCATTATAGCTCAGCTTCTCATCCCTCTTTTGAGGTGAAAACTCTACAAATTGACATGATTAAAGACAACGATAGGCTGGAAGCTTGTAACTGTAGGGATTCTATGCTAGTTTCGAAACAAAACTTAATGCACAAATATTTATCTTTACTTTTTTTATTTACCATCAGAGTTAGGGGATTCGTAAGGGTTTGAAAACTCTGGCCAATATATATTGCAGGAAGCATACTGAAACTTAGTTTTATGCCAATCTTTTGTTCTGCCATTTGTTTTGGTGTCTAAAGAATTGACAGGGTGCTAGTCCTAGATTTTGACAATCCCTACCCAACTTCAATATTTTTTGTGGCTGTAATTGCTAAACTAGGAACAAAAGTGCTACCACAACAAGGAGGCATCTACTTCCCTCAAACCATTTCTAGGTCTTACGACTGTTATCAAGTCTACAAATAATGCAATAATGGCTTTCATATATTATCACCATACATGAGTTTATTATCACCATACATGCTATTATCACCATACATGCTAGGCAATCATAATAGATTTTTACTTGCCGACCCTTACAAGCACCCAACAATAAAAATCCTTTTTGGTTCAAACAACAGTAAAAAACTAAAACTACAAGAGTGGGAGAGGCAGTTATCCAGAGAAAACAAATTAAGAAAAAAAAGATGAGCCAAACCAAATCACTCAGGCCTAAACTGTAAAAAAAAGAAAAAAAAATCTTTTCACTGGCAAGCCTAAAACTTCCCTGCTGTTGGAAGCAAAAATCCTAGTCTTTTATGATATATTGCAAGGACCTATTTCCATCTATTTGCACAAACTTATCAAAGGATAGAAGGAAAGTGGGAAGATCAAGACTGGATCAGGTTAATGGGGAAAAAAGCAATACATTAAGTCTTGAACAGGAGAAACATTCACACATAAGGTCTATGGAAAAACATCCTGTTATACACCCCAAAACATGTTTCACGGACAGTTCAGAGAAAAAGCTTCAATCTCTATGATTTATTGCCAGAAAATTTGTTCTCTTGTTGCATTGAAGAAACTACCAAAGAAACAGCCAGAAATGAAAAATGAAAACGGGAACACCAAATTAAAAGGGAAGAAGTATGAATAGCAAAACGGGGCTCCCAGACCAAGATTCCTTGGCAGAGAGTAACCTTTGGCTTGGGTTACTTTATTACGACAATGCTAAGAAGGCAGTAGACAGAGTAAATCAGATCAACAAGCATAAAATCAATAGAGGCAAAAAAACGTACTGAGAGTAAAAATGTTCCATGTTACATGCTTTAATAACACCAATGGCAAACTTGGAAGCCGATAATAATGTTAGGAAGGTGTAAGCTGCAACTAGAACATGAAAAAACTAGTAGTTAAAGTATGATTTCTGTATCGCATACAAGTACGTACCTGACTCAATCTTCAGCTCATGTCGGGCTGTTCCTTTCACTACTGGAGTCTTCCCGCCTTTTGCAACCTTGTCACTGTTGCCTCCTTTTCCCCCTTTGTTCAAATTGCCTTGAAAATTGAAATTTTTTACACAAAAATTAGCAATAGCCAAATAAGAAAGAAATGATGCAAGAAAAGTGAAAGAACAAGTATATAAACTTTCAAAGGAAGTTGAAACATCAAATTTCCTACCAGATTTTGGAGCGAAATCAAGTTCATCATCAGAAGAATCTGTAAAAGGAGAGTAATTCAGTTAGAGAGAAGGGGGAGGGAAGGACATAGATGCTAATCTCCTTAAAACAATAGCATCAAGTCATAAGAAAGAATCATCAATAGCAAAAGAGTTACATTAACCTTCTGAATCAATCTGAACTCTCTTTGACCTTTTTGTTTTTGATGAGCTGTCATCCTTCCCCTTCATTGAAGCTGGAATTCAGAAAGAACACTTAAAAAATCATGGAAATCTGAATCGTCCTGCCTGCAATATGTGAGTAAAGGAATGAAAGAACAAAACAAAACAAAAATATGCAAATCCCGAATTGAAGAGACACAAGTAAAGCTTCTGCACATAATTTCAGCTTCAGTCCAGTAAAGGTGTAACGAATGAATGCCCTCTTATGGTTGAAGCTTGAAGGAAACAATCACATACATGCAAGACCCAAGGGCAACGAAGAATACTAACAATGATGGTAAATAAACCCTAAAAAAGATTTCAAAAACCAACTTTCAATAATTAAGTAATGCACGACAAAGCTAGCATATAGCTTTTGAGTTGGGAAATTCCATGGCTTTCATTTGCACCCATAACGGAGGTAAGGAAACCCTAAAAAGATTTCAAAAACCCAACTTCAAGAATTAAGCAATGCACAAACAAACTTACATAGAGCTGAGTTAAGAAAATTATATGAATTTCATTTGTACCCATTGAAAAGAAGATGTCTTTGATGAGGACGCAATAACAAAACAAAGTACTGTGAGAATGCATGCACAATCAGAAACAACATGAGAAGAAATGGGGGCAGCAGGGTAACAAACCAGCCTTTGTAGCAGTGGACTTGACAGCAGAAGTTTTGGGTGTTTTGGTGTGCTGTGACATGACAACCCTCTTCGTCCTCCTTTCTCCATTTTTAAAGCTGTAGTGCAATTAAAAGCAATCCAAGTGTTATTTTCTAGCTACAAATTTAAATAGACTCGGTTTTTTAAGAAATATTTTAATTATTTAATTATCGTATTTTAATTTTTAATATTATTGGTAGATGATGAGAGAATTATTTTTAAATAATTTTAATTTTTTTTATTAAAAAGATGCTGCTTAATAATTAATAAGGGTAGTATAGTTCGCAATTATACAATAAATATAATTTAATTATTATTTTATGAAAACTTAAAAAATTACGTCTATTTAAACTTGGAATGAGTACAATTTATGTATTTTTATCTATATTTCTATTTATACTTTTTATGAAAATAAAAAAATAAGAAAAAAATCAGCTTATTAAAAAAGAAAAAAAAAACCGATGGATTGTTGTGTTCAAAATGTTATGTTGTGATAAAAAAAAGTGAGTTATTTAATTATTTTTGATGTTTAGAATGGAAATTTGGTATGTAAATTGTTACTATTTAATTATAACAAAATGAATTAAAAATATAAATATATAAGATTTTTAAAAGAAAAGAGAAGTATGTGAACTATTTTGTATGACTTATCATATTATTTTGTCATTATTTAACCGGTAAAAATGATAAGATTAGTTTAAAAAATTAATTTATAAATAAATATATTATTCGTATATATAATAAAGTTTAGAGGAAAAAATGTTTAAAGTTACTATTTTTATGTATGTTTTTGGAAGAATGTTCAAATTTAGCTTACAAGTATTTGATAAAAAATATATAAAATACTCCCTCCGGTCGTGAAAGTATGCCGTTTCGCGACCGGGCACACGGATTAAAGAACCACTGTTCGTGGGTGTGTGATTACCAGCCTACCCTTCCTTACTCTTGCCCTTCAAACCATCTTCAACAATCTACAAATTAATTCCAGAATCAATCCCACTGCAAATTTCAATTCAATCCTCAAATTAATTTCCAATCTGCTCAATTCAATTTCAATTCAATTCCCAATCTACTCAAATCAATTGCAGAAAATCAATTACCCAATCTGCAATTAATCAAAAAACTAACCCCCTGCAACTTCAAACCATCTTCAACACTCTGCAAATTAATTTCAGAATCAATCCCACTACAAATTTCAATTCAATCCTCAAATTAATTCCCAATCTGCTCAATTCCCAATCTGCTCAATTCAATTTCAATTCAATTATCCAATCTGCTCAAATCAATTGCAGAAAATCAATTACCCAATCTGCAATTAATCAAAAAACCAACCCCCTGCAATTTTAAACCTCTGCAATTGTCACAATCACCGCTGGCAAATCACCACCAACCAAACCAAAACTATCAAACCTCAAACCCCAAAAAAACGAAAGAAAGAAAGAAAGGAAGAATAGAAGAAAGAAACAACGAAAGCGTAGATCTGAGAGGAGTGACCGGCGTTAGGAGGAGCGACGGTGGGTGGAAGAGAAGCGGCGTGAGAGAGGAGCAGATCGATGGACTGAGCGAGAGGAAGAGAGGAGCAGATCGACGGACTGAGCAAGAGGGAGAAAGGAGGCGAGAGAGAGCCAGGGTTAAATGGTCAGAAATGGGAGAAAGATTGGTTGGAAAGCGAGAACGACATCTATTGCCGACCGCGAACGAATGTCTGAAACGACATTTTTTCACAACCGGAGGGAGTAATTAACAAAAGTTGTTAAGAAACGTTTGCAATGTTTAATAACCATGTAAATTTGGTAAGTTTTGTACGGATTTGACACGGAAATCTCTTAAATTTATTATGTCTTTTAATAATTAATATTTCACTTAATTTTATCTATTAACATTATAAAATAAAAAATTCAATAAATCACATAATTTTTTTAAAATTAATTCTTTTTAAAGTGATCGCGTATGTGTGTGGTGTATATATATATATATATATGGGTTGTGGCTACGTTTTCCTCCCATGGTACACTGAATGCGTTACACATTAGCTGATTACAATCCAATAGCTTACAAGACATTGTAATTTAACAAAAGAGAAATAGTAGAGTACTTTTGTTAATTTTATTTTTATTGAAATAAAAATTGGCATCAGCAAACCACCACCGCTTTCTATTTTAAAACACCAATATTACTTTTTTTTTAAACAAACATATATGATGCGGTTGTTTATACAACTTTTTTTAATATAAATTTTATGTTAAGCCTCTAATCACAGTAACTGCAGATAAAGAAATAATTTTAACAAAAAAAAAATAAAAAAATAATCACTATCATGTATGTGTTTATATACTCTCTCCGTCCATTTTTTTTTTGACGTTTTAGCGCTGGGCACAGGGATTAAGGCAGCCACTGTGCGTCTTGTGCAAAGACAACACTGCTCTCTATTAAACTGGGTCCAACTGCCGCATCCTCGTTTAATGTTTGACGCCAAAAAATTTCCAAAATTTTGGAGCCAATGCTCTATACTCGGTTTCGTTTTCCGCCATTATTTTTGGCACCATGATTGAAATTCAAACGCTCTCCTTTTTAGTTCCCTCCCAACAAATTAACACATTCATCCCAGATTAAGGTTTAGTCTTCTAATCGCGAAATTCCAATAAAACCAGTTTGCATTAGACTTAATAGAGGACGTTGAGTTTGATTCTTTCAATTTCGTCTACAACAACCCTCCGGTAATTAGGGACGATGATGATGGTGTTGCTGCAGAAATACTAACAACGTCAGTCGACGGAGCTGATGTGTCACAACAAACATAAGACAAGAGTATACACCTACAAAGGCTGAGATTGGTGATTTAGGTGATTCTCTTTCGTCTTTCTGGATTTTTTTGTATATTTTTTTGAACTTCTCTTTTTCTTGCATATTTTGTTGTGTTAATGCTATGTCTCGGACTTTGCATAAGAGAGCTGAGTAGTGTGGACAGAGTCTTTCCCTATCAAATGCTCCTCTAGAAGAATAAAAATGGGAAGTTGAACAGAACGGCAACCCAAGAAGTGGCCACAGTGTTCAATGTCAAGATCCAATCAATACAACGACTCTGGAAAAGGGGGAAAGAGTCTGGAAATCACAATGTTTCGCTAACTAGAGTGAAAAATTATGGTTGAAAAAGGATTGAGTTTGATATCCCTTTTAAGCAAGGAACAACTCTAAGGAGCCTCGCCTCTGCGTTTGGTGTTTCAAAAACCTGTCTCATTGCGAAATTGAAATGTGGAGAATTGAGGTGCCATAGTAATGCTATAAAGCCATTACTGACAGAGGACAATCGCCACAAAAGGATAAAATATTGTCTGTCAATGCTAGATCTAGTAGCTCCTCCAGCATCGCCTACCTTCTCCGACATGAAGAATGTTGTCCACATCGACGAGAAATGGTTTTTGCTGTCCAAGAATAGACATACATACTACCTTCTGCCGGATGAAGAGGATCCTATAAGAACTTCCAAAAGCACTAATTTTATACCTAAGATAATATTTTTGGCAGCCGTTGCGAGGCACAGATATGATCCTGATGGGAATTGTACATTTGATGGTAGGATAGGTATATTTCCATTAGTTAAGAAGGTTGTTGCCATTAGGTCTAGTCAAAATAGGGTGGCTGGAACGTTAGAATTGAAACCAATAACTAAGATAGATAGGAATGTAATTAGACAGTACATGATTGAATATGTGTTACATGCTATAAAAGAAAAATAGCCTAGGGATAACATTATGGAGGAAATTACAATCCAGCAGGATAATGCAAAAATACACATTCAGGAAAATGATCATGATTTTATTAATGCAGTTGAGCATTTAGGTTTGGATATTAGACTGGTGTGTCAGCCTCCAAATTCCCCAGACTTGAATGTACTTGATCTACGATTTTTTAGAGCCATTCAGTCATTGCAAGAGAAAGAATGTGCAAGGAATATTGAATTATTGGTGGAAGCTGTTGAGAAATCTTTCCATGAATTCTGTCACGCGAAAACAAACAACATCTTCATTACTCTCCAGTTTTGCATGATAGAAACCCTTAAATGTATGGGTTCCAACAGATATAAAATCCCTCACATAAAGAAAGTACATTTAGCTCGGATTGGGTTGTTACCATTTACTCTGTCTTGTAATCTAGCAGTCATTGCAACGGCTGCTGCTCATGTACCTCCAGAACCATGTAAGTTTGTTTATTTTCCATTTCTGAATGTATTTGTTTTTAACTATACCTATTTTGTGGTGGATGTTTTTTTACCTGAAATTACTTTTGTGTTCCAGGAAAATTGGCAGAGTCGGGGAGGTCTGACGTTTGCGCATTGGGGGTTTGATTGGAAGACCCTTAAGGAATCGTAACTTGGGAGAATTTTTTGGGTAGATAGTGTTAGCATAGTAGCCTCTATTTGGTCTGTAATCAAATTGGATAGTTGGATCCCCTTACAGAGTATACTCTACATAGAACTTACTAGGATTGCTTTTTGTTGTGCATCAAATATTTAAACTAAGGAAGTGTGCAAATGTTTATAATAGTATCAGTCAATGCTCAGTTTTGCTTCCCAAAAAATCTTCTGCCTGCAGACCAGAGTGTATCTTTTGCTTGAGAAGCTAGGTGTTGAAGAGGATAAGCATTCACAATAGCCAATAGGTAGACACTTGTATTTAATCTAGCCTCACTGTCCAGATATGTTTTCAGTTCTGGGAATCCTTTGGATGTTGTCAACGAGGCAGTGGCAACCTCTGATTGGCACTGTCCATTATTTTTACCACACCCTAAACTAGTACGACTCTCAAACGTTTC
Organism: Viola odorata; assembly: GCA_963691705.1. NCBI lineage: Eukaryota > Viridiplantae > Streptophyta > Magnoliopsida > Malpighiales > Violaceae > Viola > Viola odorata. Next base: position 45,332,022 of record OY829539.1, on the reverse strand, counting down.
CAACAAATGTAACCTTTTTACATTCCCGAATAATTTGGTTTGGAAACGTATCGTGTTAGGTTATGTTCAACGCATAGTAAGTAGTTTTGCCACTATAAAAACCCTACAATCCCTAACCCTAAACTTCATTCTCCTCTCATAGTTTTTATATTCTGCTCTTCATATCCCCTTAAGTTTTTTTTCTTGCCTGTTTGTCTCACAACCCAGTTACCATGAGCCGCGAAGAGAAGAGAGAGTTGTTGGCACAAGTGACAGCAGTCAGCGCCAACCTGAGCAATGATGTTGGCTTGATTGAGCATAAGGTGATGCAGACAGATAACGATATTGAGACTATGGAGGAGATCATCGACGACATGAAGGCGAGGAAGGATGCTGTCTTGGCCAATGATTACATGGCCTTCAATACCGTCGAAGCCTTCGGTGAGTGCATGCTTCACCTCTCTTGTGTTGTGGCCAAACTGGAGCATAAGGCCGCTGCCCTGAGAATGGCGTTAGAAGCTGTCAACGAGGTAACGACTGAGCTTAATTTCTTTGCCAATAGGGTTTTTAGAATTCCAACGAATGAGTAATTGATTTATGTTGATGGTTTATGTTTTTTAGTGTTTTGTTTTCCTTTTCATGGTTTATGTTTCAGTGTTCTGTCTTTAGTTTTAGTGTTCTGTTTTCCTTTCATGGTTTATGTTTTCTAGTGTTCTATCTTTAATTTTCCTTTTTTTTAATAGAAGTAGTTTGTTAAATTGAGTTTGTTGTGATTGAATGTGTTTAATATTCTCTCAATTTTTCACTTTAATCATGGAAACAGAACACTGAATGAGGTTGGTTCTTGTGAAACAGAACGCTACCTAAAATTAGAATACAGAACCCTCTAAACAAATTTCAACTTCATGCACATCAAACTTGAACCCCAGTTTGACAAGAAATTGGAACTAAACAAAAACAAAACACCTAATGCACATCAAATTGGAACTCCATTTTTACCAGAAATTGAAACTTAACAAAAACTGCAGACTTCATGCACAACAAATTTGATAAACAGTTTGACAGGATATTCCCTATGTACAGAGGATTGCATCAAATTCTTTAAATTTTGCTTTACAAAATAAGAATTTGAACACCACAACAATCAAAACACAATACCCAAATATGTCTAATTCCTTATGTACATAGAATTACATCAAATTTATTCAGTAATTCTACACAAAATGAGAATTTGAATACCATACAATAATTTGAACACCATATCAGTAGAAGTCTAGTAGCAGCAAGCGCAACATTTCAATGAAACTCTCTTCTCGCTCTAGATTAACCGATTTGAACATACCTTTGATTAGAGGTGTCAATTCGGGTCTGCGGGCCGGACCCGATCCGGACTTGACCAGACCCGAGACACCCGGGTAGGGACCAGTCCCGGTCCCGACAAAAAACGGGACCAGACTCGGAAGCTACCTTTTTTTTCCAATTATTTACTTAACTCCTTCTTCTGTTTTCTTTTCCTTTCTTTTCCTTTTTGTTTAAGATCATCATGTAAAGCTAAAGGTTCAATTCCCTTGATCCAAACTACAAATCAAATCAGTAAGCAATAAGCAAGAAATGTTGCAGATTCAAAAAAGAAGCAACAATCAATAACCCACCAAAAGACACCTAAAAAGATTAGAATGCAGAGAAAAGTAAAGAAAGATCAGAAGGGAAGTCGGTGCTGCGAAGATCTGCCAGCAGATCAGTAACCAAGTGAAGGAAACTAAAATCCAAGCTAGAAAGCACCGAGACGCACCGATATATAACTTTGACCGAGTTAACTAGAAGAAACATCAAAAACTACGAGATGGGCATCTAAGCTTTCACTTTGAGAAACAACCTACACCCAGAAAGGAGATGAAAAAGTTAAGAGGCTATTTGGAGCTTGCAGTGGCGGCGGTTCAGGAGGCAGGTGAGAGCACAAGGTATTGTCGGGGTTTTGGTGTGGAGGAGGAGGTGTGGTTCTATATTTTGTTAGTGCTTGCCCAAAATCAGTCGAAGAAGAAAAGAAATAGAGGTGTGCTGCGTAGAAGAAGAAAAGAATAATGAAGAAGGGAAAGAAAATTAGGTTAAGTGAATTTTCCGGGTCTGGTCCGGATGGACCCGGGATTTCCCGGGTCGGGACCAGACCCGGTCCCGACTTAAAATGGGACCAGAAATTGATCCCGGACCCGGCCCGAATTCCCAAGTCCGGGTCGGGACCGCGGGTCTGGTCCCAAATTGATTGACAACTTGTTGAGGTCGAACTATCTGACTCCCTTGGTAGCCATTTCCGTTGGTTCCTCTATATTCAAGGTCACTATCTTCCTTCGACAGAGCCCTGCACCGTGATACTCCGCACTTGGAATACTCTTCTCATCATCGTATGTATCCGACACCATGATACTCTCCTTACCAGAGTCCTTCACCGCCGCATCCTCGTATGTATCTGATTGGAGCGTAAAATGTCTATTATTCATCATCCTTTTATGCCTATTTTAGGATGATGATACTGCTAAATGATGGGGTTTTTCACTCCTTTTTACAGAACCAGTGGCTGTGAAGCGGATATTCAAAAGGAGCTAGAAGAACCCGTTTTAGAGTTGTTTTGGTGAAAACGGAGCTGTTCTATCCTAGGCCTGGGATAAGGCGAGGAATCGTTGCGCTTTGATTAGAGTCAACTGAATTAATGAAGTCGAGGTGGGCCTGGGCCTCGATCTGAACCTTAGGCATGAGCTATCATCTTCCGGAAGGAAAGAATTCCTTCAGCGCATAGAACTCCTTCTTGAACTGCACTTCTCCGATTTCTCTTTAGAAAATATTTGCAAACAATATATTTGATTTGATTTTATACTTATCGTTTTAGAATTTTGAACAACTAGGTTTTTATTTTAAAACAGCCGGCAAGGAAAAGAGGTCTGTCTCTTCTTCCCCGGTTCTTCTTCTATTCGACTGCCATTGTTGCAGCTTGCACTTTAGTTTTTATTTTCTTCCTAATTCAATTCCGATTTTAGTGTATTTTATTTCTTTATTGTTATTATTACTATGCCTGTTCTATGCTAAACGTCTTCTTCTTTGTAAGGATTCTCTGCCATGATTCGTAGGTTGTGAGGTCGATTAGCACTTCACACACTCCATAATTATATTTCTACCCTTTTTGATAACACGTTAGTTTATTCCTGTTTTGTGTAAAGCCTGATCAACTTCACTTAGAACTTGAATGATTATAGTCTTTTCTGGAGGCTTTGGAGTCTACATTGTCAACAGAAATACGAAAGCGACTAACTGGTCGACGGTTAGAAAAAAAGTAGGATTTGGTTTATAGGAGTAGACATGTCGTTCTCCCAGGCATGGGATAAAGCCTCTCCCCGTGTCTATCAATTGCTCAATTAAATTCTATAGAGTGTCTTTTAGGGTTATTGAGTTGATTAGGGATTTCTGATAGAGTGTCTCTTTGGAAGTCTTGTGTAGGAGGAGAGCAGGAGAGTAGGAGATCTAGGTGACCAATACCTGATTTCTATAGCCATACTATAAGTATGATGTCTAATACATTTGCATAAATGATCAACCTACTTGAATCATGGGCTAGATAGAATCCTTACTAGGAAGTCTTTATCATTTGTTTATTCAATCTGTTTATTATTTTTATTTATTTTATTTCTTTAATTATTTGCATTCAAACAACTATCATTGGTATCAACCACCCTTCGTTTTACATTACAAAGAACTAAAATTGTCCATTGAATCCCTGAGGAACGATCCTTTTACCACTTGCTACTGTTTTCTATTTGCATGTGCATGGTGAATTGTATTCTATTTAATTTTGACGGTTTCGGCAACCATCAAATTTTGGCGCTGTTGTCGGGATTCATCGGTACTAATTAATCTTCTTTGTTTTGTTTTATGACCAGATCTTTAGGTTCTTCATTGATTGCGTATAATCTAGAGATCACACGTACAGAAACACAGTACAAAAAGTGAACCAAGAGATAGAGGACATAATCAGAGAACAACTCAACACTGTCGCACTCACCTGACTTTATCCCAGACCTGGGAGAAGGTTCCTCATCCATACCCAGAAATCACCCAATCCCAGACCAACCAGAAATGGAAAACTAAAATCCTAACAATGATGCCCCACCTCCGCCACCACCAACTGAACCAACCCTTAGGCAAATGAATAATGATGGACTAGCCCCAAATACTTACTTCTATATCCAATACCCACCAGCAGAGCATGATTGGAATTTGAAGCCAAACACCATCCACAATTTCAAAAAAATCTATGGCTTACCAAATGAAAACCCTTTTAAGCATCTCCAAAGCCTCTATTGGGAATGTGAGACCCCGAAGCCTCCTAGGGTAGATATCAACTGAGCCAAACTCAAAGCCTTTCCCTAGACTTTAGAAGACAAACCTAGGAATTGGTTCCTTAGCTTACCACATAATTCCATCACAACATGACCTCAAATGCTGACCATTTTTCTCAATAAATACTGGTCTTCCACCAAGGCAGGGAACGCAAGGAAGAACATTGTGTCAATCCATCAAGCCCCAAATGAAGATTTTGGAGAATACTACCAGCGATATAAGGATCTGCAAGAGATTTGCCCGAACCATGGAGTCTCGGACCAGAATCTTATATAATATTTTTATGATGGTATGACCCATAGGGATAAATTGATATTGGATGCAGCTACTGGAGGTGCATTACAGTATTGCACGTTGACAAAATCCAATCACTTTATTCAGATGTTGGCTAAAAACTGCTATCAAAAGGGGCCAAGAGACAGAGAAATACCTACAAGTAATGTATCTTTCTTTGAACAAAATTTTACTAAAATTTATAACCGTCTTGACAGTCTCCAAGCAGGTCAACAGGTTCAGGTACAACAAGTCCAGCCGATCGTGACGTGTGGCGTGTGTTGCCAATAAGGACATCCTATGGACCAATGCGTGCTGATTGCTGGAACAAAGGAAGAAGTCAGTGCAGCAATACAGTACCAACAATAATACGATAAGTATCTACCTCACAAGCCCAGGTTTAATACAAACCAGTACAACAATAACTCGGGCCAGAGGGAAAGCACCAATTCCAATTATGTAGTCCAACAAAACCAAAACCAACAGTCATATCCAAATCAGCCACCACCAATGAACTTACAAAATTTTGTACCCAGACCCAATGCTCCGTAGAACCCAGTTCCACAAAAACCACTTGCAACCACCGTTGATTCAATAAAAGAAACCCTTAACTAGTTTATGAAATCTACCCAAGCATCTATTTCGAATGTGGAGAGACAGATTTCACAGCTAAATATCAACAATCAGGAGTAGGGTAATAGGTTACCATCAACCACAGTTGATAACCCGAAGCATAACGTCTCGGCCATGACATTGAGAAGTGGGACAAAAATCCTAGAAAGAACAGCCCTTTCCCCAAGTCTGGGGAAGAAGCCGTCTGCAGAGCCATTACCAGATCAAGTTGAAACAGAGGCAGAGGTAACTCCAGAAAATCCAGTTAAGGTAATTCCTCCTCAAGAGCTAGTTGTACAAAAAAAGGAACAGGTAATTCCTCTTCCCTTCCCTCCAAGGTCTGATAAGGCTAAGAAGGCGAAGGAAGAGAAAGCTATTTTGGATCTATTTCGTAAAGTAGCTGTAAATGTTCCGCTTCTTGATATGATTTCACAAGTTCCTAAATATACAATTTTTTTGAAAGAACTGTGTACTAACAAGAAGAAGCTTGCAGGAGTAGAGAGGTGATAGCACGTTTCATGGTCATGATTTTACCTTCTTTTCTAGCCCTTTCGGGGGCTCGAAGTCGCCATTTGACCCTCATTTCACTCTTATTTGCAGATTAGCATCAAAGGAGGGAAAAAGCCGAAAAGAAGCGATTTTAGAGCATTTCTGAGGACTTCCATTTTCCAAGCCTAGAAGAAAGAATGTTGTCAAGACCTCGACGCGAACCAGACCAGTGCGCTGTCTCAAGGCCTCGACAGTTCTGAGCCTTCTTCCAAAGAAAGCATCTTCTGAGATCCGCACGGAATCCCAGGCATTTCTAGAAGGCATCAGGTGTGTCAGAGATCCCAGAATATTCCTTTTGCAAGGACGTGTGCTGTCACGCCTTCATTGCCCTTAGCTATTTTTGTCTCCTAGCTAGTTTAGGCTATATAAGCATAGTTTTAGGGTTTTTGTAAGGACGACTGTTCCAAGGATAATTTCTTACATTAGTTTCAGTATTTATTTTCTGGGGATCATCTCCTCTTCTCAATCAAGAGCAACCATTGTCAACAACTTTCCTCTTCGATTATTAATTAATCTACCGGTTTACTCTACTCCCTTTTTACTTTCTTTAGTTTATCATTGCATGATTCTATCTACCTACTGTTTATACTATAGTATGAGTAGCTAAATACCCCTTTCTTGGTGAAGGGTGTTCCACGGGTTGTAGAGTTCGGCTAAGAGGTCTAATGCATGCTTAACATATTCTTTTGTGGCATATAACTGTCTACCGATTTAATTACATGCTTGTCTAGAAATGTTAAGAGCTTGATCATCTTTTAGTATTTCGGCATGAGTAACGTCATATTCCAGGGTTATAACTGACGCGAAGCCCTGGAATTAGAGCAGGCACCTAGGGGAGGCAGCGCGAGAGGCCTCACATAGCGGTAAACAGTTATCTAGGGTATGCGATACGAGTCTGACAAGCTGAGCTATCACGCCTTAGATCTGTCTTACCTCTCCTTCATGGGCGTTCTGAATTTAGCCTCCCTACTTCGAGCCCGTGACAGGCCGGACGGTCAAGGCTACCTTTTGATGACAAGGAAGGTAGCTGGGAGGATGGATGACCGTCAACGTCACCTCATATGTGGAAACGGGGGGTGACTTTTATCTACGAAGGTAAGCAGGGGATGCGGTGTGGAAACGCGGTCCCTATAGCAGATCTGCACATGAGTCTGGAAAACCTCTACACCGATGACTAGCCGACCTAGAAAACAACCCAAGGGAACACCTTTCGCTAAGATCTCGTCCTATTTGATTAATATTATTTTCACTACTTTTCCTGCATTCGATCTGTTTACATCTCTTGCTCTGGAATACAATTTACATCTCTTGCCCTGGATTACGATTTACTTTCGTGCCCTAGATAAGTACTTTCCAATTCTGTTTTGTTAGCTCCCCTACTCTGCGTTGATTAATTTATTAATCAACATAAAACCCCCCTTTATTGTTACTTTGGTTAGATCTGTTGCATATTGCCTTGTCATACTTGTTCACTAGCAATTCATTCCTTCAATCTCTACGGTTCGACCCTGTCTTGCTCTATACACATTAATTTGTGCATTTAGGCATCAGGATAAATTTAAGTATATTTGAGTGACGATCAAATTTTGGCGCCGTTGCCGGGGATTGAACGGTACTGATTTTGTTTTGTTTTTCTTGTATGACCAGGAGATCTGCCCCCGATCTACTCCCTCTAGACCTCGAGTTGACCAGAATGGAAAGAGGACTTCGTAAGCAATCTCAAGGGATATCTGTTCATCGTAGAGTGATCCCTCATCCTGCCCTCGACGGTTCCCCTTCTAACCTGGCTGACTAGGAACATCAGCTTTTCTTAGACCTGACCTTTCTCCATCGTGATCCCGAAAACCCCATACCAGACCACTTTAATTTTCCAGCAATGGATGACCTAGCCAACAATGACAACCGTAACAACCGTGAAAACCACGAAGATCCACCACTACCCCCAGACCAACAAACCATCGACAATTTCCATGCAACCCCCGATATGGCCAGTAGCTGCATTGAGTGGCCCAATGTTCCTAATGACTGGACTCTGAAGTCCGCCGTACTTCATCATCTGCCTACTTTTCGAGGGGTAGCCAAGGAAAATGCTCTTCGCCATCTTCAACAGCTCCACTCTATTTGCGAGGCCATGAAACCTGCCAACGTTAGTATTGAACAGGCCAAGCTTCGCGCATTCCAGTGGTCTCTAAAAGATGATGCCCTAGATTGGTATTAAGACCTTCCCGCAAGATCTATTCGTTCTTTGGCGGACATGTCAAAAATCTTCACTGAAAAGTATTACCCGACTTCTATCTCCAATACCACACGCAAGCAACTCGTCTCCATTGTTCAGAAGAAAGAGGAGACTCTAGCCCAGTACTATGAGAGATTCCAGAAGATGCAATCGAGTTGCCCAGCCCACAATCTTACCGAGCATGCTCTGGTTCAATATTTTTGTGAAGGCCTCAAGGCTCAGGATAAGGCGTTGCTTAATGCAGCTGCCAATGGATCCTTGACTGCTCTAACTCCAAGAGCCGCACGAGCAACAATAGAGCTCATGGCCAAGAACACCTCTGACGACCTTGCCAACAATCCAGGCCAGGATGTCCAAGTAGCTGCCCTTCAGAACCAGATATCTTCTCTCACAGGAATGTTCCAAAACTTCATAACTGCACAACCCGCACCTGTCAAGGCCTGCCAGATATGTAATTTCGTGGATCACCCTACTGATGCATGTCCTCATATTCCGGAGGAAATACAAGTGAATGCTGCTGGCCAATTTATTCCAGTCTCTTACGCCCAGACTTACAATCAAGGCTGGAAACAACCAAATCCAGGATGGGTCCCTAACACTCAGCTTTCGGGACCTAGCCATCAACAGCACCAGAACCCATATGGAAATCCCCCTCCTAATATGCCAAATTTTAGACCTCGACCCACATTTCACCAGAACCAGTATCAACGCCAACCTCCTCAGGATCAGACCTTCGTCCATCCTCCAGACCAGACTTTTGTCCAGCCCCCGACTGCTGAAATGCCTAAGAATCCCGAGCAGCAGAAAGAAATAGATGAACTTAAGAAGCAAATGAGTGCCCTGACTGCCAAATTGCAAGAGTTAACAAATCATGGCAGATTTCCACCCTAGACAGAAACAAATCCCAAGCACAATGTCTGCGCTTTAACTTTGCACAGTGGAACAACTTTGAACCCACTAGAGCTTCCAGCCCAAGATATTGAAAATTCTCCAGAGGCCGAAATCCGGCCTAAACCTAGAACGAAGCTCCCCAAGGTCCCTAGATTCGTGGAAGTTAAAGAAGACAAAATCCGCTCCCTAGAGGTTCACCACGGAATGACCCCAACCCACCAGAATTTACTCAAGAATACATTCATAAGATTCTAGAGCCCCCGTTCCCTCACAGATTGGTCAAGACCAAGAAAGATAAGGAGGACCGCGATATATTTGAAATGTTCAGTAAGGTGGTTGTCAACATCCCTCTTCTCCAGGCCGTGAAAAATGTCCCTCGCTATGCCAAGTTCCTGAAGCAATTATGCACGAACAAAAACAAGTTCACCGAAGTGAACAAGATCAGCGTAGGGGCCAACGCGTCTGCACATATCCAGCGTCGGATCCCTCCGAAATGCAAAGATCAGGGCATGTTCATAATCCCTTACCGAATCGAAACAGTTGATATTGGCAAGGCCATGTGTGACCTCGGAGCAAGAATCAATGTCATGCCCTTGATAATCTACCACAGTCTAGGCCTCGAGCCTCTCGTGCCTACAGACCTCGCCATCCAACTTACTGACCGCTCTATCATCTACCCCGAGGGGATAATCAAGGATGTCTTGGTCCAAGTAGGAGAATTCTTGTTCCCTGCTGACTTTTATGTGATTGCAATGGAGAACGAAGACTCCACCAAATCCACAGATGTTCTTCTAGGCCGCCCATTTCTGGCCACAGCCCGAGCTAAGATTGATGTTCATGATGCCACCATCTCCCTCGAATTTGATGGAGAGATCATCAAATTCAATATGCTAGAAGCCATGCGATACCCCTCTGAATTTTCTAGTGTGAATTATGTTGATATTGTTGACCCCCTTGTGGGGGAAATTGATGAAATATATTCTACTGACCCCTTGCAATTTGCCCTTGATAGGAGTCTGACGCCGGCTCTTCTAGATGTCGTGGCCTCGACGCTTCCAATCCCATCTGAATTACACTCTGTCGTCGCTGACCTTGAAGAATGCGTTGTTGCTCAGTATGAGTCTCCTAATCAGTCTCCCGAATATCCGGGCCATGCTAAGTTATTTCCCTCTATTGATCAAGCTCCAGCCCTAGATCTGAAGCCACTGCCTACCCATTTGAAATATGCTTATCTAGGCCCCGATAACTCTCTACCTGTCATTATCTCCAACAAGCTCGAAGACCTCGAGGAGTCCAAGCGTTGCACTTACTATTGGCTAAGAAAAAACCTTGATACCTTCACGCGGACCGGCTAAGAAATATTGACTTTTCAGCCCTTTATTTTCTTCATTTTTATTATATTTTTATTAAGTTATTTCAAGGAAATGATTTTGTGTAGATTAAGATCCATAAATTTTTGTTTGTTTCGTGGTATTTTATAATTGTTAAATAAGAGATACAATCCCACAATATAATAAGATAAGTACTATTCTAGAAAAATGAGAGGAGCCAGATCCAAGATGGATTTAGTGCCTATACCATTATTAGTACTAAAAATAAGAAGAAAAACTTCATAAGCATAGTTATATTATAATTTATTTTTAATGATTGTTTCTTTTAAATTGACATAGCGAAGGAGGACATTGCAGTTGTAGGTGAGAATATAGGTGTGATTGCGCAGGCCATCATAGAACCAATTCGGTTCATTCCATTGCAAGAATTCTACACAGTCATGGCCGTAGAAAGCAAGCATGAGGCAAACACAACCTACAAAGTCGTTGGTGAAGTTGAGGTGGAGCAACCTGCAGCTGGACATTTTCCACTATTAACCAAGGTAGTTCAATACTTACCTTGGATGAGTACTTCTCCTCGTAATGAACCAGATGGTTCTGCATATATGGAGCTTCGTTTTTAGCGCGAGGAGGCAGAAGATCATAGGTATGGTATAGTTCTGGAAGCGGAAATTCCTGATCTGAATGAATGCATAGTGAACGGTGTAGCTCGGGAATCAAAAGAAATAGATTTTTTTGGGGGGAAATTATCTTGTGATGTTTTAAAATATGAAAGGAATCTAGATACTGGTTTTTACAAGTCGATTTTCAAGTTGAAGTGTGGATATGTTGTGAAATTTGATAACATGTGATAATACATGAAGAAACACTAAGGGTATTTCAATCATTTCGCGGGTCCGTTGACTTTGCCCCGACTGCCTAAAAGCCACGTGGACTGACTCCGTAAGCCACTAACAGAGTCCCTGGGAGGGGGTAATTACCGGGACCGACGACCAGTGGGGGGGTAATTACCGGGACTGACGGTAACATAATTACCAGAACCGACAGCCAACGGGAGGTCTCACGGTAGCCAGTACCGTATCAATTGACGGCGACATACCTACCGGTAGTGCATAACAGGTAGGATATCGGTAACCGTTATCTAGTCCACGCCTAGTGGCACTCGTGGATCGAGGGCAATCATGACCTCCTGGGCAGTATTTAATGTCTTCGATCCCAGTCATCACCTCCTGGATGATGGCATTTATGGAGGACGCTAGAGCATTTATGGCGGACGCAAGAATGTCTTCGACGGATGGGATGGCATTTAATGCACCGCCTAGGGCAATAAATGCTCCAGCTCCCGGTCGCATTTGTCCCAAGAACCCAAGCTGGGCGGCCCCACTTGACCTAGGAAACCGGGCAGAGAAGGGGTATAAATACCCCCGTCACTCATGAAGAAGAGGACACACACGCACAAGCTCACAGATACTACAAAAACTCCCACTTCAAACCCGGTAACTATCCCCAATAACTCTCCCTGTATTCACAATCTCCCCGATACTAACTTGATCGTCAGAGATTCTACTCTAGAGTCCCCCTCTAGTGCTTTGCAGGTGATATAAGAGCTAGGATATCATGCACATCAGCACACCCATTTATAGAATTGCCCTCACACTAATCCCAGGATTATCATTTGGTACTTTCATTGATAACTTTGGATTATTAAGTGAGTCTACCTTGAGATCCAAGCTCTTTCTTTCTTTTGAGGTTCATTCTAAAAAATGGTGTCCAATCAAGACTTTCCACTAATCTCACCCACCAGTGTTTTCGACACATCTTTTCACAACTTTCTCACAACTCTCGCCTCGGTAACTCCAGTAGGGACAAGTTCGGTTCCAATCAATCGCCAACTTAACTTCTTCTCTAGGCCAGAAATTAGTTTCCTGCCCCTCTCCATGCTCCGACCAAGTACGGCCAACACTTGGGTCCCAACCAGTCGTCAACCTAACTTCCTCTTTAACCCGGAAACCAACTTCCCGGCCGCGGCTATGCCCGGACCAAGTATGGTCAACACCGCGTTTCCCTCCGAGTCCAGTGCCTTCTTGCATCAGAGGATGGACCATATCCTTTCCATACTCTCCGTAATGGCTCCTCGACTGACAGCCCAACTACTGGACCCATCGGTGTTATTTGCTTTATCTTTGGTCACTTCTCAGGCCATGCCTTCCTTTGCTCCCCAAAAGCCGGCAGCTTCTCCCGTCAAGGGAACTCAGAACACCCCATTTTTTCGGTACCTCCGTTTGAAAATCCCCCTAGGGTGAAGGAGGGTTACATAGACAATACGATCGACAATAATAATCGTGACACTCACCATAACGTGATGAGGAGCCCTATACGTCAACTTTCCAAGAGACCTGACGGGATAAGGTCAGACAGTAGGGAAAGCCAAGAGAGATCTCCGATATGACACCAACCCGTGTTGGAACGACGTCAGCATAACTAGGGACATGGCCCACCCGAAGAGTTCGGAGATTCCCGGTCTATTTCTCCCCGCTATAGGAGGGAAAAAGATGATGATCTGAAAAGTCCTTTGACCCGTCGGGTGCGGATGCACCAGGTCAGCAAACGGATAAAGCGTCCACTGAATATCTACATCGGTATCACAAATCCTGTCATCCACGTAACGCAGGTGTTGATACCCGAATTTTAACGCCATTTTTACTTAATTTTAGAATTTTTGTCATTTATTCAATTTACTGTCATTTTTACTTAAATTATAGTCATCTGTAGGTAAGTTACTATCACTGGCCTTTTTAGGGTTTGCATCGCGTTTTAGCATCATCGTTAGCATCGTCAGCTTTCGAAATCGCGTTTTTAATTTTTCATCAAGTATTTTTGTCATTATTATCATTAGTATTTTTAGCCTTAAAACTCACATTTTTTACTATCCGGCAGTCGTTTGCGAGTCGTTTCTTCGTTTTAGGTCATCTCATGATTTTTAGGATTTTTAATATTTTAGCACATTTTTTAGTTTTTTTATTTTTTTATTATTATTTACGGTCGAGCTTTTATTGGACCCGAGTAAGTTCGCTCGGACAACAGCTTGACTTCAAAATGTTTTCCATCAACTAGTTGCTAGATTTTTTTCTGCTCGCAATGGTCTACAGCGTTTCGCGCAATTTTCGGTGTAACGCTTTATTTTTTCCGTTCCCGCGTTCCGCGTCTTTGAACGAGGAAATAAACGCGTTAAACGGAAAATTTTCATGATTCACTGTAGACGGCTAAAACCGTCATATTTTTCTCTACGCGCTAGTACCTTCGGCTCGAAAAGTCAGTACGTTTGCCCGCGAGTCTCGGCTCGAGGCCATTTAAATGATACTTAATGGCCTTTGATCTCAACCGTTGATCTGGTCAACCAAGGAAAGTCAACCAGATCAACGGTTGACAATTTAATATGCATAATGCACATGCACAGTGGCGATCAGCACGCAGCGGAGCAGCCCACGCCCAAGCCAACTGCTCCCGTAGCTCTTGTCCCTCCGCCATCATCACGGCTATCCCGTAGCCTTGCCACCATGATGGCTGGCCACCACGCGCAGCTCCCTCCGCCACTCTCCCACGCGTCTTTCGGCTATAAATAGCCGTTTGTTCCTTCGTCAAAGGGGTCCGAAAATTTTACAAAAAAAAAAACAACAACACTCTCCCTCTCCATTTTCCTGGACCAATTCCCGCACCCTCGAGCCTCACTCCCGTTCGTCCGTCCGCTCGCGGCAGCAACAATCACGGTAAGTTGCTTTCTCTCTCCCTCACCTACTGTTTTCTCTTCAAATTTTGTTCTTGTTTTAATCGATCGTTTAATTGCCTCCAATGTGTCCTAATTGCTTGAGTGTTAAGCTAATTTCATCACCCTAGCATCATTTAATTTGTTTAAACACTGGAAATATTTATTTGCTAATTAAATGGATTAATGCACGTTAGTGTTTCGGTTGAAATTGCCACTGGTCTTGTGGTTGTTTCCTTGCTGTTATCACGTGACTATGTTGTAGGAAGAGAGACGGTTCTTTTGGGTCAAGAACCAGGCGAATTGGTCGCCTGGTTTTGTTGCAGGAGTCGCCAGCGATAGCGCCGGCGACGTGGGAAGCAAGAACAGCCTTGCTGTTCTTGCGAGGAAGAAGAAGGGAGTTGACGGGCTTCAGCCCGTCCTCCCTTTTTTAATTTAAATGCTGATGGGCTTGGCTTAAGCCAAGCCCATCCTTTCCTTTCCCTTCAAATTAAGTCATGGGCTAGGATTTATTCCAAGCCCATTTTAACCAATTTCAGTACATGGGGCCCAGCCCAATAATTTTCGTCAAGTATTCGAGTCATTTTTTTTGTTCTTTTATCTAATGCTCGTATGTAATGTTTAATTTAATTCGTATGCTATACTTAATTAATCATTATTTACAATACTCGCTTATTATTTCGCTTTGGTTGAATATTTATATATCATGATTAAATATTTATGCACGAAATTAAATAGTCGTATACCATGCTTTAAATGTTTATACCTGATTTAAATGCTCACATGCGTCATTTCCGTGTTCATATTTTTCGTATGCTCATTCTTGCGACAACTTGTTATTTAATTGTTTCATATACAAATTGCTTATTTCTTATCGCAATATTTTCACGCTATTTAAATTCAGTTATTTATTTTACCGCCTACATGGTCGGTCGCACTTATCAACTGTTTACTTTTCCGCACTTTACTTTCCCGCACTTTAAATTTCAGCAATTTACTTTCAGCAATTTAAATTCAATACCGCCTACATGGTCGGTCGCAATATCAACTGTTTATTTTCTGCAATATCAACTGCTTTAATTTTTCGCAAAACTGCTGGAAATCCTTCCACAAATTATCAACTGTTTAATTTTTCGCACTTTAATTTTCCGCACTTTACTTTTCTGCACTTTAAATTTCAGCAATTTAAATTCAATACCGCCTACATGGTCGGTCGCACTTATCAACTGCTTACTTTTCCGCACTTTAAATTTCAGCAATTTACTTTCAGCAATTTAAATTCAATACCGCCTACATGGTCGGTCACACTTATCAACTGCTTAATTTTCCGCACTTTAAATTTCAGCAATTTACTTTCAGCAATTTAAATTCAATACCGCCTACATGGTCGGTCGCAATATCAACTGTTTATTTTCTGCAATATCAACTGCTTTAATTTTTCGCAAAACTGCTGGAAATCCTTCCGCAAATTATCAACTGTTTACTTTTCCGCACTTTACTTTCCCGCACTTTAAATTTCAGCAATTTAAATTCAATACCGCCTACATGGTCGGTCGCAATATCAACTGTTTATTTTCTGCAAATATCCAACTGTTTATTCCCTGCATTATCAACCTGTTTTATTTTCTGCAAATCATTAAACTTTTTTTCTTCCCTGTAAATCGCCAATAGCATTTAATTTTTTCTGCACTTATCAAAACAGCATTTCATTTTCGTATGCGTAAAATCCATCATTTTTCGCATGCAATCAACCCAGCATTTAAATTCTCGTATGCGTAAAATCCATCATTTTTCGCATGCAATCAACCCAGCATTTAAATTCTCGTATGCGTAAAATCAATCATTTTTCGCATGCAATCAACCTAGCATTTAAATTCTCGTATGCGTAAAATCAATCATTTTTCGCATGCAATCAACACAGCATTTAAATTCTCGTGTGCTTAAAATCAATCATTTTTCGCATGCAATCAACTCAGCATTTAAATCTCGTATGCGTAAAATCCATCATTTTTCGCATACAATCAACTGTCATCATTTTATCAAACTCATCATCTCACTTTCGTATGCGTAGAATCCATCATTTTACGTGTGCAATCGACTGTCATTTAAATTTTCGCACTCATAGAATTGCCTAGTTATTTCTCAAGCTATCACTAACACTCTCATTTTGTAGGTTAATTTCAAGCTTCGCTCGAAAGTACGCCTCACAAGTCCTTTTTATTTATTCGATGCTTTTCGCAAATATCAACTGCATGCATGATATATAGAACTGCTAGAATTAAAATCAACCCACATGAACAACGTGTTTAAAGAGTTGCTTAAAATGCCATGTTCATATGATTTTAAATTCTCGCTTGTATTGGTTGCATGTACATGGGGACTTTCGATCCCACTTCAGTTTTTCACTTTAAAATCAATCATTTAAATTGGTACTCTGTTAGCCATCCATGTTAGGATCACGTAGTAATTAAGTTAATCATGCATGGCCCGATGATGAAAAAAGAGGGCGTTCATTCAGTCTTACGGAAAATTCAGTCCCATCACGATCATAATAAAGACTAAAGTGACGATTCCTCTGAGGGCCCCCTTTTTCAAAACGCATTTCTCAAACACCTTTTTAAACACCTCTCTCATCAACCGGTAACCGTTTTCGGATGTGTCTCGAGTGCCTAACACCTTCCCGAGACCATAATACGACCCCGAACCTTTGTCTGGGGTCCAGACCCCTTTTTTTTGTGCCTTTAGTTTTTTACTTATTATATTTCCTATGCCATGACGATTAGGGTTCCCTAAGCCTAGCAACCAAATTAGGGTGGCGACTTCATTGCATGCTGTTAGGCGTCCCTTTTACGCCGAGCATCTGAAGGTCTCAAATTTCGTTGCACACTCGTGAATTTTTTTAAATTTTCGAGGCGCGACAGTTTGGCGACTTCACTGAGGACATAGGGTCGGAGCCGGTTTTATCTTTTTAGAGAGGTGTTTTGTTTGTTTATTTATTTGCTTTGATCAATTGCTGGTCTGTTTATTTATTTGCTTTACCAATTGTCATATGCATTTCATAGCGCCCTACACCCAGGGGACAATTACCAAAATAGGAGGGTAGTAGTGACGCCCTAGGACACATGTCCTAGGTAGTGTTCACCAATCCCAACTCGGATGAACCCCTAAAGCCAGTCGAAAGGTTATACGATTTCGCAAGGAATCGGGCGACTGGACGACACTTTAGGGACCTTTTCATGGTATCATCCGGGAACCATTCAAGCCAGTTAGAAATGTCAGAATCAGAGCCCCGACACATGCATCATGATTATACCTGTTTGTCGTGGCTCTATTTGTCTTGTTGGCATATTGACATGATTTTTCTTTCTTTTATACGAACTGTAAATTTCTTACCCATGCAGGTTGCTTTGCATTTAAAATTTTATTTTTGTCCCGAAAGACCCATTTTGCTCATTCGACATGTCAGCACCTACACTACTTTCATTTAATATTTTCGGGGGACGAAGCTTCGACGATCAAGCTGCCCAAGGAGATCTGTTGGAACGTGGGTTCGCCCCTGACATCACCACTAAGGTCAAAGTAGAAGTCGTGGACTTTGACTTAACTAGGATCCGGATGTTGAGAAATGAGCTGACTGAAGACGAAGAGACACAGTTTGAGGGTATTTATGGAAAGCTACTGACCTTAGTCGACGTAAAGACTGATTGGGGTTGCATCCGGGCAGCCCTAAAATTCTGGGATCCCTATTATCGGTGCTTCTCTTTCGACAAAGAGGTAGACTTGACCCCTACGCTAGAGGAGTACTCAGCTCTGATGTGCTTCACCTCTCCTATATCGGCCATATACCAGAATGTTCGACTCGACTCCTCAAGTGTCAAAATAAGGCTCGATAAGCTGTTAGGAATCACTACTCGTGTCAGAGAGGGGGACTACTTCTGGTGCTGGTCAGATATTGAGGCACGCTTTCGATTGTCCAACGGAAAGAAACGCTTAAGGATTCTGGCCTTCGCCATTGTAGGATTTGTCCTCTTTCCAAAAATGAGGAATGCCATCGACTTTGCAGCAGCCATCATCTTTTACGAGATGGAAACAAATGCCATCAATCCTACAACAACCATTCTGGCCGAGACCTTTCGCTCCTTGGACTCTTGTCGAAGAAAAGGGAAAGGGAAACTTACATGTTGCACCCAGTTGTTGACAGTATGGTTGGTCAGCCACTTCAAGCAGATTCCTGATCAGACCATTTTCTTCGCAAGTTACATAAGGTCATGTCCTCTTCTCAGGGTTATCAACGCAATGACCACGGATAGATGGGAGATGGAAAATAAGGATGTCTGGATCAACCGATTCATAAATCTCTCAGAAGAAGACTTCAGTTGGCACGCCAAGTGGCTGCAGACTTCCAATCCCATTGTCTGCTGCGGACACTTACCTTGGGTTCCTTTGATCGGAGCATGGGGATGCGTTCACTATTGTCCGGCCCTCGTCCTCAGACAGTTTCGCATCACCCAAATCATTCCAGTAACTTTTGGCATGACGAAATCAGACCTGCCGCACGCTGGAGAAGATCAGAACATTCAGCTGTACGCCCATGACTGGGCCCACCCTTTCTGCCTCAAAGGGCACGGCATCTCTGCAACCACAATACCAGAATATCAACAGTGGAGGTCGAGACGAGTTAATGGTAATGTCTTACCTCGCCCAGAAAATCAAAAACCGATGGAAGAAGAAGGGGAATCGCAAGTGAGCGAAGGAATGGATGTCATGGCTTACGCTCAAGTGGTAGAACAGATGCTAGCAGCACAAGAAGAACGAGATCTGATGATAGAGGAAAGGGATATGGCCGAAGCTCGTCAATGTGGCTTAAAGGTCCAGATGAATGAACTGGACAGGCAGCACCAGGAGTTCGTCCGCGTACAAACAGTACAAAAGAATGTGGCCCTCAGGGCCTTTAAGGAACGCTTGAGCAGTGAAACCCGCAAAAGAGAAGCATCAAGTGCCATAATTGAAGACAGGGATTCAACGATAAGGGTTTTGACTACTCGCGCAGACTTGGGAGAAAGGAACAACCAAGTACTGCAAAGCCGAATTACCGCCTTAGAGGCTGAGTTAGAGATGAAGAAAGGGGAGTTGGCTTCGATGGAGTACCTTTGGCAGCAGGACTCAGACGCCCAGGAATGACACCTTCAGGGAAAGGCTCGGAGATCGGCCCATCTGTTCTGTTTAGCTAGGACCCCTAATTTCATCTATCCTAGCCATTTTTGGATGAATTTAGGAAGTTGGCAAGTCTACCATATTTTGTAAACGCTTTTTAATAAAGTCGTACTCTTTCGGATATTTATTAAATCGACTCATCTTTTCCATATCAACTATCCCTCCAATATAAACTCAAAAAAAAAAAAAAAAAAAAAAAAAAAAATCCCCCCAGGGTAAAACACAATCATCTCACCGAAATTCCAAAAAATCAGAACAAGTATTCAAAACATCCTAGTATCACTCACTCATGGCCATGTCTTCCTAGTTTATCACAAAAACTCCAAATATTGTCGCCTCTCCCCTCGGTTGAGTTTACCAGGCATCAGACATTACATCGTCAAGAGTATAGCGTAAAAGAGACCTTCCTGGCATGGCGGCATTGGTTACCCCTGCTGATTTGGGCTTCGCCGTTAGCATCTCAGATTTGCTTCATATCGGGGGAATGTATAGAGGCTTCCTTCGTATCTTGTCAACCACTGGGATTCCTCGCCTCACCGACCTCCTTGAAAATATCAAATGAAAGTGTGGCCGGAAAACGAATGAGCAAATGTGGAGGCCTCGGGATTGCATATCACCTGTATATCCTCACTTGTATTTACTTTTTCTGTGTTTTTCCCTTTTTTAGGTTCACGATAGCTCCTCGAAAGCAAGCTACTCCACACAGGCTCCCCCTAACTAGACTTCAAAAACGAAAAATGACTGAACTGGCCAAGACCGACGAAGCACTAATGGCTAGAATCGCAGAGTTAGAGGATCACTACAGAAAGAGCCACTAGGGCCGAAAAGGAAAGAGATGAAGCTGTCGCCGAAGTACCACCGGGTTTTGATCTCCCTCAAACAAAAGGACCTCACTCTTCGCTCACCGTCGCAGGACCTTCCGTACTCCCGCCACTTTCTGGTCCCCCGGGCCATTGGAGATGGGATAATCCCTTCACAGTACCCATCACTGCAAATCCTACAGCTAAGGCGGGTGAAGAGATCTCCCCATCGCTTCAGCACCTTTCAATCAACCCTGCCGTGGACCCCAGCAAGAGCCAAGCCCACCTGGAGGCTTTGTATCTCCCTCCTATCCCTCCGAGCACAGTTCCCGGACCTGTGGGAACTCAGCTCCTCACTTTCAACCCAGCACAACCTCAGTTCTCATCAGAACCAATGCTGCCCTTGGGTTCTAACCCCATCGGGGCCGAGAAACTGAAAAGTGACAGACTGAGTCTTCTCGAGGAGAGACTCAGAGCAATCGAAGGGGCCGATCCATTCGATCCCACAGGTCCCGCCGACATGTGCATAGTCCCAGGGATCGTCATACCTCCGAAGTACAAGATCCCGGACTTCGAAAAATATACTGGGGTAGAATGCCCGAAGACCCACCTCAGAGCATACTGTAACAAGATGGCAGAGATGATCCACAACGAACCGTTGTTGATCCATTTATTCCGAGAAAGCTTGACCAAACACGCCCTAACTTGGTATATGGGGCTGGACAAAGCCAGGATCAGGACGTGGAGAGACCTGTCCGATGCCTTCTACCGACAATACAAATTCAACATGGAGGTGGCTCCTGACCGCGCCGACCTGCAAAATCTGGAAAAGAAAATCGGCGAGTCCGTGAAGACCTATGCGCAAAGATGGAGAGAGTTGGCTTCGAGAATCTCTCCACCCTTAAGCGACAAGGAACTCTTGTCAATTTTCTTGCACACCTTCAAAGCTCCCTACTATAACTACCTGATCTCGAACCCCTCAAACAGCTTCTCCGACATGGTCCTAATTGCCGAAAGAGTCGAGCAAGGGATTAAGTCTGGGCGAATCACGCATCCAACACTAGAGTCTGTACCAAAGAAAGCATCAGTCGTGAAAAGGGACGTCGGATTTGTCGCTCCCCAAGTTAATCAGGGGCAGCCGTTTCCGCCACCACCGCCTTATTTGGTACCACCGCCGTATCAGCCGGCATCACTATATCAACCCACCTCCTTTCCTTTTAATTCACCACCAATCGCTAATATCCTACCTCAAAATCCTACTCATTTCCCACCACCTCCAGTGCAAACATCACAACCTATGCAACCCAAACCATATAACCCACCAAAAGACCCAAATAACCAAAACACGACCAACAATCGGTGGAACCGAGAGCCTCCACCTCCTCTCCCTCTCCCTGCAGGAGAAATCTACAAACATCTCCTGGCGGCAGGACAGATCGTACCAGTTCCGGCTCAGCCTCAATTGCCTCCTTACCCAAAGTGGTATGATCACAACGCAAGATGCGAATATCACGCTGGAGCCCCAGGTCACACTCTGGAAAATTGCTTCGCATTCAAGGCAAAGGTCCATCACTTGATCAAAAGTGGATGGGTATCTTTCGAAGGATTAGCAAAAGGACCCAACACATCCACCAACCCTCTTCCCAATCATTCCCAAGGAAAGGGAGGGGTGAATGCCATCTCGGCAGGAGAAAGCAACGACCATTTATCTCCCGCATCGAGTTGGCCACAAGAATAACTTTTCCAGGCCTTAGCTCGAGAGGGATATGTGCTATACTCAGGGGGCAATCCGAGTCACTGCATGTACTCCAAGGGGAGCGACGGTCACAAGATCCGAAGCTGCAAGTCGTTCGCAGAAAAGGTGAGACAACTCTCGAGTCTCGGGGTAATACAAACCCAGAAAGTGACCCCTGGGGAAGGATCCATCAACACGATCGGAGATGGATTTCCTATCCCGCATAACGCCAATGGAACCCCGCTCTAAATGGTCCAGAAGAAAAGATCGACTTCATCGTGCAAGCGGTTCTCCGCGCGCCGCGACGAAGGCAACCGCGAGATTGACACCTTGGGCCAACCTTCCGGGAAGTTCGATTACCTCGTCAGGTATTCGGCACCGCCTTCCTATTCTAGCACAGTGCCCTTACTACCTTCTTGGGAATCCTCAGACTCCGAGTCATACCCTTCACCGACATGGTCGCTTCCTCCGTTTCCTTTGAAAGAGATCTACGCAAGCCTTTTGGCAGGCGAGCAGATTACACCATCCCCACTCTCTCCTCAATCCCTTCCTTACCCTAGCTGGTATGATCCAAAGGATAGCTGCGAATATCACGCCGGAACCCGAGGACACTCCTTGGAAAACTGCTACGACTTTAGAGAGAAGGTCGAGCACCTAACCAAAGAAGGACGAATCTCGTCCAAAGGTTTGACAAGGGGTCCTGATATGACAACCAGTCCTCTACCGCACCATAATCCTGGGATAAGCGACATTTCTTCCATTGGAATTGACCTTTCTCACCTGTCGATGGGGGAAGTACCCAATGAAGAATTGTTCTTCGCATTAGCCAACAACGCTTATTTGCCACTCCCAGGGAATAGTCAGGCCCAATGCCTATTCTGCCAAGGGGAAAGCAAGCATGACATCCAGGATTGCAGACTTTTTCGGCAAAAAGTCAAGCAACTCGCAACATTCGGGATCATTCAAACCAAAGGGGAAACCCAAGGAGCCATCAACACCATCGAGGACAATCCACCAGCACCTTACTCCTTCGAATATGTGGCCCAGGCAGGGGAGGCAGCCACGATCCCACGCAAAGTAGTATTCACATTAGCTGTGAATACTCCCAGCCGGGACTTACACGCGGTCCCATTCAACTACGGATACACGGTGGTCACCACCCCTCCTGCAGTCGCACCAACAACACTCGCTATCGGCGAAGCCTCTCATATCGGGGGCATGACCCGCACTGGAAGATGTTACATTTCGGAGGAAGTAGAAAAGCAACGACAAGCCAAAGGGAAAGACCCTGTGATCCGCGAAGAGACGATAGAGGAGGCGCACGGTTTGAGCAAACCTGTAACCGAGGACGAGACAACTGAGTTCCTCAAGATCATGAAACAGAGCGAGTTCAGCATCATCGAACAGCTAAAGAAAACCCCAGCTCGTATCTCCATCATGGAGCTGATCCTCACTTCAGAGCCGCATCGCCAAGCTCTCTTAAAAGTCTTGAAACAAGCTTTCGTGATTAAGGATATCACCACAGAAGGGGTGGAAAACCTTGTCGGAAGGATCCAAGCCTTAAGCAGCATTTCCTTCTCGGAAGAAGAGATCGACCCCTCGGGAAGAGATCACAACAAGGCCCTATACATCACGGTGGAATGTAAGGGACACGTCATAGCAAAGGCCCTAATCGACAATGGGTCCGCACTTAATGTCATGCCCAGGCATGTCCTTGAACAGCTGCCGGTCGATTCCTCCCTCATAAAACCTAGCGGAATGATGGCGAGGGCTTTCGATGGCACCACTCGAGAGATCATCGGGAACATTGAGTTGGATATGGTCATCGGGCCCCACCCTTTCATCTTGACATTCCAGATCATGAAAATCCAACCCGCCTATAGCATGCTTCTAGGACGGCCTTGGATCTATTCAGCGGGAGCCGTCCCCTCTTCCCTGCATCAATGCCTCAAATACGTCAAAGACAATGCCCTCATCACAATAAAGGCAGAAGAAGCCTTGATTTTGGCCAAGCATGCATCCGTGCCTTACATCGAAACTGCCGAAACCTTGGAGAGTTCCTTCCAAGCCTTTGAAATCGTCAACGCGGGTTGGATCGAGGAGGGATCCCCCGTTTGCGAAGCCTCAAAATCGGGGGTAGCTGAAACAACCACTAAGTCAACACTAGAGGGAAGCTTCCAATTAGGAAAACGGCTCGGGGCCGAGTTACAAGGATCGAAAGGCTGGGCGCCTCCGAAGAGCTTCGGAGATCGATTTGGGTTAGGGTACCAACCCAGCAAAGCCGATTTCACCAGGATCGCCCAAGAAAAGAAAGAAAAGCAGCTGGCTAAGCTATTTGGACGTTCTGCGCCAGAGGGCAAAATGCCGATTCCCCATATCAGAACCACGTTCCCCTTCGCCGCTGAAACCAACAATGAAAATCCAATCAGGGTATCAGACCTCCGTATCTGCACTCTAGGAGAAGAAGGATCGTCGCCTGGTTCAGTCATTTTTGTTAAGAAGTCAGGGGAGTCTGTGGGCAACTGGACCATCACCATGCTTCCGGATGTCTCTCCGTAATTTCTCATTTTGAAAAATATATATGTTTTTGGCACGTTTTCTTACGAAAACATTTTTGTAGGGACTCCTGTTCCCTTTTGTTAAAAATCAATATATATGCAAATTTTCATTTTACGCATCTCTTTTTTTCGCGCTTTTAATTTCAGGATGAGTGTTAGTTCGGATTGTCTTGATAAAACCTATGTCTTTACGGGCGAAGAAATCATCGCTACGACCGAAGACAAGGCCGAAGTCTCCGACGAACTGACCCGTTTACTAGAAAGTTCAGAAAAGGAAATAACCCCTCATCGGGAGGAATTGGACGAAGTAAACTTGGGGGCAAGCAATGAGAGTCAAAAACTGGTCAAGATCGGAACTACCCTGGATACGACTCAGAGAGAAAGGTTGATTTCTCTCCTCAAGGACTACTCCGATGTATTCGCATGGTCATACGCCGACATGCCAGGTCTTGATCCCGGGATAGTTGAGCATCGTATTCCGTTAAAACCTGAGTTTAAGCCTGTCAAGCAAAAACTTCGGAGGATGCATCCAGACATCCTTCTGAAAATCAAAGAAGAAGTTACCAAGCAACTAGACGCGGGTTTTTTGAAAGTTGCGGAGTACCCAGAATGGATCGCCAACATAGTGCCAGTGCCTAAGAAAGATGGGAAGGTTCGCATGTGCGTGGAATTTCGGGATCTCAATCGAGCTAGCCCTAAAGACGACTTCCCTCTTCCCCATATCGACATCTTGGTAGATAGTGCCGCCAGAAATGACATGTTCTCTTTCATGGACGGATTCTCGGGGTACAATCAGATCAAGATGGCACCCGAGGACAGTGAAAAGACGACCTTCATCACGCCCTGGGGAACCTTCTGCTACAAAGTGATGCCCTTCGGATTAAAGAACGCAGGAGCCACGTACCAACGTGCTGCTGTCACCCTTTTCCACGACATGATGCATAAAGAATTGGAAATATATGTCGACGACATGATAGCCAAGTCTCGCGGCACGCAAGATCATGTGGACATCCTGAGGAAGGTGTTCGAACGGTTGAGGCAATTTCGGCTACGACTAAACCCAGCTAAGTGTACCTTCGGAGTGACTTCCGGGAAGTTATTGGGATTCATCGTCAGCAACAAAGGTATAGAAGTGGATCTTGATAAGATAAAAGCCATTCAGGAGCTACCCGCTCCCAGCACCGAAACGGAAGTACGAAGCTTTTTAGGACGCATCAACTACATCGCTCACTTTATCAGCCAGTTAACACTTACCTGCGAGCCGATGTTCAAGATGCTAAGGAAACACGGAAATGCAGAATGGGACGAAGACTGCCAAAAAGCCTTCGAGAAAATCAAGACATATCTGCAAAGCCCACCGGTACTAGTTCCCCCGACGCCAGGACGGCCCTTGGTCATGTACATGACAGTCACGGCTAGCGCCATGGGTTGCGTTTTGGGACAGCACGACGAGTCTGGAAGGCGTGAACAAGCCATCTACTACCTCAGCAAAAAATTCAACGAGTGCGAAATGCGCTACTCTATGTTGGAACAAACTTGTTGCGCCCTAGCATGGTGCGCCCGAAGGCTCCGGCAATACATGTTGTATTACACGACTTGGCTAATCTCTCGCATGGACCCCTTGAAATACATTTTCGAAAAGCCGTACCTGTCAAGTCGCATTTGTAGATGGCAAGTCTTATTAGCTGAGCACGAGATCATCTATGTGACTCAGAAAGCGGTTAAAGCAAGCGCCCTCGCCGATCACTTGGCCGATCATGCCTCGGACGAGTACGAGTCGTTGAGCTTCGACTTCCCCGATGAGGACATCATAATGATTGAAGATGAGATCACAGAAAATCTCCGAGAAGACGATTGGTGGACCATGTTCTTCGACGGTGTGGTGAACCTCTCGGGCAAGGGAGTGGGAGCCGTGGTCATAGCCCCAGATGGCCGTCAATTCCCCATAGCATGCAAATTGAATTTCCCATGCACCAATAACGTCGTCGAGTATGAGGCATGCATCAGTGGTCTGACAGCAGCCATCGACTTAAAAGTAAAGAAGCTCCGAATCTTCGGCGATTCAGCACTCGTCATCTATCAAGCCCAGGATCTATGGCAGACACGGGATTCCAAGCTCATCCCTTATCAAAGGCTACTCACCCAACTCACACGGGAATTCGAGGAAACCGAATTCGACCGAGTCGACAGAGAAAAGAACCGCTTCGCAGATGCATTAGCCACGTTGGCCTCAATGTTTAAGTTAGAATGCGGAGTAATGCTCCAACCATTGAGAGTGGAAGTAAAGGAAACTCCGGCATGTTGTGTCGCCTTGGAAGAGGAACCTGACGGCAAGCCATGGTTCTACGACCTAGTACAGTTCATCAGAAACTGGGAGTACCCACCGGGGGCAAGCCGGGTTAGCAAAAAGACCCTCCAACGCTTAGCACTAGACTTCTACCTCGACGACGAGGTTCTATATAAAAGGAGAGCTGATGGAGCTTTGCTTCGCTGCGTCACCATGACCGAGGCAAAGAGAATTATAGCAGAGATCCACGAAGGGGTTTGTGCCACACACGCAAGTGGACACATGATGGCCAGGCAGATAATGAGGCAAGGTTATTTTTGGCTCACCATCGAACGAGATTGCATCAGCTATTTTCGGAAGTGCCACAAATGTCAAATCTATGCGGACCATCTCCACGTCCCTCCAGCCCCTCTCTTCAGCATGATGTCGCCTTGGCCTTTTGCAATGTGGGGAATCGACATCATCGCCCAAATTCATCCAACAGCCTCTAATGGCCATCGCTTCATCCTCGTAGCAATCGACTATTTCACCAAATGGGTAGAGGTCACCTCTTACTCCAACATCACTCAGAAAACCACCACGCGATTCATTGAGAGAAATATCATTTGCCGTCATGGGGTCCCAGAAACCATCATCACGGACAACGGCACCAATCTCAACGGAAGAATGATCGACGATCTTTGCTAACGTTGGAAGGTGAAGCACCGAAACTCGTCACCATATCGACCAAAGATGAATGGCGCAGTCGAAGCAGCAAACAAGAACCTGAAGAGGATCATCCAAAAGATGGTAATCACTCACAAAGACTGGCACGACATGCTTCCCTTCGCACTACATGCTTATCGGATAGCAACCCGTACGTCCACAGGGGCAACTCCCTACTCATTAGTTTACGGCATGGAAGCCGTAATTCCCCTCGAGGTAGAAATTCCTTCTCTCAGAATCCTGGCAGAATCTGAATTAGAAGAATCTGATTGGGCGAGAGTGAGGTACAAGCAGCTGAACCTCCTTCCCGACAAGTGCTTGGCCGCTATCTGCCATGCGCAATTATATCAGCAAAGAATGGTCAACGCTTATAACAAGAAAGTGCGACCTCGCAAATTCGAGGCTGGGAATTTAGTGCTAAAGAAAATTCTCCCTCATCAGGAGGCCAGCAAAGGAAAGTGGGCCCCAAGGTACGAGGGCCCGTACCTGGTCAAAAGTGCATTCTCAGGGGGTGCCCTAATGCTAACCAACATGGATGGAGACGATCTCCCGAAACCGGTAAATGCCGATGCAGTCAAGAGATACTTCACCTGAAGCATCGTGGACAGAGCGTCCGGGCAGACCAAGGACATAGGGTTTTATCATGACAATCTAGCACAAACATTTGTCCTGAAATGAATAAAATGAGTTTTTTCAAGAGAGGCTTTGTTTTAAAATTTGTTGTCCCCTGTTTTTTTCTTAAAATTGTGAGATGACAAAAGGAGGCATGGCATGGATGGATCCCCAGGAGTAGCTCGGGACGCAAGACGCGTCACTTAGACTAACACCACTAATCATTCTTCAGTTTTGCAGGGACGTAAGGACTCACGCCTCAGCTCGTCATCACGATAGAACCAGAGAGTTCCGCTCGTAGGAGCTGTTGAATTGCCGTAGCAGGCCACCTTCAAGAGCGAATCAGGAAAGATTTTAAGACAAACCATCACCATCTAAAGCGAGATTTCTTTTCCTCGCAGTGCTACCGGCGCAGCCGGCATCGCAAATAATCGGTCTCAAAGGACTAAACGTTGGACCAAAATCCCAAAGCCCATCCGATGCAAGTCACACCGCGATGACTCACGGATAGCCCGTCTAAAAGGGAGAGCTTAAAACTTATCAATCACATTACTTTTGCTAAAAAATGTCTTGCATTTACTCCTCATTTGTCATCACCTTGTCTTTTTCAGGGACTAGGTCGTCCCAATTCGTTGCCTGCAGAAGAATGGTAAGCATACACCCTTGCGGCCCCGCTGCACATCTCGGAGACAGAGGATTTCCCCTTTACCCCCGAGCAATCACGAAGCCCATCAACGAAGGTCTAACAAGAACCGGTAAGTAAATGGACCAAATGCGTATCTCATCATCCCTTCAACCTGGATCGGCGGTTCCCATGAAGCAGCTGAAAAAGAAACCAATCAGCACATCTAAGCAAGGCATTCTGGAGCTGGGACTACGTCATAAGCACCCTCAAAAAGCCGAGTTAAAGGAAGGGAGAATCCCTGAACTTATCTTAGTTTTGTTTTTAAATTAATTTCCCTTTCCGTTTTCCCCTCCGCATCTCACAGGGACGGGAAGCATCTCGCTGTCATCCGCAGGGAGCTTGTGGAAGACGCCCGCGCAGCCCCGCTGCGCGGTTCAGGGGAGTCCCTCTTTCTTTTCCCTTTATTTAAATTTTTTTTTTATTCTTGCTCGCTTTGATTAGCTTTAAGTCGAGTACGGTCGTCTGGCCCGCTGGGGGGCAACCTTAGGTCCTCGTTAGAACATTGCAAATAAGTCGTCCCCCACATTCTAGCAATCAAACGTCTAGCAATCAAAACATCTAGCAATCAAACGTCTAGCAATCAAAACATCTAGCAATCAAACATCTGGCCATCAAACATCCAGCAATCAAACATCTGGCTATCAAACATCCAGCAATCAAACATCTGGCCATCAAACCATCTAGCAATCAAACATCTGGCCATCAAACATCCAGCAATCAAAGATCTGGCCATCAAACCATCTAGCAATCAAACATCCAGCAATCAAACATCTGGCCATCAAACCATCTAGCGATCAAACATCTGGCCATCAAACCATCTAGCAATCAAACATCCAGCCATCAAACGTCTAGCAATCAAACCATCCGGCAATCAAATCATCAATCAATCAAAAATCCCTCTTTAGCCCGGCTCAAACAAAAGCATACTACTCTCATAAGCATTTTCATGCACATCATAGGTTAGGAATATTTAATCCCTCTGTTAACTCCAGCATCTATCCAAATTACGTGCCATGCATGATATTACTTGTTTGCTCTTATATCCGCGGTTTGCTCCGACGTAAGCAGTCACAAACAGATCCCGGTAAGCATCTTTGAGCCGTCACGTCTTATCCTTCATGAGTGTAAGAGCCTGACTAGATACTAGTTGAGTTCGCATAATATCCAGGGTACATGCGCCATTAGACATGGGATAGCTATAAAATGACGTGGGACTTTTATGATTTTCTCCACTTTTTTCGTTTCTTCCCTCTTTCCACTATATATGTCATCACTCCCCCCAAACCGTCAATATCACTCATACCCCGGGAGCCAAAGAGCAGTTTCAGCTAAAATTGCCAGCCGGAAGCAAAAGCATGCCAAGTTCAAATTCACGATGAAGGAGACGGAAAAGGTCACCAAGAGATCGCTAAGGACTATCACCGAAGAAGCAGCAACGACGAAGGCCGAGGCCTCAAGACAGAAGGGGAAGAGATCAAGACAAAGGCTATGCTTGCTCTGCTCTGTTGCATTTTCAAATCAAATAAAAAAGGGGAGGGATATAAAAAAAAAAAAAAAAAAAAGGGAAATGAAAAAAAAAGGAGAGAGGGAAAAGAAAAGAAAAATGCTCAGAGACCTTCGACGAATACAAACAATCGAAGAGCCAAAGCAGTCACAGCCCGGGGACAACTCAATTTGAGAAAATCTCGAAGAAAACTTTCCCCAGTGAACTCGGGTAGAAAGGCCCAAGGCCAACTCGAGAAATCTCAAAGCAGTCTTCCCCCAGTAAAGTCAAGCAAAAGAGGCCCAAGGCCAACTCAAGAAGCCTCAAAGCAAGCATCCCTAGTGAGAACCCGAGAAGAAAAGAGGCCCAAGGCCAACTCAAGTAGTGGGTCACAAAAAGAACAGCGACGACGCTCCCCAATGAAGACTCAAGAAAAGGGCCCCTGGCCACACGGAAAGCACCCCCAGCAAGGATCCCAGAGCTCACGCACTCTGTCAAGCAAGCATCCTCAGCGAAAAGCGAAAAGGCTCACGTACCTCGCCCTCATCAGCAAAGCATCAGTCATCAAAAACCTTCCAGCAAAGCAACCTTTTTCAAAACAAACTCATTTCCGGACGTTTCATGTCCTTTCATTCTTTTCCGTAAAAGTCCCATCGATTATTAGAATACCCATGCATGTGCATCTTCATTTGAAGTCTATTCACTCGGATTGACATTGCGAACTATAAATTATGTATCATGTTAGTTGCATCTTTATGAGTGTAAAACACTTAGCCTTGTTTCAGAGCGTGAGTGCAAACACTAATATCAGGTGAGGACTACTTACGGCTGCAAATCGTGGGAAAGTCTTGTCCTTGGGGTCGTTACCTCCTGAGCAGGACGCAGACGCATTCTAGGTTCGTATCAAGGCCGCTGGCGATAGCTTTCTTCCCCTCCCAGAGTGACATCATAGTTTAGTCTTTAGCATTTAGCATTCTCCTCCTCCCAGAGCGACAGCATTTAGCATTCTCCTCCTCCCAGAGCGACAACATTTAGCATTCTTCTCCTCCCAGAGCGACAACACTTAGCATTCTTCTCCTCCCAGAGCGACTTTAGTTTAATTTCCGCATCTCGCGCCTTCTCCTACGGGAATCGGCGTTGTTTAAATTTTCTGCCTTAGCATTCTTCTCCTCCCAGAGCGACAACACTTAGCATTCTTCTCCTCCCAGAGCGACCTTAGTTTAATTTCCGCATCTCGCGCTTTCTCTTACGGGAATTGACAGCATTTAGTTTTCAGCGTAGCATTTCTTCTCCTCCCAGAGTGACAGCATTTAGTTTCAGCATTAGCATTTCTTCTCCTCCCAGAGTGACAGCATTTAGTTTTCAGCGTAGCATTTCTTCTCCTCCCAGAGTGACAGCATTTAGTTTTAGCATTAGCATTTCTTCTCCTCCCAGAGTGACAGCATTTAGTTTCAGCATTAGCATTTCTGCTCCTCCCAGAGTGACAACATTTGGTTTCCAGCGTAGCATTTCCCCTCCTCCCAGAGTGACAGCATTTAGTTTCCAGCGTAGCATTTCTTCTCCTCCCAGAGTGATAGCATAGCGTAGTTCTACCTTTTTCAAACCTTAGCATTTCTTCTCCTCCCAGAGCAACATCATTCATACAATTCTACATTTCTGCATAATTATTTTCCTCCTCCTAGAGTGACATCATTAGGACAAATCATTCATACTTCTGCGAATCGCGCACTATCTTCCGAAGCAACGTCAGTCACATGTCAAGTGATCATCCCCCCCAGTGGGACTGTCGTTTACATTTTCGTAAAATTACTTTCCGTCCCCGGTAGAGTAGTTGTTATTTACATTCCCTGCAACTTATGTGCCTCTCAATACCCAAGCAGATCTAAGTTTACGTCTTTGCAGGATCAACAACCTATCTCCTCCCAGAGTGACATCAATCAATCACCTCCTCCCAGAGCGACATCAATCAACTACCTCCTCTCAGAGCGACATCATCACTGTAAGCTTGAGGTAAGATCTGCTATGTCGTCAAAATTCGGATATATAGGGGCAACTGTCTTTACTGCTTATCAAATACTTCGATAAGACAGTAAAGAGGGGGCAACTGTTGATACCCGAATTTTGACGCCATTTTTACTTAATTTTAGAATTTTTGTCATTTATTCAATTTACTGTCATGTTTACTTAAATTATAGTCATCTGTAGGTAAGTTACTATCACTGGCCTTTTTAGGGTTTGCATCGCGTTTTAGCATCATCGTTACCATCGTCAGCTTTCGAAATCGCGTTTTTAATTTTTCATCAAGTATTTTTGTCATTATTATCATTAGTATTTTTAGCCTTAAAACTCACATTTTTTACTATCCGGTAGTCGTTTGCGAGTCGTTTCTTCGTTTTAGGTCATCTCATGATTTTTAGGATTTTTAATATTTTAGCACATTTTTTAGTATTTTTATTTTTTTATTATTATTTACGGTCGAGCTTTTATTGGACCCGAGTAAGTTCGCTCGGACAACAGCTTGACTTCAAAATGTTTTCCATCAGCTAGTTGCTAGATTTTTTTCTGCTCGCAATGGTCTACAGCGTTTCGCGCAATTTTCGGTGTAACGCTTTATTTTTTCCGTTCCCGCGTTCCGTGTCTTTGAACGAGGAAATAAACGCGTTAAACGGAAAATTTTCATGATTCACTGTAGACGGCTAAAACCGTCATATTTTTCTCTACGCGCTAGTACCTTCGGCTCGAAAAGTCAGTACGTTTGCCCGCGAGTCTCGGCTCGAGGCCATTTAAATGATACTTAATGGCCTTTGATCTCAACCGTTGATCTGGTCAACCAAGGAAAGTCAACCAGATCAACGGTTGACAATTTAATATGCATAATGCACATGCACAGTGGCGATCAGCACGCAGCGGAGCAGCCCACGCCCAAGCCAACTGCTCCCGTAACTCTTGTCCCTCCGCCATCATCACGGCTATCCCGTAGCCTTGCCACCATGATGGCCGGCCACCACGCGCAGCTCCCTCCGCCACTCTCCCACGCGTCTTTCGGCTATAAATAGTCGTTTGTTCCTTCGTCAAAGGGGTCCGAAAATTTTACAAAAAAAAAAACAACAACACTCTCCCTCTCCATTTTCCTGGACCAATTCCCGCACCCTCGAGCCTCACTCCCGTTCGCCCGTCCGCTCGCGGCAGCAACAATCACGGTAAGTTGCTTTCTCTCTCCCTCACCTACTGTTTTCTCTTCAAATTTTGTTCTTGCTTTAATCGATCGTTTAATTGCCTCTAATGTGTCCTAATTGCTTGAGTGTTAAGCTAATTTCATCACCCTAGCATCATTTAATTTGTTTAAACACTGGAAATATTTATTTGCTAATTAAATGGATTAATGCACGTTAGTGTTTCGGTTGAAATTGCCACTGGTCTTGTGGCTGTTTCCTTGCTGTTATCACGTGACTATGTTGTAGGAAGAGAGACGGTTCTTTTGGGTCAAGAACCAGGCGAATTGGTCGCCTGGTTTTGTTGCAGGAGTCGCCGGCGGTAGCGCCGGCGACGTGGGAAGCAAGAACAGCCTTGCTGTTCTTGCGAGGAAGAAGAAGGGAGTTGACGGGCTTCAGCCCGTCCTCCCTTTTTAATTTAAATTAAGCCAAGCCCATCCTTTCCTTTCCCTTCAAATTAAGTCATGGGCTAGGATTTATTCCAAGCCCATTTTAACCAATTTCAGTACATGGGGCCCAGCCCGATAATTTTCGTCAAGTATTCGAGTCATTTTTTTTGTTCTTTTATCTAATGCTCGTATGTAATGTTTAATTTAATTCGTATGCTATACTTAATTAATCATTATTTACAATACTCGCTTATTATTTCGCTTTGGTTGAATATTTATATATCATGATTAAATATTTATGCACGAAATTAAATAGTCGTATACCATGCTTTAAATGTTTATACCTGATTTAAATGCTCACATGCGTCATTTCCGTGTTCATATTTTTCGTATGCTCATTCTTGCGACAACTTGTTATTTAATTGTTTCATATACAAATTGCTTATTTCTTATCGCAATATTTTCACGCTATTTAAATTCAGTTATTTATTTTACCGCCTACATGGTCGGTCGCACTTATCAACTGTTTACTTTCCCGCACTTTACTTTCCCGCACTTTAAATTTCAGCAATTTACTTTCAGCAATTTAAATTCAATACCGCCTACATGGTCGGTCGCAATATCAACTGTTTATTTTCTGCAATATCAACTGCTTTAATTTTTCGCAAAACTGCTGGAAATCCTTCCGCAAATTATCAACTGTTTAATTTTCCGCACTTTAATTTTCCGCACTTTACTTTTCCGCACTTTAAATTTCAGCAATTTACTTTCAGCAATTTAAATTCAATACCGCCTACATGGTCGGTCGCACTTATCAACTGCTTACTTTTCCGCACTTTAAATTTCAGCAATTTACTTTCAGCAATTTAAATTCAATACCGCCTACATGGTCGGTCGCACTTATCAACTGCTTAATTTTCCGCACTTTAAATTTCAGCAATTTACTTTCAGCAATTTAAATTCAATACTGCCTACATGGTCGGTCGCAATATTAACTGTTTATTTTCTGCAATATCAACTGCTTTAATTTTTCGCAAAACTGCTGGAAATCCTTCCGCAAATTATCAACTGTTTACTTTTCCGCACTTTAAATTTCAGCAATTTACTTTCAGCAATTTAAATTCAATACCGCCTACATGGTCGGTCGCAATATCAACTGTTTATTTTCTGCAATATCAACTGCTTTAATTTTTCGCAAAACTGCTGGAAATCCTTCCGCAAATTATCAACTGTTTACTTTTCCGCACTTTACTTTCCCGCACTTTAAATTTCAGCAATTTACTTTCAGCAATTTAAATTCAATACCGCCTACATGGTCGGTCGCAATATCAACTGTTTATTTTCTGCAAATATCCAACTGTTTATTCCCTGCATTATCAACCTGTTTTATTTTCTGCAAATCATTAAACTTTTTTTCTTCCCTGTAAATCGCCAATAGCATTTAATTTTTTCTGCACTTATCAAAACAGCATTTCATTTTCGTATGCGTAAAATCCATCATTTTTCGCATGCAATCAACCCAGCATTTAAATTCTCGTATGCGTAAAATCCATCATTTTTCGCATGCAATCAACCCAGCATTTAAATTCTCGTATGCGTAAAATCAATCATTTTTCGCATGCAATCAACCTAGCATTTAAATTCTCGTATGCGTAAAATCAATCATTTTTCGCATACAATCAACACAGCATTTAAATTCTCGTGTGCTTAAAATCAATCATTTTTCGCATGCAATCAACTCAGCATTTAAATCTCGTATGCGTAAAATCCATCATTTTTCGCATACAATCAACTGTCATCATTTTATCAAACTCAGCATCTCACTTTCGTATGCGTAGAATCCATCATTTTACGTGTGCAATCGACTGTCATTTAAATTTTCGCACTCATAGAATTGCCTAGTTATTTCTCAAGCTATCACTAACACTCTCGTTTTGTAGGTTAATTTCAAGCTTCGCTCGAAAGTACGCCTCACAAGTCCTTTTTATTTATTCGATGCTTTTCGCAAATATCAACTGCATGCATGATATATAGAACTGCTAGAATTAAAATCAACCCACATGAACAACGTGTTTAAAGAGTTGCTTAAAATGCCATGTTCATATGATTTTAAATTCTCGCTTGTATTGGCTGCATGTACATGGGGACTTTCGATCCCACTTCAGTTTTTCACTTTAAAATCAATCATTTAAATTGGTACTCTGTTAGCCATCCATGTTAGGATCACGTAGTAATTAAGTTAATCATGCATGGCCCGATGATGAAAAAAGAGGGCGCTCATTCAGTCTTACGGAAAATTCAGTCCCATCACGATCATAATAAAGACTAAAGTGACGATTCCTCTGAGGGCCCCCTTTTTCAAAACGCATTTCTCAAACACCTTTTTAAACACCTCTCTCATCAACCGGTAACCGTTTTCGGATGTGTCTCGGGTGCCTAACACCTTCCCGAGACCATAATACGACCCTGAACCTTTGTCTGGGGTCCAGACCCCTTTTTTTTGTGCCTTTAGTTTTTTACTTATTATATTTCCTATGCCATGACGATTAGGGTTCCCTAAGACTAGCAACCAAATTAGGGTGGCGACTTCATTGCATGCTGCTAGGCGTCCCTTTTACGCCGAGCATCTGAAGGTCTCAAATTTCGTTGCACACTCGCGAATTTTTTTAAATTTTCGAGGCGCGACAGCAGGTGAAGAACTATATCAAGTTCTAGACAAGAAGGGATGAGGCCCTATGTTAGATTTTTATACTGACCTTGTCCGGAATGGCCAGTACCTGGTTTGAAGGGCTACCGCCAGGTTCCATAGATAATTTCGCACAATTGGAGGAGAAATTCTAGAGTCGGTTTAGCATCGTCATTCCATTGAAAAAGTGTTTCGTGGCCTTATTATTATAACATAAAAGAAAGGAGAATCCCTCAAGGCCTACCTAGACCGGTTCAACTCAGAAATAGGCCAGACTCTTAATGTCACCGTTGATTTCGTGGTGGAGCCTTTGAATAGGAATTATAGGCATGATAAGTTGGAGGACATACTGTTGGCAGACCCACCAAAACCCTTGGACCTTCTGCTGGTTAGGCCACACAATTATGCCAAGCTGGAGGAGACGGACTACCAGCGGAGGAATCCAAAAGAATCTGAGCCGTGAAAACCAACACAGGAGGTTGCCCCCCATAGAAGAATCAAAAAGAGTATGTCCCCCGGAGGCCCGTAGTGAGGAGGCTAGATCCCCGATTGGCAAGGCTAACGGATCTCAACTTTAAGACCACCCCATTATCAATCCCTAGAGTGGAGATCCTGGTGGTGATTAAGAGTAAAAGGATACCAATCCGGTATCCCTCCAACAAGCCAGGCACTTATATGGGCGAGCGCAGGGATATGTATTGTCGTTTCCATAAGGCAAATGGTCATGATACGAAAGGGTGCATGATGTTGAAGGCGACCATTGAACGACTAGTCAAGGATGGGTACTTGGGCGAGTAAGCCATTCAGGCTAGAACGCAAGCCCACGATGACCGATTGAACGATAATTGTAGACACGGGGGGAGAACGATAGCTATTGGGTCCAACATGGTGGGGGTATGGAGAGATAAGGGTAAAGAGGTATTGATGACTGACCAGGATGGATGCTTGATGATTGATAGTGTGTCTTTATCTTAGTTTTTCGCTTCTATTTTCAGCCTTTTCGAGGGCAAGATACTTCTGATTTGCCATTTTTCCAATCTTTTTGCAGATCAGAGGCTAAAGGGAGAAAATAGCGAAATCGAGCATTTTGGATGGATTTCTGGAGTTTTGAAGATTAAGGCCTCGAAGAGTAGAAAGTCATCGAGCCCGTAGTGCTAACCAGACCAGTGAGCAGCCTCGTGCCCTTGACTCCTCTACATCAGATTAGAGATTAGAAAGCCAAAGGAAAGCATCTCCGAAGATCCGCAAGGAATCCCAAGCCTTCGAGAAGATTCCAGAATCTTCTAGAATATTCTCTGCCAAAGGACGCAATCCCTTTGTGTGTTGGCAACCTCCAAAATGCTGACAGCTCTCCTCCCTTAGTTGTATTTTGTCTCCTAGCTAGATTTAGCCTTTATAAGCTTAGTTTTAGGGTTTTTGTAAGGACGGTTGTCCTAGGACAATAATCAATACATCACTCTTTTATCTTACCCTAATTTCAAGGGATATTCTTCTCTTTTTGGGGAGCAGCCGCCATTTTTGTAAAAAGAAGAACCATTCTCCTTTGATTAATTAAATCAACTCTCGGTTTATTCTAATCCTCTCTCTATTTATTTATTTATTGCATGATTAGTATTACTTGCTGTTTATACTTTATTATGAGTAGCTAAATACCATCATCTTAGTAAAGGGTGGTTAAAGGGTTGTAAGGTTCAGTTAGGAGGCTGAATGCATGCTTAATACAATCTCTTGTCATATTCAGCCATTTATCGTTTTCTTTCCATGCTTATAGAGAAATATTAAGAGCTTGATCAACTGTTAGTGTTTCTGTGTGAGTAACGTCATTCTCTTGGTTATAACTAACGCAAATCCTTGAGTTAGAGTAGACACCTAGTGGGGACATCGCGAGAGGTCTTTCGTCTAGGGGTAAATGGCTGATTAGGTTATGTGATGCGAGCCTGACACACTGAGGTGTCACGGCCTAGATTTGTCTTGCCTCCTCTTCATGGGCGTTTTGAGTAATGCCTCCCAGCATTCGTGCCTGGGAGGACGGCGGAATGTCAAGGCCACCTCATATGTGGAAATGGGGGGTGACTTTTATCTAATAAGGTAAGTAGGGGATGCGGTGTGGAAAAGCGGTCCCTATAGCAGGTCTATGCATGAGTTTGGAATATTTTTGTGCCCATGACTAACTGACCAAGAAAGCAACCCGAGAACACCTTTTTCTAAGATACCTCCTCATCGTATTAATATCTCTCTCACTGTTGTGTTTAATTTCGTACCCTCGAATTGCTTTGATTGTCTTGCCCGTGCAACTATTTTGCTTTCGTGCCCTCGAAAGCTGGTTACTTTTGTGTTGTTGTTACAGTTTTAATTATAGCCTTGTTAGCTCTTGCCTCTGCTCCGATTAATTACATTAATCGGTATAAACCCCCCTCCTATGTAAAGATCATGTCTGTTACTTTTCTCTCTTGTCATACGTTGAAATAGAAAGATTAGCCCTTTTTATCCCTATGGTTCGACCCTGTCTTGCCATGTACACATTTAATTGTGCACATTTAGCACCAGGAAAATAGTATATTTGAGTGACGATTAAATTTTCGCGCCGTTGTCTGGGATTGAACGGTACTAATTTTGTTTCTATTTTTGTATGACCAGGAGATCTGCTCCCGATTTACTCCCTCTAGACCACGAGTTAACCAGAACAGAAAGAGGACTTCGAAGGCAAGCCAGAGGGACATCTACTCAGCGTAGAGTGATCCCACATCCTGCCCTCGACGGATCTACTTCTAATCTGGCCGACCAGGACCTTCAGTTTTTCCTAGATCTAGCCTATCTCCATCGTAGTCTCGAAAATCCAATAGCAGCCCAATTCGATTTTCCAGCAATGGACGACCATGATAACAATGAACGTCACAAGGATCATCACCACCTCCTCCAGCACAACAAACCATCGATAATTTCCACGCAACACCCGACATGTCAAGTAGCTGCATTGTCTGGCCTGCTGTCCTTCATGACTGGACCTTGAAGTCTGCCGTTATGCATCACCTTCCAACCTTTCGAGGGGTTGCCAAGGAAAATGCACTCCGCCATCTTCAACAGCTCCATTCTATCTGCGAGGCCATGAAACCTGTCAATGTCGGCATCGAGCAAGCCAAGCTGCGCGCCTTCCAGTGGTCTCTAAAGGATGATGCCCTCGACTGGTACTATGACCTCCCACCAAGTTCCATTCATTCTTGGGCGGACATGTCTAAGATCTTCACCAAGAAGTATTATCCGACTTCTATTTCCAACACCACGCGCAAACAACTTGTCTCCATAGTCCAGAAAAAGGAGGAGACTCTATCCCAGTATTATGAGAGGTTCCAGAAGATGCAATCTAGCTGTCCCTCCCACAACCTTACGGAGCATGCCCTTGTTCAGTATTTTTGTGAAGGCCCCAAAGCCCATGATAAGGCCCTAGTCAACGCTGCTGCCGGCGGATCTCTAACTGCTCTTACCCCATCAGCCGCTAAGGCAACAATAGAACTCATGGCTAAAAATGCTTCGTCTGACCCTGCCAACTATCAAGGCCAAGATGTCCAAGTGGCCACCTTGTAAAATCAGCTATCCTCCCTCACGGGGATGTTCCAGAATTTCATGATAGGGCAATCCGCGCTTGTCAAGGCCTGCCAAATTTGTAATTTTGTAGACCATCCTACTGATGCATGCCCCCACATTCCGGATGAAATCCAAGTTAATGTTGCTGGTCAGTATGTCCCGGCCCCATATGGCCAAAACTACAATCAGGGCTGGAAACAGCCAAATCCAGGATGGATTCCAAACCCTCAGCCTTCGGGACCTAGCCATCAACAGCATCAACAGAATCCGTATGGGAATCACCCCCCACCTCCCAACATGCAGAACTATAGACCTCGACCCACTTTTCATCAGAATGAGTATCAACGTCAGCCTCCCCAGGATCAGACATTTGTTGTGCCCCCGAATTCTGAGATACCTCGAAATCCCAAGCAGCAGAAGAAAATCGAGGAGCTTAAGAAACAAATGAGCACCATGATGGGCCAAGTGAAATAGTGAACAAACCAAGGAAGATTTCCACCCCAGACCGAAACAAATCCGAAACACAATGTCTGTGCAATGACTCTGCGAAGTGGAACGACTTTGACACCCCTTACACTTCCTGCCCCCGATATTGCGAATTCTCCAGTGTCTAAACTCAAGATGAAGCCTAGAGCAAAACTTCCGAAAGTACCCAGGCTCGTCGAGGTAACAGAAGATAGAATTCGCTCTCCTAGAGGTTCACCAAAGAATGACCCCAATCCACCCGAATTCACCCAGGAATACATTCATAAGATTCTCGAGCCCCCATTTCTCCAAAGACTGGTTAAGTCCAAAAAAGAAAAGGAAGACCGAGATATCTTTGAAATATTCAGTAAAGTGGTTGTTAACATTCCTCTTCTCTAGGTAGTAAAGAATGTTCCTCGCTACGCCAAATTCCTGAAACAACTATGCACGAACAAAAGCAAGTTCGCCGAAGTTAACAAGATTAGTGTAGGAGCCAACGCTTCTGCCCATATCCAGTGGAGGATCCCGCCAAAGTGCAAAGACCAAGGAATGTTCATCATCCCCTATCGAATTGGTACAGTTGACATCGACAAAGCCATGTGCGATTTAGGGGCAGGAATTAATGTCATGCCCCTGATCATCTACAACAGTCTAGGCCTCGAGCCACTCGTGCCTACAGACCTCGCCATCCAGCTTGCTGATCGTTCTATCATCTATCCCGAGGGGATCATCAAGGACGTCTTAGTCCAAGTGGGAGAATTCCTGTTCCCAGCGGATTTCTATGTCATAGCAATGGAGAATGAAGATTTCACCAAGTCTACTGATGTTCTTCTAGGCCGCCCATTTCTGGCTACAGCGTGAGCAAAGATCGATGTTCATGATGCGACCATCTCTCTAGAGTTCGACGGAGAGATCATAAGATTCAATTTGCTAGAAGCCATGCGATACCCCTCTGAATTCTCTAGTGTTAATTATATTGATGTTATTGATCCGTTTGTTGATGAACTTCACTCTACTGACCCTTTGCAGTTTACCCTTGATAGGAGTCTGACACCAGCCCTTTTAGATGTCGTGACCTCGACACTTTCTACACCATCAGAGCTGCATTCTGTCGTTGCGGCCCTAGAAGAATGCGCTATTGTCCTATATGCACCCCAAGTGATATCTCCCAACAGCCCAGAGCACATCAAGTTGTCACTCTCTATCGACCAAGCTCCAGCCCTCGAACTGAAAACTCTGCCTTCCCATCTGAAGTATGCTTATCTTAGCCCCAATAACTCCCTACCTGTTATAATCTCTACCAAGCTTGACAGTCCCGAGGAGTCTGCCCTTATCTCCTTGCTGACGAAATTTCACGAGGCCACAGGATGGACCATAGCCGATATCAAGGGCTTGTCTCCAGCGTTATGCACTCATCGCATTCATCTAGAGGACACCACCAAAACCATTTGCCAACCCCAGCGCAGGTTGAACCCATCTATGATGGAAGTCGTGAGGAAAGAAGTTCTGAAGTTACTAGATGCAGGGGTGATTTACCCCATTTTTGACAGCCCTTGGGTCAGCCCGATCCAAGTCGTGCCTAAGAAAACTGGCATTACCATCACCATTGGGCAAGATGGCGATTCTATTCCCACAAGAATCCAGAACAGTTGGCGAGTATGTATTGACTATAGAAGGTTGAATGCCGCCAGAAGGAAAGACCAGATGTTGGAGCGTCTCACGGGCAAGACTCATTATTGCTGTTTAGATGGTTATTCTGGGTTTCATCAGATTCCTGTTGCCCCCGAAGACCAGGAAAAGACAACTTTCACATGTCCCTTTGGAACCTTCGCTTATCAGCGTATGCCTTTTGACCTCTGTAACGCCCCCGCCACGTTCCAGTGTTGCATGGTTAACATCTTCTCCGAGCTAGTGGAAAATGGTATTGAAGTCTTCATGGACGATTTCACGGTCTATGGAAATTCCTTTGCGGAGTGTATGTCCAATTTGTGGAAATGCCTTCAGAGATGTGTCGAGACCAATCTGGTTTTGAACTTCGAGAAATGCCACTTCATGGTAGATCGAGCCCTCATTTTGGGTCACATAGTCTCAAACAAAGGAATTGAGGTCGACAAGGCCAAGATCGAGGTCATAGAATCCTTGCCTTACCCAGCATGTGTTCGCGATGTGCTATCTTTTCTAGGGCACGCTGGCTTCTATAGACGATTCATCAAAGATTTCTCTAAAATAGCCCAGCCTATGTGCCGCCTGCTCCAGAAGGAAGTAACCTTTGATTTTGATGAGGCTTGCAAAGTCGCTTTTGAACTCCTCAAGGAAAAGCTTATCTTGGCCCTGATAATTCGAGCCCCCGACTGGTCTCTCCCCTTCGAAGTTATGTGCGACGCCAGTAATCAAGCCCTCAGCGCTGTCATGGGTCAGAAGAAGGACAAAGAGACATATGTTATCTACTATGCTTTCAAGCTCCTTGATCCCGCTCAACAGAACTACACCACTATAGAGAAAGAATTATTGGTTGTGGTTTATGCCCTCGACAAATTCAGACAGTATCTTCTGGGTACTAATGTTCTTGTGTACTCAGATCATTCAGCCCTCAAATGCTTACTGACCAAGGCAGATGCTAAACCACGGCTAATCAGGTGGATATTATTGCTTCAAGAATTTAACATCCTGATCAAAGACAAGAGTGGGAAAGAAAACTTGGTTGCGGATCACCTCAGTAGACTTCCTACCCAAGACGATGATTCGCTGGTACCTATTCGAGATACCTTTCTGGACGAGCAGCTATGTCTCGCCCACACTGTCCAGTTCCCCTAGTTTTCAGACATAGCCAATTTTTGCGCTACGGGTACTTATCTTGCCGATGCCTCTCCATCTGAGTGTAACAAAATCAGAAGGAAGTCCAAATACTACATTTGGGACAACCCTTATCTCTAGAAGCATTGCTCCGACCAGATCATCCTCAGATGCGTGACCATGGATAAAGTGCCCTCAATTCGTAAATTCTGCCATTCACAAGGAGGGCATTTCGCGGCCAAGAAAACTACCCTAAAAGTCCTGGAAGCCGGATTCTATTGGCCTTCTGTCTTCAAGGACTGTTATCTTTTTTGCGCTTCCTGCCCTCAATGTCAAGCTACGGGTAACATTGGGGCCCAGAATCAGATGCCCCTGACAAACAGAATTGTTTACGAGATCGTCGATATATGGGGACTAGATTTCATGGGCCCATTTCCTAACTCCTTTGGCAACATCTATATTCTCCTCGCCGTTGACTATGTTTCCAAGTGGGTTGAAGCAAAAGCAACTCGGACAGATGATTCCAAGGAGGTTGTGAACTTCCTTCACACTAATATTTTCAATCGGTTTGGTACCCCTCGAGCCCTTATTAGTGATCGAGGAACCCACTTCTGCAATCGCGTCGTGGCCTCGCTTCTGACTAAATATGGAGTTCATCACAGAACCTCTACTGCCTATCATCCTCAAACGAACGGGCAAGCAGAAGTCTCTAATCTAGAGATCAAATCCATACTTGAGAAGACAGTTAACCAGTCCCGCAAGGATTGGAGTTTGAAGCTGGATGACGTTCTATGGGCATACCGAACTGCTTTCAAGACCCCACTTGGGACGACACCCTATAGACTTGTCTATGGCAAGCCGTGCCATCTCCCAGTCGAGATAGAGCACAAGTCTTTCTGGGCCATCTGAAAGGTGAACACAGATCTAGGGCAAGCGGGCCAGAACAGACGCTTGCAGATCCAAGAATTGGAAGAGTTGCGGGATGACGCGTATGAGAATGCTCTGCTCTACAAGGGCAATACCATAGCTTATCATGAAAAGTGCCTTCATCCTAAAACTTTCTCCATTGGTCAAAAAGTTTTGTTGTATAACTCACGCTTGCGATTGTTCGCAGGCAAGCTCAAGTCTAAGTGGTCGGGACCCTTCGTGGTCACGACGGTTTATGAACATGGAGCGATTGAGATTTAGAATCCAGATTCGGGAATCATCTTCAAAGTAAATGGCCACAGGTTGAAACCTTTCTATGAAGGATTCAAGCCCTCGACCGTCGAAGAGATGATGGTGGACAACCCACCTGTCGAGCCCTAGCGCGATACAGTATGTCGAGGCCTCGACGCGTAAACTGGCCGCACTGGAAGGCATCTTGAATGTCGTTCCGTTCCTCTCTCTCTCCCTTATCTCTTTTAATTAATTCCAGAACCTTTTAAATTCTCCCTATTTTATTTTATTTAATGCTTTTCCCTTTTGTTTATTCTATCCCCTAATTTCTCTCCTTTCCCTTTCCCATGTGATTTTATCCCCTTCTTTATTATTATCTTTTCATTTATTC
This sequence comes from Viola odorata, assembly GCA_963691705.1. NCBI lineage: Eukaryota > Viridiplantae > Streptophyta > Magnoliopsida > Malpighiales > Violaceae > Viola > Viola odorata. Next base: position 45,287,247 of record OY829539.1, on the reverse strand, counting down.
TCTCTTTTTGTCTTTATCTATTCTAACCACCATCTTTTTCAAATTTCAAAAGGTGATCGGTTGGGATTCGCAGCCCACTCGTTCTCTCTCCTATTCCCAAGACGCCACATCGCCCAAAGAGACAAAAAGAAGCCCTAATTAATGGCCTGTCAGACGCCAGCCGCTTTTCCTTGCACGCTTCTCCTCGTCCTTTTCCTCTCTCATCCAGTTTTTCCTCTATCCTTTTCACTCAAACGACAAAACCCTTCCTTCTCTCTCAAATCACCACTGACCCGTCACCATCACAGCAAATCAAACCTTTCTCTCTCCCACCTCACCAAACACACACTCTTTCCCATGGGTACCAAGTACCCACACAAAAAGAGCCAAAAGGTCATAGAAACTTCTTCCACCTCCTCCACCCAGAACTCCATTCCCTAATCCCTAAGCCTCGGCCTCGAGGACGAGTACCCTCCATCTCCGACAAACCCACCCGCAACCAAGCATGTTGCAAGCCCCACCGCCGACAACCAGTCCGTTGGCGATATAGAGATCACCGGTTCTGTTCCAGCAACCTTAACCATGACCAGATCTGGTCGGGTGGTCAAGAAACAGCCCAGTTCAACCCCCACACCGAAGAAGCCCAAGTTAGAAAAGCCCTCTCCCGCAACAAAGAAAAAGCTGACGGTGGAAGAGGTGTTACAGGAAGCCCTCGCATCCGGATCTGAGCCTGAGGATGAAGCGCCGGCCGGAGCTGAGGAGGAAGTCGAGCAGACCACCGCTGGCTAGAGTGCCGAAGAAGGCTCCGGCGAAAATGAAGCCAAGGGAGAAGCAGAAGCTGAAGATGAAGCAGAGAAGGTGTGCACTGAGAAGGAAGCCGCGCTGAAATCAGAGGCCGAGAAAAAGGCCAAGGAGAAGGAGAGTGCAGCTAAGAAAGTGGCTGTCAAAGGCAATACCAAGGTTTCGGCCAGAGCGAAACAACCGGAGGAGCCCCAAACTCCGCTGGAGAAGAAGAGGAAGGTGATGTCATCCTCAAAGGTGCATTCCAAGCCCACCACCTCAAAGAAAGCACGTCCAGAGCCCGACGATGATTCAGACGCCGAGGGCTTGACGCCTGTCGCCACATCTACTCCGCGCGCCTATTCAATCCAGGTTGTTTCTGACCATTCTAATCCTCATGCATTGCTCTCTTTTGATGACAAACCGCCTTTAGATAAGCTGCATGCAATGAACTCCAGAGGCGTTAGCCCTTGTGCGCGCCTAGATCTGGATTTTCTTAGAAAAATGGGACAGGATGCTAGGGTCCGAGAGTTCGTTAGCAACATCGGTTGGGATTCTTTCTTCTTTTCAGAATTCCCAAGCTACGTCGAGCCCTCACTAGAGTTGTTCACTACTTTTTGGGTTGGGTCGGACCATTTCAAGCCGAAAGGCAAGAATGGGCCAAACCCTGTAACCCCTGGTCTAATCAATTTTCGCTTAGCAAATAAGTGACTTAAACTGTCCCTGAATGAGTTCAATTGTGCACTTAATTTTGTCACTTCTGATGGTCTTAAATCTGCTGCTTACAAAACTGCCTTGACTGTTATTCCCACTGTTTTTGATGCTGATGTCGCTTTCCGTGAATTGTCTGAAAATCCTAATGCTAAGTTCAACCCCAAATCCTCTAAAGCTCATGAAATTATGGATCCAGCCCTTAGGATTTTGCACCGTTTTCTCGCCCTCACCTTCGCTGCCAGATTTGGCTCTTCGGGCCAATTAACTTTGCAAGAGCTCTTTCTCTTATGGTGCATGAAATCTAAGCGTAGGGTAAATTTAGGATTTTGGGTTGCTTGCGCTATTCTCCATGTTCAGAACAACTCTCGAGGGCCCAATTTAGGCTCTCTGATTGCTTTGCTTGCTGTTAACTTGCGAAATGTTGATTTGCATGCTGCTGGCCTTAGTGAGCCGATTGCCTTTAAGGATTTAAACCCCAGTACCTTAGATGTTATGGGGCATTTATGTATCTCACATGACATTTTGAGGTTTTCCTTAGGTACAACGCCTCCGAGAGAGAAAGTCTTCAGCACGAAGCATGGCGGAGATTTTGCCTACCCAAACCTTTCGAGGCCTCAAGCACCTGTAGCCCCTCGCGCTCCCAAAGCAGAATCCAATCGAGTCCCCGATGCCCAGCAACCAAGCAAGCCATCCAATCAGTCCCTTCAGCCAATCCTCCGGATAGAGCATTTTCTGTAAGCTGTGCTCACAGAACTTCAGTCTCTGACGACTGAAGTCGCTAGGAGCAAGCTTCCAGACTACTGACCCCTCCCCCCCGAACAATTTCCATTTCTTGACCTCGAGGAGGGCCCCAAACATTTTCACCCAGTTTATTTTGTGTTGTACTTTTTTTTTTCCAGTTAGACTTTAGTGTGTGCCCTTCCCACATTGAGGACAATGCGCAGCCTAAGTATGAGGAGGGATTTTTGTATGTTTTCCTTGCATATGATTGCATGTTTTATTTCTGCTGTTTGCATGTCTGTGTGTCTTTGTAAAAAAAATTTACGGATTTTCAATATTCAGATTTTTAATTTTTGTCAAAATCTTTCCACTGCCAGTTTTGAAACCTTTGTGAATGGACATACACTTTTTGATCATATATGCACAAGTATGAACCACCAGCACCTTGTCTAGACCCAACTATTCTCATTTTTGCCTGCTGAACCTTATATCCATATCTAGGCCTCGACATCAGTAGTCACAAAAGCACCCTGTGAGCACTTGAGCTTCCATGCCTATTTCTTTTCTTGTGTGATTAGGATGCTTTAGCTAGGCACTGGTTGATCTTGCATGATATCCCTGGGTATAGGCACTATTAGACATGGGAAAGCTTCGATTTGACAAAAAAAACTTCGCATCAATGTCTTTTTCTTTCTTTTCTCCCCCTCATCTCTCTTCTCTTTTCATGCCCCCAACATTCCCCTTCTTTTCATGTTCTTTCCTGACCATTTGTCTTTTCTTGATCTTTTTCCTTGGCAGGTGAGGTAGCAATTATTGAGGGTTTCGTCGAGGGCTAGACATCCGAAGATGTGCAGAAACGTTCAAGTGTGGGGAAGCATACGAAAGCAAAAGACTTCAGTTCAGAAAGCAGAAAGCAAAGGTCTAGGGCTAGAAAAAAATAATCTCGAGCCTTAGAGCATTCAAAGAAATCGAGCCCCCAGAAATTTTCAAGTGTGGGGAAGCCGAAGAAGTCACCAATGATGCTGGAAGCAGATCTAGGGCAAGCGCCAAATGAAAAATCAAGAGCCTTATGCCCCTGAAAATTCAAAAATTACAAAAGCCTCGTGCCGTCAAGTCTCGGTTTATTCTAAAAAATAAAAAATAATAAAAAAAATTCAAAATAAAAGAGAGAGGGGCAATACACGAGCAAAAGACTATCCGCATCTAAGCCTCAGCAAGCCAAGAGTTTCTTGCCCTCGAAGAAGAAGACTTCGTCTAGCCCCCGAACCATCTCGAGCCCTCGATAAAAGCTGCCTTGCCACTTCGCCTTTTTCTAAGCCAAGGAATCCAACCAGGTTCTACCTGGTCCTTTCTTTTCTTTCCTTCTTTTCTCCCCTCTTTTCTCTTCTATTCATCTCCTGTTTCTCTCTTCCACATTTCTAGCTCATTTCGTCCCTCTTCTTTCTTTTTGCTGATGCGTTGTTTTACCGATTATTGATTGCCCATGCATGTGTTCTACAATACTCGGATTGATATGCAAGTTTGACTTTGTACTGTGCTATGTGCATTTAATTTTGAGCGTAAACACTTAGCCTTGCTTGCGAGAGTGAGTGTAAACACATATCTGGTGAGGACTGCTGATTAAGGGCTTGATATGGGAAAGTTTGATCTTTGGGGTCGTTATCCCTCTGGTTTGATGCAGGTGTCTCCTAGGTGAGAATGGGTCTTGTGCGAAGTCTAGCTTGGTGCCGGTTTGTATTTGTGTGTGGTTACTGTGTTGTCTATTTCTGGAGGTAGTTTTCAGTTTTGTGATTGCTCGAGGGCGAGCAATGGGCAGTGTGGGGATATTTGATAGTGTCTTTATCTTAGTTTTTCGCTTCTATTTTTGGCCTTTTCGAGGGCAAGATACTTCTGATTTGCCCCTTTTTCCAATCTTTTTGCAGATCAGAGGCTAAAGGGAGAGAATAGTGAAATCGAGCGTTTTGGATGGATTTCTAGAGTTTTGAAGATTAAGGCCTCGAAGAGTAGAAAGTCATCGAGCCCGCGACGCTAACCAGACCATTGAGCAACCTCGTGCCCTTGACTCCTCTACATCATATTAGAGATCAAAAAGCCAAAGGAAAGCATCTCCGAAGATCCCCAAGGAATCCCAAGCCTTCGAGAAGATTCCAGAATCTTCTGGAATATTCTCTGCCAAAAGACGCAATCCCCTTGTGTGCTAGCAGCCTCCCAAACGCTGACAACTCTCCTCCCTTAGCTGTATTTTGTCTCCTAGCTAGATTTAGCCTTTATAAGCTTAGTTTTAGGGTTTTTGTAAGGATGACTGTCCTAAGACAATAATCAATACATCACTCTTTTATCTTACCCTAATTTCAAGGGATATTCTTCTCTTTTTGGGGAGCAACAACCATTTTTGTAAAGAGAAGAACCATTCTCCTTTGATTAATTAAATCAACTCTCGGTTTATTCTAATCCTCTCTCTATTTATTTATTTATTGTATGATTGGTATTACTTGCTGTTTATACTTTATTATGAGTAGCTAAATACCATCATCTTAGTAAAGGGTGGTTAAAGGGTTGTAAGGTTCAGTTAGGAGGCCGAATGCATGCTTAATACAATCTCTTGTCACATTCAGCCATTTATCATTTTCTTTCCATGCTTATAGAGAAATATTAAGAGCTTGATCAACTGTTAGTGTTTCTATGTGAGTAACGTCATTCTCTTGGTTATAACTAACGCGAATCCTTAAGTTGGAGTAGACACCTAGTGGGGACATCGCGAGAGGTCTTTCGTCTAGGGGTACATGGCTGATTAGGTTATGTGATGCGAGCCTGACACACTTAGATGTCACGACCTAGATTTGTCTTGCCTCCTCTTCATGGGCGTTTTGAGTAGTGCCTCCCAGCATTCGTGCCTGGGAGGACAGCCGAACGCCAAGGCCACCTTATATGTGGAAACGGGGGGTGGCTTTTATCTAAGAAGGTAAGTAGTTGATGCGGTGTGGAAACGCGGTCCCTATAGCAGGTCTATGCATGAGTTTGGTATATTTTTGTGCTCATGACTAACTGACCAAGAAAGCAACCCGAGAACACCTTTTGCTAAGATACCTCCTCATCGTATTAATATCTCTCTCACTGTTGTGTTTAATTTCGTACCCTCGAATTGCTTTGATTGTCTTACCCGTGCAACTGTTTTAATTTCGTACCCTCGAAAGTTTTGTAAAGGGAGAAGCCTTTCTCCTTTGATTTTATTAAATCATTTACCGGTTTCCTCTAATCCTTTTCTTTACTCTTTCTTGCATGATATTTATTATCTACTGTTCTTATCTTGTTATGAGTAGCTAAATATCAACTTCTTAGTGAAGGGTGTTGCGAGGGTTGCAAGGGTTAGTTAGGAGGCTCAAACTGTGCTTAATACATTTTCTTGACATATTCAATCATTTATCATTTTAATCCTTGCTTATTTAGAACTATTGAGGGCTTGATCAACTGCCAATATTTTTGCATGAGTATTGTCATTCTCTTGGTTATAAGTGACGTGAATCCTTGAGATAAAGTAGACACCTAGTGTAGACATCGCAAGAGGTCTTTCGTCTAGGGGTATTTGATTGTTTAGGTTATGTGATGCGAGCTTGACAACCTGAGATGTCACGCCCTAGATTTGTCTTGCCTCCACTTCATGGGCATTTTGAGTAGTGCCTCCCCGCATTCGTACCTGGGAGGACGGTGAAACGTCAAGGCCACCCCATATGTGGAAACGAGGGGTGGCTTCTACCTACGAAGGTGAGTAGGGAGTCTACGTGGAAACATGACTCCTATAGCAGGTCTGTGCTTGAGTTTGGAATATTTTCGTGTCCATGATTAACTGACCTAGAACGCAACCCGAGAACACCTTTTGCTAAGATCTCTTCCCCACTGATTTATATCTCTCTTACTGCTTTTCGTGCCCTCGATCATTTTCTGTTATTTTGCCCTTGATTGGTTTTCACTTTCGAGCCCCCAAATGCATGTTACTTTTATGATTGCGATTTACATTTATTTACTTATCTGTTTTGTTAGCTCCCATATCTGCGTCGATTAATTCATTAATTGACAAAAACTCCCCCCCCCCCCCCCCCGGAGTTTCTTGACCGTATTCTGTTGCATTTGTCCCTTGTCATACATCTTTATTAACGTTTTATTCCTTCAATCTCTGTGGTTTGACCCTGTCTTGCCCTGTACACATTTATTTGTGCATTTAGGCATCAGGAAAATATTTAATGCATTTGAGTGACGATCACCCACTATTTTCAAGGATAGCTACATCTATTGCGCATCGTGCCCTCGATACCAAGCCACCGGAAATATCGGGGCCAGGAACCAGATGCCTTTGACAAGCATCATTCCATGTGAGATTTTTGATGTCTGGGGTATAGATTTCATGGGCCCGTTCCCCAATTCCTTTGGTAATGTCTACATCCTTCTCTCCGTTGATTATGTTTCAATGTAGGTCGAGGCCAAGGAAACTCGGACAGATGACTCCAAGGTGGTAGTAAACTTTCTACGTACCTATATCTTTAACAGGTTTGGTACGCCCCGTGCTCTCAGAAGTGATCAGGGTACCCATTTCTGCAACCGAGTCATGACCTCTCTTCTAACCAAGTCCATCACAGAACATCTACAGCCTATCATCCTCGGACAAATGGCCAAGCCGAAGTATCAAATCGTAAAATTAAGTCTATTCTAGAGAAAACGGTGAACCAGTCCCGAAAAAATTGGAGTCTGAAGTTGGACGACGCCCTCTGGGCATATCGGACAGTTTTCAAGACCCCGATTGGTATGACGCCCTATAAACTCATATATGGTAAGTCGTGCCATCTCCCAGTTGAGATAGAGCACAAGGCATTTTGGGCCATTCAGAAAGTGAACACGGATCTAGGGCAGGCCGGTCAGAACAGACGCTTACAAATCTAGGAACTAGAGGAGTTGCGGGACGACGCTTATGAGAATGCCATGCTCTACAAGGGAAAGACTAAAGCTTATCATGACAGACACCTTCGTCCTAAAACTTTTTCCATTCCATTGGACAGAAAGTGTTGTTGTATAACTCACGTTTCCGGTTGTTTGCAGGAAAGCTCAAGTCTAAATGGTCTGGACCTTTCGTGGTCACGACCTTTTTTGACCATGGTGTGATTGAAATTCAAAATCCAGACACAGGTACCATCTTCAAAGTAAACGGCCACAGGCTAAAACCCTTCTATGAAGGATTCAAGCCCTCAACGGTCGAGGAAATGATGGTGGATCCCCTACCTAGCGAGACCTAGGTCCCGACGAGTAAACAGGCCACTCTAGAGGCATCTCAGATGTCGTTCCATTTCTTTCTCTTTCCCTTATCTTTTTGATATCTTTCGGATTGCTTTAATTTTATTTTTATTTCCCTTTGATTTTATTTCCTTGTTTTATATTCCTTGTTTATCTCCTTTAATCTCTGACCTTTCCCTTTCCCAAGTGACTTTATTCCTTTATTATTATTAATCTCTTTATTCTCTCTTTTTGTCTTTATCCTCTCCAACTGCCTCCTTTTCAAAGAAATTAAAAAGTTGTTCTCCTTTTTAGGTGGTTGAGATAGGCACAGGCCCGTTGCTCCGCAAAGCCAAGGTGCCACGTCGTCAGCAAGGGACAGAAAAGCAACCCTAATTAATGAAAATGTTGCGCCATCTATTACCAACTTCAGCTCCTTTTCTCTTTCCCACGCTCCTTCTTCGTCCTCGCAACCAAATCACAAATCACTTTCACTCTCTCTCACACCAAGCACGCAACCCCCATCTCAAACCTCGCAAACATCTCCATCATCCTTGTCCTCCCCCATCACCATCAACCATGCCAAGAGTGAAGAAAGCTATCCGCAAACTCACCTCAGGACCACATCCAGTGGATGACCCAGAAAGCCCAGCTCCCTCCAAATCCAGATCCAACTCCTCTACCCCTATTTCATTCAAAACAGCCTCCCCTGCCTCCAACCATGGCGTCCCCATTCCGCAGCCCCCAGCACCTTCTCCACATTCCGAATCCCAAGCCACGGAGTTTACTCCCATTGAGGATGACCATGACGTTGAGATTACAGGCTCCATCCCACCAACGTCGACCACAACAAGAAGTGGCCGCGTGGTCAAGCTCCCTTCTGGATCTTCGATCGCCAAGCCCAAGGCCAAACCAAAGCCCACAAAAGAGTCACCGGATGCTAGGAAACTCCCACTGGAGGCTGCCCTAGATGACTTTCTAGACCTCGACTCCAACCAAGAGGAGGAGCTTCTAGTAGAGCCCGAGCCAGACCAAGAGGAAGAGGTTGAGCCTGAGCAAGCTGATGCCCTGGAAGAGGGTACTGGAGAAAGCGGCAAGGCTGATGGAGAAGAAGAGGAGGAAGGTGTTGAGGATCTCCAGGCCAAGGCTGCAGTGGAGAAAGCAACCGCTCAGAAAGAGAAGAGAGAGAAGGAAGTCGCAGTTAGATTGGCGGCGAGGAAGGGAAAATCGAGTGCTCCAGCTAGAGCGAAGCAGCCGGCTAAGCAAACATCAGTGGATAAGAAGAGAAAACTGCCCACCTCCAGCAAAGGCAAAGGCTCGACTTCCAAAAAGCCTCGAGGTCCCGACGATGCCTAAGCTGTCAAGGGCAAGACCTCAGCCCCTTCTTCTGCCCCTCGTATGAGCTCCACTCAGGTGACTTCTGACCTTTCTGTTATGCATGATTGGCTAGTATTTCATGATAAACTTCTGACCCTTCTCTCGATAAACTGCACCAATTGAACTCCAAAGGCTTTAGCTCCTGTGTGGGCCTCGATATGGACTTTTTGGCCAAGATGGGCATCGAGTCTCGGGTCCGAGAGTTTGTGGCCAATATTGGTTGGGAATCTCTATTCTTTTTGGAACACCCAACCTTTATTGAACTCTCGCTCGAGTTCTTTACCTCTTTCTGGGTCGCATCTGATAACTTTAGGCCCAAGGGTAAGTTTGGACCAAACTCTTCTACCCCTGGTATAATAAATTTTAGATTAGCAAACAAATGGTCCAAGCTGTCCTTGGGTGAGTTTAATTGCATGCTGAATTTTGTTGCCCCTGCTGAATTAGATTGTGACCTGTATAAAAATTCTTTAACTGACATTCCGCATGTCTTTGATGCTACTGCTGCATTTTGTGAGCTTACTAATAACCCCACTGCTGAATTCAACCCCAAATCTAGTAAAGCCCATGAAATTATTGATCCTGCTTTACGAATCCTGAACTGATTTCTAGCCCTCACCTTCTCAGGTCGTTTTGGATCCTCGGGTCAGTTGTCGTTGCAGGAAATTTTCTTTTTGTGGTGCATGCAGCATAGGTGATATGCGTGTGTTTTCTAGATATTTTCTCTCTAATTTTGCATGTTTCCCCTCCTTGATGCTACTAACTTGCTCTGTTTTCAATACTTTTTGCCATATCCAGCCCTGGAGGAGAAAAAGGCAGAAAGCACACGTTTTGGGATGGAATTGAGCAGCTTTGGAAGTCTCCCAGTCTTCGTCGCGGCCTAGACGTATTTCCTCAATCGAGCCCTAGATGCGCGCATTCGTGTCCAGCCCTGGACTATCTGTGAAGCCGAAAAGTGCTGCGTCTTGCCCTCGAATTGAGCCGCACGTGCTTGCAATCCATCTTGGAGTGCACGAAGAGAGACGCCAGCAAGATTCCTCTCTGATCCCTTTTGAGCGTCCTAGGAATATTCTTCCTGGGACACGCTCCAACCCAGCTGTCCCTTTCCTCCCATTTTGTCTTCTTCCCTTAGCTGGATTTGTCCTCTAGTTAGCTTAGGGTTATATATAAACAGTAACTTTAGGATTTTTAGGGTAAGCAACATTGGTAGGAGGCAAAAATCAGCATACTTTCTATTTTTCAGTCTTCTTGGGATTTGTTCCTCCATCTTCAAGCTGTAGCCGTCGGCCAGCCTTACTCTTTCACTAGAGCTTTTTAGCTCCGACTGGTATTTAATAGTTTTCCCCCCATTTTCTTGTTTTCCTTTTATGCTTGCTATCAAATCTATTTATATTTATGTTACTATGAGTATGAGTAGCGAGATCTTCTTGTCTTAGCAAAGGTTTTTCCAAGGATTGCAAGGGTAGTTGTGAAGCCTTAATGTTCTTCATAAACTCTTATGTGTGTATTTAATCTCTTGCCACTTTACTGTCATATTGCACTAGATCTATAGAAGCCTGATCAACTGTTGTACTTTCCTTTGTAATTACTGCCATTTCTTTAGAATCAGTAGGCACCTAGCCCGGAGTCATCAGGTTGCTGGTCCAATCCGGCTAGGGCTGGAGGTTAACTAGGGTGGATCTGACAACGTCTTGCCCTAGACGTGTCTTCCTCCACTTCATGGGCCTCTGGATCTCCCCATAAACGAACCTTGGGGAAGGACGGAGTGTCATGGTCTCTCCCATAAGCATACCTTGGGCGAGACTTCTCTTACGAAGGTAGACAGGAGGCCTAAGCGTACCTGGCCTCTATAGCACGTCTGCACCGTGAGAGTGGAATATCCTTGAGCTGATGACCAACTAGGCCTAGACGCAACCCGCAGAATCACTTTGCTAAGACTCTTTCCTATTATCTAATTTACCCCTCTTGTGATACTGTTTTATTGCCTTTAGATAATTTTTACTTTATTTAGTTCACTTGTTAGATTTAGTATCCAAATCTAGCTGGTTAATTTCATTAGCCAGCCCAACCCCCCCCCCCCCCCCAGTGTTACTTGTTACTGTTTAGACCTGGACATACACTATGAACAGAATATTACCATTAATCCTTGTGGTTCGACTCTGGTTTTCCCTATACACATTTATTGTGCATTTTGCTAGCAGAAAATATTACTTTTGAGTGACGATCAATAGGCGTAGAGTTAATCTAGGCTTTTGGGTCACCTCGGGTATTCTTCATGTTCTAAATGGCTCCCGAGGCCCCATTTTAGGTCCCTTATCTCTCTGCTTGCGGTAAAATTGCATAATATTGACCTGTATGCCAGTAACCTTTCTGAGCCCCTTGCATTCAAATTTTTAGATGCCTGTACCTTAGATGGTATGGGTCATTTATGCCTCTCACATGGTGTATTGAGTTTCTCTGCAGGATCCACCCCTGCTGGTGATAAGGTTTTCGGCACCAAGTCAGGCAGCAATTTTGAATTTCCAGATCTTTCGAGACCCCGATCTTCGTCTGTCCCTCCTGCCCAAGCCGAGACATCTCGTCCAGCTCTCAATGCGCAAGCAGCAGTTAGGCCCCTGACGCCAGCACTTGTCTATGACCCAGCACAGACGCGTCTCCTCCAAGCGATTCTCTTGGAACTTCAGGCTTTGACGACTGAAGTTGCCAGGTGAAACCTTCTGCCCCAATGATCCCACCCCCGAACAATTTCATTTTTCATTCCCTCGAGGAGGGTTCTAAACAATCTTTACTGTTTTCTTTTATTTTGTTGTTGTATTGTACTTCTTTTATTTTTCTTGAAATCCTTTGTATGCCCTTCCCGCATTGAGGACAATGCGCTGCCTAAGTGTGGGGAGGGATTTATTTGTATTTTGTGTGTTTGTTTGCATGTTTAAATTTTCCGCTTGTTGCATGATTGCATATTTCTCGGATTTTTCATAAATTTTTGGATTTTATTTTTAGTCCTTGCTAGGAATTTTTGCCACTGCCTGTTTTAAAACCCTCATTTTTTGCATGCATTATTTACTTCTGATACATAAGGAGAAATCTATCATTCATTGCATCTATGCCTGACCATGCATATCTAGACCTGCTAGCCCTTATGTCCAATCATGCCCTAGACACTAGTAGTCGCAATTTGAATCCGTGAGCATTTGAGCTTCATGCCTTTTATTCTTGTGTGAAATGCTTGACTAGGCACTGGCTAGGTTTGCATAATATCCCTAGGTATATGCACCATTAGACAAGGGAAAGCAAAGAAATGACGAGAAGCTTTGCAATTTTTATTTTCTTTTATTTTCTTTTTCTTTATCTTTATTTTCTTCTGTTTCTCCTCTTTCTCCATCTTTTCTCATTTTCAAGCCCTCGACTCCCAATTCCTTATCTATTTTCTTTTCTAACCATTTGAGTTTTTCTTTGACCCTTCCTTGGCAGGTGAGTAACACTCTTCATCACACAAGGCAAGGGCTAGATTCCGAAGAAGATAAGTGTGGGGAGGAAAAATATAGATCAAGGTCAAGAAAGAGCAAGTGCAGAACTCAGAAATCAGGGCCACGACAACAATATCAGATTACTTCCTTACCACACCAAAATTCAAGTGTGGGGAAGTAAAGTCATATTTCAAGTAAAGGCAATGATAAGGCGAGATTCCAGGCCAGTGAAAAGTTGACCCTTGAGGAGAGAGCACAATTAGCCCGGCTGTTAAACAAGTGCAAATGAGAGTTCGCGTGGAAACCAGCGGACATGCCTGGCGTGTCCAGGGAAGTGGCTGAGCACCGACTCAACATTGACCCCCGCGCCACGCCAGTTCAACAGAAGCGGCGAACATTCTCCACGGAAAAGTCGGTGGTGATTGATAAGGAGGTAGTGAAACTGCTAAACGCGGGATTCATCCGAGAAGTCCAATACCCCACTTGGTTGGCCAACCCCGTCTTAGTCCACAAGCCCAACGGAGACTAGTGCATGTGCATTGATTTCACTAACTTTAATGACGCTTGTCCTAAGGACTGTTATCCGCTCCCTCGGATTGATCAGCTGGTCGATCAAGCAGCAGGGTACGCATATTTGAGTTCTTTGGACGCCAATTCGGGATACCACCAAATCCCTATGGCCAAGGAAGATGAGGAAAAGATGGCATTTATAACCCCGAAGGCCACCTATTGCTACACGGCAATGCCGTTTGGCTTAAAGAATACAGGGGCGACCTTCCAGCGTATGGCCAACAAAGTGTTTGAAAAGCAAATCGGGAGAAATGTAGAAGCATACGTAGATGATGTATTGGTCAAAAGCAGAAGTTTCAGCGACCATCTGGCCGATTTTCAGGAAGTGTTTGATACATTGAGGAAGTACCAGATAAAGTTGAACCCCCACAAGTGCGCGTTTGCATTTCAAATGGGAAAATTTTTGGGGTATGTGGTAAGCCAAAAGGGCATCCAGCCGAACCCGTCAAAGATCAAGGCTATCCATGATATGGTATCGCCGCGAACCCTCCAGGAAGTTCAGAGGTTAACGGGACGTGTCATTTCTCTAGGACAGTTCATCTCTAAGCAGGGCGAGAAGTGCTTGCCGTTCTTTAAAGTCATACGCAAGAAAGCTTCTTTCGGATGGACACAAGAGTGCGAAGAGGCGTTCGTGGGTTTGAAAACATACTTGTCGTCCGACTTGGTACTAACACGACCGGAACCGGGCGACACCCTATTCTTGTACCTCGGCGTCGCGGATGAAGTGGTCAGTGCCGTTTTGGTCCGGGAGGATAATCACGCCCACCGCCCCATCTACTTTGTTAGCTATGTATTAAAAGATACCGAGGTGTGATACACCCACATTGAGAAGGTGGCATTCGCCCTACTACAGTCCACACGGAAGATGGACAGGTACTTCCAGGCCCATCCAGTCATCGTGCTCAGGGATCAGCCTTTGAGAAGAATTCTTAGGAAACCAGAATCCTCGGGGAGGATGTTGATTTGGTCAATTGAGCTGGAACAATATGGATTACAGTACAAAGCTCGGCCATCCGTAAAAGCTCAGGTTTTGGCAGATTTTATCGCCGAGTGTACATTTACTGGGGATAAGGCGGCGGAGCCGCTCGAGAAGAAAGAAAGTGATGCAAAGATCCCACCCTCAGAAGCCCCGTGGACGTATGGGTCATCTATGTGGATGGCGCCAAAAATCAAGAGCTGGCGGGAGCTGGCATATACATGATCGGGCCACATGACGTGCAGGTGCGGCACGCCATTAGAATCCTGCAACCATTGCCCAACAACGCAGCAGAGTATGAAGCGTTATTGGCGGGGCTTAGAGTAGGAAGAAGCCTCTTCGCTAAAACTAAAAATGACCTGGTAGCAGGAGCCCCACGGTTGAAAATACGAGGGGACTCCAAGTTGATAATTGATCAAGTCTTGGGACATTCCCAAGCTAGAGAACCGATCATGGCGTAATACCTCTCGAAAGTGAAAAGGGAATTGGCAGAAATGGAACAAAGCGACGTGTGTGTTACTTTCGAACACATTCCGTGGGAAGACAATACCGAGGTGGATAATCTCGCCAAAGCGGCAGCCAATCAGGAGGTTGTCATACCAGAAGGCGTGTACTATGAGGAAAGGTCATTACCGTCCTTCATGGAGGAACAGTTGTCGCTATGTGTGGAGGAGATTGAAAAGGACTGGAGGGTCCTTGTGATAAAAATTTTGAAGCACGACGAGTTGCCCAGCGACAGTACAGAGAAGAAAAAAGTACTGAAGCAAGCGGCAAGGTGCACTTATTATGATGGGGAGTTAATTCGGAGATGTTTCTCGCACCCAGCCGCAAAATGTATAACAGAACAAGAAGGACTCCATACCCTGCGCGAGATTCATGAAGGCATCTGCGGCATGCACGTGTCGGGTGTTACCATGGTCGCGCAGGTGTTCCGGTCAGGATTCTATTGGCCCACTATTCGCAGGGATTGTAACAACTTTGTGCAATCATGCCACAAGTGTCAAGAATTTGCCAAAATCCCTCGACGACCCGCCACTGAAATATCTCAGATCGTGGCACCTTGTCCTTTTGCCAAGTGGGGAATCGACATTTTAGGCCCTTTTCCTAAGGTCAGGTCTCAACTGAAATTTGTAATTGTGGCAGTGGACTACTTTACCAAATGGGCAGAAGCGGAAGCGGTAGCCAGTATTACGACGGAGAAGGTATGGCACTTCTTTAAGCACCAAGTGATCATGCATTTCGGGGTTCCTCGTGTGCTAGTTAGTGACAACGAGGCACAGTTTACCAGTCGCTTCTTCAAAGAGCAATGTGAAGAATTCCAGATCGAATAGAGGTTTTCCTCTGTGGCCCATCCTCAGACTAACAGCCAGGTGGAGGTAACCAACCGAAGCATACTGAGCGGTATTAAGAAAAATCTTGAGGGGTCGAAAAAGAAGTGGCCAGACGAGCTACCCTATGTAATGTGGGCTTACCGCATGACCGTCAAAACTAGTACGGGGGAAACGCCCTTTGCGATGGTTTTTGGTACCGAAGCAGTAACGCCTGTCGAAATTGGCACCCTAAGCTTAAGGGTGGAATATTTCAAGGAGGAAATAAACGAGGAAAGGTTACGTGCTAACCTTGATATGCTGCCTGAGGCGCACGAGGAAGCCCTCTTGAAAATAATGCACTACAAAAGAAGAATGGCGCGGTATCACAACAGACATGTTAAGGAGCGGCTGCTCAAGGCGGGAGACCTCGTACTCAGGGACAAACGGGTGGCGGGCCAACGAATGTGGAAACTTAGCTCAAACTGGGAAGGCCCGTACCGCGTCACTCGTGTTATCGGAAAGGGAGCGTATCACCTCGAAATGCTTGATGGTACTCCCTTACCTAACTCTTGGAATATTGCTCGATTAAAATTATATCATGCTAGAATTTAACATGCCGTTGGCCGTGGCTTAGAAATTGAAATAATGAAAATTGACATGCCATTGGGCATGGTCTAGAAATTGAGTTTGACATGCCGTTGGGCATGGTCTAGAAATTGAGTTTGACATACCGTTGGGCATGGTTTAGAAATTAAATTTGACATGCCGTTGAGCATGGTCTAGAAATTGAAATAATGAAAAGTGACATGCCGTTGGGCATGATATTGAAATTGAAATTGAAATGTGACATGCCGTTGGGCATGGTCTAGAAATTGAATTTGACATGTCGTTGGGCATGGTCTAGAAATTGAATTTGACATGCCGTTTGGCATGGTCTAGAAATTGAAATAATGAAAAGTGACATGCCGTTGGGCATGGTCTTGAAATTGAAATTGAAATGTGACATGCCGTTGGGCATCGTTTAGAAATTGAATTTGACATGCCGTTGGGCATGGTCTAGAAATTGAAATAATAAAAAGTGACATGCCGTTGGGCATGGTCTTGAAATTGAAATTGAAATGTGACATGCCGTTGGGCATGGTCTAGAAATTGAAATTATGAATCTGACATGCCGTGGGGCATGGTCTAACAATTGTTGTGGAAATATTTCTTGTTCCTTGTTGGTTGTCTGTGTAATGTGCAGATAACAAGGAAAGGAGGATGTCGGGGGTGAAAAGTCCTAGCCTTGGGGAAGAATGGGCTAATGTAGATGGTTCGTCAAGACGAGGCACACCCCGGCGATCCTGGAGATATATGGTGCTGGAAGTGAAAAATTCTGGCCTTGTGAGGCCGGCCTTGATCAGGCGGCTCGCTAAGACGAGACACACTCCAGCACTGTCGGGAGTGAAAAATCCTATCTTGGGGAAACCCAAAGAGGGCACTCCCCGACTCCCCTGGGGGTGTAAAATCCTATCCTTGTGACAGCCCGTGCTCACATAGGCGGATGATCATTAAGTGAGGCACAACCCTAGGGAAGATAAAAACTCCACCTCGCAAGTGAAAATCCTATCCTTACGATGGTAGCGCTAACATAGGCACCTCGTAAAGAAGGGGCACGTTCCGAGGTGCTAGGACAATGCTGAGGAAGTGAAAAGTCCTATCCTCGTGATGGTCGGCCCTGATCAGGCGGCGCACTGAGAGGTGGCACTTCCCGGCCGATTGAGGAAATGCGGGAAGTCACGGTACCCCAGCTAGTAACCGGAAGGGACAAACCCGGTGAAGTTTGGCTGGAAGAGTACGTGACACGAGCGACATCGGGCGAGATCGCGCCAAGTGAGTTGGGGAAATACGCGCCCACACCCCAAGGTAATTAAGATATTTTAGTAGATGTCGCTACTAATGTAAATGATATGTGAAAATGTGCAGAAAATTCAGCACAAGCGACACCTCGGAAGGATCGCGCTAAGTAAGTGAGGAGCGCGCGCGGCGATGGCCCAAGGTAACTAAGGCTTTTCGGGAATATGTCGCTACTAACGAAAGTTATAAGTAAAATGTGCAGAAAATTTAGTAAAGTGTGAAAGTGATGGAGCACTTGGAAAATAATGACGCCGCGGAGAGGCAGAGCGTCTAAAGGGGAGATCCAGTCGTCTCAAGCACGGTACGAGATAATGGTAAGGAGCGGATCTACCCTATTGCGCGGAGAGAAATGCGCGACGACATGGCGTGTTGCGACTCCGCAAGGGAAGTTCGAAGGCGTAAGCCACGTTAGTTCAACGGTGGCAACCAGTTTTGAAAGAAGGGCTAACGAAAGTAAAGTGAGAAAGATCATCGATAAAGTAAAATGATGGCAAATTATGCAAACAAACTGTTTATACAAGAGGGGATACTTGTTTAAACAAAAGGCCCAAAAACGCAAAAAGGGTAAAGAAGTCAGGGCGCCCGATGGACAAAAAGAGAAGTGACATCTACGGCCTGGGCATGCTGCTGTCCCCCTCGTCAGGCCGTGGCCTCTTTGCTTGACGGTAGCCCTCTTCCGTGAGGAACCCAGACTTCTGCTTGAAGAGGCGGATGATGGCATCAGCGTCGAAGAAATTGCGGCCGTGACGCTCAATGAAGCAGTCGGCCATGAGGCCTACAGTTTGTTCCAGAAACCATTTACACTTGTCCGCCGTTTCCTCCATAAGCGCGGCATTCTTACTTTGCTCCGCTTGAAGGGCGGCATCCCTCGTGGTCTGGTGTCTTCTGGCCTCTTCCAACTCTTTCCTCGTAACTCCTAAATTGGCTTCCGCACATTGTCGCTCTTCAACACACTTCCTCAGCTCTTCTTGAGTTTTATGAAGTTCCCTTTGGTACTTGTTGATTTCTTCCAAGAGCTGGTGATTAGTGTTGCGCCATTCCTGGGAGGTAGATTGGAGAGAGCTCATTCGTCTCGTCACATTCCTAGACCAGTAATGGAAACCTTGAAGGCTAAAGAACAGTTGGGTCCTTATCTGCTGCAGTTGCTCACCCTCGGCAATGGAGAGGAAGGCCTGCTCCTCCTCCTCAACCGACAACAGATGCCCTGCCAGATAGGCGGATGTCGCTAGGGAGTTGTCCCCTCCCAATGCTGGGAACCCTCGCTGGCGAATGTTGCCTAAATCAACCTGATGGGTGGCGGCTCCGCTAGAGAGTATAGTGCTCAGGTCAGCCACCATGCGCGGAGTGTCCATGGGGGGAAGAGAGGGAGAGATTGTTTGAACAGCAGCAGGAATGAAGAAGACATCAGGAGGGAAACGATTAGATGGTCTAGCATCAATATTGAAACCGCCAGTTGGTAGGGATGGAAAGTCCTCCTCTGCAAGATCCTCCAGGAAGTCCAAGGGATTGCCAGGTGGAGGAGAGGACGCGGCAAAAGAAGAGTGAAGCGGCGCAGAGGTAGCCCTGTTCCCTGCCAAACCAGAGCCTTGATTACCCACCAAGGGGCCGGTATTGGTGACGCCGCCTTGCCTTTCCTGACCAGCGGCAAAGTCGTTCGCTGAAGGGGAGTCGTCATTAAGACGCGGTCGATTGGGGTCAAGAATACCTGACAAATCCATGCCGTCGCGCGAAGGAGTAGCGGAAGAGGCAACAGCAGCGGTATCCTACACGCAAAAGAAATAGGGGAATTAAGTAATGGACAAAAAATATATAGACGGAGAAAATTTTGTGAAAAAACCACCTGAACAGGAGGACGGGTAGGAACGATAACGCTTAGGCGGAGAGTTCTTTTCTTCTTTCTTGCAAGGGGAGGACGTGAAGACGACGCTCGTGTAGGAACAACGCTGGGGAAGGAAATTGGCTCAGCAGTTGATGTGGCAGTAGCCTCCGCTCGAGGAAGAGAAGAGGACTCAGGTACAGAAGTGGACGTGTGCGTGGTGTCAGTCACGGCACCAGTCGAGGCGGCAGAAAGAGCCCTTTTTTTCCTCTTCTGCTGAGCTCTTCTCTCTCTTTTCTTGATGCAATCAGGTTTCCACCCGGCGGAAGGATCTGTAGAGATAAGAAAAGAACATTAGAGTTAGTATTAACGTGGAGCAGCGAACGAAGGGACGGTGCTCACTTTGAATGCAATCCTGGATGTCGCCCCGGCACGCGAGTTCGGGAGTGCGAACACCAGGAATCCCCGACAGGTTGAGTAGCTAAAAATAAGACAACCAAGCTCTTTACCCCCATCCTCTCATTTTTAGAATCTCAGATGATGTATAGAGTTCTTTTAGAATAGCCAATGGACTAAAAATAATACCAAAAAACTACAAGAATTATCTATTCTAAACTCCTCTTACATACAGAATCAATCCCACAAAAAGTTTGTTTTTGTAATCACAATTTGCAGTCTCCAACACAGTCAAACTTCATTTCAATAACCCAAAATCCAAAAAGGTAAAAAGTAGCCAGCAAGCATGCTAACCAAGATGCAGAAATTAAAAGCATGGAGGGGTTTTGGAATGAAAAACTAAAATTCCCAGCAAAATCCATTACTTGTAATGTCAAAAGAAGCCATCAATGAGCAATTCAATATACAAATAACAGAAATCTAGTTAAAATTGTCGTGTTTTTTTCAAGAGAATAATGATTCTTACTTTTGAAATTAGCGATTATCGTTTCTGGAGAGACAGAGCAGTGGTGGTGGTTGATACGATCCTAGTTTCCTAAGATGCGTAGAGTGAAGATCTAGTTCTTTAATAGGTTCAGCACGTGAAATGATAACGTAAGATCCCACCTTACAGCTTGCTTTCGAAGGAATCCACCTTCGAACTTGCTCTTCGAGTCTTTAGTGAAGTGAGGTTAGGCAAGAGTACACTCGCCTCGTTCGTCCCTAATGAACCCTAAAAGGAATCCATCCTTTAGCACACCGAATCACCTAGTCGGCACCAAGGATCACAATCTACAAGAGATCCACTTGCAAGTCTTACCCTCCAAGATTAAGTCCACAATCCCAAGTCGAAATCGAGTCCATGATTTCTCACGCTTGAATCCACAAGCGCCACAATCGAGTCTACAAACGCCAACACGCTACCTTACGCACCTTCCACGCTTGAGTCCACAAACGCCATGCAAGTCACGCCCTAACCGAGTCCACGGCTAAGTTAACACAAGAACGGCTTGCCCCGGAGAGAGTTAAGAAGATGGATGGGAACTTGGTAAAGTGATGAATTGGGGAAAAACTACTCTGATTTTATTAATGAAACTGACTGCCTTTAAATAGGCGCAAACATACAAAAGTCCTAGAACTAACTTAATTACAAGTTATAATTAGACTAGGAATAGAAGTCCTACTTCTAACTTAAATTTAAATTATTTACTCTATCTAACTTATACAAGCTTCCCTCCTTGACCGAATCTTGACTAAGCTTGAAATCGGTCCCTTGGTCAAGACGCATTTGACTTAGGGTTTCCTTGGCCAACGAAATCCACCTCTCTAGCCATCTTCCTCTTTACTCGTGTGTTCCCTCTAGAACCTTCGGCGATGAACGAGCACACATTCGCAGGCCGAGAGACATGCCCAGGGTCACCAAAAGTAGGTGACATTCGTACCAACTCGAGGCCACCCATGTGGCTGAGCTTTTCACGCGACTTACCTAAGACAACCATGAAGACTGCACTTGGCGATATACCTCCAAACACTAGCGGCATGCCGCCAGGAATTGCTAATTTTTGGTGGTTTGGAGTGACGCTCACGGTATGCCGTTAGGGGCTAGACACATTTTTAGCTTCCGAGAATAGTGTTTTCAAGGCCTTTTGTACTTAGTATAAATAGCTCTCTTCTTCATTTTTCTTCCTCAGTTTTTTATGAGTGTTTATTGCTTAAGTTAGAGAGTACTCCTCCCTCTAAACACCTTAAAATATCCTTGTAAGGATCAAGCTTAGGAGGCTCCTTGATTCATTGCAAGTAAAACTCTTTGTACCTTCAATCTTTAATAACTTGTTCTTATTGCAATTGAATAGAACTTTGGGTACTTTGTGTTGTTTGAATATTATGGATTCCCATTAGTGGATGTTGATTTAGATGTTTGTCTATTGATTGATCATTTCTGTTTGGATTATTAACCGCAAATCATCTCTTAAATTCCCAGATTTTTGCTCTTCTTCCTTCTCTAAAATTCCGCTGCGTTTCTTCTCTAATCCACCTCCGATGCTTGTGTTTCTTGTTCAAAATTGATTGGGTTTTATCGACTAACTCAAGCTAGATCTATTGGCATGATCTGAATCATTAAAATGAGGTCGGATCGCATCAAGTGGTAGAGGAACCAATTTGCTCGAGTTTTTCTAGATTTTTGAATTTTTGCAATCGTTCAAGATCGAAGTAAAATCTATGGTTGAAAACCTCTAATATTGTGTTTTTTATGATTGTCTTGAGGTTTTTGAACTTTTGGTGAAGAAATTAAGCCATTTAAACAACAAATTTGAGAATTACCATTTTTTAGATTTTTGGTGTTCTTGAACATTTTCATATCTGTCCAATTATTTGAACCCGCCTAGAAAATTTTGAAATTTGGTGTCAACAAACGTCATCTTGTGTGTAGCAATCTTTGTTCTTGAGTCATCAGGAAAATTTTGTGGAATTCCTATACATTTTGGCCAAAACAGAAAGTTGTGCAACTTTCACCCGAGAAAAGTGCAGCCTGTGTTATTGGTCTATTTATAGTGTGTTCCAGCCAAAATTTGCCTTTCTATCCTTCGTGGAAGTTGTAGATCTATACCTTAGTAATATCCCTAATTAATTTCGTGATTTCTAGCCATCGTTGTCTATTTGTTTTTAAGTGTCGAAGCTACAGGTCTGTCCAAGGACAACTCCAACAAACAGAACTTTTTCATTATTTGTCAACCAAATTTCCTTCTTCCTTCTTGGTTGAAGTTTTTGTGCTAAGTCTCATATTTTTGTGCTCTTCTTATTGAGTCTTGCGGTTGTTATTTAAGATGAAAGGATTGATCAATAGTGAGCTTACGAATTGAGAATTTTATGAGAGTAATTTCGAGAGAGCTAAACACGAGAGATACACATGAGGGAGTGTTTGTTCCACTAACCCTATAGATATCTAGCTTGTTAATTTTTCAAGCATAATGTCACAAGAGGGTGATAGTGAATAGTGTGACCAAGAAGTGTGTGATGATGATGGTAGCTACCAATGCGGTGGTGATGATGGATATGAATCTTATGATGAGGGTTACCAACCGTCTAGTATTGATGAGTATGGCTCCTATGACAATGATAGGAACCATTCCAATGGTGATGATGGCTACCAACCGGCTAGTATTGATGATGATGGTTCCTATGGTGTCACTAGCCACCATTCCAATGGTGATGGGAGTTCATCTCGGACGTGTAGTAGCTACCAATCTCATGGTAATAAGGCATATTAGTCTTATGGTGATGATGACTATGAGTATGGTATTGATAGTGCGGGAGAATACCAAGATCAAGGTGATGCAAGTGGTTGTGAATATGAAGACTACGAAGGATCTCCAAGTTCTCATGTCTCAAGCTATGGCCTAGGTTCCCATTCTAGTCAAAGCCTTTGATATAATTCGGACTTCTGAAGAGGGGTAGATGAGGAAAATGGCCTCCCGAAATCACTGTTCTCGTCGCCCAGTGTACCTGCAAAGCACCAGATGGGGTCTCCGGCGTAGAAACTTCGATGCTTAAGTTAGTATGAGTGGTTAAAATGGCAGAGTTTTGGCTAGCAATCTTAGGCTTACCCCTTTATCTTGAATGTTGAGGTATTTATAGGCAAGAAGCAGACGTTACCTAGAGGGGGGCGTTATCTTAAGTCGATAACGCCTAGGGCTCTCAGATGATGCCTTATAACGTCGTTTGTGTGAACAGACATCTTGTGAGACCCCCCCTACCACCACCACCACCCCCCCCCCCCCCCCCCCCGCGTTGACGTCGACCATCCCGGGATTCCGAGTAAGAAGTGGGAGGTAAGAACTACAGTAGTTCAGTCTAGGTGACAACTACAGTACTCCGGCCTTGTTATCGAGTGTAAGTACGAAAATGCTCCTGAAATCACTTCTATAGTTATCATAAGCCCAACCGAAATGGCTACCATTCCATTTTCGACCTTGTCTACTTAATGATCTGTGTGGTGACGATGGTGGTTAGATTTTCTAGAGACGCGTCTTCTCAAATCGGCATTCTCTTAGGCCTATAAATTGAATCTTTCTCTGAACTGTTTCTTCACATCTTTTCTACATCTTTCTCAGTATTTCTACTATGGATGAAGTGACCAAAAAAATTTCTGATCTCAAAAGCTCATACTTTGAAGAATCTCACCCTAGCTGACATTGGTTTTCTAGAGTCCATGGTGACCAAGACTTCTGAAGATGTTCTGGAGCTTCAAGGGATGCTAAATCCTCTATTGGCCCGGCAAGGCACGACTTCCATGGAGGATTTCAACCCCCTGGAGAATGTGTCGAAGATAGCTACTTCTGTCTCTCGCATCCATGTGGTCATCAATATGCCGCAACACAGGAAGGACTTACTAGGGTGCTGTTTGAAGGACATGAGAGCTTCCTCCTCTGAATTGACCTCTATTGCTGATGCTTTGAGGGAGATTCCCCATGTGGATAGGGATGACGACGCCGAGTCTGCTGTCTGACTGCTTGTAGCCGCCTTTATGCTTTTATGTTTTTGTTTTATATATATGTGCGTGTATGCATGCTTGGGTCATTTAGGCCATAAATAAAGTGGCTTTTGTGTTAACTTGCCTGTGATATTTTCCTTCGGGATGAGCAAATGATGCACCGATTGAGACTAACGTTTCTCAGCCCAACCAAAAATGGGTCTGCCACCGACCGGGCTTTCGCGACATTTGCTCTTCTTAGTCACTGAATCTAACTGGTGATGGTAAATATTCATCCTGACCGTTCCTTGCATTAACTTCACACCCTATTCCCAACGCTAACCGATTGGGCAATTTTCTTGGCGCCTCTTGATTAGCACGAATTTCAAACAGGCATGGCTAAAGAATCAGATTTTCTCATCATAACTTGTGCTCTCGAGGTGTATTAATTGCCATGGCATACGAAAAGGTAGGAACGCCTCTTCACCATGGCTATTTAATGAAATTTTTCTCACTTTACCCTATTCACTTTCTTCCGTTCATTCATCCGCAAAGACTATCTGAAATACAATGGCTGGTTCGTGCTTTTCGGAAGCTGTAGAGTGTAACTCCCCAAAAACTCCTCCTATTTCTACAGCTCCTACTTCGCTAATGGTAGTTGAAGAAGAAATCATGCAGGGCGATAATGAATTGTTTCCTCATATCAGGTGTTTTATGTCTGGAGAGGGAATTCCAGCTCGTTACGACGGTCCTGAAATTCCGGCCCCTGCCAACTGGAGGAACTGGTACGTGTCTCCTTTAGAGGGAAAAAGGCCTCCGGAGGTTCTACGACCAGAGCAAGGCAAAGAGGAGATGCCTAAATAACCTTTTTCTCTGTTAAACGAAGAACTGCCACCTCCAGAGGGAGATGATTTCTATTGGCCTTCTACCTTGCTTGACGAGGATTGACACGCGCGTTATGCGCTTTGTAGATATCGTATGGATTTTATGCGAATAAAGAAATGTTTTCATATTTTTCTCTTTTCTCGCCATGCTCTCACGTTAACCTTACGATCACAGGGTGGTTAACGCCGATCGGCTAACTATTTCTTCGATGGTGGATGCCACGTAACCGTCTTTCTAACTTCCCGTGTTTAAGCGTCCCCTTGAGCAATGTAACTGCTTAACCTTAAGTTTTCTTTAATGCTTTTCCACGTGTCATCTTCCGTTCCCCTCGTGTTTCATTCTGATATGTCATTTGGCCCCCACTATGATGTTCGACCTTTTAAAAGGAAACAACTTCTTTCCTCTTACCCTTTTACTTTCATTTCAAATTTTCCCTACTATCCTTCGCTCTCTCTCTTGCTCGAAGAAGAACTTCTCAACTGCTCGTTGGCTCGGTCGATCTGTCTGCCATTTTCTTCTTTAAGGTACCTTATTTCATCTTCCTTAGAATTTGCTCTTGTTGTCTCTTTATTATACACCCCACGAGATCTCAAACAGGCTCTCGGGGGTCCTTAGATTCTGAGATCGAGAATACTGTTAGTGTTTTCTCTTGCGAGACTGTTCTGTGGCTCGAGTTAGAGAACCACGGTATCTCCTTTCCTAGCGGTTACACCGTTATGCTTCCAGATAGGAGCATGAGGCTTCACGACATACTGTGGGGAACCCGTAGGATGTTGTATTTTAAGATGTTTCTTTATGGCTTTCGTCTTCCTGTTCATACTTCAATAGAAAATATGCTACACCGATATAAAGTTAACCCAGCGCAGATAACTCCCCCATCGTGGTGCGGTATTTATGCTTTTCT
Source organism: Viola odorata (assembly GCA_963691705.1). Lineage (NCBI taxonomy): Eukaryota > Viridiplantae > Streptophyta > Magnoliopsida > Malpighiales > Violaceae > Viola > Viola odorata. The sequence continues at coordinate 45,261,691 of OY829539.1, read as the reverse complement.
TCGCGCTTGTGAGATGAAGAATATTTGTATTCCGTCTATCGATTTGCTTCACAAGTTCTTCAGCCTCAATTGTCGCAACGGTTTGGTCCATATCACTCCGAGGTGGAATGACGCATACGTCCAGTCATTCTGGCAGAATTTTTGAGAGTTTGAGGATGTCATTGATGACTGGAAAAACGGTTTCTTCATTGTTGAGTTGCCCTCCCATTTATGGTGCTCGGGGTTTAACTAGGGCGTTATCGATATTGATTGGGTGAAACCGGCAGTCTTGTCTAAGAAGGAATTGGCTCAAGCTGACGCCTTGTTAGAAATGGAGACGCCTTTCCACGTTCGAAACTTTGCTTTGTATAAGAATCTGTCCGAGTGCCTCGTGGGTGAGTCTTTGTATTCTAGCGTTATCATTCTTCTTTCTCATTTACTGATATGGATTTTTTCGTAGGAGACACTGGTGGTCAACCATCTAGAGGGAATGATGCTCCTCCAAGAGCTGCGTCACCTCCAACAATACCATCCTCTTCGTTATCTAGGGCCTCACTTCATCGGAGTATCCCGTTAAAGAAAAGAAGGACTTCTAGGGCGGGTTCTGAAAGGGGGCGTGGCATTTCTACTCGCGCCTCTCGTTTTGTTGAAAATTGGTTGCCCGCTCGGGAGAGAGGATCTAATTTGAGCCCGACAGTAATCGAGACCAAAGTATTTTCTTACGAAGTTGAGGACATGGATACAGACACCGGCCTTTGCCCAATTTCTAAGGCTCAGCGGAAGAAACTTAGGGAGGAGAAGGAGATGCAAGCAGCTGGGCTTACCGTGTGTCCTCCTTTAGTGTCGATGATGGGCCCTAACTTCTCTGATATTACCATTTCTTCTAGTACTACTGCTAAGGTTCCCCTCGCAGAGACTGACGTTTCACCTATGGTGAATTCTTTCCCGGCTACTGAAGTTCCTGCACCGTCAATTGAAGTTCCCCCAACAGTAAAGCCTTTTACAGCTGTCGAGGTTTCCGTGGCACCATATGAAGTCCCATTGGTAACGAGTTCTTTTCCAACTGTTGAGGTCCCATATTCTCCTATCTCTTCGTATATTCCTGACGTGAAGGTAACGGCTCCAAGCTCGGGTGTGTTTTCTGAGCCGCCAGTGAGGGTTCCTCAACCACTATTCTTTACCTCAATTTCGAGTGTTAGGGGTTTTATTGGTGATTCCGCTCCTTCTCTTATCGTCAATCTTTCTTCTCAAGGGCCCCAAGGAGTTCCTTCCCATCAATTGATTTTGACTGGTTTTGGGAATGACGGGTTTCGCGCCCTAGGGGTGTCAGACCCGTTTTCAGGAGATCAATTGATGGCTACCTTAGTGGGTGGAATACTGAGTCTTCTTGAGGATAAGGAAAGATTTTTTCAGCTTTCTCCCAGCTCTCAGTATGCACGTGTTATGAATAACTCCTTGGCCAACATCCGTAAATTACATTACTTTGCCGAGGCTCACGATAGCAAATTGCAAGATTTGTCTGGTACGATGAGTGTTCAAAAGGGCCAACTTGACCGTGCACTAACCAAAATGAGGAAGATGACACAGCTTCAGAGTCAGACTCGAACAGAGCTGGATGATTGTCGTGCCATCCTAGCGAGAGAAAGATCCAAAGGGAAAGCTAAGGTTGAGGCTCTGGAGGCAGAGCTGGTAGCTGAAAAGAAGAAAAACTCTCTTCTTCACGAGGAGATATCAACTCGAGATGAGGATCTGGCTAAAGTCCGGTTAAAGATAGAGTGGTGGAAAAGGAAAACCATGTGGGTCGCTAACGCTAGGTTTAAAGATTATTGCGGTTGCGGCAACTTCGATCCATCTAAGATAACGGATTGTATTTCAAAAAGGATGGGCGAGATTGACAGGAGCAAAGAAGGTCTTCCTTCCTTAGAAGAAGGAATAGGTGATGACAGTGATTATGAGGCATTCCCGTTATCAGATGATCCGGACGTTGTGGCAGACGTAGAAACTTCCGCTCCCCCACATGATTGTTCTCTCATTTCGATGTGTTGTTCTCTCCACGTAATTTGAATATTGACGCCATTTACTTTGTAATAACGTTGAGACTCTTTTGAATAATTAATCATTGTAGTGTTACCTTCCTTCTTCACGCGAGACTCAATCATTATTGCCTTAACGGTTGTTGATTGACTTACTACTTTGTCTCACGTTATCCCGATTGACGCGTTATTGCATCTATTCAGAATATTTTAGACCGATTAGGAGTTGGGAAGAGATGAAAACACTGATGAAGCAACGCTTTGTTCCTAGTTACTTCACCCATGACCTTCATCAAAGGCTGCAGACCATGACACAAGGGAGTAAGAGCGTCAGTGAATATTATAATGAAATGGAGATGGCGCTAGCTAGAGCGCGAATAGTTAAGGATAGAGAGGCGACGATGGCGAGATTCCTTAATGGCCTTAACCGAGAGATAGCTAATGCATTGGAGCTAACGTATCATACGAATTTGTAAGAGATGTTACACATGGCTATCAAGATTGAGAGACAAAGGAAGACTAAGTTTCCTTCTACTACTGCAGTTGCTACAAAGACACTACCGTGGGAGAAGATGTTTCGGGGAAAGAGTGATGCAGTTGCTCCAATTCCACCTAAGGTTTTGCCACACACCTAAGATAATAAGAGCAATAACCCTTCATCTAATTCGGCGAATAAGGTACATACAAGGGATATTGTGTGTTTTAAGTGTTTAGGTAGAGGTCACATGAAGGCCGACTGTCCTAATAAGCGTGCCTTGATTATTCGGGATAATGGTTATATGGACTTGGATGATGAACAGGCAAGTGAAGAGGCCGAGGATGTGGAGGAAGAAGTTGACAGTGATTCGGAAGCGATTGATACGAACAAGCATGGCTTAACACTCATTCTCAAGTGCAATCTTAGTGCTCAGGTCAAAGGAGAAGTATGCAAGGAGGGACAGCGGGAAAACTTATTTTATACACGTTGCTTGATTGAGGAGCGAAGGTGTTCATTGGTAATTGACAATGGGAGCTACACAAACTGTGTAAGTATGTTGTTGGTTCACAAGTTGGGCTTGCTGACGACGAAGTACCCAAATCCGTATTCGCTACAGTGGCTGAACGAATGGAGAAAAATTAAGGTACTGAAGCAAGTATTAATTTCATTCTTCATTGGGAAGTATAGAGATGAGATCCTTTGTGATGTCGTACCAATGCATACAAGTCATCTTTTACTTGGTTGACCGTGGCACTATGATAGGAATGTTAAATGCGAAGGAAGGAGCAATCAGTACACGTTGGAGAAGGATGGAGTAATGTTTACTCTTGCACCATTAACGCCAGATCAAGTTATGGAGGATCAAAACTGGTTAGCAAAGTCTCATGTTGCTTATGAGAACTCGAAAAAGCTTGAAAAGAAACAGTTGAGTGTTGAGGGAAAAGAAAGAGAGCAAAACAACCCCCATGACAAGAGTGAGCATGGGAAAAGAGATGCGAGAGAAAACAACTTCCATGAAAAGAGCGAGCATGGACTGAGAGGAGAGAATCAAAACAGCCCGCATGAAAATAGAGAGCATGCATTAGTTGGTATAAATACAAAAGGAGAGATCAAATATTCCATAGGAAAACAAGTGAGGAACGCACTTTGTGCACAAAAATTATATTTTGGCACAAGCCACCAAAAACTCAGTTTTCGGCGATTGTGCCTTGATTTCCTAACACTAACCTCTTTTGTTTCTCTTCTATGACTGTCTTTCCTACTTTACAGAAGAAGAAAAAGCTATGGGCAGCGAAGAAACCTCCTACTGTGATGTCAAGAAGATGGAACGCATTTTGCGCGTTCATGGCGACTAGTTCGCTAAACCATTACCGAAAGAGTGATGTACGGTTTTCTTCCCTAGGACTTAGTTCGTGTAAGTATGTGAACGCCAATAACTTTTATGATGTTGATGTCAAGATTATAATTAATAATGGTGGTCCTAACTTGAGTCTAGAAGTTGTATATTATCCATTAGTTTGTAAGTTTGCGTTTACTAGCGATTTCTTGCTTCTCTTTACTTGCAACCAATTTTCTTATGGATTTATACTTGTAGTGCCATTAACCCCTATTTCATTGAGTTATTATGCAAATTTGAGGAATGGCAGAGAGTTAGTAATGGCGAAGATACCCCTTAGACAAGCCATGAGTCATATGGAACGCTTGGGTATCTCGCGAGAGGATGAGAGTTACCGGAGGAACTTGAGGTTGTTCTTCAAGATTGTTGATTGGGATAGGATGTTCTTACACCTTCCAAGGTTGCCTACCCAACACAATAAAATGGTCACTATGAGAGATGATGGTTCTACCCACACCGTCGTCAAGCGCATTGACACCACCGTCGTAGTGGATGTCTCGGGTAATCCCTATCCTATGTTCGTGCCTTTAGTTCATACTAACTTGAGGTGTTGTGGTGCAGGTTTCAGTCCGGATTGGAGGGCGAATCCTCTCGCGGAGGGAGGAGATGATGCAAATCCTACCACACCACATGTGCAAGGTGTACGACGGCCACCTATTGAACTGAAGATGCGAGCGTGAGGTGAGGATGAGCACGCGGATTTGTGGAGCATTTCTTGGGCAGATTATTATGTTGAGCAAGATTCGAGGATGAATCTTTCCGAAGAGGGAGGGAATGATACGATCCCAGGATATATCATGCACCTACATGGCACATCGTATGTGCGTGACAAGTCATGAAAAAGCTCGAGCAAATCCTGAAGAAACAGTGGTTAGTGTCAATGACTCTAAGCATTAGCGTTAATAACTCTAGTGACTATTTTGAAGGCTTTCTTGAGGCAGAGGTTAGCGTCATTGACTCTAAGTCATAGCGTCAATGACTCTAGTGACTATTTTTGGAAGCGTTTCAGCTGCCAATTTGAGTCAAGGCTGCGTCAAAGATGGCGCAAATGCTTCCAAGATGGAAATATGGCTTTCCTTGTTTTAATTACTTATTTTTATTAATTAATTAAATTAGTTTGGATTTATTTTAATTAATTAGAAGTTCTATTAAGGAAAGGATTCCTATTGTAAGGATTTTAGGGTTTCTCCTATTTAAAGGAGCCACCCTCTTCATTATTAAGTTAAGTTATTTTCAGTCAATTAAAACAGAGAGGATTTTCTCAATTGTTCACGTGTGAACCTTGTTGCTTCTTAAGTCTGAACGCTTAAGTCGAATTGCAAGTAAAAGACCGAGAGTTCAAACCCCTATTATTTCGTTTCATCCTAGGTTGGTATTCACAAGTTGAATACAGGGTTAGGGATTCGAGTCAAGAACCTTTCTTGCTTGATTTGGGTTGGCTAGTACAGGTTATTAGCAAGGTCAAATGCTCAAGAGAGTTAATTATTCCGCATTCCAAAAATCCAATCCTTCGAACTAGATCAGAAAGTACTCGTTACGCATCCTACGCAATTAGGATCGTATCAGAGTTGTAACTCCATGAATTTTAGAACAACGTACACGGGAAGAAAATAGAGTGCAATTTAGGCTAACATTGATGGACCATATTAAAAGATTTCTAGGAGCTTGTCATCATTTAATTCGTACTAGTCTAAGAGCGTTGCAAGGTTTATGTCAAATATTTCGAAACAAATGTGTGATCAAAGACAGTAGGCGTACTTCTATTGAAGAAAAGGTTATCATATCTCTTGTCATTTTAGGACATGGTCACACAATACGTACATTGTCAGTTTTCTTCCGTCGGTCACTTGAAGTTATAAACCGTTGTTTCCATCAAGTGTTACGAGCGTTGATTTTATTGGAAGATGAATTTCTAAGACAACTTGATGGAACTTCAGTCTCTCCCGAAATCCAGAATAGCACTAGATTTTATCCCTATTTTAAGGTAATAACAAATTTGTTTAGATACATTAGTTGTGTTATTAATAATGAATTTACTTTAATACTGTCGCGCCCCGAAAATTAAAAAATTCGCGAGTGTACGACGAATCTGAGACCTTACGATGCTCGGCGTAAGAGGACGCCTCGCAACAAGCAATGAAGTCGCCACCCTAATTTTTATCTCTAGGCTTAGGGAACCTAATCGTCATGGCATAAAAATAAAATAAATAAATAAACAAAAAACTAAAGGCACAAAAAAGGGTCTAAACCCAAGACAAAGGTTCGGGGTCGTATTATGGACTCGGGAAGGTGTTAGGCACCCGAGTCACATCCAAAAACGGTTACCGGTTGATAAGAGAGGTGTTTAAAAGATGTTTGATAAAAATGCGTTTTAAAAGGGGGTCCTTAGAGGAATCGTCACTTTAGTCTTTTCTATGATCGGGACCGTTCAGGAATAATTAATCGTTGGACGGGGTTACCGTTTTAAAAATCTTTTCGGACGGGGTTATCGTTTTCAAGACCGATCGATTATTCCTGACCGTAGCGTGATGGGACTGAATTTTTCGTAAGACTGAATGAGCGCCCTCTTTTCATCATCGGGTCATGCATTATTAAATTAATTACTAAATGATTCTGTCATGGATTACTAACAAAGTACAAATTTAAATGAGAGATATTTTAAAATGATAAACCAATGTGGGATTGAAGCCACAAAATATATGCAGTCAATATAAGCGGAATTTAAAATCTAACTAACATGGCATTTTAAGCAAGTCTTTAAACAAATTGTTCATGTGGGTTGATTTTAATTCTAGCAATTCTATATATCATCCATACGATTAATATTTATGGAAAGCATTGAATAAATAAAAGGGAAAGAAAGGCGTACTTTCGAGCGAAGCTTAAATTTTAAACCTACAAAATGAGAGTGTTAGTGATAGCTCAAAAAATAAATAAGCAGTTTATGAATGCGAGAATTTAAATAAACAATTGATATATAGCAAAAAAGTAAACAATGATTTTGACGAGTACGAAGATAAAAATGGCGATTAGATAAGTGCAGGAAAATTTAAATGATGATTTGATAAGTGCAGGAAAATTTAAATGATGATTTGATGCATGCGAGAAATTTATATGATGACAGTTGATAAGTGCGAGAAATTTAAATGATGATTTGATGCATATGAAAATTTAAATGATTATTTGAGGAAAAATTAAAGATTTGATGATTTGCAGGAAAATTAACAGCTGATGATTTGCAGAAAATTAAGCAGTTGACGATTTGTAGAAAAATTAAACAATTGATGATTTGCGGAAAATTAAGCAGTTGATATTTGCAGAATTTAACAATTGATATTTGCGAGAATTTAAAGCAGTTGATATTTGCAGAAATTAAAAATGTGACCGACCATATAGGCGGTAATTTAAATGACTGAATTTTAAATTGTGGAAAGTAAATTGTGAAAAATTAAAGTGCGGAAAATTAAATTGCGGAATTTTAAACAGTTGATAGGTACGAAATTTTAACGCAATATTACGAAAAATAATCATAACGAAACATACGAGTATTTTTACGAGCAAAAGCTAAACATTTCATGCATATAATATACACAAAAAATAAATCACGACCCTCAAAAATTATCATACGAAGCATGCGAGCATTTTACGAAAAACATGACCCGAGATCTCGGAAAGAATGAAAATGGGCTGGGCCCAATTTGAAAAATAAAAGAAATGGGCCAGGAATAGTTCCTGGCCCAAGGCAATAAAAAGAATGGTGATGGGCCAAGCCTATCACCTTTCCTTCTTCTCTCCCGCATGAGCCCAAAGCCAAACCCATGCACTATTCATCATCATCAAGCTTTGGTCGTCGGCGCCACTGTCGGCGGCCAAGCTCCGGCCACAGGTGGCCGTTTCACGAGATCCTTATACTATCGCGCTTTTCTCCTCGATGGCTTCCCGACCGTATAAACCTCGAATCTCGATTCTACTCTTACCAAATTTAATTTTGAAAAAAACGGTAAAAGCGGTAATTAACGAAAAACTCAAAATTCGCAAGATTTATCTAACGATTAAGCAAATTAAAAGCATGGATTTAATCTATGGCATATATAGGAATTAATGGCATAAATATAAGCAATTGGTTTGATCAAAATGATAATAATAAAATTAAGGAAAGAAAGCGCAGAAACATGAAGAAAAAGCTTGGAGAAAGCTTACCGAAATGCTTGAAACTAGTGGCGACTATCACTCAAGATGAGCAATCTGTCTAGAGGGAGAAGAAGCAAGTTGCTTGGGTCATCAATTTTGTGTCTAAAATGGAGAGGCAGTGGCCTCTATTTATAGGTGAGCTCGGCGAGTGAGGGTGAGACGCGGCGCTGCGCGTGGAGGGGCAAGGAGTCGTGCTGGCGGGGCTAGGGCTGTCGTGCTGGCAGCTACGGCCGTTGGTTATGATGGTGGACGGGACAGGAAGCGACGGGAGCAAGCAGCTCGGTGGCTTGCTTCGCTGCCACTGTTTACGTGCACCATGCACGTAAATAGTGGGTCGTTGATCTGGTTGACCTTCCTTAGTCAACCAGATCAACGGTGATGATCAACTTGCCCTTTTAATTTATTTAAATGGCCTCGAGCCATTTTCATGAACAAACGTTCCGAATTTTCGAGCCAAAAGTGCCAGCGCGTAGAGATAAATAAGACGAGTTTAACAGTCTATAGCGAATGAAGAAAATTTTTCGTTTAACTTGTTTATTTTCTCGTTCGGAAACATGAATATGTTCGAATGAAAAATAAGTGACGTTACGACGAAAATTGCACGAGACGAAGTTGATTGGCGTGAATGAAAAAAAGAGTAGGTAATTGTCAACTGAAGAAATAACACGTTCGATCAATGGTCCGAGCGAATTTACTCGGGTCCAAAAAAAGCTCGAACAAAAATAATAATAAAATAAAAAATGCTAAAAAATATGATAAAATATTAAAAATCCTAAATTTTATGCGATGACCTAAAACGGAAAAATAAATAGCAAATGACTAACGGATAATTAAAAACATAATTTTTAAGGCTGAAAATATTAATAATAATAATAATGAAAATACGTGACGAAAAATTAAAAATCTGATTTCAAATGCTAACGATGACAATGATGATGATAAAATGCGATGAGAATTAAAAATACTAACGATAGTAAATTAATTAAAAATGACAGTAAGTTAAGTAAAATGACAGAAATGATAAATTCAATTTAAAATGGCGTCAAAATTCGGGTATCAACAAATACATAAAACTTTTTTTCAGGATTGCATTGGTGCACTTGATGGGACACATATCGGTGTGAAAGTATCAAATGAAGATGCACCTAAATTTCAGGGAAGAAAAGACTACCCAACTCAAAATATGTTTGCTGCATGTTCATTCGACTTGATATTTAGATATATGTTACCTGGATGGGAGGGTACTGCATCTGATTCTAGAATTATAAAGAATGCACTGACAAGAGAAAATAATTTAAAAATTCCCCCAGGTAATTTTACCATTGAACACTTGTTTATATTTACATGTTTTGATAAACCAATAGCATAATACTAACTAAAATTAGTGTTATTAGGTAAATATTATTTGGTTGATGCGGGGTTCATGGTTAGGAGTGGGCTCATTCCACCATATAGAGGTGTACGCTATCACTTGAAAGAATACTCGTCACGCGGTCCAGAAAATGCTATAGAATTGTTTAACCTTTGGCATGCTTCCCTGCATAATGCCATTGAAAGAGCTTTTGGATTTTTGAAAAAAAGATTCAAGAAGATTATAGAGAGTGCCCGTGAGAAAACATATTCTTATGAAGTTCAATGTGAAATTATTCTTGCTTGTTGCATCCTGCACAATTATTTGATGGGTGTAGATCTATATGAAAATCTCATTGCTGAAGTGTATAGAGAATTAAAAGAAAATATAGAGCCGCATTTTCATTTTACAGAAAATGACAGTGAGGATGCTAGAATAGGTGCCACAATTAGAGATAACATTGCAGCTCATATGTGGCAAGACTATGTGTCTTGATCTTTCTAATTTAAATATAATTTTGTGTTAAAATTGGTCTTATTATTTAGCTGTCTTTGTAATTGACATTATATTATGATTGAGAGGAACTCCATTTTGTATTGTGCAATTTTAATTATTTTTCGTTGTTTTGTTGTGGATGTCAAAAAAAATCAATAAAACAACTAGTAATTTGTTATAAGGGTAAAGCGGTAAAAATAACTAAATTTCCTTTCCTTTCCATCCATGTTGTCATACACAAATATTAAAATTTCCTTCCTTTTCCCTTGTATATAAAAGATGCAGCCATACAAGGGAATTTCTCTACAAGTTCCCTTCCTCTCCTTTCCTTTCCTTTCCCTAGTTAAACTTCCCCTCTTTTCCTTCGTGCACTTTAGTTTCCATACAAAGCATAAGTATAATTAATCAACTAATTGAAACAAGAAGGAAGGGATAAAAAAAAAATGAAGCAGAAACTAGCTGAGCTCCAATTTGTTGTCCAAAAACTACAAGTTGATTCCTCTAAAACCTAGCAAATCTAACAAAAATCTAGAAATTAGAAAATTAGACAACTAAAAAATAAAAACACCATCTTCTTCCTCACTCCCCTCTCTGTCTCCTCTCTCTCTTTAGAATGCCAAGCTTAGTCGTGAATGTCTACAGTGTTTTTTTCAAATACCAACAAAAGTATCTCCTAAACACCTTATCTCAAACACCCACCAAACCCGGCAACCCTTTACCCCAATTTCACAACCCAACGAACCCACCAGCAGCAACAACCCGTCGTTCACTGTCAGTGTCACCACAAAGGACGTCCACGTTGACCCTTTCCTCCGCATCTTCATCCCTGACACGGTTCTCATCTCACCGCTACCCACAAACCCCGCCACCGCCGCCGCCCCTACCAAGACCAGATCTGTGATGACGCGAGTGAGGAGAATAGATTCAGAGGAGAAGAAGCGTGTGTAGACCTCACTCGCTGCGGCTATAACTAGTTTCATAAGTGTTGACTGTATAGATGGATAGATCGGAAGGAAAATGGACCAAATGGTGGTGATACAAAAATGAGGAAGCAGTGAGGAGATGAATCAGTGGTGGCCATAACGGACTGGGGTAGTGACTACAAGGATGGAGGAGACACAGTGAATGAGAACACTTTGATTGGATTTGAGGGCAGTGATGGAAGGAAAAAATTAAGGGAAAGAAAAAGATAAACTTAGGGCTTCTATGATTTGGGGAAGATGATGAGCGGAGAGAGGGAGGAAGAAATGAGCGAAGAGAGGAAAAAATAACTTTTTTTAATAATTTTTTTTTAGGAAGTAACTTGCTTGAAAAATGTAGTCCAAGAGAGGCGAAATGCGCGTTTTGAAGCTTAGAGAAAGTTTATGCTTTTCACAGTGAATATAGGAGATTAAAAAACTATTATCCCTTATCTTAATTATTGGACAACTTTCATTTAACTTCCCCATTTATAAAAATTATAAAAAAATACCGGAAGGGGTATTTACTTTTACAAACATTTAAAAAAGTTTGTAATTTGTACCCAAAAATATCAAATATAAAAGAACAAAAAGCTAGCCGGAAAGAGACAGCTGCAACCAACAACTTGTCTCTAATTTTATGCTAATACGAACATGAAAATATGATATATATATATATATATATATAACGGGATAAAGCTATAAAAAAATAACCCTGAACTTTAATGTTTTAGTTAATAATCCCCTGAACTATTTTCTTATTTAATGACCCCCTATATTTATTTATTCTTATTTAATTACCTCTTACCATTCAAAATATCTGACGTGTCATAAACTCCGTTAAAAAAAGCTACCACGTCAGATGATGTGGCAACTTTTTGAACGGTAGGGGGTTAATTAAACAAGAAAAAATAAATTTAGGGGGGTCATTAAACAAAAAAATAGTTCATGGGGTGATTAATTAAAACATTAAAGTTCAGGGTTGTTTTGTATAGCTTTTACACGTTTGTATATACTAGTACGTGCTTTGACATATTTTTTCCTTTGCTAAACACACACACACACACACACATATATCTTGCATATCTATACTTATATATACATGTTTGTGTTAAATAGTAGGTGAGATTAATAGAGGCTTTTCTTCCCTACTATTTACACACACACACACACACACACACACACACACATCTTGCATATCTATACTTATATATACATGTTTGTGTTAAATAGTAGGTGAGATTAATAGAGGTTTTTCTTCCCTACTATTTTTTTCTTGATGTTGCTACCCAAATTTTGAGTTACGTCACAGCTTTTTTCATATTTCATTGCTTGTCACGTTTAAAAGCCCGTTTACATCAAATTTCAGTCATTTTTTTATCGTGGGCCATTTGTTTAATATTCCGCGTCATTTCGAGTCTTTTTAGTTTTTCGTATTTTTTGACTATTTTTCGCTCGAACTTCTATCGGTCCCGAGTAAGTTCCCTCGGACCATCGATCGAGCACGTTATTTCTTTAGTTTATAATTACCTGCTATTTTTCTCTTTCACATCATCGCGTTTGGTTTCGTTCAATTTTTGTCGTAAAGACATTTATTTTGCATCCGAACTTTTGACATTTTCAAACGAGAAAATAAATGCGTTAAATCGAACTTTCTATTCATTCGTTGTATACTATTTATTTCATCTTATTTTTCTGCACCTTTTAGTCCTTTTGGTTTGAATTTATTTTTAGTTCAAGAGAGTCCGTAGCTCGAACCGAAAATGTCCCGTTCGGGACACAATTAATATGCATTAATGCATAAAATTGCAGCATCCATCTCAGTTGTTGATCATCATCTTGACTTCTCTTTATGCAAGATCAACGGCTCACCATTTTTTTCAAACCTTACCATCACCATTTAATTCATTTTCATCATCATCTTTCCCTTGTCTGCGAGCCTTCAATGCAAAAACTCAAGTATTGCATATGCCCGTCGCTTCCTTTCCCATCGACGGAAGCTTCCATTTCTTCCCAACCACAAAACACAAAACTTGCTCACCACTCTAGACTGCCCAAGCCACTCGCCGTTGAAGCTCGCGCCCACGCCCACGCGCACCTGTTTCACCACATACCTCGCGGCTGCCTTGCTCTTCACACTTAAAAGAGGACGAGTTGACGCACTTATTCTCTCCTTAAAAAACAGTAAGCAAGGCCTAATTTATTTGTGATGATTTAATTGTTTTTGTGTTCGTTTCACTGCGCACCTTCTTTCTTTGATTTTTCTTGCTTTTGTTCGTCAATTATTCGCTTGTTTTAATTCCATAAATCTCTGTTCAATATATGGTTAAATCGTATGCTTTCAACTTGAACATTGGCTCACTGTTTTGTCCGAATTAAATTGTTGGTTTCACGTGAAAATCGCATGCTTTCATTCGTGTGATTTCCTAGCTTTTGTCTACTATTTTTGGGTGGTTTAATTGTTGTGCGCTTAAGGGAACTTTCGGGGTTGTTTGTGGGTGCAATCTGGCCATTTTGGCCGGACTGGTTCTTCCTGGGTTGCCGGACATGGCGCCGGCGACACAAGGAAGAAGAAGGAAAGAAAGGAGAAGGGTTGTTGCGCGGAAAGAAAAGAAAAGGTGATGGGCTTGATTTTATCCCAAGCCCATCCCGTTTAAATGAATGTTGGGCTTGATTTCATCCCAAACCCAGCTGCTGTTTTGGCAAAAGTGATGGGCCCGACCCATTTATTTTTCGTAAACTTTCATGTTTAATTTTCATATAATGCTTCACATGCGATAAATTGCCTTCGTGCTTAAATTTCATATGCAATTGCTCACATGCTTTGTATGCGATAATTTGTTTAATTATTTTACGTGTTAATTTTTGTATGAAATATTCACATGTTTCGTATGACGATTTGTTTTATGCCATGTCTAATTACTGCAAAATTCTCGTATACTTGCATGTTATAAATAATTTATTTATTTGCTTTCCATATTTATTTAATTAATTTGCTTACTTGTTATAAATTAAACAAATGTTTGTATGCGTTTTATTATTTATTATTTTCGAACTATCGCTAATACTCTCACCTTGTAGGTAATCTTTAAGTCTTCGCTCGCAAGTACGCCCTTCTAGCCTCTTTTATTTATTCAACGTTTTTTCGCAAATATTATTCGTATGCCTGCTATTTAGAAATGTTAAAAACTCATATCATAATCGTACGCATGATATTTAGAATTATTAGACATTAAAATCAACGCACATGAGTACGGGTTTAAATCACTTGTTTTTTTATGCCATGAAATTAATTGCTATGCATTGATACATGTGTATGGTGGCTTCAATCCCACATGGTTTATTTGCATTCATTAAATTGGTATTTTGTTAGTTTTATCCATGATAGATCACGTAGTAAATAATTAATCATGCATGGCCCGATGATAATAACGGATCGCTCACTTTAGTAAAAAACAGTAACCATTCCGTTGAAGAAATACTTGTCCCGAAGTTGACCCGACTTGTCCCGAAGTTGTCCCGACCCTAAGAATACTAAAATGACGTTTCCTATGAGGACTAACTTATGTGTTTTTTATTGTCCCTTTTAAACACCTTTTTACTGGTAACCTTTTTTAAGGATGTGACTCGGGTGCCTAACACCTTCCCGAGTCCATAATACGACCTCGAACCTTCGTTCTTTGGTTTAGACCCTCGTGTCTTAGTTTTTATTTTTATGCCATGACGATTAGGTTCCCTAAACCTAGAAAATAAATAGGGTGGCGACTTCATTGCATTATGCAAGGCGTTATGCTCCTCATCCGTCCTGAATTGTTTCACCCTAAAAACCGAAAAGGGGGTGCGACAGTTTGGCGACTTCACTAAGGACTTTAGGGTCGAAGCCGATTTTTTTTAAGTTGTTTGTTTTTTTTATTATTTACTTGCTTTAATAAACTATTTTCGTGATTATTTGTTATATGCTTTGATGAACTGTCATACGCATCTCATGCATAGGCCCTACACCTAGGGGTCGTTTACCAAATAAGCTTAGGAGGGTAGTAGTGACGCCCTGGGACACATGTCCTGGATAGTGTTCACCAACCCCACTCGGACGAACCCCTAAAATAATCAGAAAGTGACCTGGTTCCGTAAGAAATCGGTTGACGCTCTACGAACTTTAGGGACCATTCTATGGTATCGTCCGGGAACTTTCGGCCGTTAGAAATTAGTCGACGTCAAAGCCCTCATCATGTGCATCATACTTGCTTTATCGTAGCTTTGATTGTCCTATTTCTACTTTTTTTTCTCATAATATTTGCGATGCAGGTGAATAAAAAAACTTAGTAAAATAATTTATTCAGTTTACTAACACTTGAACTCTATTTTTTATTTTTCCCCAGGACCTATCTTGCTTGTTCAAATGACAGTGCCTACGTTACTTTCACTTGATACTTTTGGGGGAAGAAGTTTTGAGAACCAAGCTGCACGAGGGGATACGTTGAAATCCGGTTTCATTCCCGATATTACGGCCAAGATTGGCATAGAGGAAGTGGTGATACAAAAAGGAGAGATTGCGTCATTAGAATATTTTTTATGAGCAAACGGATCCCGACTTCCAAGGTTGATGCTTTCAAAATCACGTATCAAGCTACTTAGATTTTATCTTTTCACCCCATGTAACGATGCTCCTAGCCTTTTTTTATGCTAGCCATTTTTTTGATAAATATAGATGGTTAATCAACTTACAAATGGTTGTATCCCTTTTGATGAAAAAAAAATCAATGACAAAGTTCGTAAATTATTCAATGAGCTTTTTCTCTCTTTACTTTACACGTCCAAAAAGAAACAAACGTCGAACGACCATCACCTACAAATGTATAACCTTCCCCCAAATAAACCATATACAGAGCCCACACAAAAAAAAAAAAAAAAAACTAACCCTTGAAATGAAAACACACTAAAAAAAAATAATAGACCAAATGATGATAAACGCGGGGATGACTGTTTCTTCTCGGTCTCAGCTGCGCGCTCTTTTATTTTGGCCAATATGGACGCAATTTGCTCGGAATTCCCACTCGGCTAAAACACGAAAGACGTTGATAACGGGTTGAAGTCTGTCCACACCAAATTTCAGAATTTTCTGGGTGGCCCATCTCTCACAAACAATTCAGAACGCAAGGATAGTTGTTTCTTCTCGGTCTCAGCTGCACGCTCTTTTGTTTTGGCCAATATGGACGCAATTTTCTCAGAATTCCCACTCGGCTAAAACACGAAAGACGTTGATAACAGGTTGGAGTTTGCCCACACGAAATTTCATATTTTTTTGGGTGGCACATCTCTCACGAACGGTGAAGGCGCAAGGATAACTGAAAATACACAGTTTCGTCAAGAAACGCGATTTGTTGCCTCTCCTCGCACCATATCTGTTCCTTAGCCTCTAACATGATTTTGAAGCCATCATCAAGGCCCATCCTTCACCAAAAGATAGGTCTTAGCCCCTCATAGCTCCAAATCCCTGGCATAACTTTCATCGCTCTACTCCTCAAGCTAAAAGGCCTCGCTCCTCAATTGATGATATGCAAAACACATCAAAAAAAAAAGAAGGGGATTTTCTGAGCATGATGACATTAGCTACTTGCGTCATTTTGCTTCAAGGTTTTACGTTGGTAGTATCCAAGATCATGTTACGTCTTCCTTCGTATCTCCGCCAAAGACACCTATCCAAGATGTGCTCGTCTCTCACCCTAAAAGTATCAAGTGAAAGAATGGCCGAAAGATTGAATAAGCAGCGTGGAGACCTCGGGATTGCATGTCATACACATATTATCGCTTATACTTACCACTATTTCTCTTCACTTGCTTTTTTCAGGTTGACAATAGCTCCTCGAAAGCGAACTACTCCGCCTAGGCTCCCCAAAACTAGACTTCAAGCGCAAAAAATGGTCGAACAAGTTAAGGCAGAAGAAGCATTGGCTACTAGAATAACAGAACTAGAGAATAAGTTAGGATTACTACAGAGAGGGTCGCTCAGGCCGAAAAAGAATGGGATGAAGCAACCACTGAGTTCCCACCTGGTTTTGACCCTAATCAAATGATGGGACCTTCCTCATCCGTCATCGCCGGATCTTCAGTTCCCCAATCATTCCCTAGTCCTGGGGGTCAATGAAAATGGATTGATCCCATCTTCGTACCCACCACCACGAACCCTATAGCCAACACGGGTGAAGGAGTTGATGCACCTCTGCAGCATTCTTTGGTTAACCTCACTTTGGACCCTGGTCAAAATCTGATTCATCAGGAATCCCAGGGATTTCTCCCACCTCAGGGTCACTCTACTCAAATCGTGATTCCCGATCCTACAGGAATTCGGCCTCCTTTTGTCAACCCGACACAACCACCATTTACGTCAAAACTCCTACTACCCCTTTGTCCTAACGTTGTCATCATAGAGACACCAAATATGGATAGATTGAGCCTACTAGAGGAAAGGCTCAGAGCTATTGAAGGAACAGACCCCTTTGACCCCACAGGTCCAGCCGACATGTGCATGGTCCCATGGATCATAATGCCTCTGAAATACAATATTCTGGATTTCGATAAGTACACTAGGATCGAGTGCCCAAAAACTCACCTCAAGGCCTATTGCAACAAAATGGCCGATATGATACACAATGAGCCTTTGTTGATCCATCTATTCAGGGAGAGCCTAACCAAGAATGCATTGACTTGGTACATGAGTCTGGATAAGATCAAAATCAGGACTTGGAGAGATTTGTCTGACGCCTTCTTTAAACAGTACAAGTACAATATGGAGGTGGCGCCAGACCGTTCTGATCTCCAAAATCTTGAGAAAAAAATGGAAGAATTGGTGAAAACTTATGCTTAGAGGTGGAGAGAACTAACTTCCAGGATGTCTCCTCCTTTGAATGACAAAGAGCTCTTGTCAATTTTTGTGGACACCTTCAAAACTCCTTACTACACCTATCTTATCTCCAATCCATCGAGTAGCTTTTCTGACATGGTTCTAGTGGCCGAGAGGGTAGAACATGGAATTAAGTCTGGGAGGATCGTTGTTTCCGCACCAGAAGTAACACCTAAGAAAGAACCCATCATGAAGAAAGATGTCAACTTTGCCTCTCACCAGCCTAGCTACAAGCCACCTTTCGTGCCACCTTCTTAATACCCTGCACCATTTCCACAGCCTCCATATAACCCACCAAACAACCAAAATAACCCAAATAGTCATGGGAATTGGGAGCCACTACTACCTCTTCCAATTCCCTTGACGGAGATTTACAAACATCTCTTAGCAGCTGGGCAAATTGTACCGATCCTGACCCAACCTCTACAACCTCCCTACCCAAAGTGGTACGATCCTAATGCTAGATGCGAGTATCATGCCGGAGCCCAGGGCCACATGCTAGAAAAATCTTTACCTTTAACAGAAAAGTTAATCACTTGCTTAAGATCGGATGCATCTCTTTCAAAGGGTTAGCCGAAGGACCCTACACGACCACCAACTCTTGAATGATCGCTCTCCTGACCTGCGGTGGACCCATTCTATTTAATCGTTCGGTAGCGATACCCATGATATCTTTGTAAAATAGTCGAGCCTACAACTATAAACAAGGGCACTTCGTGGGAGGCAACCCACGTGTTCTTTTCAATATTTCTATTTTTTGTTAATTTTGAAATCAACATCTCGGGATACCTTTTCCTTGTGAATTTACTATTTAATTCCCTCTTCATTTCAAGTACAACGAGACTTGTAAACTTAGGGGCAAGCGAGTGAAGTGACAACCAAAATAAGGTATTGAGAAATGTTTAAACTCGTTTTTCAAGGAAGTTGTCCTTTACATTTTTGCAATTTCCCCTTTTCAATTTCCCTTTCCGCAATTTATGTTTTCGCAATTTACATTTCCATAATTTTAAAATTCCTACGATTTACATTGTTACCAATGTGTGTGCGTGATGTTTGCTAAAATCCTTAGCTTTTGTCGAAAAATACATGTATTGCTTGGGCTTAAAAATCCTACGTTTTTAAAAATCCTACGATCAAACATGTTCATCATTTTATCACTTCACGAATAACTTGTGCGTTCATCAGAAATTATATAAACATACATGATCTTGTTTGTTTACTCTTATATCCATGATATTTTTAAGCGTAAGCAGTCACAAACGTATCCCTGCGAGAATTTTGGGCCTTCATGCCTTGTTTCTTTCATGAGTGTAAATGCTAAACTAGGTGCTAGTTAGATTTGCATAATATCTAGGGTATATACACCATCAGACATGGGATAACAGTAAAATGACATTGGACTTTGCTCTTTCTTCCCCATTTAATTTATTTTCCCAACCAAACACACACCATTCTACATTTTTTTACCACTTCAAAGCCTTCTTCTAAACTCCTCACAAATGAGTAAGTGCTCGACTGAGGTGGCCGACCAAAGCGCCAGAAGCATGTTAAGTCCATCTCAGCGGATCGGCAGGACGAAAAGGAAAGCCTCAAAGGTTGACAGTCCACACTAATACACAGAGAAGCGGCAAAAAAAATTGAAGGACCGTCGCCCAAAATAATCAAAACAGAGGAAATTGCGCTTGCTTCGCTTGCTGTTAAAAAAAAAGAACACAAGTCAATAAAAGTCGAAGCAAGTATGAAAAAAAATGAAAAAAAAATACAGAATCAATCGAGGATGACCATGGGAAAGAGCGTTCCCAATAAAAGATGAAGATTTTGTGTACTTTGCTCTCACCGCAATCAAATCGTCGAAACATCGTTCACCACAATTTGTCCTCATCACAATCAGTCGTCGAGCACAAACTCGTTAAAACTTTTCCCTGAAAAAAAAAACAACACAACAAACTTTTCTTTTTCCGCAAAATCTCTCATTTCCTACCTCTTGATTATTAGAATGCCCATGCATGTGCATCTTTCACTCGGATTGGCATTGCAAATTTGATGTTTGTGCTATATTTATTGCATTTTTAGGAGTGTAAACACATAGCCTTATTTTCTGAGCGTGAGCGCAAACACTAATATCCGGTGAGGACTGCTTACGGCTACATATCATGGGAAAGTCTTGTTCTTGAGGTCATTATTTCCTGAACAAGACGCGGACGTTATCTAGACTTGAATCAATCATGTTTTTATAACGAAAAAATTGAACGAACATCCTTCCAAAAAAAGATGCTTAAATTTATTTTAAAAAGGAAAAAAACACACACAAAGAGGTCATTTTCATCCCAACAAAAAGGCTTGGGGGCAAGCCAAAAAAAAATTTAATGTAGGAATACGCGATGTATCTTACATAGGCCATTTGCTTTTTCTCTTTTTCCATCTGTTGCTGCTTCGCATTTGTTTCCTTCCTATTTGCAGAATACAGATACGCTTTGATGAAACCACTCCTCAATCATGGGTCTTCGATAAGAAATCGTTGTAATGCCCTCGTCATGGATTTTTGTCAAAATCCAATCAACATTCAAATTGGTCTTCGATGACAACATCGTTTTAAAGCCCTCACCATTGGGTCTTCGATGACAACATCATTGTAATGCCCTCGTCTTGGATTTTCGTCAAAATCCAATCAACATCGAATGGGGAACGTTACCACTCCTCAACCATGGGTCTTCGATGACAACATCATTATAATGCCCTTGTCTTGGATTTTCGTCAAAATCCAATCAACATTCGAATGGAGTACGTTACCACTCCCCAATTAATTTCGTACGGCGGTCCATTTCCCCCACCATTACGTCAACGTCCGAATTTTACGGTATCCCCGCTCGGATCTCTTCTCTTCGTCAACGTCCCAATTTTGCGATATCCCCGCTCGAATCACATCTCTTCATCAACGTCCGAATTTTGCGGTATCCTCGCTCGGATCACATCTCTTCGTCAACGTCTGAATTTTGCGGTATCCCCGCTCGGATCACATCTCCACGCGACATTCGAATTTTGCGGTATCCCCGCTCGAATCACATCTCTTCATCAACGTCCGAATTTTGTGGTATCCCCGCTCGGATCACATCTCTTCGTCAACGTCTGAATTTTGCGGTATCCCCGCTCGGATCTCATCTCTTCGTCAACGTCGGAATTTTGCGATATCCTCGCTCAGATCACATCTCTTCATCAACGTCCAAATTTTGCGGTATCCCTGCTCGAATCACATATCTTCGTCAACGTCTGAATTTTGCGGTATCCCCGCTCGGATCACATCTCTTCGTCAACGTCCAAATTTTGCGGTATCCCCGCTCGGATTTTGTCTCTTCATCAACGTCCGAAGTTTGCGGTATCCCCGCTTGGATCGTCTCTTCATCAACGTCCGAAGTTTGCGGTATCCCCGCTCGGATCTTGTCTCTTCATCAAAGTCCGAAGCTTGCGGTATCCCCGCTCGGATCTTGTCTCTTCATCAAAGTTTGAAGTTTGCAGTATCCCCGCTCGGATCTTGTCTCTTCATCAAAGTCTGAAGTTTGCAGTATCCCCGCTCGGATCTTGTCTCTTCATCAAATGTCCGAAGTTTGCGGTATCCCCGCTCGGATCTTATCTCTTCATCAACATCCAAATTTTACAGTATCCCCGCTCGGATCTCTTCTCTTCGTCAACATCCAAATTTTGCGGTATCCCCGCTCAGATCTTATCTCGTCATCATCCGAATTTTGCGGTATCCCCGCTCGGATCTCATTTTTCACATCAACGTCCGAAGAGCGATAGCCCCGCACGGACACACATTCACACCAATGCGGTGGCTTTCAACCACTCTCCATTTCAGTTCACACAAGAAGACCATCCTTCTCAATATCCAAGAAGACCATCTTCTTCACTATCAAATACATTTCCCTCAATATCCAACCAAAGGTACGTTACTTTGAACCAAAGGTACGTTCCAACTCGCATTTACATTTCTGTCAATCGTATGGACTACGAGTGCTACCCTCGCCCTGCGTGTTTTCCATTTCTGCATAATTATTACTCCTCCTTTAGCAACTATATCTTTCAATTCATATCTATCTAAATACTCCTCCTTAAGCGACTATGTTTTCACATAATTCTACATTTCTGCATAAATTATTACTCCTCCTTGAGCGACTATTTTACATTTCTTGCATGATTCCACATCTTAACCGGTTATGATGTATTCAAAACATGGTAAATACTTGGGGCAACCGTCTTTACTGCTAATCAAAAATCCCAGTTACACTGCAATTTTTATCAGACAGTAAAGAGGGGGCAACTGTTGCTACCCTAATTTTGACTTATGTCACAACTCTTTTTGTATTTTATTGCTTGTCGCGTTTAAAAGCCCGTTTAATATTTTAGTAATTTCTTTGATCGTGGGGCATTTGTTTAATATTCCGCGTCATTTCGAGTCTTTTTAGTTTTTCGTATTTTTCAACTGTTTTTCGCTCGAACTTCTATCGGTCCGGAGTAAGTTCCCTCGGACCATCGATCGAGCACGTTATTTCTTTAGTTGATAATTACCTACTATTTTTCTCTTTCACATCATCTCGTTTGGTTTCGTTCAATTTTTGTCGTAAAGACTTTTATTTTGCGTCCGAACTTTTGACATTTTCAAACGAGAAAATAAATGCGTTAAATCAAACTTTCTAATTATTCGTTGTATAGTATTTTTTCGTATTATTTTTCTGCACCTTTTAGTCCTTTCAGTTCGAATTTATTTTCAGTTCAAGCGAGTTCGTAGCTCGAACCGAAAATGTCTCGTTCAATGCAAAAACTCAAGTTTTGCACATGCCCGTCGCTTCCTATCCCATCGACGGAAGCTTCCATTTCTTCCCAACCACAAAACACAAAACTTGCTCACCACTCCGGACTGCCCAACCCACTCGTCGTTGAAGCCCGCGCCCACGCGCACGCCCACGCGCACGCCCACGCGCACGCGTTTCACTACATACCTTGCGGTTGTCTTGCCTATAAATAGCCTTGCTCTTCACACTTAAAAGAGGACGAGTTGACGCACTCATTCTCTCCTTAAAAAACAGTAAGCAAGGCCCAATTTATTTGCGATGATTTAATTATTTTGTGTTCATTTCACTGCGCACCGTCTTTCTTTGATTTTTCTTGCTTTCGTTCGTCAATTATTCGCTTGTTTTAATTCCATAAATCTCCACTCAGTATATGGTTAAATCATATGCTTTCAACTTGATCATTGGCTCGCTATTTTGTACGAATTAAATTGCTCGTTTCACGTGAAAATCGCATGCTTCCGTTCGTGTGATTTCCTAGCTTTTTGTCTACTGTTTTTGGGTGGTTTAATTGCTCTGGGCTTAAAGGAATTTTTTGGGCTGTTTGTGGGTGCAATCTGGCCATTTTGGTCGGACTGGTTCTTCCTTGGTCGTCGGCCATGGTGCCGGCGACGCAAGGAAGAAGAAGGAAAGAAAGGAGAAGGGTTGTTGCGCGGAAAGAAAAGAAAAGGTGATGGGCTTGATTTTATCCCAAGCCCATCCCGTTTAAATGAATGTTGGGCTTGATTTCATCCCAAGCTCAACTGCTGTTTTGGCAAGAGTGATGGGCCCGGCCCATTTCTTTTTTGTAAACTTTCATGTTTAATTTTCATATAATGCTTCACATGCAATAAATTGCCTTCGTGCTTAAATTTCATATGCAATTGCTCACATGCTTTGTATGCGATAATTTGTTTAGTTATTTTTTGTGTTAATTTTCGTATGAAATATTCACATGTTTTGTATGACTATTTATTTTATGCCATGTCTAATTACCGCAAAATTCTCGTATGCTTACGTGTTATAAATAATTTGTTTATTTACTTTCCATGTTTATTTAATTAATTTGCTTACTTGTTATAAATTAAACAAATATTTGTATGTGTTTTATTGTTTATTATTTTCGAACTATCGCTAATACTCTCACCTTGTAGGTAATCTTTAAGTCTTCACTCGCAAGTACGCCCTTCTAGCCTCTCTTATTTATTCAACATTTTTTCGCAAATATTATTCGTATGCCTACTATTTAGAAATGTTAAAAACTCATATCATAATCGTACGCATTATATTTAGAATTATTAGACATTAAAATCAACGCACATGAGTACGTGTTTAAATCACTTCTTTTTTTATGCCATGAAATTAATTGCTATGCATTGATACATGTGTATGGTGGCTTCGATCCCACACGGTTTATTTGCATTCATTAAATTGGTATTTTGCTAGTTTTATCCATGATAGATCACGTAGTAAATAATTAATCATGCATGGCCCGATGATAATAACGGATCGCTCACTTTAGTAAAAAACAGTAACCATTCCGTTGAAGAAATACTTGTCCCGAAGTTGACCCGACTTGTCCTGAAGTTGTCCCGACCCTAAGAATACTAAAGTGACGTTTCCTATGAGGGCTAACTTATGTGTTTTTTATTGTCCCTTTTAAACACCTTTCTACCGGTAACCTTTTTTAAGGATGTGACTCGGGTGCCTAACACCTTCCCGAGTCCATAATACGACCTCGAACCTTCATTTTTTAGTTTAGACCCTCGTGCCTTAGTTTTTATTTTTATGCCATGACGATTAGGTTCCCTAAACCTAAAAAATAAATAGGGTGGCGACTTCATTGCATTATGCGAGGCATCCATTTATGCTCCGCATCAGTCCCGAACCGTTTCACCGTAAAAACCGAAAAGGGGGTGCGACACTTGATAAGGTTTCTTCCATTTTTGGTTATACAAGGAAATAAATGATTATATCTAGTAATATTGTATTTATCCTTTTGAATAAATTTATTTATTGGATGAAGAAAAAAAGAAAAAAAATTATTTATAGAGAATTGTTTGTTTTTATTAGTGTCAATTATGTAATTTTATCTTTGTTAAAAATATTGGGTTTATTATTAACATAAATAAAATGGGCAATGCAAGGATTTATTTGCTAAATTAGTGAAAATTCATATTCCCAATGTTTTCAAAATTTATTTCAAAAATCTACAATATTTTTTCTTCCAAATAGGCATAAAAATACTTTTAAAATGGGTAAAAGCTAAAATAAAACCCCTAAATTTTAATATTTTAATTAATCACTCTCCTGGATTATTCTTTTTTTCTTTTTTTTTGTTCCTCCCATAAACAAATTATTCAAAAGGATAAATATAAATGTGTATCGATAGAAATTAATTAAAAATCATATTTTTATTTTTATTTTTCAAATTATGTGAAGAATTTGCGGTAATAAAATTAATTTACGTTTAAGCTAGTAAAGTAAGTGATGAAATTATGATGGTGAAAATTTTATTTATGGGAATAACTTGGTGGATTAATTATGATAAAAAGGGGATAAAGCTAAAAAAAAAAATTCTAAATTTTAATGTGATTATTTTTTTGTTTAGTGACCCCCTAAATTTATTTATTCTTGTTTAATTACCACTTACAGTTAAAAAAGTTGTCACGTTTTCACTAACATGACAATTATTTTTAACGGAGTTTATGACACGTCGGATATTTTTAATGGTATATATAGGGGTAATTAAATAAGAATAAATAAATATAGGGGGTCATTATAAAAAAATAGTTCAGGGGTAATTAATTAAAATATTAAAATTTAGGATTATTTTTTAGTTTTATTCTTGTAAAAAACCAACGAAAATAAAAAAAGAAACAGGCCAACAACTAAGACATGTATATAAAGAAAGACTTGACTCACGTCATCTTTTCCAATTCATATTTAGTCAATCGAAGAAAATACATTGAAAACAAAAAAATATATACATAGATAAGAATAAAACGTCACATTATTACGACAGAAAGAAGTATATATTTGTAGTATATCTTTAAAGGTAAGGCAAATTAAGAACCAAAAATATATAGGGAGGTTTTATTTTCACACCCAATTAGCTTATTTCCACACCAAAATAGTTAAAAAGAAGTTATCTTATTATACTCTCATATTTTCTCAATTTCTCTTATCAAATTCTCTTGATATGATAACTTTTGTATCTATTACAATTTATTTTTGGGATCAGCTACTTTTATTTTTTTTCTTTTCCTTTTTAAACAATTATTTAAGAAAAAGTCTATTTGATATCTAATTTTTTTTTCCAATATAAAATTTACCCCTAATTTTTTATCCTTAATAACTTGACACCTAACTTTTATTCCGTTACATATTAATTGGTGATAAAGTACCAGTAGAGACTCAGTTTCGAAGGAATACACCCCACGGTCCCAAATGTTCGTCATTTTATTTTAATCAGTTCTAAACATTTTTTTCTATTTTTATTGGTGCCAAACGTTTTCTCTGTTAGTTCAATATAGTCCCAACTATAAAAAAAAAATTAACAGAGACAAACTCAGTTAGATTTTATTATTTTAATAATTTTCTGATAATCGGGTTCCATACGTCAAAAATTATTTTTAAAAAATATATAGGAATTAAGAAAAATATAATAATATAGGAAACAATTAATAAAATAGTAAACATATTTTAAAAAATTTAATAAAATAGGAAAATTATTTTAAAAAATATTATAAATTAAGAAAACTCTAATAAAATAGGAAACATATTTTAAAAAAATATCAGAAATTAAAACAAAACTTATAAAATAAGAAAAATATTTTAAAAAATAGGAAAAATATTTTTAAAATTAGAAAAATATGAAGAATATGCAGTAGTGAAGAACAGAGTTTGTGTATTTCATTCTTCCAAGAACATGCAATAGGATAAAAAATAAAAATAGAATTTGTATGATAAATTGAGATGTTTGAGAAATTAAGAGAGGATTTAGAAAAACATAAAATTATGTTGAGAAACTGAAATCTAGTGGGTCCTACATATTTTATTCTTGGAAATATATTTTAAAAAAATATAGAAAATTATTATATTTTTCCTATTTTATTAGATTTTTCTTAATTTGCTATATTTTAAAAATATTTTCTTATTTTATTAGATTTTTTAAAATATTTTTTCTATTTTATTAGATTTTTCTTAATTCCTATGTTTTTTTAAAATATTTTCTGACGTGTGGGACCCGATTGTCAGAAAAAATTATTAAAATAATAAAATCTAATAAAGTTTGTCTCCGTTAACATTTTTTTACAATTTGGACTATATTAAACTAACGGATAAAACGTTTGGGACCAATAAAAATAGGAAAAAATTTGAGAGTAATTAAAATAAAATGACGAACATTTGGGTCGGTGGGGTGTATTAATTCTTCAAAACTAAGTCTCTGCTGGTACTTTATCACCAACGTATAACAGAATAAAGGTTGGATGTCAAGTTATCAAGAATAAAAAATTAAGGGTAAATTTTATATTGGAAAAAAATTTAGATATCAAATAGACTTTTTCACAAATAATTGTTTAAAAAGGAAAAGAAAAAAAATAAATGTAGCTTATCCCAAAAATAAATTATAACAGATACAGAAGTTATCATGTCAAAAGAATTTAATAAGAGAAATTGAGAAGATATAAGAATATAATAATAAGATAATTTTCTTTTAACAACTTTGGTGTGAAAATAAGCTAAAAAATCTAAATATTTATTTTACATTTTTTTTAATTTACAAAATTTGACTGTTTTCTTTGTGTTAAAGGTAAGCTTTCTAGAAACGGATTGAGAGATTGAATAAGAAAGGTAAAACACTACAAAAAAATTGGTCCATTCCGTTAGCAATTTTTGACGGATTTCAGACGAAAATATCCAGTCGAAAAACAGGTTGTCGAAGCCCTTCCTTTTCAACTAAAAATATTGACGAAATGAGTTTTCGAGGGCGATAAAATGGAGTTGACGTCGAAAATAAACTCCATTAAAATTATATAAGATGCCGAACATATTTTTCGATGGAGCTTTCCCTCGAAAATATTCAATATTTCTGACACAGTTTTCCATCACAAATATTATTTTTTACGGAGTTTTACATCAGAAATTTATTGAATTTTTTTTTCCAAAAAGTATTAATAATTTAGGAATGGACCCGCCATCACAGCCCACCACGCATCATCAGAACAGCAGAGCTCGGCCTAGCCCACCACACGTCTCATAGCAGTAGGAGTCTTGCCCAGTGTTTTAAAAACCGACCCGGTTGACCTATTGAACCGGATTGAACCGGGTTCAATCGGGGTTCGACCGAGTTTCGACCGAATTGACCCGTTAGTACAGTGTGAATTGTGCACTCAGCGAACCGTTCGAGCTTAGATGATTGAACCGGATAAAACCGGATTGAACCGGTGTTTATAATGGGCCGATCCATGCCTATAATGGGCCGGCCCATCAAATTTTCTATATTGAAAAAAATTAAAAAATTAAAAAATCCAAAACGGCGTCGTTTTGGTTTGACATTGACTCTACCGGGTCGATAGCGGGTCGACTGAGTTACCAGTTTTATAAAAACCGGCCGGGTCGATCAGTTTTTTCTGGTTCGATTACAGGTCCGGTCCAAAAGCTGAACCAACCTGAAATCCTCTTTGGGTCACCGGTTTATCGGTCCGACCGTCAGGTCGGGTCGGTTTTTAAAACACTGTTCTTGCCTCTTCGCACTCCTTCGGATTGAAACCTGGTACAGGCAGGATCTCGTGCGCGCGCATGACCAACTCCGCTACAACACAACTTTGATCCTTCTTTTTGTTTTTACTTAATATAATCTCTGTTCTTTTTATTTCTCATTAATTTTTTTGGGACACTATCATTTGAAGTAACAATTAATTACATTTTTTATATGTTCATATAAATATAAATAATTAAATATAAGTTAACAAAAAGTAATTTTTAAATAATTTACTTTTTTACTAAAAAAAATTAGATAATTATATTTGTAAAGAGAGTAAGTAGAATATTCTGTTCTGACACTAATATAATAAATAGTAAATTTTTATAATTAAAAGCATCCAAATTAATTTAATTAATGTGACTAAGCATTTTTTTTGTTAAATATAAATAAATTATATTTTATTATCAAATTTCAGACTTCACATACTCTATATATTTACTCTATACTCTAAACTCTGAACCCGAACTCATAACCCCTTGTACTTGAAACACAAATCATCTATTGATAATTATATGCATACTTATTGAATTTATTTATAATTATAAAATTACACACTATGACCTTATTAATTTTAACTCTCAAATTTCATCTACTAAACCTTAAGCTCCATAATTTAGACCTCAAACCACGACCCGAACTTAAAACATTAATCCAAAATCCCATATCTGAACCTATAAATTACACATGAATAACATTTTTAAGACAAAAAATGAGAAATTGACAAAAAAGTAAATAATAGTAACGACATAAAAAACGTGACATTTGGTGAAAATAGTAAAACATTGAGTGGAAAATAATATATTTTGTCAAAAACAATTGGCCAGATCATCTTCAACAATCCTTAAGGGCTTAGAGCTCGAAAAATGGGATTCGTGAAAAAAATTCACTTCAATCACACACCTGAACATAAAATTATCACTGGTCAAAGTTTGCAAAGAAAACCATTCACATCAGTGACTGAGTTTTATGAATATTAGTTAATTAATTAATCTGTGTGTTAACTAACTTAATTAGTATAAATTAAATTTTAGTATAAGTCATCAAATTAGTTAATTTAATATTAAATATTTCATATTAAGAAATATTTTTAATTCTAATTAAATGATGATTATGGTAACTGCGTAATAAAATTACTATATTATAATTGAAATATATTAACATTAAATTTTAGTATAAGAATTTAAATTTTGGCTAGAAATTATTAATACATTAAATTGTATAAAAAATCAAATTAGTTAAACTAATTTAACATATTTATAATTAATAAATATTCTTAATTTGGATTATATATTACCTAACAATACAATAATTCTAATTATTTTTGGGGTATGAATATTATTAGTTAAGTAATACCAACATGTTAATTTATATATTAAATAATTTAAATTTCTAATATATAAATTGAATAACATTTTATTATATTAATATTATACAAAATAGTAATTCAAATATTAATTTATCTAATAACAACGGAATTGAATTTTGTCGCTAAAGGGACTTTTAGGATAGAATTTCCATCGCTAAAGGGACCTTCTGTCAAAAGCTTTCGTGACGAAATTACCGTCGCAAAGAGTACACGCGTTTTTTATAGAACCTATTCCGTCGAAAGAATTTGCGATGACCTTTTTCATCGCTAAAATGTTTTTGCTTTAAAAAAATCTATTTTAATTTTTTGTAGGAAATTCAGTAGAAAAGTATTAAAATTTGGACCGAAAATTTTCTGTTATTAAATGATAGTTTTTTTGTAGTGAAATTAATAATATTAAATATTTTTATAATTAGTTTTAAAATTATTTTTTTCTAAAAAATGTTACTTTTTATATGCAATTGTTAATGTTGAAGTTGATTGCTAAAAAAAAAAAGAACCAACATTTTGACATTTCATAAACATATTGACGCGGATGTGTAACCAAAAAAAAATAGAAATTTAAGGATAATTAATAGTATGAACTTTAGAAGTTCGAAATAAATAAAAAAATGAGGAAAACAATTTAAAATTTAAAACTTCAATCCCAAATTTAGTTTCCTTTTCTATTTTTAGAGCTTTATGTAATTTTTTGATATATATATTTTTTTTTTTGGATTTTCTCATTTTTATTGAGGAATTTTTGAAACAAAACAATTATGCCTACGTTTTCAAAATATGAAAAGTTGACGCGGACAATTGTGAATTTATTTTATTATCGAGTTATGTTTCTAAAATTGTAATGGATTTAACTTAAATTTAAATATTTAATGTTTAACTTTTATTTAAATGAGTTTACAGTTTTTCTTACCCCACTAAGAAAGAATCTTAGCTTCATCGGGCCTTTTTCTCTTGTCCAGATTATCTTAAAATGAATTGGTTGATTAGGAAAATGGGAATATAAGAAGAATGACATGAATTTATTAGTAGTTATTTCATATTAAATATTAGTTTCTGCTATTTATTTACCAATTTTATTTTATGAACTGATGTTTTTTTTAGGTAATTTAGTGAACTACTTTTGCTAGGTTTTGTTTGGCTTATAACAGTAGGTTGAATGAACTGTTATTTTGATGCTTGCAAATTTGTTTCTTTTTTCCAATTAATCTTGGTTGAACAAGAGCAACTAAAATCTCTTTTGAAGAGTAATTGGAAGCAGGTAAGAGTCGTTGCTGCAGTTGATGCTCATGCAAATTTGGCCACTTTTTAGATAGCGTTTGATTAACGGAATTAAAAAGGAAAGTAACTCAAGTATTTAAAATTTTAAACTTTATAGCGTTTGGTTGACATAAGGAAAATTACTCTACTTTCCTCCGAAATGGAGGAAAATGATTCCCCAGCTAGAGAGTGAGGAAAATAATTCATGAGTCGAGGGAAAATTATGTTTTTTTAAATGACATATTCGTCCATTTTATTTAGGGTTGTCAAAATGGGCTCGACCCGTACCCGACCCGCTTTTGGCGGGTAAGGGTCACTGATTTTGACCCTCTAGTTTAACGGGTTGGTATGGGTTGACCCGTTTTTCACTGTTTTTTTTTTAACAAAGGAAACTCAGATTCAAACCGGGTAATACCTAGTCAAACGAGTATGAACATGGGTGGGTTTGATCCATTTATGAAGTAAGTCATGAGTTGTGTGTATAATAATAATTAATAATATGACCTAGTGTTATCAGAATCGGATCGAACTATAACGAATTACCAATTCAACTAGTGATCTATAGATGTATAAAGTTCAGTCCCCATAATATTAGTGATCTATAGATGTATAAAGTTCAGTCCCCATAATATTCAATTTAAAAAAAAATACTTATAAAAAATTATAGAAAATTTATAATAAAACAATTAAAATATAGGAACAATATAAAAAAATGTAAGAAAATTTAGAAAATTATACGAAATTCGAAAAGATTTAACTAATTTAAATAAATCATAAAAATCATAATAAAAATAAATAAAGAAAAAATATTTTAAAAATATTAAAAATATTAAAAATCAACCAAATATAAAATAAAAAAATATAACAAAGTAAAAAAAATTTAAAAAAACCAGAAAATAATAAAAACATTAAAAATCCATATTTTTGGATTTTTTTTTAATTTTCTGAATTTTTTATTTAATTCATCTTTTTATATTTTTTAATTTTTTTATACAATGTCAAAACGACGTCGTGTTGGTTAATTAAAACGACGTTGTTTTGATTAAGAGGATCAATTGGGTCAGGTACGGGTCGACCCGTCTAATTGACGGGTCGGATCGAGTTGACCTATTTGTTAAAAGGGTCACTAATAGCTATTAAATGGGTCGGATCGACCCGTTTTGACAACTCTAATTTTATTATACTACGTACATTAATCTATATTTTTTTTAAAAATGAGTTTACACTCAACCTTTTCTCATTATCATCTTAATGTATTTTGGGGTGAGACCCCAAAGCATAATTGTGAAGCATAATTGGTTTTAAATAGAAAATAATCTTTAAAATCATTTAGAAACAATTTTGTTCCTTCATTGCACTTTTTATAGTTTCATACAGTCCGATTTATAGATTTTTTCTTCTTTTGGACTATTTTTTAATATAGGCCCTCTTAAAACACAAATTTAATATATATAGTTACATCCACAAATAAAAATGTGACCACATAAAAAATATATGAGTAATGAGTTTAAAGTAGCGGTACGTAAGCTAAATACCAATTTATAAAAAATAAGTATTTAATAAAAATCCAATAATATAAAAATAGATTATGTACAGTTTACACATTAAAAAATAAAATGATCGTTATAATTATTTGAAATTATTCTTCAAAAGTTTTAAAAAAATACCTAACCCAATAAAAAAATTACAAATTAAAATTAAAACTTGTAATCATACACGATGGTTTACGGCCAAGTTTGCGCTTTCTTACAAAATAAAACCGGAGTGGACCTTTTCAATTCGTCCAATCTCGATTCTTTCAAATTAAAAAGTAGGAAGCAAATCGCTCGGTCCAATTTCGGCCCATTGGGATGCCATGGATGAGCCGGGCCCAGAGACACAAGAATTGCAAAAGCGAATGAGGGAATAGAGAGACGTTGGCTGCAGACGCAAGAGAAGTATCTAGAATGTCAAGCCGGGAAACTCTACCGGTCAAGCAATAATTAAATAACACTTTAAAAAAAAAAAAACCACACTAACAGAAGGGTCTAGAATCCCTGAAAAACCTTTCTTCTTCCAATATAAAAGGCATAGTATAGAGGATGGAGAAAGCCTATACTATAGTCACTCCATTCTAGTCTTCTTCGGCTTAGGAAAACCCTAATTCTCGATTGCTTGATACATAAAGCTTTGTGCGACGAGTGAGTATGGCGGATACAGAGACGTTTGCATTCCAGGCGGAGATCAACCAGCTGTTGAGTCTCATCATCAACACCTTCTACAGCAACAAGGAGATCTTCCTTCGTGAGCTCATCAGCAATGCCTCCGATGTACATCTTCCTTTCAATGCCTACTACTAATTTCCGTTTTAATTAGTTTCTTATGGATCTGATGTTTAGATTAATTATCATGTATTTGCTCTTCTGGGTTTATTTTACCATCCACCATTGATAATAAATCGTCTGGTACATTTTTACTGCATCTAGGTTTGCTTATTTCTCTTGTGGTATGTATATTTTTGGTCGCTTATACTTTTAGGGATAGATAGACAGACATTCAAATTTGGAAAATAGTTCTGCTTGAATGGAATTGCTTGTTTAGGTGTATATCAGACTGAGTGTTGTTGCATGACTTGTTCATGTCCTATGAACGTTTAGCTATGAGGGTTTTGTGTATGTGCAAATGCTGATTCATCCATCCATTGCTGTAAACTGATCCATTTAATCTGTTTGACTCTTAAACCGTCTGAGTTAGGGCTTATAGAGATTGAGGGCTAAAACCATGATTTTATTCATTCATGTTACTTATCTAGTTTGGGTTTGTTTATATCCAATTGCTGATGCATTTTATTGATTTGTGTAACTGCAGGCTTTGGACAAAATTCGTTTTGAGAGCTTGACTGACAAGAGCAAGCTTGATGGCCAGCCTGAACTTTTCATTCACATTATCCCTGACAAGGCCAACAACACCCTCACCATTATTGATAGTGGAATTGGCATGACCAAGGCTGGTGAGTGTTTGCCTTCCTTTTATTATCTTCATTGTTAAAGAATTCAGTTAGCTTTGTGTGAACTTGCAAAAGAACTTGGTATTGATATTATGCTTCTTGTGTCCCAGACTTGGTCAACAACCTTGGAACCATTGCTAGGTCTGGAACCAAAGAGTTTATGGAAGCTTTGGCTGCTGGCGCTGATGTTAGCATGATTGGACAGTTTGGAGTTGGGTTTTATTCTGCTTACTTGGTTGCAGAGAAGGTGATTGTCACCACCAAGCACAATGATGATGAGCAGTATGTGTGGGAGTCCCAGGCTGGAGGCTCTTTCACTGTTACTAGGGACACATCTGGTGAGGTTCTTGGCAGGGGGACAAAGATTGTCCTACACCTTAAGGAAGACCAACTGGAATACCTTGAGGAGCGTAGACTCAAGGACCTCATTAAGAAGCATTCTGAGTTCATCAGCTATCCAATTTCCCTCTGGATTGAGAAGACCACTGAGAAGGAAATTTCTGATGATGAAGATGAGGAGGACAAGAAGGATGAGGAAGGGAAAGTAGAGGATGTCGATGAGGAGAAGGAGAAGGAAGAGAAGAAAAAGAAGAAGATCAAGGAAGTGTCTCATGAGTGGTCTTTGGTGAACAAGCAGAAGCCTATCTGGATGAGGAAGCCGGAGGAGATCACCAAGGACGAGTATGCTGCTTTTTACAAGAGTCTTACAAATGACTGGGAGGAGCATCTGGCTGTAAAGCACTTCTCAGTTGAGGGTCAGCTTGAGTTCAAGGCTGTGCTCTTTGTCCCTAAGAGAGCACCCTTTGATCTCTTTGACACCAAGAAGAAGCAGAACAACATCAAGCTCTATGTCCGCCGTGTCTTCATCATGGACAACTGTGAGGAATTGATGCCAGAGTACTTGAGCTTTGTGAAGGGTATTGTGGATTCTGAGGATCTTCCCCTCAACATTTCCAGGGAGACTTTGCAGCAGAACAAGATTCTGAAGGTCATCCGCAAGAACCTGGTCAAGAAGTGTATTGAGCTTTTCTTTGAGATAGCTGAGAATAAGGAGGACTACAACAAGTTCTATGAAGCATTCTCAAAGAATTTGAAGCTTGGCATTCATGAGGATTCTACCAACAAGACCAAGCTTGCTGAGCTGCTCCGCTACCACTCGACCAAGAGTGGTGATGACCTGACCAGTCTGAAGGACTATGTGACAAGGATGAAGGAGGGGCAGAATGACATCTACTACATCACAGGAGAGAGCAAGAAGGCTGTTGAGAATTCTCCTTTCCTTGAGAAGCTGAAGAAGAAGGGGTATGAGGTCCTCTACATGGTTGATGCCATTGATGAGTATGCTGTTGGTCAGCTGAAGGAATTTGAGGGCAAGAAGCTTGTTTCTGCTACCAAGGAAGGACTGAAGCTTGATGAGAGTGAAGATGAGAAGAAAAAGAAGGAAGAACTGAAAGAGAAATTTGAGGGCTTGTGCAAGGTGATTAAGGATGTGCTGGGTGATAGGGTGGAGAAGGTTGTGGTGTCTGACCGTGTGGTTGATTCTCCCTGCTGTTTGGTGACTGGTGAGTATGGCTGGACTGCCAACATGGAGAGAATCATGAAGGCTCAAGCACTGAGGGATAACAGCATGGCTGGTTACATGTCAAGCAAGAAGACAATGGAGATCAACCCTGAGAACTCCATCATGGAAGAGCTCAGGAAGAGGGCTGATGCGGACAAGAATGACAAGTCGGTGAAGGACCTGGTCCTCCTGCTCTTTGAGACTTCTCTGCTGACTTCTGGCTTCAGCTTGGATGAGCCCAACACTTTCGGCAACCGCATCCACAGGATGTTGAAGTTGGGACTGAGCATTGATGAGGAGAGTGGTGAAGCTGACACTGACATGCCTCCGTTGGAGGAGGCTGATGATGCTGAGGGCAGCAAGATGGAGGAGGTCGATTAAGCACCTGCCAGCTGTCTCTCTACTGGCTGATAGTATTACTGTTCCTAATTGTTGTCTTGTGTTTTAGAGACCTTACTTTTTAGCTGGAAGGGGGTAATTTTGGTGATGGTTGAGTCGTTTTTAGTTAAATGCATTAATCAATGTGGTGATGAATTTCTGGATATATTCATATTCCATTCCATTTTGCTTGATTTGTACGAGGAACTCAGGTGCAATTTCTACCTTTGAAGCCAAAAGCAATTGATTAGTCATTACTAAAAAAACAACGACAAATTTAGCCAGCGAAATAAATTAAATAATTTTGTGAACTAATGTTTTCAGTGGATAATATTTAATATTATAAATTATTTTTTTATATAAAAATATTTTTTTCTGTACCAACAAATGCAGAAATATATTCATAATAAAATTTGTTAAATTAATATTAATAAAACTAATAAAGATAATTATGCTCAACCAAAGGAATATAAAAAATTATTATGTATTATGTCAAATGGCAAACTCAAACCATACTAAAATGAAGGGATCCGAAGCAGCCTATCTGCCATTTTTTTGTGATACTTTTTTCTTCAATTTCATTCTTTTAACATCACCATAGATCACATCCATAACCTACCTTATAGTTTCACGGTGCTGCCTGCTCATGTGAACAGTAAGCCGGACAGCTTCTAGGGCTAGTATAATTTTACCCCTATTTTTTTAATCGTTCTTCCTTATTTCTCACATACGAAAGGAGCAATCCAGTTAAGGATAATAGCACCAGAACATCTACCCAAGGAAAGGAACTTGTCATTTGTCAAGAGAGTGAGGATCGATACCACTTAATTTTAGGGGGTGTCGATAAATAATACTCGCTCATTGTTGCCTCCTCCAATCCGATTAACAGTAGATACACTTCAGATATATATACCAAGAGTTCCTGCCACTAGTGGATCAGCCGCATCTAAGAACTTCTTCAGGCAGGCAAGCCCTGAAAACAGCATAGTGATGGTTTAAGCTCTTCTCTCCTTGTAGTCTGTGAACACTGCCCAACGCACCTGTACTTGCATTCGGAAATGCATAAAATATACGCCTAATTCTTTGATGAACAAGCGCCATTGAACACCTGAAATGAAGTCGTCAAGTAATCAGATTTATAATTAGGACATCCGAACATTCCCATAGCAACTTCATTGAAACGAAGGTATCCCCTTAAAAGTGCAGCCAATTCATTTATCACCAAAACGAACTTACTAATAATGATGAAGTTATATATGTTCTCATTTTGTTTGACATTTTTGTTTAGTATTTCTTTTCATGCTTCGACAAGCTTGGAAAGTTTTCAGAAAATAAGGAGTAAAACGATAACAAGAGAACATGTAAAAACTAGGCTGACAAGGATTAAAGGAACATTAATTGGCGGCACACGCTTACATTGCACAAGGTTCCCAAACAAGGTAG
Source organism: Viola odorata (assembly GCA_963691705.1). Lineage (NCBI taxonomy): Eukaryota > Viridiplantae > Streptophyta > Magnoliopsida > Malpighiales > Violaceae > Viola > Viola odorata. The sequence goes on along the minus strand of OY829539.1, from coordinate 45,224,324 downwards.
ATATCATAACCGGTACATAGGTACGGTCTCGCAGGTGCAGAATGAGAAACTTCAGCATGCACATCCACTTCTCTCTCACTGTCAACCTGAAAATTTTCTAACTGGTCAGTAGTGAAAAAATACACGCAACTAGAAGCTATATAGCATCACTAAATATGTATTCTTCCTTCGAATCAGTTATATGATCAGCCTGCATATTTCAAGTACAGGACAAAACTCAAATAGAAGGGCATAAATATAGTTATCTGCCTACACAAGTTACTAATTACTAATTACAAGCATAAGTTAATATGGCACTAAATAAATAGGCAGAATTATCTCACATTTTCTTGGCTAGTCTTTTGTCTTTTTACTGAAGAACTCAAAGGAGAGCACTCATGTTCCTCTATAGTGGGAACCTCCCCACAGCGTCCAAAGCCTGGGAACATGCGTCTGTCCCTGTCAGCAGAAGATTCAATTGCAACAATAGCAGCATGCCTTAAAGGGTTCCAATAGCAAAAGCTTGTTGTATGCAATTGCTGCCACTGCCAAGGATTTAAACAAAAAGCGCCCGTGCATGATCTTTCTGGTTTATCATAGGAATCATTCATAAGTGCAGTGACATGGCTTGCTTCTTCATCATCGGTGCAAGTCTGCCATAAACCAATTTGATCACATCCATGAGCAATAATCTGTTGAACCAAAGGGTCCACAATGACTGCAGCATTGAGTATCTGCAAAATTGAGACGTGGGGTATGTTTAGTCAGAAAAACCTAAAAGCACCAAGTTAACAAAGAGCACTCCAAGTATGCATCAGTAAAACTCTACTTGGAATCATGGCGCAAATTCTAAGCAAGAAACACATTAGTGTACAGTAAAACTCTACTTGGAATCATGACACAAATACTAAGCAAAAATAGTGTAAAATTGAAAATTGATATTACATCAGAAAAAGATCAAAAGTCAGCCGCAATACTTTTGTATCATTATGTAGTAACATTACCTCAGAGTTAACAATGAAAGCAGATGATTACCAATTATAGAATATAAACTTATCATCGCAAGGAAAGTAGTTTATGATGTTAATGTGGCACGCAAGTTAAATGAACCAACCAAGCCTGACTCCAATTGAGCATCACAAGCTAGTACATACTCCGATCTTCTGCTATTCTAATATGCAAATGATGTTTATATAAGAAAATGGCATATGTAGTCGTACTAAACTATTCTCACTGCTGCGCAGATGAATTGATGTAACATAGCAAAAATGCATAGTTCCAGAGTAATTCAATAGAAAAGAAATAATTAGTTACCAAACTGTCACCAGATTTTGCCAAATCAACGGCCACTTTCATGAATTTGAAAACTGCCTGCGATTCCTCTTCACTGAATCCAGTGATACCAGCAATATTGCTGAAATGGAAGAACAACAGAAAGTAAAAGCAAGTCGTGCGCCAGGATATCATGTTATGAAATCTACATAAATTAACTCTGTAAGGATATACGAAAGGAAAAACTAAGAAAATTTGAATATGTAAATTAGCACAATAGCTTATATTTTAATATTCCACCCATGTCATCTGAACCACATTCCTTACAACTATTGCAATACCAGCTAGAAACAAACATGATAAATTAACAAAAAATTAATATACACCAGAATTAGCACTACTGCTTTACAAACAATCAGTCACAAAACAGGTAACATCATGGCTACTTGCAATATAGCCTACAAAGATCAACTTTTATGGCGAATATCTATCTAGAAGTGAAATTTATTTTCTAAACCCGTTTGTCTTGCACATAGTCAACTAAGTATAATTACAAATTAGGTCAATCTTGACGAATAAATACACACACTTGGTTCTACCTATCAGTAGTAATGCTTTATACTTTTAATCTAACAAAGTTTTACAGTATGTTTTCCTGTATGTTTAAAAACGAGAGTACCACCCACTCCATCCCAACATAAATAAAAGCAAAATGTTACTCAACATTTGATATTACTTCCCATTAGAGCAAATTGTTCAAATGATAATTAGAGACCAAGTCCAGACCAAAACAAGAAGGTTATACGGACACCTTAACCTTAGAGAGGAACTTACTAGGTAGGTGGATGATATGATGTTGGCCATAGCTTGCACTGTTCTTTCCACTCTTCCCTAGATGCTGCAGCATATTTGCAAACCTGAAACCAGTTAAGTTAATACACTGCCTTTAATACTCTAAGCTATGCACCACTCAACATAATAAATCCATTCAACTACATAGCACTAGTAGTAAAACTGGTGCCTTAAATGCTAAAGCTTTGTTTGGCATGCTTAATTATACTTACAATCATCAATAACGACTAACAAGTAACAACAACAACAACAAAAAGGATAATAACCCACTTTTCTGATAAAAGGACTCAACTGGTAGGAGTTGATAAGCTCTTGTATATCCTTTGGCAAGCTGTTAAACTGATACTCATCCTCAAAAGCTAAGCATAAAATAACTGATAGCTTCATTCTCCCTATCAGAAGATGGAAACATAGTTGTTACAGTAAGAATGCTTGAGATAGTAATAGTTCAGGGCCATGTCCATATTAGTTAGCCCACGTTATACAAACAATGAGAGCACACAGTAAGTATTCACCTTCCACATATTGTTTTTGTATGCGCTTCAAGTGGCGAAAATCTTCAAGTGGATGTAACAGATTTAAATGCCTACTCAACCAAAACCGAGAATGGACATGACATTAATATGGTTTATTTCTTTCAAAAGAAAAAATCCAAGGAAACCAACTAAAATCAACTAAATTAATAACCTTATGATAATGTTTGCCAACTTAGGCTCAATTGCTGAAACAAGCACACTCACTGCATATTTTATAACCAAAAAGAATACACATTAGATTGTTATTGATTAATAATAAGGAGAAGCAAAGTGAAATTTTGGAGAGCGGTTGGCCTCTAATAAACTCACCAGTGGGTTGTTGGTTGAGTGGGAATGGTGGCTTGTCGGGGATATGAAGGATTTGCCATGCGTCTGCGCTGGTGTTCATTGTCTTGGCCAAAGATTGCTCCTCATCCTTGTTCTGCATCTTTCCAAGTAGGTCTTGGAAAGAGAGGGAAAGACCAGGTGAGGTTTTTAGATCTCTAAACATGTTAAAGCATTAGCCATACCCAATTCTAATGGACGTGAACCAGACTGGGCCTAACTCACCACCCCAAGTTTAAACTGAGTCAATTGTAGATTTTCTGTAGAAAAAAGGAAATGACTCAATTGAAGTTAAATCTAGGTCAATTTTAATTATTTGTCTTTGTGCAGTTTGTGCTCAATTATAATGAAACAATCGTTTATGACTTAAGTGTAAAAAAATAACCTCTAACTCAGCAGCAACGTATTAATCACTACACAAATTGAAAAGCAGGCGTCATGACATAAACTTAGGCAAGAATAACTTATCAGGTCCTGACAATGCAGCAAAGCTGCAGTACTTTTCAGACTACAAGACTCCAATGTAAAAGTCCCAAATGACAACTACAGAGCAATGTAGTACCTAGACTATTCATTCACCAAAGAATGTTGCAGTCCACTAAGTAAAGAAGATTTAGCATTTCATTTCTAGCAACAAATGAAGCTGAGAATGGACTTGCAACTGAAAACATTGACTAAGTGTAACAAAAGTCATATCACATTTCCATACAAAAATCAGAAAAATGATACAGAAATACAGCACATGGTCTTTATTTGATGCTGAATGAACTACTCTACATGTGAGCCTTTCAGCCTTTATTTACTTCCTTGTACTTTATTATTTTTCACAAGGATGGTTCATAGAGCAGGTCAAGGGCCAAGTAAGATGACAAAGACTATGAAATGGATAAAACATATCTGAAACTATTATTTAATTCTGAGATGAAAGTACGTTCACTGATTTTGGATTCTCATCAGAATGTGGTTGACAAGATTATTTAATAAGTAATCACGGTGATTTTAAGTTCTTCAAAGTTGTTAACTTGTGGCAAATTATAGTCCTATTTCTCAATAATAAGCATTCCTAATACAGAATGATAGTATATCATAAAAAAATGCACACAACAGCAATAGAAATGAAAGAGAGAAAGGAAAGACAGGTAGTACCAAACAAAAGATGCAAACACTTGGAAGGAGTGAGCTTTTCTTCCTTTTGTTTCCTTCAAAGTCTCAACTTCAGTTACGTTCTTTAGAATTCGTATACTGCAGAAAAATGCACTGGTTTTTCAAGGTCCTGTGGACTAAAAATTTCAGGAACTCTAAAACTATTTGCTGTGTATTACAATTTATTAAAAAGGAGTAAATACATGACTTTATATAAGCTATATTACATTTCGGTCAAAGCATCAAAGTTCCATTTCGAAAAAACAAAATAATGTTACCGTGTTACTAAGTGAGCAGACTCAATCTGTTTTTAAACAAAGTCAGACCACTCGTGACAAATAGATGCACTAAGCACACTAACTTGCAAACCCTGCAAAACATACTATGACGTGGCAAATATAAGACCAACTGTCTAAGGCAAAAAATAGCAACAGTAAACCGTGATTCTACTTTTGCTGTGTTCAAGACTCGCGGAACCGCACAGAAGAACAAAACACTCCTTAGCACAAACTGACATACCAGGCAGAACAATAATTAGGGGAAAATATGTTAGCAGACTCATTAAAGACGTGCAATACGATTATTTCAGAAACATACTCTGCCATACCTAAAAGCGTCAGAGGTAGGAGATGAGACGCGGTGCTTGGCCAAAGAAAAATCTATGACGTCGTCAACGTGATTGAATGGTGGTGATGCACGGCGATGAAGGCTTTGAGCAGTGATGAGCGACCTCTACCTAGGGAGATTTAAGGTAGGGTTGGGTTGGGATTGTGATTTAGGGATTGATGAGAGTATGATTGAGGTTTCAGTTTGATGTTTTAGGGATACTGGTCGATTTTTTTTGCCGCCAAACCATCGGTATGAAATTTCGTTCCACCTCTAAATATTCGGATTTAATGCCTTTTCATAAGGGTTTAAGGCTGGTGGTGACTATAGATAGGGTTATTGCAAAAAATATTACTGTAAAAACATTTATTAATTGATTTCGTACCTACATACAATAACAAAACGTCACATTTAGTACCTCCACCTCACGCCGTACAACAATCACCGTTAACTGTACTACGTGACACATCACGTCGAATGCCACGTAAAAAACGGTGCCACGTCGTCGAATCTGACCCGATTCTTTTTCCACGGGTTGGCTAAGTGAATTTTCCCCACCCGGGTAGGAAACGACGTCGTTTTGACCTATCCTCTCCCACTCCTCCTCCACGTTCAACTTTTAAAAAGTCCAAACCAGGGAATGAAATCAGATTTGATTATCAATAAAGGAAAATATATACTAAGCAATTAAGCCCATAATTAAGTTAATTAAGCCCAAATATAAAATACAAACAAACTAAACGGCCGAAATAGATTTTGGGTCCCTGCAGTCTAATTGATTGACTTATTTCAACCCTCTGATAGATTTTTGAGTTATCACCTCACTCCACTTAAAGTCCAACAATTTATTTCATCCCTCCTCTTGACGCCATCCACATTTTCCGTCTGTTTGCTGACGTGGCGATTGACATGGCACGACACATCACTGACTGCTGACGTGTCACGCCACATCAATTGACACGTCATTTCTTTCTTTCTTTTCCTTTTCTTTTTTTTTTCTTTTCCTTTCTTTCTTTTTTCTTTTCTTTCCTCTTTCCTCACTCTCTCTCTTTCTTTTTCTTTTCTTCTTTCTTCTTCTTTCTTCTTCTTTCTTCTTCCTCTTCACAACTCCCAATCGACCCTCCCCGGCCATCTCCCACAGCCGACCAGCCACAACCACAGACAAACCCTCGCCTCCGACCACCATCTCCTCATCCTCACCGAAACACTCTCATCTCCCTCAATCGCCGCCGACCAGCACCACCATCGTCGCCAGCCACGTCCTCTTTCTTCTTCTTCTTCTTCAAACTCCCAATCCCACCATCGCCGCCGACCAGCACCACCATCGTCACCACCCATGGATGCTGGTACTGGTGCCACACCCCTGCAGCCTCCATGGATGCAGCAGTCATCATCATGTTGTTGTTGTTATTGTTCTTGTTAACGAAAACAGGGAAGCAGAATACTTGGCCCACGGCCTCTTGTTGCGGCAACAGCAGCCTGGTTTTGGTGTTATTATCAACAAAACACATGTCTTTGTTGGAATATGGGTTTCTCCATTGCTTGAATATGAAGATTGATTTCAGATCTGCTGGTTTGGGGTTGCTTGGGGCATGATTTGGTTAAAAACTGCTTGATTTCGTATTTAAATTTCGTGGATTGTTTGCTTGAATCATGGCTTCCATTTAATTAAATCTGTGTGGCTTGATTTTGGTTGGCTGGGTCGATGAAGGTTGGGGTGTGCAGAGGAAGAAGAAAGAAGGAAAGAAAAGGAAAGAAAAGAGAAAAAAAGAAAGAAAAGGAAAGAAGAAAAAAAGAAAGAAAGAGAGAGAGTGAGGTCGGAGGAAAGAAAAGAAAAAAGAAAGAAAAGAAAAAAATGACGTGTCAATTGACGTGGCGTGACACATCAGCAGTCAGTGACGTGTCGTGCCACGTCAATCGCCACCCCAGCAAACAGACAGAAAATGTGGATGGCGTCAGAAGGAGGGATGAAATAAATTCTTGGGCTTTAAGTGGAGGGAGGTGATAACTCAAAAATCTGTCAGAGGGCTGAAATAAGTCAATCAATTAGACTGCAGGGATCCAAAATCCATTTTGGCCCAAACTAAACCCTAAAACTAACAGAGAACAACAACAATCATGATGCAGCCACTGCCGGCGGCACTATGGGAAAAGAACAGCAGCTTCTCCTCTGCCTATGGAATTTCTCTGTGAACAAATCCGCCACTCTGTCAATCTCCTCCTCCAACTTGAACTCGCCCCCCTTCTCATTCTTCACCATCTCTATCACCGAGCCCGGACCCTGATCCATATCCGACTCGAACAGCGAGTGGGTCAGATCTGGATACTTCTCGTCTCCGTCCTCCTCCTCCGCCTCCTCTGTATACTCCTTGTCGTTGTTCTCTCCAGAATATGCCTCCTCCTCCTCATTCACCGTCGGATTAATCGGGAGGATCATCTGCGGTTCTGATTGTACAGCACGATCGATGGCGGCGATTTGATGCTGTTGCTGTTGACGTCATCAACTACGTGACAATCGTCATGGTCTTCGTTTCGACGGTGGTGGGATGTTAAGGAGTGGATCTTTTGAGTGATGGAGCTGGTCATGAGCCGTTTCTCTCTTAACAGCGAGAAGATGATGAGTCGAGTACGTAAGGCGTTGGCTTTGTTCTTGAGGAGCCGAGCCAAGGACTTGGCTCTACCGAATGATGACACCATCGACATTATCTGTTTCATCAAGAATCCACCACCTCCTCCTCCTCTGTTCTTCATCTTGATTTACTACAATTTACTGATCAATTTAAAACCAAAACCAAAACCAAGAATTGAATGAAGAATCTTGAAATTGTTGGTTAATTTGTACTTGAATTTGTACCAAAGATGAGGAAACTGAAGTGGTTTGGAATGAAGGAACGTGGGGGAGTGGGAGAGGATGGGCCAAAACGACGTCGTGGGGAAAACCCACTTAGCCGACCCGTGGGAAAAGAACCAGGTCAGATTCGAAGATGTCGCGTGCCACATCAGTCGTTTCTTACGTGGCGTGCCACATCAGTCGTTTCTTACGTGGCATCCGACGTGGCGTGCCACGTAGGACAGTTAACGTGATTGTTGGACGACGTGAGGTGGAGGTACCAAATGTGACGTTTTGTTATTGTACAGGTATCTTTTAAACGCTTTAAACGCAAAAACAACAGAAGTATGAATCAATCAATAAATATTTTTACAGGTACCATTTTTTACAATAACCCACTATAGATATTTATTAAATAATTGAATCCCGCGTATTCCTAAAATATTTCAATCAAAGTCATTTTTTTTCCATCTTTGTAAATTTTGGTCCAAATTGTTTTTTAATAGTCCAACTAAACTTTATATAATTACTCTTTTTAATAATTTTTATATAATCCACTATAAATAAAAATCAAACTTGTAAAAAAAAATCATTCAAAACCCTTATATATTTACGGTGTTTATAAATTATCTAATGATTTTTTATACAAACATGATTTTTATTGCGTGACGACTGCCTTCTTTTCTTTTCATATTTTACCTTCTTTATAATCATTATTTCTAACGGAAAAATGCATGTTGCTCTACTTTTTTTTTCTCCTCTTTTTAACCTTTTTTTTTTTCTTTTTTTTTAAACTATGAGTGATTATTCATAGTTCTCATCATCATTTATGTGTCAATTAACTCACTTGATCGCGCAAGAAATTACCAAAAAAAAAACTTTTGATCTCATTTGGATTCTACAAAGAGTACGCGAATTTACTTTAACATACGCATGTTACTCTAAAAACACCCACTAAATTAATTCTTTTTTTTATTTTCCCCTTATTTTAACTTTTTTCTTTTCTCAATTATGAGTGATTATTCATGATTTTCATCATATAAATAATGTCAATTATTTGTGGTGTCAATTAAATAAGTTGATCGTGTAAAAAACTACCAAAGAAAAAAAATCTTCGAATTGTTTGGATTCTACAAGAATATTTGTGTTTGCTTTAACAAACTCATCTCTAATACCCACTAATTTAATTATTTTTTTAAAAAAGGAAAAGGGTTTTCTTGAAAAAAAAAGGATTGTTGTTTTTTATATTTTATAACCATTATTTCTAATGAAAAAATAATGCTAATAAATTACAAATGATTATTCAAGGTGTTCATCATCATTTATGGTGTCAATTAAGTCACTTAATCGTGTAAGAAACTACTAAAGAAAAATATTCTTCATCTCATTTGGATTCTACAAAAAAATATGCATGTTTACTTTAATGCTCTAAGAAATACCCACTAATTTGATTTTTTTCTTATTTCCCACATTTTTTAACCATTTTTCTTTCTTGAGTGATTATTTATGGTCTTGTCATTATTTATGATGTCAATTATGTGATCAATCATATAAGAAATTACCAAAGAAAAAAAATCTTATCCTCTAATTTGATTTGTTTTTTAAAAAGAAAAGGGTTTTAAAAAAAGAAAGGGGTAATGACATTTTACATCCTATACTTGATCGAAATTGACATTTTACACCTCTAACGGAAAAAAGAGCCATAATAAACCCTCTACTCGTCAAAATTGACATTTTACACCCTCCGTTAATATGTGGCTGTTAAATGCTGACGTGGAATTTATTTTTAAATTTTTTTCGTTTCATTAAATATGTGTCTTTCCTGTAAGCATTTCCACCTCAGAAAATAATTAAAAAAAAAATAAAAATAAAAAAAATATTTTCATTTTACTTTCATCTTTCTTTTACTCCCATAACTCCTCCTCCTCTCTTATACCTCTAGAAAAAGGAAAGAGGCTGTTTTGGTTTATAATCATTGTTTTTAATTAATTAAAAGTACTCAATATTTAATCAATTTATTTTCATACTTATAATCTTAAATTATTTATTACAATAAAATAAAATAAATACTATTAAAAAAATTATTTTTAATTAATTAACAGATAAAGTAAATAGATATATCAATGAGATTATATGAATCATACGTAGACAAAAAATGTTAATACACAAAAAATTTAATGTATTAAGACAATTTATAAATAAAATTAAATTAAGACCTTATTATACTATGATATCTCTTAATTATTAAACTTTTAATTCACTCAATTATAGTAATTAATTGTTTTGTATGTTTTGATTATATTGTATACATAATAATAATAATAATATATCTAAAATATTAAGGCTTTGATTTTATTATACTAATAATATATTTCAATTACATCAAATCTTACATTTTAAATTTTCTATTACATCTAACAACTAGCATTACACAATGTTGAATCCTAAACCTTTTCAAAAAAAAAAAAAGAATCCTAAACATCTCGAGTAAACCCATTCAACGCTATCTACCATGAGAAAACTTGCGAGTTTGAGACTCAACTTCTCTCACATGGTCAACAATAGTTTGAATTTTTGAAGATAGTTCTTCGGTTTGCTCCTCGACGCTATTTATAAAGCTAACCAAACTCTCTCGGTGAACTGCGCATAATTGCTCTTGATGCTGCAACTCCATGGTGAGCTCTTCAATTTTCTTATCCTTGTCACCCTACAATCAGTTAAAACAAACATCCCAATAACTTAGACATTTGAAACAAAGCATAGGAAAAATGATCTGTAAACCAAAGTTTTACAGTATAGACTGTATGCATAAGCTATGTCATAGAAGATGAACATACACGTTGGTCATCGATTATTGTTTGAATCACTTTCACAAAGGTTTAATGGTAGAAAACTGACGTTTTTAGAATTATAAAGAACGACGAGCCAGCTTTCCGTTGATTTGGATCACATAAACTGTACTTCATACTAAGAACAGAACAAATTAAAAGCATGGAACTGCATGTATGAGTGATGCATTGGCATCAAGAAAGATTAAAATAAAATGAATCATTTCTCTGTACTAGAAAATTAGAAATCCCTCCTCAGCCTCTGGTCCCCAGAAATCAAGATGCTCAATCATATCAACTATGTAATAAATAAGGGAACAGAATACTAACCGCTGTGCTGAACCCTCCAGAAGTAACAACCAAAGGATGGTTATGATCCTTCTCAAATCTCGTAACAACCCATTTTCCTGACTTTTCCATCTTAATGAGGATTGTGGCCTTACAGCCTTCACGTGCACTATGTCGTGGCTTCTTCTCAGGTCCAGCTATGCTCTTACTATTAGGAGAAAACCCTTGCTTGTTACATCCAAGTCGTCGAGCAAGAGTTCTCCCATCAATCCCGGAGCGACGACGTTGCATAATACGCACCACAAATCCCACCCGTCTGGCATAGTCCATGTAGAATTTCCTAGCATCATCTTCAGTATCAAATTCCATGCCAACATAAGGTTCTAGAATCGCATTCCCTTCCAATGCAACAGTTTTTTCTTCAACATAGTTCTCATCTTCCCCAACTTCCATGTCCAAATCCATCGTCACAGAGTCATATGATGCAACCTATTAACAAATCATCTTTAAGTTTTAAACAAAAGGCGCATCTATCGATTTATGAATTAATAATCTTAACACAGTCCGTTAAAACTCTGCATTACTATGCCTTTAAAATTCCAAATTTCCCAAGCCATTACAAGACTCGTATCAAAAGTCTAACGCCAGCAAAGGGAAATTAGCATCTAACATATCCAGGATGCATAACCATAGCAAGCACCTGAACCTCTAAAGAAGGCTCATTTAAAATATAATAAAATAAACCTGTATAAAAACCATTGCACAAATGTGAATTACCAATCTGCTTAAACATTCAATGCATGAGAAAGATGCAAGTGGGGTGGGCTAGTCATTCACCATGTCTTGAAGGCAGCAAACTCTAGGAGATGCCAACCACATTATTCTCTAAGGAAGAAGGTACTAGAGAGAGCTGAAAACTAAGTTGAGCTTGAGATTGCACAAGTTGCAGCGTAGAATAGCAGAAAACTCATATCAAATCACAATTACTTCAAGAGGGAGGGAGATTTACATCCTTTGAAAATCATGGCCAACCTAAGTCAGCAGTAAAAAAGATGTTGTCTACCGCTGCTGACTGATTTGATGCTTATCCTAGGATGTGATATTTCATCTCTCAAAACAAGACTCAAGGTGAGGGAAATAATGAAAAAACAAGCAGAAGAGAGATAACAATCTATGCAGAAAACTCTTTGCTTGCACCAAGTTAAAAAAAGTAAGCATTATCTAGGGGTAATCCTTGGATGAAACTGAGAACCATTAGACAATGTTTTCAAAATTTGTATTCAAACATAGCTAAAAATGAAACCAAATTCAAGATCATGTTAGAGTAAGATGCAACATCTCAAAAGTTGGAATAGAATACAGAGGAGCCACTCAAATTTTGGACAGAGAAAATATGAGGACAGATAAGTAAACTTCATCAATTTGAGAACGTTACATAATTCTCAGGCATAATTCTGCAGCCACTCAATTCTTTTAGCAAAAATAACATCACACACAAAAGGGCCAAAATAATTAACCCAACACACTTCATCTAGTCAATAAAAGCAGCCAAGCATGTGGAGCCAAAATGTGTTTCTACTGAAAGATGAAGTCTTTCAGGGGGAGCAAAAAGAAGATGCACACATGTATGAGAATTAGTGCACGAAGTTGAAACAAGCAAAAGAAAATGTAACCTCATTTGATACATCAAAAACTCCATCCTGAATCTTCTTATATATTGTTGCAGCTGTTTTGATACACGCCTACAAGGAGGATTTTGGGATAAGTAAAAATGTGAATGTTGATAAAGAACAGAACAAAGGGATCAAATTTTGGTTACCTCTTCAACATTTTGAGCAGTCTTGGCTGAGGCTTCCATGAAGATCAAGCCATTCTCCTTGGCAAATTGTTCACCTTCCTCAGTGGACACAGCACGTAGAAGAGCAAGGTCACACTTATTAGCAATAAGCATAACTGTCATGTTTGCATTAGCGTGCTGGCGGGCATCCTCAAGCCAACTAGCCAAGTGGTTGAAGGTTTCTCTCCTGCAGAAAGTTGATAGCTAATTAAGATGGGAATATCTGTTCATGGTAGTTAACCGTGAGGTATAAGTTACACATGACTTAAGGGAAGGCTGAGTTGGTAATGGGAATTAGAATGTAAGGTGATAATAAGAGAATGAAAAGAAGAAATGGGTTGTGAGGTACTTGAAGGAAGAGATAGGGTTACCATACCTGGTAATATCATAGACAAGCAAAGCTCCAGCAGCACCTCGGTAATAAGAGTGAGTGATGGATCTGAAGGATTCTTGACCCGCCTGTGCCTTAAATAATATTAGAAACGAATCCCAATTACAATCTTAATTCTGAAAACCTAATTGCTATTGTAAGAGCAACAAGCAATTGCAGAACACAATACTATAACTGAAGAACTAAAAGCAAAAGCAAGCTGTTTGGTATGCAAATCATGGAAGAATTCAGCCCATTTTATCAATAGAGTTCAAATAGAATACAGTTAATGAATGAATAAATGAATTCCAGTGATTGGTACAACACTTGTAATTAAAAGAAATGAAATCAACACATTGTTTGGTATGTCTTATTATTTTAACATTTTACCCTTAATCTAAAACTAAACTGTTTAATGATCCCAACTACTAAGTTTCCTATTACCAATTTACTTTTTTTCATTCATCCTTCTACCAGCAATTTGGGACCATGACTGGTTGAATATCCTATGTTTTTTGTTCCTATGACTGATTGATATCATATATGGAAATATCAAACATGAAAGAATAATAGCAAGTAGCGAACCATATTAAGTACTTGTTAACAGTAGATGATCAAAATCAATATAATGAATAGATAAGCAAATAATAATTTTATTTATGCCCCATACATTGAATAATACATATCTAGTACACGCATGAATTCAGTACAACGTACTCTTTAGCAACCTAATACAAACCAAAGAATTTAGGCTAGAGTAAAATTACCGAATGATTTAATCATTGCAGCCTCCACATACTAAGCTAGAGCTTGACATAGATATCAACTACTAGGTATAGTATTCTAACAGTCAGCAGAAGGAAGTGGCAAAAAGCAACAAGACTTAATAGAGAAGAACAAAACTCAATTTCAGATCATGAAAACCATGTAACTATTGTTGAAAAAGAATAAAGACCATGTTACAATTTGAGTTGACAGAACACGATAAAAACCTTGGTGAAAGTTTTGGCTAAATTAGCCCCTGTGAACCAGTTCAAAAGCAGTTTGTACATGCCTCATCTTATAACAGTAAGGATAATTTTCAAGATGATGGTAATGTTGTGAACCAGGATCATGTGAACTACCAAATTAAACTAAACTCTCCAATTTAAGAGAAGAGTAATGAGAATTAACTATTAAGGCAAACACAAACCATTCAAAACCACTGGTTGGAATAGATGAAAAAAAAAACTCATCAATTCATTCCACCTTCTCCTCTATCACATTAGCCAACATAAACTCAACTCTAAGCACAGACATCCATTTACAAATTACAACAAGCAATTCAACATCTAATCTCAAGCTAACAAAATCTCAGTGTTTCAAAACCAACAACCGCCATTGCCAAGCATTAAGACCATATAAAACAAGCCCATATCAAAACTAACAAGTTACATTAGATGAAAGGAAGAGAGAAATAGAAGTTACAGTGTCCCAAATTTGAAGCTTGATGGGCTTGTTATCAATGATGATCATGCGAGCTCCACACTCGACGCCAATGGTGAGGTCATGGTCCGGCTGGAACCGCTTGTCCGTCAACTGCAGCAAAAGGCAAGATTTCCCCACCCCTATTCATTCAAATCAAAACCCATTTTTAGTTAACATCTCATCTCATCAAAATCCCAATTCTTCCATTCATATTTTCAGAACAAAAGAGAAACAAAAGAAAACCCATAAAGGAGAAGAACAACACCGACCTGTATCCCCAATTATGATGTACTTGAACAGGTACGCGTGAGACATGATTGATTATCTAGAATCCAATCCAATCAGTCTTGATCAGTGAGATCTCTATCAATGGATTGAAACAGAGAGGAGCGGGGATGGAATAGAAGGGATTAGCGCGAATTGTAGAGAAAAGTTGGAAAATTTTAGAAAAAAAAAGATGAATTTAGGCATTCCAGCATCCACAATTTTTTTAACACATCAGCTTTGGTTATACTAACTTTACTAGCTACGTACCGTATCAACGGCCATCTAATATTTTTTCTAATTTTTCTAATTAAAATTTTCTTTAGAGAAAAGTAAGAGTCAATCAAGTAATCAGCTACGTACTTGTAATATTTTCAAAGAGATTCAATTTTTAATTGAATTTCCTCACACCCCTTTCCTTATTTCTTTGCAATTTCGGCTCTTTTTTCTTTTCTTTCTTGCAACCAATTAATTAAAAACCATCTAACATCATTTTTTTACAATCCGGCTTATAATCAATGATAACCATAAATCAGCACTATCTTGTATGCTCGTTCCTAGCACTCATGTATCTAAGTAAATGCATGGTCAAGTAATATGTTGTCCGAAAGAATTATGTATGTAATGCGAATAAGGAATCGAATTCAATAAATAATATAACAAAAAAAAGACTTGCTACTTGACATATAAGGCATTTACAACAAACCTCTAGTGCACCAATAATTATCCAATACATTTCACATTTAAAACTAGAAATAACTTTCCCAAAACTGATCCTTACGTAAGGACTAATCTACAAATGCTAAAAGTTTTAGGAAGTAAACTTCACCTCCATAACTCTAGGAACTAAACTGTAAATAATTTTCTGCAATTTTTTTTCAAAATTTCAGAATATTTAACACCTGCAGAATCCACTTATGCAGCTACCCAGTTTATCCTACTCATTAAAACTTATTCTTTTAACCACTATAATGTTATTTCCATATTCTTTAATTGAAAGACCCAAATGAACCATAAATACAAGAACTAGAGTTTTAAGAAAAGAAACTTATAGATCCACCCAAAGCAATCAACATACATGGTGAATTCTTTCCTTGGCAGAAACTACGTATACTAATTTATAAATTTCTACTCAATTTTCATGACACCCACACATCAATTTTGACAAAAGATGAAGTTTAGCTACTAATAAGAATACTAACCTTTAAATCACCCAATAATTTATCCTCTTTTTCTCTTCTGTTCTTCCGTCCCTCACTCTCTCTCTATTTCTTTTCTTTCCTTTCTTTTTGATCTTCTCTCTTCCCGTGCTCTGTTCTTTCCTTTTATGAAATATTATTTCTTAACATAGCTAACAAGAATTAGACATCGCATAAATGGTTGAGACAGCGATCCCTTTCTCCTACCACCTGACTTCGAGGCCTATAAGCTCCACTCTCTTTTATTTATTTATTTTATTTTAAAAAAAAACTTAAAAGATAAATTTCTAACCCTCTTTTAATTTAACTAGTACTCGTCTAACTAACCAAATAAATTTAAGTCACAAATTTCTATGGGTCTCACAAGTTATATTTCTCAAAAGTGTATATATGCCATGAATGACGATATCGATTCTATGAAGAAAATGGGGGTAATAGGTTAAAAAAATCTTGTACTAACCGCGAAAAACAGAAACCTCCTCTAACCTTCAAAACGCGCATTTCACCTCCCATGAACTACTATTTCAGCGCAAATAGCACCTTCGGTTAAATTTTAGCTGTTAAATCTAACAACAACTTCTTGTTTGA
This sequence comes from Viola odorata, assembly GCA_963691705.1. Classification (NCBI taxonomy): domain Eukaryota; kingdom Viridiplantae; phylum Streptophyta; class Magnoliopsida; order Malpighiales; family Violaceae; genus Viola; species Viola odorata. Next base: position 45,207,941 of record OY829539.1, on the reverse strand, counting down.
CCTACCATTGCAAGTTACATCATTTTTTTTGTCCTGAAAAAAAAGCATGACTTATTAAAAATAGAAATAAATATTTAAAATTCAAAAAATTTGAAAAAAGAAAAGAAAAAGAAAAACATGTTAGATAGTGATTTCTATTCCATAATTCCATCTTTTATCATTCAATTTTTTCCTATTAAATTCATCTTTATACTATTAAAAAGAAAAAAAAAAGTGGTGTTGCACCCTTTTTTGGATTTTATGAGATGAAATCGGACTTATCTCACATCATGCATATGAAGTCGCCACCATAATTTATTTCTAGGTTTAGGGAACCTATCGTTTGAGAACACGGCAGAAAACAAAATAAAAACTAAGGCCAAAGTGGGTCTGAACCTGAGAACAGCGGTTCGGGGTCGTATTATGGACTCGGGAAGGTGTTAGGCACTCGAGTCACATCCTAAAAGGTTGCTAGATAAACGAGGTGTTTAAATTATATTTGAGGAATAAAAAGTCCTAAATTATGTGATCATGCTTAACAGATTAAATTTGAATCTAACATTTCTAAATAATTCATGCATACGAGTACATGCGAAATAAATAAAAAGGTCCAGAAACGTTTACTTGATGAAGGAATACAGGCGGATGTACCATTTGATCGAGATTGTTGGTACACGGAAGGGAAGCGTTTAAATATTGGATGACTTGTATGCGAGCGAAAATGATTAATCTAAACAAGCATGAACAGAATAATTATCATGCATGACATATGAAAATAACACAAGCACACAAAAAATAAATGGTACAAGCATGCAAGCATACGAAAAATAAATAAACACTACAGGTGCGAAAATAAATAAACAATACACGCATAGGAAAAATTGGTACGAAAAATAAATATGATGAGCTGAAATTGGGCTCGGCCCACGGCTGCCCAGCCCAGCCTTCTTCTTCCACGCTTGGGCGCACGCCCAAGCCTTTCTTTTCCACGCTGGGCCTGAGCAGGCCTAGCTTTCTTTCCTTCTCTTGGGCTGCAACCATTTCTTATTTCATTCTTTCTTTTTCCTTATTGGGCCATTGCCCAACCCCTCTCTATTTTTCCCTTCTGTTTCCTTTGGCCAAACACAACTTCACTTTCTTCTCTTCTTCTCTATTTTTCTTTCCCTTTTCTTTCTTTTCTCTCCTCCTTGCCGTAGACCTTCCCCTTCCTCTCTTTCCTTTTATTTTCTTCTCTTTTTTCTTTTTCTTTGGTTTGGATTAGGTAGTGATTGGGTAGATTTAGATTATGGCTGTGTGGTGGTGGCAGAGACAGTGGCAGAGAAGGGGGCGCGGCTTGGTGGCGGTGGCAGAGACGATGGCTGTGGCGTGGCTGGTTGAGGCTGTATGGTAGCAGCAGTGGCTGTGATGGGTCAGGATTTGCAACGGTGGCTTGTGGTGGTTGGGCAACAGCGGTGGTGCGGCTTGGTGTCGCCGGCGTGGCTCGTGGTGGTTGGGCACTGTTGTGGCTGTGATGGTTGGGCAGCAGCGGTGGCTGTGGCTTGGTGTCGCCGGCGTGGCTCGTGGTAAGGATTGGGTGTTTTGATTTAATTGGGTGTTTTGACAATTTTACAGAGGATGGAATTTTGATTTAATTGGGTTGATTTTACAATGGATTGAATTGAATTTGTTGGGTTGCTTGATTGAATTAATGCCGGCGTGTGTTCGTGTATGAATTGGTGCTTCCATCCCCCCTTGATTGAGAAAATATGAGAGTATTTATAGGGAATGTGAGGGATGGGCTGCATTAAATGTGGTGAGGGAAGAAGGTGAGTAGGCTTGGAAAATGGAGAAGGTAGATGAGTACGAAGGTGAGGGAGGAAATAAATGCTTGGAAAAATTGGTGAAGGAGAGGTTGAGGATGTTTCGTTTGAAGGAACAAGGAGAAATAGAGGGTGGCTTAATAGGAAAAAGAGATGACCGTTGGATGGTTGACCATCCACTAGTTGACCAATCCAACGGTTGTAATGAGATGGAGGTGGAAAAGGTTTTTAGTATTTATTTATTGGTTCGAGCTAATGGTACGGGTAATTTTGCCTGAAAACGGATAAAAATTTGAACCAAAAAGGCTAAAACATAGAATAAAATAAGCTGAAATAATTAGCATACAGTGAGCGACGAAAGGTTTGCCGCAGTTCGATAAAAAATGCTTGCAAGCGATAAAAGTTCGAAACGAAAAATGCTAGGATAAAAATTGAACAAATTGCAATGAGATAGCACGAGTTAGAAAAATAATAAAGAATAAGTAACTAATGAGCGAAATTATCCACCATTGGTTTCGAGAATTTTACTCGGAACCGATATGGGTTCGAATGGGAAAAGCGATAAAACTGCAAAAAAACTATGAAATAATATTTAAATGACATTAAGCATAAAAATTGACATCAGTTGGACGAAAATAAACGAAAGTATGATTTTAGAAAATTGATGCTTGAAATGAGAAAATATTTTGATGATGAAAAATTAAAAGTCAAAAATCGGGTAGCAACAAGTGGCGATTTGCACCATGTTTCATCTTCTTGTTCTTGCTCTCTTACCAAAACTTTTTTGCAATATCAGCAATTGGAAACATAGAAGGTAGGTGATAGTGTGCATTTTATACACGTTTTCTCCTTTTTCTTGGTCCACTTTCGATCTTGATACTACCGATTTGCCTCTATTTCTCTCATTTTTGCAGATCTGGACTTAGGAAGGGAAATTCGCAGAAACATACACTTTCAGCCGGATTCTGACGAATATTGAGCGTCGAGGCCTTGCAGCCGCTTGTTCGTAGAAATTGAGAAGTCTGACGCGGAAAGGGAAACTCTCAAAAGAGGAAATCTGACAGATCCGATCTTTTTATTCCCACGATATTCCAGCTCGACAGAAGATATATTTTAGGAAACCTACTTCTATTAGACTTAGGATTCTATTTTCTATTTACTATATATAGTTTAGTAAATTAGGGTTTTAAGAACTTCTTCCCTCTCAGATTTTGGCACTCCATACTTTCATCTCCGGCCCCATTCCTGCTTTGTAATAATCCCGGAGCTTTAGCTCCGACCGACATTAAGTAGCAATTTACAACGTTTTCTTTCTTTTCTTTATGCAATTTTTCTTTGATTATTTTGTTTATTTAACTTCCGGTATGAGTAGCTAAATCTCCTCTTCTTAGTAAAGGTCATCGAAGGTTGCGTAGGTCAGTTGTGAGGTCGAATTGAGTTTAATAAATTCCTATGCTTGTATTTGCTTGTTTATCAATTGCTTGTTAATTTATCTAGGAACAGTTAGAGGTCCGGCCAACTAATATTTGAACCTAGGTAATTACCGCCATCTCTGTAGTAATAACTAACGTGAGGCTGCATGGTAAAGTAGGCAACTAGATCAGAGTCATCAAGTCGCTGGTCCAATCTGACTAGGGTGAGTAACCAATTAGGGTAGTGCCTCGAACGTACTGAGTGTCTCACCCTAGGTGTGTCTTTCCTCTTCTTCATGGGCATCTGAGTATTGTATCCATAAACGTACTTTGGAGGACGGCGGATTGTCAAGGTTATCTCATAAACGTACCTTGGGGTAACTTCTTTTACGAAGGAAAGCAGGGGACCTAAACGTACCTAGTCTCCATAGCACATCTATAAACTAGGAATATAATACCCTTGCACCAATGACCAACTAACCGCAATGCAACCAGAGATAGATCTTTACTAGGAATCTTCCCCTCATCAATTTTATACTTTAGTTTATTCCCTTTTATTCTGTTTATTCAGTAGTTAATCAAACACTCTTTCAAAACCCCCCCATTTTGGTTACTTGTTCGGTTTGATATTCCTTGTCATACACTGAAGTGAGCGTCTTCCCTTAGTCCCTGAGTTCGACCCTATTACCACTATACGCAATTTATATTGTGCATTAGGTGATAGATTTTATTATTATTTTTGACGACTTCAACAACCGATCAAATTTTGGCGCCGTTGCCGGGGACTAACGGTACTGAATTCTTTCTTTTGTTTGTATGACTAGGATGTCTACACTGAATCCTCTACCACTCGACCTTGAGATCACCAGGATAGAAAGCAGACTTAGAAGACAGGCCAAGAAATCATCCACCCACACCGAAGAAGTTTCTACCTCAGTCCTCGAAAGAACCCTCTCTAACTTAGACAATCTCGACTTCCTCTTTTGTTAAGACCTTGACACTAAAGGCTTCACTGTCCCCGGAACCTCCAACATCTACACTCCATCTGCGAGGTTATGAAACTATCCAATGTTGAGATCAATCATGCCAAATTATGGGCCTTCCTTTGGTCCCTCGCGGGTGAAGCCAAAGACTGGTTCTATGACCTTCCCCTAGATCCATCACCTCATGGGCAGAAATGTCAAAGGATTTCACTGATAAGTATTACCCGGTTTCTATGGCTAGTGTCACTCACAAGTAGTTGGTCTCCATCGTTCTGAAAGATGAAGAGAACCTCCCTCAGTACTATGAACACTTTAAGAAGATGCAAACCTTATTCCCTTCACATAATCTCGTTGATCACGCCTTAATCCAATACTTTTACGAAGGATTGAAACCAACAGACAAGACCTTACTAGATGCCGCTAGCCGAGGTTCCCTTTGTGCTCTCACACCAGCTGCCGCTAAAGCTACCATTGAACTCATGGCAAAAAATATCACACCTTTCGAAAGAGCCACTACCACCCACGACATGCGTGCTGCTGCTATGGAGAACCAACTCACCACTATCACTGGTATACTCCAAAATATGGCAGCAGGACAACCTATCTAGATCAAGGCCTGCGGGTTTTGCAATTTTATTGATCATCCCACGGATACTTGTCCCCACATTCCTGATGAGGTCCAAGTTAACGCTGCTGGTAACTACAACGGAGCTCCTAGAAATTTTAAACCCTACACTCAAAACTACAATCAAGGTTGGCGACACCCTAATCTCAGCTGGTCAAACAACCCACAACAGCCAGACCCTAGTCAGCCACCATAGCTGAACCAGTTTTCCAACCAGACGCAACCACCATTCAACTTGTAGAATTTCAAGCCCTGACCGAACTACCCTAACAACCAGTAGTATCAATACCAAGCCCCCTAGGGTCCGACCTCTCCAGCTTTGCAGGTTGATGAGGTAAGTAGGCTCAGTAGTATTATTTTGGATATTCAAAAATAGATGAATCTTATGACTGCATAAATAAAGAAGCTAAAGAATCAAGGACGATTGCCACCTCAATCAAAACCTAACCCGAAACATGATGCATGTGTTATGTCACTCCGCAACGGCACTCAACTACCCTTGCGTATCAATCCACACAAAGGCCCTGACGTTGAATTACCTGAACCTGAACCTACCCAGCAAGATCTCGACGTTGACGCTGAACAGGAGACACGAGTCTGCTCTCTAGGGGGCTCCCTGAAGAAAGCTACCAAGAAACCTCAATTTACAGAAGAGTACATCATTAAGATACTGGAACCTCCTTTTCCTCAACGGTTGGTCAAAACTAAGAAGGATAAGGAGGATCGAGAAATATATGATATGTTTAGTAAGGTTCATGTTAACATTCCTTTATTGCAGGCAATTAAGAATGTTCCTCGCTACGTAAAATTTTGAAATCCTTGTGCACTAACATATGTAAGATGTCAGGTATAGAAAAGATTAGCATCGATGACAACGTCTCGGTTGTGATCCAACGGAAGCTACCACCCAAATGCAAAGACCAAGGGATGTTTTCTATCCCATGCAAAATCAGCAGTACTGACATCGGTAAAACTATGTGTGATTCAGGTGCAGGTATCAACGTCATGCTCTTGATGATATACAACAGTCTCGGTCTTGGGCCCCTCAAGAATACTCGGGTCATCATTCAACTAGCTGACCGATCTGTAGTCTACCCTGAAGGTATTATTAAGGACATTTTGGTGCAAGTTGGCAAGTTCGTGTACCCAATTGACTTCTACGTGATTAAAATGGAGGATTACCAATATATCAAGGCCTCAGACATGCTTCTCGGACCCATTTCTTAGGATCGCGAGGGCAAAAATTGATGTCCACGACGCCATGATCTCACTGGAATTCAATGGCGAGATCATTAACTTCTACATGCTTGACGCCATGAGATATCCTACCGAGTTTTGTAGTGTGAATTTCATTGATGTTATCAATCTTGTTGTTGATGATTTTTCTACACTAATCACTGACGATCCCTTACAGCTTGCCCTTGATAAGAACATCACTCCCGTGACACTAGACAAAATTGGACAAACACTCGTGACTCCACCTGCACTTCATGAAGCCGTTACCGCCCTAGAAGAGCACTCGATTGTCCCTTCTTCTTCTATACCCTCTCCTCTTCCCGCTAATCATGCTAAACTCCCTCCTTCCATTGTGTAACCACCCAATCTGGAGTTGAAGACCTTACCATCACACCTTAACTATGCCTACCTTAGTGACGGAGACACTCTTCTGGTGATCATATCCAGCAAACTTGACTCTGTAGAAGAGCAGGAACTAGTGACCATGTTAAGGGAATTCAGACAACCTATTGGATGGACCATCGCCGACATCAAAGGGCTAGCACCAGCCCTATGCACTCATCATATCCATGTAGAGGATGCCAGCAAATTGGTCTGCCAGCCTCAACGCCGTTTGAATCCATCTATGATGGAAGGAGTGAAGAAGGAAATACTCAAGCTATTAGACAATGGTGTCATCTACCCCATCGCTGACAGCACGTGGGTGAACCCCATTCAGGTCGTACCAAAGAGGACAGGTATCACCATCACCACCAGGTAAAATGGTGAATTGATCCCCACAAGAATCCAGAATGGCAGACGTGTTTGTATTGTCTACCGTAGGTTGAACGCCGCCACTAGGAAGGATCATTTCCCTCTTCCTTTCATTGACCAAATGCTAGAGCGCCTCGTGGGCAAGACGTATTATTGTTGTTTGGATGGGTACTCCGGTTTCCACCAAATTCCAGTAGCGCTCAAGGATCAGGAGAAGACCACTTTCACCTGTCCCTTCAGTATTTTTTCCTACATAAGGATGCCTTTTGGTCTCTGCAACGCACCCGTCACCTTTCAGCGCTGCATGGTTAGTATCTTAGAGTTTGTGGAGAACGACATTGAGGTATTTATGGACGACTTTACTGTTTACGGTAATTCTTTTCCTAAATGTCTAACAAATTTGAAGAAAGTTTTACAACGCTGTGTAGAAACTAACCTTATTTTGAACTTTGAGAAGTATCACTTTATGGCCGACCGAGACCTCATCTTAGGTGATAACAATAGAGGCAATTCCAGGGGTATTATCGTCCCTACCTTAACGTTAAGGTCGGAACACTATAACCCTTATCGGGCGTCTGCCGCTAAGGTTGCCGCCCCTTATCCAGCTAGGAACCCTGGGATGGTCGACATCAGCGGCGGTGGCGGCGGCGGCGGGGGGGGGAGGGGGGGGGGGGGAGGGGGTGTGTGTGTGGGGGGGGGGGGATCTCACGCGTCATCAACCCACACGCACGGCGTTATCCCATCCCAAGCCAACCATGACGTCACTCTATAACGCCTACCCCCTAGAGGTAACGCCTTCCTCGGCGCCTATAAATACCCCATCATTCGAGTTGAGAGGTAAGCCTATGATCGCTACTGGAACCTCTGCCATTTTTGGAACAACTTTACTAACTTAAGCATCGGAGTGTCTATGCCGAATCCCCCTCTTCGACGCTTTGCAGGTATACCCGACGACGACTACAGTAACTCTAAGCGGCCATAATCCTCACCCCTGATTCTCCAGAAGTCCGAATCTTATCAAAGTGGTGCTTTCATTGAGAGCTTTGGTTTATTAAGTGAGCATCCTTAATAGCCAAGCTTTGTCTTTCTTGGAAGATCGGAAGGATTATGGCTTCTGATTCGGAGTCCACACAACCTCCGTCCTCTAGCATTCCTTTTGCGGTTCGCCGACAACTTTTTCCTTTTACGACTGCTGAAGTTTCTACCACGATGCAGGAGATTACTCCGGAATCTTCAGATCTCTCTTTTAGACCAATAAGAGGAACGCCTTTTTCCCAGATAAACATCCCTCTATCCCAAATAGCGGGATCCAGTTTCTCCACTCCTCCTCTGATGGGATTCATGTTGGATAGCTAAACAACCCCCTCGCGAGTGAAATATCTGCCCTTCGTTCTCGGTTGGATTACTTGACCGAGCTGGCTACAAGAATCACGCCTGATGTTTCTGGGTCGAGTGTTCCTTCCTAGGCTATTTTTACATCATCTATTGTCATCGAACGACCCTTATCGCCTCCGCAACACAGAAATATTCCGTTGACCTTGCCCGCGATAACCATACCAACCAGATTTGTGCAACTCGCTTATGGACGAGTAGAGCCTTATGTGCCGCACGCGCTACAAATTCCCGCCTCTCAAGAGGAGCGGCGACTTGACGAATAAAGAGATCGTTGGGATGGTCGGCAAGAGGAAATGGATAGAGACGTATCCCCCGAGCGCAGTGAGAGAACGAGTAGCCTAAGATACCGAACTCGTTCGCCAAGGAGTCGTAGCCGATCTCCAAGGCGTCACCATACTCCTGATCCGCAGAACCGCAGATGTCACTTGGAAGCGTCACCGTCTCGCAATACTCGCGAAATCTTAGACGATACCTCAGGCCACCCCTTTAGTCATCGCATAAGGCGCCACAGGGTCAGTCGACATGTGAAGCTCCCTACGGAGTCTTACGATGGCACTAAAGATCTCATTTCTCACCTTAACAAGGTGAAAGACTTCGTGCAATTCCAAACCCATAGTGATGCGGCTTTGTGCCAAATATTTGTCATGACATTGGCAGGAGTTGCACGCCTCTGGTTCGAGGGTCTTCCAGCAAAATCCATTAGCAGCTTCTCGCAGCTGGAGTCTAAGTTTCGAAGCTGGTTCAGTACCGCGGCCCCTATCAGAAAATCCGCTGCAGCGTTATTCGACATACACAGGAAATCCCAGGAGTCTTTGAAAGATTTTCTCAATCGTTTCGACCTGGAGATGTTGTTAACACCCGGCGTTACCATCGATTTCCCTGTGGGAGCCTTGAAGCGGAACTGTCGTTATGAGAAATTGTGAGACACATTGATGGTGGACCCCCCGATAACTTTGGACAAGTTGAGACTGAAAGCTCATAATTACGCAAGAATGGAGGAAGAAGAAAACAGAGACAAAACCCGAAACATGTCACAAAACGTATCTCAGGCTCCTGACGCCTCTAGTAATGCAATCCCCGACGGTCGTTTTGTAGACGATTACGCCCAACGAAAAGATCATGTCCTAAAAACCTCCAACAGACGAAGAGGCAACTCTTCAAGGGGAAGATCTGGTAACTCCCCTACTCGGCGGCAGGCAGATCCTCCCAAGGATCAGATTTACGACCCAGACCTCCCTTCTCTTATATTGCCAAGGGCAGAAATCTTAGCAATTGTGGAACAACGAAATCTCCCCATCCGTTATCCAGCTCTAGTAAAGCCAGGAGTAGTCATGGGAGGAAGGGAGAATGCCTTCTGTAAATTTCATAAAGTCAAAGGGCACTCTATAGACGCGTGCAGGGAATTAAAGTTGGCAATAAAGCGCTTGGTAGAAGAAGGATACCTTGGGAAATTTGCCACTAAGGCAAGGGAAGAGGTCAGGAACAACCCGACAGACAAGATACCTGACAACAGACAACCACCTCCTCGCTCTCTGGGAAATGATAACACACTCACTGGGAGAGGTAGGGAAACACTTGCGATTGACGAAGATGATTTCCCCATCATCAATATTATCACAAAGGGCACACCGTACCTTGAAGCGAGGGGGCGCATTAATAAAAAGTGAAGCGATAAGTGCGTTAGATCGAATGGTGTTATCCTTCTCCGAGGAAGACGAGAAAGGCGTCGTGTTTCCACATAACGATGCGTTAGTAGTCACACCCGTTATCGGCAACCATGGGGTTAAAAGAACTCTTGTTGATAACATAAGCACAATTAATCTATTTTCGTTAGATGCTTATAACCTCATGAAGCGCCCTGATAACGAGCTGACACCGTGCAAGAAGCCGATAATTGGGGTAGATGGAATCCCAATCCCTTTGACTGGAGTCATAACGCTGCTAGTGTACTTTAGAGAAGACACGTCCAAACAGTCAGAGGAGCTGTTATTCTTAGTCGTTGACCTCACCCTGCCCTATAACGCCATACTTGGGCAACCGTTCCTCAACCATTTCAGGGCAGCAATATCTCAAAAACATTTGAGGATGAAGTATCCCTCCTGGGACGGAGTGGTCTCGATCAAAGGCTATCAGAAATTGGCGGCTGAATGTTACCTACTCATGACTCAGAAGAGTTGTGATAGATATGTGTGTGTCACGGTGGATCCATATGAGCAAAATGACGAGAAACACACTCAGCCTGTGGACAAGATGGTGCCAGTACTAGTCAATGGGATTAGCGAAGTGAATTTCCTAGTTAGCGAAAAGCTCAGTCTAGAGGAAAACCTCCAATTAGCTCGACTATTGAACAAAGGTAAAGGAGAGTTCGCGTGGAAGCCTGTAGATATGCCTAGTATTTCGCGAGAAGTGGCGGAACACCGACTTAATATCGACCCTTGTGTCAAGCCGGTCCAATAGAAGTGAAGAGAGTTCTCTATGGAGAAGGCGTTAGCTGTTGATAAGGAGGTGACAGAACTCCTAGACGCAAGCTTTATTCGCGAAGTCCAATATCCAACCTGGTTAGCCAACCCAGTTCTTCTTCCGAAGCCCAACGGAGACTGCCGTATGTGCATCGACTTCACTGACCTGAACGATGCCTGTCCCAAAGATTGCTACCCGCTCCTTCGAATCGACCAGCTAGTCAATCAGACCGCCGGGTATGCATATCTGAGCTCATTAGACACCAACTCCGGATATCATCAAATCCCTATGGCTGTCAAGGATGAAGAAAAGACCGCCTTCATCACTCCAAAAGCCACTTACTGTTACACGGCGATGCCGTTTGGGCTGAAGAACGCTGGAGCAACCTTCCAACGTATGACGAATAAAATATTTGAAAAACAAATTGGAAAGAATGTGGAAGCCTACGTTGACGACATATTGGTCAAAAACCGAAGCTTCAAGGACCACTTGCTTGACTTGAAAGAAGTTTTCGACGTGATGAGAGAATACCAGATGAAGCTGAACCCCTGTAAATGCATGTTCGCATTCCAAACGGGTAAATTTTTGGGTTACGTGGTTAGTCAGAAAGGTATCCAGCCCAACCCCTCGAAGGTCAAAGCTATCCAGGACATGATATCTCCTCGAACTATCAAGGAGGTACAAAAATTAACAGGGCGTGTTACCGCCCTAGGATGGTTTATCTCCAAGCAGGGCGAGAGATGCCTTCATTTTTTCAAGGTCATACGCAAGAAAGCCCCTTTTGGGTGGACAACGGAATGTGAAGAGGATTTTACAAGCCTGAAAGCCTATTTATCATCCGACCTGGTGTTGACAAGCCCAGAACCGGGCGACACCCTATGCTTATACCTCGGCGTTGCCGACGAAGTGGTTAGTGCCATCCTCGTTCGTGATGACAACCATCTACACCGCCCTGTCTACTTCGTAAGTCATGTTTTGAAAGATGCCGAGCTGCGGTATGCTCGCATTGAGAAAATAGCGTTTGCGCTAATACAGGCCACGCGAAAAATGGACAGATACTTCCAAGCCCATCTCGCCATCGTACTTACTGACCAGCCTTTGAAAAGGATATTTCAAAAACCTGAGTCTTCAGGAAGAATGTTGATTTGGGCCATCGAACTTGAGCAATACAGGTTGTGGTGTAAAAACTGACCCTCTGTGAAAGCCCAAGTCCTAGCAGACTTCATAGTCGAGTGCACCTTCACAGAGGACCCTGTTAACGGACCTACCGGAAGAGGAAAAAGATGACTTGGACCTCCCATTCCCTGAAACCTACACTGACTTGTGGGTCATTCATGTGGATGGAGCAAAAAATCAGGAACTAGCTGGAGCCAGAATATTCATCATTGGGCCGCACGATATACAGATACGATACGCCATCAGAATACTGCAGCCGTTATATAATAACGCAGCGGAGTATGAGGCGTTACTGGCTGGACTCAGGATAGGAAGAAGCTTTTCCGCCAAGGCCATAAACGATACGAGAATGATGGGAGACTTACGACTAAAGATCTGCAGAGATTCCAAATTGATAATAGACCAAGTCTTGGGACACTCTCAGGCCAGAGAACCCATCATGGTTCAGTACCTCGCTAAAGTGAAACGCGAGTTGCTAGAAATAAAGAAAAGTTGCATGCAGGTCGACTTTGAACACATCCGTCAAGAGGATAACGCTGAGGCTGACAGCCTGGCCAAACTCGCTGCAAATCCGAAAGCATCCATACCTAAGGGCGTATACTACCGAGAAATATCGGTACCTTCCTTCATGGAGGAGCAAGCGTCGCTTTGTGTTGAAGAAATCAAAAACGACTGGCGAATCCCCGTAATAAAATACTTGAAACATGAGGAGTTACCCGCAGATGACGCCGAGAAAAATAAAGTGCTGAAGTAAGCGACACGGTGTACATACTATGATGGGGAACTGGTTCGGAGATGCTTTTCTCACCCAGCCGCCAAGTGTATAACAGAACAAGAAGGTCTTCATACCTTGCGAGAAATCCATGAAGGGATATGCGGCATGCACGCATCAGGTGGCACCTTGGCCGCACAAATTTTCAGGTCAAGATTCTATTGGCCTAATATTCGAAGAGATTGCCACAATTATGTACGGATTTGTCAGAAGTGTCAGGAGTTCTCTAAGATTCCTCGACAGCCCGCCACGAAAATCTCTGAAATTGTGGCTCCTTGTCCTTTCGCGAAATGGAGGATCGATATCCTAGGACCGTTTCCAAAGGCAAGGTCTCAACTAAAATTTGTGGTCGTGGCGGTAGATTACTTCACAAAATGGGCAGAAGCGGAAGCGGTTGCCAACATCACAATGGAAAAAATTTGGCGTTTCTTCAAACACCAAGTTATCATGCGGTTTGGTGTACCCCGTGTGTTAGTCAGCGACAATGGGATGTAATTCACCAGCCAATTCTTTAGAGACCAATGCACGAAATTCCAGATCGAACAAAGGTTCTCTTCCGTGGCTCATCCGCAGACCAATGGTCAAGCGGAGGTGACAAATCGAAGCATTCTCAACGGCATTAAGAAAAACTTGGAAGGATCCAAAAGGAAGTGGGCAGACGAGCTACCGTATGACCGTTAAGACTAGCACTGGAGAAACGCCTTTCGCATTGGCCTTCGGCACTGAGGCCGTCACACCGGTAGAGATCGGTACTATGAGCCTGCGAGTGGTGTACTTCAGGGAGGAACTGAACGAGGAGAGGTTGGGAGCAAACCTCGACGCGTTACCAGAATGGCATGAGGAAGCTCTTCTGAAAACGCTCCATTATAAATAAAAAATGGCGCGTTATCACAATAGGCGCGTCAAAGAACGAGTCCTAAAAGCAGGCGATTTGGTACTCAGAGACAAACGAGCCGCCGGACAGCGTATGGGGAAACTCAGTCCGAACTGGGATGGCCTATACCGCGTTACCCGCGTTATCGGAAAGGGAGCGTATCACCTAGAAACACTTAACAGTACTCCCTTACCTAACTCTTGGAATATTGCTCGTTTGAAATTATACCATGCTAGATTTTGATATATCTCTGCACCTTTTTGCTAACGCCAGCCCTAACGTGCGCTAACACTTGAATAGAGAATATTCTTGTCTGTTTTGTGGCTGTTGACTATGTGCAGATGATAAATGAAGAAGGGTGTCAGGAGTGAAAAGTCCTATCCTTGTGACGGTCGGTCCTGATCAGACGACTCACTAAGTTGAGGGGACGCCCTGGTATACCTAAAAATAAGTGTTGGAAGTAAAAAGTCCTATCCTTGGGGGCAGCCGCGCTAACACAGGCGGGCCGCTAAGATGAGGCACGTTCTGACACCCCCGGGAGTGCAAAGTCCTATCCTTGTGGCAACCGTGCTAACACAGACAGCCCATCAAGATGAGGCACGTCCCGGCTTCTCTAGGAGTGAAAAGTCCTATCCTTGTAATCGGGCTAACACAGATGGTTCACAAAGACATGACACACCGCATAGAGATAGTAACTTCATCCTGGATGTGAAAAGTCCTATCCTTGTGATGTCCGGGCTAATACAGACGGCTCACTGAGACGAGGCACGACTCCGGGATGCGAGGTCAACACCTGGATGTGAAAAATCCTATCCTTGTGATGGCTGGTCTTGATCAGACATCTCACTAAGACGAGGTACTGTCCGGGCAGACCATGGAAATTTAGAAATACGGAAAGAAATCGCGAAATCCCAGCGAGTAACTAGATGGGAAATCCCTAGTGAAGATGGCTGGTTGAGAAAGCGATATGTCGCGAAATCCCAGCGAGTAACCAGATGGGAAATGCCTGGTGAAGATGGCTGGTTGAGAAAGCGACACGGATAATGCTAACGACACTTGGATACGGAGGCGCGACGGCTCCTAAATGGTAATTAACGTTTAATTATCGCACAATATTTTGATTAATGCTCTAAAGCATCGATTGAGAATGTGCAGGATATTATGGAAACGAGGGGGAGATTGACGCCCGCATAAGCGATAGCGTCAGATGGCCTGTCATTGCGATAGGTACATGATCGACGGCCAACATTCTTGTCGCCTCGTTTTGGGAAATACAGTTAAGGGAACGCACGCGTTTGGTCACCCCTTGGATATCTATTCTTGCGGAAAGGGATAAGTCCACGCTTATCTATATAGAATTCTTCATCTATATGGAGTTGTTCGTCGCTGGTCGAGAATATCTGCGTCAGCACGTTGTCGTTATAAAAATGCTCATCCTAGACGAAGTCTTATCGATTGAGTTATCTCTTCAGCGGTGTAACGCCTCCGGAAGGATACTTCCGCTTCGAAGGCGCGTACGGGTATACGCCACACGTCGTGGATAATATTGATTATAAGTCGTTCCTATGAGTTCTACTTCTGAAGCTATCTGCTAAGCATCGTTATTCTACACCGACATTGAAATGCGCATGATTAAGTCATGTCGCATTGTCCGGCATGGTATTTGTTATCAGTGTTTGTAATCCTACAGGGTATATGGCGGGGCCATGGTTATCTCACTTTCTGACGGAATTGTGTTATCTCACCGCGGCAACTATCTTATCATGGGAGCTCAGAAAAAGGAGATGATGGGAAAGGGATTAGTTACGAAAAGAATATATATATATATATATATATATATGTTCAAGAAACTCGCGAGGGGCTATGAAAGGCAAAAACCCTCAAGAGTGAACAACAAAAATGGGTGGTACTCGATATCCAAAAAGGGCGATAAAAGCGCCTATCGCGCGGCAGCCTTGCTGTCCCCTTGCCCTTCGTTGCCCTCCATCCTCTCTCAGCAAAAGCGGTCATCTGTAAGATCCCTTGATCTCATCCGAAAAGTGTCAATGAGAGCCTCAGCGTCATACACATCCTCCCCGTGAATATCCACGAAGCAATCAGACATGATGCGGGCCGTATTGTCAATGTACCATTTGCCCTTCTCAGATGACTCTTTCCCTAACACGATTTTTTCCTCTTGTAATACCGCCTTTGCAGCTCTCTCTATCGTTAGAGCAACCTCAAGATCAGACACCTTAGCGGCCTCTTGCTCCCCGACCACCTTCAAATCTTTTTGGTCGTCGCCAAGGCTACCACTAACCTTTGACATTCCCTTGACAACTTTTTCCTTTCTTCTCGCTCCTTATCGAGCTCGACAGAAAGTTCACGGCGAGCGACAGTAAGCCCATCTGAGGTGGAGGTAAGAGAGGCAACCTTCTGTGACATATACTGGGACCAGTAATAAAAATGGGAGAAATCAGAGAACAAGGTGGAACGCAGAAAGGTCATCTGCTCGTCAATAGGATGAGAAAGAAGCATCTCCTTCTCCTCGAGAGACGTTAATGCATGAGTGGCCAGGAAAGAGGAAATCCCCGCAGAACCATCTCCCCCAGAAACCGCGAACCCAACTCTGCGCAAGTTGCTCAAGTCAACCTGATGGGTAATGGGACCTGACTTGCCCAACGAACTTAGATCGACCATGAGATGGGGCGTAGTATCGCCACCAAGATGATACATCGAGGCGCTGGAAGGAACAAAGTACAAGGTAGGCGGAGATGGAGGTTGATTGGAAGAAGTACCTCTATGAAGCCCAAAAGAACCGTGAGACTGAAAGGGCGGAAAACCGACCCCCGTAAAGTCCTCAGTGAAGCCCAGGACAGTGGAATAGGAAGGAGGAAGTGAGGAGCTAAGAGAATTGGGCGAAGCATCAAAAGACCCAGAAACACCCATAGTCCCCAAAGGGTTAGAAGACTGACCGCCAAGAAGCGACATCGAAGCAAAAACGGTAGCGTTGTCCCCTTCATTGATGACGGGACCTGCTGGTAAACTCGTGTTTCCCCCGTCAAGCCACTGCTTCTTGCCAGAATGTCGAAGTATATGGCCTAAGTCCATGTCATCCGGCGGAGGCAACTAGGCAGAGGCAACAATGGTATCCTACTGAGAGAAACACTAAGAAGAATAAGAACACAAAAGAAAAATGCCAAAGAGCATCAAGAAGCAATGATTGAGATAACGCGGTTATAAAAGAAACACATACAGCAACAGTGTCGTTAACCGGCACCTCAAAAGAAGTTGTCACGTTTGAAGAAAGAGTAAGGGCGGCAACGCGTACTATCTTCTTCTTTTTCTTCTTTGGGAGAGCTCGGGAAGAAGACGCTTGAACAGAAGCGACGACAACAGATACAACTGGAATGGTAGCAGCCCCCTCACTAACCGAGGAAGGAGACGTCTGCACAGGATCTATAGTTATGGTAGATGACGCAACTGGATTAACAGCTGCAGTGGCAACAACAGCAGCGACAACAGTTTCCTCTTTTTCCTTCCTCCTTAGAGCCCTCTTCTCTCATCTCCTAACGCTCTCCGGCTTCCAACTAGGATCGAGAACTGCACAATCATGGCGTAACGTTAGCATTAGTATCGCCTAAAATAACGAAGAAAATGACACAACACTCACTCTCAACACAGGCTTTAATATCAGTCCCGCACGCCAAATTGCGAGTGTGAATGCTAATGTCCAACTTGAGCAGTGTGTTGAAGCAGCCTAGCTCAGGTTGAAGAAGAGTAGGCCGTCGACCCCAGGCACTATCTCTGATATTATGGTTAAAACCGGTCCGCCACTAGGGGATAGGCAGTTCGATGACAAAGAACTCTTTTTTCCAATCTTCAATGGAAGACTCAAGGTGCAGGAGTTTCCAGGTGAAGGGTTTAAGAGAGTCATCATCACAACGGGGTGATATCGCTATCGCACCTCTACGACTATACAATTAGAAAATTAATTTAAGTAATAAAAGGGAAGGAGAGTCAATCCCTTTGTATTTACAAAGTTCCAGAAACGCGTAAATACAACAGTACGCATTGGGAGTTAACTGGACGGGATTCACATCCAGAGCAACAAGCAGACTTTCAACGAAAGAATTAAGGGGAAGTTTGAAGCCATAACCAAACATCTTGGCATACAAAAGCCTACTGTTGCCAGACATCACACTATTGAGGCGGAGTGAATCAGAAGCAACAAAAACCTTACGATTAATCCTCAGGGATATGGGCATTATATTTGGCTAAATGGTCTTGAAGTATGGCTGGAGAGGTGATGGTGGTGACAGTGTTTTCAATTTTTTCCTCATCAACAGACTTGGAATGAGTTCTAGCCATGGTAAAAAATAAAGAAAAGATGAAGAAGACGACAAACGAGGATAGAAATACCTTTCTGGAGAGAAACTCAGAACGCCCAAACAATGGAAGGAAGAAACGCAAGTCGGCTCAAGAGGATGAAGCGAAAATAGAATGACAAAAGAGGGAAAAAGAAACATGTGTTGGGTTTTATAACCCTAGCAGTTAGACAAAATGACTGTCGTAACAGTCGTCGCGTGTGTGACGCGTTACAAGGAAAAGACACAAGTAATGAGTATGATTCTAGAGAAGCGAGAAGACGCTTCGATCTCACCAATTCCTAGGGCGAGCCAACCCCTAGTGCCTTCGCGAACAGACACGTGTATTCTGGGCATTATGACTTCTCTCTTGCATTAATGAGAGAATCCTGAGCATTAAATGCTCTGAAAAGTGTAATCGATTTTCAAATCAAGATAAGTGCAATAACGCGAAGACCAAGATAACGCGACGCAGCGTCCACGGGCATCTGTTGAGATAACACAAAAGAAAGAGATAACGTTGCAAAGATCAATCATTATTCAAAGGAAAATCCTAAACGCTGGTACAAGGCAAGCGTTATTAGTTATTACAAACCGAATGGATTCAATGTTCGGAATAAGAAAGAAATAGTAACGGAGATGGGAGGAGCTCTTGACGTCCTCTGCGGCATCAGCACTGTCTGATTACGGGAGCGCCCCGGCATCGCCCCCGTCGCCTCCCTCCTCCTCTCCCGAAGAAAGAAAACCTTCTTCACTCACGTCTATTTCGCTCATTTTTTCAGAGGCATAATCGTCTATCTTAGCAGGATCGAAAGACCCACTGCGATAGTAGTCCGCGAATCCGGTGATAAAGGCCCGCATGGCTCTTTTTTCCACCAATTTATCTTTGAGGGCACCTTTGCCAGATCCTCGTTACAAGCCGATATCTCTTCACGAAGAAAAGAATTTCTCTTGTCAGCTGACACCACCTCTGCCTCTAGCAACTCAACTTTGGCTTTCCCCTTAGACTTCTCCATTGCAAGTTCGGCGCGACAATCATTCAGCTCTGCCAAGGTACGATTCTGAAGTCGTGTTAACTCATTCACCAGCGGCATCCAATTGCCCCTTCGAGTCAGGCGAACCTCGAAGCTTGTCACCATGAGCCTCAAGAAAGTAATGTACTTGGCGGAAGCCGGCCAGTGCGTCATTCAGAACACGTGCGTGCTGAATATCGGGGGGAAGCCGCAACAACTCTTCTTTATCCTTGGGCGAGCTAAATATTTCACCTACCAGGAGGGCCGACGGCTGGTCTTGCGATAACGGGTCCGACACCCCCAAGGCACGAAGACCGCTAGTGCTAAAGGTTGATAAATCCAATTGATAAGAAGGAACCCCTTGAGGACCCTGAGGAGAAAGGTTAGCGATAAGAGAGGGAGCGGAACCCTTGATAGAATCATTGACACCTAAAATAGAAGTAAAGAATAACGGTTGTGGACCCCCAGTCGGTGGGTCCGGAAGTGCGCTTGGGCCAGGAGCTGGCGTTACCACGTCAGGAATGCAAGAAGAAATAGGAGAGTCAGGGGTTGTCAGTCGGCGGAAGCGAATCTGCCGCTACTGGAGCTTTAGTAACCTTAGGGGGTGATGCGTTCCTTAGTAGGCTAGAACGCTCTCTCTTAAGATCGTTGTCCGGTGACGTGGATTCAATGCAGAAATTGACTCGAAGAAAACACGGAAGTCTCCAAGGTTTGGTGGCCTTGGCATCCTACGTCGAATCCCTTGAGGTTCTTGGGTCAAACCTTTGAATCTCCAAGATTTGGTGGTCTTGGCACTCTAAAGAACGGATGACTCAATGAAAAGTGCTTTCAAGTTTTACTTGACAAGCTAATCGAATGCACGAAACTCAATTAGTTGCAAGGTTCATCAAGAACAAGTCGATAAAGATCCAAAGCAATTTGCTTTCAAATTTCAATAATCATAGTCCACTGAAAATAACATGGGCGACTCATTTTTAATGAAGCGCTAAACCCTAATTCCAAAAATGGAAACTAGTTTAGTTTCTAAATAATGACTTAAACGAAAATGGCAACAAGCCACCCTTCCAAATAAGTTCTGAAACCCTAAAATAATATAAATAAAGTCTACTAAATAGGATAGAAGTGCAGGCACGGCCGTTTAGGTCAAAAGGCCCAAGTGGCTTTGCTTGCGGGTCCACCGAATCACGTTTTAAGGAAACAAGGCGTTTTCCTTATTCCCTCGAGCGTTTCCATTGAAATTTGGAGGCAAACGTCCTAACACATAGAAAAAGTTTTGGGATGAATATTGTGCGAGGAAATATGCTCCAATATTCAAAAGGCTCGGCAGTGGCTTTCACTGTCTAATGCGGGCTTGTGATTTAGGCCTGTCGCAAATCCTTTGAGCATTTCTCCTGATTCTTGGCCTGGACTCCTCTCTTGTATTATAAATGATCATGGCCTGGTCAAAAATGGGAGAAGGCACTGATGGACCTAAAGGTCCGAGGTGGCCATGTTTGACCCATCCGTAGGCGTGCGGATTAGGGTCACGAGGCGCGGCTGGGGCTCGCGCAGGCTGGCTCCCTCCGAGGCTGTCTCTGCCTTCAGCTCCATGTGAATGAGGCTGCTGAGTCTCGTCTGCAGGGCTCGGGCCCTTGAACGGGTGATCGGGCCCGTGGGCGACAAAGGGAGGTTTGCGGCTACTACTCTAGGGTTGGTTCGGGACCTTGAGCGAGTAGGACTGGTTCGGGACCTGAAGTGGCTGATCGGGCCTGTGGTACTCGGGATCGTATCATCCCCTCCATCTTGAGAAGGATTCGCCCTCCAATCCAGATCAGCAACATCCTCATCACCTGCATCAAATAACCTTAAATCAGAAATATTAAAGGATCTATGAATGGAACCATACTCACTTGGAAGGTCTAGGCGGTAAGCGTTGTTGTTGATCTTCTCAACAATTTGAAATGGTCCATCTCCTCTAAGGGATAATTTTCCGCGTCTCTTCTCTGGAAACCTCTCACATCTGAGGTGCAGCCACACCCAATCGCCAACTTGGAAGGATACGGTCTTGCGGCCTTCGTTGCGCTTGTGCACTAGGCGCTCATTCATGCGCTCAATGTTTTGCTTAGCCTTCTCATGTATCTTCTTGATATGTTCTGCCTTCTGCTGTCCATCTAAGTTAGAAACATCACTCAAAGGCAAAGGGGTCAAATCCATGGGAGTAATCGGATTAAAGCCATAAACTACTTCAAAAGGTGAACAATTGGTAGTAGAATGGATTGAACGATTATAAGCAAACTCCATGAAAGGCAAATGATCAGTCCATTTAGATACATGTTTAGTAACTAAAGAGCGTAAAAGAGACCCTACAGTACGGTTAACTACCTCAGTTTGGCCGTCGGTTTAAGGGTGACAAGAAGTCGAATACAGCAATTTAGTTCCAAGGTGACTCCACAACACTCGCCAAAAGTGGCTCAAAAATATTCCATCACGGTCACTAACAATACTAATAGGCATACCATGAGGCGGACTACCTCTCAAAAGAATATATTAGCAACGTGAGACGCATCATTAGTATTTTTACAAGGCAAAAAATGCGCCATTTTGGAAAACCGATCCACTACAACAAATATACCATCCTTACCATCCCAAGACTTAGGTAAACCTACAATGAAGTCCATGGACAGATCGGTCCAAGGTTGGGAAGGTACAGGCAGCGGCATAAACTCACCATGACTAGCTAACCTAGATTTTGCCCTTTGGCAAACTACACATCTAGCAATCACACGCACAACATCACGTCTCATCTTAGGCCAATAAAAGTGTGATTTCAGCATTTCATAGGTTTTATTAATGCCAAAGTGGCCCATAAATCCACCACTATGTGATTCATGCACAAGTAACTCACGCAAAGAACACTTAGGAATGCAAAGGCGCTTGCGCCGAAATAGATACTTATCATGCGTATAAAATTTTACATCAGCCATGGAATCACAAGTCTTATAGATCTCACTAAAATCCAAATCAGTAGGGTAGAGTGGAATTATTTGAGAAAACCCTAAAAATTTGACACTTAACGAAGAGATCAAGGCATACCTCCTAGACAATGCGTCGGCTACAACATTGTCTTTTCCTTCCTTGTACTTGATGTGATAAGGGAAGGCTTCCAAAAACTCCAGCCACACGGCATGTCTCCTATTCAACTTCCCTTGTCCCTTTAGGTATTTGAGGCTTAAGTGGTCGGTGTGCACCACAAATTCCCTCGGCATCAAGTAGTGTTGCCAAACCTCGAAAGCCCTAACTAGCGCATAAAGCTCTTTGTCATATGTCGGATAACGCAACTGGGCATCCTTGAGCTTCTCAATAAAGAAGTCTATTGGCTTCTCCTCTTGCATCAAAACAACACCTATACCGATTCCACTCGTGTCGCACTCCAACTCAAACGGTTTGTCAAAGTCGGGAAGGGCTAACACGGGCGCGTTTGACAGCTTGTCCTTCAACGCTTGGAATGCGGCCTCTTGAGGTTCCTCCCACCTGAAATCAATATGTTTCTTAGTTAGACCATTAAGTGGGGCAGCAAGATTACTAAAATCACGAATGAAACGACGATAAAAGAAAGCTAAGCCGTGAAAGGAGCGGATCTCGCTTGCTATTTTTGGCGTCGGCCACTCCTTGATTGCTTGCACCTTCGCTTCATCCACCTTCACACCATCTTTTCCCACAAGAAACCCTAAGAAGTCAACCTGTTCTAAATAAAAAAAGCACTTGGAGAGCTTAGCATAAAGCTTCTCTTCGCGCAAGGTTAGGAAAATCTCTTTAAGATGCGCAACATGCTCATGTAAAGATTTGCTATAAACTAAGATGTCATCAAAGTATACAACAACAAATTTTCCTATAAAATGCCTAAGAACATGGTTCATAAGTCTCATGAAGGTGCTTGGGGCATTAGTCAATCCAAATGGCATCACTAACCATTCATACAAACCATACTTTGTTTTAAATGCCATTTTCCATTCATCACCCTCTTTCATTCTAATTTGATGATAGCCGCTCATTAAGTCAATTTTTGAAAAAATTACACTACCACTAAGCTCATCTAACATATCATCTAAGAGAGGTATGGGGTGACGATACTTTACCGTAATTTTGTTGACAGCTCGGCAGTCAACACACATTCGCCAAGTTCCATCTTTCTTCGGCACTAGAATCACTGGAACGACGCATGGAGACAAGCTTTCTAGGACATATCTCTTGCTAAGGAGGTCATCTACTTGCCTCTGGAGTTCCTTAGTCTCTTCGGGGTTGCTCCTATAGGCTGGTCTGTTTGGGATAGTCGAACCCGGCACAAAATTGATTTGGTGCTCTATGCCGCGGATTGGAGGTAAGTCGGGCGGCATCTCTTCGGGTGTTACATCTTTGAACTCCTGCAAAACAGCCAAGATAGAAGAAGGCACAGAAGCTAAAGGATCAAGATTAGTACTGTTCAAACAAAAGGATTTAAAGCGAATTAAAAGCAAAGGGCGATTCTCGCCACAAAACTATTTTTGTAAGACAAACGCCTTGCGCAAATCCTTTCCTTTCGCATACAAGTTCACTTTCGTTTCTTTTTCTTGCCTTTTCTTTGCTTTTTCAGGCTCTTTCTTTTCTGTTTTTGACCCGCACTCACTCTTTTTACGGGGGCTGTTTTCATTCCTTTCTTTTATTCTGAACCTGTGCTCACTTTTTTCACGGGGGCTGTTTTCATCAATTTTTTTGTTTACAAGTTTTGAGACCTCAAATTCGGCATAGGACTTCTCCAACCAGAGCTGGTCCTCAAGCACTTGCGTAGGTGTAAGAGGTGC
The DNA here is from genome assembly GCA_963691705.1 of Viola odorata. Classification (NCBI taxonomy): domain Eukaryota; kingdom Viridiplantae; phylum Streptophyta; class Magnoliopsida; order Malpighiales; family Violaceae; genus Viola; species Viola odorata. The sequence goes on along the minus strand of OY829539.1, from coordinate 45,184,301 downwards.
AAGTGTGAATTTAACTCCTTCCTTCTCAAGCTTGTAACGATTGCTCCTCCCTTCGTGAGTGGCGTTGCGGTCGAATTGCCATGGTCTGCCAAGTAGCACATGTGACGATTGCATTGGGATGACATCACACCATACCTCATCCTTGTATTTCCCAATAGACAAACTCACTAATACTTGCCTACACACCTTAACGCTGATTCCCCCAGTCATCCATTGCAGCTGGTACGGCTTTGGATGCTTGACCACGGGTAATCCTAGCTTGTGCACAAGAAACGTACTAGCACAATTAGTACATGAGCCATTATCAATAATAAGAGAGCATACCTTAGTACCAATATGGCACCTAGCATGGAATAGGTTCTCCCTTTGTTCCTCCTCACAAGGTTCGGCTCTTGGTTGCACACTCAAATTTCTCCGAGCTACCAAGGATACCGAATCACAAACCCTAGTTTCGTGATCCATCGGCTCTTCTTCCTCACCTTCCTCTCCCGAATCCTCCACTAACTCGACATCATCCTCCGAATCCATCTCGTCATTGTCCCTAATGATCAGAACTCTTTTGTTGGGACATTCGGCCTGCTTATGGCATCGGCCACTACACTTAAAACACACAATGTCTCTTGTAGGCACACGGTTAGTACTAGTAATGGGAACTTTAGAAAGAGTAGGGTTTGCCGAGTTACCTTTGGTACCATATGAAGGTTTAGATACCTTGGGTGTTTCCTTGCTGTCCTTATTCCCCTTGGACCATGTAGACTTGTTCCAAGTGGAAGTCCGTGACACAAAAGTAGACGGCTTAGAGTAGGCTGCCTTAGCCTTGCGTTGCCTCTCAATCTTCACGGCCATGTGAAGCATCTCCTCCAAAGTCCTATATTGGCACAACTCTAGGGCATTAGCTATCTCTGGATTCAGCCCACTCATGAACCTAGACATCTTCGAATCCTCATCCTCTATCACATTAACCCTAGCCAAAAGAACTTCCAACTTGTTGTGATAGTCGTTCACGGTTTTGGACCCTTAGGTAAGCTTTTGTAAACGCTGAAGTTGATCCTTATGATAGTACGGTGGAACAAACCTCCTCTTTATTACATATTTCATATTCTCCCAATTAGTTATGGGTCCTCTCACATCCTCATTCACTTTCTCCCACCAATGGGCAGCATATCCAAAAAAACTCCACGGAAGCTAACCTTATTTTCTTTTCATCCGTGTAGTGATGACACCTAAAAATCGCTTCCATCTTTCGTTCCCAAGTCAAGTATGCTTCGGTATCATCTTTTCCTTCAAAAGGTGGGACCTTGAGCTTGACACTCCCAAGGTGATTGTCAACTCGCTCGCGCTCCTCGCGACGCGGCTGTTCAAAGTTACGGTCTCGCCTACCAAAGGCGTGTCTGCCGCGCCCATGCGCACCTCCTCGGCGCATTTGGAACCCCCTCGGTCCCGCCATGTGAGGATCCTCCTCATACTCATTTTCAGAACCATCTAACTCAGGTTCACTGTGCTGGTCGTCACTCGGTGCAGGTGCATAGGCATCTCGATTCACTCTAGGGTTTAGGTGTTGCGCAAAGTGTGCCCCGGGTTCTTGTGGAACAACATCCTCACGTTCCCTAGCCTCAACCTGATGCCTCCAAGCTTTCATATCCTGGAGCTGGGTTGCTATGTCTTGCAGTGCCTTGGCTACATCGTTCACAACCGTAGCCTCCTTTTCCGGATTTCCTGACATCCTGAAATTCAAAACAGAAAATTTTCCAAGCGTAAAATTGCCTAAAACTAACACTCCCTCACGTGTTTACTCTCGTGTTTGTCTCTCTATTAGTCTCACAAAATCTCTCAAAGAAAATTGTCCAGATCCTTAATTCAAGATGAACCGACTCGAAGAATTTTCAAGAAAAAGCTTCAAAAGAGACACACAAAGAAAACTAGTGTAGAAAGAAAATTTGAGGTAATATACTCGAATCAATTGCAAAGATCAATCAACCAATCAAGTATACCACAGAGTAGAAAGGCACAGCAGCAATGGAATCAAGGAAAAGCTCAAAATAAACGGATTGAGTCAGTTTACAACTCAAAAACGCTAATGGCATGCGATTAGGGTTTTGAAACTTGTTTTTGCCACAACTTTTGATTCCCAATTCGAAATTCAATGATTCTTTTTGCTATGAGTCACAAATTCACTCTAGTATTTGATTCTGAAGTTCCTTTTTTTTTTGTGGAATGGTACTGATTTTGCCCCTGTTCTGTTTTTGACGAAATTGTTTTACTTTTTTATTTTTTTGAAATTCAATGCAACTGAAAACACAAATTAACTAAGACACTTTGGGGGACTTTGTTTTTTTTTTTGACAATAGTAAAGACCTACAAATCGTTGAGATGATTTGCACACTAATCGCACACACAAGACACAAATTGACACAAGACAACTAACACACAGCACGTAAGAGAATTGGTGTAGAAGAGAATGAAGGAATACCAATTCTAACAAAGAAAACGCAATAATTAAAGGGATAGATTTACCAAGTCGGGACAGCTGAGCTCCGCTACCAATTGATGCGTTCCTTAGTAGGCTAGAACGCTCTCTCTTAAGATCGTTGTCCGGTGACGTGGATTCAATGCGGAAATTGACTCGAAGAAAACACGGAAGTCTCCAAGGTTTGGTGGCCTTGGCACCCTACGTCGAATCCCTTGAGGTTCTTGGGTCAAACCTTTGAATCTCCAAGATTTGGTGGTCTTGGCACTCCAAAGAGCGGATGACTCAATGAAAAGTGCTTTCAAGTTTTACTTGACAAGCTAATCGAATGCACGAAACTCAATTAGTTGCAAGGTTCATCAAGAACAAGTGGATAAAGATCCAAAGAAATTTGCTTTCAAATTTCAATAATCATAGTCCGCTGAAAATAACATGGGCGGCTCCTTTTTAATGAAGCGCTAAACCATAATTCCAAAAATGGAAACTAGTTTAGTTTCTAAATAATGACTTAAACGAAAATGGCAACAAGCCACCCTTCCAAATAAGTTCTGAAGCCCTAAAATAATATAAATAAATTCTACTAAATAGGATAGAAGTGCAGGCGCGGCCGTTTAGGTCAAAAGGCCCAAGTGGCTTTGCTTGCGGGTCCGCCGAATCACATTTTAAGGAAACAAGGTGTTTTCCTTATTCCCTTGAGCGTTTCCATTGAAATTTTGAGGTAAACTTCCTAACACATAGACGAAGTGCTGGGATGAATATTGTGCGAGGAAATATGCTCCAATATTCAAAAGGCTCGGCAGTGGCTTTCACTGTCCAATACGGGCTTGTGATTTGGGCCTGTCCCAAATCCTTCGAGTGTTTCTCCTAATTCTTGGCCTGGACTCCTATATTGTATTATAAATGATCATGGCCTGGTCAAAAATAGGAGAAGGCACTGATGGACCTAAAGGTCTGAGGTGGCCATGTTTGACCCATCAGTAGGCGTACGGATTAGGGTCACGAGGCGCGGCTGGGGCTCGCTCAGGATGGCTCCCTCCGAGGCTGTCTCTGCCTTCAGTTCCATGTGAATGAGGCTGCTGAGTCTCGTCTGCAGGGCTCGGGCCCTTGAACGGGTGATCGGGCCCGTGGGCGACAAAGGGAGGTTTGTGGCTACTGCTCTAGGGTTGGTTCGGGACCTTGAACGAGTAGGACTGGTTTGGGACCTGAAGCGGCTGATTGGGCCTGTGGTACTCGGGATTGTATCAGGGGGGAAGACAGTTGACGCCTCAATAATTCTTGTTGACGCCTCAGTCACTCTTGTCATTTGAGAAGTGGTCGCCACCGTAGACACATCAACCCCCATGATCGTCAACCTTTTTTGAAGAAATCCCAACGGCCAGATTGTCTTTCTCCACTCTGAGTTTCTTTCGTTGAGTCGAGGAAGCATGACGAAGCTCTGTCTCGGTATCTATATCCTCGCTATCTCTGTCAGTTATCCTGGTAACGGGTCAACTCAAATTTACTCCTCTGCCCCGAACGGGTAGCCAATTGTCAAGGAAACAGGAGGCTCGAGCAGAGACACCGCGCCCTCCCCCTGTGACTATCTTAGTTCTCCTCTTCTTTGGCGGAACACTTTGGGCACTCTGATTGCTGGGACCCTCGGGTGGTGGAGAAGCTGGCAGGGTTTGGAGCTGATAAGATTCGATCTGTTCGTTGTAGGATAGTGAAGGATTATGAACCTTGAGGTCGACTGTCCCTGATGTCCGATGTACCTGCACGGTGCCGGAGGGGTCTCCGGCGTAAACACTCCGATGCTTAAGTCAGTAATGATTGTATGAAATAGCAGCACTTTGGCCAGCAATCTTAGGATTACCTCCCTCCTTGGTGGTGGAGGTATTTATAGGCAAAATGGAGAATTTCTGAGTGATCATGGTCACAAGAGGCTAACGCGCCCGTCAGAGGGGTTAGAGTTCCCCGTTGATGGAGTGTGCTATCGTCGCATTAGCTATATGTAAGGAGGTAGGCGTTACCTAGGCAAGGCAACACCTATGCTTCTCGCGGGATGCCTGGCTAGGCCTGGGATGGGGTAACGCCCTGTGTCATGATGAAGTGATATGTGGGACCCCCTCGCTGGTGTCGACCATCCCAACGCCAGTTACACATAGGGAGGCGATAGCCTCGACGCTACCGGGGCGGTAAGAGCAACTTTTCCTTCCTTCCATGGTATATAGGACGAAAATGCCCTTTGTTGTTAGGGATATTGTTATCATAAGCCCAACCGAAAATGAGCCCGAGTGTTTACCAAGGGCTATCGCTTCTTCTTCGGTCTTGCCAAGTCGGCTTTTTTTCATGCGTTAGGGATGACTTGCCTAAAAAATGTATTTCCTCCAATCGCCATTCTTCTTTGCCTATAAATTGTCTTTTGTCGTGCTACTTTTTTTCCATGACTGGTTTTGCACTTCCTCTTGCTTTCAACTATAGATGATCTTACAAAGAACTTTCTGATCTCGAAAGCGCACAGCCTGAAGAACCTTGTTGAATCTGACATCGGCTTCCTGGAGACCATGCTGACCAAAACCTCTGAAGATGTCCTGGAGCTTCGGGGAATGATGACCCCTTTGCTGTCCAGACAAGGGGCTGCTTCTATGGAGGATTTTAATCCTATACAGAATGTGTCAAAACTGGCTGTTGCGATCTCCCGCATCGAGGTGACCATTATCATGCTGCAGCATAGGAAAGACCTGCTGGCGTGCTGCTTGAAGGGCATGAGGGTTTCCTCTGCCGAACTGTCTCTAGTGGCGGATGCTCTGGGGGAGATCCCTACTGCTCTTGAAGATGATGCTGGGTCTCATGCTTGACTCTTAGTTGTTGTTCTCTTATTTTACTGTTTTCTGTGTAGACGCTTTGGGTACTTAGGCTGTTCAGGCCGCAAATAAAATGTTACTTTAACTGCTATTCTGTCTTCTACCTTTGATCTCTTGCCATTTGCTGTTGTAGTCAGGTATGGTTGTTATAAGCCCAACCAAAAATGAGTCTTTTCTTGCCATGAGGTGTTTTAGTGCTTTTGGCAATAAATGTTTTACTCGATCCTTTCTTATGCCGCGCTCCCATAACTGGGCAGTTTTTTGGTGCCTTTTGATTGGCGTCATTCTCGAATAGTTGCGTGCGCCTCATCAGATTCTGCAATCATGATTGTTCTTCTCCAAGTGCACTTATTGCATTCAAGGGACATGCGAAGAGATCGAGATATCTTTTTCCTTGGCTATTTAAAGGGTTTTTTCTCTCATTTTCCTTGCTCACCTTCTTCTTCTTATTTCATTTCTTGGGTTTTTGTGATTTAATGGCAGATTCCTACTTTCTTGATACTGCGGCGCACGACTCTCCGCCGACTCCTCCAACTTCGCCAGATTCAGACAATCCTCCTTCCTCACCTCCATGGAGGCCTACCAAACATTTTGCCAAACGCCGGGGTCGCAAGAACCCAAAGAAAATGAAGAAGACCTTTGAATCTTTTTTCGCCGGTTATGAGCCTCACTACTTCGCGCTACAGAAAGGTGATGAAGCGTCACCATCTGCCCCTTGTCCTCCCTTAGAGGAGAGAGTCTCTGCTCAGAATACCGACTCAGGACCAGTCGTATTCACTATGGGAAAAAGCTCCTGCGCTGCTTCGCTAGAGGGGGTTGCTCCCGCGACAAGCCCAATGCCCAAGCTTTACCAAAGGCCCTGCAGGATTGACGAGCCTTTTCCTCCTTACAACGGAGGTCTGCCGCTCTCGGATGATGACGATGTTTTCTACTATGACATGTACTGTCCCGACGAGGATTAGTGGCCTAGTGTTAGGTTTGCTGTAGATGTCATGGGGCTTTTAATCAATAAACCGATGTTTTTCTTTGTCCTGCCATTGTGCGAATTTGTCGATAGCTGACATAAAAATGTTAGCTATGTTGTGTCAAGTTCTCTGTAACTGTTTTAACTTGGCCAATCATTAACTGCCACTTGATGGGTCATGGCGAGTAACTGCTTGCTTCTAACTTCTGAGCATCATTCCACGTGACTCCTTTCTTTTGCACGCGTCCTTGTGCGACTGGTGGTCTAATTAATGTTGTGACACTTTGGGTCTTTAAAAGAGATTATCTTCTCTTTTTAATGCTTTTTGCTCTTATTTCAAATTTTCTCCTTCTTATATTTTCTGCAAGGTTCTCTTCCGCCCTTCATCCTTCGCCAATTTCGCCCACGGATCTCTCCCTTCGAGGTATCACTCCATCCCTTCAGACTTTATGTTCGTTAGTTTATTATGGTTGTGATTAAAACCAGACGATTTTTCTGGAGACCCATGGATCCAGAAATCGTACGATCACCCAGTATTTTCACTTGCGATGCGGTTTTAAATGCTGAATTGGAGGAGAATGGTATTACTTTCCCTCCCGGGTGCATCCCCACCATTCCCGAGGGTGACATGCGCCTTCACGATCCTCTGTGGGGAAACTATAGAATGGTCTACTTTAAAATGTTTCTCTATGGCTTTCGTCTCCCAGTTCATGACTCAATAACAGCACTACTGCGAGAGTACAAGCTTAATCCTGCCCAGATAACTCCTTCTTCCTGGTGTGGGGTTTATGCCTTTCTTCGCGCTTGCGAGTTGGAGGGCATTCTCGCCCCATCTCTCAATTTATTTCGCAAATTCTTTAGCATGACTTGTCACGATTGTTTAATCAGCATTACTCCAAGGTGGGACGACGTGTTTGTGCAGTCGTTCTGGCAGCAATTTTGTGGTTTTGAGAGGACTGTGGCTGACTGGAAAAATAGCTTTTTTATTCTTGAGCTACCGTCTCGTTGGTGGCGTTGCGGCTTTAATCAAGAGCCTGTAGGTCCTCTTTGGCCAAACCCAGCGGTGTTGACTAGGAGCGAGCTTGATCAAGCTAACGCTTTGTTGGATAGAAGTACTCGTTATCGCATTCGAGAATTTGCCTCATACAAGCTTCTAAATGAGTGCGTTATGGGTTAGTTTGTCTTTTTCTCCGCCTTTTCCTTCTTTCGTCCTTTCATGTTCTCACATATTCCATTATCAAGGGATACTGACGGGCAGCCCTTAGGGGGAACTAACGCCCCTTTGAATGTGATGCCGCTCAGAACTATGCCAGCATCCCCTCCTTCCCCACGCTCCGGTCCTCGAGACGCTCAGCCCAAAAGGGGAAAAACAAATACAGTCGCTGGGAGGGGGCGAGGGCACGTTATCTCCGCGCGAGCTTTCCGCTTTATCGATAATTGGTTGCCGCCTCGTCAGGGGAGAATAAATATAAGTCGGCCTGTGACTCGGCTAGTTGATAGCGACGATAGCAGCCAAAGCGAAGATGCGGATGCCAAGCCAGACCTTTGCCATGCCTCTTCTCTTCAGCGAAAGAAATTGAGGGTAAGCATAGATGGGCAGGCTACCGGGACTTCTTCTGATCATGCGGTCGCAAGGGTTGCCGCAGCGCCTGCCACTTCTTCTTCAACAAGAATTCCTCAAACAGCGGTAGGTGCTGACGTGCCGACGGTCTGTCCCCCTACTGCTGCTACAGTCTCATTGATGACAAATTCTCCTCCGCCGCCCAATGCTCCTGACTCTCCCATCTCTCAATGTATTCCTGACGTTGCGACAACGACTTCTCCAACTTCCAAACTACCGCTCGCGGCTCTTCCTCGATTGTTTTTTACTTCTATCTTCGAGGTGAGTAATAAAGGCTCTCCTCCGACTCCGATGATCAATCTCTCTCCTGATGGGCCTAAAGGGACTCCGCGCTATCGTATGGACCTGACTGGCTTTGGCTTCAACAGCCTCCGTGCTGTAGGAGTAGAAAATCCCTTCTTACGGGACGAGTTTACCGTGCCTCTGATAGGAGAGATGATGCACTCCTCTTCATAGAAAGAGAAATTTCTTCAGCTTTCACCGGAAGCTCGCTGTAGGCATGTTGTGAATGATTCTCTTGATATCTTCCGCTATTTTCACTATGCGGTAGAGGCTTTTGATAGCGAGATACGAGATTCAGCCCGTGCCATGTGTGCTCAGAAGGTGCAGCTTGATCGGTCGTTAGAACAGACAGGTTTGCTGATGCGTCTTTACGACGATTCTTAGAGGGAACTGAGTAGGGAAAAGTCCAAAGGGAAAGCGGTAGCCGATGTTCTGAAGGCGGAGTTAGCTTTGGAAAGAGAGAAGAATCTTCTTCTTCGTGAAGAGATGCTGGCTCGAGACAAGGAATTTTCTAGGCTTCTGCTAAAGATGGAGCTTTGGAAGAAGAAAGTCTTGGAGGCCCTCACCTCTGGGCTTGCTGCCCGTTTTGGGAGTGGTTCCTTCAATCCGACCGATGTTGCTGATTGTGTTTCTGCCATAATAGACAAAGTGAATAAAGATGGAAATGATGCGTCTTCCTCCGAGGGAGTGAAAATCTGGTGACGGTTGCGGTGGCATGCAACGACTTTTCTCTTTGATTGTTGTCCTCTCTGTTTGTATTTATTCTTCAACTTTTCACTCGCTTTTCCCGAAAACATTTATCATTTGCTATTCTTGTTATAAGGCTGACGCTTTCACTATTATTGATGTTTTTCCTTCAAACGCTGGGTTTGTCGTATTACCGATGTTACTTGTGCTACCGCGCTATTTCGTGAGATTGCGTGTCAGAGTTGATGCTGCTTTTCAGAGCATTAAATGCTTATGAATCCCCTCACTGATGCGATCGAAAAATGATGATGAGAAAGGACACGCGTCTTTCTTATGGTGAAGCGTTTGAGATGGGCAGCTTCTAGGGAATAGCGGGGGATTGAAGCGTTCCTCTTTTGAAGTTGTGTCCATCGCGCGTGTCGCGCCCTTTCATTGCGCCATCTCGCCATGTGTCAGTTGCTAACTGGTCACACCCTTTCAACCCCTTTTAGGGTTATATAATGTTTTTTCCCCGTACCTTTTTCTTTTTTATCTCTTTCCCCGCTCATTGCTTCCTTTTGAAAATAACTCACGCCGTTTCTTCTTCTTCGCTCTGAGATTCATGGGATTTCTTTTACGAAGGTACACACATTACTTCCTTCTTTTATTTTCTTTTTCCTTTTTTTTTTATTGGCTATGGCTAAGACCTCTTCTTTAAAATCTGCCGAGGAAGAAAGTTCCCAAAAATCTGCTGAGGAGCAAAAGATCAGTGACACCCCCACTTGTCTTTACACCTTGCCCTTAGTTCATCGTTGTCTGTCTGGTTTCAATGTTCGGTTTCCTCAGGGCTATTCTACTAGTGTCGCCACTGACCCTCTTCGTCTTAATAGTGCCTTGCCTGATAATAGTAGGATATTGTATGCTAAGCTATTTGATCATGGGTTTCGGCTTCCCCTTGACCCACTTGTAAAACTGTTGCTGGCCGATTCTGACTTGAATCCGGCCCAACTAAGTCCTAACGTGATTTGCGTTGTTAGCGCTTTTACGGCGCTGTGCCGGTTCAAAGGGATTGAGTCCCCTTCATTAGCGCTACTTCATGATATTTTCCAGTTATATTCCCGCAAGGGGGTAATATCGATATCACCCCGCTATGATGATGACTCGCTGAAGCCCTTTACTTGGAAACTTATGGGTATTGAGTCTTCCGTTCCTCGTTGGAAAGAAGAATTTTTCGTTGTTAACCTGCCTGAGCCTTTGTGGAGAACTGGCTTTAACGAGGAAATCAAAAACGAGGCCTGGGGTAGCAGAAAGCCACTCTCCAATCCGGAAGATGGTTGGTTAAAAACACTGCTCCAGATGGACTTCAGCGTTAACACTCGTAAAGTGGCAAACAGAGTGGCAGCTCCAGATTGTAGAATGGGTGAGCGTTTGCCCTTACTATCTCACGTTGCTGGGAGATGCTAACGCTAACATTTTTTCATGACTGTGCAGTGGTTCCGCCCGGTTGGGAGCCTGAATACATTCGGAGAAAAAAGAGGAGGGAGCAAGCGCGAAGAGCCCAGGCTGCCGCTGCCGCTGAAGGTGAGGCTATCGGTGTTACTTTGGTCGGACCACCTTCTCAAGGAGTTGCTGCCACCGCCAGTGCTGTTGAGACGTCATCTTCGCGGGTGCGCGTTACGAGAAGGAAAAGAAGTAAAAAGGCAGCCGCCATACCTCCCGCCCTTTCCCAGGCTACCGCGTCTCCAGAAGTGTTTGTTGGTCAAATTCCTACCGGAATTCCCTTACCTTCTCCTTCTGACTAGGTATATCTATTCGTTATCGCTCCTGATTTCTTCTTTCTCTTATCGCATCCTCATTGCATTTCCATTCTTAGGGATTTGGCCACGTTCCCCCACACTCTCCTTCTCACGACGATATGTCCTTCGCGTGCGAGCTTGCCGAGCGGCGGAAGAAGATTCGCCACGACCTTCATAGCAGTCCATCGTCATCTGGCGTTAACCCACCCCTGACAACTGTCACAAGGAATGACGCGCCTTCTAGACAACCTCAAGGTGCTGGCCCTTCTGCCGATATCCGTACTTTTGCTGACTCTCCCATCCATTCTACCACTGGTGCTGTAGGTTTTAATTCGAAGATGTTGGGTTATGAGGCAGTCGGTGGTGGTGAGTCTTTTGTTTCCGCCCTAGAGGGAACTGTTGACCGCCCTTCTTCTCCTCCTGTAATGTTTTTTGTTCCTTTGTCCCCTCTTGCTGCCGCAAAGGACAATTCTAGTTCTGGCTTTACGATTGGTGTGACTCCATACGCTCCTCCCAGCTTTCCTACTCATCTCATTAGCCTGGGTGGCCTCAGGGAGAAAGCTTTTCAGGTTTCTGATTCCGATAGCTCTGAGGCTGTTCTTGCGTCTACATCTCTTTTGGCGGCTCGAATATTGTTGCACCAAAGGGAGAAGGATGCGTTTGTCGCCAAGGGTCATCAAGGACGTATGGATTTTCTTCACTCTCAAATATTTTCCTGTTTGTGTCATGCTCATTATATAGATGAAGCCAGTGCTAAGAAGGCGGCGGAGAAACAAAGAGAAATAGATGCCCTATCTTCTGAATGTCACAGATTTTTGGATGCCATGACAGCTTCCAAGCAGGAGGCGGAAGCTGCTAAACAAGAGGCGAGTGTTGTCAAACAAGAGGCAGAGGCTGCCAAACTCGCGCTGGAGGAGGAGAAGCGGAAAAGCATCGTTCTAAGCACACGCCTTTCTGAAGGAGGGACTGCACTAGCGCAAGAGAGGCAACGGAATGCTGAATTGGCTGCCAATCTTAGCCTTTCTGCCAAGAAATTCCGTTGGTATCTGAGAGAGGGAGCAATGCTTATGACAGAGACCTTCATGCGTCATCATGGGGTGAGCGATGCTCAGATCGAATCCCTTTCTGCCTTTTTTGAGGAGAGGTTTGCACAGGTATCTGACGAAGATTTCTACAGTGCGAGGGCCGCCAATCAGGGAGGGAACGACGCGTCAACCGCTTTTTAAACTTTGCCCTTTGCCTTTTGACTTTTTATTGCCGGGATGGCTTAGTCCATCCCTTGGGAATTTTCCTATTATTTTGACGATGTCACCGCTTTTTCTTTGTTGGTCTCGTTTCATGATGTGACTGTTTCAATGAAGTTAGTAGGCCTTGCTATCAGAATTATAATAGTGGCTATCATACCTTATGCGGTTGCACGCCCTCCGCGGTTGCTAAAACATTTCTGTCTTCTACAGACATAATATTTCATAGCGGTTCTTCTTTCGAGGGAGGCTTTCCTGTGGCGCCTTGTGTTTGATTCTGCATGTATCACTGCGTTAACTTTGCATTCTGCATTGTTATTTCTTTAGTGATGTTTCGAGGAACAAAGTAGTTATTATTTCCATCTGTGCCGTGCATAGTTTCCATGTTACGATAGAGACATCAACTTCACTGGGTATCAACCGCTCGGTTACTAGCTGGGATATCTCTCCTTGTTTCAAATGCCAACGATCGGCTTGGGGTGTGCCTCATCTTAGTGAGCCGTCTGATCAGGACCGAGCATCACAAGGATAGAATTTTCACTCCCAAGCGTTGAAACCTCACGTTCTTGGAGCGTGCCTCGTCTTAATGGGTCGTCTATGTGAGCATGGTTACCACAAGGATAGGATTTTCACTTCCAGAATGGAGTTACTACCTCCTTGGGGGCGTGCCTCGTCTTAATGGCCCGTCTGTATGAGCACGACTTCCACAAGGATAGGATTTTCACTCCTCAGGATGCCGGGGCGTGCCTCGTCTTAATGGGCCGTCTATGTGAGCACGGTTACCACAAGGATAGGATTTTCACTCCCAACGCTATTTATGCCAGGGCGTGCCTCGTCTTAGTGAGCTGTCTGATCAGGACCAGCCATCACAAGGATAGGATTTTCACTCCTGGAATTCTTCATTATCTGCTTGTTGTTGGCCATAATATGCACAAAGATGCCTTTCATTTATGCGTTAGAGCAATATTAACAAGGCCAAATAGGAGAGATTAGCTTCTAGCATGATATAGTTTTAAACGGGCTATGTTCCAAGAGTTTGGTAGGGGAGTACCGTCAAGTGTTTCCAAATGATATGCTCCCTTTCCAATGACGCGATTGACGCGATAGGGTCCGTCCCAATTCGGGCTGAGTTTTCCCATGCGCTGCCCTGCTGCTCGTTTGTCTCTGAGCACTAAGTCTCCCGCTTTGAGCAATTGCTCATTGACTTGTTTGTTATGGTACTGCGTCATTTTCCTTTTGTAATGCAAAGTTTTTAGGAGAGCCTCTTCTTGTATTTCTGGTAGTGCATCAAGGTTAGCGTGTAACCTTTCTTCATTAACTTCTTCTCTAAAATATGTCACTCGCAGGCTCAAGGTGCCAATTTCTACCGACGTGACAGCCTCTGTTCCAAAGGCTAATGCAAAGGGCGTTTCTCCAGTAGTAGATTTCACGGTCATGCGATAGGCCCACATTACGTATGGCAGTTCGTCTGCCCATTTCTTCTTAGAACCTTCTAGGTTCCTTTTGATGCTACTGAGGTTGCTGCGGTTGGTCACTTTTGCCTGACCATTGGTTTGCGGGTGCGCTACAGAAGAGAATCTCTGCTCAATTTGAAATTCTGCGCATTGATTTCTAAAGAATTGGCTTGTAAATTGTGTTCCGTTGTAGCTGACCAATATGTGAGGTACCCCGAATCACATGATGACTTCATATTTGAAGAAACGCCAAATCTTCTCCGTGGTAATGTTAGCTATCGCCTCTGCTTCTGCCCACTTCGTGAAATAGTCTACCGCGACGACCACAAACTTCAATTGGGATCTGGCTTTTGGAAACGGGCCCAATATATCGATTCCCCACTTGGCAAACGGTCAAGGGGCGACAATTTCTGAAATTTGCACGGCTGGTCTTCGTGGGATTTTGGCGTATTCTTGACATTTCTGACAAGATTTTACAAAATTGTGACAGTCTCTACGAATGGTGGGCCAGTAGAATCCCAAACGAAAGACCTATGCTGCTAGGGTGTCACCAGCTACATGCATGCCGCATATTCCTTCATGGATTTCTCGCAAAGTATGGAGCCTTTCCTGCTCCGTTATGCACTTCGCGACTGGATGAGAGAAATATTTTCGAATTAATTCTCCATTGTAGTATGCGCACCGTGCCGCTTGTTTCAAATTTTTCCTTCTTTCAGCGTTGTCTACTGGCAGCTCGTCATATTTCAAATATTTCACAACGGGAATTCTCCAATCGCTCTCTATTTCTTCTACGCACAGGGACGCTTGTTCTTCCATAAAAGAGGGCACTGGTATCTCACCATAATGCACGTCTTTGGGTATGGAGGCTGTCGGGTTAGCTGCCATTTTAGCAAGATTGTCAGCTTCGCTATTATCCTCTCGAGGAATATGCTCGAAGCGGACTTGAATGCCTTTTCTCTTTGCCTCTGTTAGCTCATGTTTTGCCTTTGTGAGGTATTGAATCATGATGGGTTCCCGCGCTTGGGAATTTCCCAAGACTTGATCTATTACCAATTTAGAGTCCCCCCGTATCTTTAGCTGCGGATCATGCATTGTCCCTGCACCGCGCGTGGCTTCCACGAAGAAGTTGTTGCCTATTCTGAGCCCGGCCAGTAACGCTTCATATTCGGCTGCGTTGTTGGATAGCGGTTGCAGAATTCTGATGGCGTAACGCATCTGTATGCCATCTGGTCCGATTATAAAAATTCCCACACCAGCTAACTCTTGGTTTTTAGCTCCATCCACGTGAATGATCCATGCAGCGCTGTAAGTATCTGGGGATGGGAGATCTGCCTCTTCCCCTTCCCCTTCTGGTGGATTCACCGGCAGTTCTTGTGTAAATGTGCATTCTGCTATGAAGTCTGCTAACGCTTGGGCTTTGATGGACGGTCTGGCCTTGTATTGCAATCCATACTGCTCGAGTTCGATTGCCCAAATCAGCATTCTTCCTGAGGATTCAGGCTTTCTCAAGATTTTTCCCAACGGTTGATCAGTGAGTACTACAACAGGATGGGCTTGAAAGTATCGATCCATCTTTCGTGTTGCCTGCACGAGGGCAAACGCTGCTTTCTCTATGCGAGTGTACCGTGACTCGGCGTCCTTCAGTATGTGACTGACAAAGAATACGGGGTGATGAATATGTCTATCGCTCTGTACCAGGATGGCGCTGACCACCTCGTCGGCGACACCTAGATACAAATATAAAGCGTCGCCCGGTTCTGGTCTTGTCAGCACCAGGTCAGACGAGAGGTAAACCTTTATGTCAGCAAAGGCCTCTTCGCATTCTTTTGTCCACCCAAAAGGGGCTTTCTTACGAATAATTTTAAAAAATGGGAGGCATCTCTCTCCTTGCTTGGAGATAAACTGCCCTAATGCAATGATGCGCCCTGTGAGCTTTTGTACTTCTTTAACAGTTCGCGGAGATATCATGTCTTGGATTGCTTTTATTTTCGAAGGATTAGGCTGGATGCCTTTCTGGCTAACCACATAGCCTAAAAATTTGCCTGTTTGGAACGCGAACATGCATTTTTGGGGATTTAACTTCATCTTGTATTCTCGCATCACGCTGAAGACTTCTTCTAGATCGGCCACATGGTCATCAAAGCTTCGACTTTTGACAAGTATGTCATCGACGTAAGTCTCTACCTTTTTCCCAATTTGCTTCTCAAAAACTTTATTTGCCATGCGTTGGAATGTTGCCCCGGCATTTTTTAATCCAAACGGCATTGCCGTATAGCAATAGGTGGCCTTGGGAGTGATAAAGACAGTCTTTTCTTCATCTTCCACAGCCATGGGGATTTGGTGATACCCCGAGTTAGCGTCCAATAAGCGTATCCCGTTGTTTGGTCGACCAGTTGATCGATTCGAGGTAGGGGATAACAGTCTTTGGGACAGGCATCATTCAGATCGGTGAAGTCAATACACATGCGCCATTCTCCGTTAGGTTTTGGGACTAAGACGGGATTAGCCAACCACGTCGGGTACTGGACTTCTTTGATGAAGCCAGCATCCGTGAGTTTCGTTATCTCTTTCTCGATGGCTATCATCTTTTCCGAAGAGAAAACTCGCCTCTTTTGTTGGACGGGTGTGATGTCAGGGTTAACGTTGAGTCGGTGCTCTGCTATTTCTCGCGAAATTCTAGGCATATCTGCTGGCTTCCATGCGAATTCTCATTTACATCTGTTCAATAATCGAGCTAGCTGTGTACTTTCTTCTGCGTTCAGTTTCTCGCTGACCAAAAAATTTGCTCCTTCGACTCCATTAACGGGAATTGGCTTCATGTTGTCTACTAGCTGAGTGCGCTTTTCCTCTCTGTCCTCAAAAGGGTCGTCTGCCACACACACATAACAGTCACAACTCTTTTGGGTCATAAGTGAATAGCACTCGGCGGCTAGCTTCTGGTCCCCTTTGATCGAGACCACTCCATCCCACGAAGGGTATTTCATTTTCAAATGTTTTTGCGATATCGCAGCTCCAAAGCGATTGAGTGTACGGCCGCCCGAGTATGGCGTTATAAGGCAGTGACAAATCTACAACCAGGAACAGTAATTCTTCCGATCGTTTGGAAGTATCCTCTCTAAAGTATACTGGTAGAGTTATAACTCCTACCACCGGGATCGGGACTCCGTCTACCCCGACTATTGGCTTCTTACAAGGCGTTAACTCACTGTCGGAACGTTTCATCAAGTTATAGGCTTCGAGCGAGAACAGGTTGACCGCGCTCCCATTATCGACAAGGGTTCTCCTAACTCCATGATTGCCGATGACGGGTGTGACTACTAGCGCATCGTTGTGTGGATAGACAATTCCTTTCTCATCCTCTTCGGAGAACGACAGCACCATCCGGTCTAACGCGCTTATCGCTTCGCTCTTGGCTAACACGTTTTCTCTTTTTCGCTTGTCGCCCGCTGCAGGTGTTGACACTGTGGGTTCTTCGGAATATGGAGTGCCTCCTGCTATGATATTGATCATGGGAACGTCCCCTTCGTTAACCACAAACGATTCCTTATTCCTACCAATAGGGATAGCGTTAACTCCCGTGGCGTAAGAGGGCGCTTGCCTGTCACCGGTCGCCTTGTCCACTGAATTATTCCTGACCTCCTCCCTTATTTTAGTGGCAAATTCACCGAGGTAGCCCTCCTCGACTAAGCGTTCTATTGCCAATTTCAATTCTCGGCACACGTCCGTGGAGTGCCCTTTAACTTTATGGAACTTGTAGAATGCGTTTTTCCTTCCTCCCATAATCACTCCTGGCTTCATAGAAGCGGGGTAACGGATAGGTAGGTTTCGCTGCTGAACTATCGCTAAAATTTCTGCCTTTGGGAGTATGAGGGATGGGAGATCAGGATCGTATATTCGCCCTTTAGGCGGATCGGTTTGCCTCCCCATAGGGGGATTCCCGAATCTTCCTCTCGAAAAGCTACCTCTTTGCCGATTTAAGGCCCTAGGGATGTGATCTTTTCGCTGTCCATAGTCATCAGTTGGCTGTGTGTCAGGGGTTACGCTAACATGGACGTTAGGTGCCGGATGCGTGTCTTGAGGTATACTTTGAGTTCGCTCCCGGTTTTCTTCTTCCTTCATTCTTGCATAATTGTGGGCTTATTAGCTTTAACGCATCTAGCGTTGATGGCGGGTCTACCATCAAGGTATCTCGTAGCTTTCCGTAACGACAGTTACGCTTCAAAGCTTCGACAGCAAAATCGATGGTGACCCCCGGCGTTAGTGACATCTCTAGGTCAAAACGACTCAAAAAGTCCTTCAAAGATTCTTGTGGTTTTCGATGAACATCGAATAGTGCTGCCGCAGACTTCCTAATAGGAACAGCGGTGCTAAATCGGCTCCAAAATTTGGCTTCCAATTGGGAAACGTTGTCAATGGAACCTGCCAGAAGTCCCTCGAACCAAAGGCGTGCTACGCCAGATAGCGTCATTATAAAGATTTGACATAGCGCCGCATCACTGTGAGTTTGGAATTGTACAAAATATTTCACCTTGTTAAGATGCGAAATAGGGTCCTTTGTGCCATCATACGATTCCGTAGGGAGTTTCACATGCCTGTTGACCCTGTGGTGTCTGACACGGTGGCTGATTGGATGACCGCTATTATCATCAGGAATTTCCCTCGGTTGTCGAAGGAGAGCGGGTTCTTCTAGCTGCCTTTGGGCTCGAAAACCATACTCACGATGCTGCCTGGGAGATCGACTGCGACTCCTTGGTGTTCGGGTCCGGTGCCTTCTGCTACTTGATCTCTCGCTGTGCCTGGGAGATGGATCCCTGAACATCTCCTCTCGCCTGTTGTCCCAATGATCTTTATATTCACCGTCCCATCGCTCCCCTTCAAGAACAGGAGCTCTTCTCCTATGCTACTCGGATGGTTCGATGTGTCTGGGCGCGAGTTGCATGACTCCAACAGGGGCCGATGTCACAGGTAAGGATAGCGTAAAACCTCTAGACTGTTGGGGCGACAGTGGTCGATCAGCAACGATGGATAGAGTAAAAATCACATGAGAAGGCACGCTGGGCCCTGAGACATGAGGCGTAAATCCTGCAGCCAACTCTGTCAACTAATCTATCTGGGCACGAAGAGTCGATATCGAATTCGCAAGAGGATTGCCCGCGCTATCTACTGCGAGTGCCCTCGCCTGGAAAAAAGAGTGGCTGGGTCCTGGTATTTGAGATAGAGGAGTATATGTCTGGGATGCCAATGTTCTAGCTAGCTGTTCGGAAGAGGGATCCGACATGGCTGGTGGGATTTCTTACACTGTGGTGCCGACATCAGAGGTGGCGAAAGCGAAAAGTCACCTACGGGTCTTGATAATAATTTTTCTTCTGCCGAAGGATGTATGGCGGAGCAGCTCTTCTCAGATCAGTGTGCGCGACGGTCCACAGTACCTGCAATGCGCCGGAGGGGGTCTCCGGCGGAAACACTCCGATGCTTAAGTCAGTATGTGTACTGAAATTGGCAGAGTTTTGGCCAGTCAAGTCCGCTTACCTGCCTCCTTTGTGGGGGAGGTATTTATAGAAGAAAGGAGGCGTTCCCGCCCGAGTAAACGGGTACGGATCTATCGCTCGCGTTAGGGTCTGTGATTCGCCCTTATCGTGATACGCTACCTTGGCGGTAGGTGTTTAGGTAGATATTGCCGCGGTAGGATAATGGCCGGAGCGTTAATCCTGACGCGTGGTTTCCTCTGGGGGTGAGATAACTCCTTGAGCCAAGCATGAGGTCCGTGAGAGGAGCCGGTAGGGCCCCGTTAGCCTTTGTAGCGTTAGCCTTTGGGGAAGGTAGCAATCTTGTCCCTACCGTGGTGGTGCGAAACAGTAGCTATGCCTCTTCTCACCGGGTGAAAGACGAAAATACCCTTTCTTTTAGGTGAATTGTTATCATAAGCCCAACTGAAAATGAGCCCGAGTGTTTACCAAGGGCTAACGTTCCTTCTCTTACGGAGAGTCCCTTTAAGTACCGGGGCGGTTTTGCCTCAGAAGATGGTCCTGACGGTTTTTTGTCAGAATCTATAAATCAGAGATTTCTCTGTGCCAGTTTCTTCGCATTTTTCACGTTCTTTCTTTTCATATTCCGCCATGGATGAACTGACTCGCAATTTCCTGATCTCCAAAACTCTGACCCTGAAGAATCTTACTGAGGGTGATATCGGCTTCCTGGAGAGGATGATCACCAAGACCTCCGAGGATGTCCTGGAGTTGCAGGGGGTGCTAACCCCTATTCTGTCTAGACAGCTGGGAATAACTCTGGAGGATTTTAATCCCCTAGAGAGTTTGGCGAAACTGGCCACTATCAGTGCCCACCTTGATGTGGTGGCCTCGATGCTGCAGCAGAGGAAAGATCTGCTGGCCTGCTGCCTAAAGGGCATGAGAGCTTGCTCTTCCGAACTGACCTCCGTCGCTGACGCTTTAAGGGAGGTTCCCGTTGTGCCAGGGGAAGATGATGCGGGGTCCAATATCTGACCGCTGGCTTCGCTTCTTCTCGTTGTTTTTCTTATGTTTCTTGTACATATTTGAACGCTAAGGCCACCTGGCCATAAATAAATAACTGTCTCTGCTTTTTCCCAAGTCTTCTCTTTTTCTTGCTTGGTTGCTTGCTTTATTAGTTGGAAATATTTGTCATGAGCCCAACTGAAAATGGGTCTTCCTCGGGACATTGTATTACAGTGGTCGTGTTCGGGGGATTAGCAATGAATGATCTGTCTCGACTGTTACAGGGCCGTCTTTTCAGTGGCAGGTGGTTGGGCGGTTCTTTGGTGCCCTTTGATTGGTGCGTTCAACGAGCAGATGTGCCTATGGCGGATCAGATTCTGCAATTGCAGTTATTTCTCCCAAGCGTCTTAATTGATTTTTCAGGGATCGAAATGCTCACTCGGCTATATAAGGGAGTTTGGTTTCCCTTTCCTGTTCATCTTCATCCTTTTCCTTCTTTTTTGCTTTTGCAGGTCACATGGCAGATTTTTATTTCTTAAGTTCCATGGATCGCGACTCCTTGCCGACTCCCCTGACTTCGCCGGACTCAGATCATCCCCCTCCTTCGCCACCATGGAGGCCTCCGGTCCACCGAAAGGGTCGTAAGAAGTAGGGGAAACGGACTTCCCAGACGCCCTTTGCGACTTTGGCTTCTTCTGGTTCTGCTAGTCAAGAGGGTGGCAAACATTTTTCTTCCCCTGATTGCTCGCTGAATGAGGATTTTGACACCAGTGCTGGTGCGGGGTTGGCAGATTCGATTGCCAAAGAAAGGTCATGCCCGTCAGGGTCCTGCCCAGAAAAGGAGGCAGACCAGCCTGTCCCGAATGCTGACGGGAAGATGCCATTCCTTGATGATGACGGGGTCTATCACCATGGCATTTACTGGCCTGATGAGGATTAGCCATTTTGCATTGTACCCGCCTATTGGCGTTTTATGAATAAAATGATGTTTTCTGCCTTTCCAATTTTGTCGTTATTTCCGTTAGCCTGTTGGTTCTTGGTGATAGCTAACGCAAGCGGTTGGCCTGACTGAGGCAATCGCTTCGCGGTTACTCTGACCGGGTCAATACTGTCTCGCCCTTTTGGGGAGTCTCGATGAATAACTTCTCTTTTTTCAAATTTCTTTAATGCGCTTCCACGTGGCCAACTTCTTTTACACGCGTCTTCGCCGGATTGGTGACTCAATTAATGCGGTGGCATTTTTATCCTTTAAGAAGGGCCATTCTCCAATTTCTCAAAACTTTTGCCTTTACTTCGAATTTTCCTTTTTGTCTTCCTTCGTCTTCTTCCCCGAATACCTCTTCGGCCGCTCGTCACTGTCCGCCGATTTCTCTGCGATTCTTCTCCTTTAAGGTATCAATTCGTCCCTTCTCAGATTTCCTTTTTGTTGGTTTGCTATGGCTAGGAATAGACCTCGCCAGATTATCTCTAGGCCCATGGATCCCGAGGTCGCCCAATCACCGAGCATTTTTACCTGCGATGTGGTTCTGAAAGCCGAATTGGAGGAACATGGTATTACCTTTCCTCCTGGGCATGAGCCTTCTATTCCCGGAAGTGATATGCGGCTTCATAATCCAGGGTGGGGCCACAGTAGGCTTCTTTATTTTAAAATGTTCCTTTATGGTTTCCGCTTTCCCGTTCATGAGTCGATACTAACTCTGCTACGGGAGTATAGCCTTAATCCTGCCCAGATAACTCCTTCCTCTTGGTGTGCGGTTTATGCTTTTCTTCGCGCTTGCGAGTTGAAGAACATTTTTACCCCATCTATCACTTTGTTTCGCAAATTCTTTAGCATGATTTGCTACAATTGTTTAATCGAGATTACTCCCCGGTGGGATGATGCGCTCGTGCAGTCGTTTTGGCAACGTTTTCACGGCTTCAAGAAGGGTGTAGCTGATTGGAAGAGTAGCTTCTTTGTTCTGGAGCTACCGTCACGTTTGTGGCGTATCAATTTCAATCAGGAACTGATAGGTCCCGTTTGGACAAATCCCACGATTTTGTCCAGGACTGAGTTGGACCAGGCTAACGCTTTGTTAGACGAGAACACCCACTACCGCATTCGTGCCTTTGCTCTGTTCAAACCTCTGGAAGAGTGCGTTATGGGTGAGCCTATTTCTTTCCATATTTTCTTTACTTTGGCCCTCGCACGCTTTGTTTGCTATAAGAAGCTAACGGTTGATTCCCAGGTGACACTGGTGCTCCTCTGAACGTAACACCGCTTCAAACCTTACCGGCCTCGCCTTCGGCCGAGGGCGAAGGCCCGTTAGCTCTGTACGAACTTCTCGCTTTGTGGAAAATTGGCTACCGGAGCGTCGCAAGGGGACGGACTCCAAGCCTGTCGCAACGACAGTAATTACTAGCGATGATGAGGATGCGGATGCCAAGTCAAACCTTTGCCATGCTTCTTCTCTTGCTGCTTCCCAGCGTCGGAAAAAACTTCGAGTGGCCTCTGGTGGACAAGCTACCGGGACATCTCCTGTGGATGTGGCAACTGTTTCTACGCCTGCTGTTTCGTCTGAGGCGGGCGCCTCTCAGCCAACGGAAGCCGCTGAGGCGTTGGAAAAAACTTGTTCTACTGAGGGAGAGGCCCTACCGATGGAATGTCCTCCTCCCATGGCTGACGCTCCCGATTCTCCGATTGCTCATTGTATTCCTGACGTAGTGGTCACGCCTCCTGTGGCGAATTTAACTGCTGAGCTACCGCCTATGGTTACTCCGCAGCTGTTTTTTACTCCTTTCAAGAGTATTTTTCCTCAGGGCTCTTCTCCGCCTCCCTCAATCAATCTTGGTCCTGACGGGGTCCCGGCCTACCGTATGAATCTTGCAGGGTTTTGCTTTGATGCCCTTCGCGCTGTCGGGGTTCCCCAACCTTTTTCTCGAGATGAGTTTACTGCACCCTTGATAGGGGAGATGCTGAGTTCCAAAAAGGAGAAAGAGGAATTTCTTCAACTCCCTCCCTCGGCACGTTTTCGCCATGTTCTGAATGATTCTCTAGACTTCTTCCGCCATCTGAATTATCAATTCGAAATTCACGATCGCGAGTCACGTAATTTTTCCAGCGCATTGTGTGTTGCAAGGGTGCAGCTAGAGAAGGCGGTGGAACATTCTAGGTTGCTGACGCGCCTCTGTGAATCGTCCCAAACGGAGTTGGACAGGGAAAAATCTATCGGGAAAGCTAAGATAGAAGTTCTGGAGGCGGAATTGGCGCTGGAAAAGAAGAAAAATCTCTTTCTCCGCGAAGAGATACTTGCTCGAGATGAGGGGTCTGCTAGGGCGTCATTAAAGGAAGAGTTATGGAGGAAGAGGGTTCTGGAGGCCTTCATTTCTGGATTTGCGTCCCGTTTCAAAGGTAACCCTTCGGATCCAGCCCAGGTAGCTGATTACATCTCTATCGTGATGGGTGAGATTAGCAAAGGTGACAACGGTTCTTCTGGCCCTTCGGGGGAGAAAGCCTAACGCTAGCGATGGTGTTTGGGCCTTTCCTTGTTTTTCTTGTTGTTGTCTCTTCTTTTGTTATTTCTTGAAAACCATTCGAACATTGTTTCTCTTGTAATAATGCTAACGCTTTGTATCCTTTGTCGTACTGTATGATATTACCGTTTATTCCTTCTTTATCTTCTTTGTACCACCGCGCCGTTTGGCAAGGCCAGCGCTGCTTTTTATGTTTTTTAATCAATCCCTCTGTCCCTCATTTAATGCGACTTGAAGGATAATGATGAAAGAAGACACGTGTCCTTCCACAGAGAGGCGTTTGGAGCAAGCGTCTCCTAGGGAGTTGCGAATGCAGAAGCATTTCGTCCTTATTTCAAATTTGCACCTTCTGGCGCGTGCCTTACTTTATGACGCGCTACCCCGCCACGTGTCTACTGCTGACTGGTCGTGTCCTTTCAGGGTTATATCTATTGTTTCTTCTACCCCTTTTTCTTTTTCCATCTTTCCCTTATACGCTATTGTGTCTTTGGATAAATACTTTGCGTCGCTCTCTCTTTCTGGTTCAAGACTCCTCGCATTCTCTTTCACGAAGGTACAAGGTACACGTCCTTTTTCTTTTCTCTTTGTTTCTTCCTTGTTAGCCATGGCTAGAACTAAGAAATCCTCTGAAGAAGGAGACCCTCAAAGGTCCTCCGGGGAAGAAGTAATTGATACTACTCCCACTTCTCTGTACACGCTGCCCTTAATTAACCGTAGACTTGCTGGGTTTTCTGCGCGATTTCCCAAGGAATATCCCGTGCATCCTGCTTCTGAGTCGCTTCGACTAAACAGCATTTTGCCCGGAAATAGTAGAATGTTGTATGCTAAGCTCATCGATCATGGGTTTCGTCTCCCTCTTGACCCGCTCGTAAAATTGTTGTTGGTTGATTCTGATTTGGCTCCAACCCAGTTGAGTCCTAACGCGATTTGCGTTGTTAGTGCTTTTGCCGCACTGTGCCGTTTCAAGGGAATAGAATCTCCCACCTTAGCGTTGCTTCATGACATTTTCCAATTGTATTCCCGTAAAGGGGTGATATCGATATCGCCTCGCTACGAAGACGGTTCTTTGAAGCCCTTTACCTGGAAACTAATGGGCATTGAGTCTTCTATTCCTCACTGGAAAGAGGAATTTTTTATTGTTGATCTGCCTGAGCCTTTGTGGAGGGCTGGCTTCAACGAAACAATTAAAGATGGGGCTTGGGGTCATCGGAAACCCCTTTCCGACCCGGAGGATGGCTGGTTGAAGACGCTGCTTCAATTTGATTTTAGCGTTGATGCCCGAAAAGTGGCCAACGGGTTGCCCGTGGAACAGTGCAAGAAGGGTGAGCGTTTGACCTTTTTCTTTTGCGTTGTCAAGAAGTACTAACGCTAACGTTTTGTGACTGTGCAGTGCCTCCGCCTGGTTGGGAGCCTGAGTATTTCCGAAGGAGGAGGAAACAGGAGGCGAAAAAGAAAGCTGCCGTTGAAGCTAGGGTTGCTGCTGCCGCTAACGCCGAGGAAGGGGAGGCCACCGCTACCGCTAACGTTACAGGCACTCGGGTTGTAAGACAGAAAAGGCCTAGGAAAGCACGTGCTGCCCCATCCGTTTCGTCCCAGACTGTTGTCTCTTCAGAGGCTACGGTTGATCCGATTCCTGTTGGGATTCCTCTTGTGTCCTCCACCACTCAGGTGAGCATTTTTCTTATTTTTAAAACTTTGTCTTTATTTTTACACGATTTCCTTATCACGTTCTGCGCTATTTAGGAAGTCGTTGCTGCTTCTGTCCCCTCTACCTCCCAGGGAGATATAGGTATCGTCGATGTCCTTCGCGAGCGTCAGAAGAAGGCTCGCTATGATCTTCAGAATAGCCCTTCTTCCTCGGCCGCCAATCGTAGTTCGAGTGCCCTTGGGGGCGAGGGTGCGTCTGCTGATCAATCTGAACCTGTTGATTTTGGCGGTCAACCCCATGTGCCTCCTAGTTCTCCAATTCATTCTGCGCACACCCCAACGGGCTATGATTCTGATGCCCTTAATCTTGAGGTGCCCGGAGGTAATGAGGTCTCAATGCCTAACGTGGAGGGCTCCACTAGCCGGCCAGCTTCTCCTGGCGCGTTGTTCTTTGTTCCGATGCCTCATCCAACTATTGCGAGGGGTGGCCCCGCCCCTGCCTTAATGGCTGGTATCTCTCCATAGGAGCCTCCTCTCCTGCCGACTCATCACGTTAGCTTACGCTCCTTTAGGGACAGTATTCTGCAGTTTCCTGCCGATACTGATCATGAGACCGTGATTTCCTCTACTGCTTATCTGGTGGCAGAGATTTTGTCTCTTCCAAGGGAGAGGGATGCCTTTGTGGCTCGGGGCGAGCAGGGGCGCATCAATTTCCTTCGCTCTCAGGCGTTTTCTATACTTTGCCATCTTCACTATATGGATGAGGAGAATGCCAGAGCTGTAGCTAACGGGCAAGGAGAGATAAACAGGCTGCTGGAAGAGCGACAACGTCTTGAAAATGCCCTTGCTGCTGCCAACGAAGGTATGGAGACTGCTCGGGGAGAGGCTACCGCGGTTAAACAAGAGTTGGAGGCCGCTAAGTTGGCTTTGAAGGAGGAGAAGCGACAACGTGCTGATCTGGCCATACGCCTTTCTCAAGAGGAGAATAGCCTGCGTCTGGAGAGACAGAGAAACGCTGAGCTATCTGCCGATTCCTCCCTTAACACTGAGAAGAACCGTTGGTACTTGGAGCAGGGTGGGGGAATCATGTCGGAAGCCGTGATGCATCATTATGGAGTTGAAGAGCTCCGTATTGAAGATCTCTCTGCGTATTTTGACAAGAGAGCCTCAACCGTTAATGATAGCGGTTTCTACCAGTGGAAGGCTGCTCAGCAAGAAAGGGTCAACGCGCCACCCAATCTTTAGACTTTTTGTTGTTTAGATGTTTTACATTTTTGTGGCTGACGGGCCCATCCTTATTTTGTACTTTAAACGATGTCGGCCTTGACTTGGCTAATCCACTCTTTTTGGATAGAAGTTCTTTATCTGCTTTTCTTCATAATGTCGTTTGATCACTTGTCCGCATGGGACGTTTGGCGTTAGGTTTCCATAGACACATAGTTTCGCGTTGTATCCCGTTAGCTTTTCATCAGCTGCATTCAAGTAGCATGTCCATTATATCCTCCGATAGCATTTCTGAGAGTAAATCAGCGTTGCTTCCGCATCTGCTGCACTCATATTCCTGCCGTCCCTCATTGTCAGAGGGGGCTTTACGTCTGTTTCAACGTTGTTGTTGCAGTATGGTCACCTCTCCGTCATCGTTTCACCGGGTATCAACCGCGCGGCTACTAGTTAGGATTTCTTTTATTTCTTTTCGCCACAGATAGGCTCCAACATCGCTTCATCGGGTATCAACCGCGCGGCTACTAGTTAGGATTTCTTTGTTTCCTTTCGCCACAGATAGGCTCCAACATCGCTTCACCGGGTATCAACCGCGCGGCTACTAGTTAGGATTTCTTTATTTCCTTTCGCCACAGATAGGCTCCAACATCGCTTCACCGGGTATCAACCGCGCGGCTACTAGTTAGGATTTCTTTATTTCCTTTCGCCACAGATAGGCTCCAACATCGCTTCACCGGGTATCAACCGCGCGGCTACTAGTTAGGATTTCTTTGTTTCCTTTCGCCACAGATAGGCTTTGGGGAGTGCCTCGTCTTAGTGAGCTGTCTGATCAGGACCAGCCATCACAAGGATAGGACTTTTCACCCCCAAGCGTTGTACCTCACGTCCGTGGAATCGTGCCTCATCTCAATGGGTCGTCTATGTGAGCACGGTTACCACAAGGATAGGATTTTCACTTCCAGGACGGAGTTGGTCTCTCCTTGGGGCGTGCCTCTCCTTATGGGGTTACCACAAGAATAGGATTTCACTCCCAAGGATTCCGGGGCGTGCCTCATCTTAACGGGCCGTCTATGTGAGCACGGTTGCCGCAAGGATAGGATTTTCACTCCGGGGAGCCGTTTGGGGTCGTGCCTCGTCTTAATGGCCCGTCTATGTGAGCACGGTTACCACAAGGATAGGATTTTCACTCCCAAACGCCTTGTTATGCCAGGGCGTGCCTCGTCTTAGTGAGCTGTCTGATCAGGACCAACCATCACAAGGATAGGATTTTCACTCCTGGCATTCTTCGCTACCTGCATATTACCAGTAGCAAACGCATAGTGAATATCTCAATATTCATTTATTAGAATAACTTTGATGTTACCCGATTAGCTCCTGGCGTGGTATAACCTCAGCCGAGCAATGTTCCAAGAGTTCTGCAGGGGCGTTCCCTCGAGCGTTTCCAGATGGTATGCTCCTTTTCCCACAATGCGGGTGACACGATACGGTCCATCCCAGTTTGGACTAAGTTTTCCCATACGTTGTCCTGCTGCCCACCTGTCTCTGAGCACTAAATCTCCAGTTTTGAGCAATCGCTCCCTCACTTACCGGTTGTGATATTGTGCCATTTTCCTCTTGTAGTGCAGGGTTTTCAGGAGGGTTTCCTCGTGTGTTTCTGGTAGAGTATCGAGGTTAGCTCGTAACCTTTCTTCATTGTTTTCTTCTTTGAAGTGAGCCACCCGGAGGCTCATCATGCCAATCTCGACTGGTGTGACAGCTTCGGTTCCGAATGCTAACGCGAACGGGGTCTCTCCCGTGCTGGCCTTGACAGTCATGCGGTAGGCCCATAGTACATATGGCAATTCGTCTGGCCATTTCTTCTTGGACCCTTCCAAGTTTCTTTTGATGCCACTAAGGATGCTGCGGTTAGTTACTTCCGCCTGGCCGTTGGTTTGGGGATGTGCCACAGAGGAGAATCTTTGCTCTATCTGGAACTCTGCACATTGATCCCTGAAGAACTGGCTTGTAAATTGTGTCCCGTTGTCGCTAACTAGCACGCGTGGTACTCCAAATCGCATGATGACTTGGTGTTTGAAGAAACGCCAAATTTTTTCGGTGGTGATGGTAGCTAACGCCTCAGCTTCGGCCCACTTTGTGAAGTAGTCTACCGCTACGACCACAAATTTTAACTGAGATCTGGCCTTTGGAAACGGGCCCAGGATGTCAATCCCCCATTTTGCAAACGGGCACGGTGCGACTATTTCTGAAATTGGCACAGTAGGTTTTCGAGGAATCTTAGCATATTCCTGGCATTTCTGACAGGTTTTCACGAAGTTATGACAATCCCGTCGAATGGTAGGCCAGTAAAATCCTGACCGAAAGACTTGGGCTGCCAGAGTACCGCTAGCAATGTGCATGCCACATATCCCTTCGTGAATTTCACGTAACACATGTAAGCCTTCTTGCTCCGTTATGCATTTAGCGGCCGGATGGGAGAAACATCTTCGTATTAACTCTCCGTTATAATATGTGCATCGTGCTGCCCGTTTTAGGACTTTCTTTCTCTCTGTCTGGTCCCCCGGTAGTTTATCATGTTTCAGATATTCTATCACTGGGATCCTCCAATCATTTTCCATTTCTTCCACACAGAGCGATGCCTGCTCTTCCATGAAAGAAGGTGTAGGCAGTTCTCCATAGCGCACGTCACTGGGTATTGAGGCTTCCGGATTGGCTGCCATCTTGGCGAGGCTATCGGCCTCTTCATTGTTTTCTCTAGGAATGTGCTCAAAGGTGACCAGGGTGCCTTTTTCCTGTACCTTTGACAGCTCATGCTTCACTTTGGCTAAGTATTGGGCCATGATGGGTTCTCTGGCTTGGGAGTTCCCCAGAACCTGATCCATTATTAGCTTGGAATCTCCTCGGATCTTTAAACGTGTTCTGTCTTCCTTCTCCACACCAGGAGTGGCTCCGATAGAGAAACTGTTTCCAATTCTGAGTCCTGCCAGCAGCGCTTCGTATTCAGCCGCATTGTTGGACAATGGTTGCAGGATTCTGATGGCGTATCGCATCTCCAGGCCGTTTGGTCCAACTAAGAAAACTCCTGCGCCAGCTAATTCTTGATTTTTTGCTCCATCTACGTGGATGACCCACGTATCTGTATATGTCTCCGGAGACGGTAGGCATGGACTTTCTGCTTCTTCCTCCAACAGATCTATCTTTGTGTCCTTTGTGAATGTGCACTCAGCTATGAAGTCAGCTAACGCTTGGGCCTTAACGGCTGGTCTAGCTTTGTATTGCAGCCCGTATTGTTCGAGCTCGATAGCCCAAATTAGCATTCTTCCTGAAGATTCAGGTTTTCTGAAGATTCTTCTCAACGGCTGATCCGTGAGTACAATGACGGGGTGGGCTTGGAAGTATCGATCCATCTTTCGCGTGGCCTGTACTAGAGCGAGTGCTATCTTTTCGATAGGAGCGTATCGCAGTTCGACATCTTTCAATATATGACTTACAAAGAACACAGGACGGTGCACATGCCCTTCACTTCACACAAGGACGGCGCTGACTACCTCGTCAGCTATTCCCAAATATAGATATAGTTCGTCGCCGGGCTCAGGCCTCGTCAGCACTAAATCTGATGATAGGTAAGCTTTTAGTCCTGCAAACGCTTTCTCACATTCCTCTGTCCATCCGAAGGGAGCCTTGTTGCGGATGACTTTGAAGAAAGGCAAACATCTCTCGCCTTGCTTAGATATGAATCGCCCCAATGCAATGATGCGCCCGGTTAACTTCTGTATCTCTTTGACAGTTCGCGGGGATATCATGTCCTGGATGGCTTTGATCTTTGACGGGTTGGGTTGGATGCCCTTCCGACTGACCACATAGCCCAAGAATTTTCCCTTTTGGAATGCAAACATGCACTTCCGCGGGTTTAGCTTCATCTTGTGCTTTCTCATCACATTGAAAACTTCTTCCAAGTCAGCGAGGTGTTCTCTGAAACTCTGACTTTTGATCAGGATGTCGTCTACGTAGGCCTCTACATTTCTCCCGATTTGATTTTCAAAAACTTTGTTTGTCATACGCTGAAATGTTGCACCAACATTCTTTAGCCCAAACGGCATTGCAGTATAGAGTATGTAGCCCTAGGAGTGATGAAGGCAGTTTTTTCTTCGTCCTCTACGGCCATAGGGATTTGGTGATATCCGGAATTCACATCTAGGGAGCTTAGATAAGCATACCCAGCGGTTTGATCGACTAACTGATCTATTCACAGAAGGGGATAGCAGTCCTTGGGACAGGCATTATTTAGGTCAGTAAAGTCGATGCACATGCGCTAGTCCCCGTTAGGCTTTGGGACTAACACAGGATTAGCTAGCCAGGTCGGGTACTGGACTTCTCGAATGAACCCCGCCTCTGTGAGCTTTAGCAACTCCTTTTCGATGGCTACTATCTTTTCCGATGAAAAAGCACGTCGCCTTTGTTGAACAGGCTTGGCGTCAGGACTAACGTTCAGCCGGTGTTCTGCGACCTCTCGAGAGATTCCGGGCATGTCTGCTGGTTTCCACGCAAACTCTCCCTTGCATTTCCTCAACAGCCGGATTAATTGCGCGTTCTCTTCAAGGCTTAGTTTCTCACTGGCTAAGAGATTCGTTTCACTATCCTTACAGATAGGGATTGATACCATCTGATCTAGCGGCTGAGTGCGCTTTTCTTCTTTATCATCGAAAGGGTCGTCTGCCACGCAAACGTAGCGGTCACAACTCCTTTGAGTCATAAGTAAGTAGCATTCGGCTGCCAGCTTTTGGTCCCCTTTGATTGAGACCACGCCGTCCCATGAGGGATATTTCATCCGCAGGTGTTTTTGAGATATGGCCACTCCAAAACGATTAAGGAATGGTCGCCCCAAAATGGCATTATACGGTAACGTTAGGTCTACGACCAGAAATAATAGCTCTTCGGAGCATTTGGATGTGTCTTCTCGGAAGTACACCGGCAGGGATGTTATTCCGGCTACCGGAATCGGTACTCCATCAATCCCAATAATTGGCCTCGTGCAAGACGATAGCTCACCGTCAGGTCGTTTCATCAAGTTGTACGCTTCCAATGAAAATAGATTCACTGCACTCCCGTTATCGACAAGGGTCCTTCTTACCCCATGACTTCCAATGACGGGCGTTACAACCATCGCGTCATTATGCGGGAAGACTATGCCTTTTTCGTCCTCCTCTGAGAAAGACAATATCATTCTGTCTAAGGCACTTATCGCCTCGATTTTCATTTGCGCGCTCTCCCGTTTGCGCTTTTCTCCAGGGTTGGGCGTTTGCGGCATAATTTCCTCGCAATAGGGTGCTCCCCCCGCAATGATATTTATCATGGGCATTTGGTCGCTATCGATAGTGAGCGCTTCTCTATTTGGCCCGAGGGGAACCGCGTTAGCCCCTGTAGCGTGCGAGGGCGCTTGCCTCTGCTCAGTTGTATTTCCAGTTGGGTTGTTTCTGGCTTCCTCCCTTGCCTTCGTAGCAAATTCCCCAAGGTAGCCCTCTTCGACCAATCGCTCTATAGCCAATTTTAACTCTCTGCATACATCTGTTGAATGTCCCTTGACCTTATGGAATTTGCAGTATGCATTTTCTCTTCCTCCCATGATTACTCCTGGTTTCACGGGAGCTGGGTAACGGATAGGTAAATTTCTCTGTTGGACTATTGCTAAGATCTCCGCCCTTGGGAGTATGAGAGATGGGAGGTCAGGATCGTATATCCGGCCCTTTGGCGGGTCCGTTTGCTTCCGAGTGGGGGATCCTCCGGGTCTTCCTTTCGAGAAGTTGCCTCTCTGCCGGCCAGAGGTTTTGGTGTTATGTTCTTTCCGCTGCCCGGGATCCTCGGTGGGTTTAGCGTCTGGGGCGTTGCTGTTCAAGACGTTAGGGGCCACATATGGGTCCGCCGGCATGCCTCGGATCCAATCTCTATTTTCCTCCTCTTCCATTCTCGCATAATTATGCGCTTTCAGCCTCAACGCATCCAGGGTCGTTGGGGGGTCCACCGTTAGCGTATCTTTTAGTTTACTGTATCGACAATTGCGTTTCAGGGCCTCAATCGCAAAATCGATAGTGACCCCTGGCGTTAGGGACATTTCATGATCAAATCGACCTAAGAAATCGTTCAACGATTCTTGTGGTTTTCGATGGATATCGAACAGCACAGCTGCTGACTTTCTGATAGGAATAGCCGTGCTAAACCGACTTTTGAATTTTTCTTCCAACTGGGAAAAATTATCGATAGACCCGGCGGGAAGCCCCTCGAACCATAGACGTGCCACTCCTGACAGCGTCATTACAAAAATTTGACACAATGTTGCGTCACTGCGCGTTTGGAATTGCACGAAATCCTTCACCTTATTGAGGTGAGAAATGGGATCTTTCGTGCCATCATATGATTCTGCTGGGAGTTTCACATGTCGATGGACTCTGTGGTGCCTGACACGGTAACTGAACGGATGACCAACGTTAGTGTCGGGGACCCTACGAGGAGGACGCTGATGTGGAATTTCAGCGTCGTATCTGGGATTTTGAGGGTCATATTCCTGATGTCTCCTAGGAGAACGGCTACGGCTCCTTGGAGTTCGAGCTCATCGACTTCTGCTGCTAGATCTCTTGCTGTATCTGGGAGATGGATCTCTCCCTATATCCCCTCGTCGATCATCCCAGGGCTCTCTATACTCGTCACGCTGGCAGACTACTTTGGGGATAGAGATTCCTCCCCTGTATTGTCCAGAATAGTCGGCAGGTCCACGCGTGAATGGTGGGACGTTTATGGGGGCCAAGGGGAAAGGTAAGGAGGACGGGAGTGCCCTAGACTGTTGGGGCGATAAGGGCCGTTCATTAACAATGGACGGGGTGAAAATTACTTGGGAGGACACACCAGGTCTTGAAGCATGAGGAGTAATTCCAGCAGCTATTTCTGTCAGCTGATCCAGTTGAGCTTGGAGAGCAGCTATTGAATTCGCGAAAGGGTTATCCGCTTCTCCTATCATAGATCTTCCCGCCTGGGGGGTAGGATGGCTGGTTCCTGCTATATGGGAGAAGGGAGAGCAAATCTGGAATGTAACTTCTTCCGAACATGACCCAGGAGGAAGATCTAATTCTCCTGTAGTGAAGTCCTGCCCTGGAGTGGGGGCATCAGAGGTAGCGAAGGGAAACAAGCGTCTGCGGGTGTTGTATGGGATGTTGGAAGTTCGGGACAGCGCCGGATCTGACTCTGAGGCCATAATCCTTCTAGCTTCGGGGAGGAGGAGCTTGGTTATTAAGGATGCTCACTTAATAGAACCAAAGCTCTCAATGAAAGCACCAATTTGATAATAATTTGTCTTCTGCCGAAGGATGTATGGCGGAGCAGCTCTTCTCAGATCAGTGTGCGCGACGGTCCACAGTACCTGCAATACGCCGGAGGGGGTCTCCGGCGGAAACACTCCGATGCTTAAGTCAGTATGTGTACTGAAATTGGCAGAGTTTTGGCCAGTCAAGTCCGCTTACCTGCCTCCTTTGTGGGGGAGGTATTTATAGAAGAAAGGGGGCGTTCCCGCCCGAGTAAACGGGTACGGAGCTATCGCTCGCGTTAGGGTCTGTGATTCGCCTTATCGTGATACGCTACCTTGGCGGTAGGTGTTTAGGTAGATATTGCCGCGGTAGGATAATGGCCGGAGCGTTAATCCTGACGCGTGGTTTCCTCTGGGGGTGAGATAACTCCTTGAGCCAAGCATGAGGTCCGTGAGAGGAGCCGGTAGGGCCCCGTTAGCCTTTGTAGCATTAGCCTTTGGGGAAGGTAGCAATCTTGTCCCTACCGTGGTGGTGCGAAACAGTAGCTATGCCTCTTCTCACCGGGTGAAAGACGAAAATACCCTTTCTTTTAGGTGAATTGTTATCAGGTCTCATATGGGAGGTTGGAAGACTGGGACAGTGCGGGATCCGAGCCGGACTCCATAATCCTCCAGATTTTTAACGGAGCAGAGCTTGGCTATTAAGAATGCTCACTTAATAGAACCAAAGCTCTCAATGAAAGCACCAATTTGATAAGATTCGATCTGTTCGCTGTAGGATAGTGAAGGATTATGAACCTTGAGGTCGACTGTCCCTGATGTCCGATGTACCTGCACGGTGCCGGAGGGGGTCTCCGGCGTAAACACTCCGATGCTTAAGTCAGTAATGATTGTATGAAATAGCAGCGCTTTGGCCAGCAATCTTAGGCTTACCTCCCTCCTTGGTGGTGGAGGTATTTATAGGCAAAATGGAGCATTTCTAAGTGATCATGGTCAGAAGAGGCTAACGCGCCCGTCAGAGGGGTTAGAGTTCCCCGTTGATGGAGTGTGCTATCGTCGCATTAGCTATATGTAAGGAGGTAGGCGTTACCTAAGCAAGGCAACACCTATGCTTCTCGCGGGATGCCTGGTTAGGCCTAGGATGGGGTAACGCCCTGTGTCATGATGAAGTGACGTGTGGGACCCCCTCGCTGGTATCGACCATCCCAACGCCAGTTACACATAGGGAGGCGATAGCCTCGACGCTACCGGGGCGGTAAGAGCAGCTTTTCCTTCCTTCCATGGTATATAGGACAAAAATTCCCTTTGTTGTTAGGGATATTGTTATCAGGAGTGGTACCACGTTCAAAGGAGCGTCATTTCCCCCAGACGACCGAGCCTCAGTGTTCTCTGCCAAGGAAAGGTGTTAGAACAATAAGCGAATCGAAGCAATAACGCGGGAAGAGGAAAACTCACCTATAACGTACTCTTCCAAACGCCTGCACAAAGCGAATTCTTGAATTTGGAAAGAGGTGTTTATCTGTTAGCATGAGCTAACTCATCTCTAGACAACACCACTGGGTTTACCCAGGCAGCACTAGTAATCTCTCGATTGTAGCCCCCACGCAACAAATGAGAAGGCAGTTCGAGAGCGAAGAAACCGCTCTTCTAGTCAGTCATAGTCTCCTCAAAGCCCTGGAACTTCTGCCAGAATGATTGCACAAACGCGTCATTCCACCTTGGGGCGATATCAACTAAACAGTTGCGGCAAGTCAAGCTAAAGAATTTGCAGATTAAATTGACGGACGGAACAAAGATTCTCTTCATCTCGCAAGCGCGAAGAAAGGCGTAAAGGCCACACCAAGAAGAAGGGTTATCTGAGCGGGATTAAGATTATATCAGCGCAGCAATTTCTCTACAGAGGTATGAATTGGGAGATGAAAGCCATAAAGGAACATCTTAAAGTAAACCATTCTGTACTTTCCCCACAATGGATCATGAAGCCGCTGACCATCCTCGGGAATGAAAGGGGAATAGTTAGGGGGAAAGAAGACACCGTGACCCTCTAATTCGGCTTTTAGAACCGTTGGACATGAGAAAATACTGGGTGTTCTTTCGATTTCTAGATCTAAAGGTCTTTGAAGACCCTTAGTAGCTCTAGTATGACGCATGGCGAACTAGTAAAACAAAAATCAGAATGAAAAAGGAGCAAAATACCTTGAAGAAGAAAACGATGAACGGACTGTCGGCGCCGACGAACGGTTGAAGAAATTTCCTTCAAGCAAAAGAAGAAGTAAAGAAAGAGAATGGCAGAGAAAATTTCGAAGCGCGAGAAAAAGTGTGAAAAGAGAGCAGTTATTCCCTTTTAAAGGTCAAACCCAATGGCTGAGCTACCTGTGAGAACGAGACACGCGCAAAACAGAAAGTGACACGTGGAAAGGCACCAGAAAATATTTATAGCTAAGCATTTATATCTTCGAATGAAGGTAGTTGACAACCGGAAGTTAAAGAAGCGGTTGCAGTAAACGGTAACCAACCGCACAGCGTTAATTACCCAACGCTTGCAAAGTTAACGCGAGGACATAACAGAAGAAGAAGGAAAGCGAAGGGAATTATTTTATTCATAAAAGAGCCATACGACATCTACAATGTGCATGGTGTATAAAGACTAATCCTCGTCAGGCCAGTAAGAAGGCCAATAGGAGTTATCTCCATCCGAAGGCGGAAACTCCTCGTCAGCGAAAGGGAAAGGCTCATCAGCCCTTTTCTCTCGATCAGGCTTTGGTGGACTTGACTCCCTCTTAGTGGTGGGAGCCACTACCTTGACACCGATGTCGCTGGAGGAACCCCCTTCCATAAAACGACTGATGTGAGGAAACAGTTCATCGCCCCTGCGAACAGTAGGGACATAGAGGTCGAAAGGCACGTTGGTTGCCTCGAAGGCCTTCCTCTTTGGCCTCTTACGACTCTTGCGCTGGGCAGGTCGCCTTTTCAGACATGGTGAAGGGGGATCGTCTGAATCAGGTGAAGTCGGAGGAGTCGGTGGAGACTCGCACTCAATGACATCCATGAAATACGACTCAGCCATAGAATCGTAAGCAATCTCAATGGAGAAATACGAAGAAGAAGATGAACAGAAAAAAAGAAGAAAAAACCCCATTAAATAGTCGAAGCGAAGAGGCTTTCCCCTTTTCTCGCACGACCTTTGAGAGAAATCAATGCGCTTCGAGAAGAATGATCTTAATTACAGAATCGGATCCTAGGATCACACCCGTCAGAATCTCTCACTGATTAAGAGATGCCAAAAAACCGCCCAATCAGTTGATACTGAGGAGGCGGCGCAAAATTAATGCAGAACGGTTCGCGAGAGTAACCGTCACCACCTGGCGAACAAGGAAAAACAAGCGCTACAGAGGTCCAACCAATGGCGGACTCATTTTCAGTTGGGCTGATGTGGTACTCAATTGAAACGTCAACTGGCACGTTGCGAAAAGAAAGAAGAAAAATGTAAGATAACGAAAAGATATTTTATTTATAGCCTAACGGCCCAAGCATACATCTATACAAAAAAAAAAAAATGACAGGGCGG
Source organism: Viola odorata (assembly GCA_963691705.1). Taxonomy (NCBI): domain Eukaryota; kingdom Viridiplantae; phylum Streptophyta; class Magnoliopsida; order Malpighiales; family Violaceae; genus Viola; species Viola odorata. Next base: position 45,147,260 of record OY829539.1, on the reverse strand, counting down.
CGACAACCAACGGTCAAGCCTGAGACCCAGCATCATCATCCTCTGGCAGAGTGGGGACCTCCCTCAATGCATCCGCCACGGAGGTCAACTCGGAGGAGGAGATCCTCATGCCCTTCAGACAGCAGTTTAGCAGATCCTTCCTCTGCTGCAGCATGGTGATCACCACCTCGATGCAGGAGATAGTAGCAGCCAACTTTGACACATTCTCCAGAGGACTGAAATCCTCTAGAGAAGCCGCACCAAGCCTAGACCGAAGAGGAGTCAGCATCCCTTGAAGCTCTAGGACATCCTTAGAAGTCTTGATCACCCATTCTCCAGAAAGTTGACGTCGTCGTCGTTGAGGTTTTTCAAAGTGTGGGTTTTGGAAATCAAGAAGTTCTTGGTGAGACTGTCTATGATGAAAATGCTAAGAAGGAGTGCTAAGAAGACGTGAAATTTACCCGATGGAAGTTCAAATTTATAGGCCTCGAGAAAAGGCAGTGAAAAGACGTGCTCCTCGATGACTGAGCCACCCGTTATCTCGAGGACTGGCAAGCACGACATGAGGCAAGCTGAAGTGATAGCCCTTGGTAAACACTCAGGCTCGTTTTCAGTTGGGCTTGTGATAACAATAAAGGCAATTCCAGGGGTATTGTCGTCCCTACCTCAACATTAAGGCCGGAACACTATAGCCCATATTGGGCGTCTGCCGCTAAGGTTGCCGCCCCTTATCTAGCTAGGAACCCTGGGATGGTCGACATCAGCGGGGGGGGGGGGGGGGGGGGGTGGGGGGATCTCACGCGTCATTAACCCACACGCACGACGTTATCCCATCCCAGGTCAACCATGACGTCACTCTAGGCGTTATCTAGGAAACGCCTACCCCCTAAAGGTAACACCCTCCTCGGCGCCTATAAATACCCCATCATTCGAGTTGAGAGGTAAGCCTATGATCGCTACTGGAACCTCTGCCATTTTTGGAACAGCTTTACTAACTTAAGCATCGGAGTGTCTACGCCGGAGCCCCCCCTCCGGCCCTTTGCAGGTATACCCGACGACGACTACAGTAACTCTGAGGGGCCATAATACTCACCCCCGATTCTCCAGAAGTTTGAATCTTATCATTAGGACACATCATCTCCCGTAAGGGTATTGAGGTTGATAAAGCCAAAATCAAAGTTATAGAATCGTTGCCTTACCCCACTTGTGTGCGCGAAGTGCGCTCATTTCTTGGTCACACAGGTTTTTACAAGCGGTTTATCAAGGACTTCTCCAAGATTACTCAGCCTATGTGCCAGCTCCTGCAGAAAGACGTCACCTTTGTTTTTTATGCGAGTTGCAAGACCTCGTTCGATACCATTAAGGCGAAGCTAACCTTTGCCCCTATCATTCCAGCACCCGACTGGAACCTCCCCTTTGAGATTATGTGTGATGCCAGTAACACTGCACTAGGAGCTGTAATGGGCCAAAAGAAGGACCGCGAGACCTACGTGATTTATTACGTCTCGATGTTATTGGATGACACACAACGAAACTACACCACCACTGAAAAAGAGCTTTTAGCAGTTGTTTTGGCTTTAGATAAATTTCGTTAGTATCTCTAGGAACTAAAGTCACTATTTATTCTGATCATACAACTCTTTGATGCCTCTTGACTAAGGCTGACGCCAAGCCTCGCCTCATACGATGGATCCTCTTGCTCCAAGAATTCGACATCGACATCAAGGACAAGAAGGGAATGAAAAATTTAGTTGTCGACCACCTCAGCCAACTATCGCTGAAAGAGGACGACGCACCAACACCCATCCGAGATACTTTCCCGGATGAACACCTATCTCTAGCCCATGTTGCTCAATTCGCATGGTTTACTGACATCGCTAAATTTTACGCTACTGGTTCTTTCCTTACATATTCCACAGCCTTAGAGCGGCATCGAATCAGGAAACAAGCAAAGTACTATGTCTGGGATAGCCCATACATTTGGAAGCATTGCTCCGATCATATCATTAGACGTTGTGTGGCCTCGATGAAATACCCTCCATCCTCAAGTTCTGCCATTCCATGACCGAAGGAGGCCACTTCGGCGTTAAGAAGACAACCCTGAAAGTTCTCGAGGCTGGCTTCTTTTGGCCCTCCATCTTCAAGGACAACTACATATTTTGTGCAGCAAGCCCTCGCGGTCAGATGAATTGTAATATCATTGCTTGGAATCAGATGCCCCTCACTAGTATTCTTGCTTGTGAGATTTTTGACATATGGGGCATCGATTTCATGGGACCCTTCCCTAACTCGTTTGGTAACATTATATTTTACTTGCGGTTGATTATGTTTCCAAATGGGTCCAGGCCAAGGCGACCAGGACTGACGATTCTAAAGTTGTTGAATTTCCTCTGAACTAATATTTTTAACAGGTTTGGTACCCCGCAAGCATTCATCAGCATCGTGGCACCCACTTCTACAACCGCATTATGGCCAACCTCCTCACCAAGTACGACGTCACCCACCGAGTGTCTACGACATACCACCCACAGACCAACGGCCAGGCTGAGGTATCTAATTGCGAGATCAAGTCCATCCTAGAGAAGACTGTCAATCAGTCTAGGAAAGACTGGAGCTTCTCATAAGTCATTTATTGTTGGACAAAAAATTTTACTGTACAACTCTCGTCTCAGACTCTTTACAGTCAAATTGAAGTCTAAGTGGACAGGTCCTTACTTAGTTACAGTCGTGTACGACCATGGTGCTATTAAAATTCAGAGCATAGATACGGGAGTCATCTTTAAGGTCAACGGTCATCACTTGAAACCTTTCTATGAGGGATTCAAGCCTTTCACAGCTGAAGATATGGAGGTGGCCGAGCCACCTATTCAAGAATAATCCGCGCCGCCGACACCACGACCTTGACGCTAACTAAGGCGCTTCGTGGGAGGCAAACCACGTTTCCTTTCTCTTTTTCTTTCCTTTATTTTATTTTAATTCTTTTTATTTTCCTTTTTTTATTTTTCCCACCTGTATCTATATATTTCCTTTTCCTTCCGATTATTCCCTCTTTCTCTCCATTTCTTTTATTTTATTTCCTCTGTTCCCTAATTTTTCTAATTCTCCTATATTTTCGAGATTGATTTTGTTCTCCCTCTGCCCCACCTTTTACAACTCCTTTTCAAATTAGAACTTCTCATATTCTTTATTTCAAAAAAAGGGACTAATTTTTCGGTTTGGATTTGTTACCTTTCTCATTGCAGTTTGGATTTGCCTGGACCACTCACGCTCTTCCCACGAGTACTAGGAGACAAACGGCTAGTACAGTCGTACTACACAAAGGCGAGTAACACACTCTTCCTTTTCATTATTCCCCTGACGCTCTCTCTCATTTCCTTGCTTTTTCCTTTCCCTGTTCTCCAGATCCCACTCCAATCACTGCAACTTCCTCCTCTTACCAACAATGGAAAGATCCAAGCACACAGCAACCAGGTCTGATAGAGTTACCCGCGGTTTGCAGTTGCCACCACACTTGTCGTCTCTCCCCCCGTCGTCGTTGTACCGCTATCCGCGGCAACACAAACTCCTCCACCGCCAGTTTCCACCAGAAAATTGCCCAAGCTTAAGAAAGGGCTAGTTGTACGCTCTCCCCTAGTGCAGCCACTGATGGCAACTACACACCTGCCCCAGCTACTACCCCAGCTGCACCGGTCACCTACCTCCAGACTTCCACTCCCATTCGTCCCCACTTCGACCAAAACACCCTCATCCGCTCCTAAACCACCTCCAGTTTCCAAACCTACACACTCGTCGGAATCACCAACTGAAAACTATGCCTCCTGCTCCACTTGGGAGACGGTCTACTCTATCGAAGATGCCCAGGCCACTACCTCAGCTCCGCCGATAGCGACCACCACTGCCCTTGCCGCTACCGAGTCCTCCTCCAACGAGTATGAATCCAGCACAGAGAACAAAT